>PSNO01000002.1:17500-2417500 GCA_002976275.1 Monascus ruber | reverse complement strand
CAGTCTCGCCAGCCTCGCCCTCTCCCGAAGTTTGACATGAACCTGGGAGACTTGTTCAACGACTCCAATAGCCCACCCAATGAAAAACGTCCCAACAGCGCCGGGGCGCAACCTTTACAACCTTCATCCTACGTTCGACCAGAATACGGGAACACCGAACGGTCTACCCTAGTTGTCCCACTGGACCAGACTTCCCGAACGTACCCTCAACGCGCACAATCAGTGGAATACTACTCGAACCCTGCCTCACCTCAAGCCCAGCAATCATATTACTATGGAAACTCTCCGCAGAGCGCATCTCCAGCCAGCATAGCTGCTTCTGGTTACATAAACGGTCAGGCTCAGTTCCAAACGACAGACCAACAACTACAGCAAGAGAGTCATGACTCGATGGCTTTGGATTTTGCAAACTTCGATTCCCGGCCTGTCGGACCAGATGGGAATCCCGATTATGAAAATTTCATGTCAAATTTCCCGCAATTGGGGGCAGGAGCTGGGCAGGAAACGGGAATCGACCTCGGGTTTGGACTCTCAGTGGACTTCCAACATGACTGGAGTGAAGGGGCGAACTATGATCTCCTCGAAGGGTTTTTCTTTGGTGGATCTGGAGGTGGTGGCCCGGGGTATGGACCTGGAGACGCGTAATTTCTTGGTTTCCCTTTTCTCTTTTTTTCCTTTCTTGGGGGATATTCTTGTCTCAGGCGACCCCTTCATGTGTTTGACGGCCTTGAAAAATAACTTATGACACTCATCCCGGGGTTTGTGTCTCTGATTTTTCATCATTGAAGAGGGTTCAAGGGTCTTCCTTCGATCTTCCTTTCTTTTACACACCACGTCGGTTCATCAAAGGCGGGATGGTACCGGGAACAATGGATAAAACGGACTGATAGACATGATGTGTATGATGCGATCTACGAACAGCTCTGGCTGCTATATACTGTGTATAGCGTTGTTTTCCTTTTATTTGCATACTATACCTTGTTCATTGCCATGGTACACTGTACATACGGCGGACATACAATAAATGAATAAATCGTGCCAGCTCTAATTATCTCCTGGATAGTCCGCAGTCGAACGAATGGATTGGATTGGACTGGTATTCCGTGGTACAGATGCATCTGCAGGAGAGCAAGTCGGGCAGCAAAGATCCATGCAGGTCTTGGGTCGAGACGAGCTCTTTGAGTGGCTGATCGAGCTGTGTGAGCTGGACAATGGCAACCGTTTTACTGAAGAAATGAACAAGTCCAAGATTGCCAGTCTTCCTCTTCGACAAAAGAGAGAGACAACGCAGCACTTTTGCGTGGCAGCAACGTCCGTCTCTTGTGGAATCGCCGGATTAATTTTTTCGTCTTCTCTTCTGTCATCGTCCCGTCAGCTTCTGCTTCCTGCACGGAGTATCCTTATTTCTCGATCACTCTCGTTTCGCATTGTCCATCTAGTCGTGTTGACTATTATCTGGTTCTGTTGAAACCGACGATCTCTTTTGACTTCATTCTTTTTCTCTATTTTAGATCGTCGACCCGTCGACGGACACGCCCCACCGTTTGTTTCCTATCCACATAAACAAAGACGCAAAAAAAGGGAGAAAGGGACCAAAGCGAACAGAAAGATAATGCTATTTGTATTATCAAAAAAAATTCACCTATCGCTAAGGTGAAGGTCTATATTCAGTTGTATTGGAATTGGGACGAATTCTCTCTGCTGCTGACAGGCAGACAGACAGACAGACAGGAAAGCAGCAGCTAATCGATCTTTCTCATCCGGTTCCTACAGCTATTCTTCAGCCTGCAAGCTGCTTCGTCGGGGATAGATATTATTTTTTCTTCTTACTGTTGTTGCCTGGGTAGGACGTCACGCGCTGCAGTCCGCTGTTCCCTCACCCATTCCTTAGCCTGTCTATACCAAGTTCGCCGGCTAGGTCATGCATGCATAACGCCGATCGATTTGTCGAGTCACGTCAAGAATCATAATACGCACAGTCGGCATTCTTCGCCGGGCCTTCCTCCTCCCATATCCATACCAACTTACGCGGGATAAGACTTTAGCTGGACACGATGGTCAAGGTGGACGCGCGGAAGGATTACTATGCCGATCTGGGCGTCTCGCCCAATGCCGGCACGGACGAGATAAAGAAGCAATTTAAGAGACTAGGTGAGCGAAGAGCTGTGAGAATCATACTGGTTTTTAAGGGATATGGGGAATTCCAAACTGTGGATGGAGGCTGACCTGTTCTTGCACGCGCAAAAGCTCTCAAATATCATCCTGACAGAAACCCCGGGAGAGAAGTCGAGTTCATTTCCAAATTTCAGGCCATTCAAGCTGCTCATGAGATTCTCTGTGACTCCCAACTGCGATTGAAGTACGACACAGAAAGGTTACGTGCCGGGCACGGGAAGTTGTACGCCGCTTCTTCTCAAAGAGCGAATACAGCTCGCAAGCCTACGACTTCGACGAAACCGCAACCTTCCACTACTTTCCAGGCTAGCACGACGTCCGCGGGTGCCCAGCGATATGCTAGCTATGCGCGGGCACCGCCATGGGGAAAGTGGCAGGATGATACACAGACCAAAGCCGATGCATTTCGGGGCTTCCAGGAAATGAAGGGCGGATATAATGGGCGTGGATGGTCCTCTTTTGACCCGAAAACTGGTACCCAGCCGACTGCCAACAGCTACAGGGCATCGGCTACTCCTCCTAGGCCCAAACCTGCGCCAACGGCGCAGTCAACGAGGACAAAATCCGCGTATGAATACTTCAAAACGGCATCCAACCCCTCAACGCCGGAGCTCAAGAAGAAAAACGGGTTTGCGCCGAGAACAGCAGGGGGTGATGAGCCCCCGGCTCGTAATACGGAGGCTTACAACAGAGCTCATCGTCATGACCGATCGAATAGTTACTTTGAGTCTGCGCCTTCACCCACCGCGAAGAAGACATCGACAGACTCACGATATCAAAGCGAATCTAGTGGTCGTTCCACTCCTGTTCCCGGACTGGAACGGACAAGTACAAAGTATTCCACCACGGGTGGTGAGAAGATCAGTCTTTCCAGCCCTGGGCTTGGACGCTCGACAAGTGTTCGCGACCCTCTCAATGGCTCCGGTGCGGTGCCAAATTCACAAGCTGGGAGGAATCGTAGCGCCAGCCCCAAGTACAGGACCGACTGGACTCATAAACAGTCCTCATCAACGAGTTCCAGCGATGCCGAAACTGCTGAGCGTCCGAAAGCGGTTCCCAAGAGTAGACTCCGCCCAAATCAGAAGTTCTCCGACTTTCACACTCCACAAGACTGGAGCAAAGGGACTGGTGAGCATCAGCATTACTCCCCAAAAAAGTCTCACGCCAACGATTCTCGGTCTTCGCGTCGACTGAGAACAAGCCGCGTCGGTGGCGGGAGACAACAAGAGAGATTTTGTCGATATAAGGATTCTAGTGCTGACGAAGGTGACTATTTAAAAGGGCATTATTCAGACAGTGCTACATTTACTAAACCTCCGTTCCGTACTTCTCCTACCGAGCCTACGACCTCCGCTACGGACGGATATCGAAGGACTGATAAAGCACACGAATCGCGAAATTCGTTTTATCCGTATGATCGAGTTTCTTTTAAATTTTCCCAACAGGAGCCCCGCCTGGCTGCTTTTAATTTTACCGGTGGAAGCTCCAAGGCTGACAATTCTGCCACGGACAATAGTGAACCGGCGACTAGGAGCAAAGACGTACCCGGTGCCTTCAAAAGCAATAGTCATGATGCGCTTCACGAGAAGTTTTCCGAGGATAGATGGCCTGGCGCGTCTAACAAGGAATTCGATTTTACACAACCAGACTCGCAGAAGTCTCGGCCACAATCAACGCCATTCGCGAAGTCGAAGTTTTCCGCCGACAGCTGGGCGGAGTATTTCAAGAACCTGTCGTGGGCCGCACCGACGGCAAACGGCGAATCCCAACAACCACAGCAAACGGATTCTAGCACCGCAAGAAGTCCCAGGAAGCAGTCGAGGCCAGCTGTCAAGGTTCGGACAGCGCCCCGACCAGCCAGCGTGTCGACGGAAGCAGAAGAAGCAAAGGCGACTTTTGCTGATCCAAATGGAAATGGTAACGAGTCCCCCAAGAGCTCTGATGAGGATGTGGAGGCAATGGACCTCGATGACGACGTGCCTGCCGGACCAGCGAATGGACCTGCAGACGCTTACACGGCACCACAACCACCACCTCCGCAAAGAAACGGTATATCTCGGGCGAAGTCAACGCCGTCTTTGAACAATAATACTGAGAAACAGCAAAATGGCACCTCTAAAAGGGATCCTATCTTCAATCTGAAAGACCTATACGACGTGACACCCTTATCTGGTACGAACAACGGCGGCATAGACAATCTACAAGATATCGGCACAACGCTCCCATTCCAATCCAGACCCAAAGACCAAAGAACATCCATACAAACCGTCCGCACTCGCCAACTTAACTGTCCAAACCCACCCAAACGACCACATCCACCCGCCTTCATCCCCGCCAGTGCAGGATCTAAACAACTCGTCCTCCCCCTTCAAGGATGGAACCGCTATGTAGCCGAGATGAACACCTACATGCGCGAATGGAAAAACTTCAACCGACGAATTCTCCACCATTTCTGCGCCCGGCAAGAAGCCATGGAAACTGGCCTCGCACCAGGCTGGATCAGCGCCGTTGGCGACTCGAGCCGTCTCCAAATCAACCCAGACGGGGACAACGAGGGCGACGGCCGAGACGACCGGGGGGGCGAAAACTACGAGACTCTTGTTCCTGGTACGAAAAAAGGGGGATATCGCGCTTACTTCCGCGGACTAGATGAGGACGAACAAGTCCGCAAACATTGGGAGGTCGCTTGTGAGATGCACAAGGAGTGTATTTTGGAGCTGGGAAGGCTTCGAGACTGGATACAGGCCGGGGGGAGGTTGGTTTAGGAGTTCATTCATGTTCCGCCTGTTTAACACTTTACTTTTTTCTTCTTATTTTCTAATCTTCCATTGGGATAGATGGAGTGGAACTGTTGAGTTAGGTGGTCCTTTTGGTTTGGCGTTGTCGATTGTCGATACCTCTTTCTTAGGAATTGTGGGGTATATGGACCCCATACAACAAGCACTGCTCATATCTGCATATTACTTGCACGGATATGTGTTTCTGAGTAATTGTTAATGGTGTGAAGGGCTAAAGTGAGATTTGATTCAATCTAACAAGGCCAGACACGATCTACCAAAAGCTTAGAGAGGAAGAGATTTGCGACCTGAGTCGCGCGTAAACAAAGTTCTGGGCACATGTGATCCTCAACCTGTTATATGTTAGTACACGTGAGGTTCTGCCGTCCTAGACCGCCCTCGCTACGTATCTCACGGCACAGGCAGGTGGTAATACGACCATACATGTGCCTATCCATTATTATGAAAGGGTTAGATTAATTCAGTCTTCTTGTGCTCCATAGCACAACATTGTGCGAAACACATGAAACACACCTTTACCAAGGACTGGATGAGACTGAGCCATTGATTTTATCAAAATAGAAATAGGAATACTTTTAAGGATCACTCTGAAATCTCTATAATACAAGATTAGAAATGAAGAAAAAGAGAGGAGATCATCAAACAAATCCACACGCGCACAACGCGGTTTAATAGAAAACTCATAGCATAAGGTATCCGTAGCAATGGCGGGTATCATATGGAATGATAATCATCTAACTAACCTGCACATTCAAATAACACCTGAAGCAAGCATGTATACTCTCCAAAAAGTCCAATGATAATGATATAAAAGAAAAGAAAACATCCTTTTTCTCCTATTCCTTTCTGAAAAACCTGAGGTCCGGATCCCACAATTATTACCTTTTTTGATATCGGTGAAATCACATGTACTTTGTCCGAGTTTGATAGCCCGTACCCAATCAATTTGAATATGAAAACACAAGGGAGAAAAGAAAAATGAGATATATAAAGAGTCAATGGTGACAGATGAGAGGTCCAGGTCTTATGCTTTGTCTGATCAGTTTATTTCAATCATAGAAGCGCCTTGGGTAATCCTCGTCTTCGTTGCGCCGGTTTGTCCTATAGGAGTTCCTATACGAGTTTGCCCTAGGGGAACGGGAGTTGTCGTATCCTCTGGAACGGTAGGATCGGTCTCTAGGTGGATAGGGCCGGTCTCTTGGTGGATAGGATCGGTCTCTATGCGGCAGACCGTGTCTCGACCTAGCTATTGCACGGACGTGATTCGCCGCTAGCTGAGGAAGCTCGCTCATCTGATAACCGTGGACAGCCATGTTCTTCATAACAAGTAAAGCCTGCTGGCGGTCATTGTAATCCCCAAGCAAGGCACTGAACATTCCTTTGTAGGCCTCTTCTTTGAGTTTGTCATTGTTGACCTTTGATACAGCATCTCTGAACTGATCAATCGTTGCTGAGGCGGACTCTGTTGCCTGCGGATTTGGATGGCTCATGTTTACCGTAGCCGTTTGAAGCGAGCTAGTATCTTCGTGAATCGGGATGTGCTTAAGTTTGTTCTCGAATGAAGCGAGCTCTCCCTCGTGGACCAGAATCCACCCTTCGCCAGTCTTGTTCGCGCGAGCAGTACGCCCCAAGCGGTGGACGTAGGTATCTACGTCGCGTGGGGTACGAATCTGAATGACATGGGTAACATTCGGAAAGTCCATTCCTCGAGCACTCACGTCTGACGAAAGAAGAATACCGGAGGTTGCTTTCCGGAATGCTTCAGAGTTTCGTGTCCTGTAATTCTGAGTGAGTCGCGAGTGCAACTCAAAAACCCCCACGGCGAGACCAAAAGGTTGAGGTTTCCTTCTGAAGTCAGAGAAAATCGACGTCGCCATTCGCACTTCCGCTGTTGAGTTGAAAAAGACAATGGCTTTGAATGGCCGTAGGCTACGGTCCTGCTTCTGCTTCGAAATGTAGTTCTTCGCGATCTCCATAACTGCAGGCAGTGCATTTTCGTACCCATTCAACCAGACGACCTTCTGCGGTACTGTGAGATGAGTGGGAACCTCATCATCGCGGACTGTTTTCAAAGTTTGAAAGTCCGGCTTCATAGTCCGGCGGACCATTGACATCACCTCCTTCGGGACGGTCGCAGAAAACATGAGCGTCTGTCGATCGACCTTCAAAGGGTCGGGAAGATAACGCTGGAGCTCGTCGATATCTGGCGCAAATCCGTCATCGAGCAGGCGATCCGCTTCGTCCAAAACAAACATCTTCAATTCGGGTGCCTTGACACCACTCCGCGGGTCTGAAAGAATGTCCTTGAGACGCCCCGGAGTGCCGATAAGTACGTGGCAGCCTTGCTTTACGATACGCTGCAATCCCTCCCATTTCCGCGTTCCGCCAACAGCACACTGCACGACGACACCCGTATCTCGGGCGAGTTTGTCCGCTTCCACTTTGATCTGCTCTGCAAGCTCGCGGGTAGGGGAAATGATGATCGCACGAATATCGGTAGGCTTCACGCGTTTGGTTGTTCCAAATACAGGGTCATTCATGACATTTTGTAGAACAGGAGCGAGAAAGGCGAGGGTTTTGCCGGTCCCTGTCTTTGCTTGAGCCAAGCTGAGAGCGCAAGAAGTCAACTTCTGATTTTCTCAGCATAGGTTGGGGGAGAAGAAAAAAAAAAAAAGAGCGTACGTGTCAGTCCCCTCCACGATCTTGGGAATAGTCATACTCTGAACGGGCGTCATAGTCGTGAGTTTCATTTTATTAGTAATATTATAGATAATACTGGGATCAATTATCCCTTGCTTTGCCAATTCTGCAAATTTGGTAATCTCCAGCTCATTTTCGGCGAGCTCTGCCTGCCCGTGTGCCTGCGCCTGCGCCTGCGCAGTAGCAGCAGAACTGAAAAGAGTGGGCGTATTATGCAGAAGACGAAGGACCCCCGGAACGATTGTCTGCGAGGGCCTTTGCAATTTCAGAGGACGAGTGATTGATCTGGAGCAAAGAGCACGGGGAGCAGATGCTCGGAGAGCCTGGAGGACGCCATATCGGCGAACGGCACCCAGCATTGCGACACTGAATGTGAGAGGAAGAGGTTGTGAGATGGAAGATGGGATAAGATGGTTCGAAAATAAAATAAAGAACCGGGAAAGAGAATAGTACGAACAGAGAAAAGAAGAGAGACAGCGACGGGGAACGACGGGAGGAAAATTTGGACGGAGCGGCGATACGGCAAAATTCTCAGTTCGGCCGACGACTATTTCTCCCGCGTCTTGCGCCTACTTAATAGTAGGACACGCAGTACGCTCTGCTGCTTCCACATTCTATTTCACTTTTCTGTGATTATTCCGTTTGAAAGAAGCGGGATATCTTAAAATTACACAGCCATGCGGCCATTGTACAGTCATTCCAGAGTTCCTTGCGGCAGCCCTCGGAAGCCAAAGATCAACCAGACACGAAAACAAGCAAAGAAGCAGAGAAAAGATGGCTGTAGAAAGCGGAGAGTGAACCCAAAGAAAACTACAGTTAATACTGCGGATAGTATACCATGCCTGTGGTCTGCTGGTAACCACTACTAGAACCGGTCGCCATTGCATTCGAACGAGCATCGACCTCTTTTTCATTCTGAACCAACACACAACACGAGCAGCAGAGCGCTGCGCAGTAATCACCACAGCACGAACCCCGGATGTGAAACCGATCGCGGATCTCAGTTCGTTTCATCATGAGGGGAATCCAGTGGAAACCGAGAATCGAAATGAAGGTATACAAGGCGCACTGGTCAGAGGGCAAACGGAGTCAGCTTCCATTGCTGCGATTACCAGGATATATTGTCAATGGCAAAGGGCACATACGCCACTGCTACAGTAGCGTCCATCTTTCAGTTGAGGGTCTCGTAGCCTCGAATCGGTCTTGCCGTACAGACAGCATGGTCCCCAGAAAGCGCAGCAACCTGTGGTATGTGCATAAGAAAACGGTGTGCCCTGAGGCAGAAAAAGTGGTCACACACAAGTTCCCATTGGAGAACAGCAATTGCAGAATCCGTTGGACCATTCCCCACGGTCAGTGCCATCGATCGTTTGAACTGGTGGTGGCTGAGGTTCATAGGAAGCCATGATTTTTGAGGCGTGCAAGGGCAAGTTAATTCATAGGGGAAATGAGATTCGGGAGCGTCCAGAAGACCACTAGATCAAACCAGAAGGGGGAAACAACAGGGATAAGAAGACTGAAGCACAGTCCGGAAGAGTCGCGGCTAGATGAATATATATAGGTTGGCATCACCATCATCCGGCCTCTTAAGATGAACCGTCGAGCATCTCAGCCTCGCTGGCTTATGCCGGCCAAGACCCAATCAGCTTATATTTGCAATGAGACTGAATGACGGTTTGAAGAGCGGAGACGAATCTTGTCGCGTCCTGGGAACTTTGAATTGACCAAGGTTCGCTCCGTCTGGCTGCGTCGTGTAAGTGGACCTAAACAGGATTACTCGCAAATCTGCAACCCGTTAGACCTCCGGCTCATTTAAGGCTCAGCGTTCCTTGGCGCAAATCTAATAGGTACTGGAGGCGACCCCGTCTTCTCGTCTCAGCCTTCGCGGAATTCAATTACTATCAGCAGTCTGATAAGTAATTCCATCGAGTAACTCGACGATGCATTTGGTTGGGAATGTGGACAAAGTGTCTTTGCGAAGGCGAGCGTACGCCGCCGATGATTTGAATGCCTCAGGCAATCCGAAACCCTGTGCACACTAGCATTAATGACTAATACAATACATTAACTAGTTAGTTAGTTAACTTAGTTAACTAACTAATGCGTGAAACGGGGCTCCCATTAGACACACGGGTCTGTGTGCGATTATGTAATCTATGAGGATTAGGTAATCATAGAAAATGCAACCACAGAGCGTGTACTCAATTTGAAGTAGCCTCCCGTCGAGGCCCAAATAAATGTACGAATTGTGGTGTAACTGGCCATATAAGGGCCTTAATGGCATTTCCCCTACGGTATTCAGATGTATTATAATAAGATTAATATAACAAGCATTGGAATTGGTGCTCTTGATGCATTGGCGTTGGTGTCCTACACGCTGTGCTGCACTGCGGTGGTTGCATTTTCGATGATTACCTAATCTCTATAAATTATATAAGCACATGGACCCGTGTGTCTAGTGGGAGCCGTGAAACGGTCATACATTACGTAAACAAGTCGGTCCGATGATGATCCGAAATATGGTGAAATAATAATTTCGGCCTTCTTTTTTTGGAGGAAGCAATACCAGACAAGCTGACGGAGTATAGCTCCGCATAATTGTTGTCCGTGCTGCTATTCGCTATGGGTAAGCGCGCAGGAAAGAAAGTGAGAACCCCCTGCTAAATTCCGGCTCAGATCGTTGCTAACCCGCAGCTGGTAGTCTGGTCGAGGCGGCGGCGTGCGCCAAAGCCGGGAAGAACTTCCCAGAAACAACGAGAGATTTGAGAGATACTACAATGAGCTAGAAATTGTCCCAGAGGAGGAAAGGGAGGCATTCTGGGAAGCTCTCCGGAGGGATTTGCCGAACAGCTTCCGCTTCACTGGGTCTAAATCGTACGTCATGTCGCTCGCAGCAGCTTCGTAAGGTGATTGCTGACTCTCGCGGTTGCATTGACTAAAGACATGCGCTTGCAGTTCAGCAACGCCTCAAGGATTTCTACATTCCCCATATTACATCGATTCAGTATGAAGGGAACTTCGTCGAGCCCCCGCGTCCCGTTCCTTGGTATCCCGACCAACTGGCCTGGTCGATGACGACTCCCAAGAAAGTCATCAGACGATTCGCCCCGTTCGCTTCCTTCCAGAAGTTCCTCGTTGCTGAAGCCAGCGTTGGCAATATCACCCGCCAGGAGGTAGTGAGCATGATTCCCCCACTCGTGATGGACGTCAGACCGGGCATGACGGTATTGGACATGTGTGCTGCGCCAGGGAGCAAATCAGCGCAGATTATGGAGATGCTTCATGCAGGAGAGGAGGAAGCCATGCAAGAAGTCTTTGAGCAGCTCAAAAATGGTAATGCAGAGCAACCTCCCTTAGGACCGGAGGGCTTAGACGACGACGGAAGGAGCACAGGTCTTTTGATTGCCAATGACAGTGACAACAAGCGCGCACACCTGCTCATCCATCAGATGAAACGATTGAACTCGCCAAACCTGATTGTCACCAATCATGATGCGACCATGTATCCTTCCATTAAGCTCCCTCCGTTGCCGACGGTTAACGGGGAGCGCCCGAAGCCCAGATACCTAAAGTTCGACCGTATCCTGGCAGATGTGCCCTGCACCGGAGACGGAACTCCCAGGAAAAATATTAACATTTGGAAGGATTGGACCCCTGCGAATGCTTTGGGACTGCATGTCACGCAGGTTCGAATTCTTGTCCGTGCTCTACAGATGCTCAAGGTTGGAGGGCGTGTCGTTTACTCGACTTGCAGTATGAACCCCATTGAAAACGAAGCTGTCGTTACCTGTGCTATCGAACGCTGTGGTGGTACCGACAAAGTTCAAATCGTTGATTGTAGCGACCAACTTTCAGGTTTGAAGAGGGCTCCTGGGCTGCGGTCTTGGAAGGTTATGGACCGCCAAGGTCGCCTGTGGAATAGCTGGGAAGATGTAGAAAAACAGAGGGAACAGGAAGGCATTGATGGGCTCGGCAGGCTTGCAGCGGGCATGTTTCCACCCCTTGGAGAGTATGCAAATCTGCCGCTGGAGAGGTGTATGCGTGTTTATCCTCATATGCAAGACACCGGTGGCTTCTTTATCACAGTGATTGAAAAGATTTCTGAGATTCGTGCGAAGCCAGAAGACTCTTCAAAGGTCATCCCCAAGTCTTCCGTGGCTGCGCTTGTGGAGGAGCTTGAATACAAGCAGAAGAACGGACCAACGCAACCGTTGGAAAAAATCAATGCTCTTGATGACCTAGTTGTCCCCGGTAAGGAGATACAGGAAGAAACTGATAAGAACAAGTCAGTTGCAGAAACTTCTAATGAACTTCCTTACTCTGTCACTCTCGGATCCTCCGAGCCACTGTCGAAGAGAAATGCTGAAGACCTGATGGATGAAGTCCCTTCCAAGAAGGCCAAGCTGGACAACGGTGCGGAAGCCATCATCGGGGATCGTCCTGTGCATCGCCCCTCTACTTCAATTGAGGGAGAGGCGGCATTTTCTACCTCAGAGACCGATGGTGCTACCCCCATTCCCACGGATAGCACACCTCAACCGGCCGAATCATCAGTTCAGTTGAAGCCTCAATCTCAGCCCCCTCAAAAGCAGAAGAAATCTAAACAATATTTTGAGGAGCCTTTCAAATATCTGAAACCTGACCAGGAAGAACTTATCCCGATCTTCGAATTCTACCAGATCTCTGACCGCTTCCCGCGAGACCGTTTCATGGTCCGCAATGCGGAGGCCCTCCCAACTCGCACGGTGTATTACACGAGTATTCTCGCACGAGATATCCTTTCCGAAAATGAGAGGCAGGGCATGAAGTTCGTCCACTGCGGTGTTAAGATGTTCGTCAAGCAAGATGTCCAACGAGAAGACGTCTGTAGATGGCGTATTCAGACGGACGGTTTACGAATTCTCGACCCGTGGCTGGGCCCCAAGCGGTCTGTCTATCTCAACAAGAAAGAAACACTACACAAGCTTCTCGTGGAAATGTTCCCCAAAGTGAACGATAACGGGTGGAAAGAACTGGGAGAAATCGGAGAGCGTGTTAGGGACATTCCTATGGGCTGTAGCATATTGCGAATTGAGCCGAGTGACAGTGAAGATGGTATAAAGTATGTTCCTTGATATTCCCTTCCAGGAAAACCACTTTCTTGTCTAGGTTTGCTAACAAACTTCCTTTTCCTGTGAAAACAGCGAAAGAATGGTCCTCCCACTCTGGCGCTCTTTGCACTCCCTAAACCTTATGCTCCCCAAGGAAGAGCGCCGCGCCATGCTCCTCCGCTTCTTCAATGACGAAACCCCTCTCATCAACACTACAAATAAACGCCAGAGAATCGAAACATCGACGCCACCCCCAGAGACTGATGGTCTACCAATGCCGCTAGAAGCTCTTACTGAGGACGTGGAAGAATACCATGCACCGCCCGAAGCGGAAGACAAAGCGCTCATGGCAGAGAATCTTGATCTGGGAGAGGATCAGCAGGAGCAGACGGATGCCCGAGAAACATGGACGAAGGATGGTGATGAGGTTGATCGGTTTAATACGACTGTCTGACATCTTGATCTTCAGTTTGGCTAGCTCTACGTATGGAGTAGTTCCCGGTAGGAAGATGTTGGCTTTGTCTATTATGAGGGTTTGGATGTGGGTTTTCATTATAAAAATAAGCAAAATCTATAGATATTCTTTCTGGCAGTAGCATATCTGACTTGTGATTTTTGTAAGAATAAGAACAAAATTATCTACAACTTTACGACATGAATGGTTTTTAAATCCAAGTTCAGTCACAAAGAATTAGTCTCTCGTCTTGTCTATTTATTGACTATATGCCACACCTGACAAAAGAAAAAAAAAAGGAATTTCTTTTCTCACGCCTATACGCCATGCTGCCGGTAGATCCAAGTACAGTAATAGCACACTCCCTTTCCTTTTTGCATCTGCCCCATTTCCGTGTTGTGTTATATCGTTTCGCTTTCTTTTGTTCCAAATGCCCTGCCCTGCTCATCGGCTGTCGACATGGTTGGATGAATAGTCCAAGACATGGGTCCTTGGGCATCTGCTCAGGCTCTTCTCAAATCCTGAACTAAGTCTGAACCTCAGATAGATATAATAGCCGTTTGCTCGCCGACACACATGCCCATTGTTGCCGTCCTTGGAGTCTCAACAACAAACTTCTCGAGAGAAAAAGAAAGCCATGGCCAATCCATTCCATCCCATGCAAGGAAGGTAAGTCGTAGAAATCCAAAGGTTCTAAAAAGAAAAATTTCCCATCAAATCACCCACCGGTAACTCGCGTACCGACCGGCCGTTTCACTTTTTCTGATGATCTTCACGACCTGCCCCCTTCGCAAGCCCAAGTATCTGGCTACAGGATCGGAAACCTGAATACGCGGCAACTGAGTCTCCTTCAGACGATATCGTTTCAGTAGTTGAATCTTCTCCTCGGGACTCAACAGGACGTGTTTTGGGACCAGCTCGTGGCGCGTGATGTTTACCAGCAAGTCCTGCTCCTGGAAATGTTCACCGATGCGACCAGGAATGCTGGTTAGAAGGCGCACGGCCGACGGGGAGATAGGCGTCTGTGTGATGAAAATGCCCGTGTGGAAGTTCTGCTCGTCGACGAAGTGGTTGAAGGCGCGAACATGCTTCGTTCCTACGCCCGATGTCTCGGGACAAAATTCAACATACACGGTGCCGCAGTCTGGTGCTGCCGGAGATGAGCCCGATTTGGACGGTACAGTGTATTTGGCCAGCATAGCTTCCGTGGGACGAGCGCTGATTTTCATCTTATCGCGACTAGGCATTGATGTTAGGTCTGATTGTTGGAAGTCGATGTGACAACTTTATTCCCTGCGGTAAGTTGACATACTCAGGATAGCCCAGTTGGTTGCAATATTTCGCCCTGAACGCATCCAGAGAGATTTGAACTTCGTCTTCTGTCACTTCGTAGCCCTGTGTCGAAGAAGAAAACACGTCAGCGCGCGGGTTGCCAGGACAGATGACCCGAGTCTAACTGCATACCCGATCCTGTAGCATCTCAAAAACCGTCCTCCAGGTACGCCAGAGTCTGGTCGTCTCTTTGTCGGCCTCTGGGGAAGTAGAGTGGTCCTCGTCCATGGTGGAAAGTGCGCAGTCTCCGGTGGGGGAAGAAGGGGGAAAAAATACAGCAATAACAAAAGCTGACACAGTCAGATGCAAATCAGAGGATTTGAATCAGCTAGGCGGAGTGTGCCCAGAGATGGGAGAAATGGTTAGTGTTGAACTGGCAAAAGAGAGAGCCGCAAAGAAGTTGTCAAAAAATCAGAGGCGCTAAAAGCGGCAGTCCAGTGAATGCACTAAGCGCGGCAGGAGAACAGAATGGCCAGTTCCGGTAAAAAAGTGAATTACTCCCAAAAATTTTAGGAAAGCCACAAGCATCTTCACCCTCACCAATTATCTCATTCTTTCTTTGCTTGCCTAGTTGCAGCGCAGAGGATTGAGCCATTCTGCATTAATCCTTGTTATCTGTTGATTGTTCTCTGTTCTCGTGAACATGGCCACCACCGCCGAGCCTGCTCCTGTCAGTGAGCCCAAGGTGAAGCCTCCCAAGCCTGATGAAGAGGCTTACAAGGCTTCTCTTGAAATTGCAGAGAAAGAACATGCTGCTGTCCAAGAGAAATTGGTATGTCTACTATTTTAAAATATCCCTTTCAGGAATTGAGCTCATTCTCTCCTGGTCGCCTGACCCTCCTGTCTCATGCGCGTAAGAGAGAAAATACCTAACACACTGATTTCTTTTTTTCACAGACTCAAATAAAGGCAAAGATTGAAAGTGCCCGCCCTAACAATCAGGATTCCCCAGCTGCAAAGAGACAGCGAGAACTTCGTTCTGAGCTCTCCTCCATCCGCCAGAAGCAGCAGGGATTCAAGGCCTCCAGGACCAGCACCCAGGAGAAAATCAACGCTCTGGATGCAACTCTGAAGGCTCGTATCGCGGAACAGAATAACTCCCGGAGTCGCATGTCTTTCAAGAATGTTGAAGAGATTGACCGCGAAATTGTGCGTCTGGAGAAGCAGGTCGACTCTGGTACGCTGCGACTAGTGGACGAGCGGAAGGCACTAAGCGACATCTCCAACTTGCGCAAGCAGCGTAAGAACTTTGCCGGCTTCGAAGATGCCCAGAAGGTTATCAGCGACCTGAAGTCTCAAATCTCGGAGCTTAAGAAGACCCTTGACAACCCCGAGTCCAAAGCACTTAGCGAGAGGTACTCCGAGATCCAGAAGGAGCTCGACGCTATCAAGGCCGAGCAAGACAGTGCCTTTAAAAACCTCAATGCTTTGAGGGATGAACGCACCAAGCTCCACGCTGAACAGCAAAAGAAGTATACTGCCATTCGCGAGCTCAAGGACGCTCATTACAAGGCTCGTAAGGCATACAAGGAGTACGAGGACGAAGCCTGGAGGATTCGCCGTGAGCGCCAAAAGGCCCAGCGTGAGGCGATTGAGCGCGAGAAGAAGAAGAAGTTGGCCGACAAGAAGTTGGAGGAAGCATCACGTCTTGCTTATACCGACGAGATTCTTACTGCCCAGGGTCTCATCCGCCACTTTGATGCAGCCTACGACTTCTCTGCCCTAGGTCTCGATGGAAAGAAGGATGACGGCAGTGATTTCCGTGCCCAGGTTGGACGCACCGTCGACGGTTCGAACATCAAGGGCATGAAGATCTTGAAGAAGGAGGACCGCGAAGAAGACTACTTCGTTGGCACCGGAGGCAAGAAGGGCAAGAAGGGAAAGAAGGGTACCCAAACTGCTGCGGCAGCTTCCGATGCCAAATTCAACCTCAGCTTCGGTGTGATCCAGGACTTTGCCGATCTCAAGGTTGATCCTCCCATGACCCAATCTGATGTTCCTGGGGTGATTGAGAAACTTGCCGCCAAGATTACGGAATGGAAGAAAAACCAGGCAACGAAGACAGAAGAGGTAAGCTTCAGCTGATACGAATGGGAATTCTGCACGTTGCTAACTTTCAATCTACAGAACATCAAGAAGGCGAAGGAGGAGATTGCCCGTTTGGACGAGGAAGCGACTGCCGCTGCTACCAAGACCAATGGTAGCGCAAAGGAGGCTAACGCTGTCAACGGCGCTGCTCCTGAGACTGAAAAGAAGGAGGTAGCTGCCGATGCTCCGGTCGAGGCATAGAAGCCATTACTCAATCCTCAAATGTAGACCACCATTTCCCTCTATCTCTGCCGCCCCGGTTTTTGCATTTGAGGTCTGACCCGTGGAGTTTTCAGATTATCATCCGCATCTCTCCCATAATGTTCCACTTCTCTGTGCATCATTTATGAAGCGTTGATTTGCCAAACAAATAGTGTCCCCTATTTCTTTCTTGGGGACGCCCTCTGCCCTTTTCTCTCAGTCATCCCGCTTTTTTTTTTTTTCATCGTCCCAAACCCCTTCAGCGTCTGTTCATCTTTTTCTTTTTGCCTCCTCTTTCTGTTGCAAGAGCATGGGTTGGCGAGGAATCCCAAGACTGGCTTGTTAATTTTTCTTCCCCCCTCCTACCCCTCGATAAAAGTGCGCATGAAAAAATACAAATAAAAGGATGGTATAACAGATAATTCCTTCTGGCGTAGGAATGGTTAGTTAGCTAACTAATAATAATTAAGTAGTCAGTCACGTGGCAGACGACTGCGCCTCTTGATTTCTGGATTACGCACGTCAGTCTGCTTGCGCCTCATCAGCGTCGACAATGCAAATTGGCTGCCTAGCATCGCCACCGACTCGATAGTATTAATATTGGCTTCGGAATCGGCAGATCGCCTTGATTTGTTCATCGTCATTGTCCTTCTGTCCACTTCCTTGCATCCGTGGGGCACCTACGCGGAAATCCGGCACAGCCCGCCAAAGCTTCATCCTGATATACGGCACTTTTCGTCCTTGGTTCCTCGTGCCTGGATTCTCCAAGGAATTATCTAGTCAGTTCTTCGGGTTAGGGGAATCCAAGCCCTGTGGGTTATTTGTTGAGCGCTATACCTCATTGTCGAGTCGTGCACTCTGTACTACAGTACTACAGCGTACATATTCCAGTCTTCTACATACTGCAAAGCATCAGCTTTCACGATCGTCTCCACTAGACGAATCGGCAGCCTAGATTTTTGAAATATCGGGCTTGAACGCTTTTCGCGAAGGTCTTCGCTTCCCTGAGTACTCTCTTCATTTGAATCCGAACCTCCTCCCACCGTCCGACGATGTCGTATGCACATAACAAGCCAGTATGTCCATCCCAACTTCTTTAGCTCGGGCTGCCTACCGTGCGTTACATATCTCATTTGCTAAATATTCACCATCTTGATATTCTAGGATGGTCCCCCTCCCGCCTACCCAGGTGGTGGTCCCCAATATCCTATGCAACCCCCTCCCGTCGCTCAACAACAATACTACCAAGGAGGCTATCCACAACAATACCCCCCATCTCCATATCAAGGCTACGGTCCTCCACCGCGGCAGGGTCCGATGTACTATCAACAACAACCATATTCGCGGCAGACATATGAAACCGGAGCTGGGGAGGGTTGCTGCGCTGCATTCCTAGCGACACTAGCATGCTGCTGTTGCCTGGATCTGTTGTTTTAAACAAACGGAAATCCCTATCTTCAATGAAGAGAGAGATACATCCTCACGTATAGGGATGGGATTCATCCATCTTGGAGAGGGTTTGCGTCGATCACCCATTTGGATTCTCACTGGTTGGAGTCGCAGGCTCCTTCCCATTTTTGGCTCATTTTTATTTGATTGTACATTGCTTTGCCGCCTTTTTTTTTCTACCTCCTTTATTTCTGCCTCTCATCCTCACGGCGCAAATTCGGAGCATTGGTTGTTGGAAATCGGGAGACTGGTGCTTTTTCCTCTTTATCTCTACGCTATTCTTTGGTTTGGACGTTGTCTTTCCCGTATTGAAGTTTGGTTGCCTATTATCGTTAGATTGAATTGTATCCCTTTTAATACCAGCATGATCAGGTTGAATTCGATACACAACCTTTGTAAATCTGTTGCTACTCACTAGTAAATGCAGGACTAAATACAGCAGTAGAATAGACAAACAGCCACCAAATGTATGCCTGTAGAATAAATCACAACGTGGAGTGGATAATAGCATAACCGTCATGAACATGACCATGAGGATAATTAAGTATATAATCGGCGTAGACATGGGCAACTCGAAAGTAATGCCCTACAGCAAGCGGCATCCGTAGCACATCCATAATAGACACGAACCGTAGCAAACTCGCCTTGCATCCACCTCACGGTTCTTCAAGTGTATCCCGAGACCCAGCCTTCTCTGATCGAACAGTAGAAATATAAATATAATAATCGAATCCGAATAACTCCATCACTCGATATAAAGCAAGCAAACAGCCATGTCCGATCAGAATACATCACCGATGGGAACCCCTACTTGACCTCCTAGGCGGCGAAGAATGCTCCTCAATAACCTCCACGATATCCCCCCCATCATCCGTCCTAGAACGCGACGTCACAGACTCATCAACGATAATCGCCTCCCGTGGCGGCGGAGGAGCCCGATGCCTCTGCCCCCGACCCCGTCTCGCAGCAATAGGACGCACAAACTCCGCAACCTCGCGCCGTCTATCCGCATTTCCCCGTACTCTCGCGCTTCGACGTCTCGTGGCACCGACCTCGATGCGGTAGATGGGGAGTTCGGTGCCCCCGAATGCAACGTAGAGGAAGTAAGCGATGACGATGAAGCCCGCTACGCTGCCTAGGATGATGCCTGCTACTGTTCCCGGTGCGAGGGAGTTGCTTAGGTCTGCGTATGTGGCGGGGATTGAGATGGTTTGGTATTGGTATTGGTATTGAGTCTCGAGAAGGCGGGCTGATTTTGTGTCTCGGCGGAGGAGTGATGATGGATGTTCTGTTTCTGAGCGGATGGAGGAGGAGAAGAGGGGGTCATCGTCGTCGTCGTTGTCTTCTGGGGTCGTTGGTATTCGTTGGGTGCGGGATATAGGCGCCATTGTGTTGTCGATTTAATGCGCGAGATGCACCGGGACTTGATTTTCTCAGAAATCCCAGATAGGTGATGGATGATAGGAGAGATTTGGTCAATTAAGGACGGGCAACATAGAGGATAGGTTGAGAAGATGTTTCTCTATAGAAAGTACTCTGTCGAAAGGAAAGTGGAGTATGCATGCATATATATAATCAATCAAGACAAACACTCAAACAAGAAAAGAAAAGAAAATAAAGACAAAAAAAAGAGTACTCTGTGCAGATGAAAGAAAAGAAGAAAAGGGATACGGATGGCCTGCATGCATGATGTGCTAAAAGTGGACGAAATATTTCAAAAATTGGTGGCTGGGAAAGAATCTGGCCGCCCACGATGCTTTTATTTTCAGCTTTATTTATTTTAAATCTATTCGATTAAATGAAATGCATCAGAAAGCAACTAGCAGTTGGCAATTCTATACTCATTACGGAGTGGAAATTGCGGAGGCTGGGACATCGTGTATGCTCAAGCGCCTACAATCGACTCTACGTCAGCATCATAGTTAATTATTGTTCCTGACGGGATCTGCATGTCCCACTTGTCTTGCAATGATTAGATTAATCCAAATGTCCTTTGATGGGGTATCTGTGCATCAACGGCCTATGCTCCGACCCAAACGCAAAAGCCATCACAACCATCAAGCTTCTGAGCTCCGAATCTCAATCAATATGCTCCCTCTCGCAGCACATACTTCGGCTGCTCAACGGGCTCAATATCAGTAAGGGCAGTCTTCACCGGCGTCCCATATACCAATTCAAAACCATCCAACTTCGCACCCCCGTCTTGCATTGCCCAAAGAGTCAACGCAACCCAATTCTTCCCGCGGTAATTCAAGATGCCCTCAGGAACAGGGAAGTTTGTCTGCGGGCCGATATGGCTTACATACTTGCCAAATTGGTACCCGTTCACATAGAGCTGTACACGGTATGCGGGTGAAGAACTGGCATTCATGAAGGTGAAATATAGTGGCACGTCCCAACCGGAGGGGATGTCAAGATAGAAGCTGGTGCTGTAGAATCCAATGCCTGGCGTCGACAGTCCCTGAAAGGGGCTTGATGACTCCCAGTTACTGCTTGGGGGTTCAGGCTGGTGGAAGCCTTGACGTTCTGCGTAAAGTCCTCCTTCGTTAAGGGGTCCTCGGACCTTGTCGATGTAACCCTCGCCCCCCAGATTGCCAGTAAGCTTCCACGAGATTGGCGTAGCATTGTATGATTTCCCCTCTGGGAACTCATAATTCAGAATGCCACGAGGGTTTTTCATGGTCTCGGAGCCGACGGTCCAGTCCTCATCGAGGCCCATATTATCAATGACAACAGTAAAAACGTGCGGCTTCCCGTTAGTGAGAGTGGGCAGCCGGTAGGTCCAGTTACTATTACTGGACCCATCATCTCCCATGGATCCAATCCACCCATCGTCTAACCACACTGAGCTTCCAAAGGCTGTGCCACCTTGTGTCTGAATATAAAAGACCGGCGATTGATCACCCGCTATAAAATGGCCACGGTAGATCAGGTAGCCTGTGTGAAACCCATAGTCTGACGAGTAAAGCGATGTCGGAGTGCTGAGAGGATGACCGGTGTTATTCGTTGTCTTGTGGTCTGCAGCAGTCCAGGCGGAGTCATCGTACGTCAGCTGGATTTCAGGTAGCGTATCCAAATACTTCCAGTCCAGGTCCTGCAATCTGGGAAGGTTGATTTCTGGTGGAGAGAAATTAACATTGCTCACCCAGATTCCGTTGTGGTCAACTGAATGCTGAACCCTTTGGCCATTTATACATAAATTCTTAGCGTTTTCAGGCACCCCGATCACCTCAATAGGTGTCGTCGCGTTGAAATCTGCCGTGATGTGAAGATCGCTGCCTTGTAGATATGCCGTACGCACAAGATATCCAGCTTTGACAATGATAGACGAGGCGGCCTTCTCTTGAGTGCTGAAGCCCGGTAACGTTCCCGTGGCAGGGAGTTCTGGGACCCAGTAGTCATATGCAGCATTCTTACCTGGTTGCTCCGTCAGTTTCAGGATCAGCAACCCTTGAAAAAATATTTTTTTTAACTTACTGAGAAGGAATATTCTCAGGTCGTCTACCTGGACGATGCGACGAGTAGAAGAGACATCCCAACCAATAATGATAGTATCACCCGAAGACTGTTGGGCAATACCCGACGTTGATCCTTCAATGACCGAGATATCTGACCCAGATGACACTGCTAGTTCATGATACTCGCCGTTTCCACCATACAGGATGAGAACCTTGTCTCCTGCAAAGTTTTTCCAGGTGAAGACTTCAGCGGTCGAATAGAGAATATTAGTCCCGGACAAATTGTAGTCAACAACATGTATTTTCGAGTCACGCCCATTGAGAGTTAACTGCTTTTCTTCAATTTGCGGGACTGTTAGGTTACCAGCACTAGTGGGGATTGTGAGCTTGTAGTTGGTCGATGCCTGGCTGGCATAGTCCGAGTGTCTGACCACGAAATAGGAGGCGGAGCCATTTCCATTTCCAATAAGAGGAGTCACAGTTAGGTTGGAAGTATCCGCATAGATGGACGTGGATGCGTCCCCAGGAGTGGCAGTAAGGTATGACGGCGAAACTTTGGCAAAGTTGGCGATAAGTTTGAGTTCGCTATATTTCTCGCGAGTAACATTGCGAGACTCGGTAATCGCTGAGCCGTAGTCATAAGAAGTATATCCTCCAGGGTGGCCGAGGTTTCCCCAATTTGTGCCGCCGAATATCTGTAAAATGTTAAAACTGGTTAAGGAGTCCAAAACATGATAGATCCATACCATGTACAAGTTGAGAAATGAAACTCCAAAGCTAAAGTCATTCTTATAGAAGACCCTCTCAAACTCGTGATTAAGGAGTGCCGCGCATTTATCAAACCCTGGTCCTCCCCATGGGTCAAAGGCCCCGGCTTGGAACTTTCATTTCCACATTTGTTAACCTGCTGTGGAATTTATACGGGAGGAACAGACCTACCTCAACTATCGAATACGGGGTTGACGGGCTTTGCTGTAGATGCAGTTCGCGGAAATTTGTAGGTAAGCTACCAGCCGGCCACACAGTTGGGTTTGCCTTCTTTGCGTCAGTAAAACCGAATCTTAGTTTCTGGAATGATTATTCATACACAGTCGAATCCAAGGCTGGAAACGCAAGTTAGTAGACCAATTTCTAACAGCAAAGGATGGTAGGAGAGATACGTACGGATAACTATCATGTCCGTAGATATCGACCGCACCAATACCAGATCCTGGGACATTGTGACCACTGGGCGAGGCATCATTGCTAATCATAGGTACAACGATTCCGGCTTTCCTAGCTTGGTCTATCACGTACTGCATGTAGCTTCCATCCGGGAAGTCTGCACCACAGCAGGCATTGGTATACTCATTTTCAGGCTGGTAGAGAATAACTGGACCACCGTTCGTGATCTGGGCTTTGGAAATGGTAGCTGCGACATTGGCAATATAGCTAATACGGCGGAATTAGCATCAAGTCCCCAGTTTTCAGAGTCCCATTTCACACGAGAAGTTAAGTCATACTTATCAGTGGCAGCCAAGTAGGCTGGATCACTTGTCCGCAGAGTGGCATTCACCCTCTGTAACCATCCAGGAAAACCACCACCAGAGACTTCGGCATTGATATAAGGGCCAGGCCGAGCAAGAAGATAGATACCAGCCTGAGCAGCTGCTTCGAAGAAGGGTTCGAGAGCAAAAATGCCCTCGGCTCTATACTCCCCCGGTTTACCTTCAACCAAGGCCCAGTCTACGTAGAATGAGACACAATTGAATCCTAGGGCTTTGATTTTCTGGAAAACATCAAGCCACAAGCTAGGTACGGGGAGCCTGGACAGAAGGTTAGACGAACAACCGATGGCAGGAATTGCCTGAAAAGACGCGAGTCGTACCTGCATGGATGAAATTCACCACTGAATAGCATGATTCTCTCCCCATTTATGAACAAGGAATGCTCATCCCATGTAACCTGAAGCCATTAGTATCGCCATGGGAGCATGCATACTAATGTGCATACGTATTTCTGCGTTTTAGCACGCCGGACAGGATCCGGGTGCTCTGTAATAGTGAAGCCATTGAAATTGTGGCTAATAGCAGCGCAGGCCACCTGCGCTATTAGGTAGGAAATAAGAAGGAGCCTCATAATGTATTAAATAAGAGACACAGAAACGAGAGACTCGTTGCATAACATCCAGCAGGAAAGGAGCTATCGAGGCACATCTGTGCGACTCAATGTGGCTCCTAGCCAGAAGGAAGGGCATTTGCTTATATATATGATGGCTCACAAGCATTATAGTCATATCGTATATGAAAAGGGTAATTCTCCAGAGGGGTGTGTGGAGGGCCTAGGATGAATCCCAGCGATTCAGCGAGTCTTCATAATATGCGGGAAAGGACCGTGCAGGGCATTTTGGTTGAGGAGACATATTGCTGATTGGGACCTCAAGTTCGTCATGCAATCTCCGCATCACCCCACGGGTAAGACATCTCGGCGATGATCATGCAGGCCGTGTGCCATTGCAACTTTGCAGCCAAGTCTATATAGTATGGATGGCCGCATGGGTTTCCCGAAGGGGAACTGCAAGTAGTTTAAATTCTCCACCAATAATTGGCGCAGATGCTCTGGCTTCACGTGCTGTTAGCTTAGTCATCGTGACATGGACAGTGACGTAGGTCAGACAGACAGAGAACGCGCCCTGTACGCTGCAAGGCATGCAGTCAGCAGCTGTATCGACAGGACTAAAATCCAAAGAAGCCAAGAATCGAGTCTCTTTGCCCATCGATTATTAGGAGAATTGTTGGCGAAGAGTGTAAAAATCCACCGAATCGATATAGAAAGAGGCATGGACATTCGATACTCTCTGTTGGCCTGAGGTTGTTGTGTCTGATTTAGTCACATCAGGGTTGTTCCATCAGGAGAGTATATACTATAGATATAACAGAAACAGGGTCAATTGAGTATCTGTACCCTGTGTCTTTTCCGTGTCATTTCCCAAGTTATTGATATTTAATATTAGGAATCCAAAGTGCAGTGAATTCGGGCATCGATCGACCCTCGTCGGGAATGAGTAAATCCGACCCGACCGGATCTGCTTTGGGACACCAGGACACGGCGCGTCGCCCTCAACGACCGTTGTCAACCGTTGAATGCCAATTAATTATTACTCTTCCTTTTTCATCATCCTCTCAATCTCATCACTACCTGTTGGAATTACTTAGGATATCGTACGCTCATTGGAGAGTCCTCTCGTTTCTGCAGGTCGCCGCAGTCATTGCGAGACCACTGCATTCCACCCTTAAGGGATAACGCGCTCATAGTTCATCATGTCTCATTTACTGACGGACAGACAAGCCGAGGAGCTGTGGGTATAGCCTATGCTAGCTGAACCATGGCCGAGCTAAATTTTTTTTCTCTTTTCAAAAAGGCACAAGTCAATCATAGCATACCTAGCGGCGAATGACCTACCGAATACCGCCGCTGCGCTCAGGGAAGAGTTGAATCTTGGGGTAGATCTCTATGATGCAACTACAGCCAAAAGGTATGAAGGCTTGTTGGAGAAAAAATGGACAAGCATTGCCCGCTTACAGAGAAAGGCATGTCTGCACTTCGGATCCTCTGTTTTGCTCGCCACATTTACACAGTGACATCACAGTGGCATCTAATCAGCGATCTGTTATAGATTATGGACCTCGAGTCCAGAAATGCAATGCTCCAGTCCGAACTCGATAATGCGACTCCATCTTCAATCTTGAAACGCAAGCATGATCCCACTTCTTGGCTCCCCAGTACCCCGCGTTATTCACTGGAATCGCACCGAGATAAGATAAATTGCATTGCATTTCACCCAAAATTCTCCTCGATTGCCTCTGGTTCCGATGATTGCACGATCAAAATATGGGACTGGGAACTTGGGGAACTGGAAATGACTCTGAAAGGCCACACGAGAGCAGTGCGAGACGTTGACTATGGCGGCCCGCGGGGCGATGTCCTTCTGGCATCCTGCAGCTCCGATCTCTCCATCAAGTTGTGGAACCCAGCAGACGGTTACAAGAATATTCGGACTTTACTAGGCCACGATCACATTGTTAGCGCTGTTCGTTTCCTGCCGTCTGGGAACTACCTTGTCAGCGCAAGCAGAGACACGGACCTGAGAATTTGGGACGTCACAACTGGATACTGTGTGAAGACAGTAAGCGGTCATACTGGCTGGGTGCGAGATATTTGTGTTTCGTTTGATGGGAAATTTCTTTTCTCTACTGGAGATGACATGACTGCTCGGTTATGGGATATCTCTGCTGTGTCGAATCCAGAACATAAATGTACGATGATTGGTCATGAGAACTTCAATGAATGCTGTGCACTTGCTCCGCCTGCGTCATACCGGTTTCTTGCACCCTTGGCTGGCCTAGGGAAACAGCGGTCCACAAACAGTACGGACTTCATGGCGACTGGGTCTCGAGACAAGACTATTAAGATATGGGATACCCGTGGGGCCTGTCTCATGACACTAGTGGGCCATGATAACTGGGTACAGGCGATCATGTTCCATCCCGGGGGACAATATCTTCTATCGGTGTCAGACGACAAGACGTTGAAGTGCTGGGACTTGAGCCAGCAGGGAAAGTGTGTGAAGACGATCCGGGAGGCTCATGACAGCTTCGTCACCTGTCTGCGATGGGCTCCGGGGATTGTTAAGAATGCGCGCGGCCCAGAAGGCCCAGCGTCTGAGGGGAATGAATCGAAGAACTCGGCCGGTGAAAATAGTGAAGTTGGGATTCGCTGTGTTATTGCCACTGGAGGCTGGGACTGCAAGCTAAAGATATTTGCAGGTTGAGACTGAGACTGCGAGGAATTTTTCCTCCAGGCTTAGGAAAGGGAGCGGATTAGCACCACTTGTGGGTTTTCCTTATAGACCGCAGCAAGGGACGAAACAAATATTTATACCCCCAAAACCGTCCGTCTGCAGCGAAAGAAGACATGAATAATAGCTATGGGACATGCCTATATGGGAGCAGTCACGAAAAATTGCCCATTTTCTGGATGGGTCTCTGGCGTCTCTTCGCCGGCCGTTGATGCATCATTGAGATCTTTCGAAGCAAGCACGAGTAACCCAGTGGTTCAAGTTCAAGATTTCGAAATCACAGCATTTTTTATTGTTAATAGCAGGTGAATTGTTCGCATACCTGGGGGTGTTGAGTAATTTAATTTCCTCTAGGCTTACATATCTATTTCTACCTCAGCGGCAACCATCGAGATGCTTATCCTGGACTTGTAAGATAAAAGGATAGTTATCCTAAGGAATTCAATCTTCTCAACATGCATACTGTGCATGTAACCATGAACCTGCAAAAATGGCTCATTCTATCAAGGCTGAAACCGCGATTGCGTTCATATTACTTTTAAATGTCTAGACTTGCTCTGTTCTTTTCTTTCCAAAGTCAAGATAAGTAACCCGCTAGGCACGAAGTTCAATCCCTTCAGCAACCATCACCATGTTGGTGTTGTGTCTTACTCTTTCTCGCTTTTCAGTCGGTTTTAGAGCTCCATAAAATTTATTTATTTTTATTTTATTTTTTTCTTAGATGCCTTGCAACCAAAATGCATGGGAAACCACAATATGAGACATCTGCATTGCTGAGCGTAAGATCCTCCCGAGTATTCTACCAACCACGAAAACCTCGTGCTCTTGTTGTGCTTTCCATCAGCAATTTTCTCCTGTCTGGATCGTGTTCCTGTCTGAATGTTCCCCTGATATAACTCATCGAAGACAACCTGTGTCGCTGGGAATATAATGAGGTCTTTGGACAAAGATTCCGAATTGATGAGCGGCTCTACAAAACTGACAAAATCCAGTCCCAGCTGGCATATCTTAGCGGCTTACTTGCCCTAGTAGAAGCAATTGTTGGTGAGTGTCTGTCTTCTTTTCACTATCTAACCATATGTTGACCGAGAATTCCAGGTATTATATCGGCATTCCCTTTTGGTATACTGGCCGACGTGTGAGTCCTACGCAACTGTTAATCAACACTCCCGAGATGAAGGCGAATTCCTTATAGCATCGGTTGCAAACCCGTCATATTGCTCTCAACAATCGGCTCATCGCTTTCTTTGGCCTTTATTCTAGCAGTAATTCATTTCCCTCGGGCTGTCCCAGTGGAATTCATCCTAGCTGGTCCACTATTTACTGTCTTGGGTGGTGGAAGTGCCGCCTTAGTGGCCAATTTATATTCTATTCTATCGGATGTGGTGGCCCCGACAGAAAGGTATATTTTGGATCAGGAGTATCTTTTTTAAATGGATACAATATCCTTGATGAGCAGACCTGCTGACGTGTGTGTGCAGAACGTTAGCTTTCTTTTTCATGGAATTTGCAGTCTTTATTGGCGCTTCAGTTGGCCCAGTAATGACCTCTAGGCTTATGGAATCTTTTTCACCTTGGGTCCCAGTGCTTCTCAGATCTATTGGGGGCTCATTGAGCTGGCTTTCCTGGTCTTTATTCCAGAAACACTCTCACCCCAAGGCAAAGCTCTAACCATGAAAATGCACAACCTTCCACCTTCAGATTGCATCTGTTGCAGTCTTTCCACCTCCTAAAAGACTCAATTTCCATGCTGCACTCTCCCTCAATTGTCCTGACCTTGGTAAATTTTCTTGCTGCATGCCTGAAACCCATGGCTATCTCACAATTCTTCACACAGTACATGAGCAAGCGCCTTGGCTGCTCTCTCACTAAGGTAGGGTATTTACTCACTGGTCATTCAATCATTCACATGGTCATCCTTTTAGTAGCACTTCTGCTAGTTTCTAGCTGCTGCTACGACGGGAACACCCGGCATGACTTGGGCTTCCTTATCTTGGCCTGGCATCAGAATTCGTGCTTTGCTTTGTCGTGCTCCTTTTGTTCATGCTCCCGAGGTGGACGGACACGGAGAGCCGGTGCGAAGGTCCGGGCCGAATGTCTGCGCACTCTCATACCAGGTGAGAATGACGGGCGATATCTGCATTACACATGACAGCTTGTCGTGTATAATCAAGAATGTTCTATTATGAAGAATGGTTAGCATACGCAGATGCAGTTCGGACAGCAAAATTTGTCCTGTTCTACTAACCAACATGAGGCTTTTCAGCTCCAGCAAACTGCATAAACTGAAAGTACTCCGGGTACAGGGCTTTTCTCTCTTTATTCTGGGTTTACCAAGGCTGTCTATCCAATAGCTAACACTGCTGGGTAAGAGAATGAACAACCGGATCTCTTGCCGGGAAGGCTGGGGGGCATGGGCCCCCTACTTTGATTGCTCTTCATACATATACGCTGGCGGAAGAGATTGAAGTCTATCGTGCTTCTGGCGGGTCAGATGAATAGTCCACTCACCTCCAAACTCTTCAGATATTCCGCGCTGAATGATAATGATGATGATGACGCGTATGCACATGCAAGAATCAGTCACATCTTTCATCACTGGTGCTCAGCAGGAAGCTGCAGAGATAAGCAATGCTGAGCTTTTGTACCTGTTCCATTGGCTTGTTGAGCCGTTCAAATTATCTCTTTTATTAAGATTAAGGTATTATCAGGATGCGGTGCATATGCAACGCATATTCGACGTGTCACCGGTGTTCAACCAAAGTCTTAAGACATAATAAGCAATGCTAAGCAATCGGTAAGTCCCGAGCTTGCCCCACCAAGCTAAGTTCCACGACAATCAGCTCTAACCAGGCGAGTGATCCTTGTATTCGTGCTGTAGACCATTACGCTCTAGAGCCCAGTCTCTCACTTTCCAAAAGTTTTGGCATGTATGCTCGGTCTCGAAGTCGGGCACCGGTCGACTCTTTTTCTCATTCCATGAAACAGGGTACGGCGTCATGTCCGAGTTGCACATGACGGCTTGTCGGAGATAATGAAGGCGATGATCTCAGTATGCCTGCGAGTTTATGAGCTATATGCGTCGGGGGTTTGCCTCACTGATGTGCAATGTGTAGGCTGGCTCTGGGTCATGCTTCGTATAGTCATCCGGTCGCAAGCCTTTACGGAGCATATTCTATCGCAGATTGATCAGTACAACAATTGAGACATCTCAAGGCATTTGAAATAAGCTTACAAGACAGTGCAACCGATGAAAAATATCGTCGACCACCCTCTGGGTTTCTCGTAGGTCGTGCCTTGTATTGCGTCCGCCTCACCACCGCGGAGGTCCACGCCATCAGCTATTTCCTGGTCCAGTATCACCACTCTAGCTTTGGGAGGATATAATTTCTTCCATATTCTGGATTATGATAGAACCAGCGGTTAAAATGACATGGTAAGAACTCACCTCATCATAGGCCAGCGCGACACCAGGGCCAACAATAAAGCCCGTCCAGGCTACAACAGCAACCTCACGCTTCTAGTCCACTCTCTTCCTCTCACCTCCTGCCATCGTTCCTCTTGAATTGGCCTTGCTGGTTCAGCTCTTGAACTTCAAGTCTTCTCTGCATATGGACCCCGTGCTGGTGCGACCATGGCATCGATTCCGGCGACCAGCAGGTGTGGGGATGAGTGGTTCGGCCACAGCAGCCTGTCGCGGAGGCTTCGACTTCACCATAGTGACACTAGTGAGTGTTTCTTTTCCTCTCCCCCAGAATCCATCTGAACAGAAAGAAGTAAGCGGACCCTGAACAAATTCTTCGCACAGGCTGTCTCTGTAACTTTTGCAGCCCTCCAAATCACGATCCTTGCGCTTGTTGCGTCGCAGCACACCATTGGATGGCGCGCCTTGCTTGCGGGTGCCATTCTCATCTTGTAGTGGATCTCGTCGTCATATTTGTTGACTTGGAGCATGTCCGGTCCCTACGGCCACCTTTCCTCGTCTCTGCCTATTTGATTGATACGCTGCTTCTGGACCTTACACGTGTCTTGGTGGTCATCAAGTGTCTGCGCTGGGAAATTGCGGCGATTGCTTTGCCTCGCTCTGCGTGGTGGGGTTCAGTATTGCGCAGCCAATTCTGATCGGCAGGGTTGTCACCGTCTTGCAGCATACTGGCTTGCTCTCGCTGGACATGGGCTACGGCTTGATCGGAGCTACCGCACTTGTGTTTATTGGGATTGCTGTAAGATACCTATGATCTGCAGTCAGTCATCCCTTCTACTCAGAGCAAAGCCAAGGACATTGTTCCTGTTAGGTTTCTAGACCCGGGATGGCCGAGTCATGGGACATCACGTTTATGGATGCGAGCATTGCTTGGAATTTCTTGAGAGAGGCAAAGCCCCTACTGAACAACATTAACCTCCATATTCATACTGGAGAAAAGCTCGGGCTACGTGGCAGAACTGGATGGTGAGTTATGAAAATTTTATGCTCATTTGTAAGTCTAAACGCAACAGAATAGGTAAAACGGGAAAAAAAGGAGAGAGAGGCCTAATAAGCCACTACTCAATAGTGGCAAAAGCCTTGGCCCAGTCACTCCTCCGTCTGAACGAGCTAGTATCAGGCCGGATCTTCATCGACGGACAAGATATTTCGCACATACCCCGATCATCCATTCGACAACGCATCAGCTGTCTTGGCCAAGAGCCGTTCATTTTCCCAGGTACTATCCGCCAAAACGTGGACCCGGAGTCCGGGATTGTCTTGTTGCGGCAAGCCATAATAATAATGGCACCGACGCTGACGAAGTGGCGGTGTTGGATTCAGCACTGGACGACTGCGTTCTGTCGCAGGGCCAGAAGCAGCTATTTTGTCTAGCGAGAGCGATGCTGAAGAAAAGCAAGGCTTTGATCTTGGATGAGCTGACGAGTAGGTACGTAACGTTCATGTCCAGGATATTCATTTTTCTCTATTCCGTTGCGTTGCTTTTCATTCCAATCGTTTGTTCCATGGGTATGTATGTATGTATGCTGATTGACAGCATTGTAGCCTGGACACAGAAACCGATACCAAAATTCAAAGGTCATACGGATTCTTTCCGTGACTGCACTGTAATCATGGTAGCACATACGATTCATACCCTGCTCGACTTTCACCAGGTTGCCGTCCTGGAGAGCAGTCGAGTCGTGGAGGTAGGACATCCGCACGACTTACTAGACAGCAGGCCAGAAGGGGCATTTTTAAAGTTGCTGTATCTGAAGTCATGAAGCCAACTCATTTGTTGAAGGGCGACTATATTAATGAACATAGTTGAATATAATCAAACCCCCTAGGGCTGGTATACTTTTTTCAGGCTACATATTACTATTCACTCCAGTGCTCAACGGGCCAAAAATTTGAAAGGCCTGAGCACTGAAACGGAGAAAGGCATCGATGGATTGATCGTATTTGTCATCTGGCTGTGGTGCATATTGACTCGGTGTCGATGTTGTATGCAGCGCACGAGCCGAAATAAGCCCATGCCGGCCATTCAGCAATGATTAGTGATTACATGTCAGTGTACCGTTCAGGTAATAGACAGGAAAATAAAGGCTGTTTGATATAGACATAGTCATTCATGAATATAGATACAATGAAAAATGCAGCGAGATATACAGTGTCAGTGTGCCATCTGACCTTGAGGAAGAAAAATAGAAAAGATATCAGTCAAGGCGGATCCAACCACGCACACAATTAGTCCAGCTTAATTAAATGTCGATGGTATCATCCAATCCAATCATAGGGGGAAAAATCATAGTATAGTCCAAGAGAACATGGACAATGTCCATTCCAGAGCAGAAAAGGAAAAAGGGGAGGTATTAAAAGAACATTGCCACACTCTAATCATGACAGACATCCCCAGAGAATAGTTCCTTATCATAAAGGCAGCAAGCAATACCTTTCCTCGGTAATGCTATATTGACACACCAACGCCGTCGCTGAAATACCAGTCCAAGAAAAAAGAAGAAAATTAGAAAGGGATGATCAAAAAAAAAAAAAAGAAAGAAAAGAAAAAGAAAAAATACAAACTAGAGAATAGACCCAAGAGAACGCTCAGCACACGTTAAGTCGTAAGTTGTAGCGGAATAGCAGTGGTAATTACACATCCATCAAGGCTCGCCAACTCCATGAGACTTTTCAAAAATCCCATGGGTGACAGGTCCAGTAGTGTCAGGAAGTATATCCTGGTTTGGAAAATCGCTATTCTGCGTAGAGTGAGACCCCGACCTTCTCTCGTCGTTGGGGGTTTCGAGAAGAGAAGAGTTTGCGGGTTGCGGCGATCTCAGAGTCCGAAGACGATATTCCCCGGAACCAAGAAGACCGCCGATATCCTGAAGGAAAGCTCTGCTTCCTCTCCAGGAACGCCGGGTGTCACGACTAGTCAGTTCCGGGTCGGACTGTGCGGGGCTGAGAGGAGAGTCGGTGCTGGAGCTTGAACTCGGGTCTAAAGTTTCTTTTATGTCGAGAATGGAAACCTTGCGGTCGTAGCGCGCGGCTCGATCCTGCGAACCTTGGCGCGATGTTTCGTTGGTTTCGATGTATTCATGAGGGTCGATCCTCATGTCAGAGCTCACCGATGCGGACGTTCCGGTGTCGTCCGAGGGCGGCTGCGTGAAGTTCCAGTTTGGTTTCAACGTTCCAGAGCGCGCTGAAAAGGGACGGATGGGATATGCGATTGGAGCGGGACGGGGTGTAACAGGGTCGGTGAAATGCAGGTTAGGATGAAGGCGGATTCCCAGGTCGGCAGCCAGGTCCGAGTCACTTCCCCATTGATGATAGGTCAGAGTTGCACGTGCAAGGGAGCTGTGGTCGAGGCTTTCGCTGACCGAGGCGGTGCCCATGGCTCTTTTGTACTTGGGTTTCTTTACACCCCGGTCTTTGACAAACGAGCCAATGACAACGGCGTTAGAGACGGCAGTGGCAGCCAGGATTTCCATAGATGCCCACAGCGAACGGAACTGCTGGGAACCGTTACGGAAGATAATCATGGGAACCCGATAGCAAGTAATGGCGACGAGAACAAGGGAGAAGGAGAAGAGAATCGCGAGTAGGAGCTTACGTTTCCAAGACATCCTTGCCGTTAGGATGATGGGGACCGGAAAGGCGACCAGGAGGAGATCGGACACGGCATCACAAGCTCCCATGGCAATCAGGTTCGCATATCCCGAGCGACATTGAGGGCCGGGGTCAGGAACGACTTGCCAGTAGTGCGTGAACGGATGGCATTCGGCCAGGGTTGCAACGACGATTGCCACTAGAGTCGAAGCCAGGAAGATGTAGATGAGTCGGAGAAAGATGATGACGGATCGTCTCCAGATCATTCCGGAGACACGTTTGAGAAATTCACATACGGTGAGTTTGACAGTCCAGATACTTGAACAAGGGAATTGTATATCAGTACATGTCTTCAAAATTCATATTCAGAAAGAAAAAAAAAATTAAAATTAAAATTAAAAAAAAAGAAAAAAAAAACTTTTCTTACAAGACTGCATAGAATATACGAGCAGCCAGGACGAGCCGACTGCCAATCTCACGATGTCGAATCTCGTCAGGCGATAATCCGGCGGTTTCCGTATTGTTGGTACCCCAGAGCAAAACGACATGAACAAAGCCCATGCGGATGAGCAGAGGAATGGTGCTGGCCATCATCAACTTGTCTTCACGGAAGAAGCGCTCGACGCGAACATAGCGACCGCAGACGCGGACGAGAATGATGACGATAGAGAAGATGGTCGCCCACCAGCAGATGAGCAGGGTGGGATTGACATCCTCTCTGGACTGGTAGTTTGGCGGGACCTCGGAGTAGATGCTACGCAGGACCAACATCGACTGCAAAAGCACCATGGTTCACAGCCGCTGAGCCACCTCCGAAGAGGGGTCAGGGTGCAGGCGACAGGAAGGACAGGGGCGAGCGATCGTAGCAGACGAGGAACGGTAGAGTGTCTGGTCAGGATGGCAGACCGTGCGACGGCGAGGCTCCTTCAATGTCGGGAGTTCATGCTTGAGGAAGGAGGGCACGTGCGCGAGTGGATTGGAGGGACGTTGGAGGAGGGTCGAGTATGGAGAGTATGGAGATGGAGTAATTAGGAGTCCAAGTAGAGACAGCTGTCGATCGTAGCGGATCTAGGATGATCAGAACGGAAGGGGAAGAAGGGAGAAGAGGGATGGAGAGAGGGAGATAGCGATCAGTTAATTAATCGATTGTAGGAATAGAATCAGAGTTCGAATTGGAATCATCGGTCGAGATAAGCTGCTCTGGGATTATTAGAGGCACAATATCATCTCCATACAAATACGAGCTTGGCTTGGGTTCGCGCTCAGCGCGGATAATCTACAAAAAACGATACAGAAGCAGAAAAAGACAATATATTATCGACTGCCATTATAATAATAATGAATATAATGGCATTCTTCTCTTATTGCACGCACGCACTCACACACGCATACATCCATGCAGAGCAACAGACACCGCAAAACAACCCCAAGAGTCAACAAGATAACAAACGACCGGGCACTGGCGGCTGCAAAGCGTGTGACCACAGCCCAACGAACAAGAGCAAGACGATTCGAGCTTGACAGCTCTGCCGATGCGCATAATCGGCCCATCTGAAGCCGCACTGCCAATCGATACCGCAGGAACAGAACCAGATAGCCAGGGAAACTCAGATACGCCCGAGCTACACTGCTGATTGGCAATCCATCCGGGTGGATGTAACGTGGAGAGCGCCTTGTCGAGCGTCGCCACGGACGAAATGGTCTAAATGCAACCGGTGGCGCTGTGCTATACGGGGTACCACATGTCTCGAGATAACGCTGTGCTCTGTCGTTGCTGCTGAGCCTGAGGCAGGGGAAGTTCCGGCATCTTAACCGGAATCTCGACCCTTCGACCTGCTGCTTCGACCCTCAAGTTCGCAGAGGCTTGGGTTGATTAACGCGTTGGTTGCGATTCCAGCAAGAATCAAGCCGGTGTAACCTCGTTATCAGCTGCCGGCATCAGATGCTTGACTCTTCTATTTCCCACCCGCGCCAGGGATCTAGCTGCCCTTCGCGCGGTGTCTTTAGACGCCTTGGCCTCGCCGGCATGCACGGATAACTAGTGTCTGACCAGTTGATGTCCCTAATCTGCCGCCACTGCTGCGCTAGCGTGTCTGCGCTTTAGACATCGCCGTAGGGTGCCGCAAGGCACATGGCAATTAGCCATTTCCTGCGAAGAATTGCGTTGTTACACCCACGCAGTGTGGGCCTGTTAAGGGCTCAGCCCAATTTACGGAGGTCTCCAACTCTGTCGACTAACTATGTTTTGTACCAATGTCTATTTCGAACCCCTTTTCAATCACAGCAAAATGAATGGCCCTTGCGTCTAGTCAACAACCTTACTCGCCGCCTGCTCCTTCTCCTCCTCCTCATTCACACTCCGTATCGCAATCCCCGAGTGAAGACTGCTCAGCACCCGCCGCAGCTCCTGCAAGAACCGCGTCACCTCTTCTTCCGTCCCCACGGTAATCCGCAGGCATCCCTCGCACCCCAGCTCTTTACCTCGGAACCGTACCACAACTCCGCGTTTCCCTGCCATCGCCTCGTACGCAGCCAGAGCCGTGACGTTGCTAGGCTTCCCCCCTTCACTCGCTGGCCGGTCCAAGATCTCCACCAGAAGGAAGTTGGCATCCTTTCCGCCGAGGAACCGGCCGACCCCCGGGATCTGGGGAAGCTCGGCGACGAGACGGTTCCGCTGCGCAATGATCTGCTCCCGGTACTTGTGCATCACCGCCATGTTCTTGGGTGTGAGAGCAGCCTTGGCAAGGGCGCTTGTCGGGCTGGAAATGTTGTAGGGCGCTTTCAGACTGTTCAGAAGCCTAGCAATCGGGGCACTGGCGAACGCAACTCCGAGGCGGATACCGGCTAGGCCAAAGGCCTTGCTCAAGGTCTGCATGACAACCAGATTCGGCCACTCGGTGACCCATTGTGCGAGACTGGAGCCTTCGGGGGCAAAGTCGATATATGCCTCGTCCACCACGACCACGCCATTCCACGTCGGGTGCTCCAAAACCTTTTGTATGTCTTCCTTGCGAATCAGGTTTGCCGTCGGGTTCCCCGGAGAGCAGATATAGGCGATCTTTATGGACGGGTCCGCAGCGAGTGCCTCGTTGACCTTGTCCGGCTGCAGCTGGAACCCATCGTTCACGTCCAGCGGCACTTTCACAATCTCCAGGTCGTTCACCTGCGCGCTCACTCCATACATGCCATATGTCGGAGGACAGGTAAGGATTTTGTCCTTTCCAGGATAACAAAAGCATCGCAGCAGGGCATCGATAGCTTCGTCGGATCCGACTCCGACAAATAGGTTTTCCGGACGTAGTTCTTTGTGCGTGTGGACGTTGTTGTTGCGAAGATTGCAAAAGAGTTGTTTAAGATCTACCTGGTGTCTGGAACAACATATTAGCATCCATTCCAGACAACTCCAGTAATAGCCAACATCCCCCTTCCCAAAAAAAAGTCACTTACGGGTCAGGGTATCTATTCAGCCCTAGGAAATCAATCTCCGGCTGCGCCGACTCAATCGCATGTCCAGTCATCATAGATTCCTCAAGAGCCCCCGCGGCATTCAACGACAGTCCCGGCCCGTAGGCATTCTCATTGGCATCGAGCAAAACGTTCGTCCCATCATCTTTGTAGTCACTAATTCATTAGTCCTGGATTTTCTCCAATTAATCCTTGGGGTGGTCACAATCCTTGGGGATGGTAAAAAGGGCAATGCGGCGCCAACTCACTCTCTGGCACAACGATAAGGCTCTAACTGCAGAATATTGTGACGTGCGCATTTCGATAAATCGAACGGCAATGTTTTCGGTGCCATTGTTGACTCAATTTTGTAATTTGTCCCTTGTCTTTCCTGGGTACAGTGGTGGGCGGGGTGATGATAAATTACCTGAGTCAGAAGAAATTAATATTTAAGGGCGGAAAAGGGAAAAGCGATGTCGGAATGCCGCCACTGCAATAAGAATTATCCTTTTTCTCATCTGGCTCAACGAGTACATATACATATCTGTGGATTCTGGAAAGTGCCTCAAATATTGTACATATTTCTATTGCCGGCCACGACCAGATACCGTAATGATCATAAACGCCTCTATATGTATGTACTTCACATGTCCAGGGTTGGCCTGCTTGCTTCTCTTATGCTGCAACCTATCCTCGAGCACCTAAGCCAAGCCAAATGCGAATAAGGCAAAACAAAACATCAAAGTGAGAAAAAAGCAAATATTGCTCTATGAACTTCTATCCAGATTTCGAAGCGGATTCTTTAGAATCCTTGAATTTTGCACGCTTTTCTTTCATGTATCGCCATGATCTGGCCAGTCCCGCGGTCAACGGCCCCTTGATGCTCTGCACGGTACTTGGCCAGCGGACGGTCTTGCTGATCGCTGTTTGTACTTCCTCCTTGAGGTGCGAGTCCCCTGCAACTCGTTGCTCAAATCGGCCACCCTCCTGGCGACGAGCCATGCTGGGATCCGAAATGCTGCTCTCCTCCATCATCTTGTTAAACTCGGCCCGAGGAATCCCATACCGGCCTTGGTATTGGAAGTAGAGCTTCTCCCGGAACGACTTGGGCAATCGACGAACCATGTTCCCGCGCCTCACGGGATCCATGTCCTGCGACATCCGCATATTCGCCGTGGGATCATCAATCCAATCCGCATGGCTGCACCGTGGATCCGTAAACGTGACATTGGGTAGGTTTGCGATTAAAGGAGCATATAGCCGTCGGAAGTGGGCGATCTGCGCTGCGACGATGTTGTTAATTTTCTCAGGGTTCTCCGCTCGGAATGACATGCGCAGGTCTCCCTGGTAACTGATCCCTGTGATGGTCCTGTAAAGCTCAAACTCGCTAAACTCAGCGGGCAACAACAACAAGGCTACTCGTACGGCAGACAGCAGGTTAATCTGATTCGCCAATCGCACGCTTGGGTGGTCTCGTAGGATTTTTACCGGTTTCTGCAACCGGCCAGCCAGATACAACGTATCCCACTGACTAAGGTCTCTGCATAGGGTGTCCAGATTCACGACACCATATTTGATCAATGTTCCGTTCACGGTAACATATGGATTAAAATATACACCAGCTCCAAACTTGTCTTGCACCTGGCTCACGACATAGGACCCAAGAGAGCCCAAGCCGGAGTAATGGTCCCGATGCTGATGGAGATTCAGCGAGTGCCAATGCTGCGTATATGATACCCCAAATATGAAATCAATCATCTTGCCTGACCCTTGTTGCATTGTCTGAATAGCCGCGGGAGCCGACGGATGGCTCACACCAGTACTGGATGAGGACGCACCCGCTTGTGGAAAGACTCCCGAACCGTAGGCAAATGCATACCGAATAGGGGCCCGGAATTGCCAGAGAATTCGACGCAACTCCTCTCTGAACTCATGATTTATGAGCATGTGTTGGTTAACTCCGAAATCCTTCGAGGGAAGCTCCGAAAATTTAGATATATCTAGGTTCGGATTCTGATCCCAACTCTGTTCAAGACATTCCGAGGAAGTAGAGAATGGAGCAGCTGATGATGGTAGCTCAGAACCATTGTTGACAGACGTCCAACGAGAATCACCAGCTCCACGTTTAGGGTTGGTTTGTCTCGATTGCTGCAGAGAATTTTTAGGCTTCGAGAGAGACTCAATGGAGAATGAGCGTATGCAGGCTGGGGTTTGCGAGCGCTGTCGGGGAAAGGGGGCCACTGAGCGTAGACGCACATATGACCCCGTACCAGCATTTACAAGAAAACCCTAGAGTATGAGAAGGCCATTATGAGCATGATTGTCTGAAACATACTCGGATAACAAGGAATACTCACCGGAATCTCACGCATGGCTGTAGAAGGAAAGGATGTGTGCCTGCTGACCGTTGCAAAATATCAACGAAGTTTGAGAAAGACAAATATTTCACTCCATAATTTCAGGGGAGCAAAGAAAGTATAGGACCAGCAATGGAAGGGCGAGCACCAATTATCGTGCGCTAGTAAGGTGCACAAGTATACCAGGACTGCGTTGCGGCTGATCGCGGCAACTGGATCGGTGATTGTGTCTTTTTTAAGGCCTGGACGATGTTGTTGGGACTGTGACGTATTCGGCAACAGACTTGCCCAATTGGGAACCATCACGATTACTAATATTATACCTTTTCTAGTTAGCATGAAACATGATTAATAATGTCACGTGCGCTTGGTTCGCGCGGCGCGCTTTGGACATCAACAACAATCGACGTAAACAAGCGCAGTCCTGCCAGTCCAAGTACCGTTGCATCGTCCAGCATCTTGAGATCGACTCTCATGCTCAGCCCAAATTCCGTGCAGATCTGCTTCCAATGATATTGTTTGGACCACAGAGCAACTGAAGACATGGAGACCTTCGCGGCCCGCCTCGCCAGTTTCGATACTGTTATATATCCGGAGGGAAGGACGTCTGGCGCAAAGCATGCTCAGCCAATAAGTTGGCCATATGATAGGCCTTCCCCCACTGAGGTATTGCCCTTCGCTCCTACGCACCAATTGGTGTGGTTGTTGACTGGTTGACAGTTGGCGAAAGCCGGGTTTTACTATAACCCTTATACGACAAATCCCGACAATACAACCTGCTTCCTCTGCAACAGAGCTCTCGATGGATGGGAAGAAGACGATGATCCGACGACGGAGCACCTTAAACACGCAGGCGACTGCGGATGGGCCATTATGATGGACATCCTTCGGCGCAGTAATGACCCAGATGAGATAGAAGATCCAACAAGTGATAGGATTGTGGAAGCGCGGCGGTCAACCTTTGCCACGGGATGGCCACATGAGGGAAAGCGAGGATGGGTGTGCCAATCGGAGAAGGTGCGTTGGCCGTTTTTCGTTAGCCTTACTTCAATCTGGGAATGCAACGAGGTGTCTAACACTCGCAATCGGTAACAGATGGTTGAAGGAGGATGGTACTTTTGTCCCAGCGAAGAGGGTGATGATTTGGCTACTTGCGCCTACTGTAATCTCTCCCTCGACGGTTGGGAGCCCAAAGATGTTCCTTAGTGGGTCCAGTCCGCGCTGCTCGCTCTTTCCTCATTTGAGTGCGACTAACCTTTCTAGTGATGAACACTATCGACGCTCTCCAAATTGTGCCTTCTTTGCATTTGCTCGATCCCGAGGCAAGAAGACGAAGGGTTCACGGTCTAAGAAAACTCGTGGCTCCAAGTCCTCTCGGCTCTCAAACCAGTCGGTCAGCAGCGTTGTCTCCGAAGCACCTACTGTAGATCTGGATGATCGGATGGATCAGAGCATAATGTCCCAATCGAGCACCAAGCCAAAGGCTTCGAAGAAGCCCTCCAAGCCTAGGGGGAAGAAGACGAATAAAACCGACACAGGAGACGCTGACAGTCATATGTCTATGGAATCTACAGATCCCAAGCCAGAAGGTCCTCGAACCAAACGAACAACAAAAGGAAAGAAGAGACCAAGCGATGAGGTAGAAAAAGATGAGTTGGATGGAGTTCATTCGGAGAACCTCAGTCAACCAGAGCCCCCTGTGAAGAGGAGGGCAACAAGGAGCCGCAGCAGTGCTATCCAACAACAATACGGTATTGACGAGAATATGGATAACTCTAGAATGACGGAAGTACAGGAGGAGCCTCTAGCGGAGGAAAAGCCTAAAAAGAACCGGAAGACAACAAAGAAGGATTCGTCTTCTAAGACTAAAAAGGCATCAGAAACCTTGCTTTCCAACAAGCCAGCTTCCCGCCCGCGTTTTGGGAATTCTGAACTTGACAGGGAGCTTGAAGCCGACCTAGAACTTGAAAATTCCCATGCTGAAGAACAATCCGAATACAACGTGAATAAACCCAGCAAATCAAAATCCAACAAGGTATCGAAAACGGTTATAGAAGAATCCGCATCAGCCACAGATGCTGCAGCTGATGATGAACAAACTAGCAAAGGAGGGCATGACGAAATGGAAGTGGAGAAAACCGAATTGTCTCCTGAGAAGACGAAACCGAATAAAGGAAATAGCAAACAGAAAGCCGCAAAGAAGCCAAAAGAACAGACAGGTTCGAACAGAGAAGCATCCGAGGCGGGAACATCACCTGGACCAGATGCAGATAACGCAGGAACTAATTATGATCATCACGACTCCTTCGTATCCGTCGAAATAATTTCAAGAGACCCGCTGCGGGAACCGACTGCGGAATCCATCCACGGAGATACTACAGAGAAGACCCAGAAGAAGAGGTCTTCAGCCGGCAAAGGAAAACAGGCAAAGAGGCCGACTGAAGAGGGAGAATGGACTCGGGAATCTTCGGTGCCAGGTGATGCTGGAAAACTTGAGTCGAGAGGCAGTATGAAGAAGCAGATGTCTGAAGAAAAGAAGGATAATATACCCGAGCCTGAACAAGGGGCTCAAGAGCCAGAGGAAGAAAATGTCGTGAAGCAGTATCGGCACCGTCGATCATCAAAAGTTCCACCGAAGACTGCAGAGAGATACAGTGACCTTCCCCAGGAACAACATTTCGCGGACTCTATTGCAAGAAGCCGCGTCTCAAATATCAACGATAGAGTTGAGGAGACCAGCATCTTCGCCGACAGACTGAGTACCGTATCACCACTTCCTCCAGGTTCTGCAACCACAAAGTCTCCGTTTCAATCATCTGATGCAGAAAATCATCCACCATCTGTAACGTTTTCAAAGGCCTCTGTGTCACGGACTCCCTTTCTATCATCTCCTGAGCAGCAGAAAGTATGGATTCCGGTGGCTGCAGGTACACCATCGCCATCGAAACGCATTGCCAATTCCGGTCATTTGCAAACGTCATATCCGTGGAAACCAATTGATATTGACGAGATGCTTTTCGCAGGCGCCAGTGACAAGGAAAATGACGATATAGACGGAATTCTAAACGTGAAAGGGAGTCTCTCAAGCCCTGAGAAGAGGATGACAGTTGAAGAGTGGATTATCTGGAATGCAAAGAATGGCGAAGAGCGGCTCAGACGAGAATGCGAGAGGCTAGTAAGCCACTTTGAAAGAGAGGGGGGACGAGCTCTACGGGCACTAGAAGGGATTGAATGCACTGATTGATTTGATTTTGTTGGCGTAAGGGCAGCATTGGGAATGGCGTTGCGTTGCACTGGATAAGATATTCCTCGATAATTATCAATATGGTATCTGAGAGGCAAGCTGGCCGACAGCATAGCAATATATGATGCTTTTTCCCTGTTCCGAATGAAAAAAAGTCTACCGAAACGCCAGGGTATAATGACATAGCTCCTTTCGCTTTTCCATCCAGCCAAACCAAAAAGATGAAAACAATGTGCAAGGCGTCAAGTTCATGCGATGATCCCCAGTCGTCCTTCCCAGCCATCTTCCTCCTTCTTGATCCCATCCTGGCCACCCTTACGCCGTTTCTCGTTGCGCTTCCTCCTCTTCTCCTCCCGTTCTTTGGCCTCTATCTCCTCCCTTTCCTTCAGTCTCTGACCAAGATCGAGCTGCCACGCCCTCCTCTCCTCTTCCTCCTTAACCCGCTTCTGATGCGCCAACATCCTCAAACGCATTCTCACATCTTCCAAACTCGCCTTCACCACCTCCCCACTTTGCCCCGTCGCAATCAAATGCTGTTTGCTGTTCAGATGCTCCACGAACTGTAGATTATCCTTGAACGTGAGATCACAGTCGGAACAGTAAAACCCAGCACCCTTCCCTCTCTTCCCCACAGCCGCGCCCGCTGCAACAATCGTCGTCTTTCCCACCATCGATGCTACATCGAGTCGCTCTCTGCGCGATGACGTTGCCTCCAGGGAACTGTAGTCGACCGGCGCATGGTATTTCTTCCCGAGAAGCTTTGCCTCGTAGCGGGCTTTCGATTCGGCTTTGCGCTTTTCTTCTTCTTCCTTAGCCTTTTTGGCGTATTCTTCTCTGTCCCATGTTTTTCTGAAGGACGTGTCTGAGGTCGCGGCGGTGGGTTTTTGTGACATCGTGGTTGTTGTGGCGAGATATACAGAAACAGTCTTTGGGTTAGGCTGGTGGGTATATGGGTATTCGGCTCAATTATAAGGCTGAACTGGAATGTAAGCGTTGATTCTGAACTTCTCTGGTTTCTGTTGGAGGAGTTTTGGATGGAGCATGGAGTATGGTAACAGCCTTTTGATCTTGATCGATATCGATAATGAAGCTGTACATATTGCGTGGCTGTGCACTGAATATATACTGTGGCTTTCTTTGTGGCTGATCACGTGTGCGGCTCCTCGAGGATGAACTTCTCCACGAACTCGGAACGTTCATAGTCTATCAGTCTTCTTTTGCATGGTCTACTTGTACCACGTATTTGATTTATCTTTCATGTGTCGAGCCATTCCATGAATGTGCCTGGCGCATTTTGAAGTCCAAGTACATGTACCATGCTATGCTGTTGCATCGCCTTCTTCAAAGTGCCTCATCTCTCAGCCTTATATCTAATTGCCAGCGTAGCAGCAACAGGTCGATCTTTGAGAGTTAACCCGTTTAAGCCTATTCTTCCAGGTTATAAGCTAGTCACGCTACTCTATGACCCTAGGAATGTCTAGGCAGCCTTCTTGTTGGTTTCCCGTTGAAGCTATAAATAGATATCCAGGTTGCCATGAACGCACCTTATAAACGGAAGCAAAGCTACACAGAAACCTTTTTCCAAAAGAAAAAAGCTTGGACTTGATATAATCGTCTTTTACAATAACTACTTCTACTCCAATCCGAGCATTCCAACCTTCTAAAGAAGTACAACTCATGGAGCATCCTTCCGGGTTATCCGGGAAAGAAACCTTCCAAGGACTACTATTATTACCCAGACTGAACCTCATGGGCTTACCGACGGAGCTTCATTTCAGCATATCTTCTTATCTTCCTTATCCCGACGCTCTGGCCTTGAAGCATACCTGTCGCCATTTTTACCGTATTGTTGATACGGGAGTTCATAAGAAAGTGGACTGGCTGGTAGAGCGTTTCGAACGCAAGCTCGAATGTCCTATGGAACAGTGCTCCTTTCGGACAGACGAAGCGTTTTGTAATGCCAGGATGAGGAAGCTTATGGAGAGAAGACGGCGGCATCTGGAGTGTCGGCGTGTGAAGGGAGGGTGCATGGTTGTTGAAGGGAATACTTGTCAGATGGACTTGGTCCCGATATGGTTGAAGAGGAAAGGTGGACTTGCGGGCCTTGCGTCTTGGGGAGATGAAGGTGAGCGTCTTGTTTATTTTACTTTCCGGACACTGTTTTCCAGAAGTGGCTCATGGTACTGACTTCTCAATATCCATTTAGTCCTAGTTATAGGCCTACTTTGTCTTATTCTTAGTCTTCTGTGGGAGTCCGTTTCAAGGTGAGACTATTTAAATGATATCCAGTCCATTCTAACACCTTGAATAGGCATTTGTTTGCTCCTTGATTAGGGATATGCATGATGTCCTGCTGTCTGATACAGTTAGCAGAGAACCATCTCACACTATTTGCATTGCAGCAGGTTTTCTGCAAAGCTGGACCAGTCAAATTCACAAATGGCCACATATTTATCAGTGATCTGTCCCAGCTATGACAACTGCTGATGGCGGCAGACTCTCAAACCCGCATGCATTTTGCAAGCTGCTTTGTTTGAAGTTACATTTCGTTGTTTTTCATATGGGATGTCTTCATATGGCCTTTTTAATGCCAAACCGGATCCGTTGCGCGCCTCACAGGAGCATGAAAACCCCAAATAACAGTTATGGGTAGGAGAGGATTCATCCCAGCTGACACTATACAATCTGTTACTGTTGTTCCATGACCTGCAAGCGTTGGCCATTTATGTATGTTCTCCACGGTCTCCCTTACGAAGATCTAGTACATTTACCCTCGTATAGAGTAGGGCTCAGCCTGGATCTCTTGACTAATAATGATTAATCTTAATTTACTGCATAATTCGAATTATAATGAAGACAATTCTACTCCAACTTGGTCATTTAGCCATGAATGCTCAAGCAGCTCCATTGACATCTTTCTATCTCCTGGTCTCCATTGAAGTATTTTTTTTTTTTCATGAAAGCCAAGAGCATCTCCTTATTTTTGCCCTACAGAAAGAAAGGGGAGCAAGGGGAGGTGGGCCAGATGGTTGACAGATGTATGTGAACAGGTGAAGAATAATAAGGGCAGCATATGGGGAGGATACAGAGATAAGAGAGGGAAGATGTACAAACAGGGTGAGGTTGATTCTAGCTTTGGGACAGCAGGGATGGTTACAGTACATACATAGTAGTATGTGGGTGCTATACCAGCCTAGGAATCACAGGCACTTTGCTTTACCAAAAAAATAAATAAAATTAAAATAAAAACAAAAAAAGAGAAATCGTTTCTACCATCTTCAGTGAAAAAAATTCCAGGCTCCATTTTCCACGACTGATCATATCTAACGGTGGCGGTCTGAGCAAATGCTTCACTTCAACGAAAGATCCGTCTTGGAGAATATCACCAGCCTTAATACCCGGGGATTATATAGAAAATTATATATACATAGATAGGCTAGCTGCAACCTCTTGCTAACTGAAGTATGAGAGCAGAATGTCCCTAGCTCTACCTGTGTGAACAAGCTTGCACTCCTTATGCACCATTGCATTGGCCTTAAGTTTGACGTCACAGCTACGCCAGTCCACAGCACGCCAGGGATGAACACAATCTTCAATGCTTCTGGAGTATCCAGTAGCAAGGATCAATCAACTTCTCTATTGTGGCCAGTTGCTGCGTCTGTTTGCTTTCCTGGTCCAGAGTGTTGGATAGACTTGTGCATTTACATTAAGTTAGTGCTCTCTGGACTTTTCTAAGCAACAATATCCAACTAAATCAAACTACCACACTCCGTTAGTCGACAAATATATTGGCATACTGCCTGATTGAAACGAAACAGGAAATAGAAAAAAAGAACAATGTCTACTGAGATCAAGACAAGCACAGGAACCCATCCCGTTGACCCCTACAAGGCCAGGGGTTTCCAACAGCCCATCCTCGAAGAGAAGATTCAGGATCTGGTCCATTTCATCAACGATCTCAAATATGGCATGTTGACAACCAAGCTGTCTTCTGATTCGGATCTGCTCACGTCGCGCTGTATGGCCATAGCGGGGACGGTAAGTCATATGAAATGGGCAGGGGAGAAGAGAAGGGCTCCCAACTGACAAGAAGACGTGAACAGGAAAACGGGGGCGTCGATCTCATCTTCCACACAAACCTCTTCTCCGGCAAAACAATGGATCTGTCCGTCCACCCGACAGAAACGAACATGTCCTTCCTCGACCCCGTAAGTGGCTCCTGGGCTTCCATTTCTGGAACTGCCTCTATCATCGCCAACCAGGAAGCCATCCAGAAGTATTACTCGCCCGGTTTGAGGACCTGGCTGGGTGACCTGGGTGATGGTGTGCATGATGGTGGACCCTCCGACCCCAGGATCGGGTTGATCAAACTCGAAGCGAAACTGTCGACGTATATGCTCTCCAAGCATGGCATTGTCGGGAGAATGACTGAGACGGTCAAGAGTGCCGCTCAGGGCAAAGTTCCGGATATAACTTCTATTCGCGAACTGTCGGAGGAGGAGCTGGAAAAGTGTAAGTTCGAGTCTTTTTTTTCCTTGCTATATTTTTCAGGGTGCTAACTCGGTTTTAGGGCGTCGGACGCACAAGGATTGAACGTGGTTATGTGTCTGCATGAGCATTAAAATCCCAGAATTCCCTTTTTTTACTGCATAGGGCTCTGGTTCATATCGAAGTTCGGATAAGGATGGAGTCTATCTGTTTTAATCATGATAGCTCTGAGAGGCTGAATGAATGAGAAGAGTGTTGTACTATTCACCAGCGAATAAAGTTCGATCTCGAAATAGTCAGACAGTGAGCACATGCATTTGTCATGCCTTTATCCAACAATTTTTGTTCATCTGTTCCTGGGTATCATTGATCTTTCGCCCAAAACTCCCAATACTTGCATGTTCGAAACATGTCTTAAGTGTAGTGGCTAACCAAGTCCCTCAAATGGGAATGTATACGGAAAATTTAAATCTATGTCATATTAGTCCAATGCCCAAAGAATGAAAGGTAACTGAATCGGGTTTATACCAGCCTCAGCGGCGTACGTGCGGGTATACGCCCATTATGGAGAAGCATCGCGACAGCCTTGTTTGGAGTCGCCTGTAGTTTACGATATGCCTCACGAATGTGCCGAGGCTCAATTGGGGTACGCCCTTCTTCAGGAGGATCAAAGAGACCAGTCTCCCGCTTGCGCTTTTTGGTGGCTTCACTAGTTCCGTTCTCAGCGCCTCCTCGACCCTTCTTTTCGTGGTCTTCGCGTTCCTTGACCTTGAGTGCCTCCTCCGTCAAAGTCTGCACTATTTCAAATGTAAGAAAACCAAGAATGTCAACAATGTCGTCATTAGGTTTCGACTCAGTCACGATGCCGAATCCAGCCCACTCGCGGAAACGTTTGGCTTTACGGTACGTAAAGGATGCCTGGCGACATTCTGACCAGAACACATACTCCTCTTTGGTCATGTTCTTTGTTCGCTCATCTGCCGTCGCAAGACGTTGTAGAGTGGCATAGTTCTGCTCTTCCTCCTCTTCGTCTTCCTCGTCTTCTCGCTCCGGAACTTGGACGGAATAGAAACTGTTTACATCCCAAGCTAGTCCAACTTTGGCTCTTTTAGTCTTGGGTTTCGACGCGACATCTTGTGGTCCAGCCACAACTCCACCAGCAAGTGGATCGTCAGCTCCAGCGAAGTCGGCCGCATCAGCACCGCCTTTGTCGTCGGAGTCCTTTACGTTCTTGCGGACGTCTTTCCATGAAAGGAACGTCCTGAGACGTGATACCTTTGCTTTATCGTGACGGATGAGGAAGATCAAATCGTCAGTTGAAATAGACCGGACTCCTCGACGGGTTGCCAACGATGTGCTTCGGGCGAGCTGTGTTGAATATTAGCGTGGTCTGGGTAGTAGCCGCAACGGACATGAAGTCACTGACTATTTCAATAACTTGCTGTCGCACTATCTCTTCAATGAGAGTTGTTGTTTCAACAGATGGTTCAGCAGTTTCTCCAGAGACGAACATCATCTAGTGGCTTGGGTTAGTAAGATGGAATCCTTGTCACTTTCTCAATGTTTCATTGAGATCCGTTGCGTTCCCGGGTATTTGAAGAGTTGAAACCAATTTTCTACATCATCATAGGCATAAAGATAGGTCAAATATCATAACGAGTTCGTTCCGAATGAGTCCCTCATGCTGGGAATGACCCCAGCATTCGATATAGATGAATAGGTTGTCCGATGTTTACATTCTTCATGCTAGCTGCTTTCTAGCACCAAGACTAAAAAAAAAAGAAAAGAAAAGAAAGACAACCAAAAGCTCCCGGGAAAACAGTGTGAGAGAATCAAAGTAAAATGAAGAAGACGTACCTGCTGGATCTCCTGCCGATATTTCGGCGTGCGATCTGTCGCCATGATAGCGAATATATCACTCCCAGTTTAGTTATTAGTATATTAAAACGCCACATCAGACAGCAAATATGTCTCGATAAGAATATCAATCATAGATTATATCAATAGCTACTTCGTAGCAAATGCGAGTAGAGATGGAGATAAATGGGATCGTATGCAGTAGATGAAGGTATCAGATAGGCCGGACATTCTATTTCGCCGCCGCCGGATGTCCGCCAGGACAAAAAATGAAAGATCCTGGAAACTCGACGAGCAACGTTGTGAATAGACAATACTTATCTCGCATATTTCTTCTCAAAATGCTGTATCTCGTGGGTCTTGGACTCGCTGATGAGACCGATATCACGGTCAAGGGTCTTGAAGTTGTCAAAAAGGCGGAAAGAGTCTACCTCGAAGCATACACCAGTATTCTACTGGTAGACAAAGGAAAGCTAGTAAGTGGAAGAAGGACAATCCCCATTGTTTTCTTGTTTATTATCATTGTCATTGTTTCTGCCGCTAAAGGTCAATTGACTCATCAGTAGGAAGCGTTCTATGGGCGCCCTGTGATCGAAGCAGACAGAGAACTAGTTGAAAGCGGTAGCGATGAGATCCTCGCAGGCGCAGACAAAACAGATGTTGCATTCCTTGTCGTTGGCGATCCTTTTGGGTAGGTTTCCGATATATTTCGAATCCCTACAGTGGGAAATGAATTATTCCTTACAATGCGTCCAACAGCGCAACCACGCATACGGACCTAGTCCTTCGGGCGCGCGAAATGGGCATTGAAACCAAGGTCATCCCCAACGCATCGATCATGTCCGGAATTGGCTGCACAGGGTTACAACTGTATAATTTTGGCCAAACGGTGAGCATGGTATTTTTCACGGAAAACTGGAGACCCTCGTCTTTCTACGACCGCATTAAAGAGAACGTGCAGCTGGGCTTCCATACGCTGGTGCTGCTGGACATCAAAGTTAAGGAGCCATCGCTGGAGAACCTCGCGAGGGGGCGAATGATTTACGAGCCGCCAAGATATATGACTGTTGCACAATGCGCTAGCCAGATGCTGGAAACCGAGGAGGAGCGAAAGGAAGGTGTCTACGGGCCTGATAGTCTTGCCATTGGTGCTGCAAGAGTCGGTGCTGCGGACCAGAAATTGGTAGCGGGTACACTGAAAGAATTGACGGGGGTCGATATGGGACGACCACTGCATAGCCTGGTCTTATTGGGAAGGAAGACGCATGATCTGGAGAGGGACTATATCCGGGAGTTTGCGGTGGATAAAGCGACGTTTGATGCGAGCTGGCAGAAGAGCTACGGGGCAACTTCATGAGTGGTTATGATACGTTTTCTGCAGCTACTTTTTTTGTCCTATAGTAGACAGTGGTATACCTGTATCCCACATAAAGCATCCATCGAATAACAACCTGTAGAGGGGTTATCTGCAACCTACCTAGGTACGGAGTAGGATAGACATGCTGTGTTGCTAGTGGTTCCATATCCTCAACTATGTGTGACGTTCAAGGTATACTACTTAAGTAGGTATCAGAGTAGCCATTATCGCACCTGTTGCATGCATGCATGTGGATATGATTTATAGCATGCATACTTCCTCTCATTAGACCTTCTTTCAACTCTAACCATAATAAGTCCCGCTACACCAATTTACCAGCTCGTCGTCGCGCTCTCTCTACCAACCAACAGATGCCAGTTTACTTGCTTCACGGCTTCCGCTGGCCACGCGCGGGCTTCACAGGAATCCGCGTCTTCATTGTCATCCACGACCTCGAAGATGCGGCTGCAGAATACATCCAGCAACAAACCACATCGCAACTTTTGCTTGAAGCCCTACAGCACGCAGAACCCGACATCATGGCTCGACTTCCTGGGCTGCGATTCATAGAGCAGTACGATCCCGAAGACACCACCGGCGAAAACGCGGTGAGCCAGCCATTCGCTTATGTGGCCGATAAAGTAATTACGATACCCGACGAGGCAGCCGCAGACAACGCGGCGGATCTAAGCATCAATATTGAAGAGACGCTCAAGCGTCATCAGGAGCAAGGGTACGCAGCGGCGATTACGGATTTACGGGATAAACTGGCTCCTGACGGGAAGGTGGGGTGGTGGATGGTCTACAACGGAGATCCAGAGAGAGAGTATCCTGAGACTAAAGACGAGGATGATTACGACGACGGCTATGACACCAGCTACATGGACTTCGAAAGTGAAGATGGTGACGATAATAGTGGCGTCTACCATGAAAGGATGGTGAGTACTACCAGTGATATGAGCGGCGCTGATAATACTGCCCTGGCCGATGATGCCAGTAGTCGTGGAACATCGAGGGTAAGTCCAAACTCCCAGGTTCATAACAGTATTCTTCCTTTTCTTTATCTACATATTGAACACATTCAAGGAGTTATGTTATTATTTCTAACATTTTTATGATGTGCTAACTTTGAGCCTCGAAATCCTAGGCCAAATCGAACACAGCATCACAGTCGAGTTTGAGTCGTTTCTTCCGCAGAAGGCGTCCAGAATAATTGTATACTAGCAGTGTAATATAGACAAATGTGAGCGTTCAGTGCTCCGTAGGACTTGAACATTATTTGACCATGAGCATCATCAACGTGCTCGGCCAGGACTCACAGCGGTGAGGCACGGCAGTATCGGCCGACGCGGGAGCGAACTTCTTGGTCGGAAGTATTGCAGTCGTAGCATTTGGTCTTTCACCGTCCGACAAATTGTCTTTACAGTAATTACCCTTGAATTGTGCCGGAATGGTTCTCTCATTTATCATAGTGCAGAACCGACAGTATGTGGGCTATTGTACGATGCCTCCTTCAATCACCATGCTGATCTGTTGGCAGGGGTAAGACACGGCTCGCGAAATGGTATGCGCCGTACAGCGTAAGTCCTCCAGCTTGAGATGCCTTGTTGCGTCATATTTATTGATATTCTCTTTGGAAGGATGAGGAAAAGGTGAAACTAAAAGGCGAGGTTTGTACTCCTTGATTACCTGGGTTCTTTCGACAAAAGAGACAGGCATGGTTAACAAGAAATGAAACAACTTGTTCAGGTCCACCGCCTGGTCGCGCCTCGAGACCAAAAATATCAATCCAACTTTGTCGAGTTCAAAAGAAGTACAAAGATTGTGTATCGGAGATATGCCGGGCTCTTCTTTTGCGTTTGCGTGGACGCCAACGACAACGAACTAGCGTACCTTGAGGCTATACACTTCTTTGTTGAGGTTCTGGATCAATTTTTCGGCAATGTGTGCGAGCTGGATTTGGTGTTTAATTTCTACAAGGTGCGTGCTGTTCCGGTCAGCATGAGGAGCTTCGAACAAGGGGTTTGGGGGAGGTAAGGGGACCACTGTGGCTAACAGTTGTCTAGGTGTATGCAATTCTAGACGAGGTGTTCCTTGCGGGCGAGATCGAGGAAACAAGCAAGCAGGTCGTCCTTACGAGACTGGAACACTTGGACAAACTAGAGTGAAAGATAAACACCGGAACAAACGCTGCTTTTCCTTTCTTATTGGGAGTTCATAGTTCTGCCGTTCTCTTGCATGGACACAACATGGATAAACTTCCATGGGCGGAGTTTGGGGTGTTTTATCGGTACGGCTTTGACTGTTTTCTTGCTGTGGACTCTTTGATTCAATTCTTTCTTTAAGCGTACCCTGACTTCTACCCATTTCGTTGCTGGTTCGGTTGGGATGGAGTGGTTTATATATATACCGTTAGTCTTCTTGTATTATACAAACGTCATACATGCGGCTCGTTTCGAAAGTCTTCTGCAACTGGGAGGGACCCGAACCAGCAATATGTAAGCTTGTCTGAATGTGCCAGGGGACGTATTGTGAGAAGGTCTAACTGCCTTAGCCCTAGAGATTCCATTCCGGTCGCCATTATCTCATTAAATGATGCCTGATTTCATCTCGAGAAGCCTCACAATTGCAATTGCGCTTCTACATCTCGGTCTTTTTGAAAACAATGGAGTCGTGTGCTGGTAACCGCAACAAACTTTCCCCTGGTAAGGCTCATCCATAGATACTCGGAGTCCGGATAGTAATTCAGGTTCGATCCAACTCGAATAGATATGGACGCGTGGAACTCCGTCGGAAAGTTATCCACTCGCCGCCAGCTCGTTTCAGGCTTCTTCCGGCACCACCAATTATGGAAATACTGGCAGAAGTTGATTGACTTTGATCTGCGTTCTTGGCACGTAATCAGTCGGTTCTGGTCTTCAGCGGGTATGTATCCGTCCGCCATATGCTGCGTATGGACCTTGCTAAGGTGTAAACAAGCATACACGCAGCAATCTCGCCTAATACTGCAAGTTCCCCTGGACAGTGGCAATCATGTCCGTGTTGTTTATGGATCTACGCCGTATGCAGATTTCAATTACATTACGTGTACGCTACAGTGAGGATTTGATAGTATCCAATGTCTAGTCGTGGTGTCGACCTGTTATTTATATACAGCGTGCTGCTATACCGGGGCGAGCATACGTCGGTTTTCTGTATATGTCCTTAAATACTTCTCCGGCCGTGTAGGTCTCCTTTGAGGGTGTCCTTCTTTTCTTCCCTTGTCTATATTTACTTGCTGCATATATCCACTCGTTTTGACTGTCCATATCGACATTGTTCTTCATTTTTCTTCTTCATTGGAAGAGTCATCCTACTTCCCCGACGAAACATGTCTTTGATTCACGCAGATAACCTGGCCCCCCAGCCATGGACGGATGTTTTCACCGATGACACCTGCATTGACCGACGAAAGTGCCACCGTACTGTGCCCATGAAGGTTCTTGCGCTTGGAGTGGGAAGAACAGGAACCGCATGTATGTCTTCCTTCACGTGGAAATGGAAGTATAATACTGAGATTGTGATCTAGCCCTCCGAAAAGCACTTGAAAGACTCGGATATGTCAAGACATACCACATGATGTCCGCGAGTGTCGAGAATCCCCCGGATTGTCTGATGTGGCACGACGCTCTTCTAGCCAAGTACGACGGCGTGGGTCAGTTTGGGAGGAAAGAATGGGATCAGCTGTTGGGAGATTGTCAGGTAAGAAGAGGATATGTTCTCCATTAAACCGAAACTAGGCGGTAAATGAAGCTGTACGCTGATGACTTCGACTCCCACAGGCAGTCTGTGACTGGCCGGCTTGTGCCTTTGCAAAGGAGTTGATCGAAGCGTATCCTAATGCAAAAGTCATCTTGACCACTCGTGATGTTGACTCATGGCATGCGTATGCTCCCTGAAACCCCCTTACCGAATCTTCCTCCTCTAATCCCTCACGTATAGATCCGTCCTCAAAACCGTCTGGTGGCGAGTTACTGACCCCGAACATCGTCTGGTATCCCACTTCAGCTGGGCCGCCAGCATGTACTTCCCCATGCTGAACAAATTCTTTGAAACATTCTTCCGCGGCGATTTCCCCAACAGGGGCAAACAGATTTACCTGGATCATGTGGCTGAAGTGCGCAGTCTGGTACCCTCCGAACAGCTGCTGGAATACAAGATTAGCGAGGGATGGGGCCCGCTCTGCGAGTTCCTGGGCGAAGAGATCCCCGATACGCCCTTCCCGCGGGGGAATGACATGGCGGATTTCTACGCTCGGTGTCAAAAGCGGAATCGACGACAGATGCTGAATGCTCTTTTGAACGCTTTTACCGTCGGGGGGACCTTGTTGGCTACGGGATATGCAGGGATGATGGTGTTTAAGCGATATGTGAAGTGAATTGAATATATACTCTTTTTTTTTGGGTTTGGGTAGTATTTCTGGTGGTCCATTTTATGTCTTACTGTTAATAATTTCTGATACCATGCTATTATTATCCCCTGGCTGTCAGTAGGAGGCTCATGAGAATACAATTTGCTACACCTGTATCACATTGTATTTGTATATGTGCGTATGTATTCTGAAGTACTACTACATATGTACCTAACAATAATGACCCGCAACAGTCAGAACCTAAAATGGTTCGTGGCTTGACTTATTTCCAAAAACAATATCCAATTTCCGACCAGATGATTGCCGCGTTACAATTATTCCATGAGGTATGGCTGGGCAGGGGACTGCTACAGATGCATCATCTCATCCGTGACCTGCCATGATTATCCTGCTACCGTCCTTGGCAGGGGTTGGAATAGTTTTGTCTTTGGTGTATGACAAGTGGTATCTGCATCAACCACGAGAGATAATACCACCCTTCATGCTGCATCATGGTATATGTATTTTATTGACATAAATGTAGACATCAGATCTGAAGAGTTCTTCGGATCTGACTTCCCCGCATTCTGCAGTGTCTAGTTGTCTACCGTCCATAGCATCACAGCTGCCATTAATGGCGTCATTGAGAAGATCAGGAAGTCTGGCAAAGCTTGATCCAACATCATCAACACCTTTCATCCTCTTGAGCCTTGACGAGAAGGATTCATAGGTTCAATATTCCTATCCTGAGGTGCTACTGTCCAGTGGACGGTCCTCCGCATTGCCATGTACAGAGTACGTACGTTGTATGTGTGGCATTCGATAACTTGAATCGCTCCGATTCCCACATAAATCCATTCTCCTCCAGGTATCCCACTCAAGCTGTCCCGTCGCATTCCGGTAACACGAGAAATGGCCTCCAGGCTCAAACAGGCGCATGAACGTTTATCCAGCCTCGTCAACCATGACCGATTGTGCCGATGACAACGGGTTGCGAGCTCTTGAACCACAACACATTCCAGTCGATGCAAGCGAATGCAAACCCGGCCGAATAGGCGACGTGTTCACAACTGGAGCCGCATTAGTGCGTACGCGTCAGAGCACGACACTAGGACCAATTTCCTGGTCTATGGCTGCGTCTCCTAACACCATACGGAGTATACGTATGTATTGGGCTCAGATATCCTGGGATATACGCCAAGATTGCCAAGAAATAAAGATCCCCCCATGATTATATGCCAGCTGCAACGACGCGCGTTTCGAAGTGAAGCTTCGACGGTCGTGGAGGACAACGCCACTAGACGCTTAGGTTTTCTGGGACAGGTATGAATCATGTACAGCTTGAGTAGAGGGAAGATGAAAGAAAGAGAAAAAGAGGGTAGAATCAAGAATGTCTTCATAGGATGTTACCAGTCCCTTCCCCTGCAGCAGCCAAGAGCGGAAACAGTTTCAGGGAAGCGAAACTGGCCTGATTCTGGGGGACTGTCTGTGTCAGCCGTCCAGGAGTTCAGGATGGATGTACCCCGTATGGTACAAACCGGTATCATACATACGATACAACACGGCACAACCCCTGCTTCATGGGCTGTCAATGTACTCTGCAACCCGCAGTGGACCGGAAATAAATTGAAGCATCTCATTCATGATTTAACATCCAATCTACTCCATACATGGAGCACCGCTTAGCCTGATTATGCAAGATGGGCTCCAGCCCGAGCGCCTACCTACGTATATGTGTGGCGTAATGCTGGCTCTGGGCATGCTCTTGAGGCGCCAGCCCTCCACTATTGCGCATGGATTATCTATTTCTCGCACCCTTCAAACGGGGCTTCCTCGATTTATTCGCATTTCATGTTTTCTCTTTCTTTATATGACTGCTGTTATCGTCTTTAATTGGAGTGAATTGATCCGCCGGGCGTCCGACATATGAGTTGCATCCCCAATGTCTATGACGACCCAGTTTAGCCGCAAGAAGAACCATAATCTCAGCAGTAATTGCACCCGCAAGTGTTATTTTATTATACAAGAACAATAGGAAGGCTAATGATAGAAAGAAAGGGAACGAAAATGGTCCTTCTGGGCATGCACGCACGACTTCTCTCTCTATGCTCCAGAGCGAGTCTTCGAACTTCCGTGTTCCCTCTCAACGGAGATATCGGGACTCTGGATCGGAATCCATCAATATCAATGATAATGGACAGTCATCGAGAATGTTGAATAAAGCTTCCTCGATAGACTGGCGGCGGCAGCATGCCCGCAACCGTTCACAGAATTTCTCCTTGGATGCGAGTCTGCTGGCACAGTCCCGGCAGGAGATTCTGGAAGAAGATACCTCATCGATACCCACAGTGCCCTCTACATCGCCGCCAGTAACATGGCTTACTCTTCCTCGAAAGGGTCAGCTGGCTCTCCTAGGTCTCTGTCGCGTGTTTGACTTCTTGCAGATCGCCTCTCTGCAAGCCTACATGTTCTACCAGCTCAAATCTTTCGACAAAAATCTGTCTGACTCGGAGATTTCGACTCAAGCAGGACTCCTGCAGGGTGCATTCACTGCCGCACAGTTCGCAACCGCTATTCCTTGGGGCCGGGTAGCGGATGCTTCTTGGGGGGGACGCAAGTTTGTCTTGCTTGTGGGGTTGATCGGGACAGCCATTTCGTGCCTGGGCGTGGCTTTTGCGACGTCATTTGTGCAGGCTATGTTCTGGAGATCGTTTGGGGGTGGCATCAATGGGACCGTGGGGATTATACGGACTATGATCGCGGAGAACGTCAAGGAGAAGAAGTACCATTCTAGGGCTTTTCTGATCCTACCCATTGGGTTTAATATCGCTGCTCTTTTTGGACCAGGTGAGCCTTCTCTTACCTTTTCCGGTCATTTCTGACAATTCTGACCTTTTCTGGTACAAGTCATGGGAGGCATGCTTTCGGATCCAGTCGAGAGTTATCCCCGTTTATTCGGTCCTGATTCATTCTTCGGAGGTGCGCAGGGCGTGCGGTGGTTGATCAAGTATCCGTATGCATTGCCCATGCTAGCCAATTTCTTCTTCATGGTATTCTGTGCCGTTCTGGTCGCTGTTGGTCTGGAAGAGGTAAGGCGATGCTTGCAGATTCTTTACTTTATTTGGGTCGTGAAGTGGTACTGATAATCAACTTCAGACGCTAGAAGCTTGCAAGGGCAGGCCTGGTCTGGGGACCATTGCGCTAAGATTCCTCACTCGCGGTTTGAAAGCCGTCATCCCTTCCTCGTCTTCTCTATACTCGAAACTCCCACTGCAGGACTACAACGAGGAGGGACTATCCCTGCTGGATCCGCAGCTGGACTCGACGGGCAGCTATGAGCTTGAAGAGAAGGCAACCAGGTCCACACGTGGAAGCCGTGTGTTGCCATTCCGGAGAATATGGACGAAGAATGTTCTGTGCACACTGCTTGCGCAAGCCTTTTTTGACTTCCAAATGGGGTGAGTCAGGGCCGTCTATACTATACCAATGAAGCTACACAAAAACTGACAGATGCAGTGCCTTCAACAACCTCTGGCTCCTCTTCCTCTCCACCCCTCAATACAACCCAGACGACCCCTCTGCCCCCCCTCAATCCCTCCCCTTCATCTTCACAGGCGGCCTGGGCATGCCCCCCCAAACAGTCGGCCTTGCAACATCCATCCTAGGCGTAATCGGCATGGCCCTCCAATTCACCATCTACCCAACTATCCACGGCAAACTCGGCACCACAAAGTCCTACCAGTACTTCCTCGCCTTATTCCCCCTTGCATACGCGTTCGCCCCGTACATCACCCTAGCCCCCTCCTCATCACCCCCTCCATCCCAAGCAACCGGCTTCGCTATCTGGCTATCCATCGCGACTGTCCTCTTCCTCCAGGTTACAGCTAGAACCTTCACTCTCCCCACCTCCATTATCCTCCTGAATAACTGCTCTCCGCATCCGTCCGTGCTCGGTACCATCCATGGCATCGGTCAATCTGTCTCGTCAGCCTTCCGGACTATCGGGCCTATCTTTTCGGGCGCGTGGTACGGTCTTGGGCTGGAGATTGGGGTTGTCGGTATTGCATGGTGGCTTGTTGCTTTGGTCTCGGTTTTGGGGTGTCTGGCTGCTATCTTTGTTTATGAGGGGTCCGGGCATGAAATTCTCCTTCCTGGGGAGGAAGGTTATGATGGTTTTACGGAAAATTAGTTGGCTTGTCTCTTTCTTTTCCTTATTTTCAGAGAACCTTATAGACGGGGGGGCAATGTATCCATTATCTCAATTTGGGTTCTTCATTTCCAAGTGATTATTAGTGTATGTGAGAGCAATTGAAAAGCTCAGAGTTGTACCCTTCATTCTATCATCATGTTTTTATAGAAAAACATGGTATTGCTGGCTGGTTTTCTTGTTTGCTTAAGATACAGTGAACCGCTAAATCAGCCTGTCCTAAGCTATATATGTTGGAGTCAAATCTATGCTTGTATTGTCTCTAGCTAGGTCGCTCCTCGCATGGACAGGTCAACCAACCTAGGGCCCTCCGACCCTTATTGACACATCGGTACACCGTAATGAGGCCAGCGATTAGTTCTTGGTCAATAAGGACCGTACATTCCCTCTCACTACGCATTTAGCTTCAGCCGTATATCGATGGCCTCTTCACGCTGTCACCGCCATCCAGTCCTTCCACAGAATGAAGAGGAAGGAGGAAGAAAAGAGAATGAGAGGTCAAGCAGGGCGAGGTCGGGTCTTTCATGTCGTTGCGACTGAGGGGAGGCTGGCGTATTAGATGCCAAACCCAGAAAGGCAAATAACCTCATACGGTAATTCACGGGTCCTCTTTTACATATAGAAGTATGAGGACCTGTGAAAATGACGCAGAACATGACCACTTCTGAGACCAGAAATGGCCGCCATTCCATCCATAACTTCTAGCGGCAAGCTGCTGCTTGACCGCCCAGCACCTGTGTAGCATCGCTATTGTAACACCTGCCAAGAACTTGGAACATTTTTATTCTGCACTTCTACGTTATAAAGATGACAATGCGTTATTTTTCTTATTCTTTTTCTTGTTGTTGATATTGTCCTAAGGGAATCGGCAGCGTTATTGATTTGCCACTCTTGATAGATGTATTGGAGAGCTGCGTCAGGTTCTCCTTCAGAATCAGCCATACCAGGCTGTTTCGCTCTGAAGAGGCTTATAGATTACAGGCAACAAGGCACAGCCAGAGGCTGGTAACTGCATACCTGGGGTTTTTTAATGTCTTGGCTATATACAGGTGATACGAATCGACGGTCCATGGAGCCTGGAGGAAGATGCTCAATGTCTTGAGTCCTTTCCAGCAGCTGCCCAGCTCAACATTGACATTCCAAGGCTGGCAGGGCAGGCTTGTAAAGCACAGGGGGAAGTTGAATGGCGGATGAATGATTCTAGTTGTTATTATCTGGTAATGACACTAAAGCATCCGTCATGATGATAATGATGATGTTATTGGCGTGCGGAGTATTAAGATACATGTACTAGTAAGAAAGCGTGGTCCAAGTATACCTGCTCATACCTCCCAGTCCCAGGGAAAAGAGAAAGAGTGAAACCTCACATAATAGCAAGCAATACTTCAGCAGATTAAAAAAAGCAAAGGAACAGAAAGAATATTGAGGGAGTTTTGGGTATGAAACCAGCATCGCTTATCCTGATCGTGATAGGGCGACTTTTCGAGAACCGAGTCAGATTGGCACATTGAAATATATTGGGCGAGGCTTTATTACCAGGGCGGAGCGAAGGGATTGAGAAAGGTTGTGTGGTGGAAGAGAGAATTTTGGGAATGGCAATGGACACTTCTACATAAAGCCCTGTCTTCTGAACAGCTTTCTTCCTAGAAGTGCCATGTTCTGCCTTGAGATGATGAAATCTTCTTCAAGATGACCCGTTGCAACACGACCAACGATATTCTCAAATGAGATTACGAGCTCCGGCCCATTGACAACAACAGAAGAGTTGAGTAAGGTAACCTCAACCATTGCTGTACAACTTCGGGCAGATAATTGAGAGGCCCTAGTAGAATAATGTTGTTGACCATCCAATTGCCATTGGCAGATTACCAGCTGCGGAGAGGTTTGACTTGCTGAAACAGTGATGACGCTTTCACAGTTGAACCAGCAGCCTCAAGCCAATGATGCGCGTCAGCTGCCAGTTCGCCTTGTGATTCAGAGAGGCCAATTTCAATCACCAGACTCATCTGTGCCATCCCAACAGTGCTTGGACCCCATGAGCAATCTGGCTCTTTCATAGAATATTCTCCAAGTGGGACTGTTGTTGTTCCAAAGTTATCTACCTCTCACAGAAGGTCCATCATATTGAGCTGGTTGTCAGTGAACATGGACAATGTCTTAGCCAGTATTTCATGCTCCGGAGTGATCATCAACTTCGCACGAAGTGTCTCCGTAGAGGGTTTGTATGTGAAGCGAATTATCTTTAAGAGAAAACTTGCGTCTGTCAAGGACTCAACTTCACATTTTGGAACACTTGTCAAGGTTAGGTACTGGTCTTGAGTTTCGTGGTTGTTTAAGTCGTGTTGTCGCTTTAAAAGCGTCTCACGAAGAGCTTTGCGGTCTCGAAATGGAATCCCTTCTATCTGGCCTGATGAGATTAATAGTGGCATTTCTGATGAGGGTGTTCTGTTACCTCCAAGAGATGATAGTTTCCAAGACCCTTCCTTGTTGATGTAGAATCACAAATCACAACAGGAAGGCGTGTATGTCCTTCATAGGAAAGTCCAGACAAAATGCCACATGCCATGTGACCTGGCAGCTGCCTAGAGTCTGGACCAAAAAAAATGGTCATATCCTCATCATTTTGCATGATCGTTTCTGCTTCCAGGAACGCACCCCTACAGCCTGATGTCGAAATATCATCTCCATCTAACCTCTTCTTCATCTCTGGCCCATGCCCCCCCGTAAGGCGCCAGGGACCTAGAGACGGGCCGCCCGACACGCCGTCCCTACACGCATCAACCACCCCCCAGCGGAACACCGTCAAGCGTCTGAGGCAGGAGACGCCCAAGAAACTACCACCCCTCTGGACGCCCAATAGAGACCCAACCCCCCCCTCCCCTGTCCTCTCCCTTCCCGAATGCCCCTACCATGGTGCCAGGGACAGCCAGCGACACATCCTATACCGGCAGCAGCCCCGTGCGCCAGGAGAGTGTCACTTCTCGAAGCTCTTCACCAGAGCGCCAGATCCAGGGCCAGTTTGCACAGGCAGTCTGCAATGCCACAGACACTATATTCCAAACAATGGAGGAAGAACACAAGAACCTGCTAGAGCTTGCTACCCTGCTTGACAAGCAGTTGGAGACCTACAGCAAAAAGCCTGGCAGATCACAAGCGGCAGCTTTGAGCGCCATAATACTGGCCTCTATCTAGGACCTTCTCTCCAAACAAAACACCAAGAAAGGACTGACTGCAGATAGCACTCCACAAAGCTATGCTGCTGCTGCCCAGGCCGATATCTCTCTAAAGCCACACACAGCCCCAAAAAAGCCTGGCCCCAAACATGAGCCACCCCTACATCTCTTTCTACAGCTCCCTAAAGACCATCCTGTATGTCAGGCAAGCCCTTATGCCATCTTGCAGCTCCTACATGCCTAATCCATCCAGGGGGTACAACATATCCCTATGGGCCTAGCTATCAAACCAAAGGACACCCTCAGCAGCCAGCTCCTCCTGAACAAAAGGGAAGACGTCCAGAGCATAATAAAAGGCTCTCACGCTGTGCCAGAGGAGAAATGGGCAATCTTTGTTATCCCTAAGACCCCACAACACTACTGGGATCTCAATGGCTCACATACAGAAATCACAGAACAAATGGCACATGAAGAATTCACTCCAATAACTAGCCTATGCCCCTCCACAAGCTATACTGGTCCATCAAGAACCCAAGCCCAAATGCGGGCACCCTTGTCCTCACCCCCCTGGAAAAAGAGGCATCAAATCCCACTGGTCATCCATCTTCTGGGGGCCACCTTGCACTCAAAAAAAAAAAGACTCTCCAACCTCATATACAGTAGTATGCTCAGTGCTGGGGATATCACAATCCCAGAACCTGCACCCAGAAGCCCCAGTCTAGGTTCTGTGGCGCAACTACCCATACAGAGGCCACCCACCCAACCCTTATAGACCTGCACCAATGCACCAATTGCTGTAGACCATTCCCAGCAGACCATAAAGGCTACCTTGTCTGTCCCTTCATCTCCTATTGTGCCGGGGGTACTGTGAAACCCTAGATTCCTTATATTTCCTATCCTAGAACGCCGTAGGGCCGCGGTCTCTGACATCTATTGTATGGTGGAGTCCGTGACCGGAGAGTACTTAAGGAGGGTTTTCTCCTAGATAGTTACGAGAAATTGAGCATACTTGGTTTCGAGGTTGCTTCACTAGTATCGTCGTCGTGCTTCTTCTTTCGTTATATCGTTTGCCTACTAGATCGTTCGGTGCCGTGCAGTATTGCGGCATCACCTTGGTATATTCATCCCCAAGGTCCCTCGATCAGAGCCCGGTTCCTGTCGCAGGGAACAACGCATATACGCCCCCCTTTATACTATGGCTCCATAACCTGGGTAAGCAAACCACAGCTTGCAGCCATCTGCCACGTTAACTCAAACCAACACTGCAAGGTGCAACACCAGGCAGTCAGAGCCTTAACTGGAGCATCAGAACACCCAAAGGCAGCTGAAGGATATATATAAGAGGCATAGGTGCAAGAGGACATGGCAGCCTAGGACAACACCGAAATGACCAAGCCATGAGAAGGCACCTGTAAGGGTGTAGCTGGAACACCTATATTCTCCCGCAAGGCTAAAAAGACCAACACTATCCGCGCTCAGCGGATAGGACCCAGCCCCTGCGTAATTACGTACTGGAGGGTCTTGTAGGCACTGCCACTTTTAAGGTCTTAGATGCCTTACACCAGAATGAACAGAAGAGGCGCCAATATAGGAAGCCTCTTATATTTGATCTACATGCTCATGAGGATGACAATGCAGTATTATATTCACCACAAAAGATCCAGCAAGTTTGGGATCTTCAAACAGCAAAACAAACGCCAAATGGAAGAGGAGAAGCTAGCTAAAGGGGCTGATGTGCAGCCTCAAAATGACTTCAAGCAGGCCAAAAAAGGCAATAAGAAGCCTTATAGGCCTTCTAAATCCCAAAAACAACAGCATACAGTCACTCCAGGTGCTGAAGTTCTTGAAGAGGCCCCTCCTATAGTAAATCGTAGGGGAAGGCAAATTCGGCTACCACAACGCTTCAGGGAAGATTAAAAGGTCTATATAGCTTCTTTCCAGCCTCTATTTTAGTACTCCAAAATATCTCTACATAATTCAAGTTGTAAGTGGCTTAAAGCTTCATTATTTGATTTGATTTGATTTCATTATTTGTTGGTGGTTCCCATGGTTCAGCTCCTTCCTAGTCAGCATATCATGACAACTAGTTAACTCCTAGCTAGATCAACCAACTTAGCAAGTTTGACCCCCTCCGACATAAGACAGCTGAAGCTAACTCGGCTGGTTGGGGTAGTTTAGGTACAAAAGAGCGCCGGTCCGCGCGGGCAGGTGCTACAGGCTACGGAGCGGGCCCTGTCACGGTGTTGAGCCGCCATACATAGTATGGAGGTCCCGCCCCGTGTCAAGCAGTCCGCTGGTGCGATGTTCGTTACGGCGAGTGCCGCGTACGGGGATGGAGGGGGGAGGTTGGTCAGTATTGCTTGCAGATCTGTATGTAGAACGCAGACTTCTGTAGCCACTCTGCAAAAAGTTGGGCACCTTCCTTGGTGCTTAGGAGGTTGGCTGCCGACCGGCTTCCCCATGAGTGTTTCGCAGCCTTCCGGCCTTGTCTGCAGTAGTAGAAGTGGGTAGGTGTCTTCTCTAGTCCGCAGCTGCAGTAGCGGGCAGCGTCTGGGTGGTTAAAATGTTCTTTTTTTGGCATCATCGTTGTATGCGAATTCGGGCGGCAGGTGGGATTGGGCGTCAGGTAATCACCTACTGTAAACCTAATGCTGCAAAGCTAACTGAAACAGGAAATTCACAGGTCCTCGTTTTACAACAGCAAGACATACCACCTCATAACTAGCTGCATGTTCTCTCGTATATATGTCTTAGCTACTCTCCTCCAGACCCATTCCCTTCCCAATCTTCCGAATAAGTGCACGTTTGAGGAACGCCTCTCGTGCAAGACCCCGTGTATGACGCGACCAGGTGTCTACCCCGATCACACCTTTCACGAGAGCTGATTGAAGGGCATAAATAGCCTGTTCAATACCACGTTCTTCCGCGACAAGGTCGTAGAGCTGCTTGCCTACCACGGTGGGTGCGACTAGGACTTCGTCGATCGGGGGAAGGCCGCCTCGTCGGCCATCGGTGGCCGCGGCTGATGACTCCGCACCAGCGGTTAGAGGGATGGGAGAGGAGATCCGAACCTGCGCATCTGCAATCACAGTGTCCGCACGGCGAAGGGACTCTTGCAATATGGCTGTGTTTGATTGGAGAGTGGACTTCAGATTGTCCATGGTCGCAATTTCTCCTTGCAAGGTAACCACCGCCGCTTGAAGAGATTGCGATTGTGAGAGTAGAGATTGGGCGGCAGATTTTGATTGCGAGGCATTGGACTGTAGCGTTTCTGCCAAGGTCTTTGAGATTGCATGCAGGAGCGCGTCTTTTTCTGGGTTAGGTGGAATTGGCGGAACTGGGCCGGATGGAGCGAACGAAGGGAGTTCAAGTTCGAATGGTGAAGTGAGAAGATCCGGAGTCTCTGCTCTGTGCGTTGCCGCTGGTTGTTGAGCAAGGAGTCGTTGTTGGTTTTGTAACGGGGGAGAGGTTTGCTGAGGTGGTGACTGCTGGTATTGCGCATGTGTTTGCTGAAACTTCCGGTAGGAACCAGGAAACTGTTGTACTAGAGAGCTTTGGAGGGCTTGTTCAGGCCCGTAAGCTGCAGTAGACGGGCCACTTGGGGAATTTGGTACAGGGCTGGCAGGTGCTGCGGGCCCTCGACCATGGTAGACCGGTCCTTGTGAATAAGCCGGTACAGGATGGACCGCCGGCTGCTGTTGCTGAGGCGGCCAATGCGGCGGACTCATGGTCCCGCTCATATTGCTCGTTCTCTCGGGAAGATATTGCGACATTCTGTTACCAGGCATATCTGGGGTTGCATGATGCTGAAGGGATGGCTGTCCATAACCCTGATTTTTAGGAGGCAGAGGCGGTAACGGAGGAGGCGATTTTTCAGGGCCTCGAACAGTTGGGCGAGGCTGTTCGACAGATAGCTCTTGTCCTGGTTTCGGAGGTGGTGGGGGTGGTTGAGGTGATCGGGGCGGCGTCTGTGAGGTCCTTGGAGAGAGCGTTGGATTTGTCGAGCTGAGTTCTGGCGGTAAAGGAGGTAAGGGTGGTGGTGCCTGCACCTGTTCTGGTTGTTGAGGTCTTTGTATCTGTGACTGCTTGTACCTGACTGGTGGTTCTTTTGCAAATACTTCACGAAGGATGGACAGGAGATCAGTTATTGATGATTTCTGGACATCTTTATTGTCAGCACATGCACAGACTTATAAATGGCATCACTCCTATCATTGTTGACTCCACAAGGAAAGAAAAAGGGAACCGACATCCCAGGCTTCAGCCCAGTGGGCTAGATAGTGATGATACACCCTCCCTTCCAACGTCACATGTTGCCCGACTCTGACCACCATATCCTGAGCAGGGGTCACGTAGACAATGGGTGGCTCGAGAGGATAGACGTTTGGAATCCATAGCGACACAGGGAAATTGTAGACGGTACCGCGAAAGGCAACGGGAAGTGTCCCGACTAGGCGCAGCAGGAGGGCAGAGAACCCGTTCTCGAAAGCTAGGAGACAGGGAATTAGACACGATCCAATGCGATTCCCACGCGATAATTATTGAAACCCACTGTAGACATCAGTGCGAGGCAACAGAGACGGATATTGAGCAAGGGCGCTGGCAACATCGTAGTAGGTGCGGTTGGGGTCATGATACGTCTGTCGGGGATCATAGTGGTCCTGCGACGGTCAGCGATTATGCCAAAAGTCAAGACAGAGACAGTCATGCATTGCCTCTTACCTTTGTCAGTACGCTGTAAAGCCAGCTCAGCGTCCTTTGGGGCACTGCCGCCATTTCGCCAGCACTGTTGCGGGGAAGAGGACACGCAGGTCGGCCGAAGACGTTGGAGTTGCTTCTCCGCAGCGGCGTCTTGGCGGGCAAAGGGCGTCTTGAGCCTGCAGTTCTGCAGAGTCTTGAAAGTCTGCCTTTTCTGCGTTCCTTTCACTCGGTGCCTTCGGGATACAGCCCTTCAAGGCCACTCTGACCCATGATTGATGCTGATGCGATGGACAGACGCTCTACAGCCTCAACGCCCAGACCCCGCTCTCATCACACTACACCGCCAAGGCGTCGTTCATAATTAGCAGCGCCCCCCGGATTGCTCGCGGACTGCCTCCTGGAACCTCATCGCTATTAGACAAATTCGGATATCATCATTGAGCCTTCTTCTACCGTATCCCGGACGTCTCCAACTGCACTGCGGAATGGCTCGTGGCTCCGCCGATACCTCCCCCGCTGTCTCGGTAGAGCTGACCGAGTCCAACCATTGCAGCTGCATCATCCTGCACTGCCATAACCTATTCGGCTAGCCTGTATCCAAGGATATCTGTCTCTTGATCTCTGGTAGCCAACCGGCTGGTTAGCCGTACACCCACCCGCACGATCCCCGTAGCCCACTACGAGCGATCATTGCAACCGGATATTAAGCATACTATAATATAATACTTCAAGGAGGCCATTCAAAGCTGGATATTTCTAAGTACACCTCTGAGCTGCCCCAAGAAAAAGATAAATGCCCATCGAAGGGATCGGGTCGGTACAATGCACTTGGTTCTCTCCAGGTGGAAGGAGTAAGCTGGGAACGTCAGTGTGCCCATGGTGGTTGCCCACAATGCTTTCTCTACGAGTAAGAGAGGATGGGAGCGTTGTGAAGGGTGCTCTGCATGATCCTGAAATGAGCTATTGATTTCGCAATGGAGTGTGTTATTGCCATCAAGTACAAGCCACGAATGAATGCCAAGTAAAAGCCATTCAAGCGTCCCTGGGCTGATCTACGACGACCCTTGTTCCTGCACAGCGTGGCAGCGTTTGGTTGGGAAGATGCTTCACAGCGAAGATAGAAGGATGTTAGCAACAAGGGGGCCTACTCCTAAAGCATAGTCCGACACAGCATTGCTTACGCAATCCATGGTCAGCGCAGGGATTCACGCCACCATCCAGATGAAATATAAGACGAACATATGACACAGCGTGACATAGAGATGTGCTTCGCGGCCGAGACATTGATGAGCGCGATGTTTAAAGACGCCACCAGCTGTAGTAAACGCTAAAACCAGCTGGTCGGAGAGAGCTGCACGTTTCGAGTGGCAGTTGCTAAACATAGGAAAACGCTATCTGCAAATCATGCCCATTAATGCTCGGATGGCACAACGGTGAGCCATTATGAAGGAACGTGAACTGGCAGGCGAAAAGTGTAATTGATGGCCCCCAAACCTTGATAGATGAACTGTCACTGACGGCTTGGGTCCTTCTTTTGCCCCTGAAAACGGAGAGATTGGCCAGAGCACATAGGCTGTATAACTGTAGTGTATCCAGCATCGTTGAATCCCCGGAGAAGCTCCTCACCTGCGGACCAGACACAATGACTTCCCTTGCGCACTGCAATCATCTCGTTATCGTCTGTTGCCATGCTATATACCTGGGCGGACCAACTCACGGCGCCTCGGAGGACGAATGGTCAGTGTTGTCTTTGCTTTTCTTTTGTGACAGAAGCTTCGGTTGGAGCTACGGGCAGAAGCTGATCTTTGCTTTTTCTCTACACAGGCTAATAGAGCCATTCCAAGATGGAGAAACACCCACGTTCATCCAACACGTTAAAAGTGGCGTTGCTAAGCTCGCAGAGGATCCATTGGCAATCCTCGTGTTTTCAGGGTATGTAATGCAATGCGTTCCATGTTTGTGCGGTTCTCGTCTAACCGAATTTGCTGCAGAGGCCCAACAAAGAAACAGAAAACGAATCTCAGAGAGGGCGAATCATACCTAGTAAGGAGAAGAAGACGCTTCTGAAGTGGAGGGTTACAGTGATTAACCGAAACAATTTTAACTAGAACCTCGCCAAGGATAACAATCTCTTTTCACACTCATCCAGCGTCAGTCCAGATCGACTCATTGCTGAAACGCACGCAACTGATTCCTATCAAAATGTGCTCTTCTCTCTGGTTCGCTTCAAAGAACGCACAGGCTCTTACCCAGAGAAGGTAACAGTCGTCACGCATGAGTTCAAAAGGAAACGGTTCATGGAGTGCCACTTCCCCGCCGTGGGGCTAATCCCACTCTCCAAGAGGGAGAGTGAGGACCGCATCTCTGTTTCCGATCACAGAATAGCTGTGATCGGGATCAATCCGCCCGAAGATGTAACATCCAAGGAGTACTTGAGTATAGGCGAGGAAAGAAGTGGGATCGGGCTCTGGAGAGAAGATCTATACGGAGTCGGAGCGAGATTGGCAGGGAAAAGGGCTAAAAGAGGGTGGCGTTCGGGGATGGAGGAAGAGCTTTTTGCTACTATTGATTTGGAACCTGTGGTGCGGGAATTAATTTGCTGGAATGGAGGAGAGACCGGTAATGACTGGTTTCCAAGGATGAAGGAGTTGCCTTGGTATAGTAATGCATGACATCCAGAGTCTTGAAGTAAACGATACCCTTCGATATAGCACTGGGTCTAATTATTGTAGTTCATACCCGCCACTATGGACGCATTCTGTGAGAGAGCTAGATATCCTAGTACATTGTCTCATGAGAGACGCAAAGCTATTAAGAGTTGGAAAAACATTGTCCCATGGAGTCCCAAAAGTCCTTCTCTCAAACTCCAAAACGCCCTTGAAAATAGTCCCAACTGATTCCGAATCTCGATCAATCGGCAAGCCGATAGCTCACCAAAGTCTCCACACGATGGTTGTTCGTGCTGAAGCTTCTTAGCTGTACTTTCTCTGCGTTCTTGATCTCCTTCGCATCACTATCGCCCCATTCGACCGGCACCTCAGAGTCTGCGTCTGCATATACGAGAACATTAAATGTGCAATCTCCGTCCAGAACCGGGAGGAAAGTAACTGAGGCAGTGATCTGGCGGAAGATTGCCTGGATTTCGTCTTGAATTTCCTTTTCTGTTTTCTCGACAGTGGGCTTTGTCTGAGATTCCTTGTCTCTATAGTAGACAAGCACTAATTAGTTTCTTGTCCATCGAAGAAAGGAAAAACGAAGGCAGACCGGGTCGAACATACTCTGGGTTGGCGTTCTCCTTATCTGCAGACTTCCGCGAGGAGACCTTCGCATGTTTCCCGAATATCTGAACCTGTATTCATGAAACGCCCATCAGTTTTTGCATTCCTGTACTGCGTTCTGGTGGTGGTCTCTCGTACATCAAACTGCCATCTCTCCACGTGTTCCCCAGTCTCCTTGCTGGTGATAACCACAACTAATTTTGAGATTTTACCACCGATCATCCATTTGTTCAATTGTGACATAATTTTCTTAATATAAGCCTTAACCTGATCATCGGCCGTCACTGGGGTTGGTCAGTACGAATTCCAGTGGTGGGGAGGAAGGGAACAGGCAGACCGAGCATATTGAGGCCATATTTCTTCACACTAGAAAATGGTCAGTAATCGATTTGTCATGTCCATCCAGCAATCGAGACTCACGTCGTGAAATCCTCTGGAGGGTAAACTCCTCGCTGGAAGCTGCAAAACAAACGTTAATCAGACATGCCCACTCCATTCGCCCAGGAGTCTCGACATACAGGATCGAGTTGATAGAGTATTCAAACTAGATAGTCATGAGTATTTCGAATCCCCAAAGACCTAGAGAATAGTGCCAGATACTCACAAATTCTGCCACGAGCTTTGCCGATCCTGATTGCTGTGAGCGTTGCGGAAGAAAAAAAAATAAACACGGGTCTGTACTGGCCACTCACCCTTCAAGGACAGCTTGTGGACTTTGGACTTGTCTTTCTGTATTTTCTGTGTAGACATGGTGGACAGGTATATCGAAAATGAATAGATGCGAATGAGGGAATTTGTTGATCCTGAGAAAGCCGTATATTCTCGATGGAGAGAGTCGAAAGGGAGAAGGATCAACTGTTTACAGCGATAGTCACCGCAGCAATCGGCGGGCCGAGCCCCTTGTTCCTAATTTTTCACTCCCCGCAACAAGACTCTCTACTACTTTCCCTCGATTCCTGTCGACAACGCGAATCTCCCGTTGCTGAAAGGCAAAGATTCCCATGCCACTGCGAAAATCCCGATGCGAGGATGTCTGCAGTTAGCCAGATGGCTGAGCGCAGCGCCGAATTGCCCAGCTACAACCCGGCTCAGACTGCATTCTAGCTTCTATAATAATGTCGCGCGGTTCTTCTCCAGCTCCGTCGCAAGGAACGCGTCCCCACCGAAGAAGCCCGTCTCTGACCTCGAGAAACGGATTGCGGAGATTCCGATTGAACGATTCCGCAATTTTTGCATCGTCGCTCATGTCGACCATGGCAAGAGTACCCTCTCCGACAGGTTACTTGAACTGACGGGCACCATCGAGCCCGGGCAGAACAAGCAGGTTTTAGACAAGCTTGATGTTGAACGTGAACGGGGTATTACCGTGAAGGCGCAGACATGCTCGATGATCTACAACTACAAGGGGGAAGATTATCTGCTACATCTGGTCGATACTCCAGGGCATGTGGATTTTCGTGCCGAAGTCTCGCGCAGTTATGCCAGCTGCGGAGGCGCATTGCTTCTCGTCGATGCAAGCCAGGGTGTTCAGGCTCAAACAGTCGCGAATTTCTATCTGGCATTTGCCCAGGGACTGGAGTTGATACCTGTGATCAATAAGGTAGACCTGCCTTCGGCTGACCCAGAGCGGGCTCTTGAGCAGATGAGAAGCTCTTTTGAGATTGATACTAGTAATGCGGTGATGGTTTCTGCCAAGACTGGTTTGAATGTCGAACAGTTGCTCCCTGCAGTGATTGAGAGGATCCCAGCGTGCGTTCATAGTGACCTTGTTCCCTAAAAAAAAAAAGCTCTTCGCTGACACGTGCAACAGACCGGTTGGTGATTGGAATAAGCCTCTGCGTATGTTACTTGTCGATTCCTGGTATGATAACTACAAGGGTGTCGTCCTCCTGGTGCGTATATTCGACGGTGAAGTCAAAGCCGGAGACCAGCTCGTATCATTTGCAACTGGGATCAAATACTTCGTCGGCGAAGTCGGACTTATGTACCCGAATGAGACTCCTGCAGCCATTCTCCGTGCTGGCCAGGTGGGCTATCTGTACTTCAATCCTGGTATGAAACGTAGCCAGGAGGCCAAGGTCGGGGATACCTACACGAAAGTCGGTTTCCAGAAGCAAGTGGAACCGCTTCCCGGATTCGAAGAACCAAAGTCAATGGTCTTCGTTGCTGCATATCCGGTGGATGCCGACCACTTTGAGCACCTGGAAGATAGTATCAACCAGCTCATGCTCAACGACAGGAGTATAACCGTCCAGAAGGAATCTTCGGAGGCTCTCGGTGCCGGTTTCCGGCTTGGATTTTTAGGCACTCTACATTGTTCTGTTTTTGAGGACCGTCTTCGACAGGAGCATGGTGCCAGCATCATCATCACCCCTCCGACAGTGCCAGTTAAAGTGATTTGGAAGGATGGGAAGGAAGAGATCATCACAAATCCCGCGCGCTTTCCCAACGAAGATGATGTGCGCCTGAAGATCGCCGAGGTCCAAGAACCTTATGTCCTGGCGACCTTAACGTTCCCCGACGAGTACTTGGGCAAGGCGATTGAATTGTGCGAAGCAAACCGAGGCGAGCAGAAGAGCCTCGAATACTTCACACCGACTCAGGTCATTCTCAAATACGAGCTACCACTGGCGCAGCTGGTTGATGACTTCTTTGGGAAGCTGAAAGGATATACAAAGGGTTACGCCAGTCTAGACTACGAAGAGGCCGGGTGGCGAGCAAGCCGTATCGTGAAGCTGCAGCTTCTCGTGAACAAGGCCCCCGTTGATGCAGTCTCACGACTTGTGCACTGGAGCCAAGTGAACCGGCTTGGGAGACAATGGGTGACCAAATTCAAGGAGCATGTTGACCGGCAGCTTTTTGAAGTGATCATTCAAGCCGCTGTTGGTCGCAACGTCGTGGCGCGAGAAACGATCAAGCCATACCGGAAAGATGTACTGGCAAAGCTCCATGCCAGCGACGTCTCCCGACGGAGGAAGCTGTTGGAGAAGCAGAAGGAGGGTCGGAAGAAGCTGAAGGCAGTAGGCAATGTGGTGATTGAACATAAGGCGTTCCAGGCTTTTCTGGCGAAGTAGGATTGGAAGCACCTCTCCCTGTGTCTAGTGACGCAAGACTCCCTGTGTATGTCACTATATAGACTTTTTATTCTATCATCACCGAGACCTTCCCTTTTGGAATGCCACCATCTTCATGAGGGTTGCTCAGGGTGATGTTCAGTGTGTATTTCTCATCAATACTGCGCTGGTATATATATAGAGCAGATTCCCCGAGATTTTGAACAGGAAGATGATGACTTATGAGTGCATTGAGTAGTTGGCTGAGCGAAGGAGCTCAGGGTAGGACGGCTGATACTTATTCCCCTGGGTAAACAAATGATGCAAATACGTGAAGGTGGGCGATGAGTTGAGCTCCTGTAACTAATTATATTGGAGACGTAACTTGTGTTGTATTCCTCCTATCTAGCTGAGCCTGTGACAATGAACTATGACCAGGCACTATACTGTAGTATGATCATCATGCAACCCACAACAGAATTGATTATTGGATACCAGCAATAGCCTCTAGGCCATTCTGGAAAGCCCAGGCACCTTCTTAATAGCAAGTCTGTTCCTGAGAGCCTAGAAGCTTGCTCCCAGATCTAGAGGAAAAGGAGAAAATGGCTATTGCACAGGAGGGCTCAACATACAAGCAGGGCAATCTCCACAGAGCAACCACAAGGTTGCTGTGCGATGACATAGCTCATCAGCTACAAGTTGGGCCCCTGAATGAAAATGAGTTGATGCTCTTGATCATATGGGCAAAACAGGCAAATACTGGTCTTTTTTTGTGGGAGAGAAACTGAAAGGTGACATGGTCAAAAGCACTAGAGCTGGGTGCATTTTATTGAGGCTACATCTTACTGCTCACTCTGGCACTTACCCCCTGTAAATGTTTGAATGTAGAATTCATCTGTGCTAGATAGACGAAGAATTCTTTGAGAGAAGGAAGAGAACAGGAGGTCTTTTCGACAGGCAACGGCTTTGGGTACAAGGAAATAGGCGAGCTGGCAACAAACAGAACAAATGGAACAAAAGGGACAGACAAATGGAACAAATAGGGCCAATGCCTGAGTTCGCAATATACCTAGGCGTAGCCCATGATACCCCCATAGTCAAGGAGCAGCTCAGGCTACTCAGTGTATGCTCAGGGTATGCTCAGATCTACTCAGTGAGCAGAAGGTGCCAAGAACTGATCACTAAAACAGAAAGGGGAGGCCTTCAACGTTGATAGAAAAAAAGTACATGTATAATACCATTTGCAGCATCTCTCGGATGCATATAAATACTCTGTATTCAAGGGCGTTTTCCACTGTTGATATAAACGTAAGCTGAGTCATTTTGGCGGGGGCGGAGCTGCAGCCCTTTTTGCCTCGCAGAGACAAAGCAAAAAAAAAAAGTTCGTGGCCGACCCCGCTGTTGACCGGGAAAATAATCATCATCCACGGAACATCTTTCTGAGCTTTCTGTGTTTCGCTCCAATAGCAAGTCATCAGGATTCTCATCGCGATCATCATTTTCCTACGCGTCGATTGCTGTTTGCACTTCCCTTCGATTGTGGCTCCAATTAAGAGCCGAGCCTAGCCCTCCTCCGCTGGCGATGCTCTGCTCCTGACGACGACAATGCAGCCTCCAGAAGGTGTGCAGGTCGATCTGGGCAAGGCCCAGGTCATCGACCGTGTGCCAAAAGTTATCAAGGAGTTGAAATTCGGTGTGATGTAAGGAATTTAATGACCCATTCTGTCCGATGCCACTCCTTTGGCCCATCTCTTGCAAATTGCAAAAAGTTGATGTTGCTGACTTGCGTGCATATGCCAATTCTAGGTCCAACGATGATATCGTTAGCCAAGGCGTTGTAGAAGTTTCCGATCGCAAATTCTTCGATCTCGATCGTGGCAGAGAAGTCGTTCCTCATGGTCCTCTCGACTCGCGCATGGGAACCTCGAGCAAGAACGGAGAATGCAAAACATGTGGAGGCGCTTTGCAAACCTGTAACGGTCACTTCGGTCATGTCAAACTCATACTTCCTGTATTCCATGTCGGTTATTTCAAGCGCGTCATCACTATTTTGCAGGAGATCTGCAAGGAGTGCTCCCGCATTCTCCTGCCTGAGTCAGAGCGTCGTATGTATCTCCGAGAGATGCGTCGCCCCGGGCTTGATAATTTGCGGCGACTACAGATTGCGAAAAGGGTCAGTGAAAGGTGTAAGAAGACGCGATCCTGCGAGGTGTGTGGCGCCATAAACGGTGTAGTGAAGAAAGCTGGGACGAGCTCGCTCAAAATTATCCACGACAAATTCCGGGCTTTCAATACCTCCGCGTCGGTTAAAAAGGTTCCACCCCTCAGCAAGATTGTCTTTGATCAGTCTTTTGATGAAGCCAGACGTGCAAATACGGATGTCGAGAAGAACTTCAAAAAGGCTCAGGATGACTTGAATGCTCTTCGGGTCCTGAATCTATTTAAGAGGATTTCCGATACAGACTGTGAATTATTGGGACTCGATCCCCAGGAAGCCCGTCCGGAAATGTTCCTTTGGCAGTATATCCCGGCACCTCCAGTCACCATTCGCCCATCGGTGGGCCAAGATGCTGCATCGACGGAGGATGACTTGACTGCCAAGCTAGGTGATATTGTTCAGAGCAATATTAATCTGAAAAATTCACTGTTAAAGGGAGCTCCCGTCCAGACAATCATGGAGTGCTGGGACTACATGCAACTTCAAATTGCTGTTTATATCAATAGTGATGTTCCTGGCCTCAACAAAGCGGATCTTGGAAAGCCAATAAGAGGATTTGTCCAGCGACTGAAGGGGAAACAAGGGCGATTCCGTGGTAACTTGTCCGGAAAGCGTGTGGATTTCTCAGGCAGAACTGTCATTTCTCCAGACCCTAATCTGCGAGTTGACGAAGTTGCTGTTCCTATCCTGGTAGCAAAAAACATGACCTATCCGGAGGTTGTTACAAGATATAACAAAGAAAAACTGCAGCAGAGAGTCAGAAATGGGACGAAAAAATGGCCTGGCGCTAACTATATCATGAAGAAGGGTTCGCCTCTCAAATCCTTCCTCAAGTACGGTGATCTCAGTCGGATGGCCGATCAACTGGTTGAGGGGGACGTGGTCGAGCGTCATATCGAAGACGGTGATATTGTGCTTTTCAATCGTCAACCCTCTCTTCACAAACTCAGTATTCTTTCCCACTTTGCGAAGGTCCGGCCTTATAGGACCTTTCGTTTGAACGAGTGTGTGTGCAATCCATACAATGCCGATTTTGATGGTGATGAAATGAACTTGCATGTTCCCCAGACAGAGGAAGCGAGGGCAGAGGCTATGGAGCTAATGGGTGTCAAGAATAACCTGGCCACTCCGAAGAATGGAGAACCCATCATTTCGGCCATCCAAGATTTCATCAGCGCTGCCTACCTTCTGAGCAGCAAGGAGAATTTCTTTGATCGAAAGTCTTTCACACAAATATGCTTGTACATGCTTGATTCCAAGACCCGATTTGACCTTCCCCCGCCTGCCATCGTCAAGCCTCAGATGCTGTGGACTGGGAAGCAGGTTTTTAACATCCTCATGCGTCCCAACAAAGATGATCCAGTGATGGTCAACCTGGACGCCGCTTGCCGAGAATACAAGCCGCCAAAGGATGGACGTCCTAAAGACTTGGACCCCAACGACGGATGGCTTGTCATTCGTAACTCGGAGGTAATGTGCGGTGTCATGGACAAGTCCACTATTGGTTCTGGAAAGAAAGACAATGTGTACTACATCATGCTGAGAGACTTTGGCCCTGCAGCAGCAGCGGAAGGCATGAACCGTCTTGCAAGATTGTCTGCCCGCTGGTTTACCAACATGGGTTTCTCCATTGGTATTACTGATGTCTATCCCAGTGAGAATCTCTTGAAGTCAAAGGACCACCTGGTTGAAACTGCTTACGCGCAGTGTGACGAAGTCATTGCCAAATACAAAGCTGGAACGTTGGAGAAGTATCCTGGTTGCGATGAGCTGCAGACAATGGAGAATCAAATCTCCGGTATCCTCAGCAAGGTTCGCCAGCAAGCAGGAGATGAGTGTATCGCCCAGCTCAGCAAACATAACTCACCCCTAATTATGGCTACTTCTGGTTCGAAAGGCTCTAGCATCAACGTGTCTCAGATGGTTGCCCTAGTGGGTCAGCAGATTATTGGCGGCCAACGAGTTCAGGATGGTTTCCAGGACAGAACTCTACCCCATTTCCCAAAGAACGCTCGACAACCTCCGTCGAAGGGTTTCGTCCGCAATAGTTTCTTCTCGGGTCTACTTCCATATGAATTTATTTTCCACGCCATGTCAGGTCGTGAAGGTCTGGTCGACACGGCTGTCAAAACTGCCGAGACTGGCTACATGTCCCGTCGCCTAATGAAATCACTCGAAGATCTTTCCAGTAATTACGATGATACGGTACGGAATTCTTCCGCTGCAATTGTCCAGTTTCAATATGGTGACGACAAGCTGGATCCGGTGGATATGGAAGGTAAAGCCAAACCGGTTCACTTCGACCGAACTTTTATCCATGCGGAATCCACAACCTATAGCAACAAGGATCGGAGCTTACTGCCTGCTGAAATCATGGAAGTCTGTGAAGAAATGCTTTCTAAAGAACGTGCAAAACTTAAACGGACAGACCTACTTGGCAATGAACTCGGCTATATGGATCGAAGTGATCGCGGTGTCGACCAGTTTGAGAGCGCTCGCGACTTTCTCGATTCGATTGAGAGCTACGTTCAATCCAAAGCGGACAAGTTGGTCTCTCGCGGAGGTGACTCCGGTGGAGCTGATGAACGGAGTCTGAAAGGTCTGAATCACACAGGCAAGCTCTCTGAGAGGACTCTTAGAGCCTTCATCACATCTTGCTTGACGAAGTATAAGAGAGCCCAAGTTGAACCGGGTCATGCAGTCGGTGCAGTCGGTGCGCAGTCTATTGGTGAACCTGGAACCCAAATGACACTGAAGACTTTCCACTTTGCGGGTGTCGCTGGTATGAGTATCACCCAGGGTGTTCCTCGTATTAAGGAAATCATCAACGCTTCCAAGGAGATTAGTACTCCGGTCATCTCCTGTGAGCTTGTCAACAAAACCAATATCATTGCAGCGAGAATTGTCAAAGGTAGAATTGAAAAAACATATCTTCGGGATATTATACACTACATTCGGGAAATGTGGACGGGCAGTGAGGCCTACATCAGCGTTAAGATCAATTGGCAGACAATCAGTGACCTGCAGTTGGAGCTTAAAATTGGGGATATCCTTCACGCGATCAAGTCTCACAGGCGCTTCAAAGCCGACGATCTGAAGTTCAGATGCTCTGGATCCCACATTCACATCGAAATGGACCTGGACCCTTCCAGCAAGCTATCCCTCTCAAAGACAGAGATAGCTGCAACAAGTTCAGACCCTTTCCTCCGTCTGAAGCATCTCAAACGCATCCTCCCTGACATTCAGGTTCTCGGACATCCGCAAGCGGCCCGCGCCATTATCCGGACTGACGAGACGTCCACCACCAACACCCTCCTTGTGGAAGGCTACGGATTGAAAGACTGCATGACTACGCTAGGTGTTGACGGCCGTAAAACCTTTACAAACAACGTGATGGAGATGCGCGAGGTCCTAGGCATTGAAGCCGCCCGATTCACCATCGTCCAGGAAATCAGTGAAGTCATGAAGGACATGGGCATCGATCCCCGTCACATGCAGCTCCTTGCAGATGTCATGACCTACAAGGGCGAAGTACTGGGTATCACACGTTTCGGCCTGGCGAAGATGCGTGACTCCGTCCTGCAGCTCGCCTCCTTCGAGAAGACGGCCGACCACCTCTTCGACGCGGGTGGAGCAGGTCGTACAGACCTGGTTGAGGGTGTCTCTGAGTGTATCATCATGGGAAAGACCGTCTCTCTCGGCACGGGCGCTATGGAAGTCGTCCGCAAATTGAATTTCTACGAAGGCCAGATCGGTCCCCAGAAGACTATCTTCGAGGATGCTTGGACAGAACTCTGTGAACGTCCTCGGATAAAGAAGAAGAAGAAGACTACGGCGACCAAGTTTTAAGTAAATCAATGAGTTGTGGTGTTCTTGGACAGCGGCGGCCCTTTTTCCCTTTCTTTCTCTTACGTGTTATTCTGATTCCTTGTGGCATAGACAAAGCATTGCTAGTGGTGTTGGGGTTTCTTATCTGTTCACTGTGTATTGTATGTCTCGTCATTGATGTAGTCATGATATTTATTATATTGAAGTGTACAATCACCATTTGTTTTGTTTCCATTGCTTGGTAAAACAGAATTCTAGGCTTTGTAGACGAGATGTATTTGGTGCCTGAAAAGTGAATAAATATACTTTACAGGCACCCTCCCTTCCCACCTTCCCTCCTTCCCACCTTCCCTCTTCGCTCTCCATGCATATGATAAATCATGATTATAGCTGCAAAGCAAAGATTGAATATTACAATTTCATTCTCATTTGCTCAACAGAACATCAAGTCCCACGACGAAGGCCAATATAGCGCCACTAACTCAAGGAAAGGACCGGTAGACAACACCCATGACCGATTCAGAATAAGAAAAGAAGATAGAAACAGGGTGGAAAAAGACACCGTAGGAACCCGCCAGCGGTGAAAAACAAAGTAGTTGTTCATCTGTTTGTCGGTCACTCAAATGAACTCCCGTGCAGCCATCCCACTATTCCTAGCAGTACTGCCACTACCATTATTATGCTTGTAACTGCGGACTGTAACATCTCGCGCAACAGCAATTCCCCGGCCATTCTCTAGATCACTCGGTCGTGCAGCACCCCTCGCAGCAAAACATTTGGTTTCGAAGGTATAAGAAGAGCCACCCGAGGTCGAAGAAGGAATCAATGTGCTTTTCTTCTCGAGTTTACTATCCAATCTGTGCTTGGCCCAGAGGGAGGAAAGAGGGAGGGAGATCGCGATGATCGTTAAGCTATTGGCAGATATTTCTGGTATATCATTAACGCCATATTGTACGGTTACGAAGATCACTGGTTGCGAATTGTAGTTAGTAGGAGATCCACATACCCCCCCAAAACGAGTTGTAATTTCTTACCTGGAATGAGCATAGTCTGAAATCCCATAATGAAAAGAACCTTCATCGGCCCTAGGTCTGTTATGCCCAATTTTCTGCGAGCCCTAATTGCGTAGCCTAGTTTGAGAACGAAAACTGCGGAGAAAAAGCAGATGGTAGACGTAATAAGGATGGTGTTCACTTTCTGCAACGGTATGAGCGACCACGAATATGTTGAATCCATGATATTAATGAGATTGCCGACAGCCAGCCAAATCCGAAAGGCAATAACAACAAGGACAAGAAGGTACGACACAACGAGGAGTGGTAAGCGATAACGACGTCGGAGCGTTGCACAGAGAACATGGACCTGAAAAACCAGAGAGAACTCGATACATATCAGAAGGATGGTGCTAATGATGACGGTGATAATCGAGTTGGCGTAGGCGCTGTTGGGAACCCTCGAATAATCATTTGCTAAATTGGCATATATTTCGCTCCAGGGACCCATGTAGTAGAGGACTTGACAAAACAGCCGGCCCACATTGGTGACAAGAGCAGAGATGTTCAGCCAAAAGATTACGCATCTGCGTTTCTCTGGCCTGGTCATAATGAGAAGGATAACAAGGAAAACGATAGAGGCGCCGAGCTGAGCCGCATAGTTAATGGACATCCGGAGATTGAACTGGCAGAACGAGTCCAGAAAGGTCAATGGCACGTCGAACGGGTATCCATTCTCATCGTAGAAGGTGATGTTCTGGGTAAAGGGATCAAATGATGGCGACGACATGATCTGCTTGACTGCTGGGATTGAAAACGAACTCTCACGAGGCGAGTTATTGACGGGCAGCGGCGAGTTTCTCTAAAGCAGTACTTGGAAGCAATTACTGAAGGAAGAGAGAACAAGATACAGAAAGGAAGTCAAAATAATCCCGTGGAGTAGCTCCAAGCATGACAGATCCTCAAAAGGGAATGTTGGTTCGGTCTTCTGACACGACAATGAAGCACCCGAGACAAACAATATCCCCCGCGGGACATGTTGGAGACCCGAACAATATGAAGAGCCGAAAGTGAAGGTCAAACGCATACTTGCATATAGAGCAGATCATGGATGACAGGTCATTCTTCTGCTTTGGTGTGTTCCGGTGCCAGTGAATACACAGCCAGACAGACAATACTAAGGACGGCGGCAAAGAACAATACTAGAAGTGAAGAACCAAGGGATCCGACTCCGACTCAGCGGTGGCTGCTAGACATGGATCTTACTAGAATCAACGGTCAGCCATTTCAGATCAAATTTAATCTGTTTATAATTCCTGATGGGGTTTGTCTCATCTTCTGAGAGAATTCACCTAGACTTTGGACGTATCCAGCAGCAGGGGTCTCTGCGCACGGCATGGTGGAGTAACTCTTCTATAATTATCGGTTTAACTATTTCCGGTGCGCTTTTTATAGCCCAGCAGATTGTAAATGCAAGACAGAGTGGTTATCCAATGCGCAAATCGATTGCTGGAAATGACAGAACTGCGAAGGAGTTGGAAAAAGCGTCGAAGATACATGTAGTTCCCCGGTCCAGTCTGGCTTAGTCAGCATTTATACAGAGTTAACGTAATCCATCACCGAGTGGCCTGCCCTTGTATCCCATATAAAATGGCACTTTTTAAGACCTCAATATCTTGACCACTGGTAGGTATAGTAGAGTACAGTTAAATGTGAGTGTTTAAACTAATTCTGTAAGTGTTCTCTTCTTTTTTTTTAATATATTTTTAAATAGTTTTTCTAGTTTTCAATACTAGAATAACTAAAAAGACAAAACATACAGCTGTAATTTATCTTACCTAGAGAAATGTTGATTAGAGGAATCTCTCCACCTGATATATGTAAATGTAGTATTATATTATGTCAAATCTTGAATTTCATGCCCTCTAGATGCTTTGTTGTTGGGATATCGAGGCCGCGAAAACTGCAATTTTATATGGAATATAGAGGTGGCCGACTCGCTTACCAGTTACGTTAGTTAACTAGACAACTAACAGGCAAATAGTACGCGTACGAAGAGCTGGAAGTAACCGCAAGTAAATTCCATACAATACCATTGCTTCTTGCAATAGATACTATCTGTAAAATGGAAACCCCCAATCCCGCGGGTGAGAACAACGCCTAGCCTGATGATATATGACGACCATGGAAAATGCGAACATTGCCAAATAGAAACAGTGTAGAAGCAGTATCCCTGATGCTAAGCGAATCGTTCAAAACGGAGAAAGTATAAGTGAGGGGTCCACTAGTTCAACACGAGCGCCATGAAAATTCGCCAGTACATGGTCCATACGACTTCGTTTCTGGAGGAGAGGAAAAAGGGGAGAAGAAAGGTTGGAGCATGGTAGCCTCATGTGGGACGTGTATGGAAGCAAACCGATATTAAAAGCATATGGTGAACCGAACCTTTCCCAAGTGTGAAAAGAAAAGAATTATTGGGCCGTCTAACCGACCGGGCGACATAGGGAAGACTCGGACCCGATGCAGAAAAGGTAAGGCGTCGGGAAAAAGCGAAATGACCGAGTATTAGGAAAGGAGAATAGTGAGAAGAGACTTCCGTTCAGTCGAGAGGGTCATGACGAAATGTGCAAGCATCGCCCTTCACGCAGTTCCCTTGTGCCCAAAACCTGCAAGGAACCACGCCAACCGGTTTTGGCTAAATATCGAGCAGTTAGCAATTGAATTGCAGCGCAGAATAGTTGTCTCTGCAGAACTCACCTTCTTTGCCTTTGCATCTCCATTCATCTTAGCCCGCTTGGAGTAGGCATCATCGCTCGCACCATCGTATCCACCACCGGCTTCGCGCCTACGTTTGCGCTCGGGGTCTTCGTAAACTGAGCCTTGCCATTGAGACTGACCCTGGGCGGCTTGTTGATTCTGATTGGCGAACTGCGAGATGACAGCTGCAAGATTTGGAGCAACCGCTGGCTGGGATTGCGGAGGCTGGGTGAATTGCTGTATCTGCTTTTGGGCATTTAGGATGGCAAGGATCTGCTGAAAATCAATGCCTTGCATGGCTGAAGGCTGAGCCGCTGGAATCTGGGGTATCTGGGGCAGCTGGGGCTGCGCCTGTTGCTGCCGGAACAGGTTGACCGTCCGCTCGAGGCCAGACAAGGGCGCCGCAGATTGGGATGAGACGGTTGGCAGCTGCGGCGGCTGCGGCGGTTGCTGTTGAGGCACATTTTGAATAATTTTGAGTAAGTTTGAAATATCCTGGCCGTTAGAAGCACTTGGTTTCGAAGAAGCCGTTGGATTCTGCTTGACGGTTGAGTAATAACGTTCTTGCCGGGCCTATAATGGGCTGCTGTTAGGCACAAACGGACCTGGAAAGAAGACACAAGATAAGACAAGGGTGGTCTCACCTTGATATGATCTGGCGGCTCGCCAAAATGTAGTTCCTCAGATACTGGTTCGCCTTCGCTAGGTGGAGGCGGCTCCTTGGGGGAAGGGGGTATATCGGCGGGAGAGGTGTGGAACACCATGAGTGTGGTGGCTTCACGGTGGTCTTGGGCAAGTTTTTCTGGGCTATCAGGTAGCTGAGTACCACCGCATTTGATGAAATTCCTGGATCGCTCATCGTCCGGTATCTCGCCAAAGTCGGTTTCTGGTGGAGGAAGGAAGTCAGTAAGAGAAAATAATCAATTCTAAGGTTGGGAACATACCCGATGGTTCGTGGTAAGGGAATAACTCGTTCTCTCCAATACCACCATCATCTTCTTCATCTTCTTCATCTAAGTCTCTGTGAAGTTTGAGGACGCTACCTTCTCCCTTTACATCACCAGCCTCACGATGGGATCCATCACCTGGGCCAAGCTCCTCGTCGGGATCATGTGTAAACAGACGAACCTCCGTCAAGAAGTGGTCGGGTTTCCAGGTGACACGCAACTTTCGACGTTCCTCTTTACGGAGTCTCTTCTTCCGCTCTTCCTCGGTCTCTGGTGGTCTATCCTCAACAGGCTTGGCGGGGGCAGTTTCCTTCGGCTTGTTGAGATCTGCCATAAGCTCGCCAAACGAGAAGGAAGGCTGCTTTGGAGCTTCTTTCTTCTCCCCAGATGCACTATTCTGGGCGTTAGTATAGAAGGGGAGAGGGGGACAAGAAAGGATGGTGCTTACTTTGCTTTCGCAGCGGCTGCAGCTGCAGCCCTTTCTGCATTGGAAGTACCAGGCCGCTTCGATGCTGAACTCAAGCTGCCAAAGAGGTTCGTGGGCTTGGGGGCAATGATGTTGGCCTTTGGACGAGGATTGCCTGTATGTCCCGCCTTCGCATCCTCTTGCGGGCGCTTGGTGGGAACACCACTGCCAGCGCTACTAGGCTTCATGCCATTCTTGGTGTGTGATGTAACCACAACACGTTTCGTAGCTGGCAAGTTGTTGTTCTCACCTTCCCTCGAACGTTTAGTTCCAGCAATCTCCGTACCAATAGAATTCGCAGCATCGGAGGCGTGGTTCTTGCTGGGTGATCCTTCTTTTGAGGCTGACTTTGCCACTTCCTGTTTCCTTTTCGTGGATGCAGAGGCATTATCTAGAATTTTCTGAGAAAGCTCTTTAACTGTTTGCCCGCCCTTTTTCATGAACCTAGGCAGTAATTTTGCAACATTTGTCTTGCTGAGTGTCTCCTCATCCACTGTGACGAACCGAGCAAGCAACTAGATTTGGTTATTCAGTCAGTTTACTGCATGTAATAGGAGAATCAGGCATGTTATCACCTTTAGTATGCTTGTTGTAAGAGCGCCGTCAATATCGGACGCATGGTGTCGGTCCAGCAGGAAAGAGTACATGGCTGCTATTGCCATGGGATGTTCACCCAGCCTGTATACATGTATTAGTAACTTGTTGACCTTTTAAGGTTATATTAACAATAGCCCTTGAAGCCGTTACGGCAGAATGTTGAAGAGCCAGGCAACCATGAAGCAGCCCAATTAAGTGATAAGTGTGATGGGAGGAGATGGGAAGCGAGGGAAACATCCGACGTATTCAGAAAATGACTGGCTTGTGTAATCAGTACCTGGGCTGGAGGAAATAGAACCGGGAATCCCCATGTGGTCCCCGTCCCTCTCCTATTTTCTAGCCCATATGCCCAGGTACTGGTTATGGACGTGCAGAAAGCAGCCCATTACTTATAAGCCATTAATTAAAAATAGGCATGCTGTACGTGCAGAACACGATAGCAGAATTACTTGGGAGAGGCTCTCAATTCGTTTCTGACTTCTATGGCCATGACAACGATCTGCCAGGAAGGTAGGATAAGGAGAAAAAGAAAGGACATACTTCTCAACAATGATCGGATGGCCCCTGTCCAAAGTGGTATTGACCACCACTTTCATGAGGTGCCGTTGAAGGACTACGTCCTTTTTGAGTTCAGCTGCTTTGTCGTTTTCGCCTTTGTTTTCCGACACTCTCATTGCTTGACTCTTTTCTTTCCACATGTCTCGTACCGCTTTGACAACATCTTTAAACGCGACCAGCGCGCTCTTGATCTTATCAACATCTGGCCGCCTGTTACGTGGAAACCAGACTGCTCTGAGAGCATCATATTGTGCAGCAGCAACAGGGTCACTGGGGCGAGTGGGTGGAATCGGAGACGGTTCTTCAGGGAGCACCTCCAGGTCGGAATCGTCAGAACTCTCGCTTTCAGAACTTAGTGAGGCTTGCTTTTTGTCAGATATTTTCTTAACGATTTTCTTAGCGCTCTTTGCAGCGGATTTCTTCCTTTTTGGCTCTGCCACACTTAAAGGTTTTGTCGTTACCGGAATGCCTTTGTCTACTCTGGTTAGCTCAAAGTGCTATGGCAGTCCGCAGGATCCTGTTACTACGCACTTTCGATGACCACAGCAATGCCGTCGTGGAAATTAACAGGCTGGTTGACAGCACTCTGACTTGGAGTTGATGATGCATGCAATCCCTCATGGTAAAAGCCACTTAACACACTGGCATGCGAGGTAAGTGACTATCCAACCAGAAGAAAAAGGATATTAACGACGTGGAGACTCACTTTGCATTATTTTTCCGCTCAAAGTCCGCTGGGCTCAAATAAAGAAAATTATTCTGTAGAGACGGGTGTTGGTGGGAGGAAGCGGATTGCTGCGGAACATCAAGAAATCGAGGATTGATGGTCTGTTGGTCCGTCACCCTTGGGGCAGGTTCATGGTATCCATTACGAAAATCAATCGGAGTATGCTACTGCATATCAGCTATGTTGCGTGAAGAAGAGTAACAGTCTTCAATCCCTACCGTTAGACTTTCGGAATAGCCAGCGGGGACAGTGTACTGGGTGATAGATGTCTGATGTGTAGCTGGTTGGTAGGAGGCGGACTGGGAACGTGGTTGAATATCTTGCAGGGTAGGTTGCCGGGAGAATGTACCCGACACGGGAAGCTGCTGGGAAGGGTAATAGTTTTGGGGAAATGAATATGGCGATTCATATGAAACGCGTGCTTGGGGATAAGTATGAACTTGGCGATACTGAGAAGGTATGGGAAAATCCTGGGCCGAAGGCATTAACGGTTGCTGTAGGGGATTTTGGTTCCAATGCTGAGGCGTCTGGGAATATATGCCATGATCCACTGTGTCCTGTGGGGCATGTCTAGGCTGCTGATGCGGTTGATGAAAGACTGGATGGTCCCAGCTAATGCCCAGTGGCTGATCTGGGTGCTGGGGCTGTGACTGTGGTTGGGGGTGCTGGTGTTGGTGGTGGTTAGGTTCCGCGTATAGCGCATCGACATTGCCCCAGTATTCCGCGGGCAGAGCACCAGGAGTCACCGTACCCTGTTGTATGTCGGGAATTGAATTCTGAGGTGCCTGCTCCATCCCGCTATCTCGTCCTTTCCATGTATATCTTCCGGATTCCACCTGAAAAAGCCGGCTTGCAGAGACTATGAGTGAGCAGCGGATAGGAAGCAAGTGTCACGTGTTGATGATCTCACGTGTTTGGGTCGTGAGTGGAGCTGCCTATCAAAAAGCGTCGATATTCCAAGCCCTATGGTCGAGCGTGGGGAAGGGACGGCCCCAATTCTGCTGTACAGGAGGCCTCGTCCTGGAGAAAATGAGGAGAAATGCTGGCAGCTTCTTCCTTAATCCCGTTGTAGAGTACTCCGTTTGTAGTGTGAAGTCTCTGTTTCGTTGGCGCCGATCAGTTATTGGCCTCAGGCATCAATGACAGGGACTGTTTTAAGACTCTTTGTGTTTCTTCTCACGTCCTCCTTGCGTCGTGCCGCCCCCTTTAAAACAGAAAACAACAAAAAAGACTGCTCCTGATGCACACAAACTCCGTGTCTCGAATACGCCGATCAAATATAGTAGATAAGTAGAGAATTGCTCTTTTTGTCCTTCACAATAGTATCCCTTCTCTCTTTCCTCTAGCCTTTTTCTTCCTGCCTTTCCCTCTCAGGCGGACAGCAAAGCTCAGTACGTCCTGCCCTTGACTCTGTTTCTGCTTTAGACTTGCCTTAATCGAGTAGACAAATTGGCTCTCATACAAAGAACCCTATGAACTGCAATTTGGCAGCATAACTGATTCGCTTTACGAAATTGGTTTGCCGTGCTGTTGGTGGCGAGGAGATGGATATAGGAGAAGTTGCTGCCGGCAGCTCGCGCGGAGTTCTTCGCTGGTCCTCACGTGAGTTCTATGTTTGCTTTGTTTGCGGTTGCATCGGGGAAACAGATGCTCCCATCTCCGCTATCGATCAACTTTGTTCAAAAGCATGCGGCATTGCGCTTCCTACAATCATAGTTCCAATTCATCTGCATGTCTACTGACTCAAATATAAATTAGTTGTCGACACCGAACTAATTTGATTAACATCAGACCAGACACGATTTGTTGTCCTAAGCTGCTCCCGATTGTACAGCGTTGTACCACCCGTACACTCTGGTCTTGCCTTTCGGACAAACAGACACTTCACGGCGAAAAGAATCAAATCCTCTTATATATGATTTGTGCATCAGGTCAATTAACTCCCAACTGATAATACATATAATAGCCCGCTTTCCAATTCTACAGTCGAGAAGCGACCCACTGCGGCTTCTTCTTCTCTGCAAACGCCCTCACGCCAATCTTGAAATTCTCTCCCTTCAACAGTTGTGGCCCATATTGCTGCTCCGTTATTTGAGTGGCTCGCTCCACGCTACCGGTTTCGAAGCTCTGCCGTATACCTGCGCGACTGACAATGATTGCATCGGGGGACTTGCTCGTGATCAGGGCTGCAACCTCGAGGGCTTCAGGTACCACAGATGCTTGCGTTTTGGAAATCCGATTTACCAGACCCCACAGTTTTGCCTCTTCTGCGGTGACCTGACGACCCGTGAGAGCTACCTCTGACGCGACCTGCAAACCAGCGCTGCGAGCAATCCGCGAAAGGCCTCCTGCGCCAGCATAGAGACCAACATTCACTTCAGGCAGTCCGAACTTGGCATTCGGGGCAGCAACAACGATGTCACTAGTACATCAATTAAGAAATGACAATATCAGCAATGAATATCGTAAATCATGTAAAAAAAAAGAGAAAAAAAAAATTAGAGCGTGCGACACGAGAAGCGAGAAGGAAGGCACCGTACACGTTAAGACAGATCTCAAAACCACCACCCAACGCGAATCCGTTGACAGCTGCGATGACTGGCTTTTTACCCACCCGTCGCGATAAACCCGCGAAACCAGATACTGGGAGGGTTTGTCGCTCGGAGCCCCCATCGCCGCCTGATGCTCTGGTGTTCTGTTGGATCAAATCCTGGCCGGCGCAGAATGCTTTGTCCCCTGCGCCGGTGATGACTGCTACCCGCAGCGACGGCTCCTGGTCGAACCACGTGAAAACTGCATCCCCCTCCCAGTGTCCTTCCATAGGAATGGAGTTCCTCGCCTTTTCACGGTTGATAGTCACTAACAGGATATGAGGTGCAGGAAATGAAAGATCGAAGACCTTGGTCTGCGAAGGCTTGGTGACTAGTTCGCTCGACATGGCTGGTTCAGGAGTGAACTATGTCCAAAACGGCTCGGTGCTGATGATGCCAGATCTTTTTTCCAATGATTCCTCCAGACAGGGGCTATAGGTTGGAAATTGATGCTCGTGATGCTTGTGGTATCAAATTCAAGCTTATTGTGATGTTAACAACGCAACCTGTTCGTTTCTAATATAACGACTCGGTTTGGACAAAGAGATACGGGACTAAACTCCGTGCCGAGGCCTTTTAAAGTTGCGGGGAAAGCCAATCTATTTTGATGCACGTTGGTATCATTCCACCAGAGTAAGACCAGTCTGACTGTAAGTCCATTAACTACAGCGATGGCCGTGCCTTTGCAGGAGTACGCTGTATGTCTTATTCTGCCTTGGATCTTCATTTGAGTCTAGAATCGTCAGCAGGCTGTCTGGCACACCCGATGAACCTTGGTTCCTCTGGATGAGGATTTCATCATGTGACTCTCAAGAGACCATGGATGCGCGTCTCGGCTCCTTTTTGTCATTTAAAACTAATGGAAAGTGTAGAGAAATTGACGAGTTCTAATTGTTGGTCACATCACATGATATACGATCCCACTGAGTGCTATTATTATTGCTACAACTTTGCTGCGTCGATAACGAGAGACAACTGTCACTGAATATTTTCAAAAGCTCACAGCTTAGGTGCTAACACCAACTTCTGACCCTTGACGAGCAGTGCTGACGCTTCATCCACCATATCGTCAATAATCTTCTTCGCCGGCAACTTTTCACTGACCATTCCAGCCACTTTCCCCATTAGCACTGGATGCGCATTCTCATTGACTTCTTCATCATCTGGCTTCGTTTTCAAATCATGCTGGATAGGAATGATGCCTTTGGACTGAAGGTCCAATTTCTCCTGTCTTCGGTCCTCTTCCCATCGGCGGATATAGGGACTGCTGCGTGCATGGAGAGGTCGACCAGTGAAGATAGTCGTGCGAATGATGTCTCCAAAGCTCGCCTTGCGAAGCGCTTCCTGGAGGTATGGTGGTGCTCCGGATTCGCCGGCAAGAATAAACCGGGTCCCGATCCATACGGCGGATGCTCCCAGCATCAGTGCAGCGGCGAGAGACTGCCCGTTGAAGAGACCACCTGCGGCAACCAGCTGCACCTCCTTACCCGTAAAGGTGCTCTTCTGGTGGTTTATTATCTTCGAAACTGCTGGAATGAGGATCACAGTGGGGATTTCCCCGGTATGACCCCCGGCCTCGCCTCCTTGTGCGCACAGAAGATCGGCCCCGTTCTCAATAGCCTTCTGCGCATGGCTGGGATGTCCGACCATATTCATGTATAGCACACCACCTTTATGTAGCGCATCCACAACACCTTTGGGGGGAATTCCTACGGCGGAAACGAACAATCTGGCGCCGCTTTCCACGATGATTTGGATGAGTTCGTCCAGCTTGCCGTGGGTGTAATCATAGCTGGAAAGGAAACAAACTTGGTCAGCACCTGACAAGTATATCCAAAGGAAGAGTAGCAAGGAAGCACTGAATCACTTGGTTTTTCTCGCGTTACCGCCCACTTTGGGTATTAGAAGGTCTACCCCGAACGGTGCATTCTTATCCACCAAATAGCTCTTCAGTTCAGCTAGTGCTTCTCGCAATTGATCTGGTGTATATGCTCCTCCTCCGATAACCCCTAGACCTCCCGCATTGCTTACCGCTGCGGCCATTCTGGGTGATGAGACGGCAAACATCCCCGCCAGAAGCACCGGATGCTTGATCCCAAGCAGATTCGTCACTGGTGTTCTGATTCGCTCTTCATATTGGACATGTTAAAAGTGCTCCCAAGCGGCAGGAGTATAGGGGGATGTATACACGTACGTGTTGTAGTAGCCATGGCCCTTGTTGCTTGCTTGGTCTGGTTTATTCACTGATCTGTAGTCGGCGCAATTGAATAAACACTGCAATATGTAAATTGTTTATACAGAAATCTGGGGTATAAGCTCCTCTTTTAAGCTGCTATAGAAATAGACTCCTCTGGAGTCTTATCTGGATATTCCAAGCGTGCAGGGGGCTTCCCGTATCCAATCCGACTGTGCAAAAATCTGGTCATGGCATATACTTGACTCAAGCCAGTGTCGTAAATAATCATTCCATAGTTACTGCTTTAAAGGTTTACATAGACCTCGGTTCCCCTCAAAACCCCGGATTTTCATTATTAATGTGCATAACTAATTCTCTCTCGAAGGAACACAGTCAGAACGATCTGACACATTTTAATCCTCCTAATCCTCCCTCTGTCTACGGCAAATAGAAGCAGATAATAATACCTCGGTGGTTAATGTCCAATGCCTGCCCGGATAAGGAGTAGCCAGCCCATCTCCGCCTTCTGGAGCTATAACATGCAATGCGATCATCTTAAGCCGGACGCCATCTTAACTATTCTTAAAAGAAAGCTTTAACTTCGAAAGCGCCCGAGTCTTACCGATCTATTCTCTACACATCCACATCTCCTTTGGGGTGGAATTCTGCTCAAAGCACACCTATCAACAATGTCGAAAGCGCAGAGGGACTTCTTCGGGGATCTAGGTCCCTTTGCTGAACCGTCGTGGTATAACGTTCTGGCATCCCCTTACTACAATGAAAGCCATAAGAAGTTACGCGCATATGTGCGCGACTACATTGACAAGAACATTATACCTTACCAAGAGAAGTGGGAAGAAGCCGGGGCAGTGCCCAAGGAGGTCAGTAATGGTCTTCCGTGATTTTATTTCATAGAAGAATGGAGCTTATAATTTCCTTGAACAAATAGGAGACTATCAAGTATGCGCGCACAGGCTTGAGCTTCCAGGACATTCCTGCAAAGTATAGACCGGGCACTACCTTGCCCGCTGGTATTCCGGAAGAGGGTCAGAGCTAGTTCCATGCCTTTTTCTTTTTATTTATATCGATTGGCAAGTATAAAATGATTGACATAACTTGTCTGTTCAGAATGGGACATTTTCCACACCTTGATTCTCTGCGATGAGAGAGCAAGGATCTACGGCGGCCCTTCCGCTGGTCTTTCGGGCTCATCAGTAATCGGGGCACCACCGATCGTGCTCTTCGGGACGGAGAAGCAAAAGCAGCAGTGGCTGCCGGGAATCTTCACGGGCGAAACGAGCATCTGTCTTGGAGCAACTGAACCTACGGGTGGTTCGGACCTTGCCAACCTGCGAACGACTGCTAAGAAGACACCCGACGGGAAATACTACATTGTCAACGGACACAAAGTGTGTGCATGCATCCAGCCAGAGCATAATTAATCCAGTAGCTTGGCGCTAACTGTCTATCAACCTACGACGGTGACTGACTGGAAATTTCCGTTCTAGAAATGGATCACTGGAGCCCTAATCTCCACGCATATGACGACGGCAGTGCGAACGGGTGGCCCAGGTATCGGCGGGATTTCAGTGCTGGTGATCCCCACGGACTCCCCTGGATTTTCGGCCAGGAAGATCAAGAACAGCGGAAATAATGCCGGAGGTACGTGTATCTTTATGTTTTGATCCTGTACCAAGTAGTATCCTGACCATGGCTCGGTCCAAATTGTAGGCAGCGCATGGGTTACTCTCGAGAACCTCAAAGTCCCCGTGGAGAACTTGATTGGCGAAGAGAATCAGGGATTCCCAATTCTGATGGGCAGTAAGTTTCTTCGTTCTGTGTTCCGGTAAAGCATCAAGGAATGTTCTAACTTCTACACAGACTTCAACAAGGAGCGGCTCGTAATCTGCGCCTCGATGAACCGCAGCGCCCGAACATGTCTTACAACAGCCTTCAACTATGCCCAAGACCGCATCACATTCGGTAAACCGCTCATATCGAACCATATAATCAGACACAAATTCGCAACCATGGCGCGGTACATCGAATCGCATTGGGCCTGGATAGAGCAGATTGCCTACCATGTCAAAGTCCACGGATGGACCAATGACGTTGCATCCCGTATTGCCCTGGCAAAGGTGCAGGGCGGTCATATGCTGGAACTCGCGTGCCGTGAGGCCCAGCAGGTTCTTGGGGGAGCCGGATATCAGCGTGGGGGAGTTGGCGGTGATGTGGAACAGCTCAGTCGCGATCTACGGATCATGGTTGTCGGCGGTGGTAGCGAGGAGATTATCACCGATCTGGCTATCAGACAGGAGGAGCGGCTTACGAAACGGTTGAGGGAGCTGGCAAAGAAGGCAAAAGCTCAAGCTGCTCAGCCCAACGCTAAGCTATGATTAATAGCTTGGAGACTTAAGGCAACTGGTTGTTGTGACAGTGTACAGATATCTTGGATTGTTCTGCTGTGAAGCATACGGATTTAGCATCGAAACCACGATATATGCAAGTGAGATATGAGACTTCTTGTAAAGACAAGTAGAAGAGCCCGAAACAGACAGCAATATCCATGATAATATCATACAACCTTAACCCAAAAGATCAGACCATTGACACTCCATCGCTGAAAAGGACCACAGTACAAACCATAAACCCGATAAAAGCCAACGCCTACATCATAAGCGACTCGGGACCAGGCGTAAGACTAGGGTTGAAGCCAAGATCGCCAATGAGATGGAAGTGCGCGACGCTGACAACGGGATATTTCGTAACGACTTGTTGACAATAACTGTTAGCTTGGAAGGCTAACAGGACGAAGACCAGTTCACTCACTATTCGACATATCCAGAAACGGGTATTCCTTCGCCATAGATGGCGGCAACTTCCGTTCCCCAAACCTATCCAGACGATACGTAGGGAGGAGCTCACGTATCCTCTCCATAACATCGCGCATCGAGATATCCAAGAGCGGGATAGAAGTCTCCCCAGCCTCCAGCGGGGAGCTGAGAAGACGCTCAACCGGATTCATCAGGTAAGTGAACACTTCTAGGATGGGAGAGGGAGGCTCCTTGGTCGGGGAATTCAATGACGGACGAGAGATGACATCGGTATACGAGGATGCCAATTTCGACCTCCTCTTGACAGAGGATTAGCTGGTCACGCAGCTCATCCCAGTATAACAGGTCAATGGCTGGATGGTGATTTGGGAAACGTTGCTGGAGAACAGTTGGACGGAAGGGGTGGTCGACTTTATTTCGGTGCTCTGGGGTGGGAAATCTGCGCCAGACGAGGACTTTTTCGACAACGGATTGGGGGCACTGAGAACTACCCAGTTAGAACGGTCTCGAGATGGATGGGATGGCTTGTACTGACCATTATATGGGAATATCCACCCACTCGACTACACTTGAGCACTGCCTCTATTGCAACATGGACGATTTCCGCAAATATCTTGCTCTCGAATTCGCTAATCTCGGCATCGTCCAGGTCGCTGGGAAACGGCCGGATCGAGAGAGTCTTGTGAAGGGACCGGATACTGTACTGCTTCAGGGTGTTGTGCAACTGCGTTTCTAGCGCTACCAGGGGACAGTTGACCTGCGCATTCAGCGGCTTCGTGACCAGTATACCATGAAGAGGAGAGAACCTGACCCGATCCCTGGCGAAGAAGGTTGCAAAATCCGTATCGTTGTTCTTCCAGCCGGGGGTGCCTCCGGTCCGTTTAGCAGCGTTCTGCTGCGTTTTCATCAAGGATGATAAAGTATCCGAGGACGCAGTGGGCTGCGGCTGCGTGCACTCATCATTTTCATGAAGTGTAGTCGGGACTGGGTCACCTAGCAACATGCTGCTCAGCGTCTCGTCTAGGAGCAGTGACTGTGCCGGACCGCGAGGCTTTTCAGGCACTCGAAGCGGCGCAGCTGGGGCGTTCAATGAGGGAGAGGACTCCTCTGCATGGATCGAGGAGCCATCATCGTCCGCATGTCCTTTCTCCAACCTGTCTTCGGGATTCCGAACAGTAGCTTCCTCGTCGCCGTCGACCTCTGCTTCAAAGCTCTTCGTCAGCAATCGCACGGAACATGATAACCCCACGAGGGGAAACTCCTAACTAACCCTTTTCAATTTTTAACATATTTGCAAGAGAAGTAGCCTGAGCTCCAAGACTCAGCAGCTTCTTCCTCATCTCGAGCAATGAGTCCCGCAATGCATGATTCTCTCGAATAAGCCGCAGTCTCTCCGCAGCATCACTGGAGGCGAACCCCGCCGACTTCTCAACACTATTCACAAACTGCTCCAGGTGCTGGATATACGTGGCCTGTTTCTCGCGGAAAAACTGCTGCGAGATGCGGTTCTGCAGTCGTTTCTTCGCCCGCCGCTGCTCGGCGTCGGAGCTGTGCTCGGTGGAGCTTTTGCGCTTCTGTGGTTTTGTCGGCATGCCGAATAGATGTGTGAAGATGTGTGACGGACAACTCTGCAGCACACAGTGAGCTATCGGCTTGTATTACACATAGAATATGAGCGAGGATCTGTGAAATTGACACCGAAAATGGCCGCATCTGAGGCCAAAAACGGCCGCCTTTCCACGCCTGCGGGGAGGCAGCCGGCGGAGTATCATTACCAGACTGCGCACTAGGAATGCCAAACGAAGGAGGCAAAACTAACTAGAAAGGAAATACACAGATCCTCTTTTTACGATGGAGTCCGGCGTTTGGCTGGAGAGCACCAGATCGAGCAGGTCGAAATTCCGGGAGCTTTCCCCGCATAACTCCAGAGTCCATTGCTATGCTATTATTACAATTCTGCGGGGTCGCCTTGATGATCCCTATTGATTATTATTATAAGCTTTTTGCATCAGAACCGCTCCGGAATTTCGACCGGAATTAATTGAGGGAAAAGACTCGGCCTCGGCTGATATTGGCCAACTGAGGATGCATTCAACGGTTATTTTCCAGCGGTATGGGAGATCTGGTCAGGGCGAGATAGGCCCTAGCTCTAGGAGTACATAGGAGGTATAGGAAGCATAACAAGGATAGGAAGCATTCATGGTTGTCCTGTTGCGCATAGAATGGCCGTGAACTGGCATGGACAGTCTCGGTGGATTCATATATTTAATGGTAGGATGGAGACAAGGACGCTAATAATGTGAAATCTAATAGAGCATTATCATTATCATTATTGGTATCATCATCGTTATTCTCCTTTTCTTCTTCTTGTCGTTTTGTTGTGCGGTCGGAGAAAGCGCAGTGAGAAACCTCCCAGTCAGATGAAATCCGGCACAGCTGCATGCCTCGGTATTTTCTCAAACTCCAACTCGCAGCTCAGATCATTAAAAATTGCCAGAGCGCACTTGAAGACTATTGTGGTGGACGCAGCTTTCCTCTTCACACCGTACGATAAGACAGATAGCAGACGATATCCCTGAGAATGACCCAGAGTGCTGCGACCCCGATTATTGTTGGAGTCGGCGACATCGTCAACAGGTCGAGACAATTGGAAGATGCTGTTGAACCCCTAGGCCTTATGCTCGAGGCCATCCAAACGGCCATTAAGGATTCAGGCGCACCAGAAAATGCTGTCTCGGAATTCAAGTCAAGCATCGACAGCATTAGTGTTGTCGCAACCTGGACATGGTCCTACAAGGACCTACCGAGAATCCTTGAACAGAAGCTTGGGACGCAAGCTCAACACAGAGCAATCAGCGGACATGGAGGAAATTCACCTGGTCTGATGCTCGATGAAGCCGCCCGTCGGATCTCCCGCGGTGATAGCAAGGTTGCGGTGGTTGTAGGCGCCGAGTCCCTCGCTTCATGTGAGAGAACCCCCTTTTCTACATCAGCATCGAAGAAATTTGAAAGGGATAGATATACTCACTAGCCTTGTCCCAATCAAAGTGGAAGCGTTCAGTCGTGCCCACAAGGCTCCAAACTGGACAGAACCGGACCCGAATGTCCCAAATATCGCGTCTGTGAAGAACGTCAAGCTCGAACCAAGTGAGCACAGTCCCATCCGTTCAGTGACCGTTTTAATGGACTCTTTATAATGCTGCTCGTCTACAGGTCTGGGAGCTACGCACTCCATCGGTCTTCCTACCCAGGTGTACCCGTTGTATGAGAACGGATTTCGAGCCCACCGGGGACAGTCGATTGCCGAAAATAACGGCGAGTCAGCCAACCTGTACGCTGAGTTCTCGAACGTTGCCGTGAAAAATCCATATGCATGGCAACATGGAAAACAAGCAGAAACAGCAGAATCAATCGGAACGCCGTCCAAGAAGAATCGCATCATCTCGTTCCCCTGTATGGCCTGGTCTCGCTTCCATTGACATCACGGCGCCCTTGACTAACTGATAGATCCAACTTAACAACAGACACCCTCCTAATGAATGCTTTCAACAACGTCAACATGTCGGCAGCGTGTATCCTGACAAACACTGAATTCGCCAGGCACCTTGGTATCCCAGAGCTCAAATGGGTCTACCCGTTGGGAGGTGCAGGTACATCTGATAGCAACAACTGTATGGTCATCCCTCTTGAATTTTAATCATCTTCCTTCTAATCGCCTCTTAGTTTGGGAACGCCCGAATTTTTGCTCTGCTCCCTCCATTTCGCGGTCACTGGATGCGGCATTTCAGGTATCGGGTCTTCAGAAAGAAGAGATTGACTTTTACGACTTTTACTCGTGAGGAATCCCCTTCAATGAGACGCTCTACAAGAGTGCAGTTGGCATTAACGCGCGTAAAACCCCCTTAGCTGCTTCCCGATTGTTCCCAAGCTTGCAAGCGCTCATCTGGGCCTGCCCATTGTCGGTTCGCCAAAGCCCATAACCCTTCTAGGAGGGTTGACATCCTTCGGTGGCGCTGGCAACAATTACTCCTCCCATGTACGTCCAAAAAAGATATTCAAAATCCCCGAATCTCTATACAAAGACGATCAAAGGCGTATATTAATAAAGGGTATAGGCTATCACAGCAATGGCCCGACAACTTAGAACCCAAACTGGCCGTCGTATCAATGGATTAGTATTGGCAAATGGTGGAATCCTCACTTATCAGCATGTCGTACTGCTCTCGAACCAACCCCGGAAAGATGGATCTTCTTATCCAAAGGAGAACCCCCTTCCCCCGGTGCTGACTGACGAGCCAACTCCTGCAATAGACGATGTGGCTGAGGGTGAAGCTGTTATCGAGGTAAGCAAATTGGCCCAGTTATCTTTATTCCCGGAGAAACCCTAAACTGCTGCATACGGATCTAAACCGAGTCGCACCCTATTAGACCTATACCGTTGACTACAACCGAGAAGGGAAGCCACACCGTGGATATATCGTAGGCCGCTTGAAGAGGAACGGCCACCGCTTCGTGGCGAATCATGCCGACGAAGCGACTCTCCTGCAACTCGCTAGTGGATCAGAAGAGCCGATTGGAAGGAGGGGGTTTGTGAGGCATGCTAAGGACCAGGGAGGGAAGAACCTTTTCTCGTTTGAAAGGGTGGAAAAGTTATGAGCGACACCCTCGACGATTCAGCGCTCTCCTGTATCCTATACAGTACATTCCTATACAGTAGTACATATATAGTACTAGCAGACTGGCTCTAATCTAAACAGAAGTATCTCGGGAATTGTTCAACTACGTAATTCAACATAGGTGATGCTAGCACCTAGGATTACTCTTAGGGCTAGACCGACATGTGCTACAAAGCCATTTCTCTCAAAATACCGTGTATCATCACCGACTTGGAATGAGAGCAATTTCAAGCTTTCTACACCCAGGCCACAGATTGGGTTTATTGGTAGCCTCGGCTGCAGCTGTACAGCGCATGGCATTGCTTGGCCAGATAAGAAGAACTCGTCTCTGCATCCATATTTAAATAAAACCTCAGGCGTGTCAGTTTGAACTACCAATTTTATAATAATCGTTGCGAGAATCAGTTCCTCACTATTAGAAAAAAAAATGTATGCCTCTCGATCGGCTCAACTCCAAGCCCTCTCAACCCTTGAGATACTCGAGTTGATCCTGCTGCAACTTGACATGCGCACGCTTCTCACTTCTGCCCAACGAGTCTGCCGTCTCTGGGCCGACCTGATCAAAAAATCTCTATACATCCAGGAAGCTCTCTTTCTGGCACCTGTGAGGGATAATAATACCAACGCCGTCGCTGTCGACAAAGTGCGTAATCCACTCTTGGTCGAAGCCTTCCCTTCTATTTTCCAAAATACAAATACTACCAGCGCCTACGAGGAGGAAGAAAATGACGTGTTTACGTTAACGAGCTTTGATATGATCCTAAACCCCGAGAAGAAAGAAGCGTATCTACGACCAGGAGCAAGTTGGCGTCACATGCTGGTCCAACAACCTCCAATACCCAAGATAGCGATATTCCAGGTGTTCTACGGCATGTCAATCGGATACAGGTACTATGAGATCCCGGTAAGCGCCCTGATCGACAATAACATGTCAGTGACCCTATCCAATAGGGAAGGGATACTGATGCTGATTGCAATCTGTGGGAAAAGAGAGACCCGAGAGACATGCAAGACGGTATACGCATGGACATGCTGTTCGAAGTGCTTCTCTTCAACGAGCATCTCGATATAGATGTCAATCGGATTGTCTGGCAGGGACATGTGCCTCCTTCACTCCGCCACAGTTGGAGTGAGCTTGAGCGACATGGGAGAATCAAAATGGACACCGATATTGTCATCTGCACGAAGAAATGGAACCGGTGTTATGGCTCAGACTCAGACTCGGATTCGGACTCGCAGACTGCGGATGAAAGGGCGAGAAACCAGATCAGGACTTCTTATAGGAACTTGGGCCTGCGGCCAAAGTGGCAGGGCCATGAGAAGAGGAGCGAAATGCTGGAGTGGTCCATTCTGTGGGATTAGCATTGGTAGTTCTTCTGTACTACTATCAGAATATGTTTCTTCCTCATTGTTCAAGTAGATATTCCTGTCGAGAGGTTAAGGGGTGCGTACAGATAACCCTGACCTCCGTATCCTGGAGAATACCAGGGACGCACTATACCCGTTTGGTACTTCTCCGACTTTTACGGTTTCGAGCGCGCCGCCCGCCGTATCCAGGCCCGCGAGATCCCGTGACATGTCGTGGCCTCTTCGGGAGAGATGGACCATGGACCTACATCACCAACGGCTGTGGTTACAGTTTCGCTGTTCTCTTCTTTCCTGCGTTTCATATATTTCCCACAGGAAAGTTCTATCGTGTCATGAATATCGTACCAGTTGAGAATCTGTCGTGAAGAAAAGACCCCCCGCGCGCGGTGCGAGCCAACCTTCTATGGCGTCGCATCCAGTGTCTCTTCGGGACCGCCAGGTCGGTAGGTTGGAGAGGGCTCCTCCCAGGGCAATCAGCTCATGAGTGTAATCCGAACACTGCTAATTAATTGCTGCACACAGCTTCAATTCAAAAGTTATTGAACCTAAACCGTGATCCACCGCCCACAGAAGATGCCCTAGATTCCTCTACCTCCGTCCTTGGTTCCCATCCTACTCCGATTCTGAATGAAGATGGGGACCCTATCTGGAAGGTTCTGGTCTTCGATAATATGGGCAGAGATGTTATCAGCAGCGTGCTTAGAGTCAATGATCTCAGAGCTTGGGGGGTAACGATTCATCTGTACGGTTTGAAAAGAGCCTCCCCCTGTTTTTATGGTCTCATCCATTTCTTGCTAACAGACCCTGGATGAAACCCCGCCCAGAAACATCAACTCTGCCCGATATCCTATACCTGACGTTCCCGTTGTGTATCTCGTCGAACCTACCCCTGCCAACATCAAACTAATAACAAATGATCTCTCGCAAGGCCTCTACACACCAGCCTATGTTAACTTCTTATCCTCCGTACCACGGCCGCTCCTCGAAGACTTCGCCTCCTTGATAGCTGCTTCGGGCACAGCGGAGCATGTCGCGCAGGTCTACGATCAATACCTGAATTTTATCGTGGCCGAACCTGACCTCTTCAGTCTGGGATTGGGGACCGATGCCTACTGGAAAATCAATAGCCCGCACACTAGTGATGAGGATTTGGATTCAATCGTGGACAAGATCGTGAGCGGGTTGTTCAGCGTGAGCGTGACCATGGGTACGTGCAACTGCATATGAGAGGATATTTTCGTTTCACTGATAAGTCGGGCAAACACGTAGGTACAATCCCAATCATACGATGTCCCAAGGGGGGAGCAGCCGAATTAATAGCAACGAAACTTGACCGGAAGTTGCGCGACCATATCTTGAATTCGAAAGACAATCTATTCTCGGCCAACAAGAAGGCAACACCGGGAGTGCCTTCCCCGCGGCCCGTTCTGATCATCGTCGATCGCAATGTGGACCTAGTGCCAATGCTATCGCATTCATGGACTTACCAATCGCTCGTGCAGGATGTCCTCCGCATGCGTTTGAATCGAATCACTGTTGAGACACCGGTTGATGAGTCGGATCCCGCTAAAGGGATGACGAAGAAAGCCTATGATCTCAATACCAACGACTTTTTCTGGAAGCGCAATGCGGGGGCCCCGTTTCCTCAGGTTGCAGAAGACATCGACGCAGAGTTAACGCGGTACAAGGAGGATGCGAGCGAGGTCACGAAGAAGACGGGCGCTTCCTCGCTCGAAGATCTTCAGAATGATACCAGCGCATCTGCGCAGCATCTCAAGGCCGCCATCACGCTACTTCCGGAACTGCGGGAGCGCAAAGCCATTCTGGATATGCACATGAATATTGCGACTTCATTGCTCAAGGGTATTAAAGACCGTCAGCTTGACAATTTCTTCGAGCTCGAGGAGACCATCACGAAACAGTCCCGGGCTCAGATCCTGGAGTTGATCAATGATTCAGGGAAGGGTAGCGACCCATCGGACAAGCTTCGGCTTTTTATTATCTGGTTTCTAAGCACCGAGACTGAGCTTTCCCGTTCGGAGCTATCCCAGTTCGAGGAAGCGCTGACCAGAGCCGGCGTCCAAGACATCAGTTCCCTGGCGTATGTCAGGCAAGTCCGAGAAATCACTCGCATGACTATGATGACAACATCTGCGCCACAGCAGCAATCATCTTCGGATCTTTTCCGTGGCTTCTCTTCCCTTTCAAACCGACTGACAGACCGCATCACTTCCGGAGCTTTGGGCGCCAATTTCGATTCCCTAATCTCAGGTGTCAAGAACTTCCTCCCTGCCAACAAAGACCTGACTCTTACCAAGATTACGGAGTCTATCATGGATCCCTCTTCCGCATCCAGTTCCGCAATTGCAAAGACCGAGAATTACCTCTACTTCGATCCTCGAAGTGCTAACGCCAGAGGAGCTATGCCCCCGGCTTCCGCATCCAGAAATGCACAGATGCCGGGCGGCCTTGGCAGTAGTGGTCCCGGAACCGGCGCCAGTTTCGGCCAACGCCGGCAGGCCTTCAACGAAGCCATCGTATTTACCGTTGGTGGCGGTAGCATGGACGAATACGGCAATTTGCAAGACTGGGTAAGCCGCACCAACGGTCAGACCGGCGCCGACGGTGCGGGTGCGGGTGGTCGTGTGGTAGGCGGATCTCTTGCCGGGACAAGACGGAGGATAGTCTATGGCAGCACTGAATTGATGAATGCGAACGAGTTCCTTGCTGATGCGTTGGCCAAGTTGGGCAAAGAGAGTTGAGAGGCCTCGGGGAGGTTGTGATTTACCATACGGAGTATGGTTTGATTAAAATTATAATACCTTTTTTTTCTCTTTTGCTTGGAGGCATCTGTATTTTATACTCTGCGCATACCAAATAATTGAACACGATTAGGAAGTCTTCCAGACAGAAGAAATTGAAATACTTGCAGCAGTAGATGTTGTAGTGGTATGATATATAGCTGTAGATTCCAAAGGCGGTTGATGAGGCGGTCAGTATTATGTGGCAGAATAGCAGGACTGTATGTATCACGTGATTGGAATAGTCTCGATCATGATTCTCTTTCAGTATTTATTTGAAATTGGATATTGAAATATTATCTGAATATTCGCAATGATATACACATAACTTGCAATTTGAAGGGCTGTTAACTTTGTGGTGGGAGCTGTGCATGTTTTTGCTCAACAGCTTTCACTGTGGGCCGGGTCTTTACTCAAAACCTTAAAAAAGTCATAAGCAGCTTTTGACCTACTTACTCTCTTGACTTACAATAAACTAGGGAAATTATCACACAACCCTACCATTGAACTTATTTACAGCTTATCAACTATCTTACATCTCCAAATCTCAAAACCATGACCTCAACAACACGCCCAGAAACATACACGCCCCCTCCCCTCCCCTCCCCATTCACCAACACAACCCCACCACCAACGCTCCTCGCCCAAGGCGCCGAAGCCCGTCTCTACAAAACCGTCTTCCTCACCCCCTCCACCCCTGCAGCACTGAAAGTCCGACCCTCTAAACCATACCGCCACCCAATCTTGGACCGGAAACTCACACGCCAGCGAATCCTACAAGAGGCGCGATGTCTAGCGAAACTGACCCGAGAGGGCGTCAGCGTGCCTGCTGTGCTAGCATTGGATTGGGAAGGTCAGGGTGGCGAGAGCGGGATTGGAGGCGCGTGGCTGCTTATGGAATGGATTGAAGGGCTTGTTTTGCGGGTTGTCTTGGAGAGGTGGGAGGGTTGGATGAAGCGGAACCTGGATGCGGATGCGACTGTGCGTGTGCAGGAAGAGGCGCGGGTGAGAGATTTATTGAGGATTATTGGACGTGTCGTGGGACAGTTGCATAAGGCCGGTGTTGTGCATGGGGATTTGACGACGAGTAATCTTGTGTTGAGGCCACCGTCTGCTGGAGAAGATTCCCGGGAGGATGATGGGAATCCGTCTATGGAGGGGGAGGTGGTTCTTATTGATTTCGGGCTTGCGAGTCAGAGTGTGCAGGATGAAGACCAGGCGGTTGACCTATATGTTTTGGAGAGGGCGATTGGGAGCACGCATCCTCGAACTGAGGCGTTCTTCGACGAGGTTCTACAGGGGTACCGGGAGAGCTACAAGGGTGCTAATGCTGTTCTGAGGAGATTAGAGGATGTCAGGATGAGAGGTCGCAAGAGGAGCATGATTGGCTAAGTTATTGCCATGATACTCCATGAAAAAGCAGGGAAACAGGCTATCTTTCTATACATCCTATCGACTATATGCATACATATTCAACATGCGAAAGAAGAAACAAAAGGGGGCCCCCAAAACGCCATGATGCTTGCCTTCGTGCTCGGAGAGAGGAGGATAATCTGGACTGCACAAGAGAACTTCTTTCCCATCGCAATTGAACTTATGGCCGCTGTTCAACGCAATTTCCTATATCAGCTAGTGCGAAGTATCCCTTGTTCTCCACGACTCCGCGGTCTTTAATGACAGCTGTATACTTGACTACCCACTGCGGTTCGAGGTGACCCTTTATGCCATCATCTGCATCTGGGGCCGAAGCCAGGATCCCCGCGCCGTTTTCACCAGGGCCGAGCAGCTCCCTCGTCGTGCCAACAGGGAGGATATTCGTACAATCATTATGGGTCAGAAGCTGAATATTTTCCTGCTTCGCATAGAGGATCAGGGATTTGGGCACGACGCAGCAGTCCCGGACATTAATCTGATCCACGGACGGTCTGACTTTGGTATGGGGTAGGAATTTGGCAAGTCTCTCGCCACTGAATTCTGCCACTCCAAGTTGCGCAATCATTCCCCTTTCCTGAAGGCTCTCCAGTGTCCTCCATGTTTGGATTATATTGTCAATGTCACCGGGTTGTTGCTCACTTCCACTGTCTGAGATTTCCTCCTCGCCGTCATCGTCCGCGTCAAACGACACGCCCGGGAAAGAGACAATAAGAAGATCAATAGAATCGACATGTAGCTCCTTCAATACCAGATCAATAGCCTGTCTTGTATGTGCACATCGTCTCGATACCGGGATCCCAGGGAGATAGAATAATTTCACCGTAATATCGTATTGGGCCCTCTCCTCCACCAGTCCGGGCTGCGAGAAATCTATCGCAGGAATGTAAAGAGCGCCATCCTGCTCTGATATCCAGGACGAGCATTGTCTGCCTGTTTCGGTTCCTTCAGAGGTATGGAATGTCGCTGTCGAGGAGTCGCTGACTACTTGCTGTGCGGCCACGAAATTCGAACGTAACGAGTTGATCAGCTCAACGTTGGATTTGTCGGTGGTTGGATGACGGATGACGGATGATCCGTCCCCTTTCATGATATTTCTGTGAGATTCCAAGGGAATCGTTAAAGAATGATCAACAGATGTTTTGCCTTGGAGTAGCTCTGCTTACGATGTGGAGAGTATCAGCTTCATGACGGGCCAAATTGTTGAAACCAAATTCGTTGGACTAGGGAGAGTCGTAGGACGACGTGCGGTTTTCTTCCCTATTTATATCTGCTGCAGAGTGAATGTAAAGGAGGATTAGACAGACACAAAGAAAGCGAGAAGCTTTTCCGAGTCGAGGAAAGACGTTGAATCTGCTGACCAATGTTGCAATTGACCTTGGTTAACCCCGCGGCATCGCGGGGTACTTATCAACTCAAGACTTCTACACCATCTACACCACATCATGATATATTTTGCCTTTGCAATAAGAACCATATATTGCTATAGCTGGATCTTCATTACGCAGACCCTGCGTCTCATGTGCCCTTGGCAGAGTACGAGGTAATTACTCGACACAGGTCTCGGAACACGCCCGTCAAAGCGATCCTATGTCTTGCACAATATCTAATCAAAGTCGACCGTGGGATCCCAGTCTGTGGGAGAATACTCGCCTGTATGCATCTTCTGCACATCGTCCTCGGATAAGGCAAAGCCGAAAACGTCCACATTCTCCTTGATCCGCTGGGGAGTGACCGATTTAGGAAGTGGAACAAAGCCCTGTTGGCGTAACATCAGTATCAAAGTCCGTTCCATCAATTTCAATTTCCGTACGCAGGAACGGGGCCCAACTCACATTCTGCAAACCCCATCGGACAAGGATCTGAGCTGGCGACTTGCCATACTTCTTCGCCATGGACAACGCCAATGGATCTCTGAATCTGGTACCCCGTGCCAGAGGAGCGTAGGCTTCAATTACAACATTCCGTTCTTGGAGCCACTTAACAATATCACTCCTATCCAGCCATGGATGCAATTCGTACTGTCCTACAGAGATTTCTCCCCCACCGCCACCCTTGATGTATTCCTCCAGCTCATTCAAATGGTGCACGCCGTAGTTGGAGATACCGATTGAACGGATCTTCCCGACCTTCTGGGCTTCGACCAGAGCACGCCATGTGCCGGTTCGTGCCTCCTTTCCGCCGTACGGTGCGTGTATGAGGATTCTGTTCGAATCTAGTTTAGTTTACACCATTATATAACATTTCATGCCGGGAGGAAGGAAGGTGAACTGACAGGTCAATATAATCGAGTCCTGATTCCCGTAGACTCAAATTAACCGCTTTCTTCGCATTCTCGTATCCCATATAGGTAGGGGTAATTTTAGTAGTGAAGAACAATTGGCCTCGGTCGATGCCCGAGTTCAAAATGGCACGACCGCATTGTTTTTCGTTTCGATACATCATGGCAGAGTCGACCTGGATCAATCAATAAAGACTCATCCAAAAAAAAGAGATAATAACACTAACATGACGGTAACCATTCTTGAACGCCTCTAGGACCGCCTTCTCTGTAGCCGATGGAGGGCTGGTAATAGTACAATGTACAGTCCACGTCAGTACTTTCCTTATTCCCCAGTTGTCTCATCGGTGGGAATATGCAGCCTGTGGTTCACACGCACATCATGTAGACCTGGGGGATAGCATTGATATCAGCTTAAGCCAGTAACTAATATTAGTAGTTAACTACTACAGTGGTATAGTGGGTGTTACTCACACCGAATCCAAGAGCGGGGATCTCAAACCCCGAGTTCATCTTGTACTTCGTATGAATGTTTAATTGAGACATGACTGACGTGTAGTAATGCCGCTGCTTGACAATTGTCGTGAATATGGAAGAAACAACCGGCTGTCTAGGAACAAAACTAGGCATGGGGTTGGAACCATAGGAAGATGAAGATTGGGGATGGAAGAGCTCCGAATAATGGAAAATGCCGGTGAATGTACATAACTCGCCTATGAGATCATAGGCTGGTTTTAGTCAGTTTGGTATCATTGATACTTGAAGGCGTTAATAATCAAGATACGAGATAGAACCTATTCGCTTGATTAGATTACTGCGGTGGTTGATTTTCGCTACTTTCACTTATTACTCTAGGCATGTGCAGCCACCACGAGCTCAATGGTCGTATAGAAGCATGGTATGTCTTTTGAATTGAAATATGAGAATTAACACATATGTTCAGGATGAACTGAGAAGATTCTAATCAACGGGGCGCAAGGGAGAATAGTTTGCCGGGGCAATAGGGCTCTGGGGGAAGTTTGAGTTAGCATCTTTTATTCAACCAGCTGATTGGAATAAAGAATGATAACCGAAGCTATGTACGGGGTAAGCAAATAGACCATGGACCTGTGAGATAGAGTAGCCCCCCTACTTGCAAGAAATGAGCAGGCAATGGATAAGGGTTGAGAATGTCCAAGGGAACATCAATGCGCAGCACAGCCGTCCCTTGAACACTTGTAGGACAGAAGACCTCGAATATTAATATCGGATGGGTGAAGATGAACATTGAACAATCTATTTGTTCAGTTCAACGTAGTTTGCTATAATACAACACGACAAACAGTTAGGCAATTATTGAGGAGGGAGAAACCGGCTTAAACTTTACCTGGAAATTGCCCTTCCCTTCCATCAACTTTACCAGTCCACCATTCATTTTGGTTATCAGTTCGATGTACGATCTCAATTACATCACCCGCAGAGAAACTGAGATCACCATGGGCTTGGGCTTCATAGTCGTAGAGAGCGGTAACGGTTTCGACCCCCAGACGACTCAATCTCTCCGGCTTGGGCTTAGGAGGTGGAGGCGGATGTGCCTTGCCGTGAGCTGCATAGTGAGCACCGTCGTCCGACGTTGAAGAGTACGGAGGCGGAGGACTGTCGACACTATCGGCTGCGTTATGCTGAGAACTATACGAGCTCTTCGTGTCATGGCTGGTTCTGCCGATGTGACTCGTCGGTCTCGCATTAGATCGGATCCCCTTCGTCTTAAAGTGGACGATGACAAGCTCCTCTGCCCGTTCTTGGACATCGCCCCGCTTCTTCTCGAAACCTTCCTCGACATCCGTGGTCATGTCAAAGTAGGAAATATTCAGTCCCTGCATCTTCTCATGCAGAGTGTAGAAAACATTGAGCTGCATGTAATAGAACGACTGGAAGAGCGGCTTGATAAATTCCGCCTCGAGAGCGAAGAGCTTGGGGAGCTCGTCCTTGAGCAGGTCGTTGAAGTAATTGTATTCCTGCGTCGATTTCTCCACCTCATTCTCCGCTTTATAGAGCGCCTTTTCATCCTTGATGGACTTGTCCTTCTTGTCCTGCAATTTCTTCAGGGAGTTCCGGTGTCGATCGTAGTCCAGTCTCTTGTGGTCTCGCTTCACCGCAATTTTGCGAATGCCCTTGATGATCTCGAGCAGCTGGTCCGCAGGACTGATGATACGACTTTCGATGGTCTCCAGTTCGGGTGTGAGAGTTTCCTGGAGATCCCGAACGATCGCCTCGTATTCCTCGCAAGCCTTGATACCTTCGGGGTTACCCTCGATGGTGTAGGTACTAGGGTCGGAAGCACGGCCGGATATGGGTTTGTATAATTCGGCAATGGCCTTTGAGAACTCGATCTGGTGGTTCAACATGCCTTTTGATCGTGTAGTCGTCAGCAACATTTTTGTTACCGTGAGACGTAATCCGCGAAGAACGCCTTACCATTGACAGCGTCGAAGTACTTTTTCGACTCTGCGTGAAGGGCCTTCGTTTCCTTTTCAAGTTCCTGAAAACGCCGTTCCGCATCCTGGTAGACTGGATCTTTAGTGTTCTCGCCAATATTGAACTTGGCTCTGAAGCTCTGGGGAGCGCGAGCGAGGGTCTTCTGGAACCCTTTGAAACTCATATCCGCTTCCGGGTTCCCCCCGCACCGTGTTCAGAGGGCGCTGTAGGACGGGTGATTGGTATTCGGAAGAGCTGGAAAGGCAGGAAACAGCCTTGTTCGTGGAGATGGGCGCAGTGAGGAGGAAGAAGGAAGAACAGCCTGAGTAAGAGAGAGGCCTGTAGGACAAGAAGAACTGGCCGGCGGGGTATCCGGGAGAACCTTCGACAGAGTCGATTGTCTTTGTGGTTCGACGGGACGAACCTGTGAGACGGGGCTGTGGCTGTGCTCTGGCCAAGGAAACGTAGGCTGATGCCAGCTGGCTGAGGACGCTGAGACTCTGAGACTCTGAGTGGAATGTAAGATGAATGTTCGATCGTTCTCCCTGCTGTTCGAACCCAACGTTGCGCTCTTTTTGTCGTCTAACCACCACGATCGGCTCTGACGCTCTCTATCCACCGGGCATCTGTCGATCGTCACTTAGATGTGGCGCATGAACGGATGCCGGACGACGCCAACCGGGTGCCGGATTTCCGCTGGGATTTATGCAGCAAATATGCATTATGATGCTCTGGGAGTAAATATCTATTAACAACTATCTGGTATGCTGGGACAAACTGCTTGCTCCTACGCAGGCTCCATTGAGGATTGAGTGCGAATCCTGCATGAATTAACTATCGTTGCGGTTGAACTGCTGGCGGAGGAGATCTAGGCCTTCAGAACCCTGTCTAATACTATCTGTCGTTTCAATTCCGAAAGCCTTCAAACTGGCCTCGCAGGGCAGGATACCACTAATAGTCTACTATTGCCGTGTTGTCCTCCAGAAGGACTGCCGGTCGGTCGGACTTACCAGTTCAGGAAAGAGGATCAGATAAGTCCGACCGGCAGACAAACTTGGCAAAAAGCGCGCAGAGTGACATAATCAGATTTTCTTCGTCCCCACAAAAACTCTCTCTTCGCTCTCTTCTCGCATTGTTTTTTCCCTTCTGTCATTCACTGGCCATCTCTCTTTATTCTATATCCTCTTGTAGGCAGTCCTCCTGACGATGTCTCACATTGTTGTACCATCTACTTTAAGACAGACGTCTCGAGCCTACGCCCGACGCCTCTCACAACATGGATCCCTGACGTGGTCCTTTTCCAGGCACCCGCTTGCCACCGCGGGACGGCCTGCTATCTCACAGCGATCCTACGTGTCTGAGACAAAGTCTGGGAACGCTCAGGTCGGTGTAGGTACTACGGTTGAAGAGGAACGGAAATCCTTTTTGGATCACACTGGCGTGCAGCCTCAGAAAGTCCAGCTCCCAGCGTCCGTTACTGGAGACGCGTCCATGAGCCCGACGGCCGGCATTCTGAAGCAGGCGACCCTGCTGGACCAGGGCACTCGCCCCATCTATCTTGACATGCAAGCAACAACCCCGCTTGATCCCCGTGTTCTGGACGCCATGTTGCCGTTTCTCACTGGTATTTATGGAAACCCCCATTCGAGAACACATGCGTATGGGTGGGAATCGGAGAAGGCTATTGATGAAGCGAGGGAACACATCGCCAGTCTGATTGGGGCTGATCCAAAGGAGATCATCCTTACCAGCGGCGCTACCGAGAGCAACAACATGAGTATCAAGGGCGTGGCCAGATTCTTCGGTCGGTCCGGTAAGAAGAAGCACATCATCACAAGTCAGACGGAACACAAGTGTGTTCTTGACAGCTGCCGTCATCTTCAGGATGAGGGTTATGAGGTGACGTATCTCCCTGTGCAGCATAACGGGTTGATCCGGATGGAGGATCTCGAAGCCGCCATTCGTCCAGATACCGCTTTGGTGTCGATCATGGCTGTCAACAATGAGATTGGCGTAATTCAACCGCTGGAGGAGATTGGAAGGCTATGCCGGTCCAAGAAGGTTTTCTTCCACACTGATGGCGCTCAGGCATTCGGCAAAATCCCATTGGATGTCAACAAACTGAACATCGACCTTATGTCGATTTCAAGCCATAAGATCTATGGCCCAAAGGGCATCGGTGCCTGCTATGTCCGACGCAGGCCCAGGGTTCGACTTGACCCTATTATTTCTGGTGGTGGGCAGGAGAGAGGCTTGCGCAGCGGTACTCTTGCACCCCACCAGGTAGTCGGTTTTGGCGAGGCCGCACGCCTCGCCAAACAAGACATGAAGGTACGTTGATAGCTCTGTTGTTTCTTCTCCACTTTTGTTCTCCCGTCTGGCGATGATTAAATGCTTTAAATATGCATGGCTTTCAGAGGTGCTCTGGCGGTAGCTGCATGCCATCTGGTGTGTTGTCAGACTCCATGACGTCCATAGCAGGGGCAATGAGCTCTTGAAGTATTCTTTGTTGTCGAGTCTGCAGAACTTCATGGGTGATCGCTGACGACTTGAGCAGTACGACAGCAAGCATATCGCGCGACTGTCTAAGCGGTTGCTGGACGGACTCCTGTCCATGGAACACACAACGCTCAACGGAGATCCAGACCGCCATTATCCGGGCTGTGTCAACGTCTCCTTTGCGTACGTCGAGGGTGAGTCGCTGCTGATGGCGCTGAAGGATATTGCTTTGTCATCGGGTAGCGCATGTACCTCGGCGTCTCTCGAACCCAGCTACGTGCTCCGCGCTCTTGGAGCCAGCGACGAGAGCGCCCACAGCAGCATCCGGTTCGGCATCGGACGGTTCACGACTGAAGCAGAGATCGACTATGTGCTGAACGCGGTGCGTGACCGAGTGCACTTCCTGCGGGAGCTGAGCCCGCTGTGGGAGCTGGTGCAGGAGGGTATTGATCTGAACACGATCCAGTGGAGTCAGCATTAGACTGGCCGTAGTAATTTCCTTTCTCTGTCTTTTTATATCCTTTTTATTTTAATTGTTTGTATTCCTGACACGAGAGCGACTTTTTTGTTTCCGTCAAGCGCAGTTTGCATGTATTATTCCCCTGGGCGACTTGGGTTGTATTAGAATGGACAGCTATAGCGGTCTTATGGGACGGCGTTGAATGTACAGAACAGGAATAGGATAAATGAACAGATTACTTCAGTGCCTATGGACTATTATTGTAATTTATGTAGAAAGTACTATGGATAATAACTGTATGGAATGATGATATTGCCTCCACCCATTGATCTATGTTAATGCTGATGTTGCTCTGGTTATTAGTAATTATTATTATTCAAGGTTATGCAGTTTGGGGTGGCGTGGGTGTAGGCGAATGGAGGGGCATGCCGGGCTACAGTCTCGCTTAGGCCGGCCCAGCTATTCCGCACCCGGCCACGCGGAAGCAGGCGGTTCCGGCTCATTCTCTAGCACCCACGCTAGGCCTCGCTTAAACCACCCCCTCTCGCTTCCACCCAGTGCCTCTTTGGCTTCGTTGCCAGCATCTATACAAGATCGTAGACGGTATCAGCTTCATTCTATCTCGACTTCACCTCTCTTCTATATCCTGATTCTTGTGCTTATTCCCTCGTCCCTCTACACCCGTCATGTCCAGGTCCCCCAGGCCTCTCTTTGCTCCCTGCACAGAGCAGCAGCCTTTCCCTCGCTCCTCCGATCAGAGGCTGGCCCACCGGATTCGCTCTGCTGATTGACTCGACGCTCTCTAGACTCGCTCTCTTTTATTGCGACTCTCGCGAAACTCTAACGGCTCAATTGCCCGCCATTTTTTCTATTTTTTCCCTTTTGTCCTTTCCTTTTTATTTCCGCTCACCCACTTCTCTCACCATAATCGCCCAATCATGCTCTAGTCACCATGCCAGGATACTTCGACGATGCGCAGTTGCTCAGGCCTTGACCGGGTGTCCTTTTTCTGTCTGTTCCGTACTACTACCTTTGGGAACGGAAGGGAATTCGATCAACCACGCGACATCTTCGCTGATCAATTTCTGCATCCTGGGGTCCTGGTCGTGATTTATAATAGACAGCGCTGGACCTCCCCTGGCTGCTTCCTTCTTCCCCTTCGGTTTCTTCTGTCCTGTAGACCCCTTCGCCTGCTCTCTATTCTTAAATCCCCAAAGGAACATAGCCATCTCTTCATCCTCGGCATTCCTATCTAAAACGGTCGCATCTTTTCTCCTCGGGTTACCTAGAAATTATAACCTCGTGTTCGACGGGTGTTGTCCACCAAGGTTCACTTTCTTTCTCCAACCCGCCTGCTTCCGGTGCTGGCTTCATGCTCAGTTAGCAGCTTGCCATCGTGGTTCGTTCCCTGTTCTTATTAATACTTTGGATATTTACTTCTTTCCCTTTCACTCTTTCTTTTGTTTTCTTTCACGTTATTTTATATCTTTCTCTTGCCTCCTAGGCCTCTTGGAATCCTTAATCCTGTTGCCCCAGGTCTCTGTTGCCTCTTCGATCGCGTCTAGACTTGCACGGTTTACAACCCATGTTTCAAGTCGTCTGTTTAAAAAAGCTCTAGAGAGAACATGTTTTCAATCCTTCGCAGAATTCTATAACAGTTATCATTGCATTGTCCCCATTGGCCACCACTGTATCCTTGAACGGCTGTCAAGTCCGGTGGGAAAAGACTAACCTTATATTTGCCTAAGATTCGCCTCTAGAGCCACAGTGCCTCTTTGATCTGCTTGCCCTCTGCAGATTGCTACTCTTTTTAGTCTTCCGCTATTATCCCTCATCAAATTCTATTTCTTTTTTTATTTTTGCCATATTCACTTTCTACTTCGATTACTTTGTGCCTCCGACATCAATATGCTTCCACCTCTTCCAGACCTAGCAGACTATGACATATCGCCTGTTCACGGCTTTCTCCCAGATGAAGAACCTCTTGAAATGCTGTCTAACCCGTACTACATCAAATGGGAAGCAATAGTTTCCAAGATGCAGCCACTTCTGCTGAGCAGGAGGTTGCATGAGGTTATTGATAGTCTCCCAGTGCTCTCTGCGAGACATTTTCATACCGAAAGAGAGTGGCGACGGGCGTATGTCGTTTTAGTTTTCATGCTACATGGCTATGTATGGGGTGGCAATCAACCACAAGAGGTAGGCTTCACCGCCCCCATGACTGAGATACATGGTTTCCTAACAAGCGAACAGAGAATCCCTCCCCAAATCACTGTTCCTCTGTTCCAAGTCTGTGAACACTTGGATATACCACCTGTCGCCACATATGCAGCTGTCTGTCTTTGGAACTACAAGCCCATCTTTCCTGATGAACCAACCGATAATCTAAGCAACCTAGCCTGCATCAACACTTTCACTGGATCTATGGACGAACAGTGGTTCTACCTGGTTTCAGTGGCCATTGAAGCTCAGGGAGCCCCGTCTATTCCCCTCATGTTGCAAGCTATTTCTGCTGCACGTTCTGGAGACAGCAGGGTGGTAACTGAATGCCTGCAGCATTTTGCAGAGATCCTAGATAAAGTGGGGGCAGTACTGCAGAGGATGTATGAGCATTGTGATCCCCACATATTCTATCACAGAATCCGCCCTTATCTGGCTGGTAGCAAGAACATGGGCGATGCTGGGTTACCTCGGGGTGTGATGTATGATGACGGAGCTGGCCAGGAATATCGGCAATACAGCGGTGGAAGCAATGCGCAGAGCTCGCTCATTCAATTCTTTGACATCGTCCTTGGCATCGAACATCGACCGACTGGAGTGGGACGCAATGACGGCACTTCGGGAGCCGCGTCGAAGTCTGGCCATGGTTTCATTCGTGAGATGCGAGACTATATGCCGGGCTCTCATCGCCGATTTCTGGAGCATGTTGACAGGGTAGCTAATATCCGGGAGTTTGTTGAGAGTCGAAAGTCTGACAAGGCACTTTCATGTGCATACGATGCCTGTCTTGCCATGCTCCGAGCCCTGCGCGATAAACATATCCAGATGGTATCGCGGTACATCATTGTCAAATCCAGGGAAGCACGTATCAACTCTCCCACAGGCACTCAGCATGGCCCAGCCGCATTGAACCTGGCCATTGTGCGCCAGGACAAGCCCTCTAATAATAAGAGGCTCCGAGGAACCGGCGGGACGGCATTGATTCCATTCCTGAAGCAAGCGCGCGATGAGACGGAAGAGCCAGCCATAAACGCCTGGGCTCACCGGTTACTTAGAGATGGACCGGCGGAGCCACGGTCTGCTACGCTGAGTAAGGTGGGGGAGCATGCGGACGGCCACCTGGAAGTGGTTGGGCTGGCAGGGACATGGAGCGCAGATCAAACTGAGGGTGGCATCTGCCATTGGTAGTTGCAGAGTTACGATAATAATAGGTCCGATGGACTTAACCTCGGGCCTTGATTGTTCTCTGTTAGGGTTGGGCGTTTAGATTCTCCTACTCCGTACCTTCATGACGCAAGCGGATTGTACATAGCAAGGGGACGATCTACTCCCGGATTTGCAGAACGAAGTCATGATTATGGTGGCGTCTTGATGTCTACATGAGTGTCCAAAAGCAATCAAAATGACGCAACGACAACGTCGTATAGATTCACGCAAGCAGCATATTGACTCGACACAGCATCTTTTGGAGTCTGTACCATAGAAAAGGCTTTCACGTGACCTATTGACATAATGATCTTCGGAGATTGTGACGTCATCTTCCAGTTCCCATGCCTTGGACACGGCAAGGATATACAAGATTCAGCAGAGAGAGACGGGAAGAGTGCATCATCGCGATGATGTGAGAGGAAGACGTTAGGATAGGTATATATAATGGTCGAGTGTCAACAGCAGCATCAATAACTGAACAAGTCAATCCTCTTATCATACTACAACTACAAAACAAGAAGCAATCCGCGCAAAGCAAAGCAATCTAAAATGTCCTCCGAGGTGCGCAATCGATGCATAATGATCTCTGAGTCTTTAAAGAAGATAACCAATGACACCTTACTAATGACACCTGCAGAACAAACCCAGCGGAACATGGGACCAAACCATCGGCTCCTCCAAGGAATCCTTCGGCAACCTGCTGGGCCACGAAAACCTGCGGAAATCCGGCCAAGAGCAGAACGCGGCGGGCAAGGCGCAGGAGGCTGAGAATATGGCATCGGACTGGGGTGAAGGCGTTTCCGGTCGGGTTATGGGTGCGCTGGGGAGTGTTGGGGCTGCGGTGAAGGGTAATACGGAGGATCAGAAGCGATATAGTGAGATGAGGAATCAGGGGAGGGATAAGCAGCATGCTGCGGAGAGCCGGGTGGATGAGAGGTTTTGAGATGGGCTTTGGATGGGACAGATGCTATTACTATTGATACCAATATGGAGTCAGAATGGAGTTCACATGTGACTACAGACTAAAATCCGACTGAGCCCTACCCGGCTTGCATAAGTATGCTGCAGATATGATGCCTGCATATGCACAAGTGAGTCACGCGTAGAATTTTCGCGAAGACTGCCGTAAGCGTTGAGTCAGATGACCGGTTACGTATCTCTTGTCATTTCGGGTTGTTTAATTTACTTTGCTTGCTCTGTTTATTGCACTGTTGCATGTATTTTCCACAGGGCTGAAGCAGTTCCTCGCGGGAAACACGGCTGCCCTGGGCGATCCATTGGGCGTTGGTGATGCATGGAGAGTCCCGAGTTCCGAGTCATCATGCCCACTGTTCTTGCATGATTGTAACCTTGAAAGTTGACACCTGTTCTTGTATCCCAACTGCGGGGCGCTGGCGCTGCTCGGCACTTCCCAGCCCTGTCGCCATGACGCGTTTCCCTATGGCCTTTTCTCTGATCAGCCCTGGGCATCAAGGCCGCATGATTGGCCTGCAGCGAACCCAAGCCTTTTGCGCGTTGCGGTTAGACTTTGGCGGTGCTGCGTCGCGACTGTCAGATACATATTAACCAGCCAGCCTCGTCATCTCTCTTTCTTTCTTAATTTTCTTTTCTTTTCTTTTCTATATTTCTCCCACTTCTTCGTCCTTGCTCGTCTATTCATCTCTGTGCTTGTCAGCCTCAGCATCTCTTTGACCCTGCGCTTCCATGTACAACGGGGCCTATCCACCGCCAGGACCTGGCTACTATCCCCCGCCGCAGTGGGATCAGCCCCCTCCACAGGCGTACCAGTATGACAATGACACGACAGCTGCCAAGTTCTCCCCTGTCTTCTGTTCTAACCTGATTCCTCCCCCAGGTATCCTCCGTATCATCAGTATCCTCAATTACCTCCTCGTCCGGGTCCTCACCCGTCGCAGTATCCCAACTACCCCCCTCCACAGGCATACGGCCAGTATCAATACCCCTCACCAGCTCCGTCCCAGTACCCTCCTAATCTCCCCCCTTCCCAATCATCGCCTCTTCCGCATCGCAGTAAGCGTCTATGGACCCAAGCCATTTTTCCTATATATCCTTCTCTGAACAAAACACTATAGGGTCATGGTCTTCCTCCCCAAACCTCCCTCCCCGCCCACCGCAGGAGGCACAGAGCTTTGGCAATGGCGCCCCTTCTAGTTACCGATTCCGTTACTCTAACTGTACTGGACGTCGCAAAGCCCTTCTCATCGGCATCAACTACTTCGGACAACCCAATCAGCTGAAGGGCTGCATTAACGATGTCAAGGAAATGTCCATTTTTCTCAACAAGCGATACGGCTACCGGAGGGAGGACATGGTCATCCTCACCGACGATCAGCAGAATCCGATGAGCATGCCCACAAAGGCAAACATGTTGAGGGCCATGCAATGGCTGGTCAAGGGTGCACAGCCCAATGACTCGCTCTTTATCCACTATTCTGGTAATTCCCAAAAGAATTCATAATTCCCGTCTCTGCTGGCGGCTGACATTCTCTAGGGCACGGTGGTCGGACCCCGGACCTCGATGGCGATGAAGACGATGGTAAGTTTCTTTTCTTAATATATATACATATACTTCATGTGGCTGACACTCGATCAGGCTTTGATGATGTCATCTATCCTGTTGATTACAGGAATTCTGGACACATCGTAGATGATGAAATGCATGACATAATGTACGTTTGCTCTTTTGGACATTGGCTTTTTTTTCCCCACGTGTACTGATAACTGTTTCCCCCATTAAGGGTCAAGCCACTGCAGCCAGGCGTTCGGCTGACAGCTATCTTTGACTCATGTCACTCTGGAACCGCCCTGGATCTTCCATATGTGTACTCGACCCAGGGAGTCCTGAAGGAGCCGAATTTGGCCAAGGATGCTGCACAAGGCCTTTTAGATGTGTTCCTTTCTTACGAAAGGGGTGATCTCTCCAGCATCGCTTCGACGGCAGTGGGTCTGTTCAAAAAGGCCGCTATCGGAAACTCGGCGCGAGAGAAGACCGTACGAACCAAGACATCTCCGGCAGATGTGGTCATGTTCTCGGGGTCAAAGGATACGCAGACATCGTGAGTAGTCTCGACCTTTGTATGTCTGTTCCAGTCAGTGGGCGGCAATTGGTTAACAATTTCCCCCTTTTTTTCCCCTCAGGGCGGATACTTTCCAAGATGGTGAGGCAAGAGGCGCTTTGAGCTGGGCGTTCATCAAGTCATTGAATCAGCGACCAAACCAGAGCTATCTGAAGTTGTTGAATAGTATTCGAGCAGAGCTCGAAGGGAAATATTCTCAGAAGCCGCAGCTGAGCTGCAGCCACCCCCTGGGTAAGTCTGTTCTTTTTTGTTTTCGAGACGCATGAAAGCTGACTGGAAGTCTCTTGTAGATGTCAATTTGCTATTTGTAATGTGAGCTTGAATGTAGACACGTTTGACGACTTATGCGCAGTGAGACGAGTGGTATATCCGTCTTTTGTTATGTCTTTTTTATGCCATCCAGCCGTGTACGTTTAAAAGAAACCATTATTTAGCCTGCTCAGTATCATATATAAATTAGGGTTCTTGGGATTAAATCGATAGCAGTCCGGCAACTTCTCGAGGGAAAAGAGCAAACAACTCTTAATAAGCGCTAGATTAACCGCGCGCCATTGTTAGCCAACTAACTATATATCCATTCCCATTGTTATCCATTGCTAAATGCTTTTCCCGGACCGTCAGGCTGCAGATTAATGTTTCTTACGGATATTATTATTATCAATATCCACCTTGACATATCCAATGTCATCCACAGAATCTGACACATTTAGCGTCATCCACGATTCCTTTGCCGGAGGATCCGCCGCAGCATAAGGACCCTGCTCCGCACGGCAGGTAAATGGCCTAACACTGGCCGTCGAATGCGCTTCATGGATTATCCCGACCTCGAGAGCAGAGGATTGGCTGACGACTGAGTTTGCGTGGTTCATGGCGTGTTCAACCACCCCCAGTGCATCGAGGTTGCCCATGTCCCTAAAATACACACCAGTAGCAGGCGACTGCCGGTCGCGTCATTGGCGGCTTGTTTGAGAATTTCGTGCGGTGCTCATCTGACAAGGACTGGACTGCTACTGTTGACGTTCCCTTCTCCGAGACAAGGAGCAGGGCATGACCTTTTTGATTTGAGGATGGGAGATGTACGGGAATACATATTGCAACGTTGGGATATATATATCGGGATCTGTCCTGGATAGCATGATTTCCACTCGGAGGATTCGAGTTTCTGTCCATGGTACACGGTTCACCGCGGACTCAAGGCTGTTGGCTGCTAAAATAATAGCAGAGATCATTTCATGTCCTCTGGTCTTACTTCCCCACTGGAATCCACCTTTGCTCGTTTCATCGGCTTTGCTGAAGCCCCGATTTTTTGTTTCTCTCACTATCGTTGCTCTCTTTTTTTTAATTTGAATTTTGTTTTAATAATCGTTTCCCCCCTTATTGTCGTCAAACCACGCTATTGTTTTCTACTTGTGGATCGCTGTGAGGGATATTGCTCATTGATGTTGCAGGATTGAAGCACATTAAAAAAGGCCGAAGAAACACATTCAAAAAGGGGAAAACCAAGAGAAAACGGAAAAAAAAAAAGGAAAAAAAAGGAAAAGAAACACCCGATGCCAAGATGAGACCATCTTTCAAGAACGGCACATTGAAGAATCATAATGACACCGTCAATCAATGCCGGACCTGTTACCCCAAACAAATTCCAACCGAAGCAGCATCGGCGTGGGTATCGCCATCACCGGCCCCATCACCTCCCCATTCCCATCTCGGGTTCCCGGAAACCGATGATACCCAATACGACAATATAAACGGCGATCATGGCATCACTGGCAGCAAGAATTCTTACAACCCTTTTCTCTCACAGGGGTATCAGCATGATCGAAACCTGTCCCCTCCCATTTCCCCCCTCCAGCAGGCCACGGACATGAAGAGACCCCGTCTACACGTTATGCCGGTGACAGCCACCAAGAACTGCCGCCGTTACTACTCCTCCCCACTGAATGATGAATGCCAATATACTCCGGTAGAGCTCTACGGCCTTGAACAACGAGAACCCTCGATCGCCGAACGACCCAAGTTCTTGAACCGCTTCTCCCACGCCCTGGACGATATCAGGGAAGATCTCCCGCTTCAATTGGACCCACGGAACACAACGCAGAAACTCAGACGACGGAGGGAATCGATGTTGGTGTCTCCCACGAGCCCCCTTGACACGGCGTCAGTGAGGACGGGTCCGAGTCCAACACCGCTATCGCAGGCAGCACCAGCACCCATGGCGACGTTTAGCAACACCAACAACACCGTCAGCAGCGACAACCGCAAGGACTCGCCGTCTCCGCCCAGAAGAGGGAGATTCGTGAGGAGACTGTCGATTCTGAGTCTCAGCTCCGCGAGGAAGAAGAGCATTCGGTCGCAGGGGATTACGAGTATTTCGCAGCCGAATCTGATCGGATCGTCGAACGATTTTTGAAAAGCGTCACTTCTATTTTTTTTTTCTCTCCTGTTCTTCTGATTAATATCTCTCCTTGATTGCTCAGAATTGAATTGCATGTGCTCAGCTAGGGTTTAAACCATCCTTTCGATCATGGATATTGGATTTGCATTTAGCATGGCGTTTCGTGGTTAGTTGGTATAGATCATTTGGTCTTTTCTGTTCTGTTGCTTTGTTCCTGTTCCTGTTTTTCAAGGCCAATATTATTGTGGATGGATCGCATAATACAAATATAATAATAGCATAGCATAAGTGTTCTGGATTCTCTCATGGTATTTGTCTTTTTGGTTTTGCTGCATATACATGCCCTAAGAAGCCAGCAGATACCCCATTTAATGTCCTTCAACAATCAGCTTGAAGGCTTACTTTAAGCCCGTTTCCTTTCTCTTTCCCCCCTACTACCGCTTGCTTCTATAACTGAAACCTGACATCTACGACTGGAGATGAGACGGCGTTATCTGTTGGTTTCACAGTTATTCCAACCCAAGTCTCTCCCCTCATACCCCAACGGCTGGACAGTGCTAAATACATGGATGTGTGATAGATACATCAGTCACCCCGCTGGAATGCTTCCAATTCAGCCCTCCGTTGGTTTTATGACGCTCTTGCCAGAATCCACTTGAAGTACTTCATATGAATCATACTCTTCGTCCAGACTGAGACAACTAACCATGGTTGTACGATTCTGCTACGATCTCCTCGGCGATTTGCCCGAGATACCCTGAAGTGCCAGTTATGCGGTAAGACTACAGAATGTATACTTCTCTCTCTCTCTCTCTCCCTGTGTGTTTCCTTTGTGTTGATAAAACTAGATAAAATGCTCGCCTACACCCAAACATCCACATCAGAAAACTTCCCCTCCAGACCCAGGAACACGGTCAAATCGTACACGCAGGAGGTGATGCGGGAGAAGATTAGTTCCAATTTTCCGATCAAGATAGATATTGCGTCAAGTGTGCGTCTAGACTGGTCAGCTATGCGCAGGTGCAGTTGGGGAGTGCTGATGAGGGGAGTACCAATTTTCACACTTGTTTTCGGCGTGGGCATAGGTATTTTATCTGTCTATCTACTCTTATTCTTCGAGTTCGATGCTGATGGTATTTGATAGGTGGCAGGAGTATAATTAGATTTCTTTTCTGTTGTTCTCTTTCATGTCTGGTATACCCTCCTGCTCTCCAAGGATCACGATTACTACATTGGGTTGTGTTGCCCGTTTGTTTGTTCTTGTCTGACTATGCGCTTGCTGACGATGAACCATCCTCTCTCTGCTCTCCTTAATCAAAGATTAACTATGTATAACTACAGAGCTCGATTTATATACTATTCATCTACACATCGCTACGAAGACACGTCGACCTGCCATAGTATGCCTTTGCTAACAGTTGACACAGCAGACCCTGACAGAACATACCTTTATAGTGCATCCTAACAACACATCCTATTCTAAGGACCAGACATCCGATTATGTATGCCCTTTATTCTTGGAAACCATGGTCCTCCCTTCTCGTTTCTTTTGTCCGGTCTAGGAGAGACTCAGTGCGGTGCCGGGTCTCCCCAATCTTGTACGTCATGGATGAACAAAACAACAAATACTGGAGAGGCTATGTGGGACAGACCTTAAATACGGCTTCAAGATCAAGCAACACCAGGAAGCATATATACAGTGTCTCACGGTTATTTATACTATCAAGGGGCCATTCAGCTTGGCTTTGCCTCTGCTAATCCCATCAGCATAGGGTACGTGACACGATGCCTTGGTTCAACAGTTTCATTTTTTGTCTCTGTGACAATTACTTGATTTCCAGGGAATATTCAATATCAGTATCATTTAGTTACTTTATCCTTCCTTCACTTGGTTCTGAATATTGGTATTTGAACCTGATCTCTCGTAGGTGTGCAAATAAAAGCACAAGATTCTAGTGGCGAGCTGTTAGATGAATACTGTCCCCTGGTTCTAAAAATTGGTCATGGTATTTATTCATCATCTACAAAATTAGAAACCAGAATTTAAACAGCCGTGCACACGCTAATAATAAATAACTACTCCTGCTGTAATGGGAACAAATGAACTATAATGGTTCATCGTGTAGGGCAACCTCGTCACGTGTAAATGACAGCTACCTACTCCCTTTGCTGCTACCAGCGATTACGAATAAAGACAGAACTATTATCGGGGTCAAGAAAATGAGTTCGGAGATTGAAAGATACCAAACAAGTAGAACAAGCTATATGCCTAATACTAATAGGTAGTGGTTGGCTACCACCAACTGCCAAGTTGGATAACAAAGCAACAAGCAACAAGAAACAAAAACAGTCAATTTAATCATCAACATCATAACTCATAACGGCCGTTATAAATAAAACCAAGACGACAGATGTTTTGTTTTCCTACCTTCGATGCGAGCGTTCTCTTTTCTTCTCCCTTTCGTTTTCTTCGGACTTCAGTCTCCGAAACTTGAGCACGAGCACGATGACAACGCAATCAAATAAACAAGAAGTTGCAGATGGTATATTTGCAGACATCCAACGGACCAAGGTAATGCACAACACAAAAAAATGACAAAAAAGAATATCAAAACAGCCAGACCAAAATATAAACGACAAAAAGAAACAATGCAGCAACAACAGAATATCCCAGCCTGAAACCGATGCAGAAAGTCGCTGCAAAATGATCCATGATCCTCAAACCCAGTTATGTCAAAACAACCCGCTTGATGCGACTGAGAAGCCAGTCCAATGTCTAAATAAGAACAATCCAAAAACAAAACATCCAGCCAAAAAAAGCCCATTGTCCCACTATGTTCTCCCCCTCTTTTTTCTTCTTCCCCCTTTTATCTTTTCCAATTCCCAAAAACAAAAACGAAGCAAGCAATCCGCCGGCAGCAAGTATACACGCATATAATATATATATGTCCACAAAGAGTCATATCCCAGGCACAGCGCACCCACCTATGCTCGTGGGTAGCTGAAAGAACGACGGTAAGCGCGTGCGGTTTCCACCTTCTGAGCCAAACGTTTGAGCGCTGCAATGCCGTGCTCAAATATGAATGTCCACAAGCAGTAGAGGTCCTCTGGTCCGGGGCGCAGAAATTCGCCCGAAAGATCAATTCATGAAAGAGGGGCATGATCAGTTTCCAACTGGAGTTTCCTTGGAGGGCTGGACTGAGAATTTTCCATGGGCAGAAGGTAGATCCAATCGCTGGCCTGTGGACTTCTTTGCACGGTCTGTTTCCGTGACTTATCCGTAGCGTATTAACAAAAGATGCTCCCCATGCCTGGTATCACGGGTAAAACAAACAAAAAAGTAAAAAAGGTAAAAGAGAGAAAAAAAATTCCATCCGGTCTATGTCCATGAAGAAGAAAACGGTGGAATCCTTGGGAGAAGCATGTCACACGGTTGGTTTTCAAAAAAGAAAGAAACAGGCAATCCATGGTTTATACTTGAGATGCCATCTGGCTGGCTTCGATATGGCGGTAGTTCAATCCAAGCGTGATCAGTTCCTGGAGGCTGGCATTGACCTTTTCATGCATAGCAGAATCTTGTGGCGTGATGCGGCTAAGCTCTTCAAGCAGTCGGGAGCGACAGTTAAAATAATTGCGCTCCGCGTCCAGGAGTCTCTGTCCATTATGAGAAGAGTGAGCAGACTTCCCGGAACTCGCTTGGGACTGGTTGGAGCGAGTCCGCTTCATCACTTGAGCTCCAGTCACTCCATTGACGCGTCGCTTGCGTGCCGACGTCTCCTTTCGCTTAGCAGCTTTTCCAATGGTGGGGGAGTTTTCCGGGGAACTAAGTTGCTCTACGGAAGCGAAGTCGTGGACTCTCCTCATATGGTCAAAAAGATTCCACCTGCGGGGAAACCCGTATCCTGGAATAGACCTTTCGCAACCTTCGAAAAGGCAAAGGTGAGGATTGTCTCCATGTCCGTGGAATCCATGCGCCTCCCGCTCGTGGCGGAAAAGGCACGCATTAGAAGAAAACTGTAACTGGGCATCCATACAGGCAGGTACCTTGCACCGATATGGCTTGAGGTGAGAGTCCAGGTATTTACTGTACACAACAATCAGTATCAACCACAAGACAACGATAAGGGGCAGAAGAGAGCATTTACTGATATGCGCATTTTTGTGTCGTTGGAGGGTGATTGCAAGGTTTCTCGCCAGTGGCAAAAGGGCAATAGTATTTACCGTCACTGTGAGTCGGCATAGAATAATAAGGATGATCCCGGGGGTTCTTAAGTTCAGCAGAGTCCTTGGACCTCTGCCTAAGAGGCCCTCGAATTGGCATCGACTGATGATCTTCTGGGTTTGCTTTGACATCGGACTGAGAGATGGCCGTTGCCAAGTTTGGCCTACGGGATTGCTTGGAAGGTTTGATAGTCCTGTTTAGTAGGTTAGGAATTGATACATTCGGCAAATTACAAGGTGGAAGGTAGGTTCTAACCTATTGGGGTCATGCTCTGTGAGCGGCGGCGAGATTGGGAACAAGGGATCTCCTAGACTGATTCCTTGGCTGCCAAGGGGTGTTGTGATGTCGGCGAACAAAGCATCATCATTTGCTATGAAGGACGTGTAACCAGAGCTAGAGCAGGAGGACGTGACGCATATGTCACTGCTAGCTTCAGACAAAGGAGGGGACACGGGAAGAGCCTGGAAAACATTGGAGAGCTGGTCCATGGGTGACCCTTGTAGGGAGTTCCAGGCATCCTGGGCACTGATCATTTGCTTGTCGTCCGCCTGAGAAGAAGTTTGTCCAACGGAAAGGGTATCATCGTAGCTTTGGGATCCATTTTGGGGACACACATCCGTGTCAAAAACCAAGTCCGCAAGGGGCGAATAAGTATGGAAATCCTGATGGGCATGGGCGAAGTCAAAGTTATTTTGGGGTGTCACATCTTGGGCAGCAGGGAACTCAGGAACATTATGATATAACAGATCACCTTGGCCTGCAGTAGAGGGCACAAACTGTTGGGATGAGACAGAGCCATTATCAAGCGCAGCTGTCTCTTGTAAAGCCCAGTAGTGAGTGAAGTCATTGGGGTTTCCATGGCCGCAGTGCGAGTTTGGACGCAAAGGCAAGTCTCCTTGGGTTGAGAATTCATTGTCCTGGATTGACCCGGAAGTCATGTTGGAAACTCCCGACATTAAGGAGTTCTGTCTCTGGTAGGGCATCTGGTCCACTTTCTGCATCAGGGAGTGGGATGGTGAGGGCCTGGATGTTGTATCCTCTAATCTATGGGACATTGCGGTGGAATGTAGGAGTCGCCAGGAGAAACCTAGACGCATGACGGATAACGTTAGCAATCCACACATTCTACGCAGAAGAGAAAATAAATATGTTAGTATAGCCATCCAGTTGTCCAGCATGCTGTGTTTAGTGACTCGGTCGGCCAGAGAACGCAGAAAGCACGAGAGCATCCGAGAGATGTTTCGTCCGCAGACGTAGCCTGCTCAACACGTAAGTCCGAGTAAACCTAACAGTCCTGGTAAAGTTGACGGCCTTGTGTGGAAGATGTCAATGACTAGACGCTGGCGGTAACATCGTTGATAGCATTGTCTAAAAGCTACACACAGCGAGCATTATGATAATCCTTAGTATCCAGAGAAAAAGTCCAGGTGGTAAATCCAGTCATATTCGGAGCGCATCAGTAGTCTATATACGCCAGACAGCAAACGATGTAGAACAAGTCCAGTATGTCGACGGTATCCATTAAGCCCAGATGATCCCAGTCCAGGTCGTGTTCTCCGGAAGCCAAACTCGAAAGGAAGCCAAGGTTGGTAAAACATTATCAATTAGGAGGCCAGTTGAGTCCTCATGGGGTGTTCTCCAAAGGTCTAGTCCAGGTAGACATTAGGGTCAAGGTCCGACATGGAGATGCCATCTAGGGTCCAACTGGGGCTCGGAGAATCCACGGAAAGGATAGCAGTTGAAGTAATCCTGGGGGAAGAATCGAGTGTGCAACATTAACATCACTCTAATATCCAATGTCACACAGCGGCTGCTGTGGACGAGTGTCATCCATAAAGGTGAGGATCTTGTGGGTTTCTAGTGGCTGATAGCAGCAAGGGTCCCATGGAGCAGTGCGCATAGATGCAAGATGTCCGGGGGGGAATCCTCTTGCGATGTCGTGCACAAAACCTGATAGGAATCCAGTGTTGTGGAATGCACTGACAAAAAAGAAAAGAAAAAGAAAAAGAAAATGTAGGGGACTACCTGTTGTCTGCCGCTCAGAGTAGCAAAGAAAAGCTGTGGTTAAGACCTCAGGCAAGAAGAGCAAGGCCAGGGGAAGGCCGTAGCAAGAGAGATCAACAGAAATAGAAGACAGAAAAGAAATCAAGCAAAATCCTGTCCGGGCAATGGATATGGTCCCAATGGCAACACAAGGGTCGTTATGAAGCCAGAACAGATCCGTGGGGAAGTAAATTCAGGCAATTGAGATACAGAAGATGGCAACCTCAGGGGCGAATTGTAGGGGAGCTGATCGACGGCAAGAGCCAACGCAACTGTAATGAAGAAAGGTAGGAAATCCCAGGGTCGTCTGCAGTGTTGGAGATCACTTTCTTAGGACTAGCGAGGAGGAGAAGAGGCGAAATAGATGGAAGGAGAAAGGAAGAGTGCAGGGGCTGGAGGGGGGAGTGCCGGGCTTTTAGGAGCGGCGCAGCAGCACGCCAGGAGACGCACCGGTGGGACGCTCGGATAATGAGGGGCAGACCATCACGGCCGGCGTCGCGCCTTGCAGCAAGATTGGCATTGTTGGGCAGGGTGATTCGACGGAGAACGAGGCTGTTGAAGTGTCCAGCGCCGGATGGAGACAAAGCATTCCGCACAGGGCATGATTGGCTTTGGCTGGAGATTACGGTGGTGATGGCTGCATAATAATTACAGGATTCACTGCTCGAGGATCCCCAGTCACCGAATCGTTGGGTGGGAGCACGACACGTATTGTCTGCTGTCCTGCAGCAGACGTAGTCCATCCATGTAGTCACTTCCTTCATGAAACGGATGTACAGCGCTGGAAAGCGAATCAAACACTTACGGAGTCTTTAGCAGGGAGAGAGAAAAGAGGGGAAGAGAAAAAAAGTATTTCATTTCCGAGGAGAACGCCGGTTTATCTAGCAAGGTGTGTGAAAATAATCTATTCCTCCAGTAGTGAGTGGATCCGGTTGGGTAGCAATGCATCCAGCAGAATAATAGTAATCATAATAACAGAGATCGCCAGTTGAATAGGGGAAGAGGCCTGAGGCAGAGAGCAGCGGTGTACGCTGTACTGTACACACAGTACAGCGAAGAAATCGATTTGAATGCCCTTTACTTTTTCAAAGTCAGCAAACTCTGTTCATCGAGGTAGATGCGACAGTAATAGCAGAATTGTATACAGCAGACTCAGATAAAGGTGAAAGATGGTATATGGTTGTCGTTCAACGATCCGAAGATCTCAGGTGAACTATGCTTTTGAATATGGTGATCATCACTCAAGAGGGTGCAAAAGGTAGAGAAAAAAATCCTCTTACCTGGATCATGCAGCCATCGAGGCTGAAGCTGTCGAGAAGACTCGAAGAGTAGTAAGTGTAGTGAGTGGTGAAAAGTACTAAGATCCCACAGAAAAAGCCGTCAAGCGAATCGCACACGTGATTCATGTTTGGGTTGTTTGCATAAAGCTATATGCAATTGAAATCGGGCCGATCTGGTTCCGTCCAAAATGTCACGTGCATCGCATTCCCATGTAGAACGATAGGAAAAGCAACTACATCAACCTAGTCTTCTGGATACCGGAGATGGAAGCTTCTGCCAGCTTAATCTGCTGTATAGCTCGGGCTCGTCCGGGTAGAGCACTTGGAGTCCATTTGCTTCTCGATCTTCCAACACTGACTTCTTCCATCTCAGATAAGCCATGAATCGATCACCTGGAAGGATGTGCAGCGGCGTACATATTGCATCGGCATAGCGCATGCGCTGCAGAATATCAGCAGAACTGAAGGTATTTTGAAGGACTCCATCCACGCGGATATCCACAGTGCCCAGTCGCCTGTGCATAGTGTTCCCCAACGTCCCATCGAGATATGTCATCTGCAGCCCCTGCTCAACAACCCGACTCATCTCTCCCGCAAGCCATTCGGGCCGCATGAGACCGGTTAGGCCAGTCTCTGCTTCAACAGATGGACCTGCTCCGGCGCCCATTCGACTCCAGATCCAATCAGAAGCTTCCAATGTGCGCGGTACGAGTCTTTCAGGATCATCATTAGGTGTGTGGAAATCCAGCGTCAGCTTATGTATTTTCAGCGGATTGTATCTGTGAAACCACTCCGGCCAGCACAGAATAATGTATACCAGAAAATGAGGAAGCATATCCAGGAGCCGACTGGCACCATTATTGCTGTCGTACTTCCCAAAAAATCGGAACGAGACTTGTGCATGATCTACTCTGTAAAAACACACGGGCGCAGCAACCCATGTAGGCCATAGCTCACGCTCGTTCACGACCATGACATCCACCACGTACACAAATCCCCTCCGACCAAGAAGAGACCTGACTTCCCTGTAAATCTGACGATTCGCTTGGAATAGGTATCGGGCGTCTTTGACGGCCCTAAATTCAAAATTGACAAATATATCCCCTGTCTGACAGCGGCATTCGTGGTACTCGTGTGAACAGTGTGAGAGTCGCACCCGCTTTCCCGCGCAAGCTGGGCTCTCCGGTAGTGGCTGGAAGACATACAGGGCGAACTCGTATATTATATAGCGGATTTCGAGAGGGAGTTGAAGAAGTGGCATTATTATAGGAATGCCAACAGAACACTTGATCGAGGACAAAGCCTTTACCTAGAGGGAAAAAAAAAGCTGAGGATGAAGGAAACACAAGTCAAGAATTCAAATACAGAGACGGTCTCACTTTATACAGCAGTCTATGTATCTCTTTCTCTCCATTCATATTCTTTCATAGACATTTTCCTTTGTCATTATTCTGAAAGAACCTCTGCTCACACCATTGCCAGTGGATTTCCCCAACAACCAACAACAGTAGCATAGGCCTGTCCATTGCAAAGGGATCAAAGAACATAAATAGTTTGTAAAAGAATAATAATCCTTCCAGTCGCAACAGCTTAGTTTACATTTATCTAACCCTTTTGCCCGTTTTCGTCTGCCATTTCTGTTGTTTGAACCAACCGCTGCGGTTGGTTGAAGTCAACAAGCGAACTTCAATCTTCTAATTTAGAGAGAAGAGGACAAAGCAGTCCAGCTTCTTTCAAATTTAAAGTAAGTAGTAATTATTCGAGTCCGGTGGGAGGCAAAGCATTGAGTCTGGTATAAATATATGAAATACAGATATTACAGCAATTTTGAGAATGGAGTTTCAACTTTTCAAGCCCTGAGTAGAAGCAGAAATTGTCTTGGAAGTATAGTTAAAATAGTTGGAATGCCATTATATTGACCAGAGCAAAGATAAATGGAAACCTTGAGAACCGGCTTTGTTGTTCGCAATCTCACCTTAATCACTCGGGTTACAAGGTTGACACTGCTCAGACTAACCGTCACTTATTCCACCAGACATAGTGAACCATCAGATGTAGACTATTTATACAAAAAAAAAGCAACATATCATGACTCACTTTTGTTTCCATTTAAATATCTTTCCTAGTAGACCTCTCATCTCAATTCTTAAAGCCAAACTGCTGCTGATAACCGAGACACTGCTAAGTGCCATCGCAAGTGCAGCCCAAACGGGACCTAACCTCCAATGTTTGTTGACCATCATGGAATCATTAAATTTATTTCCATGTTGCTGTCCGGACACAATAGGATAGAAGATGCCCGCCGCAATCGGCACCAGGCAAAGATTATACACGATTGCCCACCCGAAATTCATACGGACACGATTGAAGACGCGACGACTGAGAATGACGAGCTGCAAAATAGTGCTGAGGTTTGAGTTCAGGAGAATAAAACTTGCCGAATTGATAGCGACGTCCGAGCCAGATGCCATCGCAATGCTGACATCTGCTGCCGCAAGGGCGGGAGAGTCGTTGACGCCATCACCCACAAACGCGACAATTGGACGTAATGGTCTATTTTGTTGCTTCTCGCCCTGGCCCTGAGTATGTTCCGCTAGTGACTGGCCCAGAGACGAAGACGATGTCCCACCATATTGGATCTGATGGATGAAATCGGCCTTGTCGGCAGGTAGGGCGTTGGCCTTCACGTTGGAGCGCGGAATCTTCAACATATCTGCCACGGCATATGCGGTGTTCTGGTTATCTCCCGTGCACATAAAGACCTCCACACGCCGTTCCTGTAGTTGAGACACGACATGCGCAGACTCAGGGCGGACCAGATCTGACGTCGCGAAGACAATTGACGGAAGGAAATTGTGAGGCTGGTCGTCAATTTTCCGCAATGAGAGAATCGCAGTAGATTTCCCTGCCGACTGGTATTTGGAAAGCAACGTGGAGAGATAGTAAGTGTCCAAGTTTGGTGATGCAAGGCTCTTGAGAAGACGCTCATTCCCGATGGCAGCTTCATACCTAACCGTTTGGTTCTGGCCATCACTCGATACTGTAAAGACACCTTTCATCCCTTGCCCAGCAATCTCGTGTATCTCTGCGGAGTCCACAGACATATATGGCGTCTTAACGCTGCAACAGAACTCCAGTACAGCTTTAGCAATCGGGTGATTGCTATTCTCTTCAAGTTTCCGAGCAAGGAGCCATGCAATTTGTGATTCCTCCGGGTCCGTGATCATAACTTCATGGTCCGAGACCTTCAAACTGCCTCCCTCTGTAAGAGTGCCAGTTTTATCAAAAACGATGGCGTTGAGACGACTGGCTTCTTGAAAGGCTTCTCCGCCACCTTTCACCAGAATCCCATACTTAGCGGCCAACCCTGCACCGACAAACAATGCCGTTGGGGCAGCGAGCGCCAGGCCGCAGGGACAGGCAACTACAAAAACGGAAATAGCAAATTCCAAGCTCCAAAAGGCCCAGCCCCCACGGGCGATATCAAGGTAATCAGCAGGTAGCACCCCTGACTCACCAAGAGAGAGCCAAAGAATAAATGTGACTATGGCAATGAGAGTGATCGTGGGAACGAAATGAGCAGTGATTGTATCTGCAACCCTTTCCAGAGGGGCGCGTTTGGTCTGGCCTTCACGCACCACCGCTATGATTTTGTCCAGCACCGACGAGCCGCTAATCTCGGTGATCCGTACATGAACTGGCTGAGCGATGTTGACAGACCCAGCGTAGACTTGGTCGCCAGTCGTCTTCTTAACAGGTCGGGACTCTCCAGTCAACGAGCTCTCATCAAACTGGTAGGAGCCATCACCCATGACTACGCCGTCCGCTGGGGGTGACGTACCATGGAGAACGCGAACAACGTCGCCTACCTCTAAAAGATCGAGGGGAATCTTTCCGATCCTGTCTGCCCTAAAATCGACTGAGACGTTTTGATCTGAGGGGTGTGAACCGCCAATTAGCAGGGCTTCTGACGGCCTTAGCTTTCCAAGCGACGTAACCGCATCGCCAGTCTTGGCTTTGCTGTAGGCCTCTATGAAGCGTCCAGCGAGAATGAAAAGTGTCAGGAAGACCACTGAATCAAAATAGGTCGAGCTGTGGGTGCTTGTTGGTGTAGCCTCGACAGCATCAATGATGAGTACGGCCAATGACGCGATGTAAGCCACCATGGTTCCCGCAGATATTAGGAGGTTCATACTGCCAAACCGGTAAAATCTTCTCAGAACCGGGACACGACTACCCGGGCGCCACAAAGCGCAAATCTCTTTTGCAGCTCGAACATGAAATACATCCGTCCCATAAAACATGACCGGCGTCGCCATAATGAAAAGTGCCCACTCTATGCGAGTGACATTCCCAGCCCAGATAGGGCGCTCCAGGTACATACGAATCCTATTATATGACGGTACCAGGCTCATAAACACTATACCGATTAGGAAGGTCGGAATTGTCACGGCGAAAACAAAGAGCAGGCGGGAAAGAAGACGACGTCTTTCATGCAACTGCATTGCATGAGAACGATCCTCAATGCTTGGTGGATGGTAAACAGTGGCTTTGAAAGCATTATTTGCATCCTCGATAGTAGACAGGATCCTGCGAATAGTGACTGCCGGTGGATAAGGAACGTAGGTGATTTTCAGAACGGGATCTTTGACGGATAGAGGCTTCTCGATTACCAGCGAGAGATCGGGCAAGTCACGCAAAGATCCCAGAACCTTGTCAGGGCAATGATGGCAGAACATTCCATTCACTCTGATGGATACTGTCCTCGTATTTCTCGCCGTGGACTCATCGCTATCGTCGTTGGCAGCCACAGCATGGACGCTAGTTATAGACGCGTCATAGCCCAAATCTTCAATCTTTTGCACAATGCTATCCAAGTTTTCCCGGCCATGGAATTCGACCTGCCCGCTGTGCGACAGAAGATTGACAGACACCCTGACAACGAAAGGAAGCTCTTCAACTCCGCGCGTAACAACTCCAACGCATGAGCCGCAAGTCATACCATCGATGGAAATTTCGGTTATATGACTCTTTGTGCCTTGTTTAGATGTTGAGGCAGGAGTAACTTCGCCGACCGAGGCTTCGAAGCCGACATCCTCGATCTGCTCAACAACTTTATCGATATTTGACTGGGGGCCGTCATAGCTGACTGCCGCACTGTTTGTAAGAAGATTGACCGTGATGTCTTGGACAAACTCCAACTGTTCCACTTGACTCGTAATGCTATTGGCACATGACGCACAGCTCATCCCTCCAATGCTCAAGACAGCGTTGAACTTCTCGGTCTGCGACTGTTGAGGGCGAGCTGATGGCGGCCTCGACAATCCATTTGGTGAATCTGGGGGAAGTATCTCAGTTTCGGAGATATCCGTCGAAAGAAAATGAGACACAAGCTGCTCTGTATCGGACGCTCTCCGTTTGAGACTGGGACTATGTGACAAGCCACCAGAAGGGTGCCAGAATGTACCCTGGTGGCTTTTCTCCTGTGAGGCCACATATTCCGACGGACATGATGAAGAAGGTTTCTCAAGCTCTTCCTTTCTGCAAGCGTCGCAATTTGCAATATGTAGAGTCCTTCCGGTGCCAATTCCGTCCCTTTTGTCAGGCGTGGTGGAGATATGCAAAACTCGTGGACTGGAATAAGACGAAGAGGTACGATGGAGCCACGGCGTCGTATCGATGTCTGATATCACACTTCCTTCATTATTATAGGTCGTGACATGGTGAACCTCGAAGGCAGCCTGGATCAAAGCCTTGGCTAAGGCTGCTGAGGTTGCTCCTTCTCCGTGATAGACGCGCACTTGATGTGTCAGAATGGAGACATCTATATCCCCAACGTCGGGTATTTGCGATAGAACCTCTTCAATGTAAGCGACGCATGATGCGCAGTGAATATTGTTGACTAAAAAGATGCTTCTATGACAGTAGGGCTGTCCACTGGGGGTTCGAGGTCTTTGGATATCCGCCACAGAAGGCATCGTGGACATCGAGGTCATTTGCGGTCTGAAATGAAACTCAGTCACAAAGGGAATTCAGGAATATTAAATAGAAGGTGGGACTCACTAGTCAGAAGTCTAGATAGCAGAATCCTTTGAGAAGCCGACAAAGATTACTCTTTACCTGAAAGTCCGACAAGGAACTGATGGGTAGAGCAGTGTAAAGTAGCAAGAAGGACTGAGGAAACTTCGATTCGATAAATATAGATGACATGGCGGATGAAAGAGAAGGATCTTTAAAGAAATGCGCCTTTTGTGCGTTGTGCAAAGTAGTCAACGCCTTGAGGTACAGCATGGTGGTAGACTTTGGAGCTAAACTACGCACAAATGCCGCATCGCAAGGACGGCTGGCCTTCCTGCACCAGGAGAGCACGGTTAACCCATAAAATCGTCTAACTCTGTACACAGCTTTTTGAAATTCATGACATGACTGACGTGTCAGGATCAGGTAAATGATCCATATTGGCGGTTGAGCGCGAAATCATCCTCAAAGTGGTCACACTGTGCCATCTTCGTACAGTGTTGACGATGGTGGTTCAGGTCTCGTGGTAAAGACCATTCTTTCAACCAGGTTTATGACCTCCAGAGGATAAACGATCTGATCCTGCATTGGTTCTGATATTTGAGAACCTCGAATAATGTTTTAATTCAAGATGCGTCCTCATCAATAGGATTTCAGGGAGTAACTCATGCCACTGCTGTGCGACGCCAACACAACAACAGTTTGGAAATTGGCCAACTAATGAACCACTCTGCATAATAACTATGAAATCGATATTTGGCAATGTCGGATATTTTCAACGAAAACGAAAAATAGGGATAAAAGAGGGCCTTCCCGGAATCGAACAGCCGGCGACGGGCGCAACAGAGCCAGCCAGACGAGACGAGCGGTGAATCACATGACCAGGGCCAGGTCGAACCCCGCTGCGCCACGTCGAATTCGCGTCGCGAAAATCTCTCCTTGCTTCCCCCGCCATCCTCGCGCGCTTCACCACCGTTGCCTGCCTGGACTTGCTCGAATAGGCAATCTTCTGGGACGCCCTCTGTGTCGCTGTCTTACAGGGAAGCATATCGCAAGAGCGGTCGGTGAAATGCTAGGGACATGCTTCATCTGATCGTCAGATCTCTTGCCCGTTTCTAAATCATCGCCTATACCATACGTTTCATTCATCCCATGATCATACTCATGACTGATCCACATCGGCATTGGAACCATGTCTACCTCTAAGCCTGTCGTACGGTCTTCTATTTCCTCCAAAGTTGGGCCTAGGATTCCTCCTCCCAGGGGCCGGCTGGCCAGTCTCAAAGCCCCCATTCATACCCCCATAAGACGCCCTCAGCAACACGCGGCACACCAGCCTGCTAGGCCTACTACTCACCCCAAAACTGCTACATGCCCTAATCCAGGCTGCCCGGCTCCTCATATCGTTGAGGATGATGGTCAGAAGGTTTGCTCGGGATGTGGTACCGTTATCAGTGAGTCGAATATCGTCTCTGAAGTTACCTTTGGCGAGACAGCGTCTGGTGCGGCCGTTGTGCAAGGTACCTTTGTTGGAGAGGGTCAATCCCACACCCGCAGCTATGGGCCTGGCTTCCAGAGAGGAGTGGAAAGCCGAGAGATTACTGAGCAGAATGGTATATGCTCCTCTTCCTTGTTCCCTCTTGAATGATTAATTGACAGTTGGACGACAGGGAACCGATATATCAACCAGCTTTCCCGTGCTTTGAACATTCCTGAAAGTGCTAGCAAAGCTGCCGGTCAAGTTTTCAAACTTGCTGTCGGTCTCAACTTTATTCAAGGTCGTCGGACCAAGACTGTCGCTGCCGTGTGTCTCTACATTGCATGTAGACGACAGAATGGAAACACCGTCATGTTAATAGATTTTGCTGACGTATTGATGGTATGTTCGAGTGTCTTTATGCTTTATGGTTTCTCCAAAATTAACTCTTAACTCTCTATCCAGATCAATGTCTTCAAATTGGGTCGAACGTATAAAGCGTTACTAGACGAGTTGCGCTTAGGCGGTAACGTCTTCTTAATGAACCCGATAGACCCAGAGAGTTTAATCTACAGATTCGCCAAGCAGCTCGAGTTCGGACCCTCCACAATGCAAGTGGCCAGTGAGGCCGTGCGCATCGTCCAACGGATGAACCGAGACTGGATGACCACCGGTCGCCGTCCCGCGGGTGTCTGCGGAGCTGCCCTGATTCTCGCAGCACGGATGAATAATTTCCGCCGGACAGTTCGTGAGGTTGTCTACGTTGTGAAGGTCACCGAAATTACTATAAATCAGCGTCTGAACGAGTTCAGCTCGACCGAGAGCGGAGATCTCACTGTCGATCAGTTCCGCTCGGTGCAGCTGGAAAATGCCCACGACCCACCTTCATTCACTCGAGCCAGAGAGGGAAGGAAACCATCTCGAGGGGTGAAGAGAAAGAAACCTGAAACAGCTGCAGAGATCGAAGGTGACACAGATGCACAGCCTACACCACCACAATCAAGGCGCGTGGATGCCGATGGCTTTGCTATTCCCGACCTTCCTATTGATCCTGCATTGACGACAGCGGATGATAACCGTCGAAAACCATCGATCTCAGCAGCTATCAATGAAGTAATCGCTGAGGTTGCAGAAGAAGCTTCATCATCTATTTTGTCATCCTCTAAAGACGGCCGACCAAAAGGCTCAAAGAGAAAGCCACTCCCAGAACCGACTGCAGAACAACTAGCGTCTGAGGAAGCACTGGAAGACGAGATGACGGCCTTGCTATCCAAGGACTCCAACATGGTCAACAGTATGTTCGTCCACAACCGCACAGGTCAGACTCAACCGCCAGAACAACAGCAACAACAACCGAAAAACCCCGTCTCTGAAACTACGGAGATCGATGCCTCGGAGTTCGAATCGGATCCAGAAGTTGCCAATTGCCTCCTCTCTCCCGCAGAAGTCGAGCTGAAAGAACGCATCTGGGTCCACGAGAACAGAGACTACCTTCGCACGCAACAGGCGAAAGCACTCAAACGCGCCCTTCTTGAAGCCGATAGGCCAGCAGGAGCAGCACACAAACCGCGAAAGCGCCGCAGAGGCCGACTAGGAGACGTCACCTATCTAGAAGGCGACGGTGAAGATGGCGAAGGAAGGAGTACGCGAGCCGCAACCCCCGCCGAAGCGACGCGCCGAATGCTTGAGCGACGGGGCTTCAGCAAGAAAATCAACTACCGTCTTCTGGAATCATTATACGGCGAGGAAGAAAAAGAAGACGAAGGAGAGACGAAACTGATGGTGAAAAATAATACCGCGAAAACCAGGACGGATATGGCAACCACCCCAGGGAGATCCAGTCGCAGTCGCAGTCGAAGTCTCAGCGTCGTCTCCAACTGCAGCGCGAACGAGGGTCCCGCCAAACGTGCAAGGCTACTCAGCAACATCTCGCCGGCGAAACCTGTCCCAAAGGCTGCTAGTCCATCTACCTCTATCGCCCCGGCTACAACGACAGGGGATGAACCAGCATCAGCATCTCAACAACGTCCAACAACAGAGCAAATCGGCGAAACCAAACCACCTGCCGAAGAAGGAGGAGATGGAGACGACTACAATGACGAGGATGACGAATATGACGATGAGGACGACGAAGATGATGAAGATGATGGCGTCGATGCGGCCTTTGCGGGTACTTACGGCGATTATTACGATGAGGGTAGTGATTATGGGAGTGATTAAGTCGACTACTGGGCTGGTTAAGGTACATTTTGCTTCTTCTGTAGATATTGATATTCATCCCATATTCTTTACGGCATACGAGAAGGAAGTTTTCAACGCCACAAGACTGTAGTAATTAATAATACGATAGGGGTCGTTTTTTATTCGGTTCACATCAGTAAACACTACCTACTTGTGCATATCCCATCCTACCTGTAATCTATAAATCAATTCTGAATATCCAAGTCCATTTATCTATCTACCTATTCACCTAATGCTCCCTCCTTCCCCTTTTCCTCTCCATGAATTCATCGTGGAGCCTAGTATCCTGAGTTACTCCGTACTCCGCAAACAACAGATAATTTATATTGCCCCTCCCTCGAACAACTCATCAGTTCACGGTAAATAAGAGAGACCCCCCCTACTAAGTCTTCTCATTTTCAGCATTCGCCACACCGTACAGACAATAACATTCTTGAACGATCTCCTTTACTTTATTCTTTCAATTTTTTGATATTCTTGATTGTTTTGCTCTTCTGCGAATATGTCATGTGACTCGGGGAATGGATACCTGACCGCCCATCAGGTAGCAATGTGAAGGATAAATGAGGCAGCGAAAAGAATCAACCTTGGAAAGAGTAGGAAAAGCAGACGACTGTGAAAGGAAAACAATCAACAGCAGCAGTATGAGCTCTTTTTAAGCTCAATAGAAGAAGCGAAAGGAAGAAAAAAAAAAAAAAAAAAGAAAAAAAAAAAGAAAAAAAAAAAGAGAGGAAAAAAAATTACAAACTGCATGATATCGACGCCTTGCGGATGCCCATGGAAAAGTCGAATCGATTGTTGACGATGATTAGGACGAAAGTTTACGAGTCGATTTCCATCCCCATCCCCATTGCTATGCCTCCGTTCAATCCAGCATCCCCGCCACAGCTGACAGGCTGCATAGAGTGAGTCCGCAGCAGCGGGAGTGTGTTATCCATTGGATTCGAGTAGAGGACGCTTGCATTTTTGCTTTCATGATCGGAAGACTTGCCGGCGGCCCTTAGGACTTCTGTCCCTTCAAAGACGATGGGAACTGACGTGAGGTTCTTCAAACTGTCCCCCCAGGTGGAGCCGACTAACCGGGCCTGCGAGAGATCTTCACTGAACAAGTAAAATGAGAGGGACGACGCGGATGTACCAGCCACCATGGGATGGGCAGCGACCAAATATGCGTCCAAGGCTCGATTCTTCATCAATATCTGAGAATCCCGGAGGTACGCCGAGAACTGGTTGTCGATATACTTCTTCCAGCCACGCATGGCAGCCGCTCTGTCACCGTCACTTTCAACTCTCTGCCAGCTTATACCGAGGAGACGAGTGGCATCGTCGACGAGAGGCTCCTGAGGCGAAAGAGGACTTGAACGATTTCCAGAGGCGAGGTGTTCGTTATCGGTGGAATCCGGCTGAAGTCTAGGGCGAGTTGACGAATGTGAATTGTCATCCGATTCTGGGGTATTCAGGCGCTGGGACTTCTGGCAAGGCAAGCCAGACCAAGGAGACGAGACATTGGTATTCTTGACCTGACGGCTCACGGAGGCAGCAAATCCAGTAGGAGCGTCCTCAACGACCATTTCATCACCATGAACGGCTTGTCCATTTGTATGGGACATGAGTGGTGGCACGGGAAAAGCAGGCGCATCTGTTACGTCAAATCCTGCTTCAGTACGGGATCTCTTCTTCGATGGATTTGCGCCAATTGGGAATGACGACGATGCTTGTCTCCAGGATGAGGAAGCAGGAGAGGAGGAAAAGCCATTGGCGGAAGAGCTGTGATTGCCGTGGACACCCCCCGAGGCAGTGTCAAGCCTAGGCTGATAGGAAGGAAATTGAACGAAGGCATGTTCCTGGGGATGGGAGAGGACCAGGGCAGGACCATCGGAGAGTCTGCTGAGGAGCATTGGACACATGACGGCTACGGAAGAAAATTTTCGAAGGGGTTCGTGGAAGGTTCTTCGATCTGTCCTGTCAGGTGAGGTGAGGTGAGCTGAGGAGAAGAAAAGGGAAAAAAAAAAACAGAAGAAGAGGATATCAGTATCCTGTTATGACGCCGGAAAAAAAACAAGCGCCCTGTTGACGGAGGAATTCCGAGACTGTTAGACGAGGAGTAGCAAGAGCGTCAACGCAACCAGGAGGTAGGATGAGACAAGGAGACGAAACGTGATAGCTAAGAAGAGAGCGCGCTGCGAGGAAGAGAAGGGGAAAAGAAAAGATAATCCACCGCGTGAAGCCTATGCGAATTAGGGTTGTGAGGATGGTCGTCTCCAACGAGGATGGGATGGGAGAGGAGGTAGGTAGAGAAGCGGAATTGGCGAGCAGGAAGGGGGAGAGGGAAGAGGTTGAAGAGAGGAGAGGAAGTAAGACAGGGGAAAACACGAGAGAAGAGAAGCCAAGAGGCTGGAGAGGAGAAACAACACGGGATTCTCGGCTGAGTGCGTCCAGAACTGGATGCAGTCGATGACGGAATGGGCAACGCTGGGAGGTTTGTCCAGATGCACGCTGTGCGCTGTGTGTAATATATGTATTATTACACAAAGAAAAAGCGAAGAAAACCATGCAAGGAACCTGTGGATCCACGTGCAGCCAGTAATACGCACAGCACGCCCTAAAGTACCTGCCAATCCTGTTCAGTGGGCCTGCCCCGGAACGCCTTACTGTAAGTTACAGTACCATCGACGGGCCCATCCAACCAGAGAGGATTACATGGTGGAGTCCGTAACAAGCTCGGAATGCTAACTCCTTTATTGGTCCAATGTTTCGGCCGCACAACGATGTGGGTCTCACTTTCTTATTAATCTATACTCATTGGTTTGTTGTTGTGGAAATCGGACCCGCTGCATCGACAATCTGGTTTCTGAGATTGGTGGCCTCCGTTTGGTTAGCCTCGATTCTGACTCGTTGATTGGCCGTAACGGGGCTCCGCCAGAAGGTTGCTGCGTGACATGTCTGCTCGCCTGGAGCTGCGAGCACGGCGGGGAGGCATCACCATGATGGGAGATTTTCAGGGATAACCAGTGTCAGCAGAAAATCGGATATCATCGTTCATACACAGAAAATAGAATAGAACAACCTGCCAAGGGAGTAAATACATATAATGAATTCTATTTTGGCTTCAAGAAACGGAAAGTACAACAGACACCTTGATCCGAAACCCACTCCAGTCTAATATATCACTCAAAAGGAACTGTTCATAAATGGATGACTTGATAGGTAACACCATGCCGCAGTACGAATCAAAAGAGCAAATGCAAGTCCGGACTCGGCAGGGAAAATAACCGACCCGCAGTCCTTGTAGCCTACAACGGAACGGACACTTTCCGCGCTAGGTGGACGTTCCAGGCCGTTAAAAGAATTGAAAGCAAACACCCCCCGTAAGAAACATCTTTGCGGATCATCATTATGAGAAGGCACAAACTGCCTGGGAGAAAATGGGAATAAAGAAAGAAAATAAAAAAAAAGATAGAAGGCTAGGAGAGAAAGTAGACAGGGCACGTCCGAATCCCGACGGGACGTGTGCTAGATAGAAGGGGGGAGAATGAGATAGCGACCCGTCTTCAATCATTCCGTAGATCAGCCGGGAGAAGGGTACCAGGATGAACCCTACACCTACCCTTAGCGAGTGCCAGGAGTAGCGCCCCCAAGGACGCTCTTGACAGCTTCTGGGGTATACCCAGGGGTCACAGAACCCATGAACAAGAAACACACTAGGACAAAGCCACCGATAACGACAAGCTTACGCTGGACCGGACGGTTGGCGCCATATTCAGCCCATGAACGACTGGCCTGACCAGTATACTCTTTAATCTTCTCACCGCCGAGCTTGTAGTAGACAAGACCCATAAGAGCGAGGGAGTAACCGAAGAACTGAAGCTTGGTGACCTGGGTGCCCCAGATAACCATCGACGCAACGATCAGAAGGATATCCTTCAAGACACCGCACAGGGTCATGACCAAGGATGAAGTCTTGCCAATCTGCAGCGAACAGTTAGTCACCGAGCACATGAGAAATGCAGACTGTGAGAAGTGCTTACCAGGAAGACAACGGAGACGTTCAGGAGGAAAGCAACACCAGCATTAGCGATCAGCGTCCAGATACCCACACCATAGACCTGGTCCATGGTGACTTTCGGGACCTCGAGGAAAAGAGCAGGAATAGCGTTCATGACCGCGCAAACCGGAGCATAGTAGTAGAGCGAAACAAGGGGGTCCATCTTGTACTCGGCGGAGCTGAGTAGACGCTGCACCATGACCAGGCGGGTGGCCTCGAAAGTAAGGCCGGCGACCTGGTAAAGAACACCGATGAGGACAAACGTGATCTCGCCGAACGAGGCAATGATAACACCGATGACGATGACGATGACGTTCAACAGGACCTTGTAGTTGACGGGAGCCATTCCCATACCCCAAGTAGCAAAAAGGACGGCGACGGGAGTAGTAGCCTACGTAAGTTGTAAGCACACACTGTACACCACAGTTGAGCACGCCACGTGGAAGTGAAAAGGAATCCTACCTTGAGCATCTGGATGAAGGCGACACTGAGATACAGATAGGCCACATTACCACAGATCAAGCTCAAACTGAAAAACAGACCAATTGGGACGATAGCACGGAGATATACGCGGCCAGTCATTTTGACATTTTTGCGACCATCGAGCAGGGTGGTAGTGCGGGCCAGAATTTGTGTCATCAGGGTTGCAAAGGACAGATGCCATGTCGTGAGGACAATAGCTATGAAGTTGTTAGAACGAGAACTACTTGGTGGGATGGATAGAGGAGCATACGGTAAGCTACAGAGGAAAAAAAAAACTGTCAGTCTCTAGTCGTCCATGTCTCTTTGGTTGTTTGTTCTAGGGGTAAGCACTTACGGAAACGGTTAGGATCCAGGAGGTATTTCTGGAACAAGATGACGCTGGAACTCAGAGTAATCCAGACACTGAACGGTTCGATTAGCCATGAGCGATGCATCAATGGTCTCACCACAGACTTACCTGACATAGAAAGCGGGGTGGATGGAGGACTTGGGAGCCGGCCTCTCAGCGGCGGGATTGACGGTGGGCAAGACTGGCTCCGGACGAGAGACCTCGCCGGAGGATCTGACCTTTTCGTCACTCATTGTGGGTTTGCGAGACTGTGCAGCCAAAAAGCTTTGAAAGTCGAAGGGTCGCTGCCTTAGCAGGCTGATCTGGCCAAAAGCTGCGGTTGCCACGAGGAAGGGCGAAGAAGAAAGAGAAGCTCAGAAGAGAGGTGAAAGAGTGTGGAAGTGACTAGTCGGCTTGAAGGAGAAAAAAAAGAGAAGGTATTATTGAACGAAAGAATGAGAAAGGTAGATTAAAACAAGGCTAGAGTGAACATGCACGAAGAAAGGAGTGGGTGGTTGTCGTGGTCCAAGGGAAGAAGGAGAAAGCAGGAAAACAGGGAGGACGGAGGAGGGCGAGTTTAGTTGTACTCCGCAATACAAGTAGGTAGCACGGATGCCGGGAGATTATTTTCTTTTCTTTTCTTTTTTTTAAAAAAAAAGCCTCTTGGATGCGCTGGAGGAAGCAGAAAGGAAGTGCGAAAATAATTTTTTAAAAAGAAATTAAATTAAATTGCGCTGCAGGTCTTCCCTTTGTGAAGACAAGGTGATGACAGGGACAGCGAAGCAGAGGCCGCAAATAACTACACCAATAAGCCCGGGGGGCAGGAAGGCGTGATAATCAGTGGGCCAGCAGAGAAAGTTGATATCTGGTGCGCAAAGCCAGGGGGACGGACAGACCAGGTCGAGAAGAGAAAAAAGAGGCGATCTCGAAGGCGAGAAGAAGCGTACCCACAGCGTTGAAACAGATTACAATAGAACAGCTGCAGCGGATGCAATAGCTAATAGGTAGGTAACTCGTGGCGACACTGTAAAGTACACGTACCCCTATGGGCCAACCCCCCTACTGATAAACTCACCCCCTAACTCCGCGCTTATGGGACAGTCAGCACTGGTACGTATTGCCAGCAGCCAAGCAATCGGCCCTGTTGTTCAACAGCACGGTCTGGATGGATACTGCCGATGCTGATGCGATGCTGTGCCATAGCCTCTACAGTCCTGTACAGTGTACGCCTGTCTCACTCCTCGTGCTGCAGAACAGGGAGGCTGGAAAAAAACCGCAAACGGATGGATCAGTGCATTACGCAAGCCAACGGGTGCCAAGAAGCCCGAATATGCTTAAGCAGTGGGACGGCTGGCGATCAGATCGAGAATGGATGATTATGGAGGTCGTCCGGTCTGAAACTCGGTTCTCCGGACGGAGCTGAGACACTCCCACAGTCACTCTTTTTTCTGAACCCGAATCTCAATCTGGGATCTGTGTGGCCAGGGCGCCCGTCTCTCTAGAACTTCCTTGCTTAAATCCCAGTCCAGGCTCCGTGTTCCCTGGGTACAGAAAAGAAGGGTTTCGTAGGAAGGGAGGGTGAATCACAGGCAAGAATATTTGCCAATCCCACCCATTATCCCTGTCGGGAACAGGGATCCTCACTGCGACTGAGCAGTGCATGAAGATCCTCATTTCCTTCTGGAGTGGTTGCATCTGCCACAGAATCGAGAATCAAGCCTTCTGGCACCTCCCACTGAATCTGTGTCTTGCATCTGACTTATGGCTGACAGGTCTAAATAGAGCACAAGGCACTTTAAATGTCTGGTCGATATCTGTAGAACTGTTTGTCTTGGAGTTTGATATTCTCCAATTCTAAGTTGTCTACAATGTACTACTACCGTTCCGTCATGTGTTCAGCGTTCTTGGAGACGCGTCATGTCGCCAACCTCCATATTATTTAGTTTGATATTATTATTAGTCCCTTTCTGAGTTGACGATGCTACCTATCACATCCACCCCATTATCCGGACGGCGTAGATCTAACATCAAATACTATAATCAGACGACAGGCTTTGCGCCAAGATGCGTTCCTCATGCCTTATTCGGCATGCCTGCAGGAGAAAGGCAAAATAGAGTATCCATGCTGTACCTGCTGCAGCAGTCTGCTTGATGTGCATCCGTATGGAGTACAGATGTTGATGGCGTTGTGTTGCACCGTATTCGCTAATTAGGTTATTATGATCTATTGGCGTTTAATATTATTATAATTTTATGACCCCTTTTTCTGCGCCGCTAGGGAGCACCAGAGATGGAACTGCAAAATTAAGAAATATAAATCGCGACGGCTGGTCAAACTTGAAACACGCCCCCCGTTCCCCACAGCAACTATCTGCTGGAGTTGACATGCTTAGGTTGGCTGTACTTTAGCTGCCAGTCGACGAGACACGCTTAGGGATTATCTGGAACCGTCCACCCCAAGTACCGACTTACCTGTCCTCTTTTTGTCCTCTGTCCTTTTCCCCTTTCTTTAACCATCGTCATCGGTTTCCTTTTTCCTTCTTGAATTCTACAAAACTTCCCAGCCTCCCTCCGGTTTCTATGTTGAGCGCCGCCCGCAAGACCCTGAACCGCGTTCCCAGTTTTCAGGATATTCTACAAGGCAGGATGACCCATCCAGACATGTAAGACTGACCTTTTCTGCTCAATGTGTCTTCTTCACTTCGTGTCCATGCTAACACTCGATCTCTTTTCTCACCAGTTCCGTCGATGTTCTTGTCATCGGTGCAGGCCCAACTGGGTTGGGTGCTGCGAAACGACTGAACCAGATCGTACGCGACCCAACACGAACAAGTCCGTATCTCTCGGGATCTGATGGAATTGACATATTTTCTCTTCTTTTTTTAACAGGACGGCCCCTCTTGGTTGATTGTCGATTCCAATGAGACCCCTGGTGGTCTGGCTTCTACCGACGTTACGCCCGAAGGCTTCGTATGTCTGCTACGACGGAACACTTCCACCGTTCAATCAAGCTGACCTCAATTGCAGCTCTTCGATGTTGGTGGCCACGTTATTTTCTCCCACTACAAATACTTCGATGACTGCCTAAACGAGGCATTGCCCAAGGAGAGCGATTGGTACCAGCATCAGCGTATCTCTTACGTCCGTTGCAAGGGCCAATGGGTTCCCTATCCTTTCCAGAACAACGTCTCCATGCTCCCCAAGGAAGATCAGGTCAAGTGCATCGATGGCTTGATTGACGCCGCTCTCGAGGCTCGCGTGTCCAACTCTAAGCCCAAGACCTTCGATGAGTGGATTCTCCGTCAGATGGGCACTGGCCTAGCTGACCTCTTCATGAGACCTTACAACTTCAAGGTCTGGGCTGTACCAACAACTAAGGTGGGTCTCTTATGTGGATACCCAAGGCGCTGTTGTCTCCAGCGTTGGCTTTTGCGAATCAGTATGCTGAGACTTCCCGCCTCCAGATGCAATGCGCCTGGCTTGGTGAGCGTGTTGCTGCACCGAACGTGAAGGCCGTCACCACGAACGTCATCCTGCAGAAGACCGCCGGTAACTGGGGTCCTAACGCCACTTTCCGCTTCCCTGCCCACGGAGGCACTGGTGGTATCTGGACCGCCGTCGCAGACACTCTGCCCAAGGAGAAGACCCGTTTCGGTGATAAGGGAAATGTCATCAAGGTCAATGCTAACAACCGCACCGTCGTCCTGAAGGACGGTACCACCGTCGGCTACGAGAAGCTTGTCTCCACCATGGCCGTCGATTTCCTGGCTGAGAAGATGGGCGATAAGGAACTCGTCGATCTGAGCAAGGACCTCTTCTACTCCTCCACCCATGTCATTGGTGTCGGTATTCGTGGAGAGCGCCCTGAACGGATTGGTGACAAGTGTTGGGTAAGTCTACTGGGCAAGACAATCAGTTCGGCCATGTTGTACGCTAACCAACCGGTTGTTATCTACAGCTCTACTTCCCCGAGGATAACTGCCCCTTCTACCGGGCCACCATCTTTTCCAACTACTCCCCCTACAACCAGCCTGCTGCGTCCAAGAAGCTACCCACCCTGCAGCTGGCCGATGGCTCCAAGCCCCAGAACACGGAGCCCCAGAATGGCCCGTACTGGTCCATCATGCTGGAGGTTTCTGAGTCCTCGATGAAGCCTGTGAACTACGAGACACTCCTGGCCGAGTCTATCCAGGGTCTCGTCAACACCGAGATGCTGAAGCCGACGGACGAGATTGTCTCCACGTACCACCGCCGCTTCGACCACGGTTACCCCACTCCATCCCTGGAGCGCGAGGGAGCTCTTACGAAGATCCTGCCCAAGCTGCAGGAGAAGAACATCTGGTCGCGTGGTCGCTTCGGCAGCTGGCGCTACGAGGTCGGCAATCAGGACCACTCTTTCATGCTGGGCGTGGAAGCGGTCGACAATATTGTCAACGGAGCGGTCGAGCTGACCCTCAACTATCCCGACTTCGTCAACGGACGACAGAACACCGAGCGACGACTGGTCGACGGAGCGCAAGCATTTGCCAAGAAGAAGGCTGCGCAATAGGCGTGATGGGAAGCATCGACATAACGCAATGAATCCTGAGGACACGGAACTCTACATTTCTAATCATATGAAATCATTCTGAGGCGATAAACGGAAGAGGGTTTTCAAGGGACTTTATTTTTATTTTTATGTTTTTCCTTTTTTGGGAATAGCAGTCATTCTGATTCCGCTGTTATTAGACTTCATACTTCTTTCCCTGTTTTTCTTCCTTCAGAGTCTGTTTTTCGTTTCTTACTCCCATTTTCTGCGCCTAATGTTAATAACACCGGCGCCAAGTGGCAGCTGGACCTGGAAGGGCTCTGGGCAAGTAGAAGCATCGACGTAATTGCAGATTGCATGGCAGTGGCTGAGTATCGGACGGACAAGTGTCGGCGGCCCTCGTGACCGGACTAAGCCGAACATGGGGAATGTTGGAGGTTACATGGGTTCTGCCTGGTTGGATCGCCCTCGCCTGACCCAGTAGAGCTGGTTCTGGCACCTAAATAGGAATCCAATAACATGAGACATACCTCCATTAGAGAAAGTCTGCAAACCACGGGTCAAGCCACACGCTGCTTGGTCACTGACGGACGCTAGACCGCAAACAGAATAGCGCTGATAATGCCTCAAGTGCCTACGCGTCCTATCCTTGCGGTGTTGCGTGTCTGCCAACGTATGCTTATGCAGACAGGGTTCCTTTTTCGTCGAGGCATATCAGTTGTGGCAGATTATGCATATAGTTTTTGCATTTGCGACATGAATCTGCTTGGAGTTATCTTGGGGTTGTCCCTGTACAGCCATGGAACACGCCGAGCAGGGTCCAATGGAACGCGGCGTTTCACACCCAGCTGGGTCGTTCCCAGCGCTAGTTGGCGTTCGCTCTCCGGATTCCAGCATCTAAATTGGTATTATTATTATTACAAACCAATATTAATAGGGATGACTGTTTATTCTGTGGCAATGAAAGAATCAAGGATCATAAATAGTGTACTCGCTGCGCTTCCGCTGGCTCCGGCCAGGGTATATACATACTGCTGCATCATAGATCTCTGTTGATAATTTCTCATTTTACCGTTTATACGGAGCATTCCTTGCAGATTGGCGCCAGTTTCTCTTGTCGTCGCTTGTCAATCCTGGCATAATTTCCCTCATCCCCCCCGGATCAACCATCAACCCCTTGGTTTTTTTTCTTTCCCTTCTTCCCTGTATTGGATAAAGACATTATTCTCCTTCGTTTCGCTTTCACGCCCGCACATTGTCCGGAAAGATGAAACTGCGTCTCAGCCAGCTAGCCGCTTTACTGCTCCCCGTTACAGCTGCTGTGGCTCAAGATGGAGTCCTCAAACTGCCAGTGAAAAAGTCCAACGCCGTCGACCACATACTGGCGCGACGGAGTACCGATGACACCGTCAATGTTGTCCTCTCGAATCAACTGGTCTCGTACATGGCCAACATCTCCGTTGGCACCCCTTCCCAGGAGCTGCAGGTGATCCTGGATACGGGGAGCAGTGACCTGTGGTTCCCGTCCTCCTCCGTCTGTCCTAACACCAGTGAATGCCCGTATGGTTCCTGTATGTGAACTCTACTGCCCCCACCCCCCTCTTTGCTCTCTGACTGACTTCACATTGCAGTTGACTCTGGGAAATCTTCCACATATGAAGAACTCGCAGCCGGGGACTTCGAGATTCAATATGCCGATCAGTCTGGTGCGCAGGGCGATTATTTCTCCGATGTGCTCAAGGTTGCTTCGGCGACCCTAAAGAACTTCACCATGGCTCTGGGAACGAATCTTACCAACCAAGCCGAAGGCCAGATCTCCGGAGTTCTGGGCATTTCCTACGTCGCGGATGAGTCCAGCGTGAGCAACCACTACCCAAACTTCCCGCAAGAGCTGGTCGCCCAAGGTGCGATTAAGACTCCCGCATATAGCTTGTATCTGGACGATCTAAGTATGCCTCTCCCTCCTTTTAATTTGCCTTTACTAACAACTTTTAGACTCGAACACTGGTAGCATCCTTTTCGGCGGTATCGACACGGCCAAATTCAAGGGTGAACTCCAGATCCTGGATATCCAGCCCATTAGGAATGTATACGCCATGTTCAATGTCGTTCTGAATAGCGTCTCCTTCAATGACTCCGGATCCACAACCGAAGTTAGTTCGGGCAGTGCCCTTGCCATCCTGGACTCGGGCACCTCCTTCACCATCGTACCGAAAGATGTCTTCTCCAATATCCTCGAGTCCTTCGGCGACATTACCGTCACCGAGTCCCAGGGCAACTACTACCTCCCTTGCTCCGCAGGCAACTCGGGTGACAGATCCTTCACCTTCGAATTCGGCAACTCCTCCACCGCAACCATCACGGTGGACCTGTCGCAATTCCTCATCCAAAGCAGCCGCACTATGTGCATCCTCGGCTTTGACTATACCACGGACGACTCGTACACGCTGGGTGACACCTTCCTTCGCTCCGTCTACGCCGTCTACGATCTCGCCAATAACCAGATCGGTGTGGCACAGGCTAACTTCGACACGTCGTCCTCGCACGTCGTCCCCTTCGAGTCTAAGGGTGCCAAAATCACTGATACCAAGGGAACGGGCTCCGCCACTTCTACCTCCGCCACTTCATCGGCCGGCGCCACCGGCACCGACGGAGCTAAGAGCGCTGCTATTCGTCTCTCTGGATTATCTGTCCCAGCATCGTCCTTCGCGGCAGCGATTGTCATGTTGCTTATTTCACTGTCTTGATTGATTTGATATTTTGATATTTAGCAATTCTTTTTCCCATCTGCGTCCTTTGTTTTGGATATCTCCTTTGGACAGTCGTTGAACAATGCATGCATCACACCATCTATTCCATCAGTTTTGCATATTGAAAATCTTTTCTTGTCTTTAATACTCGAGTCGACCACATGCATCGCATCCACAGGCTGGATTGGTTTGGTTTCTGTTTTTGTTTCTGTTTCTCTCTCATTGCATCCATGTACTCTGTACTTTATTACGGTATATATTGCATTATATTGGCTTTAACATTTCCTTGTTCCCATGTGAGAAAGAAAAGAAAAGAACGCCACTTTCCGTATGACACCAGCTTCAACATTGTCAGTTTGGAATATTGCATAGCGTGGATTGGATAGGTAGCATTATACAATGCCCAATAAATTATATGATTTTTCAAAGGGGTCATCAAATCAAGCCGGATGTTTATTTATGCTTGCCATGGGATGGAATTCATGGACACATGGTACCAGCCGATGAATGCAGACAGGGAATCTATTATTTATTTCCGTTTTATAGTGAGCGCTGCTTATTATTATTCCACGATCATTAATAGATACTGTCTATGGATGCTACAAGGACACGAGCCAATTGAACGTCATGGTTGTACAGTGTAAATCACTGCGCAAATATCATATTCATAATATCATACTTCGTAGACACCTACGTAATCCTGCAGATGCTAAAGCTTTATTTTTGGATCAAGGAAGGCTGTGCAGTTCCGGGTTCCCAGCACACCAAACATCAGAGCGTTGGCTGCAGTGCTGACACAAGACTTTGCGACAGACATATCGACTTCAAATTATGGCCGGTTGTACCACGAACCGAACGGCTGGCGCCTGAGTTGTGCCATGCCGAAAATTTCGGCCTCTGTCTCGCTCTCCCTGTCTAGTTGCGCAACCATATTGTTGAAATAGTGTTGAAAAATCACCGATTCCTCTGCAATTTCGCGGAGTTCATGTGCGTCCTATTTTGCGATTCAATCCTTCATTAATATACGCGAGACGGCTGATCGGCATGGGAGAACTTACAAATGGGGTTTGGCCGTGAGCCCGTTCATCAAGCTCCAGCCCGCCGCTGCTGTCGGACGCGGTCGCAGTCGCTTGTTGGCTGTTTGACTGAGAGAGATGAGTGGTCGCATTTGCCTGATTGGGCAAGGCATCAGCCTGACGTCTTCCCGCATGCTGGTGCTACAGCGCAGACAGATGCATGTTAGTTTGGTCCAGCGGCATATCAAGTAGGACAAGATCGACGCGTACAGGTGCAACATCATCTGGAATTGCGGTACCCCCATTCCCATTCCCACTCCCACCATGCGCGTCATCCCCCGTTTCATCTCGATTCACCGATGCTGGAGGTTCCTCCTTCCTATCAGTATTCCGGGCAGGTCTCGCAGAAACGTCATGGCTCACTCTGTCGTTTGCGGTACAGGCCCACGAGAAGATTCCATCATCAGTCGCACCATCACATCCGAAACGCACGTGGGTGCCGTATGTTGTGCTGTTTCGACCCTCCTGAACCACTCCTCGGGGCTCTGGAGTCTGGTTGTGACGGAGTTCCATTCCGCCTGGGGCTTGGTCAACGTCAGCAGCGGGAGCCAAAGTTGACGCGTTCTCCGGCTTGGGTGGATCGCCAGCACTAATATTAATTCTGGTAGACCTGTGGATCTTTTCATCCATATTGCTCTCAGGGCGCGCATGAGAATCGTTGGAAGGCCCCGCATCGGCGTATGTCGCTGCGGAGACTGAGTGGCAATCTCGATGTAGTAGAGAGTTGCCAACGATTGTACGATGATATCCAAGGTCAAACCCACTTGTTATCTCTCGAGATATAGGAACTTGTGGTTTGTTGTTGTTTTCAATATTATCTGGCACAGAACCTGCTGGGCGCGCGAGTTGTGAAGGGACGCTGGTGACCATCGCGGATTCTGTATCTCGGCTGACTGAAAGATCCAGGTAATTTCTCGTCTCTAAATGGAGTTTGTTTGGGCCTTCTGGCCCAGGGCAATGAGTAGTTGTTCGGACAGATAAAGGTGCACGCAGTACATACCAGTTTCCTTGCCCTTGTCTTGACCGAGAAGGCAGCTGACAGGCACTTCACTGACCGGGACACTGTCAGTTTCACCAGAGACACCTTTGAGGATTCGAAGCAGAGGTAGCTCTACGAAATAAGCGTCTTTGTGTGATGCCCACTGAGATGTTGTGCGGACGATCAGAGCTGGGTCTTCTGGGAAGTCCGCTGGACGTCGGTGATCTTTCCACGGGACAGAGTGGGTTGCTTCGAGATTCCAGGGCGATAAACAATGATTCGGAGCTCTTTCAGCGTTGCCACTTATGGGGTGAGCCAATCCATCTGGTGAATGAGCTTGCTTCCACCGGCAAGTCACTGTGTTGACCCTGTTGGGTGTGAATGAAGCAGACCAGCTAGGGCCAGCATTGGACATGGATGGTCCCATTACTTCTTTAAGACCAGTCTCGGTGATGGCAATCTCTCCCGTACTTTGCGGAATACCAGAGAGATATGCTCCCAGGCCTGTGAAGGATCTGGTGCCGTTGTCACTGGCATGAGCTCTACGATGTGGGCGTGATGATCCATTCGTGAACGCAGGGTCAGAATCAACTCGACAGCTTGCGTCCGAACCATCAACAGAAGAACAAGCGCTCCGAAGTGCACTGGACACTCTGGTATCTTCTTGAAAGCAATCCTCACAGTCTATACATAGCTTGCTGAACGAAGCGACCAGTGTGTGGCGGAGCAAAATCCGTTGGAGGTGACACTGAAGATCGTCTTCACTAATAGAGATGCCTGACGGTGGCAATCGAATCATGTTCCCCCCTTTTTTTATTTAATGGAAAAAAAAGATAAAAAAAAAGACCGAGATAATTTAGGCTTCTGCCTTCTGTGACCTGCCTGCTTGATTTTAGAAACAAATTGCGATGCTAAACGAGTAGCGGATACTGTAGAATGCGAATGCGACATGCGTCGCGGGGATAGGCATTGACAGGAAAGAACCAAACAGGAAAGATCTATTTATATACATGTTTGGGATCCATTCCACTAAGCATCCTCCGTTTTAAAATGGAAGGGAGATTCAAGTCAAGGAAGCCCCCATAGCTCGCAGCAGCAACTTGAAGTCGTTGCTGAGGTCTGATTGCTATTTATGGAAGTATGGGACGGAACCAGCCGTTCAACGCAGCACAGCACACCAAGCGAAATCCCGGGCCATGTGCGATCGAAGAGATAGCAGAGAAGGGATAGAGAATATGCGAGTATATAATTAATATCTCATCGAGACAGCAGGTGGAAGAGAAGAATATACCTGGATGATATCTGCTTTGGGACAAGCGGCAATACGGTAAGTAACCACAAGGCGGTCAGGCCAGCTCCGTTTCAACTTCGACTTCCAACTCCTCGTCTCTCGCTCGCCTGGGCTTCTCTGCTGTCGGCAGGCGTATAATAATCTCGTTGTTTTTATAAAGAAAGAAAAAAAAAATTAAAGATCATCTCTCTTTCACCTCCTTTACATCGGCTTCAGAATCTCTCTTTCTCGAATTCGCCCCCCGCTGTCTCTCTTTAACCATATCTGTCTCCGTACCATGCATCCTCAGCACCTCCGATCGCCGCCATAGTCCGTCGGCCTGCTCTCGATTTCGATTCTTCTCTAGCGATCGATGACCATTGTAGGCGCCTACCGTATGAACCTGACCCATCGCTCTCTGCGCTGATACCTCCCACTTTACACGGCTACCGTCCTTCGTGTGCTGGTTTTCTTATCGTCCTGTTTTCAGATTGATGCCTGTGTGCCCACCATGGATGGCGATCTTAGTCTGTCACAATCTTTGGGTGGCCTACGGATTGCCAATCCAGATGATGCACCTGAAGATGTGGCTCTGACGACTGCGGGAACTACTGTCGCGGCGTCCGATTCGAGGAGCGAGTCGACCTACTTACAACCAGGATCGGCCTCTGCGCCTTCAACTTCATCGATTCTTGCGTCTATCGAGGATCCTCATGGTCCTCATTCTTCAACGGCACCTGAACCGTATTCTTCTTCCGTGGAGTTGAGGCCGTCGGCCCCCAATGCATACCAGGACCAGTACCAGCAGTATCATACCTACCCATCGCAATCTTACGCTTCTTATCCCAATTCCTCCCGCTCGCTCTACCTGAACGGTTCTACCTCAACACTTACTCATGACCCTGCATATCCCATTCGCACGGATTCGACAGCGTCGACCGAGAGTAAGGCTCGTGCGGATTCTCGAGGTGTCTCAGCGTTGCAGGCCAGCGCTCCGTCGCGAGACGACAGTCATAGTGATCGGTCGTATGGCCCCGTGCAATACTCTACAAAGGGCGGTCCACCCGTAATGCGCCAGCCCTCCAAGGCTCGTGCTCGCGGCATGGGACTCCCTCAACACGGTTCGCCTTATGCGTTGGAAAATGGGCCCCCTTCAAGCAGTGAACAATGGCAAGACCGTGGCGCGGCCGTCACTGTGCGGCAAGAGCTCGACACGAACGGGAAGCCCGTGGTGCGGTATATCAAAAAGGGCGTTCGTGATTTTTCATTCGGCCAAACCCTCGGGGAGGGCTCCTACAGTACCGTCGTGTTTGCAACGGATCGCCAAACCCTAAAAGAATACGCGATCAAGATACTGGATAAACGACATATAATCAAGGAAAAGAAGGTGAAATATGTGAACATAGAAAAGGATACTTTAAACCGGCTCACGGAGCATCCCGGTATCGTCCGGCTATATTATACTTTCCAAGATGAACGGTCGCTCTATTTCGTGCTCGACTTGTGCAAGGGAGGCGAATTATTAGGTGTGCTAAAACGGATGACCACCTTCGATGAGGAGTGCACGAGATTTTACGGTGGACAAATCCTTGATGCTATAGATTACATGCATAAGCGCGGTGTTATACATCGTGATCTCAAACCTGAGAACGTTCTCCTTGACAGCCAGATGCATGTTAAAATAACCGATTTCGGGACGGCGAAGATCCTGAACTCTCAAAAGCGACCAGATGAAAATCCTTCCAAGACACCGCCTCTAGATCCTGCGGAATCCGCCGAGGAAGAGAGGGCAAGCTCGTTTGTTGGCACAGCAGAATATGTCAGCCCCGAACTCCTGACCGAGAAGAATGCTTGCAAAGCTAGTGACCTGTGGGCATTTGGGTGTATCATCTACCAGCTCCTTGCAGGTCGACCTCCCTTCAAAGCAGCAAATGAATATCTGACCTTCCAAAAGATTGTCGCACTCGACTATGAATTCCCCGTGGGCTTTCCTTCTGTTGCTCGTGATCTGGTGGAACGTCTCCTTGTTCTTGATCCGGCAACTCGTCTCCCAATCGAACATATCAAGAATCACGAGTTCTTTAGAGGCATGGTATGGGGGCCTGAGCTGTGGAAGCGAAAGGCTCCCCGATTAAAAGCATACGTCCCGCCTCCCCGCGAGCCTATCAAACTCAACGGTGGTGCAGGCGATGGTGGCAGTTTCCCTCCGAACGTCCCAACTGCGAGTTCGAATAATAACAATGCCAACCCAAGAGCGCTTCCCAGAGTTGTGACGGAGTTGCCCCCTCCGAGCCAACTCGATATTGAGTGGTCCCCTGTTTTAGCCAAGTCCAATGAAAGAATATTGAAGCTAGGTAATATGTCCGTTTCGGTTTCCTCGGGACCTTATCATGCCTCCAAGAATGGTGGAGAGCATGAACCGACAAAGAAATTCTCCCGGTTCTTTGGAGCGGGAACCACCAAAAGGAGACAACGGCTAGTGATGGTCACTAGTCATGCTCGTATAATTGTGGCTGCAGCCGGGGGCGACGAGAAAAAGGCCAAGTTTGATATCTCGCTCCTTACGCCCGGGTTACAGTATCGAAGCGTGACGGACTCGAAGGGCATTACTTCTTGGATTGTGGATACGGTAAGGAGACACTTCCCCTCGCGATATGGACTTGGAAGTTTTATATTAATTCTCTGTATAGAAGGAGAAACACTTCGTCTTCGAAGACCCCAAGTCGTCGTCCACTATACCTGGTACAACAGCATTGTCGTCCCGAGAATGGTTAGATGTGCTGGACCGCGCACGGGAAATAGCCTTGGCACAGCAAATTGGTCCATCGTCGTCTGCTGAGGACTCGTACCGGGATCTACCCTCTGGTTTGTCTAGCCACGCCAGCACGCTAAACCAAGTCCCGGATCCCAAACCAGAGGGTTCGCATACTGGGAGAGCCACTTTGGTAAAGCCACAACCCACGGACTCGGATTCCATCAAGGGAAAGAAGAGGTTTAGCAGGCGCCATTCGAAAAATGGGCTGTCAGCAGTTTTCTGATATCCAAGTTGAAAGTTATACACTCTTTACGCTCCGAATACTCTCCCCTTTATCTTCTTTACTTTGTTGCTTTGGTGCGGTTCACTAAGGTTCTACGAACTGGTACAGCTTCTTACTGCTACCCTCATTATATCTTGTTGCATTGCATCATCTTGCATCCTGGCATGACACTATCTCCTTCTAACGATGTTTTCCTTTCATCATATATCTTTTTTCACCTCTGGTGCGGTTTGATATGGGTGAAACTTGCTCGTGAAACCTTGAGGGATCTATAGCCGTTTTCGTTCTTTGCTCTATTATCTGTTCCTTCTCCTAGCAGGCTCATACGGCGTCTTCATTCTCCTCTTTTGGGTTGCATTTTGCAAGAATGAGCGTATTTCCCCCTCTTTTTTGGCTGTTTTACTTTACTTTCCCAAAGAAGTCGCTGCATCTAGATTTGGAAGAACGGTTCGTACGGCTAGTTCCTATTTCTTTTACACTTTCGACCTTTTCCTATCACACCTCTACCTCTCTTGCTCTTTCTTTTCTCTGGGTATATATTGCTCTCTTGGTTTATCTGGACCTGGAATCGAAAGCCCCATTAAGGCTTAGTTGACCCGTGCCTTGTATGCTTGGATTTCATTATGCAGAGACCGCATTTTTGCCTTTAATCAATGACGCTTTTTAATATTTTTTTCCCCCCTGATCAACATTTTCCTTCACTTCGTCTCTGTCGTATATACCACGCATGCTCTTTTCTTTTCTGAACGGATGGCCCACGCCGGCTTTGGCTGTGCAATTTGCTCACCCCCAAAGCTGCAATCATAGCTTTCTTGATTTCTTTTAAATTCTCTTTTTTTTTTGTCTATCTTATGAGGATACTATCTTTTGATGCGTATGGCGGGCTTTTTTCAAACATAACCAATTGTTATCACTGTTGGCGTCGCCTCCTAACTACTTGGAAGTATCTTACATATGCCATATAAATCTCAGCATTTTCATTTTCATTTCTCCTTTTTGGGCTAGATGGAAGGTGGTTCTTAGGAGTTTGAATAATATGGAATCATAAGTAATATCATTGCTTTGCTTATTCTAGGTCTTACGGAGCAGTAATTACGTTGAATTGACTATTATAGCATGGTATGTTAAAGCGATAACTATCAAGAGAAATAACATAATTATATATATTATCTAGTAGAGAGCCCTCGCACAATGAAACAGAGTGGATAGAAAGTAGTGAACCAGAAAGGTGGATGTGCAGGAAGGATAATTAGGTGCCATCTTTGCATTATATATATACCTATGTATTTATATAAAAAGCCAATCAATCTGGGAATTATCCAGTTCCTGGATCCAATCAAACTCCTCGTCAAGGTCATTATTATCATTATCGTCATCATCAGAACCATCACCCATGTCGGCAATAGGATCATCATTACATGGACCGACGAACAGGTGTTGTTGATGGTTTTCATCATCCGCTCGTTGTCTATTGCGTCTTTCCTGGCGATTGAGGTCCTTTTTCTGCCACATGACGGTCAAAACCCAGGCGGCATTCCGGACATTCACGCTGAGAATGGCCTGGTAAATACGGCTGAGTAGTTCCAGGATTGTGCCGCGTTTGGAAGGATACCTCATCTCTGCGCCGGCAATGAAAGTTGGCCATAGAAGACATTTAAAGTGCGGGTCTGCTCTCGGGATGAGGGAGAGCTGATGGACGAGCCCATCTGAGACAGCCTTGTGGTCTGCTGGCAGTGCAAGGCTGGAGCGGGCCGGGAAAGATGCAGTTGCAGAGCTCGATCTTGGGCGAGATAGGACCCGACTGACGTACAGGTAAACGGCAGCTTTGTATGCCGCTGCGAGACCAATGCGTGCAGACAGGTCCGGGAGGGAGTGGAAGGACTGCATTTCCTCGGCCCAGGCGGAAGGGTCAAATGCTTGAATATGCCGTAATAGGGCAGAAGGCGTCCGGATGGGTTTTGATCCCTCCGCAAGAAATAACGGCGCGCATTCGGCGGTGGTCGGTTGGGAAGAACTGGAATCGAGGTTTTGGGATTCAGAGTACCATTGGGCATGGACAAAGAAAATCACCTCGAGAAGATAAGCAGGACAACCTACAAAGGAGGTCTGTTCGAGACGCTTCAAAACCGCTGGGCGTCCCATAGATGCGGTATAGAAAGGTTTGGACAGAGACCCCGGTTTTGCGAGTGTTGAACCCATAATTTCAAAGAGAAGACAGCCCTCAATGACGAAATTATCCAGTTCGTCCATGATCAGGCCTCTAGGCCTGCCCCCGTTCCTGTATTCATCTTGCCGACTCTTTAACAGATTCTTTGCGCCTTCCAAATGATACTTCCATGCTCCACTCCCAGATTCAACGGCATCTAGGAGAGCAAGGGCGATGGTGGCAGCAATAGTCCTGTCATCATTTTGCTTTACTGGATCGCTGAGATCCAGTGATAGCTGACGGAGAGCTCGCTGTTTGAACCACAGGAAGTGCTCATATGCCTTTGGAATTGGTCTGTTAGATGTAGAGTTTATCACCAACCTCCCTTTGGCATTGGCTGACGGAAGCGTCCCGGCCATCCCGGTCTCATTCGAAGCCCACGGAATGGATGAGAAGTCTCCGTTGGCAAGGAGGGCATAATGAAGAGCACCTATGGCAGAGAGGGCCTGCGCAAGAACAGGAGAGTCTCCGACCAATAATGTTAGGTCACGATATGGATTTTTAACATTAGGATACAGCGCGAGGATGGTCGCCATATGTTGACTGACTGCGGAGAGCAAGATAGTTAACTTATGAATGTGAACACCTAGATGATTGTGGTATGATTGCTCACAATGAAACATGTAGGATCTTGCAATCCGGTTGAAGTCTTTAAATAAAGGGTCGACCAAGCCCCAAGGCATGGGGACATAATCAGGACCACAGTCCCCGGGAATGCCAGCCCCGTTACTCCCCAGACGTACAACCGACCTAGATACTTCATAATTCGGAGTCAATACTCCCAAGCTACTTGATCCCGTCTGAATCACACTGTTTTCCAATGTGGGCGTAAGTCCAGCGCTATCGCGCTCGTTCTTCGAATCGCTGGAGCTTTCTCTAGCCCCAGAGCCCACGACGTCGTTAATGCTCCGACCCATCATTTTCCCCCGGCTAGCCACACCCTTTACCCAGACCAATGGCTTTTGGTAACCTAAACATTCCTTCCCAGCATTTCGACATTTCCGGCAAGTAGGGAGGCCATTGTCGCAGACAATGCGCCGACGGCGACAGGTATAGCAACCTTTCACGGTCATAACGGTGGTTCTAAGTCAAATCTTCCGTATCTATCGATATATCCAATGTATTCGGAATAGGCCAGTTGAGTATAGTAAGAGTCTAAGCACCAGAATCGCCATCCTCAACGAGGGTCAAGGAGTTAATGGGATGTATGATAAGAGAAATCTGACCAGACGAACTGCTCATCGAGCAAACGAAGGCCAATAGCAATGCAAGCAAAAATGAGCGAGAGCAGAGGATACGAAAGACACCAAGAGGACGCACTAAGAGGAGGCTGCACTGGCGGAGGAATGGGGAGGACGAGAAGAGGAAGACGAATCCAAGGGAGAGAGATAAGCATTGCTTAGTCATCAACACGTGATGCTGCTGAAGAGCATCGCAGGAGAGCTTCGATCGTCGAGCGCGCACTCTGAAGAATGTCTTTTCCTGTGCTGGCCAGCTCCCTGTTTTCCCTGTTTCAGTCAGCCGTCTTGTTTCTGCCACAATTTGATTTGCGGATGGCGACTGGAAGAGAACGAAATCTGAAGCACGTCTCGAGCTGAACCCTTCTCCGTATCGCGATCATTATCGTCAAGTCTCTCGTTAAGTTGCTACATTATTATGTGCTCCATCACGTCGGCATCAACACGCCAATTGCCGTCTGTTCGAGTCTTATATCCTTGTTAGCCAGGCTGCATGGATTGCTCCTGGGTGGATGAAGATTGAAAACGCGCCCAGGTGGTATCAGTCGTCTTCTGCCGCAAAACTCCCTTGCTGTCGCGCGTCCCCAGCCTCGCTCTTTACGTCTACTGAGAATTGACCTACTGGACAATACAATTGATACTCCCCAAATGGTTTCCCAAACCCAAGTTCTCGAGCGCTCCGGACCACTTCCGACTGCTCAGTCGGTCTCGTCGCGCCACTCTCATGGCCGTCGGCATCGTCCAGGCCGCTCGCACCACGGTGGCTCTTCGTACCAAGCGCAGAATGATTTTCCAATCTTCACACAGACAGGGGATGTGGAGATTGTCATTCACGCCAATGGACAGGAGAATCGATATCTCTTACATCGCCTGATACTGGCGCAATGTTCAGGATTCTTCCAAGCGAGTATGAGCGAAGAGTGGTCGCGGGGCCCCGTTGCTGGCCCTTCGAAGCCAGATGGCGTGCTGTGGCGAATTAGCGAAGATGATTCTCTTTCAGGCGGGTCTACCCTAGTACAGTCGGAGAATGGAAGCATCCTTCAAACGCCCGTGAAGAAGAGGTGGCGATTTGAGCTGGATTGGGAGAATAAGGCAGAGGACGAAGAGCCGATACTGGTTCAGAGGGTTAGTCTATGAAGCCTCAGCTCTTCAAATGAACTGATTTCTCATTTTTTTGACATCTGTCTAGCCACCCAGCTCTCCCATTGTGCTTGGCAACGATATCCCTTCTCCTTCATCGATGACAAAACCTTCTGCTCCGCAAGCAGGTTTCTTCCGTTCAATATCGCATCTTGCGGGAATACAATCAGCATTAAACCTGCCGAGCGCCACCGAGAGCGAGAGGGTCGATATGGATCCTCTAATCCGTGACTACGATAACCTCTTCCGTTTGTTCTACAACTACCCACCCGTTTTGAACAGTGTCAACATTGCTTCTGCGTATACAGAATGCAAGTCCCTTCTGGCATTGGCCGACATGTATGATGCGTTATCGGTGACTGGGCCGCGAGTTGACCATCACCTGCTGGGCTTTGGATCTCGACTCTTCAAACAGATAGCTAAATACCCTCCAAGCTACCTCAAATTGGGATATTTGGCACGGAGTCGGGTCATTTTTACCGAGGCTCTTATCCATGTAGTTGGACAATGGCCTACAGCATTGCCTCACCTACGGAATGGATCATACACCCCGGTCCCCACGTCAGTGCTTGACCTCATCGAAGACAAGGTTGAGGACTTGGAAGACCTCAAAGCACGCGTGGAATCAAAGCTCTTCCGCCTGACACTCACCACATCCCGTGGGGAGCGCGTCAATCCTAATAACGCATACCTTGACTGGCTAGCTGTCTCCTTATTCCGGCAGTGGCTGGTCGACAGCACCACACCTCCACCGGCCCCAATTCTCAAGAGCTCTAACAATACAAACTCCGCATCCCATAGCAGCCGTTCACCACGCGCTCCAAGCCAACGTTCTCAAGCCTCCGGCTCTTTGACATTGGGAACGCCTCCCACCACCGTCAGCTCCTCCGTACCAGTACCACCTGCATCGATCTACCGCCTCATCGGCTCGCCTTCAACACAAGCGTATCTACCTCACGACGAACTGAAAAGATTCCTCAAAGTACACCCCACGTCATCGTCAGATTGTCTATATACGCGAGACGTGTTGAAACGGTTCGAACGAAAAATGGACGAAATCAAACGGCTGGCACGCGAGATCGTCAAACCGCTCTTGAGAAACTTCCTTGAATTGGATCTGAAAGGAGGCGAGCTTGGTAGCTATCGAATAGGCGATGCTGTAATCAACGGTCCGCCGTATTTGACTTGCACAAGAGTCAAAGATGAGGATCTCCCTTGGGATTGATGATCTTTTTTTTTACACTTTTTATTCTCTGTTTCTGGTTTGGTTTTTTTCTTGCTGTTTCATTTTAACCCTTCTTTATGCCGAGATTTTTGATACCCTAACACATGGTTATGTTATATGATCCTTTTCACCACTCAATTGCTTTCAATGACTATGGCGAGTGGTTGAATTTCTAGTCCGATTTCTCTTTTTCTTTTCTTTTCTACTCTGATGACTGTTGTTTGCCCTGATGTTTCGGCCATGCGCCCATGATTTATGACATGTAATATGAATAATGATGCTCTTTTCTGGTTTGGTTAATCTGGTTCTCTCATAGTTGATCTCTTGAACACATTCAATACAACATCTAAGTGGGTTGTGAAAAATACAATACGAAATATGACTATAGTACAACATGGCTACATATAGTACAGCAAAATCCAGTTATACCAAGAATTTGTTCCGAATCTACGAACGTCGCCCATCCCCAATAACATCCATACCCATCCAGATTCTTAGCACCTCAGGGACGACAACGACACCCCGATTCTCATCCCAGCCATTCTCCAGGATAGCGGCCAGAACTCTCGGAACGGCAATGGCGGTTCCGTTGACCGTGTGAGGGAACCGGGACCCTTTCACCGCACCTCCACGGGCTCTAGTGCCCAGACGGCGGGTCTGGTAGTCCGTGCAGATAGACGCGGAGGTGACTTCACCCCATGCCATTTCTAAATCCGTAGTGGTGCGGTTGTTGCCCGCGTGAAGGCGAGAGGGGAATAAGGCTTCGATGTCGCGTTTCCGGGCTGCGGAGGCACCGAGATCCGCGGTGGGCATTTCGAGGATTCGGCAGGGGAGATTGAGCGAGGTGAGGATTTCGGTTTGGATCTCCAGCAGTTCTGAGAAGAGGGTGTCTGATGTCGTCTGTCCTTGCTGTTGCTCTTCCTGGGTCAAAGGAAGGTTGTCCGCCCAGCCAAACAGTTCCACTTTGGTAAATTCGTGAACGCGATAGAGGCCCTTTGTATCCACGCCACGAGCTCCAGCCTCAGCGCGATAGCACCGACTCGACGCTACGAGTTTAACAGGAAGCTCAGACGCGTCGATATCCCTGCCAGCGTACATAGCGGCCAGCGGAATTTCAGCGGTCCCCGTCAGCGACCGCTGGGGCTTTGCTTTATCCTTCTCGCTCTGCTCGATGGACCAGACCTGCTGTTCGTTATTCTGGTCGCGGGGCTGAAACCCACACGCCTCGGCGATGTACGAGTATACGACAGACGGCGGGGACACGACCTTCCATCCGCGCCGACGTGCGACGCTCAGCGCATACTGGATGAGAGCCTGTTCCAGCAACGCGCCCTCATTCGTGAGAAAATACCAACCCCACCCGGTTGTTGTAGCGGACGACGTAAAATCGATGAGTCCCAGAGAGGCGCCGATGGCGACGTGCGAGCGTCGTCGTGCCGCGTCAATGTTCGACGTCCACGCGGGAGGCGAATTCGGATCGAAATTAACGTATCCGACTAATCTCGGGTCATTACCAATGGGCGTCTCTGGCGACGACAGATTCGGCAGAGACAGAGCCAGACGGTGGATTTCTTCCGCGCATTCTTCTCTTCGCGTGGTCATCTGGTGGGATTCGTCTTTCAATCGCTGTGCTTCTTGTCGGAGAGACGCTAGACCTTTTTTATCCACATTACTGTCCTCTGCAAAAGCAGCTGTAGCACCGTTTTCTCCTTTCTCAGAGATCAATTTCGTAATGGACTTTTGCAACTGTTTCATTCGAGTCCGCGGAGCTTTGAGGTCGTGGTCCAGTCGTCGGGCCTCCTCGGCTAGATCCTGGATCCTCGTTGGAAATTCTGCATGAGACGCGTAATTGCGCTCGATGCAGTTCTTCGCGTATAGCTCCGCATTGTCTCGGATGTGTCTGATGTCCGGAGTCTGCTTGGGTGCTGTTGCGGGTCGAAGGTTATCCGAGCGACGGAAGGAGGTGGTAAAACCGCGACGGAGAGAACGAGGTAGTCGTAGTCCACTAGAGATTCTGCAATTGAGACATATATAGGAAGTTTGAGGGGAAGCCATGTGTGATGGGGATTGCAGTAGTTATTGAAGTGCTGGGAATAGTTGAAGGTTGGAATGAAGTCGTCTGTTTTTTTTGGGGAGATCGCTATCCGTTTGCCATTTTGGGCAATGTGACGTGACTCGCTGTGATATCAAGTAACAACTACAACTATGCACAATTAACACCCAGGTGTTTTACCCGATATATGCTGTAGGATTGTAGGATTCGTGGTTAACGCTGTATACCGATATACTACCGTATATAGTACATCTTGAAGCTCTTAATTGATATGCTTGCTTGCTTAATCGCTTGGTCCTATATATGCCGGATTCAGGGAACCCGGGTGTAGGCACCTTTTCTCCCGGAACATACATACCCCGTATCCGGGACCGGATTATCAGATAATCCACCTGTCCGAAGTAGTATATCCTGTTGGAGGGGGTTGAACTCGCTGAGTTGGTTGACCTAGCTAGAGAGGCCCGGAGTCGGGAGAACTATCTACACAGTGCGCTGACTAATGTGGACTAAACCTAACTAGGAAGGAGCTGAGCCATGGGAACCACCGACATATCCTCACTCTCAAAGGGTTAGATCACGTGGTACTCTGCCTCTTAGGTCCGCCCTCGCTGCATCTTACCACCACGTCGGCTCTTCCTGGGAAAGAGGGGTTTGGCTCCCCCTCTCGCCTATAGGGAGGCAAAGCAGGTTTCTACCAATTGAAGCCCTAACCAGGGTAGTGCTGGGTGCTTCCCCAACTCTACAGCACATAGTGCTCACATTTGTCTCCTTTAAGCATGTATTTGATCCTTCTTTTAGATAGCTCCACGCTTGGGAGGCCGCGGTCACCCGCCACGTGACCGCCGAGCGACGTTAAATAGTAACCAACCACCACGTCAGCCTATCTAGTTAGTTACCAACCAAGACATATGCCAGCGATGGCACGTAACCTGGGATATGCACAGGGCAAATGGATATAGTTTCGGTGATGCTGCTGCTGTTTGCATAGCCCCCTGACCAAATGTTGTAAGTCATCTGACAAACCCCATTTCGAGGATCCCAGGGTGTCTTAGCATGGGGTTATCCAATTCATCACATGAAGAGGAGGTTCCAGAGCCTATGTCCGGAAGTGCAGTATTAGAAGAACTCTCTTCATCCTGATGTTGTGGAGTTCGACAGCTCCATTACATGGCAAGTTGGACACAAAGGTACACCATTCTGGGCACCACATATATCGAAGTTAATGAGATTTTGTTCGCACAGCAGAGTTATCTATTTAAATGACCAAATTTGCAGATATAAAGCAACCCGGTGCTTATACCATGTCAAGGAACAGCCTGAGTGGCTCACCCTCTGCCCAAACCCCGCTCAGGGCGTGCCCAGCTCTATTCAATGAGCTCAGTAGCAGGGGGTGAACACCAAAATGGAAAGGGAAAGGCTTCAATGTTGGTAGAACAAAAGGTACATATGTCCATTTGGAAGAACAGCCTGGTACTATAATGTTAACCCTGACGGTCCCAAATCAGTCCACAACAGCCATTCTAGATACGGCAGAAGTCAACTATACACTAGATACCGAGTCTCGTTGTCCGAGCCACTGTGTGCTATCTCCATCATTGCAGTCTCGAAATATCCAGTCCGCACACCTAGAGACCTAATTTCTGTCTCTGCACCCTACTCCCCACCCCAACAAGAAGCAACAAACCAGCCCCAGCAACAGGGTAGAACGGAATCTTCAAAATATTAACATTATACGTCGTCCGCGTAGCAGCAAAAATAGCAACCAGCTCCAACACCAGCAACGCATAACCAGACAAGCGGTGGTATTTGTAGATCCGCTTCCCTCTATCCACACTGCCGAGGATCTGGGCCGGGAAGAAGTACTGAATCACTCCCACGAGGGCTTGTAGAACGATGCTGATGTAGGTGATCAGACCTACCACGCCGTGGAAGGAGGTGAAGCGAGGGTGATCGCCTTTGTTGATCTCGATGATGATCAGGCCGGAGAGGAAAGCGAGGATGCTGATCGATTGGAGGACGTAGTGGATTTTGGTTCCAAGGAGCTTGTTTCTTGGTGTTGAGGTGGTGGCTGGTTGGAGGATGAGCGCAGCTTGGACCTGGAGGAGGAGGGCGGAGGAATTCAGAAGCTTTCATTGTTAATCACCGGTAGAGAACAGTGTTTGTCTCGTAGATCTGGGAGAATTCAATCCATCTCTTACAGGGTGAGGAGAGAAGAAAATCAATTGATTTGAGAGGATGCCGGACCAAACGAGGGCGACGAGCTGCGGGAGTCAGACGCCATTCTTCAGATCACATATTCCCGTTGCCCTTCCAGGTATAATATATTTATTATATTCACAGAGAATGAAGTGATTTGGAGCTTACAATCAGCACTCCAGCCTGAGCAATAGCTGCCGTTCCTATACAAGTCGTCAGCATGTACATCTACTGCCCAGGGAAAAGAGAAAAGAAAAGAACCCACCAGTAAATAGATTCCGATAGATTCCCTCTTCTTTAAGATGGCCAGCATCTCCTGTCTGTCCCAGCAGTGGCTCGTATTCTGTTGGATCTTGCTGATGCTGCTGTCGCTGTTCTGGCAAGGCCATGATCTCACAAGAAATGGGATACTTCTCCAAAACAATCAATCAAGATCAACACAAGGATCCCATCTGAGGGAATATAATATGGGTAGATGAAAAGAGAGATGAAAACTTGAAAGCTCTAGATAAGAGAACGGAAAATATGTGTCGTTTCCCCGCAGCATCAGATAATAACGCGAACAGCGTTGCAGATTGCAAATCAACAAGCATCAATTATTAACTGAAAGTTGCATTTCTTTCTAGTAATTAGGTATTCATCATACCTGATTGGCTATGCTGTTTCTATCTGATATTATAAGTTATAATATCCGCTGAGTTGTTTCCTTGGTCCGTAGCAGGTCAGAATGGCAAACAAGGTGCCAGCAACCCTTTTCTTTGAGTTAATTGATCTCTTTTTATATATCAGTGCGCTATTTGGCAGCATAAGGATGGGATAATAGCCTGTTTGTAAGTAGGTGTGTCATCCACAGATCCACAGGTGAAGGAGTGGTTGAAGTGGCAGCCACACAACTGAACCGCACTACTACTGATATCCCCAGTGTGGTAGTTACTCAATGGATTACATGGACCCAGATGCTTGATTTCACTGTATAGCATGTGTCAGGAGCAAAGAACTCTGCTGCAGATGGGCTATCTAGGAAGCCAATCACCCCAGAAGCACTGGAGGAAGTGAAACAGGCAACCCAACCAATGGGAATTTTTCAGAAATGGTATATTGACGCCATATATATCCTAAAGCAATCGATGACAAGCATAAGAACCGGAAAAAAAAAAAAAAAAAAAAAAAAAAACAGCCATGCATAGAACAAAAGGGAACTGTAATCCTGCACAATACTGAAAATAAAAAGCCCAACTCAATCAGAGCACAACCGACACTCCTCCTCATCCGCATACCTATCACGGCGATTATCACGTCTACAGCGCTTGAAACGCCTAGAACGCTTCGATGCCTTGGAGCAATTGCAAATAAGCTCTGGCAAGTGTGAGTTCATGCTCGACAGATCGCTGCGAGCACAAGCTATCGAGACGCTGTCTTTGCTGCTGCTATTTCCGGTAGACACAAACTTGGATTTCAGCTTGGTCTTGTATGCTTCTAGGGCACGCTGTAGGTCGAGTTTAATGGGCTTGAACTTGGGTTCGGGCTTGGGATTGGGATTGGCTGTAGTGGTTGTCGTGCCCTTCTTATTTTTCTTGAAGATGACCATTTTGTCTAATAGTTAGCTTGTGTGTATTTTATCGTTGTTTGCTTTGGGAATGGGGTGCTTAGGTTAGGTATAGGTATTTTTCGTATTCCTCAAAGGAATGATGGGAGAGGATGATGTCCTGGGTTTCGAGGAATTTCAATTGAAGATAGAGAGTATTGATATATATTCAGGAGTTAAGGAGGAAAAGAATGTAATGAGAGAAGATGAGAATATCTATTTCCGCGTCGCTCAGGGGTGTTTATATATTGTTGGCATAACAAAGAGGTTGAATATGAAACTGGATATGTCCTTGTCCATCAATTCTGGTTGGAAATCTAAATCATCTCGGTGTCTTGCCTGGGATGCAATATGGCAGTCGATGTATATGTCTCAGTAACAGGTCCATTGTTCCTGTCATTCAGCCATCACAATGCTTTGTATAGAAAATCAATTCCAGGGAATCTTAAAAACGGTAGTCCCCTCCTCTCCAATCTCCGGCTGTCCCCAGACAACTTCAGCCCAAAGATCCTTTGGGTCGAGATTCATTATGATGTTAAACAGGGTCTTGGATCTCACAGCCTCATCCCTGGACGAATCGCCAAGACAACAGATTGACTGCGGTGCATTGTAAGTGTCAGAGAATATCTTCTGCCTAAGCAAAGCTGGTGTGAATTTCTCCCCCTGAGCAATCAACTCATGGGATAGCCGTTTGATCCGTTGCAACCTGATCGGAGACCCCGATAGCCATGGAGGCTCGTTTACGTATCGGTTTTCGACGAAGTGGTTCGTGTGAGTTATAATGCCGGATTCGTCTTCTTTAAGATGGACGTCTCCTAATGGTGAGAGTTCAAGCCCCAGTGAAGTTGTAGGGTCTGCGGCAAGAATATGTTGACTAGAAGCAACACCCCCGAGAGAAGACAGAGTACTAATCGCACTTGCCACAGACGTACTGTCGAGAAATAGCCGTAGGGCAATGTGGATGGGCAATTTGGAGTTTATGACTGGTTTTGCACGGATGGCATTGAGGCAGGTTCCCACGCCTGCGGTATTGAAGCCGATTTTCCCAACAATACCTGCCTGTATATACACACGAATTAGCAGACCTTTTTTCATTTAAATTATTTCTTTTGCAGGACGAAGGATGAAAGAACGAAAACGGTGAAAAGAATCTCACTTCCGTAACCATATAGATCTTAGGCTTCGCCTCCTGCTCGATAGAGACCATAGCAAGATTCTCTTTAATAGTGCCAACCCAGTCCCAATTCTGAGCCAGAACGCGTCCACAACCATCATCATCATTCTTCCATGAGAAACTGGTGCACCCGTCCGAAAACAGACCCAGAGCAATCTCACTACGACTATTCAAAGCCACGATATCCAAGACATCCAGCCCCGCACCCTCGGCGATACCCACGATTTCCTCATAGATAGACGGGGTCAACTTCTCAATCGTGGAACGAAAATCTTCGGCCGCCGTCCGCACGCCTTCCCAGTTCAGTTTGGACGTGTAGGCGAACATGTCCGTGTAGATGGCGACCTGGGATTTGATTTGAGCCTGTAGGGAGCGGCCATGTTCGAGACCAATCTAGGCAACAGCCATGTTAGGACTCCGAGATGCCGGTTGGTAACTTGGTAAGAGTTGTACGTACTTCTCTGGGCGTGCCCTTGAGGACGAGCTTTCTTGGACCAATGGGCGACATTTTGATGTGTCACGGGTTCACCACACTGACACAGGCCAAGAATGGATGATGGATGTACAGAGCGGAATGATTGATTCCGGGAAGAAACAGTGACGAAGACTCGTCCAGCGACATTATTATTATGAGGACAAGCCCGTCTTATCAGGCAGGACATTTGAGAAGACCCAGCCCCTCACTTGGCCACGGGCTTGCTCCGAATCTCCTAATCGGAAACGGCATGGCTTCCGAGTCAAGGCCGTGCGGGGGAAATTGAGTCATAATTCGAAGATATGATGAAGATTGAAGAGAAAAAGCAGAGAGAAGAAGATGAGGACGCGGCAATAACCGCGAAGAACACGGACCGGCGCGTGACGTAGCCCTAGCCCCAGCCCCAGGCCCTAGTTATGCCGAGTATAATTAACTCAATATAAATTCACAACAATGCCAGGGCGCAACACACGTGTGTTTTTCTGTGCTGAAAATTATTGATGAGCTATACCATATAAATATACCGCTGGCCTACAACACTGCGTTTTCCGCCCCGAAACCCACAGGGGAGGGTTCGTTTGTTGGCGGGGCTTCCAATTTCAACGGCGATGCCATACCACAGCTGCAATACCAGCTTCGAGAAGAGCACCCAGGAGAAGACCGAGGGAATTGCTGCAGATACCTCTAACATTACCAAGTAAATGCCTGGAGGTATCATGGCATGCTGTGGGTTGGATGTTGAGAGGAAATAGTGCCTACCATCCTATCCTTCCCAGAAAGAAGAAGCCTTTGCTGTCCAGGGCAGCATTCACCTCCTGATATCTAGAAGTAAAGAAGGAGATAAGACAGTGAAATTGTAAGTCTTTCCAGTAGATCCACCGAGTGAGCTTTTTGCTCTTGTTTGTTTTGGCAGTTTGTGACGTTATATATCATCTTTTCTCTTCAGTCTATACTTCTTCGCGTTAATGCTCACAAAGCCTCACTTCTCCAAATTGTTCGATTACCTCTACCCTCCTTTCTCCTTCACATTAATGAATTGATACTAATCTTTCTCAAAAAAAGAAACAAAAAAAAAAAAAAAAAAAAAGAGAAAAAAAGAAAAAGAGGTTATCCAAAATGGCCAGAGTCCAAAGTGAAATCCAGCAAATCTTGGCGAGACTCACAGACATCTATATCCGCCATACGCTCCCAGGACGCGTCTTCCCCTGTCGACCCTCGGGCCAGGATAACGCCCAGTTTCAGCAAGACATGAATCGTCTCCTTGTTCTCCGCGGCATAATCAGGGAGGGCGAGACTGCCCACGTGGATATGTGGGAACTGTTTCTCGAAGAATTCGGCCCCAGAATGCGTGCGTCCAAGCCATCCCGTCGCTCTGGCAGTCCCTACCCCGGCGCAGCTCTCAGACATCCTCGTCACCCAGTTTCTGCGACTTTTAACGCTATTGTTGCTGCTGATTCTATTCATATGAACGGTAATGCGGACAGCGAGTCCTGCAGACAGAATCAGCAGTCGAACTCCCCCGCGTCCCCCTCAACGACTGCATCTGTCCCCCTCCCGGGCAGACACGTCAGGTTCCAATCACCCCTGCCCAGGCCGCGGCAGATGGATCTATAAATTCACCTCACTGGTGATCGACTAATCGACTTGTTCGGTCTCTGGGACTGGCTTCAAATCTACAGGACCCCACGATTTTGTTTCGTCTTCTGCTTCTGCATACACGCCTCAACATTGCAAGTCATCAGTCTAGGGCTTTCGAGTGGAGGATGAATGGGTGTTTGTTAGGCCTCAAGCTGCCCTTCTTGTGGAAGGTGAACAACCACAGACTATCGTTCGCTTCTGTCTGTCTTGTTTTTCTTTTCTCTTCTTGCATGGGGAAATGTTGAACTGTGTGGGGAAGGGTTAGCTTTTTCTGTACTGATTTGCATGTTTACCTGCATGAACGAGGGAGATGTGAAGAGAAGAGATGGTTGTTTATGTTCAAAACTGCATGAGACATATACTTTATCTACTTCTCTTTCTCGGTATGTATTAGGAATTAGCCAACTGGCGTGGATTTCCAAGGCTGACTTGCCTCTTATCTCTCTCTCTCTCTCTCTTTTTTTTTTGGAGATGAGAAGGCTAGGAGATCCTGGATCTTGCTGTATTCTTTGATCAAGACTATTTCTGGTATGTGCAATGAACTGAGTAGAACGTGCGGATGGTTGGAGTTCTATGCCAATATCAGAGAAATGGAGCAATCCTAATGTACCTCGACATACTTCAAACAGTATCATTAGTTTGTAATAACACAACATATATGTATAGTATTCAATAATACTTTTCCTTCGTGCTTTTTCTTTTCAACAGTGATGCATACCCTCAGCCAACGACCCTCCTACCGAAGATCCGGAACCGCTTCACTCCTCCATCAGGCACAAGAGTCAGCTTAACATGCGAGAAGACATGCGTATCCTCATGACCAGCAACCAAATCAGCCCCCTCAAAGACATGCTCCGTATCAGCCGTGCAGGGCTTGTCACCCTTCACAATCTCCACCCATCCGGGGTGATCGTGTCCCGGACTCTCCGCCTTGGTGCTCGCCAGCAATCCATGCACCCGCACAGCTCGCGGGAAGTTGCCGCGGAAATCTTTCGTATCGACAACCACCTTGCTGATGGATCCAGGCAGGCCCAGTTTGATAATGGCCCAGTCGACGTGGTTTGGAGCGCGCGAGCGCGCAGTCTCCCAGCCGTCACCCATATCCTTGCCTCGTCCTGGAAGAAGCAGGTTCGAGCACGGAGTGTAGTGCTGGTCCGATGCACCCAGGGCCAATCCACCTAGCAACGCAGATGACAGTTCCTCTTCCACGAGCGGTAGAAGGCCCTTGTTGCCATCTGGGCCGCCTTGCGGTGGGAGAGCCGGCGGGATAGCCTGTCCGTACAGCCGCAAGCGGGCAAATCCACCATCGGGATACATCAGCAACCTCACATGGGTGTAAGGGGTGGGATTTGCAGGATCATAGTCGTTCAGCTTCCACGCACGTCTTTGCGAGGGACCGCATGGTTGAGCCGGAAGGATCGTCTTCCAGTCGGGGTAGTTGGGATCTCCAATCTCCTCGTCCGTGAGTGCGGGGGCGAAGGTCGCCTGCAGCTCGGCCTTCTCGCCGTAGTTGCCCACGAAATAGGCCGTATCGACCTCGACGCCTTGGATGGTGCCGCTGGCCACGCCCAGTTTGATCACGACCCAGTCATAGGGATTGGGGTTGTGCCGTCTCGTCTCCCACCCGTCATACCAGGCGCCGGTGTGGACGAAGACTCCGGGACGGTGAATTGGAGCAGTGGGAGTAAGGAGGTTCTCCGCAGCAGCGAAGTAATCGTTCGAGCGGGCGACAATTCTGCTATTGAGAGCCGAGGAGGCGAGATTGGTGGTGTGTGCGAAGACGCGGTCGATTTCGTCGGAGGGGATGAGGGTGGGCTGGGAGGCTGCCATGGTTGGAGATGTAATTCTGGTGATGAGGAGAGGAGAGAAATTGAATTGAGTTGAAGAGAAAGTTGATGGATGAAGTCATTGCGGATTCTTATACACCTAAGTGGATTGACCCCGCCGAGTACGCAATCGATAAGATAGTCTGTCTTCAAGTTACTCGATTGAATTATCTTCTCTTCAGGATACCCAGTGCATGCTGCAGACCACAGATAATGAATCCATGCACTGGTCCCTTCTCTTTTCACTCGCCATTCTCTGCTCTGACACGCGATCTCCTGTGCAATTGTCGACGGGTCTTCTGTGCTCCCTCAATCCTGATTACCTCCAGCAACCAGCCCCTCTCGGAGGTCTCCGACGTCGCAATCTTCCGAAATGTGAATTTCCATTTGGTCCTGAGCTGCCATTTTCGGCGGCAGACAGCTAAAAAATGGCGCCGCCGGCGCCGTCGGCCCCGTCGGTTCCTGCTACACAGGGACTCGCCCAATGTACACTGCTAGAGGTACAAAACTTAACCCACCAAGCCGTTGAGTGCCTCATACAACAAAGTTAGTGATCACCACGGTACACCCACACTGGAACACAGAAGCTCTGGATTTGGAGCTGGTCTAGGGGCCATACACCAACACTCAACCAGGTAATGCTCAATAAGGATACATGCTGTATAAGATCTCATCGAACCGTCGCACAAACCGGCATCATCCAGCTGTCTATCCCGTGGCCCTAGACAAGCAGAGAAATCTTCCAGTTTCATCAGAACTTTGCTATCACCCTGGACAGCAGCTCAGTCTCTGCATGTGAGCCCAGCCATGCAGGCAACCTTCAACATTCTGTAGGCATCTAATGCTGGATGATAAGGTCCCACCGCTATTATTGTTTTGATTTTTTGATTATTTGCGATTCAGTGTCAGATGTTTTGGCCCTTTTCTTTAGCTGCAAAGATTCTGGAATTCTTTGAAGATCACTGGTGATCAAAGCTTCATTGTTCTTCAATATCATGTAGACAGCAATCGTTATTGAACACCAGATCTCAGTGTAATCATCATGTTCAGTAGGCCAGGCTCTGAGTGCGCATGAATGATATTTGCGACCCTGTCCAATCCAATGGCCATAGACACCAATTATTCTCTTTTGATAATGAGACAGTTATGACAGTGATCCTGTCATAAATTGCGATTCCCAGTTTGGATCACCAGCACAAGATCTCAGTTTATAGAAGTTTCAGAGCATATGAGCAGCATTCAGGTAATTCTGGATCACAGAATAATAGGTGCTCTCTAAGCTCTTGTTCTCAAGAGTAAAGGCTGGGAAAATCCATCCTGGCCGACAGATAACAGGTGTAGAAAGAGGTTTGAGTTCAGCAATAGCTTTGTATGTCATGCCTTGATATCAGTATGCCTGTAGCCAACTGTGAGATTAGGCTTTGGTGTCATTAACTTGCTGTTAGTGCCATCAATAGGCAGCAGGGGTGGAGACTTCCAATTTGCATCAGACACTGTGTCATATGCTGATGACAGAATGAGCTAATTAATTGAAATAAGCACTGGTACTACTGCCCATGTCACTGTTGTTTTATTTGGTGCTGCTAATAGTATTGCTTCGCATTTTTAAGCTGGGGAGGAGTTGGCATCATAGCAAGCGCTTCAGCAGGCACTCTAGTGGGCGCATCAACAGCAGGTGTATTGATCCGTTGGAGCATTTGCTCCCAGTTATGTGGTAATAACTCTGAGTTCAATACCACATTTCTCATCTCCAGTTCAATAACAAAGTCCGCATCTGTATAGTTGATTGTCTTCGACGTTTTAGCAGACATTGTCAATGAGGTAGTTTCTCGCCGTAGTCGTGGTCGAAAGAGTTATCAAAATAAGACAGATTATCCCGCGTTAGACTTGAAATATTTTGAAGCTCAAATTGACGCTGGTGTTCGTTGGTCGCGGTTTGTAAAAAGTTCATTCTGGTCGGAAGATTCGTTTGAATCCTCATTGACAGGAAGGCTAGCGAGGAAGGAACGGACTGCTATCATGCTTGCATTTCCCATTTTGGCTGAAACCTACAGCAATAAGCAATTATTTCAAATTGGGAATAACGACAGACTAAGACATCAGGAGACCGATAAAAAATATTGGAGGAAATGGGGAACAAGGGTGAAGGTGAGATGTTGATGGTTACTATAATTCTATAGAGGCGAATAATCAAGGAGCACTCACGCGTTTTGGTTATGCCCAAAAAAATCAAGGCAATTCAACTATCGACCATGTAACCGAAGGTATGTACGAGCTCAAGTAATTAACTGAGAAAGAGGGAGTCTTACTTGCAATATCAGCCATCAGGAACAGAGGGGGCGAACTTCATTCGTGAAGCTGCATGTGTTTTTATAGTCTATTATACAATCCCACTGTTGAGCTCGCATGGGTGTTAGTCAGCTACGTTGACACGTGACCGTTAGAGCATAGTTAGATTTAGCGCTTCTTAGCTCAAATAGAAATGATACGAAAAAAAAAAAAAAACTTCAGAGGTGAATTATCGAGAGTATTACTCTGTGTGTTGTGTTGGGCTGTGTGATCTAAACGGCAGAATTTATTCGATTATCAGTGATTGTACAAGAGGGGAGTCACAGCAGAAGAAAAGAAAAGAGATGAAGAACAGACAAAACCACCAGCAACGCCGGAGATGCCACTCGGAAGCGAATCCAGAGTATACGTAAGAGGCATCCCAGGTCTGCCCGACGTCTAATCTAAAAATGCCGACAGAATGAGAAAACTCGAAAAACACCGCGACGGCTCCCCACGTCAATGCTTTTTCCAGGATAGGTAGGTGATAATGAGCAGACGGACAGCAGAAAGACAACCCGATTCAGCCACCGGCCGTCTGTGTAGCCAGTTCTTCTAACCTCTTATACCGCCACTCATACTGCGCCAACTGTTTCTTCTCGGCAGGCGACAGACTCTTCCCTTTATCGGCCATTTCCTTCTCTACCTGCTTCAGCATCTCCCAGCGCTTGAGGATTCGGGCCTGGTGCTCGCAGATGGATGCGAGGTTGGTATCTTGCGAGGCCATCCGCTCGTCGACAGTGGAGTGATAGGATAGTTTTGCATGGAACAGGGCCATTTCCGACTCGTCGTACACGAGTCCGTGGACTTCGGGAAGCGAGGTGTCGTAGTGGACTTGCTTTTGGGACGGCATATTTGCGGTGGTAACTGTTTCTGCGACTGACTGTGACTGTGGGCTCCTTTCTCCCTTCTTTTCCTAACAACATGCGACTGGAATGGATAGTTCGCGTTGTTGCTGCTGTTTCATGCAATTGGATAATCGACGCAGGAAAACCGAGGATTGTACAGTATACTCTCAATGGCAAATAAACCCGAAAGACAAAATCGGATCAATCCTCACGTAGAAGAAGACAGTAAACACGGTGGGAAAGGGAGGAAGATAGAAGAGAAATCCATTCACTTATTATATCCCATTGCCTGACGAAATCAGTCAATGAAACCAGGGCAATCAATCAACCCGACAGACAGAGGGACAAAAAAAAAAAAAAAAAGGCACTCAAGCAAGCAAGCAGGAAAAGGTGATACGGGAAATTGCGCACAATAAGGAGACGGTGAAGAGGTAAATAGCAGTCAGTACTGAAGAACTGGATGAACATGGACCTATTTGTTTCACCTACGTGGGCAGAGTGTTTGTCCTTCTTTCCTGTCCCCCCCTTTTTTTTCCTTCTTCTTTTCCTCTTTGCTCTTGTTTGTTCTGTAAAGATCTCCCGGAAGAGAGCAAAGAGTAGGAGTTCCTTAAGAAGGAGGAGGCTGGACAGGGTTCTGTAACACTGCCTGGATATAGAAGGTAGGACATAAATACATATCCCATCTCCATGGTTAGATAGCCATGAACAGTCTCAATTCATTAACTGGTCTATATTAGGACTTTTGTTTTGCTGGATCATCATGCAAGTTGTCAAGACCCTGCGTCAAATCAACGGACAAGCAAACAAACCACCAAAACCAAGAACATCATTGTTTGCACAACAATAAATAAATAATTAATGCTCTTGTTCGAAAGCTGTAGATAGAAAAGCTTTACTTAGGTAAAACAGGGAGCATCCCTGTTCCTCTACGGGGTCTTTTGGTTACTCCCAAACGGCTCGTCCTCAATCAGCCCGTACCAAAATACCCGGAATAGGAAATAAGAGAGAATATTCTTTTTCTGCATGTACCCATGAGCTTGAAGCATGCCGACCTTAGACCCTCTGTGATCACTACTTAAATAGCAACCATTCCTACTAAGCCTGATTAAATCATACGTGCATGGGAATCATCCAACCATCAAAAATACCACGGGTAATTAAATTAATTAAACATGGCATGATGAAGACGAGGATAAAGCGAGGCTCCAGTAAATGTAGGACAAGGTAATATAGATGTACATCTGCGAGTTTATGGAAAGAAAAGGTAGTTAGTACTACTTAACCTTGAGACCTAGAACCTCTCCCACATGGCATTGCCATGTTGACGACGGGCATCTGCAGCATACCTGCAGGAGACAATGTGCTTCAACCGGAAGATGGTCTCAGCAAGCTACACAGTCAACGATTACTCCGTAATTATGTGTGGAGGGCGTTGCACGAACTCCTTTCTTATTCTCTTCTATATGGGTCATCCAAGGGATATAGTTGCATAGAGCGAAGCAACCAAAAGATAGGAATTCAGTCATAGACACTAGCAAATTATACTGGTACGTAGATACATCGTTAGATGAGGCCGAACACTGTTCCCAATATGTTTAACACAATGTTATATGGCCACCAGAGTTGACAATATCATCACAGCTCAGAATGTCCAAAGAACATTTACCTGACTCCAGATGTATTCACAGTTTGCTGGATGGAACTCTCCCGGCCCAACAGCAAATGTCATCATCATGCTCATGATGATATGGAAAAGGGGACAAAAAGTAATCCAAAAACAAAGAAAGACAGAAACAGGTAGGGATATCTGATGGCAAGATCGTACAGACGTCACGAATTATATATAGTCTTGAGAATAGAAGAAAGGAAAATATAAGAGAAAAAACAGTCTAAAAAAGCAGAGGAGAGAAGGAGAAGCAATAATAAAGCAGTACACTGTCTATCCCAGGACACCGCTTGTTATGCGTCGTTAGGGGGAAACATCAAAAAAAAAAAAAAAAAAAAAAAAAAAAAAAAAGGAAAGAAACAAATCAGCATGGCATCCTCGAGGTCGAAAGGCGCCATTTGTCTTCAGCTAACGTCGGCACCTGGATTGCCATCTAACTTCGGTGAGCTCGATAGACCCGAGGAACCAGACGAAAAACTGTTAGACATGCTGATATCTTGACCATTACTACCCGTGCGCTTCTCTCGCATCGCCAATCTGGATTTTGGAAATGCAGGTGCCGGCGCGAGATATTTATCTAACATGTCACTCAAGATCGGTGATCTCACCGGCTTCGGCAGGTAGTTGTTCATTCCTGCCTGGAGGCACTTCTCCCGGTCTCCTTCGATAGCGCTTGCTGTCATAGCAATCACGAGAACCTCGTTCACATTGGGATCTGGGTCATTGCGAAGCTCGCGTGTTGCATTGTATCCATCCAGAACCGGCATCTGCACATCCATCAGAACGATATGGAATGGGTTCCCTTCCTTTGAGCGTGTGCGTAAGGCTTCAACAGCTTGCCGCCCGTCGCTATAAGCTTCGCATTGCAGACCGAGGCTAGTGACAAACTTGACGGCGATCTTCTGGTTGATTGGATTGTCCTCAGCAATGCAGATACGTATTTGATCCCGAGAGATCATGGTAAGATCACGAACTGTGGGTTTGGGAGGGTCCTTGCTCTCAATCTGCTGCAAATCCTGTGACCATGGAGCGCTCACCGTGCTCTCTTTGGGTGCCTTGTTGAAAACTAAGTGGAATGTCACCGTGGTGCCATGCCCGGGAGTCGACTCAAGCCAGATCGCACCGCCTAAAACGTCCTCAATGATCGCCCTGCAGATGCTCAGGCCAAGTCCACTTCCGCCGTAAGATCTAGCAGTAGAACTATCAGCCTGCGAAAAGGGCCGGAAAAGTCGCAATTTTTGCTCCTCCGAAATCCCGATTCCAGTGTCAGATACCGAGCATTCTAAACGGACACGGCCCTTCCCCTCACGGTAGACATTGGCCCTGACTGCGATAGATCCCTTGGGCGTGAACTTGTAGCTATTGCTAAGAAGATTCATAAAGATTTGGTGCAAACGAACAGGGTCGCCCATGACTACGAGCTCAGGTGGAACCCCGTCCAGGTCCTCAATGGTCTCCAAGCCTCTGTCACGGTGCGTGAATCGAAGAGCGCGAACGACCTCGGAGATGGTTTCTCTGAGGCTAAGAGGAACTGTGGAAATCTTCATTTTCCCAGCCTCCAGTTTCGAGAAATCCAGTATGTCATTGATAAGCGTAAGCAAAGTATCCGCACAAACGCGAACTGATTCAACATAGTCGTCCTGCTCCTTGGTTAAGTGGGTGTTCTTGAGCAATTCGGAGAGCCCGATGACCCCATTCATTGGGGTACGTAAATCATGAGATATATTGGCAAGGAAGATCGACTTTGCCTTGGCCGCATCATCCCGTAGTTTCACATTGTGATTGGCTTCCGCCTCCGCCACTTTGGCCTTTGCTTCTGCTTCTCGAGCTAGCGCAAGAGCGCGCTTTTGGGCCTCGACCATAGACGCATTGGTAGCACTAACTTTGCGAATTTCACGGAACAGCAGCGCATTAGACAAAGAGATGCCAATTTGGTTGCAGAGTAAATGGAGCACAACGACATTGCGCTGGGTAAACGAGTTAGGCTTGCCCTCAAGATGGATCACCCCAAGAAGATTTTCCGCCTGTACTATCGGCAGGGCGATGACCGACCTGCCAAGCGGATATCTTGCCTGGTAGGCCTCACTGAAATTAGCAAAACGTTCGTCTTCAATGACATTGTGAATCAAAACGCCTTCTCTGGTACGATGCACGTATTCGGTGATCTGTTGAGCTATCTTGTCCTCTATTCGGGAAAACGGAAGGCCAACAGCGAATGATTGGATACCCATTTCGGAGTCTCCTATGGCCGCGATTGTTAAATTATTGGAATCTGAGTCAGTGGCAATAACTGCAAAGTCAGACCCATTGCAAGATTCCATGATAATTTCAATCATCTTGGTAAAGAGCTTGTCTATCTGAAGCTCAGATGACATGACCTGGCTGGATTCAAGTATGCTAGACAAATCGATGATATCTGCGCCAATGTTAGAAGTGGCAAAAAGATAGCAAGATCAAGAGATAGAGGGTGTGGCTCATTAACTTACCAAGCCCAACACTGGAGATATCGAAGGAGTGTGAACCTGAGATAGACTCGTTTTGTTGGATCCAGGCCATTTTCCTCTTATCTTCTTCCACATTCGTATGAGGCGGCACCTGTTGATGGTGTTGGTGGAGGTCTTGGTCATGGTCACGACTAACTTCGAGAACACTATCAACAGTTTGACAGCCAGTATCAACCGTCCTTGACGTAGCTGCTGCCTTCAGCAACCATTCATGTTTCGCTGTAAGTTGTGCGACCTTGCCGACTGCACTTATGGAGGCCCACGCAGTGGTGGCCTCTTGAATCAAAGAGCGCGCCGCTCTCTTGGCACCACGCCGCATGAAGAATTCACCTGGTTTGTCCCGTCAGGCACGGAACAGATAGGGAAAAGATGAAGGTAGAAGGTAAGGGATGGAAGAAGAAGTTGCGAGAGAGGAGCGACGAGATATGTACATACCTTGAAGTTCAAGAGCAAGAGCCTCTTCTAAAGGCCACCCATTCACTTGACAGTGGTCAATTGCAGCCTAACAAAAGAGTTAGCGAAGTTCTGTGCATTCCCACTTCTATAAATATCAGCGTAGCTTACCTCGAAAGCCTGGATAGCAGAGGGATAATCCTGTTCAGCCTCGTAAAATAATGCCTCTAGCAATAGCGACCACATTCCATAATTCGCATCACAAGCAGCCCGCGCGAAGTCGATCATTTCTTTGCAAGTCAAGACGGTTTCTATTTCTCCCTCGAGATAACCAGCGGCAGGATTCTCGGCATGGAGTGTAAGATAAGCTAATGCCTGATAGAAATACACGGAGTACGTGACTCGGACAGACCAAAGCCTATGGAGACTATCTATCATTCGATTACCCAATTCAATTACCTTTTCTTTGTGCCCAAATATGAATAGAGGTATCATGGAGAGACCCCAATAAAGGTCACGAGGACAATCGGGATAGCTCCCATGTTTGCTGAGAGCCTCGATGAAGTCGAAGGTGTGGTGCTGCTCATCGGACATGATACCAGTGGGAGATGTATAGAAGGTTTTCCCTTGTAAGGCACGCGCAACTTGTCTGTAGTTGTATCAGCACAGAAGTCAGTGTAAGAGATGCGATTTGCAGTTGCTTGCCTTGTTGCAAGGATACAAACTCCTGCTCCTGTATTATTCATCCAACTCTGGTGGTCTTCAGGGCTATCGTTGCAGAAAGTTTCCAGCTGTGCCATATCATGACCCAAATAAAGCCGGGTCATCGCCATTGCCCAGATGCTTGTCAAGGTTAGATACGGATCACCCAACGCAAACGACGTCTCCAGGGCAGCCTCAAGCGCCGGGAGTGTCGACGATACCGGAATTCGCAAATGGTTGACGTAGAGGTTTTGGGTGATAGAAGCTCTGGTCTGGGTAAGTGGCTCGGGACAGCGCTCTATCAGCGATAGAGCATAGTCGCTTAGTCTCATCGCTAACTCCAAGTCCCTGAATCGGCCTAAAGCAATCATGGATAGATGCGAGCAACCTATGGCGATCTGTATAAAGGCGCCTTTGAAAAGGTACAGATTCAACATCTCAATAGCCATTCTGTAAAAGGTCAATGATTCGTCCCAAAAAGTAACTGCCATCGCCTCTGCGATGACTGCACCAATAGTGACCATGTTGACGTCCTTGCAAATGGGTGCTTGGGCAATTTGTTCTAGGTCAGTTGTCTCAATATGCGCCTTTAGTCTCTTGTAAGCAGCATCGCACTCTTCGTACGTTGTAGCCGTCCTGAGCTCTACACCCAACTCTTCCAAACATGTGATCAGGCAATCCAATGCACTAGCATGGTCATTCCGATGGCCATATATTTTGGCCTTCGTAACCCAAGCTTTTGACCTGCACACAGCAGTACGACCATGTGCAAATACTGCATCTAATAACTCCATAACCTCATCGTTGTGGCTTTGTAGCCATACCATTTCAGCAGTCGCGACGTACAGACGTAATGTTTCATCATAGTCAACATCAATACGGCGATCATCCCAGGGATCATCCTGAAGAAGATCTATGCAATGACGAAAGTACGAAAGAGCCGTTGGCCGTGCACCCGACTGGGCAAGGGTCTGCGCAGCATCCCAAAGGATCTTCCTGTAATCTCGTCTTTGTTCAACGCGTGATTTAATGAGGCGAGAGGCAAGTGCTATATGACGGGCTATCGCATAGCGACTTCGATGGTCGTGATAGTACTTCATCATTGTTTGCGAAATGATGAAGTGCATCTTCTCCACATTACGACCTTCTCGCAAGGTCGCAGCAGCTTGTGAAATTCGATCATTGCCGAACCTGTCAAGAGAAGTCAGAGAACATGGTTTGTAGCATTACAGGGAACAAAAGCAAGTCGAACCTAAACTCGTCGTCTGTTTCCCCCGGTGTGATAAGATATGTTTGGACGAGATACTGCAGGCCAACGACTATTGCGGCTTCCGATAGCCTAATGAGGTCTACATTGCCTGGACAGGTAAGGTCGACCTCATCGTCTTCTTCACTGTCGTACAGAAATTCGCTTGTGAGTAACTTCTGAACCAAGGAAAATGAGAATGGATTCCCCAATAATGAACCCCAAACCAAGATTGATCTAGAGGCAGGCGGAATCTCCTGGAGTCGTCTTGCGATGAAGGATAGCCCAAGCCCTTGTCCGTACTTGGGCGAGACAAATTCACTGAATATCCGGTCAAGGTCAAATTCCCACCTTGAATTCTTCCATGAATACCAAATACAATTTTTACTATAGCAAGTCTCCAGCATCATCCGCACGTAGAAGGGATTCCCTCCGCTCTTCTCTAAAACAACAGCCGCGAGGGGCGTCAAATTTGGATCTGGGTCACAGTGCATCGTGGCCGCTACAAAATGCATGACCTCCTCTTCCCCAAGTGGACGGAGGACGATGTTTGTAACACTGGGACCATCTGCCTCGAAAAGTGACTCTATGCAATCTGACTTGAGTTCCGCCTCATTGCTTGTGAGGATAAGGACGCACGGCAACTTTGCCTTCACGATACTCGAGATCAATTCCAGCGTCTCATCATCAGCATAGTGCACATCATCCAAGCAAATGCAGATCAACTTAGATTGAGATAATGTTCTCATAATTTCCAGAAAGGTTTCCATCAATCGCATATTCTTTGATGCAGCATTCGAAAGGAAGAAATCGGTCGAGCACTGGCCCCGGGTCAAGACGGGGATGCCAACTCGCTTAGTAGGCTCGCCTTTCGTTGAGGTTGCCTTCAAAAGGTGCTGGGCAGCCGACAAATTCGGTGATAACTGCTTGTCTTTCCCTCCCGGGGACATGAGCTGTTCTGGGAGCCCCAAAACCTTATAAAGTGAAGGCCATATCGGCCGCAATGCTGTGCGGACACTATTATGATAGTCCGTGTTGACATCACGCTCGGAGAAGATTTGACGAAGGAGGCTGGCCAAAGCCTTCGCAAAGGGCTCGTACGGCACACTCTGAGCTCGGTCCAAACGGGCAATTGCAATGTATCCTAATTTGCGGATGGCTGGTTGAACGCGATTCAGAAGGTCCGTTTTCCCCAGTCCTGCGACGCCACTGATTGTGATGATCTCGGTTCGGCTGCTTAGACGAAGTTTAGGTAATGCTTTGTGTCTGCCCAGAGGATTCACGGGCTCCGTATGACCCTGAACATTAGAATTCGGGGACAGGTGACCATCTCGATCGGTGTTATCCAAGGACGAACGAGAATCAACTGAGCTCTTTGCCTTGCTGGGGCTCTGGATTGGGCGTTGAGTAGAAACGGATGATTCATTACTCTGCATAGACTCATGTGTAACAGCACGCCCCAGTGGATAGGGCCCGCAGTTGGAGTTTGTTTTAGCAAGAAGTATTGAGGAATCACTCGATCCGGATGCAATCTCGAAACTATCTGGACGACTCTCGGATAAGGAGGAATGGGAACCGATACCATAGAGGCCACTGTAGCCCTGCGCGGCTACTTTTGCAAGCGCACATTGTTGGTGTTTTTTTACCTTTTCGACAATACCTATGATTCTATCATATTCATCTTTCCTTCCAAACATCCGCGTTGGGAGTGTAAAGAAAGACGACACGTCGTGCTGGGCGATCTGGAAGTTCCTCAGCGCCTCGCTCTCTCCGTTACCCAAGAGTTCTGATATCTGAATTAAATCTCTCTTTACCGACGAGATCGTATGATACCGTTCATCAACGGACTTGCGGGTCATCTTCTGGATGACAGCTGAAACTGCGTCGGGAATATCCATTCTTGATGTTGTCACAGGGGGCAGCTTCTTTCCTAGGACATTCTGTACGACCTCAAAAGGGTCATTCCCGTTGAACGCAGGCTTCCCCACCAGCATGGTCCAGAATAGCACCCCCAGGGCATAAATGTCTGTTCGGCTATCTGGTTCTGTAGGAGTTCTTCCCGTCTGTTCGGGAGCGATGTACTGTAACTTGTTTTTCACGCCAAGCTCACGGGAGACAGAGGACCACCCATCGCTAAGTATATTGTCAAACGACCTTGCGCCATTTCCAGCATTAGTGAGCTTTACAGACCCATTTTCTCGATTGAAGTGGAACGCATCTCCCCGGATTTCGCCGTGGACGGTTTTTAGGCCGTAATGCAAAAGCTCCAAGCAGTCGCAGGCACCGACTGCAAAGTCAAGAAACTCTGGAAGAGAAACCTGCTCACCGGGGCTTACGCTATTGCTGCTATCGCCCGCGTCACCGAATGTGAACCAAGCAGGCCCGAAAGCGACCAAGTCCTGTAGCATATTACGACCAGGCGACTCATAGATAGCAACCAAAATGGGACCAGGATCGCCAGAGTCCGACGGTAAGCGCATGAGATCGACGGGCTTTAGCGTATGATTACAATCTGGATCAGACGTCTGCACGATAGATCTCAGCATGTGAAATTCCCGTTCCAGCCTCACGACCTGCGATGAAACCCGAGCTATCACGGGCATCAAGGTGTATTCATTATCTGCGCGTGAGAATGAGAGGTCACTGCTTGACTCGCTCAAGCTGCTCCTCCAATGATGGCGAAAGTTGGGTCGTGACTCAACTCGGGGAGACTTCCTGGCCGAGCTGGACGGGCCGGAAGACGTTGCAGCGGGTGTAGAGACATCGGAATCGATAGAGTGACGAAGACCGGAGACATGCCAGCTATTGTAAGAGGAATGGAATGGATCGATCGAGTGATCCCAAGTATACCCGGGCAACTGGGCTAATCTTTCAAAGAGTCGTGCGGGAGGGACCGGTAGGTCCTCGCCAAGGATATGCGTGTAAGGCATCGCAGGTAGGTACTAGGAAAACTGCACAGAGCCGAAACAACGAGCGGCCATAGATTCAAAGGAACGAGATGGGAGAGAAATGGCTAATATACGGGGTTGAGAGAAAGCTCGAAATGGAAGTCGTCGGACTCCCATCTGGGGAGTGAATTGCAAGCAAAAAAGATGGAAGCACGACGATGGGCGACAGTGAGAGGAGAGGTTGAAAAGATATTTTCAGGCACAGGACGACGGCGTCAAGAATGGCTGAATAGTTGGAGATTCGGATTATGCTGGAGAAGGCCGCAGTATCGGTGGGCGTGCAGGGCCAGCTATTCTGATGGGCAGGAGGACATACTCGTCGAGGAAATTCAATTGTTCGAAGTTCTCTCACGGGCTCGTCTGATTAGTCATCGACTGTCTGCAACCTCGAGAAACAGGAATTAAAGAAAAATAAGCTCTCGCTCTCCCTTCTGCGCTGTCCTTCACCTCGTCCATTCTGTGTATCTATCCTCGGTTACGATTACTATTAAGGACATACTAAGTTTATTGGTTTCTTGTCTGTTCCAACTGGCAGAGCGTGCTATCCAGAAGTCTAAATTCCAGGTCATCTATACCCGTCACCGTCATGAAAAGATCTTGAAGGAGAAAGGGCATCGGCCTATGCCTTTTGTACGGCCCATTCTACTCAGAAGACCTCCGACTCAATAATAATATTATTGTATGCTGTACAGAGAACTCTCTGTATTGATGAGATGAGCTTTAGACAAGCAGGTCCAGGCCTCCGTGGGCCTTAGTTATTTCGACGGATTCGGGAATAATAACACCATCTATATCCGGCAGTGTTCGAAGTAAGGAGTGCGGGACCAGCAACCTACTGGAAACCAATCGACACCGTGAGGTTCAGCTTATATCCTTGGGACGAGGAGTGGAGAGATCCAGAGATTTTACAGAGAGGCCTGAGCCTTGACTCGAGGTGGCAGTTTGCGGAAGGGTGTATGGCTGCCTGGGATCGAAAGTAGAGATGCCACGCATAACGGCAGAGGAATAATAATTAACGAAGCACAGGTTGGAATAATATTAAATACCATATCCAGGGTGACGCAACTGCCGCCGGAAATTCGAAGGTGGGTAAAATAACGGGCTAGAGACATTAATTAATGGCAGACGGAAAAAAAAAATTAGAAAATAATAAGCGCGGCCTCCGATGCAATGGCTTGGGTTTTGGAGTTTGGCCATGCAGCCACGCGGGAGGAAGAAATTCGAAAGGCTGAGTGGCGCCTTTGGGGAAAATTAATACAGTAGAGTTCTTTTGCCTCCAGCATGAAGCTAATCGGCGGGAAATGGTCCTTCTGGATCTTCTGTAAGGTTGCCTTGGTTCTCTCAGCATCCATGGATGGCACCCTCAGCACACAGACCAGGCCAATGACCAAGCTCTCACAGCGAATCCAAGGGATGCAGCCATTATGATTGCTAATAGTTGTTTAATGCTCCGTAGTAACGACCGGTATTTTAGCTGACCTGTCTCTGTTCAGCCTACATCATGGATGTATTATTATATGTATTATTATTATTATATTACAGTATACCTACCTTTCATGTTGTGACTGAAAACGACTCCGCAAACATGGCAAACAGTCGTCCCACCACATCAATGGTACTAGCAGTATCAGGATGTAGGACAGACGGTTGCATGGAGAAATAAAGTAAAATAAAATAAAAACTGAATCTCGACAATCTCTGCACGCACACTGAGACCGTTCTCGTTCTCAATAACAATCCATGACTCCATCGGATGCAGCATTGCAGCGTACATGCTGGCTGGTATCCCACGCTAAACCGCACCCGGAAAGAGTTTGGCCGTCCTGTCGGAAGCGAGGAGCCACGCACGATGATGTCAGCCAGCATTAATTGGGGATGTTCGCGGTTAATAATAATCCATACATAGTTACTACAGACATGTACGCAGTAGGGATTCAGATTAATATGAGACGGTATTCCAGAACAGACGCCAGAAGGGCTGCTGACCCACCAGGGGCTTTCCCTGGATTTCCCATCGTGGGTTGTCTGTCGTCTGGCTCTACAGGACATCGGTGGTGCGCGACAGGAGGAACAGATGCTTGTGTTATGAGTCTGACTCACTTCTGGAGGAAGCTGTCAAGTAAGATCAGTCTGTTTGCAGACAAGGTGGCCATGCTGAACATGCATCTCCATCGCATACCAGCCAGGAGGTTATTATGTATTACCGGGTCCCACCCATCACTCATCATACGAATAGTCGCAGGAATAATAATAACAACAAGCAGTAATAAAATCATAATCAGCATATAATAATAACCAGGTAGTAGTACTATCCAATTAATAATATCCTTTTCCCATTCTTCCCTTCTTTTTCTACCAGTTGTAACTTTTCAGACGAACCGTGCCTCCCGTGCAGCGGCTACGTCATAGGCCGGACCCCCAGAAGCGGTGGACCGCTTCCATTTCCACTTCTTCGAACGAACTGAATTCTGCAACTCCTGCCCGTCTCGTATCATCCCTTCGATCTCTCCCTCTCCCTCCCCCATTCCGTATCGCTTCTCCTCCCGACTGCTTCCGTCCCTACCAGATTTCCCGTTTCTCATCAGTCTCAACCTGTCTGCCGCTGCGTAAAACCTCCATCCGCCGTGCCTTGCCGTTTAATTGACGCACTCACCGCTCCCCTGCCTAACCGTTTCTTGGCGCTCTTTCATCAAAAACTTCTTCCTCATCTGACTCTTCCGCACCCTGCCTTCCCCCTTCCCTCCATTCCGTCTTGTCGCGACACGGAGCCGGTTTCATCAAGACATGACCATTTGTTTTCACTGCCGACGAGTTGGATTCACTCAGGAAGTCTGATTTGTCAACCGGCGGTGGAAGGGAGAAGCGACGGTCGAAGTCCACGTTATGAAGACGACTCCGCTTCCATCGCCGGGCGAGGCGATGGAACCCATCGCTCTCCTCCCTTCTAATCCCCCTTCTTCCCAGTCGACCCCGACGCGTGTTGACCGCCGTGGCAGCTTGGGTCCGGCCTCGAGCCCCGAGTATAGTCGCTGGTCGGTGGATGCTCGTCGGTCATCCCAGTCGTATGGGCTAGGTCGTTCCGCAGTCAACACGCTGGCAACTTTGTCCGAGAACCATGCCGTATCCTCGGAGGAGGCGCAGAATGAAGATCATGCCAGAAGCCTGCAGATCGTCAGCGAGCTACGGAAGCAGATGGAGGGAATCATCGCTCATCAACAGATCCTGCAAGGCCAACGACAGTCTTCCCGACCAACTGGCCATGAGCGTCCTTCCCAGAAGGATGCGAGGCCCGTATTCCCCGATGACGTTGCCAGGAAGATCCGCATCCCCACTGCTGCTCCTCCTTCAGCCTTCGTGGATGCTGGACCCTTGCCATCCGCTGCAGATTCAACTGGATCCGACGCCACTGTTACCGGCAATCCGGCTGAGACAATGGGGCAATCTGATGGGCAGACTCCGGCGTTCCCTTTTCCCAGAATGCAACCACTTCAGGGTTCCAATATGCCCAGAGAGCGCCCACCCCACAACACACATTTCAAATTGAGGTTTCCGTCCGAAAAGCTCAAAGATGCAAAGCTTTCCTCACGGGCTCCAGAGGAATGCCAACTTCCGGCAAGGACCCCATTTTCACACAACATCTTTCTACCTCCGGAAATCAAGAATGTGATTGAAGATCCCAATTACCCCAGTCCGAATCTGTACGATCTGACTTTGCAACTCACTGCCGATCCGGGTCTTGATGCGTGGTTCTCAAACTTAGTGGATATTTTGCAGACGTACTATTTCGCTGAGCGAGCGTCGATTGCTATCCCCGGAGACACGACGGATCTGGAAAATGTGCCGTGGGGGCAAAAGGCTGTTTTCAATCAAAACATCTGTGCGCGGAGTAACGATTCCGACGGCCCTATGTCGCGCGGGCAAGCATCTGCCGCGAACGGCACTTCGCTGGAAGATATCGGCAATATGGGGCCGAATGAAAAACCTGCTGATGGCGTAAACATGTCACGTTTAGAACCGACGACGCCTTCTAAGCGGCCTACGCTCTTTTCTCGACACTCCTTTGCTGGGTTTGGATCCAAATCTGACCGTGACACATCCCGGCTGCAGAACCTTACTAGGCCGAAAGGTGCACGCGTCTCTACTGAGAACAGTGCAGGCACTGATTCCAAGTCAACCAAAGAACCATCTTTCGAGAGTAGGGGAGGCCGGAGGCTGGAGAAGCCATCCTCTGACTTAGTGGGCAGCACCCAACCTGATGTCCGCCAGGCCATCTTCCCAATACCAAGACCATTGGAGATCGAAACAGACCCGTTAATAAAGAGAACTGGGGTCGTTAAACTTTTCGGGCGAACGAAACCTGTTGTTTTAACCCGAGAATATTCAACAGACCAAGTTGGGACTTCACGGTTTCATGGCAGTGGGGCCATCCAGACCCCGGACGAAAAGGTTCAAGTTACTCCCGGTGCTGAGCCAGAAGTACCGGGAAAGCGGACCATCCCCCCAGGTGCAACACGTACCAGGTCTGCCTCCAATCCAAGCGCGCTCATTTATCAACCTCAGAGGGGCCTTTCGATGCCTATGGAGGCCTACGAGGAATACGAGCAAATCCCTCCGTCTCCTTGGTCTCAATCGCCAGCTCCATCACCAGCGCCTCGTGCGCATGCGGAACAGAACCCGTTCTTTACTACTCTTGCCGTCGATGAGGCTGCCTTCTCCCGGAATCCTCCAGAGCATGATTACTCCAAACTAGAACCACTGGAAGCCATCGGTGTCGACAAGGCAAAGTCAGTGGTTCATATACCTCTCCTCCATATTAGCGCCTCTAAGGAAAGTTCGCCGTCAACACTGAGGTTTCCAGTAGCTATATTGTCAATACTATCTCCAGTGGTCCCATATCCTGCCAATCTACGACAGTCACTCTCACATCTCATGCCGCATCTGGCAACTTCTTTTTGTTTGGCTCAGCAGTACAGTCAGCTGGAACGACAGGTCGCTTCTCGGGTGGAGTCTTCTCGCTATTCACAACTCCTAGGACTCGGTGGGACCTTTTCAAGCGAAAACAGCGAGCTGGAGCTGGTTGCTGGCCTTAGTGGCCACGTCAGCAACACGTTGTCGGACGATGCGTCCCCTCAAGTAGGGTTTCCCAGTCCTGGTGACAGGTCGTCTTCTACTAAATTCAGCCCTTATCTGTCTCAACTCAATAGCCCGGGGACCGGTTTGAACAATGTGGTTTCTGGAAGCTCTAACAACCTTGCTTTATCACCGGGTGTGGCAACGAAGCACGGTAATGATGCAGTGGACAGCTATTTTAACGTCAAGCGGTCCAGAAGTCTTCGTGATACGGCTGGCTCATCCCGTAACAGAGTATCAAAGATGAAGCAAAGCATAGGATCCTCTCCGCCTCCTTCCCCAGGAAATACCTCAAAAAATATAGGCGAAGAAGCCGTAACACAGGGTCCCGACTCTGGTGCTACACTTCCAATTCAAGAAAGCACTCCAGCTACTCCCGTCCTATCTTCAGCGCGTGGGTCATCTCGCCACACGTCGGTGAATTCCTTTTATTCTCAGTTGCACCGCGAACTGCAGCAACGCCCACTTCCAGATACGATAGCTCAGTTAATGCTGAATTCAGTACCTTTGCATCTGTTTCTGGCGAAACCTCAAAGTGGGGAAGTCATATGGACAAATGCAAAATTTGATGCATATAGGCGAAGCCAGCCTCAAGAACAGAGGTCGCGGGATCCTTGGCAAAATATACACAGCAGCGAACATGAGTCCATCTCGGCGAAGTGGGAGAACGCTTTGCGAACAGGTTCGCAGTTTACCGAAAGAGTACGAGTCAAACGTTTCAATGATGAGTCATCCTATCGGTGGTTCATCTTCAGGACAAACCCTCTCCTGTCTGGTACGGGTGAGGTCCTCTATTGGATTGGCTCTTTCCTTGACGTCCATGAACAGCATGTTGCTGAGATGAAAGCCGCAAAAGAGCGGGAAAAATTTGCTATAGATGCCAAATACCGAGCGTTCTCTAACTCGATCCCGCAAGTGGTGTTTGAAGCTGCAGAATATCGTGGACTCATATTTGCAAATGACCAATGGCGTTTGTATAGCGGTCAGCCTATCGACGAGGCGTTGAACCTAGGATTTGCAAAGCATGTGCATCCGGACGATCTCGGGAAATGCAGCTTGTTCTCTCTTCCTTCCTATGGGCCGGCAAGCATATTACCCGCGTCTGACCCCATGGAGCGGCAAGTTCCTAATGGTGTTACACCAGCGTTGGGTGAACTTCTTAAACGTGGGGTGTTCTCTGTTCAAAGGGATGAGAATGGACGAGTTTTCTATTCTACCGAGATTCGACTCCGCTCCAAGGGAGGTGATTATCGCTGGCACCTGGTTCGACTTGTCCGAGCGGAAACAATCAGTTTCGGTAACGGGGAGGCTTCGTGGTATGGAACATGCACGGACATCAATGACCGGAAGCTTCTGGAGAAAGAGCTCAATAAGGCAATGCAGCAGCTGAACAGGGAGATGGAATCTAAGACAAAGTTCTTCAGTAACATGTCTCATGAAATCAGAACGCCATTGAACGGGATCCTAGGCACCATTCCATTTATCCTCGATACGCATCTCGACACCGATCAAAGGCGCATGCTTGACACCATCCAGAACAGTTCAACCAACCTGCGCGAGCTAGTTGATAATATCCTGGACGTTTCCCGAGTTGAAGCGGGGAAGATGACCCTTGTCAATTCCTGGTTTCATGTACGGTCTGTGATTGAAGATGTCATCGATACCATTGCATCTAGGGCCTTAGATAAGGGCCTCGAAATTAATTATCTGATGGATCCAGATGTGCCTCCAATGGTGATCGGGGACAGGTTCAGGATTAGACAAGTACTCATTAATCTTATGGGTAACGCAGTGAAGTTTACATCACGGGGGGAAATATATGCCACTTGCTCTATTCGTCGGGATTCTTCTATTCATCTAAAGTCTACGGAGATGCTATTGAATTTCGAGGTGGTGGACACCGGAAGGGGCTTTAGTGCTGGAGACTCTGAACGGCTGATGCAGAGATTTAGCCAGCTCGAAGCAAATGGCTCGCAGCAACATGCTGGCAGTGGCCTGGGATTGTTCTTGTCGAGGCAACTCGTTGAAATGCATGGTGGCATGTTGACTCCCAGCGGCAAGGAAGGGCAGGGAGCACGGTTTTCGTTCTACGTGGTAGTGGATGTCCCCCCTTCTCCGGAACCCGAACAACTTGAACTCGCTAGACAGGCATCAAGATCATCAGAGAGTGGCGGATACTTGTCCAGATCAGCCTCATACCAGCAACTACAACCATCGCTCATCATGAGCCTTGATGGTTCGTCCAGGGGTCCGGATGTGTCCAGTGATTTCCGTAGATTTCAACATGGATTGTCCCACCAGCTCGGCAGCTCGGCTCCAGCGATACGCTCTCCTTTCCAGACGCCGCCGAATCTCCATGCCACGGTTCAGCCTCTCGGACTCCTTCATGAGAAGTCTGCTGACTCTTCGCACCCATCTACTCCACAATGTCACCCAGCATCTTCAGCAGATCAACTCCCCGGGGCCCATCAAGGACCGTTCTCCATTCTCATACTAGCCCCGCTTGACCATACGCGAGAAGCCATCAAACAACACATTGAACAGGTGGTCCCACACGAGGTTCCGTTCACAATCAAATCGCAGGCGGACGTCGAGGAATGGAAGGACTCGGTGAATAGCGAGAATGATTCCTCGTCGAACTTGACCCATTTAGTTGTTAATCTGCCTGTTGAAGATGTTTTGGATGTCATGCAGTATGTTTCATGGTGCGAATCCAGTAAAGCTCCCACTCTCGTTGTCATTTCCGACCTTTACCAGAAACGTCAAATTCGCTCAAAGGTCACCGAGTTATCCTCGGATGGGAAGCGGATATATACTGTGCCTAAGCCGTTGAAGCCATCTGCATTCTCGCCGATATTCGACCCTTGTAACCGACGCGATCTGAGCAAGGATCGAAACCAAGACATGGCTCGGGAAATCAACGACAACTTCAAAACAGTGACGAAGATGGTGAAGGCAGTTGTTGGCAACAAGGGATACCGGGTATTGCTGGTTGAAGACGAAGCAACGAATCGCATGGTAGGTGCCCATCTTTAACCGACTCTTTATTTATCCACCTGTACTTTGCTGACATGACAATAGGTCATGTTGAAATACCTCGATAAGATCAAAGTAATCTCCGAAACCGCCTCGAATGGACAAGAATGTACGGAGATGGTCTTCTCCAAGGAGCCGGGATATTACTCTCTCATTATTGTAAGTGCGCAATCTGACCGACTGCTGCCGTAATACGTGGTGGCTGACTTTTGAACCATAGTGTGATATCCAAATGCCGTTAAAGAATGGATACGAAACCTGCCGTGAGATTCGCGAATGGGAGAAAGAGAATCGCTACCCTCAAATCCCTATCATGGCTCTTTCTGCCAACGCGATGACTGATCAAATCGAGGACGCTGCACGCGCTGGCTTTAATGACTACGTGACAAAGCCCATTAAACATAATGAACTTGGAAGAATGATAATCCGGATGCTCGATTCCAATCGGCCTCTAGTTCTTCTTCGGGACCGCTTCAATGTCAACAGCCCCGGCCGTCGGTCATAAACATACGAATGATTCCTCTTATACAATTTGGCTTATTTATACGAGGTCGACCACCATCGCCTCTTTCTTCTAGCTCAATTTTTCGCCTTTTGCTTTCCGCGTCATTAACTGGATTAAGGACACCGGGTTCTTGTTAATTACCTTTTTCGTTCTTGTCACGGTGCAAGTGGAAATTTATGGGGCACAAGGCGCCTTTGGGATTGTTTTAGCCTTGATCCTCTTATTTGCGTCTTTCGAGGTTTTTCTTGGTTTTGGGCCATTATTCACAGGCAAGGTGGGAAGGGGTTCCGATTGCATTTCACTCGGTGTTCAATTGTGGTGATACCTTTTTTTTACCAGCATTGCGGCGAAGGAATATCTGGCTGATTGCTTCTTTTTATTTTTACCTTCGTCTTCTTTATCTCCGTTTCTCTTTCTATATAATCTTTGTCTCGGATGACCAGTCTTAATAGGGTTGGCGGTTTCCAGAGATCAAATACATGTCTTCAGCAGTTTTAGTATTTCGATTCTGGCTTTGTATTCTTTTTTTTTTTTTTTGCTTGTTTTCTTTTTTTTTTCTTCTATTCCCGATGACATGATAGGTCTGACTGGTCTAATCCTTGTTTGTGCTCGACGCCTACTGGGACAATTTGGGGTAGACCTGTCAGTGTCCTTTTCTTTTTTGTTTCTTCTACATCTACGGAGTATATAACAAGGAGCATTGGGAAGAGGAGTTGGCTGTTAAAAAGGAAGAAAAAGAAAACTAGCCTTTCCAGCAGGCTTGGACGAGTGATAGTTGCAGAATTCAAGTGTCTGGTGCATCGTACCTCCTGTAACGCGTATATCTTTCTTTTCTTTGCGTTTCTTCACGTTATATTATATATATAGCGATGGATATATGTTTCCAATCAGACGTTTCTATGCAATATATATTTTGGTGTTAGTTATAGCTTCGGATTCAAGAGAAATAAATAAATAGGAGAAAATGGGATTGCAGGAATAGCCTCAAAGAGCAGTCTTATTATCTGCAGCTAGTTATAGTGTACATCCTGCCACTTCACTTCACCCATGCTAAGTTGATTGACTTGTATCCAACGCTTCATTTGACAGAAACCGATGCAGAAAAGCAAAAAAGCAAAAAAAAAGTAGCTATGCACGTGTCCTGATCTTTATGGATAGTTTAAACCGGGCTCCTGGGCCAATCTATCTACCGCTGGGGACAAGGCAGTGCCATCGCCATCCTCCTTTCTTTCTTTGCAGGGGAAAGGGAATATCATAATGCCATAAGATTGGAGACACGTAGTAGTAGAACCTTGATTAAACCTTGGAGAGGTAGAGAGACATCATGATGGAAGGAACTCCCCAATGGCATACACCCATCTAGCCGTACAGGTAAACCGGTACGGGACGAGGAAGCTTGATAGATAACGAGAGCAACAGATTAATTAGCAGCTGTTATTTAAGAGAAAGAAAGGAAGGAAGGGTCGTTAGCTGGCCTCGAACGGTATAATTTATTCATTTAACAATCGACACGATCCACCCCGTATTGGCTGGACCAGGGTCTGCAAAGTTCGAACCCAGAAATTAATATATCTGGCTCTGCAGCACTGCGTCTGCTGCTGCAACTCGTAAGTGCGCGAGTGTTGTGGCGGTGAAGAAAGGTGAATAAGGTGCAGCGCGCAATAATAGGCGAGGTTTTCACCAATCCCCCTTCAACCGCACAGATCCGGATCGACAGGGAGAAAGGATGTCTAAGTAGTAAGTACTCCTCCCTTGCTGTACACCGCGGTGCTGCATGCGACGGTCGTGGGGCGTGGCAACACTGAACTTTGCAGAGCCAGTGGGAATGAATCGCAACGGATTACTGCCGTCGGGCTGAAAGTCGATCGACTGCGAATGGAAAACAGAGGAAAGAAAGAAAACGACGGCGATCATTGAATAAGGCTGCAGTAAACCATTCAAGCAGCCGTGCTGGTGTTGCAACCTGCACGGGAGAGACCACAAGCAGCAAGCAGCCAGCGTGGGTCTCGCAGGATTCCAGTGATGCAATGCGAACAGAACAGCAGGGAAAGGAAAGGATGAGGCTGGGCAGGATTGCACATGGGCCATTTCGTTCGCCAAAAGGGCCGAGTCTCTCTGGACGAGCAATTCGGGTACAAGAACGAAAAGTTTCTTTGCCAGAAGCAATCTCCGCCATTATCGTGTATTGGACAGTGTGCCACCGCGCAAGAAATAGCATCGGTCTAGATGCAATTAAAAAGAAATAACAGTAAGATTATATTTGTCGAGAGAGCATTGTGTGACGAAGAGCCCGAACCCATATGGCAGCAACAGGGCACTGGAATCAGTAAGGCCGTAATCGAAACGATCGTGCTTGCATTAGACCAACGCAAGGACTGAATATCGGCCTGTAAGCAGCAGGACGCTTGGTCTTCTCCAATCCGAGCCACGCCAGTGCAGGTCGAGCGATGCGCAACCTAGCATCATTCATTTTTGCCCAAACGATCTCGAGTCGATCGTATGTATCATCATGTAGTCACTTTCTCCTGCGGGTTCCCTCCGTGCAGGAGTTTAACGAGATGAACCAGTCTTTGTTGAAATCGCCAGCGCCTTGAATATGATGCGGCTTGCCACGACGAATTGCGTGCAGCGGCTATCCTATATTCTTGTTCCATACCCGTTATCCGAATGAATTTCTTCCAGGTTCATCCGCGTCTGCCGGCATTTCGCTTCTCAGCGTATCGGCGTTTACCCGTCTCCTAGACCTCCCTTTATGCGGGGAAAGAGCAAAAGGAAGAAGGAAGAAAACGGCCTCAAATCTCCTTTTTGCCGCGGACAATGCTGTGGCCATTTTGCTGAGGTTCTTCCCCTTTCCTTCCGGATTGGCTCGCCGACTGTGTGCCACCCTGGAAGTGCCGGGGCCCATCTATTTGCTGACTCGAGAAATCCAAGGCAAATTGATGGAGACGTAGTAATCGCCTCGCACCTGGTCTCAGTCGCTGACGTCCAATGCCTCCGACTCCTGGTTTCTTTGTCTGTTTTAGGTCCTGTCATCTTGTCAGCCCCAATGGGTCCATTGTTCTCTGGGAGTCATCCGGATAGAAAACTGAACAGACTAGACGGATTAACCGGTCTGGCCTAGCCAGGAAGAAGGGCTGTGCCACCAACCGAGATTATGCCCCCGGGAACAGAAGAGAACATACTAGCAATTGACTTCCAGCACACGCCGTTTAGGGAGCGCAAACAGAGCAGCAGGGGGATTCAGCAGCGGGCTTGATACCAGCACTGGCTGATCCCAAGTCATATTCCCGGAAATGGCCTTGTCCATTGTAGTTCCATCTTGTCTCTCTCCTTTCTCTTTCCCTGGCGTTGTGAAAGGTTGATAAGTTGCAATTCCTGCCCTAATGCCCAAATATTAGCAAGATCCAGCTTCCAGAAGGCATCCATGGAGGCAATGGGGAAGGAAACGGAAAAGAAGCAGTCTAAGATAATTAGATGCAGAGGGCTTCGAAGTAAGGAAACGGATCCTTTGGTGTCCACTGCGGCTGGTATTGAACTATGGATCACAATCGCGTCGAAAAAAATTGACTGAGGCCAAGTTTCCCCTTCCTCCCATCTCATTCTGTCGATTTTCTATTTTTAACGAATTTTTTGGATATTTTTTTGTGCCCAAAATGCGGCCGAGAGTTGGGATCCAAGTTCCCTCTCTGCCACCAAGAAACGGTGCCGCGCGGTACGGAAAGTGGAACGGAGTGTGAATGGAGGACGAGCGATGATAACGCCCCTTTTCCTTTTCATTTTCATTTCTTCCCGAGCAGAGCGGGGTCGGACGTAGGAGGGAGCGAATTGCGGTTGAGGAAAAGCAGCAGAGCCAGATACGGGGGTTGGGATTGGGGGATATAGGAGGGAGGATGAGGGCTTTTGCTTCCCACCCTCTCCTCCTCCCTCCGCTCGCCCTCACCCTGTTCACAGATGCAAAAGTCAATTCATATGCCCTTCCGCCGGACAGAAGACTCTCCGATCATGGTTATAAAAAGCCCCTTCTTTTCCTCCGGGGACTCTTTTCCTCCTTCTTCTCTTTTTATTTCTCTCCTCTGCAGCTTCGTGCAAGCCCTCCGGACAGACCTCGGCCGCCCTCTTCAGTCCTCACCACATAATACCGGACCCCTCCTTTTCACAAAGCCTCTTGGCTCGTCACTTTGTTTTTTATTTCTTTTATATCCTTGCTGGATATCTGGCCTCCTGCCGATTCTCGTTGTTGACTGTCGTTGTCTCATTTCCTCGATCATCCTCCAGTTCATTGTCTCCGAGATACAACCGCAATGGCAGCTCACCATCAGTACTATCAGCCCGCCACTCTTCCTCTCAACGTTCCATCCAAGGCTCCTGCAATCGCCAACCTCTATCCCATCTCCCGGGTAGCTGGTTCACCGCCTGAGATCTCCGACAGCAGCACTGCCGGAGGGAGCCGGACGTCTGGTTTAAGCTTTTCCTCCGGAAGTGCCAGTGGAGATTACGAGTCCAGTTCCATGTATTCCGGAGTCGATGTTGTTGACGTTCTGAGTGACCGCATGCAGAATGTTTTCGATCCAACGCCATTGGACAGGGGCCTAGCAATGCAGGCGCAAGCGTACGTAAATCCTATCCAGTTTCTTCGAAGAAGCATTCTCTTCATATCTGGCGGTTTTAATGTGTTTTTTTTTTGTTTTGTTTTTAACATCGATTCTTCCCCAAAAAGTACTGACCAGAATGAACAGTTCCGGGCAGCTGAATGCAAAGCAAAGAGAACTCATGGAACTGCAGGCTCTGGCCCAACGACGCTTGAAAGGCGTTCGTGCCAGCTTCAACGAAGGAATCAAGACCGCAAGAGAGACTAAACGCGATCTCGAATGGAGTCAAAAGCGTGTGAGGTAAGATTTTCCCGCGTTCTCCGTTCCTCCCAGGTGTCAAATGTTAGGGCCGACGTCTGGGCTCCGCCCAGCGGAGCGGAAATAGGGCTTCCGCCGCGCTCCGCTGGCAAACCGGCATTCTTGGCAGTCTTGTGACCGGAGCCCTCGTCCAGATTCCATGGTTTTCTCCCTATCTCCCTCGGAAATCCGATCGGAGGATTATTATGACTGACCAGAGGATTTTTCGTTCTTTTGCAGTGCTTTGAAGGCCAAGGCTGAGAAAGCGTACCCTGACGAGTACCGACGTGCGACGAAGAAATACGCGTATGTCGATGACTATTGATCCTCACGCTGAGGAAACCGAATTTCGACTTCCCGTCCCACCGGGGACCGTGACATGACCGTTTGTAATCATGATGACGATGATGACGATGATGACGATTTTATATATATGTATATCCGGCAGTACAGACTGGGTTTATCGTCTGGGTAGGTTAGGCTTGTATCCTTATTTCCGTGACGGGTAGGCGTTATTCTTGGATGTGTGGATTATCTTCTTTTCTTCTCCTCCCCCCTTTTCTTCTGTCTACCTTTTCTGTACTGTGTCTTGTTAGCAATACCATTGTCCTTTCATGCTCGTAATACACGTATATTTCTTCCATAATATGATTCAAGGCGTAATTGTATACACTTATTGTATGTTTGTTCCCTGAGGGGGCGTCGGATCAAGCGGCTGGCTGACCCAGATGCTATGTATAGTATGCAATGCATGTCTTCCTTCTCCCCCCTTGATCCCAAACAGGCCCACGTGTATTTTATTTCATTTCATTAATCCTGCACAGTTCTGTGGGTGCCCCGAGCCCTCAGAGTTATGTTATGCTCTACCTAGGTAGTCAGTGCTTTCCCGTTGCCGTTGCCCCCGGACTAGCTATAACTAGGCGGGACCATGCCACATGGTTCACGATTTTTTTTTTCTCTTTCTCGCTTTAGGGCTTTGTATCCGTGTGTGTCTTTTCTGTATAGTATATAGCTCCATGAGACTGGATATGGTGTTACGTTGTATGTAATATAGCTGATATGGAGGAGTCATGTCTGCCGTGCCCACAATCATGGCTTTCAAAACTCAATACATTAAGCCTGCCTAAATAAAGGAGGATGCAGGATGCTCTCTAGTACTCCACTAGGAACAGGGGAATTCCTTTCCTGTCAGGATTGTTATTGATCATTTCAAGTTTCAGGATTCATGAAGCTTAAGCCCTAATTTAACCAGATTTGAAATAGTAGTAGTAAGGGATGTTTGATTAACCGTGGATCTTCTCCGTACTACTGTTTACTCATATTAATGGCAGTTTGCCAATGGATCTGAGGATGTCAATCCACCATGATAGTTTCAATTTGCTTTTTATTGTTACAGCGATTGTTTATGATATCAATCTGATCAAACAGTGCCGTTCATGGACTAACTGTAGTACCCTTCAGATCGCAATGTCAACAGCACAACCTTCTTCGAATGCTCGCCGGCATTAGGACGGAAATACAGCAGAAGAAACACTTGCCATATCTTCAAAAGTAAAGAAAAACATGCATCTTATCTCGTAATGATAATAATAATAGTAATAATAATATATTTCCGCATCTGTTCAGTTCGATGTGTTCTCAGATCTGTGCAACTAACGTCAGTGCCATTCTAGGCGAAAAAACTTTGAAAACTTACCACCAACGCTCCAAGCAGGCAGTCTTGATAGGCTTCAATCCCTGCCAAGGGTCCTCCAGGAAGCTGACCCGAAAATAAATGGTATCTCTGCGCGCATTCTTCACCCCACCAGATAGACGGTTCAATTCAATCTTGTTTATGATGGAGCCTCTTGGCGTTCTGTAGCTCCCTTCGGGGATGCTGGGTTTCGAGCGAGTTTCGTTACTTTTGGGACTGAGCTCTTTTTTCGTCAGTGTGTTGGCAGTAGATGCTGGCGGGGAGGGTGTCATAGGAGGTTCGGTTGTACGACCTTGATTTGACAAGTTAGTATCAGAATCGAGATGTTTTAAAGATTTCCTATCAATGGCAGTTATATACAAGGAAATTCCCTACCTCGAGTAGTCCCTGACACGGAAGATTTCCTATCCTTGGGAGGAAGAGAGGAGTTTTTGGTATCCCCATTCTTACGACCAAGAGCACTAGCTGGGGCAGTAGTAGTAGCTTTGGTTGGGGCGGGAGCAGTGTTCGACATCGGGATCCTAGAAGGACTAGTAGCCGGCGTAGTGGTTCGACCAGGAGCGGGATTAGGCTGGGCAGTTGCAGTAGGAGAAGAGTGGACAACAGGAGCTGCTGAAGAGACCGCGGTGGGTGCAGCACCTCGGGCCATATTGGGAGCAGTAGTACTAGTAGTAACGGGGGCAGCTTTTGCAGGCACGGTCTTGAGAGTAGTGGAGGCAGTTCCGGGTGTAGAAGTAGCAGAAGCAGGAGCCTTCGCAACAACCGTAGAAGGCGCGGGCAAAGGAGCCATACCAGTGATCAATTCTTTCGAAATAGGACCACGAATGGTCTTGGAAGCTGCTGCAACAGGAGCCTCAGCAGAAGCCACAGAACCGCGAGAAGGGCTAGTAGTAGAGGAGGCAATCCCCTGTCTACCCTTCTTGGGAGATGGGCCCCGAACAGGACTCAAAGGAGCAGACCATTCTTCAAAGAACGAGGAACGGCGTCGTCTATGTCCTCCAATTATATCACTAGGATTTGGGCCATTCGCAGTCGTAGCTGCAGGACTATTAGTAGTAGCAGAAATCGTAGTAAGTGGTTTGGCCGCAGAAACCGGCTTAATAGGGATACTGCTAGCAGCACCAGTAGTAGGACGGGTCGCAGCATATGCTCCTCTCAAGGTTCTTGTGGGAACTGCAGCACCAGTACCATTGCCGTTCGGTTTCTTCGCTCCACGATGCATCCTTGGGGGAGATCCCTTGACAAAGCCATCGTATCTGCCGCTCTTGAGGGTGTCATTGCTCACATTGGATCGATCTTTGAGCGGTTCGGGGTGAGAATGAAGAGGCTTGTCCTTGAGAGGCTGCATCTGAGACATTTCTGTGTTATCTGCGTGGTTTCCTTCGGAAGCTTGGTTTGTCTGATGAGAGTAGTAGGAATCGAGAGTCGTTCTTCTGCCTGAAACAGGAAAGAATACAGCGATCGTAAAGACGAGAGAGTGGTAGAGGAGGGAAAGAAAGACAGGGAGGAGTTGGAGAAGAGGATAGAGACAGGCGGGGAGAGAGAACGAGAGAGGAAGTAGTCGGGGAGCTGGCATCAGAAGAGTTTTCCTTCGCAGTGAAGGGTTGCAATTCACTTTGTGACCTTCACTACTTGACTCCATGCCCATCCATAGAGAATTTCTGTCATGGACAAGTCTGTCCCCATGAGAGCGATAATGCCAGGAACAGGGAAGACTGGATTAATTGGCAGGTGCATTTCGCAGACACGGTATGTCCTGGACTTGCCAACTCTAACTCTATACTAGTAGTACTTTACGTTCAAAGAGCGCTCTCCGTTCAATATCTGGATTTGAAGAAGAGTATAAACCACTCATGGAGAATTTGTACTTTGATTCTTCCTGTACTGGGATCTGCATCAATCTCGAGCGCCTCTGGAGTTTTGGTAAAGTATGCGTGACGGACTTGTCGAGGTTGATCAACACGCTGGGGGTCAGGTTTATGCATGCAGGCCGAGTGTCCTGGTACACTCGCGAAGACTCGAGGTTCATGATATACTTTGATTCCTGTCCGGATCGGGTCCTCATGCTCCCGGACGACATCGACGGAACTACTTCGCGCAGCGCGCTGGTGTCAAGCTTGTTGGAGAAATGCGAATGTACGGGTTATACGATGCCAAGATCGTATACGTATATTCCTTAATTAGGCAATCGCGAAGCTATACAGATTAACCGACCCTTACCCCTACCAACCTTAGGTCGGTTAGAAGGAGTCGACACTTTTTAGCCACAGAATTGCAGACGATGTGCAGCGGTCCCGGTCGAGCAATATCTGCAGCTGGAATTGCCTCCTGGGGATGTAAACCCGGTCGACAAGGCTGACCTCTCAAATCTTCCCACAGCGTATATCGAAACGGGGTTTGCAGGACTCTATCAGAATGAGGATGTGAACTATGTAGTCATTCCGACCAATTAACGAACAAAAGAAACAAAGTGCTTGGTTTGAGACGGCTCAGGTTTTACGAACAACCCAATACCTGGCTACCTGCCGAAGATAGAGACCGGGCTGCACTATGTACCTGGTGCGGTAGCTCGAGTTACTCGTGACACTGATTACTGTCAATTCTGCTGCAGGAATTTCAGCACGTCTGGCTCCTCTCTGCAGAGCCGACGACAGAATGGAAGAAATGATATCCTACGGAGAGATGCCATTTTCTCTTTGGAGAACCTTTACAACACCCACTTGCAGTCATGAGATAAAGATAGCTCTTTCAGAACCCCAGAAGCAACCCAATCTGGGGCCTGATGCTGCTGCAGTTCTCGGCTATGATCTAAACCAGCTGTGGATGCGATGCTACTTGAAGGGGATGACTTACCTGTTCGAGCTATAGTTCTTTTGACCCTTGACCAACCCAATATTCGCTGGCTTGCAGTTCAACAGTGCGATGAGGGCCATGTTGTGGGCCTGTAATTGGCGTGTTGACTGTGCACTTAAACATACTCTCTCAAAAGAAGGCAGATGGGTGCTTATTCTGCACGGGAGTCTTGAATTATCTCTCTGGCAATGGGCTTTATGTGAATTCGCCGAACAGACTCGGGAAACTTTCAAGTTGCTGGACTTGAGTATCAGGCTGAGTCGCTATTATAACCTTTTATATTTGGCAAGATTGCTAAATATTGAGAAAAGCTATTTCCACTGAGGATATGATCTAAATTGGAGGATAGGAGATAATGTCAAATAATCAATCAATAAACAAACCTAAGACACCATGTCCATACCCAACTGCGCAGTCGTAACAATATAGATAGCATCATACAAGCATAGATTGATTCCCTCCCAGACCCAAGTATCATTCATATATACACGACTACTGTATTTCTATGCAAAGGTACGTTCCTCATCAATGGCACGATTAATAACACGAACAAATCGTCCCACCTTGTCCGGGTCTTGCTTCGCTGTCTCAATGCCCAGCAAAACCTTCTTGACACCAACACCGATCGTCGCGTTATTATCTAAAAAGCTGCCGATTCCTTCAAGAGCTGCCGAAATCTCACTGGCATTGAAGGCGCCAGACTGCTGTAATATGTGCCTCAGCTCATCATACGTATTGACGTTGGGGACCATGAGATCCGCATTAAATGAGTCGTACACATCGAGCTGTTTCAGGATAGCACGCTCGGTCGTGGTGGCCAGGATCAAAAGTCGGCGTCCCTTTGAAGGTTGTTTTCTAAGAAAGACCATTAGGGTTTGCAGAACGGCGTTGCTAAATCGAGGGCCAATCGGGACCCAGTCGATGATGCGTTCGATGTTATCGACTACGACAACACTCGTACGGCTCTTGTACGCATCGTCGAAGATCTTGCTGATGTGCTGGACCTTGGCGATTTCGGTGTAGCCCACCATGTCTTCCGGACTCACCAGCTTGATGAACGGGAAGCCAGAATCAATAGCAATTCGGGCCGCTAGGGCCGTCTTGCCGCTGCCAGTTGGTCCATGTAGCAGAACGGAGAACAGTGGGGTCGAATCAGCCACTTGTTTCACGAATAGCTCTCCTTCCCTGAGGATGTCTTTGATCGCAGAGGAGTAGTGGATGATGCCGTACTGGATACGGCTTGAAAGTTCCTCCTCGGATACACCAAATGCGGGCTGTACCTCTTCCAACGCGTGGTGGAAATCCGCCCGATTAACCTTCATATTGACAACATCATCGCTGATCCCAGCCATCGTGCCAACCTTCACATGCCGCGTAAATGCAAAAGACGACGCCGATTTCACAAGGCCGGCAATTTCTGCACCCGAGAAGTTCTTCGTTAATACGGCTAGCTCGCCAAGGTCAACATCTCGATCCATAACATTATTGTCCCTCATCTTTTGAGTGTGAATCTTCAAGATCTGCGCTCTGCCTTTCTCATCTGGAAGCGAGATTTCCATGTGTACCTCAAGACGCCCAGGTCGCAGTAAAGCTTCATCAATCATGTCCTTTCGGTTGGTCATACCGATGAGCAGGATGTTGTTGAGCTGGTCCACACCATCAAGCTTCGAGAGAAGCTGATTCACCACGCTGTCGCCCACGCCGGTCCCGCCAGCAGCGCCACTGCCACGCTGCTTGCACACAGCATCCAGTTCATCGAAGATAATGATATGAAGGCCGCTCTCCTCACCCTTTTCCTTGTATTCCTTTTCGGCGTCTGCGAAAAGCTTTCTAATGTTCTCTTCCGACTGTCCCACGTACTTGTTGAGTACCTCGGGACCGTTGATGATCTTTGGCTCCCGTGCATTCAACATCTTCCCAATCTGCCGAGCAATCAAGGTTTTACCCGTTCCAGGAGGTCCATAAAGCAGGATACCCTTCACGTGCGCAATGCCCAGCTTTTCGACTAGTCCAGGAGGGAAAATGCGGGACGCAAAAGCACGGCGGAAGATTGTACTGAATTCCGCATCCAAACCACCTATTCCCATATCTTCGAATTTGAAGTTTGGCTGGATGATGGAATTGGCTGCTGGTCGACGATTCGAGGCTTTCACGTTAATGCCAGTTTTTGCATCTTTGAAGAAATTGATCTGAGTGTGTCGTGTTAAAATGCCACGAGCGACGGGGTCTGTTTCTACCCGTCCTGTCGCAAGATCGGCTTTTTCAGAGGTCAAGTCGACCCGTTGGACCGTTTTGACCGTCAGCAAAAGCGGAATGCTTCTATGGTCCATCAGGATCTTCTGTCCGGGGGCAAATATTTGGTTTTCAAAGTTCTGTTTGAAAATTAGCATGGCCGCCGTAACTGGCACAGAAACCCGAGACAAACCTTAATAACGACATTTGCAAGATCATCTTGGTCATACGGGGTTTCAACCCTCTTCTTCCCGGCAAATCCAACTTCTATATCTGTGGAACCGAGATAGGCTTGTCCGCCTTGGCTGAAAGGATCGTAGATCTGTACCTTGACGGTATCCGTGAACGCCACGCCTGCCCACGTCCGCTGGGGGTCTGACATGCTAATGTGCCCAGGGGGGAAGCCATCAAGAGGCCGTGCCGAGAAGACATATAGATCATTTATAAGGAGCAAGATGTCGAGACCGTCCCTTGTGGGGGGGAAGTCCTGTGTCGAAACCGCAACCCTAGAACCCGTCAGCATCCGAAAACAATAACCCATCAAATCAACCCACTTACAGATTTCCAAAGGTATAGGTATTGTCCGGGCTTTTGGCAGGGCGCAGCGTCCAAGCTTGGCCTCCACCTGGTCTTCCTCCAACAGGGGCTCTAGCAGGGGCCATCGGTCGCGGGGGTGGTTGGGGAGCTCCATAACCGCTAGAGTAGACAGATAATAAGCGTCAGTCATCCAAGTATTACAGAGCCATGTGGATTTTAGAAAGTGCCATACCCTGAGCTGGTCACAGAACTGCCATATGCATCTCTTGTAGGGTACACTGGATGTCCCTGTCCAGGATTCGAATAACCATCTCGTCTTTCCGGTTTAGCGCTAAAGGGGTTCGGGACGGAGAAATTACCACGGTTAAACATGGTGGTTCATGGACAGGTATATGATGAGACGCGGCTGTGAAATATGGTCTTCCGTGATAAAGGCAAATACTGAGTGAAAATGGCTGTCGCAAAGCGGGCAACGGTAGCTCTTAGCCAACGTCGAGTAGGTCAAAGTCGACGCTTGCCACTTGGAATGATGGACTATTCCAGGACTTCTAAACAATTCCAACGTCAGAGAAGGCCGACTGGTCAGTCCAAGTCAGGTAGCAGTCAGGGCTGAGAGACAAAGAGTGATGGGAAGTGTTCAAAGTGTTGAGGACAGTTGAAGACAGCTGGAGCTTACATACATAGCCCGCTTGTGGGGGGCCGCCACCGAGTTTCCGCTCTGGACCGCGGATCTTCTGTGGCGCTCAGGCAGAACAGTTTGAGCATCTCCTTGAGCGATTACCTGAGTAGTATGATGTCCCTGCAGGTCCAAAATCGAGATTCCTTGGACAAGCTAAAAAAATGCCACTGTAAATACACCACCCAAAACGCTTGTCTACTTCGCTGACATCTCCATCAAGCCACCTTCTCGGCAAGAAATCATGGAACGTCTACAATCCAGAGAATATTGCCCGCGTTCGACGCGACGAGGCACAAGCCAAAGCGCGCGAGGAAGAAGAAGAACGTCGTATGCAGGAGGTGGATGCTGAACGACGAATACAGATCCTACGCGGCCAACGAGCTCCCACCCCACCACCCCCGCAACCATCCCAGCCGCCGGGCGATCAACATACCAGAAGAGAAGGGAATGAAGCTGCAGGGTATAGGAAACGGAGACGGCTTGCTGGTGAAGACGACACCGATCGCGATATCAGGTTTGCCAAGGAGGATGCAGCACAGGCCCTAGCCAAAAGGGAAGAGCTGGTTCTCTCCTACGGAAACGATACGCCACTTGTGGATAGCTCAGGTCATATCAATCTCTTTCCATCAGAAGCAACTCGGAAACCAGTGGGAAAGAATGAGGAAGCGGAGGCTGAATCCGAAAGGGACAAACGCAAGTATGAAGCGCAATACGCCATGCGATTCTCCAATGCTGCGGGTTTCAATCAATCCGTGGGCAAGAGACCGTGGTACTCATCTTCTGCACTTGAAGCAACAGCCCCGGAGCCTATGCCTGAAAAAGATATCTGGGGCAATGAGGATCCTGTGAGGCGCGAGAGGGAGAAAGCTCGTCTTGATGCCAATGACCCACTTGCGGCCATGAAGAGGGGTGTTCGACAGTTGAAGGCCGTCGAGCAACAAAGAAAAGAATGGAGGGAAGAGAGGAGCAAAGAATTGGAGGCGTTGAAGATGAATGAAAATCAGCGGTCGAGCCACAGGGAACGGAAACGGTCAAGGTCCAGGAGACACGGGTCCATGGATAGCCTCGAAGGATTCAAACTGGATTCTTCGCCGGATAGACATCGCACAGGCAGCGACCGTAAGCAAAGATCTCATCAACATTGCCGCGAGAGAAGTCGCGATCGCCCTCACTCAAAGCATCATTCTCACTCTCACGCTCACCGGCACCGTCATCATCGGAAGCATGACGAGCACGATGACCTTAAGCATCGTCGCAAATCTGAAACCTATCCCAAATGCGAGCGAAAGTCTGATAAGTGACCTGCACTGAAACTTCTTTCCTATTGTTTGGGGACCCGAATTGCCTTTCCGAGCTCAACGATCTAAGTTCTATCCCTATGAACTATCTACCGCGCAAAACAGAACTCCAACACTTTGGAGGTGATCTAAAAGCTTCAACGAAGAAAAACAGAAACATAGAACTTTTGAGAAGCTTCCTGATGAGCCTCTTACTGGAGATACCAATGCTGGGATCCTTTCTCGCGCGTTTGCGCATCCCACTGTATTGTGATATCCAATGACCGGGATTTCTCTCCCTTCTTCTGGTACCCAACGCTCCCAGTTATCACTTGTCCATTCTTCAACTGCCTAGCCTTGATCTTCCCATGGTCAATGAGGAAAAGGCCTTGCTGCCAATGCGTCTCGGGGCCATCCGGTCCTGTGGTGAAGGCAACGAAGCCTTTGTTTTTCATTTGAGAGGGAACAGCGTCGTCGGGAATTGTGGAATCACATGACGGCATGAAGAATATATCAAACCAGATAGCCCAGCCGTCAAGGGAGTCAATATCCTGCCTCAAAGTAACTTTGAAGTCTGTCAAAAAGGATAGTTGATCAACCGTGACGGTATGCAATGGTAGTTGCACAAAGACGGCAGAGTCAGCAGCAATTGACGAGGCCGGAATATCACGGACGAGTGCCTCATCATAGATATTCGTGAGCATGCTCGACATGTTAAAGCCGTAGACACTGTTCCAAAATGAAATGTGGGAGGCGATGAAGTCGGGGTCGGCGAAAGGAGCAATACGAAGAGTAGCATGCGAAGGTACCATCAGGCCACCAGGAGCTAGGTAGCGATCTCTGGCGTAGATGACAGAATCAAACATTGCCTCGAAAAGTAGGCAATAGCCCATCCACTCGGAGACGATGATATCGACTTGCGGCACGGGAAGAGAGACCTCCTCTATCTTCCCCCGAATACACCTGGAGTTGAAAGGTAAATGTCTGAAAATGATGTTGCTCTTAATCGCGTTGATACTTACGTTATCACATCGCCGAGGCCGTTTTCATAAACATTCTCCCGAGCCCTATCGATGATATTCGAATTATCGACAGAGATAACCATTTTCGCGCCCGCCTTTGCGCAAAACATCGAAAGGATACCGGTGCCACATCCTACATCCAGGACAACTTTGTCCTTGAAAAGGTGCTTGTTGTCGTAGATGAAGTCTCGGTAGGCATCAGTGCGGACGGTGTCCTTAAGCATGGTCTCATGAATAGCTGCGAAAGGAGAATGTGTTAATAGTGATCAAGGAAGGCAGTCCCCTGAGGATTACATACCATTGAAAGAGTAAGATGAGAAATAATCGGAGTCTGCATCCTCAATCTTCTTTAGAGTCTTGGCCGATGGACCTGCTGATGCCAGTTTCTCGTCTTCCTCAGACAATTGCTCCTCCATGGACCTCTGAACAGCAATCTTGTACTGGGAGAATTGATCTTGCAGACGCTCCAGTTCCTCCTGCAATTCCAGTATGCGATGTTCTGCCCCTGCAGTGCCAGACGTTTCCGATGGCTTTGCTTCCGCGTCGCCCTCACTGTCGACATCATCCAGGCTATATAGAAGAGCGTCATCTTCAAGCACAGGCTTCAGGTAGACATCATCTTCAAAGACTTCCTTGGACGATACATCGGGGGACATGTTTCCAGCCTTGACCTGAGATCGAATGTAGTTGACCAGCTTGACGGTTCCCATGAAATCTAGGTCTGATAGAGTACAGCAAAGGAACCGGTTAGTTGGATGACACCGCAGGACAATACAACTGTACGCAGGAGATATATAGATCGCTCCACAGACAGTGCGCAGGTATAGAAGACAACGCAATGGACAAGTTTGACTACACACCGAGCTCCTTTCGAATCCTGCGAAGATCAAAGCTGAATTTGTCAAGAGTCTCCCTCAACATTGAGCGCACGTCAGGGTAAATCTTGTCCGTAAACAAGCCCACGACAGGCTGCGAGTCGTCTTCTGGCTCCACGTCTTCCCATCCTTCTTCGCTGCTGACCTGCGAGTCTTCTGAAGATGCCGTTGAGTGCGAATCGGCGACATCATCTAGAGGATGATGATCGGATGAGGGAGGCATTCTGATAAATGTCAATTAGGCTCCTCAGTATCTTGGACCGTAGACGATAATAATAGGAAGAAGAAAGAAGTGAAAATCAAGAAAAGATGGACAAAGTGCGGAGGAAGAACCAGAGGGAAAAGATCGATAATTTCCAGTTCGGGTTCTGGCCCGCTCTCTGGTTGCCCCGCCCGTGGTTTGTTTATCCACCGTCTTATCGTCAGACATCGACATCGCCAACTCTCCTCTGCTCCATGGCTTCCTTCTCTCTCTGCAGTGACTCTGTTGCAGGAGAAGAGTAATTCATTATTTATCTGACTCCATCTTCTTCCAATCTCTATGCTGATTGTACCGTAGTCGACTTGTGTCAAACCTTCTTTCGCTCCACTACACAGCTCTCATATGCTCTACTACTGCCAGTCTTAAGGCTTCTGGGTCTCAATACTCTTCACCGTGGCGTCGTCAGTGTCTACAGGGATGGCCTTCTTTTTTAATCGAGGCCGCTCGCGACATCCCTCCGAGACAGTCAGATCCCTCAAGGAACAGTTACTGAGGTTGCGAGAATTCCCCGGTACTGCGAAGGTCAGTGCAGACATCACCTACCAGATCAGCAGTAAAAAGGTTTTGCTAAAATTCGGTTTGTGGATGGGGCAGGCTGGAGATGAACTCTCCAAGCAGATTGCTCAGGTGAAATTGATCGTGCAGGGAACACAGGGTCAGTCGTCCAGACAAACAGACGGGTAGACGTGCCTCGAGTATCGCTGACAAGCAGCCTTTGCACAGAGGTTGAGTCGTCACCGGATCAAATCCAGACACTGATTCAGGCCATGATCAACGAAGACTTACTTTTTGAGCTTTCACGGAGCATTCACCTTCTCACGTTCGAGTCAAGAAAAGATACACAGACCATCTTCTCGCATGTTCTCCGTTTTAGGTCGGGAAATTCGCCGGGCGTGGATCCGCCTGTCATCACTTACATTGTTCGCAGTCGACCTGAGATTATTGTTGAACTGTGCCGAGGATACGGGGTGAGCCATAGCGCGATGCCCTGTGGTGCCATCCTTCGGGAGGCATTGAAATTTGACGTGATCGCGGCCGTCATTCTATATGACCAATCCAAGGAAGGCGAGTCCGCCGTCAGACTTACAAGTCTCCAGCCAGGCGTTCCTCAGAATGGAAGAGGCGTCTTCTGGAAATTCTTCGAATGGATAGACCGGGGCAATTTTGAAGTGAGCGCCGACGCGTTTGCGACCTTCAGAGTAAGCATGTCCCAAGCCATACCTGCATTGTTTATCGTTGGCATGAGCTGACTCTTTGACAGGATATCTTGACTCGTCATAAATCAGTCATTACCGGCTACCTAGCGGCCAACTTCGATCGCTTCTTTGCAACTTTCAACCAGGTCCTTATCCAGTCGGACTCATACGTCACCAAACGCCAAAGTATCAAATTGCTCGGGGAAATCCTGTTGGATCGGGCCAACTACAACGTAATGATGGCATATGTTGAAAGCGGAGAAAATCTGAAACTATGCATGAGACTGCTAAGAGACGAACGAAAGATGGTGCAATACGAGGCATTCCATGTCTTCAAGGTATGTGTTTTCCATCTCGCTTCTTTGTATAAGGGCCAAGGACGATAGGCTGACAAAGACGGCAACAAAGGTCTTTGTTGCCAATCCGAACAAGTCGGTGGCGGTGCAGCGGATCCTCATTAACAATCGAGACCGACTCCTGAGATTCCTTCCCAAGTTCCTTGAGGACCGCACGGATGATGATCAGTTTTCAGACGAGAAAAGTTTCTTGCTGCGTCAGATCGAGATGCTGCCTGACGAACCTGTTCAACCGGGGCGAGCTACCCGCCAGCCGTCCCGGTCAGGCATAAACACGGCAGCAGTGGCCTAAGCAGGTTGTGTTACCGGGCTGAAACGTGATACTACTTAGTAACTCTTGACGTTGACGACACTGGACGGTCACCTCTCTTTTTTGCTTTTCTCACCTTGTGTTGCTCTTTGGCGCCAGCTGGACTTTTGCCTGTGCCTCTTTGTTGGCTGCATTATTGATGGTTTGTTGGCGAAAGGTTTGCGGAGTTTCTTCCCTGTTCATTTTGAGGGTTTGCATTGGTCAATTAAGGAGTCTGTCATGTACGAAGCACTACGCTCAATTACCTCGGACCACCATGAACCGCTACATACGATAGAAAGAATTGAGATGCTACGTTTCCGTCGGTTCTTTGTTTTATTAATTTGTGGGCCGAGACCGCATTGCATTGGTCGTCCAGTTGGGCAGGGAGAAAAAAGTAAAATAAAAAAGTGGAAATTACTGACGATCACCATTTAAATTTTTCTTTTCCCAGTTTCTACCGGTGCAATCAGTCATGAAACGGCCTCCCCATGGGTGCTGTTGAAGAAGATGCAAAGGAGATTGGCATGTATTATCCCAGAAATCAATGTGACGCCGGCAACACCGTCACTGTCTCCGCTGAACGAGAACGAGAGTGAGACCTAATGAATATAGACTATCGGCAGCCTGTAACCAAGAATAAACAGTCTCTACTTGGCAGGTCCACCTCCAAATAAGCCGTGCTCTGCGGTGCGAATGGGCGGGCCAATGCAGCATGGCGTCTGTTCTGCGGAGAAGCCAGAATTTCCCACTATGGATTAAAGCGAGTTCTCCGTGTTGATCAGGGACAATAGTGCTAGGTTTTCTTGTCGCTAGACCGACTATAATTAGCACTGGGATTGCAGAAGTAACGGTGATAATATCATGGACAATCCATGTCTGGGCCTTCTGCCAAGCCCCTGTCCACAGCTGTCGTCCACCATAATTCCCACCCAGGACCCAGGTATCCATTCCTCCTCGTCTCTCCTCGCCGTTATCCTTCATCTGGTCGTTGCCACCTTCGATTTGTCGCCTGAAGTCGCCCGCTTGACCAGTCGTCCTCGTCTGTCGGCAAAGTGACCCGTCATCTCTCCTTCGTCTTGCCTCCCCTCCCTCCTTTCTCCGAGCAACGGCCGTCACTGTGTACAAGGACAGCACGTTGCGCCAGAAGGTGATGTTCTCATAATCCTGGATGGTGGTCAACATTTCCGCGTAGTTGCTACTGCTCGTCATGATGTCGGAGTCTAGCCCAACGACACAAATAGATACTCACGAGGCAACGGTGGCTGCAACAGCCCCTTCGCCGCTCCGACTTGTCGCATCGTTCCCTGCGACGCCCGAATGCATATCGACCGATGGATGTAGCTCATCCAATGACTGTTCTACCGACAGTCCGTTGTCAAAAACTGCGTCCGAATCGCAAGTGGATGCAAAAGTGCATTCCAGTGAAACGCCGGCCGTTTCAACCGGGACTGACGTTAAACCTTCGCCGCCGGAGGGCCACCACCCCACGCTCAGTTTGAAATCGCTCCTCAGCATCCCCAGTATCGTTGTCAGCGACGCAGGGTCCCGCCCTAGTTCTCGATGGTCGGAGCGCATACGGGGCAGTCTACAGGGTAAACGGTCTGGTGATTTTGACCGCAAGGCGGTTTCGCCTCCACCACCTGAAGCAGAAGACGAAAAGCTCGACCCGGTCGCACTCGACTTACCACCGCCTACTCTTGATGGAATGCAGTCTATGGAATTTCCCCATCGTGGGAGTTTCATACAAAAGTCTAAACAACAACCTGCTGAGACGATGGAGCAGAAAGACGCTGCGACTGGCGTTCGCCGAATCGACACCGCACACAGCAAGCCAGGTTCACTCCGTGCAAGACGAACAAGCTTGATTCCGAGAGCTATTTCTGCAGATGAAGACATGTTGTCACGCCGTGTCAGGTTGATGTATGAGAAAGGGATCGAAGACGTGAGTGATGAGGAAGTGGCGAGGGCTGTGGCCCTGGAGAATGGCGTGCTGTGGGAAGAGAGTCCTGAGGTGGCCAGTCTGAACGCAGAGGCTGATACTAGCACTGGCGAGACTGAAACCAAAAGCGTCAATTCGTCCTCGATCAAATATAATCCGGTATCTATTCCGAAAGAGGCCTATGAGCTCGCTGGGGGGATAGAATATTGGCAGGATATCAGGGCTGGAGATGTGGACAGATACGGGTTTATCCGCCAACAAACAGCGAATGCTAATGATGGCGTGGATGCAAATCCGCTTCAGCGAGTTTCTACGAGCCTCCTTCTTGCTTCGCAAACACCGCGGCGGAAACGCTCTCTTCGTCCGCCGACGGCCCCGTCGGGCGATCGCCCATTCACGGGACTGTCTCCAACACGAAAGACATCAGACACAGCCGTCCGCCCAACGTCGTCACAAAGCGGATACAGTCCTCCGCTGCGGCGCACTACGTCTCGATTACGCTTCGCTGCAAACTATCTGCCGCATAATCGCACTCGCAAATTCAAAGATGAAGCAAGCGACATGCTTACTCCCCCTGTTGATGTCATCAATGATGAAGATGCACAGGATACGCCGATCACACGCTCAATGAGGAAGAAAGAATGGCGTAGGGAAGACAAATGGACAAAAATGGCTAAACCCACGAAGAAAAACGGTGACGGCGGAGGGACGACATATGAGTTTGACACGCAGAGCTCTAAGCTAGTTGAACGGACATGGAAAGGCATCCCGGATCGGTGGCGGGCCACTGCCTGGTATGCCTTCCTGGAGGCTAGTGCTAAACGACGGCAGAACTCCCCTACGGAGGCGGAGCTCATTGAAGCGTTTCACGAATTTCAGTGCATTTCGTCGCCGGACGACGTACAGATCGACCTTGATGTCCCTCGGACTATCACCAGTCACATTATGTTTCGCAGACGTTACAGGGGAGGCCAGCGATTGCTCTTCCGCGTGCTGCATGCCATGTCCCTGTATTTTCCAGACACCGGATATGTTCAAGGAATGGCAGCCTTAGCGGCCACGCTTCTGGCTTATTACGATGAGGAACATACCTTCATCATGCTCGTTCGGTTGTGGCAGCTAAGAGGACTGGAACAACTATACAAGTCCGGCTTTGCGGGTCTCATGGAAGCCTTGGATGACTTTGAAAGAGAGTGGTTGGAAAAGGGAGAGGTTGCCGCCAAGTTGGTAAGTAGGAGTTCTATATATTCAATTGGACGAAATTGCTGACTTGGTGACGTTGCATGGCTAGAATGAACTCGGTATCCCACCCACTTCGTATGGGACCCGTTGGTATCTAACCCTCTTCAATTACTCAATTCCGTTCCCGGCGCAACTTCGTGTATGGGACGTGTTCATGCTTCTCGGAGATGCTGAAGATCCTGTCACGTCGCGAATGCACTACAAGCACTCGAAGCTCAAGTCTACGTCACATCATTCGAAGATGAGCACGTTCGGTGTTGGTCTGGACGTTCTTCATGCTACCTCTGCTGCTCTCATCGATGGCATGCGGGACATCATTCTCGAATCGGACTTTGAGAACGCCATGAAGGTTCTGACTAGCTGGGTGCCTATCAAGGACGTGGAGTTGTTCATGCGAGTCGCTAGAGCGGAATGGAAAGTCCATCACCGGAAAAAAGCAGGTTTGGTATGAGCAGTACCGTACTCTTTGAAGTCGTTGATATCGCCTTTTCTCCCCCCCCCCTTTTTTTCCTAGCTTCTTTTCTTCCTTCCTTCTTTTCTCTTTTTCCTTTTTCTCCTAATTTTTCTTTTTTTTCTCTTTCTCATGCTGGATTGTTTTCGATCCACCTACAAACCAGTGATACCCCACAACCAGCCTCGATAGGCCGGAAATTTTTATTATCTATGAATGTGTATGTTGCTTTTTCTTCTCCTTCGTATTCTCGCCATCGCCCTTCATTACTGGACATTTCAGCCGAATCGAGTTGAAAAAAAGCATATCGGCAGCCCTAACGTATACACCTCTTTATTACATATCATTGTTGCTATTATTTTATTTTTATTATTATTATTATCCATTCGCGAGTTCATACCTAATCCCTTTTATATCCTCTTGAACATTCCCACCCATTCCAACCACCCATCCATACCATACCATCTGAGATCGACAAATCGCCTCAGGAGAACTTGACCCTATGCATGCATTTGTCAACGTGTACTTTATACTACTTATATTTTATTTGATCTAATTAATTGTAACATTGTGACTTTGGCTTTTACGTGGGTCGGAACACTTGGCCGTTGTACGATGTACGGGAATACGAATGCAACAGCTGGCAGGACGTCATAAAGCTGGCAAAAGGACAAGTCATCCCGTTTCCAAGTAATTGTGCATGGAGTACACTGTCGTATCAAACACACAGCATGCTTCTTCTCTACCTAGTAATGGGTTCCTCTTTCCTAAGATATCCAGGATACTTCTCTTCTGATGAGGATATAGTTGGGATTTCGGACGGCTCCCACTAGATTGACGGGTCCGTGTGATTATATAATCTATTAGGATTAGGTAACGTAATCAATCACCGAGCTGGGCAGAAATTCCGAAATCATCAACCACCAACAATTTTGAGGCTTTTATTAGCCCAATCCTTTATATATTCCTATATAAATTAAATACAATCTTTCTTGGGGCATTTTAATATATTACACCTGTTCTTACCAGAATTGTTATACTTCAGTGGCTGGCATTACTTTGATTATTGCTCAGCATACTCAGCTTACTGTCAAGGTGCGGATTCGGGTGATCAGGAAACTGAAATAGATTGGAAAGAACACACAGGCAGACAGGCAGGCAAGCTATTGTACAGGCAGGTAGACAGAACGTAGCTCGAAGAGCTACAACAAGATCGAGACACAGGTTCGAGATATTTCCCTCGCAGGCACGTGCAGGGGCGGTCAGTACAGGCAGAACAGGCCCCCGGACCGTCATACGGTGTACGTTGGTCCAGCACCGTGATATCTCAGGTAGTTCTGCACCTCAAGCTTCAGAGGCACCAAAGTGTGCTCCATCAAAGTGTTCTAACTGTGGAATTGTCGGTCATACTAGACCTAAATGTCCTGCACGCTATTCCGAATAGTTTTAATAGAAATACACATCTTTTGGTTGTTGGTGATAGCTTCAAGTTTCTAAGCATGGCCAAAATCGGAGGAGTGGACGGACTACCCGGGAATTACGTTAATCCTCGTGGATTATATAATCACACGGACCCGTCAGTCTAGTGAGAGCCAATTTCGGACAGGTGGATTATCTAATAATCCAATCCCGGGATCTGGAGTATATATGTTCCGGGAGAAAGGCCATGACTTCTGATAACCAGCTCGTTCATGTTGTCTATGTTGCTGGCAGACGCGTTGTGTCAATGGGAGTTATGAATATGGATGGAGAATGAATTTGAAGAGAGATAGAAAGAGGAGACAAGGGGTAGAGAAAGAGGGAGAGAGGGAATTCTGACACTGAGGTGTTCACTTTACTGTTCCTAAATATGCATGGCGACTCTTGGTGAATCACCAGAGCTAAAGCTCTGCTGCAAGGAAAGTTGCATGGAGGGGCTTTTCTTCAGCAGGAAACCTGCAATCTTTCAATGGGGATTAGATGGAGATTTTTTCTTTTGGAATGTAGAAGCTGCTCTCAATAGGATGCACACGCAAAGCCCCCAATGCAACTTCACAGTTGACCTCTTATGTCTGCTAACATATTGTTCCAGACTCAAATGGTGCGAGGTAGAAAGACCGCTGCAGCAGGACTGCTCGTGTCAGTCTCTGAACATCAGGAATCCACCGAAGAGATTCAATCTGGTATGATGACTTGATTCGCGAGTTTGATGAGGAAATGGGGACCAGACACAGAAATCACGCCTGTAGATACCAAGGAGTTCGAGGCCAAATATTACACGTTCATGGACAGACTCGAAAGATTCGTTATTCGGAGTCCAACTTCATCCAACTTGATCCAAAGATGATTGTCCATACATTATGTTGGTTTCTGCGTGAAAAAATTTTGACGGAGAACTATAGTTCACCAACTATCATAAGGCTGTACTATCAGGAACATGACGTCGTTAATAACAAACCCACCGATATAGGCGTCTGGAAATGATATTTACGTCTTTTACATGGGATGTTATCCCATATAGTCTATTGTATAAGAATATAAGTACATGCGACCAGAGGGTGTGGAAAACAGGGCTTCCCGTCCGCTCAGCCGTACTTAAGCCACACGCCGGCCGGTTAGTAGTTGGGTGGGTGACCACCAGCGAATCCCGGCTGTTGCATGTTTTAGTTTTGTTTTTTTTTTTCTCTTCTTTCCCTTGTCTTATGGCCTAGGGCTTATGCTCTAAACCTTGGAGCACAGATATGTATAGGGATCGGGGTAGACAACCTGGCAGCCTGGGATGATATTCCAATATGAATCACAATAAATAATAATCTAGAGCAGTCAAAGGACGTCAAACCAGCTCCGGAATTCCTCATCCTTGACCAATAGATCCTGCTCATCGTCATTCAAGCTCACATACATGTCGTACACGGGCTCCGACTGCGCCTGACAGTCAGCGAAGATAATCCCGCCGTTCATCAAGGGCGCATCCCAGGTCCGCAGGATACTGGGCCGTCCGATGCCGAAATCCCAGTTCTTCACATCCGCAGATAACCAGCTCGTCAGCAGGAAGGAGTCCTTCTGAAGTTCCCGTGAGTCCAGCGGAACCTTCTCCACTGCGCAACCAGATAACTTTTTAGCCACCGCCGTGAAGTCCCTGATTACGTCGAGCTGGTCGGGCCTCTCAACACTTCGCCGGAGCTCTGATGCAGCGAGTGATGGGCCATCAGGACCGAGAATATCGCTACTCGTACGGGCGCGGTGCCGGAAGCAATGATCGCGTTGCCGAAGTAGATGCTCGGGATGCCTTGGCCGCGGAAACGGAGGTCGACAGCATGGGTGAATCAGCTTTCTTCTTTCCTGAATGATGGGTTTATTTGTGATCGAGCGCGCATGAAGCCTCTCCAGAGCAGAGCAGCAATGGCGTCGTATGTGGAGACATATTCCAGTCCGCTCAGAGGATTGCACTGAGCCTTCAGTCTTAATGCAGCTGACTTTGTGATTCTGTATATAGCGGCCTTATGATGTGGCGGGCCCGATAGCTTATCCGGCTGGGGCGCAGGATGAGACGGTGCAGTTTTATCGCTGATTCTGACGATGCGACTATCCTTGATGGCGGCAATCAGCTGTTCCCTGGGTCGCGCTACCAATTCTGCGTTGGAAGCGAAGAAACGATGATCAAAGCAATAGTCCTGTCGCGGTACGGGAGAATTCTCTATGCAGGCCTTGGTGGACTTGCAGATCTGTGTGATGGCGAGACTGATCGAGCGTCCACCGGCCGCGATATGGTTGATGGAGACAGACAAGATAATCCCTCCGGGAATGAAGTTCAACTGCACAAAGCAGATGGCCGCTCAGTCGCCATGGGCGCGAAAATCACCTCGGGGACAAGACGAAGGAATTCAAAATCAGAAGACAGGAATGACCGCCGTGCAAGCTCGTCGTACGACTTGTATTCGCCTGCTTCATAGGTTCGCACTACCAGCTTCAACGGCGAGGGCGTTGTCCGGGGCAGGGGTTCCTCAGCCTGGTCCAAGTGAATCTTCGCCGCGAGGCGTGGAAGCAGCTCAGATGCCGCGTCAAGTCGGTGTTGCATAGAATCGATTATACGTTGGCGTTGAACTTGACTGTTGTTGTTCGACGGCAACTTGTACACCATGAAGTAGGTCACCGGGAAATTCATCATCACCCGTCAGATGGGACAAGGTGTATGGGTCTCCAGCGACCTTGTCGTCGGCCTGGTCAGGAAAGACCGGGCTTTGACTCCTCGGAAGGTCACCCATGGTTATTCGTCCGATGTTTCTAACAAGCTTTCAATTCTATTAATGGGAGTGGAAGATGACGCAGATTCCTCCCCTCTGAGGCTGACCAGGCCGTATAAAGGGCCGAGCTGCTGGCAAGGCTGTGCCATAATCTGATAACACAGAAGATCGGCAGCTTGCGCGAATCCGTGTTATGTCAGAAGATAGTCGAAACTTGACCATCCAAGCCGCTCGCAAGGTGACTACTGGCCTATTCTGGACCGTTGCGGACCTGAGACCTCACATACCAATAGTCCTGTCTGCAGACAAATATAGTATTTGTTGTATTCAGCGTGTGTAGGACTAGTTGGTCTGCAGGAGAATCAGGCTGGGCTTCGGTGCCTATCTTTGACTCTTTCGAGCCGTCCAGGAATCAGAGTGTTTCCATGGTTTCGAGTCTGCTGGGGCATGCACGGTACGGACATGTCAGATATTATGGGTATCTTCAGCTGGAATTGTTGCCTTCTAGTCTAGCACTGATTGATAAAGACTTTCCTGTAGCCCTGTCTACAGCTTCTTTGGAACTACTACTAAAAGATGCCAACTGCATCTCATGCAGGCCGGCCACTAGTAATTTGGCGGGAAGACTCCCGTGTCTGGCCCCATGGCGGGGGGGTTAGGCGATGGAGAGGACAGTGTAGATGGAGATTGGTCCCTGAGGGTGGTGGTGGTGGTGGTGGTGGTGGTGGTTTCTTGCGTGTCTCCTGCCTGAGATGCTTTTTGGTGTTTCACTGGGGGGTGGTTGGTGCGCGTAGGGGCGGCGCGTTGGGCGCCTTGTCCCTAGGTCCCCGACACGTTACAGGCGCCATAGGGAGAGGAATAGGTGGATGATGATAGTTCATCGTGAAGCTGCAGTTGGATGACTGGAGAGTCGACGAAGCACTGAGAACTGATAGACAACCGTCGAGACACGTTTAAATTCAATGGGCATGGTTAATCTGATTACCCGCAGCTCATGATCGCACGTGATTGATCACTAAGCAGACCCTGATGAGAAATACGCACTGAGCAGTGTACACAGCTCGCGTGAGCTAATTGAGAGTCTCACGCGAGCTATACCCTCAGCACACCACTGAGCATCACCCTGAGTACCCTCGTGAAAGTGGTATCATCCAGAAGGGGAAAATCTCTGTGATGATGGAATAAACAGCCTGCATAGTGGCATACATGAGATCCTTGTGGGAATCGGTATTTGTTCTCCATCCGCCTGGTCTTTTTGCAGGTTCACTGAATAGACGGATCCTCTTGACTCCATGTTTTAAATGATGGAGTTGTTGCACTGTAATGACTGCAGATATGTGCGCATGAGCATCGTTATATTTCAGTGGCCTTATCTCCAGGGATTCTGGAGGCGGCAATAAGTTTTCAATGGATCTACCTATCAATAAAACGTGGGTTTTCACAGGTTTGATTGGGTAGAGGACCCGATAAGGTAGGGCCATATTCCTTGGTTTTTCATGGAACCATATTTCCTTCTCCCTCTTGGACTGTTCACAAGCTAGTCTCTTGGTGTTCACGTCTGTCTTCCGTCGGAGTCAATTGCACCAGGCTTGTCCAATGCACTCTGTCACTACTGTTATTGCTGTTCTAGTAGACGGTACTCCGGATTGGTTCTGAGTGCTTCATGAAAGGGATGACGGCGGAGGAACGGGTTGATGAGGCTCTTCAGACTTCCTTTTCCGTCCAGGCGATGTCCGACGCGAATGAAAGTGAGAAGAGGCCTCCTTTCGTTGCCTACCATTGGAAGGCACTCGATCAGGCGGAACCCAGTGCTGGAAATGGATGGCTGGTGAGATTTTCGGGGTTTTGATTTCCGACTTTATGGAAACCGATTGTGGCTGTGGAAGTGGTAATGAGGATCTCAGAGGGCACTGGGCAGTGTCTGAGTCCATAGGCATATCTTGCCCGGGGACTTCAACGATTTCACCGCGAGACGGATTATGTGTTGTTGGAATGTTTGTAGGGTCCCCTGATGAAAAGCGTCCGAACGGTTCAATAGGCACAGGCGGAGCAAGTTCAGAAGCTCTGTGCGGTCGCAATGGCGGTAACTGTTGCTGCTGCTGTGTCGGTGGTGGTGGTGTCGCATATGAAGGGAGCGACGTGTTAGGCCACGAATCTTGTCGGCTCCGCGGTATTGAAAACGACGGGGCACGATTCGGAGCCCGACCACTGGCGGGTGAAAACTCCGGGATCAATTGCAACAGGCTATTATTACCGTTGGGTCCTCCGCAAGTCTCCATGAAGATCAGCGGGATGATATGCGATGGAACTCCGGCTTCGAGGGATCTCTGGAGCATGCTGCATTCGATCTTACGACGTTCCAACCGCAGTGACTCTTGCCGCGTCTTCTCCTCTTCCTGTCTTCTCCGATCCTCTTCTGATTTTGCCTGAAGCCACAGTCGCATTGTCTCATCCGCATTTTGCCATTGAAGTGGGGGTGGGGGAAGCTGGCTGCCTGGAGCAGTTGTGGCAGAGATGGGACGGCCAGCATCAAGCGGTGGGAGAATCATTGATGGCGTCTGAGGGCATGGCTTATCGGATGAGCTCACGGAAGAATCCGATGACGGCTGGGAAGGTGTTGCACTTGCTGTAGTGGAGGAGCGATCGGGGGGGCCCTGTCGCGGGGAAGACTGTGGAGTTGGCATGGATGGTCGAATAGCGGAATATTCATAGAGGCTTTTCACACCGTTCTGGACGAAGGGCTTCAAGGTGAGCAGCATGGTAGGGAAAGCACTAACCAGCAGGGGATGTCAAGGCAGTGAAGGAAGAAGTCCCTGACAGCCTCTTAACCAGGGAGGACGCAGTGGAAAGTACAGTATTGGGGTTCCTCAGGAGTAGTATGGTATGGTATGAGTCTGGAATTGGATTCATATAATATTATGATGCTGACGGATGCAAGGCTGATCATCCGCAACCGCTGGACGGCCAATGGAAAACAAAGCGACAAGGGCAGCAATCAGAAGCGAACAAGTAATTAGAATTAATGCAGTGCGCCCTCTGTATAATAAAAAACGATAACAAACAACAATAATAATATATCTAGCGTACTACTACTACGCCGCAAAACAAAGGACAGGAGCATCGCCCAAACAGGAAATGCGTTGACAAAACCCACAAGGACAATTTCCCCAAAACGGCAGGTCGGGAGCCCGCGCGCTAGCCCTGATCGGGAAGGACCCGCAGGAACTTTAAAACAGAAGCAATAATCGGCTTGTTCTATGTCATATCTGCGTATAGTGTACATGTTACTCCTCCGACACGATTTATTCTTTCTTTCTTTCATCATCGCTAGTACTGCTGCAAGTGGAGCCGTGCAGTTTCCAAATAGAGAATCCAGGTGCTGTGACTTCGCTTAGCTTGCCTGATTCGTACAGAGGGGATCCTTCCCACATTCCATCTATCATGTACTACGTTAATTATCGATTCCCTGCAGCAGCCGGCGCTTTCGCTTCCCTTCCAGAGTAAAAGAGGGTATGCAAGATACACTCTTCCCTGCATCGCTTGGCGTTCTTCTAGACGACCTCCGCTATTTATTCATGTGCATGTGGGAAAAGATCACCATTAAGATCCACGCAGATTCATATGTACAAACCATGCAAATGTAGCAAATCGTCTCCTCCCATCTAGATCCAACCCGAACCAATACAATGCAATTCAATTCAAGTCAACTAGTTCAACAGACAAGGGTATTCGCTCAACCTCAGTAAATTAATTACGAAGCCCCCTTACTCCGTCCTGTAATCACCCCTAATCGACTTTTTCACCGATCAAATCTGCTCAGCACCTCTGGTGGAACAGTAGGGATGTATTTTCGGGCTCGTTCCCGGTTAGTGCCGCCCCATCCAGCGCCGTAGCTGATCAGCATGTCTGTGCTAGTCGGTAGGGAGAAGGGCAGTGTGAGCGACGGGTCTAGATACACGCTCGTGGAGTCCATGTCGAGTTTTGTCCATGAGGCTGGGCGTGTCGATGATACGGATGCGGGTGAGAGGGGGTTGGTGGTGGGGGGATTCGGCGTTCGCGGAGTTTCGGGTGTGGGTGGTATGTGTTTTTGTTGTACTGGTGATGTCGGCTGTTGCTGTTGCGTTTCCGTCGGTGAGCTGGGTACTTCGGTTTCCGATACACCCTTCTTCTTCTGTTCTTCCATGTTCAGTTTCCACTGCTCCTGATATAGGAGGTTGGGATCCCGCTGGAGGTCAATGAGAAATTTCGTTGCTGCCTTTGTGAGACCCTTCTCTCCCACCTCCGGTCGATATGACTTTACAGCGTGGAGAAGTTGCGCTGGAGTCAGCTGCTGCAGCTGTAACAAAGTAGTAACGAGGGATTTGAAGTCATCTCCGAGGGATGAGAAGCACTGCAGCCACTGGAGAAGCTGGATGACAGGGGCAAGATGTGTACGGGCTGTATCCATGATGCCCTCTCCTGTGCATGTGGTGGATCCGTTTTCGTAGTGTTCCGGTTGGCGGTTATTTGCCCGTGCCCAGTCCTCCAATGTTGACACGTTCATTCGAATCTGCATCGCCTTAGTCCGTGCAAGGTATCGTTTGTTGGTCATGATCCGATTGAAAAGCTCTGCGCCAAGCCAGTAGAACAGCTGTGAAAGAATCTGCGTTGTGATGACTGAGTGCACGTCATAAAGGTCTAACACGAACAGCGTTGATGATAGTAAAGAGGTAACATTTCGGGGTGAGATTTGAGCCCTGCGTCTCGGTGATGGCGGCCGAAAACGCTTCTCTGCCGGCTCCGGGGGCTTTGCCTTCGACTTTGACCGGAAGATCTTCCACTCGTTCTGGAAGTGAACATCTTCGAGACCAGGAATTGTCTCATGGTCCAGCATCGCTTCATCCAGGACTTTGTTAATCCTTCGCTCAGCATCTCGGATAATAAGAATGAAAATTTCCTGAATCAATTCCGCAAGGTGTAATTGAAATTCCACCGTCGCCTCCAACAATCCAGGATCTTTCTTGAGGTAGTGTAGTAGCAGGGTTGCGTTCGACATCCAGAATGCTAATATAGTCATGTCCCACTGATGCCGTTCGACGACATCGTTGATCTTATCAGCCGCAGTGATCAGGAGCTTCTCAAGTAATTCGGGACTCGCATGATAATGTGCATAGCGTGCACTAAGGAAAAGAAGGTTGGCGGGTACTGGCTTTTGCGATGGCGATCGCTGCGGTGTCATATTAGTGATGATGATATCCAATATCCGGTCGAGCTCATTCTCCTGAAAGACAAACATCTGGTCGTTCAAGCATCGATCCCAAACAAATTCTTGTTGCTCTTCTTCAAACTCTTCCTCATCTAACTATTTTCAAAAACATGGATGTAAGCGAAAGCCGCCCACCTTGTCGAGGGGAAAGAGGCAAAAGCAGCCGACTTACGTCCAATTTCTCGTCAAGCCCAAGACTCGACAAGTCAACCTCCAAGTTAATGGCACTTTCTTCCATCATCATCCGCCGTTTCATCTCGTTCTCTGCTATTTCCTCTTCGAAACGACCGGGTCCAAATCCATTGTCATAGAAGTCATCTTCAATAGTACTGGGTCCAAGATGATAGCCGTTTTGATGAAGGTATTCGGAAATCTCGCTCCCCGGTTGAGCAAAATCAAATGCCGTACCACCAGACGATGACTTGATATCCGGAGAGGCTCCATGGTCCAGAAGAATCTTCGCGATCGTTTTGTGCCGGTTTGTCATCGCCCACATAAGAGCACTCCATTGATTGCGGTCCTGTTTGTCAACAAAAGCCCCGGCATCCAAAAGGGCGGATACAACATCTTGATGGCCCTAGTTAGAGGTTAGAAATGGGGTTCTGTTGGATGATCAAAGAGAAAGGCAAATACACACAAAGCAACTAGCATAGATCAATGGTACTGTGCCCTCCTCATCTGGCATATTCACATCAACATATTCCTTTGCTTTACCCCCGAGCAACTTCTGCACACGTGCCATATCACCATTGCTGGCAGCCATATTTAGACTTCTCTGCAGGATATTCCTCTTCTCAGCATCCGTCAACTTTTCATCAGTAGCAATGCTGTCTTCATCTGCAGCTAAAGAATCCACTTCTCGATGAGCAGCTTGCGCAGCCAGCATCTCCATTAACCGAGCATCGCTATCCTCGATCCGAGCAGTGGTTGTAGATTCATTATCGTCCCCGGGAAAGGAGCGGGAGTAGTTTTCATAGTCGTGCGAGTGTTCGTCAAGCGCTAGATTGAAACTTAGGGGTTTCACAGTCAAGGGAGTAGTGAGGAATTGAGATTGGCCTGTGAGAATAGAGGGCATCGCACTTGTCTATCAGCATTGGATTCTTTTGTTTCTGTCCGACGCAGGATTAAGGAGGACAGGGAAGGAAAGAGAAAAAGGGATAGAAATCCGAACCTTGCCATGCATCATACATCTCAGTTTCTGGTTGAAAAGCCGGTACTGATCGACGATCGTCCAGAGACTTTGGCAAGTCGTCTGGAAGCTCTCTCGCGGGAGTTGTTGAGTTGTTCATCTCAGGAGACTCGGCTGCGGCTTCTGCGGTGCCATTGTGGCCCATCTCCCCTGAGCTTCTTGTATGGGTACTATCCCCTCCATCCATCATGCCAGGCGTGGTAGGAATAGAGTAGATAGGATTAATCCGATGTGCGACAATTGCAGGGTGGTATGGAAGACCAGTGAAAGGAGGGACATCAGAAGTTGGCGAGAGAACGGCGCATCAGAAGCTCCATGAGGGTAGACTATTTGAGATATCTGAAGAAAGGTGACTGATCCCTTGGAGTCTCTGCTTGGGCTTTCCTTCCTTTATTTTCCCCGTTGGACAAGAATGAAATTGTAGGCGTGTCTATATGGATGGATATGGAGTGGGATATGGAGACAGTTAATCAATGCCTGGGATGGTTGGCTTGGCCTGTACGTCTATCAAGGCCGCCTAATCATGCAGGTTCCGATTCTTTGATGACGCAGGCCTTTCTTGCTTCCAGTGTCTCCCTTCTCTCTTTTCTTTTCTACCGAAAATTAATTTGTATTCTGTTTGCATGAAAAAATCACTCCAGTTAAATTCAATAAAGACCCCGGTGCAGACAAATGCATGACGCAATGTGATATATCAGGTATCAAGGCTATATACTCGCTCGCTATGCATAGCACCACTATACATCGTCTGTAGAAAAAGAAGCACCAGGAACCAAAGCAAAAACAAATACAATAATATTTACATGTGAGGAAACAGCATAGCACTGCGACGGGCGCTGTTCTCAGGATCGTGGTTTGGACAGCCCTCGCTCACCATGATCAGCAGGAGGGCGATAGCAACCAGAATCTCATGCCAACTTCTTGCTTCGAGCGCGGATCTCCGCATCGGAGAGGGAAGCGATCCAAAGACACCGCTCGATAATTCCCGGTACCGGCTCAAAATTATATTTGTTGCTGGCATCAATCAGTCGAAGGAGGCTCTTGACGATTCTGGCTGTTCGACGATATCGTTCGAAGTTTACCAAAGGCTCTGCGTCACGGGTGGTCGCAATCTGCACAGGTTTCTGCGCATTGTACGTAAGATCGTGTACGTAAAGGCCTATAGTAAATAACCGGTTAGTCAAAACTGCGCAGGCGAACCAAATAGGGGGATGAGTTTCAAAAACTTACCAACGAAGGGTATGCAGCCCTCCTGCAAATTGGCCGTTTCCATTTCCACACGGAGATCATGGAAATTACGAACAGGCTGAATTAAAGCCTCCATATCCCTGAGAAGGCGTTTGTCTTTGGCTGGCACGAGCGCCCACGTTTTCTGAAGCCTGGAACAATCGGTCGAGGACAAAGCAATGCAGATCTGCAGCGTCGTCGCGTAATTGCAGATGCTTCTTGAATGCGCTGCAGTGTGGATGAATTTGACAATTGTCCGTGCCCGTTCGTCGATGTCCTCGGTAAGGACAACTTGCGACTGCACCCACTTCACCATGAGGTTAAAGCGTCCCACCACCAGGTCGATTCCCCTGCGCTCCTCATCAGAAAGAAATTGGACCCAGCTCGACGTGCATGGGGTCCCGCTGCTCCATTTCAGATCAACCAAATCCCTCCAGTCAATCTCACTCAGTGCGGCCATCTCCACCAATGTCAGCTGCTGAGCAAGGACGGTTGATTCACAAGCGAGAACAAAGGGCACATGTTCGACTTCTGGTCCTGCCAGAAAGTACTTCTGTCTATTATCAGTCTCAGACCTCATGAGGACATCGCTGGAGACATGCTGGATGTCTCGAGACCGCACATCGTCGCCTTCTTGTTTACCACCATAATGTGGAGAGGGGTCAGGAGAGAGCGGCGGCGCCTGAAATGCGACCGGATTCAGAGTCGTGTTACGTGGAGTTGTGGAGTTTTGAATGGTCAATGGGGGAGAAGGTGGGTGCGCAAGAGGGTGGGGTGGGATCTCAAAATTCAACTCGCTAAGGCTCCAGTCTGCTGTTGACCGTCCCTCGCCCACAGCCTCGCACGGATCTATAACATCGATCGAAGCATCCGACGACCGCTTTGAATTTCCAGAAGGGTTGGATGGAAACGTGGACCCTCGAGGAATGGCTTTTAGACTGTCGGTAACCCTGACCAGGTCAAAAGATGCATGGGGTGATTCCAGTTCGGATGCACTTTGGTGCATATCTTCGCTTTGCCGAGGGGGTGACATTGCTGGAGCATTGGAGAATAGCCGGCTGAAATTGGGCTTTTTCATAGAATCATCACTCAAGCCTCGCTCAAGAAGTGGTATAGGACAATACGAATCTTCTGATCCCATAATGGATTCAGAGTATGGCCGAGGGGGCGCTAACATTCCCCCAATTTGTGAGTAGACACCATGATTACCGACAACCGTTTCGCGACGCACAGAGCCATCATCCCAGCTACTATATGTACTCCGGTCATAAAAGCGATGGCCACCATGGAACGATTGCCGCTGCTCCCACAAGCGCTCATTCTCGTTGATATGAGGCTGTAAATTTTCATTTTCAGGGTCTCCGGTATTTCCAGAGTTATCATCGGATTGACGTTTCCATTTGCCTTCGAGCTTGAGCAATGTCGATTCGATGCCGCCGTCTTCATCGTCGGGGATCTGGGCGAACTGCGCAATGGCCTCCTCAAACGAGGGCCGCATATTCTGAGACGAGCCTGTCTCTATGAGTGAAAATCGGTTAGGAGCAGGGTGGACTGACGCCTCGGACATGGAACCATGTCTGCTCTGTGTAGTAGTGGTAGTGAAACTGCGGTGCGAGACACCGGAATTGTATGATCCATTGTCTCGCATTCTTCTTAAATCACCGCCAGGCCGCCGACGGAGCATCCGGCCAAAAGGCTTGCCTGAATCTTCTTGACCGGGATCCGCCCTTTCGACCTCAGATGACACTATCTCACTGTGCAGAGTATGGCGTTGTTGCTTTGAAACACCACTTTGAAAGGAAGCATATTTCCGTAGGCGAACTGAGGGAGACACGCTTTTGCGAAATCCGGACCTCCGTCCAACGGAATACGATCGCCTTTGAACCGTAGAATCAGGTTCGGAGAGCGCAGGAACTAGTTGCCTAGGGGGGGTATTATCGTAGTAGATTGGGAAAGAGGTACGGCTATCTTCCGGTCGAATCGAGACTCCGAGGCCCAAAGATACATCTCTGGAAGAGTTCGTCTCGTTTTTAGGTCCGGGAGCATTGTGAGCTCCAGACATGTAAGGGGCGCCCATGCCTGTGTCGTCCATTATGAGAATGGACTCACTTCCTGCAGTCAGCCGGCTGTCTAACCTTGGCTGACGGAACCCGGAGACCTGAGGCGCAAGGTCGACATCTCCTTCGGGTTCAAACAGTGATAATCGAAATTGGGCATTTGCACCCGCGTTTAGCCAAGTGTTCTCACCATCCCATTGGCCCGCTACGGCAAGACGATATTGCTTGAGTACTTGATCACAGAGAATATCGATTTTGACTCCCTTTTGTGATGGCAGCGATGCCTTTCTATCTCGATAGAGCCGGGATCCGAAAGCAAGATTCGCAGGCAAAGCGGACGTCTTGCCTCTCATTGACGGCCGTAGCGACGCACTTCCGCTCCGTGACTCGGGATTCTGACCGCTATTTTTACTTTGAAGAACTCGACGGATAGACCCTATTATTGTCTTCACACCGAGGGATGAGAAGGAGGCAGGCTTGGAATTCTCATCCGAGTCATGTTGCCGGCCGGTAGCAGCATCCACAGGCACAGAGGGTGAAGGTGGCGCCATTAACGTCGCGTAGGACTCCGTTGGTGGATATAGATCCCCACGTATGAGGCTCCCGAGATTCGGTAGCTCCAACGCTGAGGTAGGATACTGCTGGTCCTGGGGCACCCGATCGACTCGTGCGGAATCGGAAAAGCTTCCACTACGCTTGTGTGCATGGCCATAGGTTGGACGGCTCCGTGGAGTGACAGGCGAACAAGGAGGATGATCTTTTGTGCCAGATGTAAACCTCGGAGGTACAAGTGGCACCAGATGGGGTGCCCTGCCTCGGTTGAATCCAGACCAATGTCTAGCGGATTTGGGGGGCAATGAACAGGACGCTGCATGTATACTTTGGTCGCTGCTTATCGAAATAGGTATACTTCTTGCTGTTGCTGAAGAGGGTTTTCGGAAGTGTTCGCCAGTTTCATCATTTCCAGGAACTGTTGGTAGAAAACTAGGAGCTGTAGTGGGTATGTCGGGATAAATGAAGGATTCGTGATGCATTCCATCGATATCATTATCATCGGCTTGCCCATCTACTAGACCACCGGGGATAATGGCAGTATCTGGATCATCATAGAGAAATGCGTTTGGAATATCCCAGTATACGGCGCATCTGCCGTGCCAACATCGCTTGAGATCAAGTAGGATTTTGAGATCGCTTGTATTCATATCTTCTCGGTTCTTAACATCATCGTACATTGAATTGATGGCGTCACAGAACTGAACCCGAAGATTATAGTTCGGGACAAAGTCGTCCACAAAGTAGTTCAATATCCAATGTCTAACGGCGGCAAAAGTGCGAATACGGATAATTCTCCCATCGCTTTGCAAGCGATTGATGGCCCACTGTAAACGGGCAAGTAGGAGAGACAGGAGATCGCTTGGAGAGAGGTAGGAGCGGAAAGTGAGGAAAAAGTCAGAGACCAGCTCGTAGTCCATGAAAGAATCTGACGAGATCTCCGCAACAATACGCGCAGGAGTGGCAGCACTGATATTTTTTGTTCCCGGGATGTATCGAACGACGGATGGTTTGTTCATGCCTCGTAGCAAGGAATCAAATATTGACGGCACTACTGGTTCATTCATCTTGTAGAAGACTGGGTTTGGAGTCCCAGAAGAACCCCTGTTCGGATCCAAAGCAGCCACACCAGAGAACATCGACTCAATGAAGGAGGGCCGATCCGGCAGCAGTGAACTGCTAGCGTTGACCCTAAGAGAGACTGAAGGTCCACTTACCGAGTTTTCCCCAAGGGGCGTCGACAGCATAGGATTGTCCGAGCCCGATGTTCTCGTGTAAACAGAATTGTGCAGAACAACATCTCCCTCACTATTGAATTCGAGTGTACCCAGCCTATGATGAGGGATTGGGACCTCAAGGAACAAGGGGATGTTTCCATCAGCCGTCTTTGGTCTGTCCTCCGACCGATTGATGACAATCCGGAGCTCCTCTTGATGCTTCAGATGTGACGTCGGTCGACGCTCTGGAATGGTAGCATAGGAACGTGCTTTGAGAAGGCGACTATGTACGCGACCTGAGCGGATGGAATTGGATGTGACAGACTCGTTATCATCACAGCTTTCTTCCACGTCAAGCCTTCTTGAGGATTCAGAGAACTGAGAGCTTGATGAGCTCATCGAGTCATCTTCAATTTTTTCGCATGGTTGCTGGCTTAGTAGTTCATGTTTACGCTGACCAGACAAGGGAGACACAGCAGGAGGCGAGCCGGGGTCCTTAGGGGATACGTTCACAACCGGTCTGAGAGGGGGATGTGTTAGATCCTTATTCGAGGTTCGTCCGCATACATGCATGCATCACACACTCATCCATGCACTCATATATCACAGTCGGCACATACCTAAGGTACATTCTTCCATTGTGGCCGACTTTTCCTACCGTGAAATTCTTCGCTTCCCTCGCAGCCGCAAATGCATCACGCGGCGTTCCATTGGCATTATATCGTTTCAAGGAGCGCCGTTGTAGCAAGTCATGACTGTCCTTAGCACGAAGCAATGCCCCTGCAAGTTGTTGCCTTGTTCTTCTCGCCCCGACATTCTGTTTGCTCACATTTCTGTCCTGCGCCACGGTATGGGCACGTCGCAAGTTTGGCATGACGTATCCGGCTTCAGCGCCATCACGAGTATTCGGATCAATGTTGCGTTCATCTTGGATCCGAAATAAGCCACTATTAACTGGATCTGACATGGTAGGGACGTGGTGGGGGGTCCTCGGGCGGAAATCCATAGTTGAGGTGCAGGAGAACTCTCAAGGAGAAAGCAGCTCCTTACCGTCGCAAACCTATTGGTCACTCAATGCAAAGAAGCAGTGAGATCTATTCAGCCGTGAAAGCTTAAAGCTAGAAGCGTGGATTAATAACGGGGAGCAATCCAAATATGAGTCAAATCGACCAAACGGCGAAAACAAACACGAGCAACCCAAGCAGGGAACGTTCACAGAATTTTTGCAACACGACATGGCCAGACTCGAGTAGAACGGTCGGGTATTGGGGCGTCCCTGTTCTAGTAGGAGGACAACTGGTACAGGACGTCCATGGTTGACATGGTGTATCGATAAAATCGAGATGGAGAGAGGGAGGAAGTAGGGACGCAGACGGGGAGAGGAATGGATCGAGGGTGTCACCTGCAATTGGGAAGGCGCGGTTCTAACCAGAACTAGGGACTTTGTAAGGCTTACCATGGCTAGTACTAACTGGTATAGTTCGGGTCCGGCCCTTCCCAACAGCCCGGTACAACGGTACTGTTGCGGTAAGCGGCTAAGATCCCATTGGTAGATTGGCAGAAAACGACGGTTATTTACGTGTATTTCAGCGGTACAATACAGACCGGGACCCATGGTTCTGTAATTGTCTAACCTTAGCTTCGTCTCCAGTACCATGGTCAGAGATCCCCTATTCTTGAGTTAAACGCTGTAGCACTCTCGATGTTAACATTATTGCTGTTGTTAATACTCCGTATACTGGGATGTTAGAACACTGTTGAATACCTGGGTACATACGCTAGAGTACTATGCGTATCCCCAGTCCAATTCCCGTGTTTACGCCGGAGCAATGGTCAGGGCGTCCATCATGCATGCTAGGTGGCATCGCTAGCAGTTATTGGGAGGGGAGAACGAAATTCTCGACAGCTGAAAAGCGAGTCAACATGCACGATGACCTCATAGAAGCAGTGCTGCACAATAAAATACAGTGGAAATTAACGCCGAAACGCTTTAATTTCCCGAGCACAGCGTTCAGCAGTGTAATGTCAGGCTCCGTACTTTTGCGCTGGTTACCTGGATAGTTACATTACTAGTATGGCAACCATCACCTTTAGCATCGACTGGCGCTTGAAGCCGAGGTGAGCAGCGCCCACTGGAGACTATCTTTGAGCCCTACAGCCCAATAGGAAGTACTCAGTTCGACGATCAAAACATGAGGAAATCACTAAGGGTGAACCCTAGATCCTGTCCCCATTTAATGTGAGATGTGATATGATACCTCTGTTAAGCATCGTACATTAATTAAGATCGACATAGGGATGCTATATTATTAATATGTACGCCGTCCGTGGCTTCTTCTTGATTCAGATAGCTTTTTGGACGACGCATACAAGTCTCTTGTCTTTTGGATGGCCTCAATCCAGCTCTTCCACAAGAATAGAACATAAATGGGGCCAAAAACGCAAGTTGCGTTAACAATTTTTCTGGGTCCCACGGGATCCAGCATCTATATATTACCTCGCATTGCAGCTTGTTGATGTATCTACTGTCCACGGCCAGAACATAAAACGGTCAGCATTCCAGCTAACTGCATCAAACTTATGTTGCTATTGACCGAATTTGCTCTGCATGCAGCATAATTGCTATTTATGATTAGAGACACCACTCCCGTTTTTCAATGGAAGATCCGCATCTGATTGCTTAGTAGCTTACTTTTCCATGCCTGGTCCTCCAGAGTATAGAGTCTAGACACAAAGGCAATTTAAATTATATAAAGAAAGAAGGAAAAGAAAAGAAACGTAAAGGCCCGATGGCTGGTGGCTTCGGCTCGACCGGCTCTGGAATATGCATGCTTCTGTATGTTAATTTAAAAATGGCCTCGGAGCCCTATCTGGACTCTTTTATTTACATCCGAAACTGTGGAAAGACGCCCAACAAGTCGGGCCTGTTTCGATCAGCTGATTTCCTCTTGTCTATTGTTATTCTACCTGTATTTACTTGGGACGGAGTGGTCTCTATAGTAATACTGATATTCAATTTCAGAGAAAAAATGGAGTGGTGATAGTTATTGCATCCACATCCAGCTGTTTCAGACATATTTAGGAGTATCGTGCACGGTATTTCAATTTCAATTTCAACATAGCCCTCCATCCTAAGTTTTGGTCACTGCGCAAAAAAAAAAAAAAAAAAAAAAAGAAGCTCCCTGGCTATCTTTAGAAGCAGTATCAGTAGTGCCTGGAGTTTTCGTAATTTGTAAGACACCTCGACGGACAGAACTGATTCATCAGATGCATAATGCACCACTGGCGATTCACCGCTGAAGAATCTGCTCCATGCCAGGGCCTAGATCGATTCGTGTCTTTCGTGAAACTCGATCCAGATAGAGAATAACCAAGTCCATCATACTGTAATTTTTTTTCCATGTCGATGAGCATATGAGGATATGCGTGCTGCGCAATTTGATATCCATTACAGAAATCTCAAACCTATGGGCCCTGTAAATAGGGTTCTAGTCTGGTTGCCAATTCAATATCCAGAACCTCATATGATATCAGTGCAAATAGAGAAGCAGTCCTCTGCGACAGAGACTCTTTAAGGAAATGCCTTTCCCCCTTAAAAATTGCATTGGACCAAGTCAGAGTTTTAGCTAGATTAGCCTCTGGTTGTGTCCAGAAAGTATAAATAAACGACTGCTGAATAACTAGGTGAATGCCCTATTTGCTTTTACACTGCGCGTGTTTACTATGGGTTGAACACCTGACTGAAGATAAGTTCGCTGACTTGGAGAGGATAGGATATACATCCTCCATCTAATTGTCACATATATCACCGGAATGAAGAGCATGACTGTCTTCAAGGCACTTTCAACCTCATGCAGCAATGGCCTCCATAGATATCAGTTCCTTAGCAAGGCTCTGTGATGTGGATTAGGGGTGCGGCGTCTGGACACCAGATACTAAAAGGATACCGTAGATTCGTAGGGATCGTGGTAAACCCTCGATATCGATATACTGCTGTCTCTAGTACATCGTGAAGCTCTAAACGATGTGCTTCCTTAAGCTCTCGATTGCTTGTTCTGTATACAGCTTCCAGGATACACGTATGGTGGTTCTTTCTCCCGGAACATATATACTCCGTATCCCGGGACCGGATTATCGGATAATCCACCTGTCCGAAATAGTATATCCTCATCACTCTGGTTCTGATCTTAGTAAGCCAAACATTAACATCATCTATGTTGGAGGTCACGTGCGTTCTGCCCAGACAGACCGCCATAGCCTGGCCTAGTAGAGCTGGTTCTGGCACCTAGATAGTTGATCAATACAATACACGACATACCTCCAATAATCTATCTCGAGGGAGTTGCAAGATGCACATGCACCAAGTCTAAGACAATGAATGCACCATCAATACGTAATGTCTATACCCAAAAAAGCCTGTCATCCGTAATAGTTTTCTCTGTCACTGCAGTGCCGTTCCTTACCGCAATTCATCTCCGTGTCTTTACAAATAGAATGTGAGGACCTGTGAAATCGACACCGAAAATGACAGCTACTGAGGCCATAAACGCCCGCATTTCCACCCATAACTCTCAAAGCGGTGAGCCATCATTTTAACGTCCGCGTGTGTTTCGCACCACTATTTTGCACCCGCCAAGCGTTTTAGTCCCTCCTGGGCTGATGTTGAATGAACGCTGAACGCTCGACCTCAGCGAGTTTCAGTCCCTCTCAACTCACGACCAATCGACGCCGAAAAGAAAATGGCCTCCTTCGCGGCCAGATCCAGCTGCCCCAGAGCCGACCGGTCTGGTCAAGCGCTCTATAAAATGCTACCTTTTCCCTGCTTCTTCTTTGTCCCTCCGTTCCCATTCCCGACCCCCCATCCTCCCCCGCCTTAACAGTCTCAGTCCAATCCTGAAGCCGGTCATTTCTTAACCCCTCTCTGCAATATTTCTATCTGACTCCCTTCATGACGCCTCCTCCGGTCCCCCCCGCTCAACCCGGCGAATACCGATTCTAGACCGATCCAATTCTCTGCGAGGAGACTCGAGCTAGACTGGAACATTTTCGTAGCCTTGGATGGCTCTCCCCAAACTTCAAGCTCAAGACCCTGGAAGGTCCTGCTGTTGTCGAATGATATTGGCGGAAGTAAGTATGATATTGGATATCTATTTAATGGCTTAGAAATAACATACAATAGGTATTGCATCCAGTTAAACGAGGACTACGTCGAGTACCTGCTCTTAGAGGATCAAGCTATCTACATGAACTTCTTTGATTGGATGTACAAGACCTCGCGGAAGAAAATCCTTCAGTCGTATGATGAATACTGGCGACGCCTTTGTCAATACTTTGGTCTGTTTGCCCGGCGCCGTGTGAATGGCAATGTTCACGAACAGATGCGACGGGTATGCTAGGTTTCCTTAGACTTCGCAGATAGAGGGCTAATCAGGATAATAGTTCTTCGAACATGTACTCCCTGCTGAACGCAAAATATCAAGACGAACAAAGAACAAGAATACACTGGACGTGGATGTCTTCTGTGTCACCTCCGCCATCATTGGGTATATTCGAAGCATTTCCGCCACGGGAGTATGATCATTCAATTTGCCACGATCTAGCTCTGGTCCGCCATTACTGGAACTCGACCAGGCGTGCTCCTCCCGCAGAAAGCGTCTCTAGAAGACACGTCGCTGGGCAAACGCAAAAGAGACCAGACTTTCCAGAGCGACCTCCCTAAATATGTATCAGTAGATGATCTTCCGGCATCAGTCTGCTACCGCGATATCGAGCTCTTTTATCTCAAGGACCCGGATAGTAAGCGCGATGTTCTTTGTGCGATCATCGAGTTCCGCAATCTCAAAGGTCGGCCGGAAGGCGCTGATGGGTAAGGCATCTCCACTCTGGATCACAAAACACATCTAATCTTTCTTTTTCCCTTCTCATAGAACCAAATTCTTCATGCACGGCGACTATCAACTAGCATACTGCCCAATCAACCAAATCATCTCATTAGCTTTTCGCGATGAAGCCTTTCTCAATACCACATTAACACCAGAGCTAATTTGGCGGCTCCGAGTTCCGAAGCGCTTGCCATCTCTTCCTCTCCGTTGGAAGCCGGAGAAACTAAACACTCCTCTCCTTCGGCGTCTTGACCGCACCCCGTAAGGCTACGAACTTCATAAGTCTTCGTCAATGACTTATGATTCAAGTCGACAAGCGCTCCAAGAGCTGGGCCGATAAACTGTGATTGGTAGTGATTTTCAAAAACCGCGTCACCGGATTGGCCGAGCACCCTTTGCGCTCCTGGCTGGTAAAGTTCCCTGTGAACAGTAGTTAGATATTGGAGGAGAAGTGGTCTGTCCTGATGCAGATGTAGTCTCCCCAGAACGAGTCCAATGGCGGGGAACGTACGATTAACTTCATTTGCAGTCCACCGACGGTAGTTATAATGGCCAACGTCATCCTCGAACCATGCATCCCCCAGGAAGGTCTCCTGCGGGTTGCTGGAAGCATGCTCAGGAAGAGGGACCCTCTGACTCCGTCCGATCTTACTGATGCGCAGAAACGCACCGTTCGTCAGCACCCTAAAGTCTTTGAGCTTAGACGAGAAAAGCGAGAGCTTATGGAGGATATGCGATCTCTGGCCGGCACTATAGGGAAAGCCCGAGAGCCATTTCCTCACCTCTATCAAAGGCATGAAGAAGTCAAGAAGGAGCTCTCTCAGCTAAGGAAAACCCTGGCAAACAACACGCGACAAACAGCTCGAAAGGAATACTTTCACACTGCACCTGTGCTTGAAGCCGACAGACAGATTAAGCAACTGCTCGGGCAGTCTGACGTTGACCAATCTGATGCCGACAGCTCCGAGGATGAGGATTGGGAGCTCCCAACCCCGGATTACGTATTTCCTGAGCGGGCGCGACTCGTGGAGAATTTCTACGGACCAAAAGCGGAGAACTTTGACGAGGATAAGCTACTTGCACGACGTATTCAGGTTACCAAGGACATGGTTGCCCTCTCGCAGCTCTGCGAGCCAAACCGGCGAGGCAACCGAACCGAATCAACTGGGATGTCGAGGATGATGAAACTGAGAAGTTTGAAGAACCCCCGCCTGCCATGCTACTGCAGAATTTGATAAATTCTGTACAGATAGGATGATTATTCCTTTATATATGCCTCCACATTCTTCACATCTTTTACAACCACTTGATGTCAGCTGCTTTTCTCCCTTGAAGTATATTTATGGCCAAAATATTGCAGAAATGATGCAAAGAGCAATCCATTCAATCTATAAGAATGATTTCTTATTTCTTTATCCTTCAGCTCATCAACGTGCATTATCATCATTTAATATTCAAAGTGGATTTACAACAACTGGATTAATTCCTTTTAATCCAGAGAGAGTACTTTCAAACCTCTCTATTAAATTGAAAATGTGAAGGGCTAAGGTGAGATTGAATTTAACCTAACGATGCCAGATACTATCTACCAAAAGCTTCAAAGAGAGGAAGAGCTTGTGCTGCTCGACGACTCGCGTAGATAAGGCTGCTGGGCACGTGGTTGCACGTGATCCCAGACGGGCTCTGGCCCATTACAGAAAATATTAACACCACCATCCACAGCCTGCAGCAACAAATCATTTGGATATGAGGAAACATCAGCAAATGCTTATCAGCTTGAGCAACAAAAACAGTGAATCCAATATCTTAAGAATAATGAGATATCCCCTTCCATGATCAGCTGGGCAATGGATAAGGTGATCAAAAGTGCAGAGATTACAATACAAAATGCAATTTTATTATAAAATAAGGTTCAACAGCTCTGTACAGTCCAGGAAAGAAAGAATAAAAAGAAGAAAGCACCTCTGAAATTTATTCAAGATGAAATCTTACTGGTTTATAAGACCAGCAAAAAATTCAGCAGATGGAGGAATTGCTTCAACGGCAATCATCTCAGAGACAGCGGAAGCTTGTTAAATGTAGTAATTGTGGTCAGACTAGCCGTAACTGCTTAAGATGTCCTGTTAAATAGCCTCGATTTATCTTGTATATAGAAATATATTGAATTCGTTGATAATTCCACAGTTGTACGAACCTATAGCTAATTCCATGGTGGCCAAAAAAAAAAAAGGTGTATCTCTCCGTGTCCAATTACGTTACTATTTCGGACAGGTGGGTTATATAATAATCCGGTCCCGGATACGGAGTATGTATGTTCCGGGAGGAAGGACCAACATACGTATATCCTGGAGTTGTAGGAAGAAAGAAAGCGATCGAGAGAGCTCGAAGTAAGTACATCGTTTAGAGCTTCAAGATGTACTAGAGACGGCATTATATCGATATAGAACGTTCACCACGATCCCTACGAATCCTATGGTATCCTTTTAGTATCTAATATCCAGACGCCGCACCCCTGATCCACATCACCGAGTAAATGGCACGTGCAGATCCATCTACCTCTACCCTATGTTGATGGAATATGGCAACAAAAGTCCACTGCAGGGTTATACTCACAGACATGGCCATTCCCTCAAAGGATCAAAACCGCGCATCTAAATTAAGGAGCGGGATGGGATGGTGACTTATATTGCCCTACTGTCGATACATATTCTGTTTGTGGATTTGGCATTTTCTGGTCGTAAAATAGCCATGACATTCCCCATCAGCTTTCTGAACTAATTCATCCTGTCCTGCCTATCTTGAGCCCTGCAAGTCTGTCGTACTACATGTAATTGTAAACGGTAGTAGTATCTGCCTAACTCCATAAACCACTCAAACATAAGCCTAGAGGTCCCAAATTCTCAAGAATCCATCCATATCCGGGACAACAACAAATTTTGAATCCCTTGAGCACGCCATCTCCGAAGTAGGACATTTATCTATCTTATCTTTTTTTTCCCCTTGTAAACTGCTGCTTGGGATTGCTTTCAAAATCATACACTTCCACGGTTCCCTCTCGAATCTGTGATACAAATATGTATGAGCACGTGACATTAGTGGTCCGATGGGACCAACTTCGGGAGAACCCCTTTTAGATAGTAATGAATCCTCAATGAGCTGAGCAGCATACAACGGAGCGCGTTGAAGGCTTCGTGTAGAGCATAGATTCATTCCAGGTCCGGGACCTGTACCAAAGGCATCTACTTCTTAGTAGGCTACGTGCGTGTAGCCGATACCGTCTCGTCCAGCCCCCCTTTCCCTTGAAATATACAACAATCTGAAACACCAACTTCCGGCTACCATCCACAAACTGCACTGCTCGAGTCGTAGCAAAGCGACGCATCAGGGGATCATAAAATGCCAGACACCATCGCATCCGCTCATCTCCCGTGTACGAATCCCAGACGCAAAGCGTTCCTTGATCAGCCCCACTGGCTAACATGGTCCCGTCATGACTCCAAGACAGGAAACGTGTCAAGCGATGCAACCCATCAAAGCGAGACACTGGATGCCCCGTGGCGATGTTGTAGACGTGGACATGGGTCTTTGGATTCCCTTGGTTAATGGCAAGGCTTTTCCATCTGGGGAGAAGGCTCCGCTCCAGAGCTGGCAGCCAAAAGGTCCCAAGACGTGAAGACAGGCCCCAGAACCGGCATCCCAAACCCGTGCTGTGCCATCCCATGCGGCAGATGCGACCAGCTTGTTGTCTGGGCTCATGGTAGCCCACATTGTAGAGTCTGTGTGGCCCCGCAGTCTGTGTCGAAGGGATCTAGTCTTGATATTCCACAAATCGATGCAGGGAAGGGACGCGGCTTCACGTGTTTCGTCTTGGGTTGTTTCATTCTGGCTGAATAAGATCATTGTCTTGCTGTTAGGACTGAAAGAGCCTAGCTCACCCTCAAAGCGGAGTCTGTCTTCTTGGTCATGTATTGTTTTTGCTGTGAGTTTCCCATTCTCATCCAGCTCCCATAGAATAACCAGTCTTCTCACCGCCACCCTTGTGATGCCAAAACATAGCGGCTGTCTTGGCCGTCGCTGCTCTCAACTAAACCTGGCGCAAAATTAACAGTTTCAATCAGCTCTCCATCTGTCAACACTTCGAGATGCTCCTGTGTAGCAACATCAAAGACATGTAATTCTTCATTGACCCCAACTGCAACAAGCCTATCATCGGGACTGAGAGTGGGAGTTATTGCTGTTCCATCCAGCCGAATCTTCGCTCTCTCCTGACCCCATTGTTTTGGACGGCCTGGAGCCCAGGCTGCAGGCTCTCCAGAGGAAGAAGTAAAATCATGCTCAAGGTTGTAGGTAAAATCTTGCACAAATTTTCTTCCGTTCATTGACATGGACATTTTTTGTAGTCTGTACTGTATCTCTTTGGAATTTCGGCGTGGCCGAGCCAGAAAGAACAGAATGATGGCAACAAACTGATGAAAGACTCAGTAGATAGGTACTGAGTCAGAGATTACAAGGTTGTGATCCTTTTGTTATTATCTACCGTTCTTTATATAAGCTGCCTGGCATTCATCCAGCCAGTATGACTCCTCCATGAGAAAGAGACTGATGCTCCAAACCCGATTACGCGTTACAGCTTACGCTCATCCCCACTATAGGGTGCTATGATTCTGGAAGGTGGGGTGTCAAGGATGGTCGGCATCTTTTCTCTTCCTACTTATCCTTTCCTTTTTCCTCAAAACAGCATCCTCAAGAGAATCAAGAATTATTGGATTAGTCGATTCAACCGATTGAATTTATCAATTCCTTTAAGACTCTTTTATCCTTCATTATCTACCTTTCATACGAGCCTCGACACCAGCACCACAACATTTTTACTTTCTCCGGCAGTTGCCCGCAGTCTATTGAAGACTTAAGCTTTGGTATGTTAGACAAGTTACACTAGTATGGTTTTGATGTTAAGCAGATCATGGGCTGTACAATGTCCTGGAGGGCTGAAGGGCTTAGGTCAATGGGGAACATTCATAATGAAAATGATCTCCATATTCATCTCTAGAGGTAACATGTGGTCAATCTTGATCTATGCTTTCATCAATCTGGCTGTTGTGACGTTCTCCAATATAGAATGCCGAACCTGCCTACTGATCTGATGGAATTAGCAAAGCCATAGTTATCATGCATTTTGGAACCTCAATACGAACCGGCATACCGGCATCCATGTCCCACAGGGCATCTGCTATAGGATCGATTCTCGGCTGAATATATGTTCTCTCTTTGGATGTCGAGATTTATTTCCGCTAGGTGAAGAGACATGTAGAACACAGGGCAAATCCTGTGTCGCAGGAAACATGGCCAGGTTCAATCACAAATGGAGTGAATGGGTCTGTCTGCCTGACCGTTCACACATTTCCCAGGTATTGAAGAAGGTACGCATCGTCTGTCCTTGCGAATAAGACAAATATAGTGATCAATCACAGAGTGCTCACTTGCTGTTCGTTGAAAACGTTCCCTTCCCCTCTGTGGTTCTTAACCCAGCCGACAAGTTCGGCGGATCCTGCATTTGGATCCGGGCAGCGTAGTGAGGTATTCAGCGTACCCTCCGATGAACATACTCTTCATTATTAGGTCTGTAAGTTTGGACACTCATAAAGGGTTTTGCGCGGCCATCGAAACCCCTAAGATTCTGTAAGTACCATGGTTTATCGGAAGTTTGTCTCGAAATTCTCGCAAGTAGATAGATATGTACCCCGGTTCTGTCACTTGCAGATATACTCCAGCAGATTGGATGTTTCGAGCCTTTCTAGGACTTGTGAGTCCCAAAATGCCAAGGGAGCGATCCCTATCCGATGGTAAACTCCTCGCCTTTTTTGACTGTCTGTATCCGGGGTACAACTTACCTCAAATTCCCTCAGACCTGATTCTGTCATGGATTGTTTTCGCCAACGGCTCCGGGGAGAACCGTACTGCGAGCGTTTCGGTAAGATTGATGCTGTACGACGAACCCCAGGGCTCTTGTAGAAGGAGAGCAAGAATCTCAGTTATGAATCGTGATTCCGGTATATAAATGAATGATCGGAAGGACGTATAGGAAAATATATAGTGAATGGGAGGGTTAATTCATCATTAGACAAGACTGAGAAGGCAATATATAGAACAAGCATAATACATATGGATGATCCAGGACAACAGGAGAGAAGGGAAGAAAATGGACGATATATGAAGACGAGCGAGAACGGTCTTGAGGCAGGCTGAAACATGCGTATGCCACTATATAGGATTCTATACTACCATCAGGAAAACTTTCCCCTTCCGGATACCACCACCTTCATGAGGGTGCTCAGGGTGATAATCAGTGAATACTTCTTGTCATAGGTGAGGCTCTGTCTATTCAGTGATCAGTCACATGTCACCATGAGCTGCCCACCTCCTCTATTTGTGTGGGTTAGCTTGACATTGGTGCCGGGCTAACCATTTTCAAATTACCCAGGCCTGTCAATTTACCCACCAGAAAAATGATGCAAGCAAAAAGCTGATGGTGGTCGAATGGTTCTCAAGTGGCAAACTCTCCAAAGTAAGGGTTACCCAGTAGGAAAAGAAATGGAGTTAATTTGGGAAGCGCATGAATCGGCGCTTTTGTAGTTAAAAGTGTATTAATATAATTCATTGGATATGTTGAAAATACCGAGTATAAAGCTCCTGACATGGCTTGATTCCGTCACGGGAGCCTAAGACTACTCTGTCATAGCCATTCAAGTTTCTCCCCAGATCTTAAGACTCCTTATATGAGATCTTGTATACAAACATCTACAGCATATACAAGACAGTATGTGCCCCCAGGCGTGAGGCCGCATTTGCAGCAGCATAATAGACGAGATAGATGCGATCGATAACCGCCAGATTATTCGTACTAGATTAAGGGGGATAATGTACAGTATCTGCATATGCATGCATATTTGGCAGAGGCCATTACTCGTCATCATTGCAACAGCAGCTCGATATGGAAGTAGAATGGCATGCAGACTATGGCAGTTGTAGGTAATGACTTAGGGAATACACGCATGCATAGTACATGTCAGATTCTACCATCTTGCTGTGATCTGCAGGGTTTCCCAACGGTGAATTATTTTAGATGGGAAATGATGTCTTGAGAAACAAAGTAGATTGACAAGAAACTGCTTGTGTGTGTGCGTGTGTGTGCTGAAGTGCTAAATTGTTATCACAATGACAATAGAGATAATAATGATAATCGATTATTTCAATGAAGGCTGAGTTGGGCACCAAGTTGCACAAAGAACGCTGTGCATTGTTTGTTTGTTTCCCGATGAAATGGAAGCACAGGCCTCAACACTACTACTGATGGTACATCGCGACTAGTTCCAAGCAGGTGCTGTGCATGCTGATCAGTATGTAATAAAGTCGACTGACACGGACAGTCTCACCGAAGCCGAAGCAAGGTCGAAAGGCCGTGCCGCCGATGACTCGCAAGTTAAATGAGCTACAGCAGAAAGACACAGGGGATATCTGCCACTGGACAAGTTATCCTTCACTCGAAACAAACCCCGATGGATACGGTGTCCCATCCACTGCCTGTTTTGATGCATGGTGCAGGCGAGCTGCAATCGCAGTACGGCGGGCCTCCGTAGCAGCTACTCAACTTTTGTGGCGTTGCTGGCCGTACCACATGGCTGACTGCATGCAAATCGTGGCTAGGTTTGCGATCGACGTTCTCGAAGGCAGTGAGCATTCCCCCCTCCAATGCAACACTGAATTGCCATGCTAGGCCCCTCTGCGGCCCATGGATTCGAATCGCGTGGAAATAGAAGATGGACATGAACAGCACCGGGCAAACAGTGCCAGGGAAGAGTCGACACGGGACGGACGGGAATCTCCGGCGGCTCGCCCGGTTGGAGCAGCATCTGCAGCTGCATTGTTAGTGTTAATATCAGTGTTTCCCAGGAGCAATCAATAATATTACCAGAATAATCACGACGCCAATCGGACGGTCCCTCTCGGCTGCATCTATCCAGGAGAAGACGGGACAACTAGGACAGCTACGAGTCGCAGTGGGAGTATTGGATGAAGCTGTATACGGTGCAGTGTTAATTTTCACAACCTTGGAAAACTGTTTTATACATTATAATAATAATCGTCAGCCGCTGTCGAGTGTAATAATTTACTCCAGGTATCATCTCTCTCTCCTTGTCCCTGGTTGCTGTCGGTTTTTCCTCCCATCTCGTCGCTGCTGCCGTCTCCCTCGATCGCCCTGTTGCCAGCCCGTCTCCACCCGTTTCCCTTGAGGTTATTATCCTGCGTTCTTTTTCTTTTTCTTTTCTCGCGTTTCTTTTCCAGAGTTGGGTTGTTTCTTTCTTTTCTCGCGACTCTGGTTCCTATCCTTTCGGTTTCATCGTCCTGCCCGTGCGACGGGGAGATGCGCTCCTTTCCCAACATCTAATCCCCACATCGTTCGTCCCTTCGATATATCCCCCGTCTCTTCCAGATCGGGCCATTACGTTTCTTCTCTGCCGGTCGTTCTGTCGGATTGCGGATGTTCCGAGTTCTTAACTGGCCTTCGGCTTAGGAACTCCTCTGCCGTATGAGTCGATCTCAGCGCCGACAGCAACAACACCACCGCCAGTTTCTCATATTCCCTCCCTTTGCGATCTGCCCACTTGCGACCTACGACTCCGTTTACTCGATTCTCATACCCCATAAGGGTTATATGTAAGGGCTCAGGGCAACTGGTTTTCCAAAGCAATAATCCCGGACAAATACCTTTGGGGAGAGCGATATTAGGCCAACTACCACGTGGGTTTCCACGAAATCATCCTTGCGAGTGCGCCTATTTGGAGAACCTTCTTTAATCCGCATTATACAAGACGGACAATTTGCCATTGTATTTCGGTTGGTGATGACCTATCTGGCACGGTGCATAGGTGTCGCATGTCAATTCAGGACACAGTTAGAATTCGCATTTTGGATATTCATGTCGACTAACAACTGCGATATCCTACAGCTCCCTTCCCGCTCGCCGAGTACATACGCGAACGCTACAATGGGTTGCGTAGGTTCAAAGACCACCGATCCAGGGGACAAGGAAGCCCTGCAGCGGAATGCCAAGATAGACAAAATCCTGAAAGGTGACAAGAAAACGATGGATAGAACAATCAAGATCCTCCTGCTCGGTACGTTTTTGAGGCATCCTTACTGGATTTGGTGCTAGTGCTGAGACTAGTTCAATAGGCGCTGGAGAATCTGGAAAATCCACTATTATCAAACAGATGCGAATTATACACAAAGGAGGGTTCCCCGAAGATGAGCGTTACCAGACACGAGCAGTCATCTACTCTAACCTTGTTGTTGCCTTCAAGGTATTGCTGGACATCATGAATACAGAGAATATCGAATATGAACATGAGAACACAAGGGTAACTCCCCCCGAGCTTGGGCCAACGTTTGGTTTACCCGGGGACAGTCACTACACCATTGTTTATTTCATCCCAGGCTGACCATTAGTTTCTTTTCCACTCCAGCCATTCGCAGCGTTCCTGGAAAGCACAGAAGCCGATGTGGAGTTGGATCAAGCGTTTTCAGACCTCGAAGTCCGCGAGGCCATGAAAGAGATGTGGCGAGATGCAGGCGTTCAGAGAGCAGTTTCTCGGGGGCACGAGTTTGCACTTCATGACAATCTACAATAGTATGTTCATGGATGGACGATACACCCTGATCGATCTAATGTTTCTCCAGTTTTTTCAACTCGCTTGACCGCATGTTTGAGCCAGGATGGCTCCCCAACAACCAAGATATGCTGCAAGCTCGTCTACGAACGACTGGAATCACGGAAACCCTGTTTGAGATGGGCCAGTTGAACTTCAGGATGATGGACGTTGGCGGACAACGATCGGAGCGAAAGAAGTGGATTCATTGCTTTGAAGGCGTTCAATGCCTCCTTTTCATGGTTGCACTTTCAGGCTACGACCAATGCCTCGTGGAAGATCAGAACGCCGTAAGTTTCATTTCTATGAGAACATTGTGCGTCGGAATAGGTTAAAATGCTTACCGCACCCGATAATAGAATCAAATGCACGAAGCGATGATGCTCTTCGAGTCCCTGGTCAACGGCGAGTGGTTCAAACGGAAACCCATCATCCTCTTCTTGAACAAGATCGATCTTTTCAAGCAGAAGCTACCCATATCTCCCGTATCCAAACACTTTCCAGATTACGCCGGGTCGAACACCGACTTCGATTCCGCAGCGAGATACTTTGCCGATCGTTTCCGTGGCCTTAATCGGGTTCCAGATCGCGAAATCTATATCCACTACACCAATGCTACTGACACAACACTGCTGAAGGCTACGATGGACTCGGTACAAGACATGATTATTCAGAAGAATCTTCACACTCTTATCCTGTAGGTCGCTCTATTTCAGGATTGGACTGTCTCCCTTTTAATTGGAATTTGCGCCAACCGCGAGACAGAATATAATCCATTCCAGCGAATGAACATCTTCCGCTGCGTATCGGCTGGGATGACTATACCCATTTTATATAACTACTTTTCTTTTCCTTCATTCTCCTGAGACATATTGATGGGCAAAATAGTCGTTAGCTTCCAGCGTTTCGTGATCGACTATTCGATACACATTGTTTGTTTTACGATACTTTCTGGGTTTGAAGGGCGGGTGTTTGTTGCGATGTCATCATACCACTAATCTTTCTTTTGTATCATTTTCTTTCTGTTCCTCTTCTGTGAGGCTGCTTCTTATGACCCTCGTCGCATGTTTCTTTTTGGCTTCCGGTTTTACTTGTGTCTATATTATTTTTTCTCTTTAATTCTGTTCTTATAACTTCACTTGCATTCTCAATATACATTCTCTTCTGCTTTCCTTACTTTTCCCTTTGCTCTTGAGGTAATAACAGCCTGCTCTGCGATCTCTTGTCTCGTTCGAACCATTGTATGTGTACTGTATGCATAGGAGAGAAACTTGGACGAGTTAAAGTCCCATTTGTTGGGATTTTATCCTAGAACATACCAGTAGATCTGAAGATGAATCAATCCTCAGGGCGGAGAAGCACGGGACAAGACTGCTTATATAAGCGGCGTGGTCAAGTGACAACCCGACTTGGATTTGCTCTCTGTTGGCGACTTCCGGCAGCACTCGACTACAACCACTTCAATAGCCCTGTTTTTCCGGCTTTGGGGCCTCAACAGACGCCAGGATGTTGTCGTCCTCTTTACGACGGGCGGCCTGGGCGCCCATATCGTCGTTACCCTCGATTTCGCGCTCCTCCGGTCAGGCTTTTGCGGCTTCCTCGAACGGCCTGCTCAACGCAACTCAGCCTATGCATCAGCGCCGATATTCTTCTTCGAAACCCCCTGTACCTCCTAGCAATGGCTCGAGTGGAATCGATGCTTCCTCACAAGCTCCTGCAAAGGGTGTTGCTGCTTCTGGAGAGAAGCGGGCAACCAGGCGGAGGGGAAGAGATCATAGCCGGCATCACGGCTCCAAGTCGAACCGACATGCTGCCTTCTCCAATCCTCCTAGCGTCCCCTCAACCCAGCATCTCCAACCACATGGTGAGTATAAAGCTTCGTGAATTGACTGCTAGCTCTGAAATCCTGTGGCTAATCTGGTTTGTTTTCTCTCCCTTTCCCCCTTCACAGCTGCAGATGTACATGTGGCGTCGTTCTTCTCCATTTACAGGCCGATTTCTGTGACGGCCAGCGTACCTCCGACCTCGAGCGCCGAAGCATTCAATGCTCTTTTCTCCTCGAGACGATCGCCGAAAATCGAACCGGGGGATGTGATCTTCACTCTGTCTTCCGCAGTCAACTCCATGGAGAACGCGGCACAGCAAGATGATTTCCAGAGCGTGCTGAATGGCGGCGGTTCTCTCAGTCACGTGGATGCAGACGGCAATCAACTTGACGCATTCAACATGGCGGATTTGGATATTTCAATTGAAGAATTCACGAAGCGGCTGCGTCCATTCCATCCTCCACCTCCTCCTGTCCCCCTGGACGAGTACAAAAATGTAAGCGGAGTCGAACCCACGGATGAAGTATCCAAGCAGACCGCTAGCTATTCTGTTGTTCTGACAATTCGCGAATCTACGCATGCCGACGGCCGCAAGACGTACGAGGCTCGCACTGCTCCGATTTCTCGTACAGAAGAGATGAACGACCCCGCATCTTTTGATACCGAGGCTGTCATCGATATGCCCGCGTCCGGAATCAACTACATCGAGAGTCCGGAAGAGAATAGCACCATGCATGCCATCAGTACGAAGAGGAGACGGCGATTAAAGATGAAGAAGCATAAGTACAAGAAGCTATTGCGGAGGACGAGAACGTTGCGACGGAAACTCGACAAGGCATAGATGAACCTGGTTGATTGTGCTTTCCCCCCATATTATTATTCCTCTTTGCAAGTGCAAGTTTCTTTTGCTTGTTTCCTCTCCAATTTCCCGTCAGTTCGGGACATCCCGCAAGAATCCATAGGTTTCTTTTCTTTTTCACATCATCTTTCGCAGTCTGTCCATTTCCCTGTCAGGTTTCTCCTTTTGTGCTTTATGATGTCGTAGTCCTTTTGTCCAGATATTTATATCCTAACTCTTCATGGCATGCATGCGCTGGGCACTTTAGGTAGTTCCCTGATAGATAAACCAATCCCAATAACATTCAGGCTTTCTAACCTAACTTAGTTACTGATCTTCAGGGATACCATCGACTTCATTTATCTATTTCATTGGATGAAACAGGTCAATCCTTACGGAGTTGAGGTACCCAAGTAATCATTTAATTGCTATTTTTTTTTTTCTTACACATGTGTTGCATTTGATATACAGGTTACACCCGACGGACAGGCACTACACAGTACAACGTGCACATCCCTACATTGTCTAGGTATTAGGTAGCTGATATCCACCTTTTTCTTTTGGGTGAAATTCGGTTAATTGGTACATTTCATGTATTGATGATATACCTTACTCCATACCAAATATAAATAGCACATAGTACTCAGACCAAGAAAAGGAAAAGAGCGAAGCAAAGCAAAAATATAGGAGCAAAACGGAAAATAACAAAGACAAAAAAGAAACCCAGTCTAGATCTGAGCATGTCTCCCGCCAAATTCCGCCAAATTCGGTTTGAAGAGGAAGCAAGTAAATAGAGTTAGTCAGGGGGAAGAGAAAAAGAAAAGCAAACATTCCAGCATTGCAATGTGACAATCTAATCTAGTCATAGATTAGAGACGCTGATAAAATACAGTGCATTCAAACTTCTCCAGATCTTGAGTCGACCATGCAACGTAGATATAAGCGCAACACTCCCGTTCCATCATCCGGTCTACAGCCACAATTCACCACGTTTGGGAATTATAAACATTGTCCATTTATAAAGATTATTCAAAATAAACGAGAAAAGGAAAGAGGGAACCCACATCTCGAATCGTTCGTATCGAGGTTCTTAAGCGAGACGGGTCATACGCATCATCATGCTTCCAGCTAATAAATGCGCTGTGGGCTGAAGGTTGAGCAGTATGGAATTTCAGTCTGTCACTGAAATGTGGAAGACATTGGAGTCTTCGTTGCAGCTGCTCAAAGACCCGTGCCGCTGAGGGCAACGACGCGAGTTGCGTCTAGCACTTATAGGTTGTGGCCTGAGAGTTCATGAGGAGAGCAACAATCAAACCGTAGAGACCTGCGCGATAAGAAAACAGTATGAGTATGGTGTACGTCCATGAGACAAGTAATGACGAATAGCTCCAAATGCCTGGTAACTCACCCAAGACTTCTGCGAAAATGAGAATTAAAATCATTCCAACATAGAGTCTAGGTTGCTGGGCTGAACCACGAACACCAGCATCACCGACAATACCGATAGCAAAACTATATCGCAAAATTAGTCCTTATGGCTGTCAACAAACTCGAGTAACCGCAGAACATACCCAGCAGCCAAACCGGCAAGACCGACAGAGAGACCCGCACCCAACTGGATGAATCCTGTAAATAGCGCCAGCTCCTGTTTCAAGTTGTTCGCGACCAAAACTGAGACGACCAGCCCATAGATACCAATGATACCGGCCATAACAACGGGGACAATGTCTGCAATCACAACATAGTCAGCGGGCATCACGATCACTCGGACAGTAGAATCCCCCCTTTGGAGGAGGTACATATCTAGACTGGGCCGTTTTACATACTTTTAACAATCAAGTCGGGTCTCAAGACACCCATTCCGCAGATACCGACACCAGCCTTAGCGGTTCCATAGGCAGCTCCAAAGCAGGTGAAAACGATAGCTGAAGCGCAACCTAGGGCACCGAAGAAGGGCTACATGGTTCAAAATCAGCTAAAAACCTGATTATGTAAGGGATAGATTCGAAAAGGAAAAGAGTGATGCGGCAAGGAGGTCGTAGGGGAAATTGAAGTCGAAAGAGTTTCGTTGAACGTAGCTCCAATGCCACGGTTTGTACGGCGGAAAGACGAGGAAACTTACCGCGTATACTGGACTGTATGGGAAGAAATATCAGCAAGATGCTCAAAATGTCTAGCAGGCTATGAACTCATAGTAGCCCACGCCAGAGGAGAGAAGCCTGGTAGAAGGTATCTTACCAAAGTTCGGAACTCATTGTGGAAATCTAAGCCGGTCCCGGACGATTCGAGAACTCGAAAAATGAAATATTGATTATCGACGGACGGCGAGAAGTGGCAGCTGGGAGTCGTAGATGCGACCGTTGCGACGACACGAAAGATGGAGGCTGGAGACAGATGAAGAGGATGGGAAGCGAACAACACGCTGGTTGCTTCCATTGAGAGCTCTGATCACGTGATTAGTCTTGGCGCAAATTGTCCTGGTTCGACTGCAGACTGCACCGTCTACTGGTTTTGTTTCTTTCTAGAGACGGAGACGGCATCGTTATGAGGGAGATAGGCGTTGGCTTTCATATATATATCAACTTAGGCGTCGAAAGTGGAGGCCTGTACAAACACTAATTCTACCCAAGAGCCAGGCATGGCATGCTGACCTTCGACGGGTGGCAGAGAGAGCCTACGCGGTACATCTAGTTACATGGTCGTGTTGGTGAGGCGCCTTTCCTAACACATCCACCTATTCCAGGTGAAAAGGAAGATATCCGTGGGACCTACTGCCCTTCCTATGGTCAATTGCCACGATAATATAGAGAGTGAGATCTCGGGGGACACTATATTGCCGTTCATGTATGTTCAAGTAAAAAAACCGCTGGCCGGTTCATTCCATGGAATGAAGCTCAGGGAAGCAAGGAAGACGTTCCATGACTGACCAGATAGAAATTGGGATAGGGAGGGTTGAAAGAATACCATCATGGGTCATTGGCATATGCTAAAACAGGACAACCAGGCGCAGCCATCCTTCATTCTCGGTCGATCTGGTCTTGCTGCGATCTAACTGTGCAAAAGAATATGCGACCGCTAACATTGACTTGTGCTGTAGTCTATGGTACCTCTTGCTCCATCCACCACGGATGGAGCATTTCGCCTCCTCAGTGCCAGACGCGATCCGAATGTTGCCGACCGACGCAACAGCATGTTTCACTTGTTCCAAGAACGGAATACGCTGGGGTACCGCTGCATATAATCACTTTTGGAGTATGGCGGAGTAAGCAACCGGTTGAAAGGAAAGAATCGGTGCTAGAATGGTCGACGACAACGAGGCCTCTCCTAGTCGAGTCACGTGAACACTTCAGCGCCCGTTCATGCTTTGAATGGCACCGACACCGTGAGCAAATGTAGGTTAATATATCTGGTCTTACTTACTGGCCACCAGGGGCGCCGTAGGGCTGGTTTTCAAGACCTGGGGGTACCAGCCACGATTTGATCCACTTGTTGGACCATATGCAGGAAGTAGGTACCTATGCAGTGATGAGAACAACGCTCAGCGGTACAGAATAACCATGAATGGGAAGACCGGAAGTCCCCTGGCATAATAATGGTATTAATACTCAATGCCTGTTCTAATAATGTGGCTGCACCATGGCTATACAGTGTACCATTGCTGTGCAACGTGTGCATCCGGTAATTCCTATTAGTGGCAGCTCGATGCTGCCAAGAATTCTGCAACCTTGGATGAGACAGGACGTGCAAACTGGGAATGAAATTACAAGATCATCGGCGCCGTCTTTTATAGTCGAAGATGCCTTGCCGATCCTGGCGTGGCGTGCATGCAGCTTATAAGGAGCGACCTGGGCATCGTCGGCCGCAACGTCACCAAAAGCGACAGCACCAGGCTGCAGTGATCTCAGCGAAAATACGGCTGCAACAGGCGCAGCCTTGGCAAGGAAAAGAGCCCTGGAGTGGGCCAATCGAGCACTTTGCAGGATGAGCCACAGCCATGACGTACGTATAGCAGGCATGATAGAGTAATACGGATACGGTCACAGCAGGAATGCCTGGCTGTGGAGGGCCCCGGCTTGCCGTGCTGCTCTTCCTCTTATTTAAGCCGTTCTCCTTAACTGCCGCGACCACCGGCTCCCCTTTCCTCTTACTTCTCTCTTCTCCCATTCTGTCATACCCATCTGTCCATCCCCTTTCTGAAGTGGCATACCTGCAACAGATCCAGTCAAGCAAACCAGATCAGCCCTATCACAATGCCTCTTGAAGCTTCGTGAGTGCTCCCATCCGTCTTCGATGTCATCCATCTCCCGGAAACCACCGCGGTCATGTTGGACTTCCCTTCATCGATTGTGCCTTTCCATCACTTGCAATTGAATCGCCAGCGTGAATCCTGCCCAGAACAAAAGCTAACTTTTTTTCTCCTTGACCTTATGCAGTGACATCTGCAAGATCATCCTTGCGATCATCTTGCCTCCTATCGGTGTCTTCCTTGAACGAGGATGTGGTGCTGATCTTTTGATCAACATCTGTTTGACAATTCTGGGTTACATTCCGGGCATTATCCATGCTCTGTATGCTTCCTCCTCTTTGCTCTACAATGTTCCTGGTAAAACAACTAACGGCCCATGTACAGTTACATTATCCTCAAATATTAGGTTATTTAACACCATGCCTCGTATAAACGCAGTCCAGTCGTGACCGACTCGGTTGAAAAAAAAAATAATGGAAAAAAATAAAAAAAAACTCTAACACATCTTACCAATCAATCCGACCGCTGTTATCTCTCCTGGCACCGATTTTAAAGTGGATCTTTACGGGAAACTCGCGGTTCACAAACGTCTCTCCGCGTTGTCTCTAGATACTGTTGAGTTTAGCAGTCTCGCATAGACTGGAGCCGTCTACTTGCTTGGAAGCGACCATTTTAGAGTTTTCCTTTCGACAGCGCCGTCGCCCGTGGTATTTGCTACACTGGGTCTCGAAGCGGCTGGGCATTTTGCTATCTGATATCATTTGGTTGTTTATTTCGTCTTTTTTTTTTGCTTAGTTCCAAAGGATACCAGTCAGTTGTGTACCTTAATATCGGATTTATTCGTTGGTTTAATGATTGATGGCAATACAGTCGTCCCTTTTGGCAAATAGAGAAATTAACCCTTCTTAAGTATTGACCAGTCACTGTCCGGAGGTGATATTGGCGCTGGACCTGTACGCTAGACCCTGTTGCTGCAGCTTTAGCATCACAACACGTGATTTCACACTGCTCGTCGACCAGCGCAAGCGCCGACACGGCGCGTATATTATTCATTCAGCCACATCCATTATCCGAACACTGTACAAGCGCCGCAGTTGCTATTCAGATCTCTGCCCAAATAACCCCAATCTCTTTGTGTCTCATCCAGGCGCGTATGAAATGCTAACCCGTGGCAGATCCAGGTCTGACCCCCTAGAGTGTGCCAGCACCATGGAAGCCAGTTCCTTTTTACCTGTCGCCCTAGGTGCGCAGGGCCATGTCGGATGCTTTCTTTCTAATCCATTTCCTTTGATTTCCTTTGTGTCTTGACTTAATATTATTCTGGTACATGGCCGCTGCCTTTCTGTCTGTCCAAAACCAAGTCACTATCTTGCCCTTTCTTCTGAACGCCATATTTGCGAGCAATAATGATTTCATCCAGCTACATCAACCTCCGGAGGTGATTTCTCTTGTCAGCTTGTCCGGATCTAGTAAGGCTGTGGCATTTTAATCTCCAATGTCTGTCAGTTAGAAAGCTACTGTCCCTCGCTTTGTTATTGTATGCTGCTGACTGTGTGTTTGCAGAGTTGCAACATGTCTTTCTCACCGGTTCGATGTATGCATACGATTTTCCTCTTCCTAGCATACTCATGTCTCGTGTACGGGTCAACTGCGATACGACACCTAGGTCCCCGGGTAGCCATGTCTCAAGTTATTCCATCATGTGCATTAACTTGCATTGATGCATTTGTTAAATCGCAATATATAACCAACACATGTTCCGAGCTATCGGACTTGAACTGCCTTTGCACAACAAATACCACAAGCGGGTTCACCTTCGGGGAAGCGGCTTTGCAATGTACAATCTCCTACTGCCCAAGTGAAGTTATATCAAATTCGGATTCGATCGTGTACAACATTTGTGAATCGGTTCCTGGAGCTCTTCCAAGGACGCATTCTGTCATGACGGCTACGGCATATCTAGCTGGAGGTACTACAATTCCAGTCATGAGTACCGGAGTGTCTAGCCCTAGCTTGACCTTCTATTCCACTTCTACCGACTTTCCTGCCGGATATGTACCTACCGGCTCTTCACTGCTCCTATCAGTACCATCAACGATGACAATGACAATGATAACGACGGCAGACTTACCCGCTACCATGACAGCATCCCCAAGTACTGATGGCGACCAGTCAATGCTTCCCAGTGTCACCTCTTCGTCTAGTTCCACACCTAGCGCTGGGGTCTTGCATTCGCACTCCCTCAGTTCAGGTGCAGTGGTTGGGATTTCGGTGACTACAGGAGTCTTTGCTTGCGTCGTAATCGGGATTTCTGTAGTTTATTGTATCAGGAAAAGAGGAAAAGGTCGGAGAGTTATGGACCAGGGCTTCTCTGAAACTGAGGGAGCCACATCGGAATCCCATGGTTCGACTCGGCCGCCTCCTAGACGTCCATTCTCATTCCACAAACCGCCAGCGAGTTCGAATGGCGCAAGTCAAGAGACGTTGAACTCAAAGGGACCACCTTTCCTGGCGAGTGCCCATGATTCATTTGCAATCCTGACCGGACAGGCTGCGGATAGATCCATGAAAATAGAGGAAGCAACACATCCAGCCTTCCCAGCTCGCTCTGGTCCTGAAACAGAAGCGTCTAAATTACTTTCCGATCCACCAATGAATGAACTGCGCCCAAGACCTTTGAGGATTAGTCGTCAAGGATATCCTAGGCCTGAAAGCGAATTGACCGTATTTGAAGAGGACATGCAAGGGCGCCTGAGCATACCCCCGAACGGGTTAAAGGGGTACGCAAGTTTGCTCGAAATCAATTGGCCCTCAGCGGTCGGACTGCCCGCGCATCCCCGTGCTACGAAGGACCAAGGGAGAGCCGCACGAGGATTGGGCGTTAAAAGCCCTAGCCAGCAAGCAAAACCGGTGCACCCGGGCCCTGGAGGAAAGCCTCAAGCTGCTAGGGTAACTTCTGAAGCTGATAGTTGGAAGAAGCCTCTGCCAAGAATCCCGGAGCTGGATAGAAATTCCGGTCCAGCAACCAGGTCTGAGCTGGCTGATCTAAACGAAGGACAGAGGTCTCGTCAGGATTTTGAATCTATTCCCAGGGAGCAGCTTAGCCCTGGGAAGGAGGTTCCAGCACCAACTGGAATGCAAGAGATAGGAAACCATTTTCATTCTACCACTCGCATGCGTTTCAGGCCATATCATCCCGACTCTATCAACCCGTCTCCGAATGCCATTTCACAGACTCGAAGTATACAAGATGACAAAATTATGAGAGTTCGGGTTGGGCAAGGTCAGCAACAGCCGAACGAAAGAATGACACCTTTTTCACCAGATGATTTCTGGAGAATATCACGCGACCAGCCTCCACAGCGGAACGTTGAGATGCAAGCCATACTCCCCTTTCCGCTATCTTCTTCAAATACGCCGGTCAGCGCCTCGGATGATGGTCATTTCGCTAATCACCAGGCAGAGCGTCGTCAGTCCGGGCTCGGGCTCCTAACAGTGAGAGCTTCAAAAGACTACGACTATGCCCAACCCGCTAATAATCATCAGAATGGCTATGAAATGCCGTTTGACGGGCCTTATGACCGCGGATCGAGGGCGAGGGCCACAACTCCTACGCTGAGCGGCCTGCAAAGTCAAGAAGCAACAAGAGAATCACCGTCATCACCACTGTCGCGCAATCTAACTCCCATTTGGAGAGGGTCAGACATGATCATCGCGGTAGACTAAGATTTTTAGTTGATTTATCAAGTATTTCCGTTCTCTCTCAGACCCACACGCTTGCTTCTCTCTATACTATACATCAACAAGAGCTTCACTACTCAGTGGAGACCATCAGTGCTGACAACCCCAAACATGTACCGTCCCTGCATAATCCCCAGAACATTTTTCTTTTCCTCGCCCATTAATTTGGTTCTTGTCACACTGTACTGTTTTGTGTATTTGTTCTTATTGCATTAATGGAGTGAAGCATGGTGTTTCTGGAAGTTTGATTTTTATCTGAACAGTGATGTCTGTACAATCATGCATGTTCAAAGTTCAGCACTGCTCGATCGACCAATTGAGTATATAATCTCCGGTGTTTATATTGTTGCTTCGGTTATCGTGTAGTTTAGCTGCGACATTTTCCTTTTCAGAACTACAGAATGGCTACAGGTATACTATAACATTATAGACAGTCTCTGGGAGGTCTAGGAGGCTGGAAGCTCTTGAGGCCGCCCCATCTCACATCCAAAAAGCATGGACAGTTTGCAACTGGCTTTGGCACACGAGTCAATAGGCTCATATCCTTGCACTTAAGGAGCACTTAAGGACAATAATAATAACACTTTTCCAATGCTGAATTTCAGTGATTGAAATTGCGATTTCCTAAAAGGAAAAAAAAAGGCTGTAAGATTTCAAAGACCCGATCTTTCATCTTCTCATTGTTTCTGGAATTGCATTCAACACAAAGCACAATCTGGGATCGGCTGTGGGCCCATATCACTCTTGTCAATAGTCAAGTCGCAAGGAACGCCAGCAATTCTCTTTGGCTATGGCTTGGCTGGAAGACTTGAGAGATGATATATCAAAATGCGGTCATCAAAATTGAGCATCTTAGTGGTGGAGAAGACTGCGGCCAGCAGCTTACTATTTTCTCCCTCAAGAAATTGCTCTAGATCTCTGCTTAGGTAAAATGGGAAGATGATATTTCAAGCTAATTGTAAACTTGACTGCTCTCTCTATGGTGGTGGTGGTGGTGCTGGATGCGCGGGGCTGAAGGGGGAAGCATGGTTCTGAACCAGCGGTTAGCATCACGGATATAGTAATAATTCAAACAATTAATCTTCTGCTACAACTTGCAAGACCGGGGATGGATAATGCAGAATGGTGGGGTACTGGTGCGGCAAGCCAAACAGTCTAACAAGTTAACAAGTTACTGCCTGGAACTATGACCATGTTGTGGCTGTTAAGGTTACTCTCTCCTCGAGATCCATATATGTGTATATTCTAGCATACTACTACTATGGAACGTATCTAGCTTGATGATTATCCTACAAGTCTAACCTTCGGCAAGTGATGTAACGTCAGTAGGATTATAGGAATAACCAGCAGGTTCCTTTGTGCAGGTTCCTTTGTGAGGCCACTCAAAGAGATTCTTATTAGTTACTCCATGCAAGGACCACGTAAGATCGCCTCCATGGCTGCCTGGAAATAGTAAACTCCGTAAAAGGGAGTGTGCTCTTTTGAGGTGATCTGACATGGCGCATAACGGCTAAGCGCATGACAGGAAATCTCCACGAAAACGCCCATGGATAATAATAGGCCTTCACTAATCGTGAGTAAACCGGTATTATTATTATTGTCGTGACTCGCTACCTGCTGGCATTGCATGAGTGGTAATGACGTGCCGAGGTTGATGGGTCTCGTCCTGCATTTCCACTGCATATTGCTAATGCCTGCACGGGGGAATGATGTACATTGGCTGAGTACGATCAGCACCATCTGTATGCATAACCGAGTGCGGCACGATAATAACGATGATGATTCTGGACGTCAGTACTAGCGTGGAGTCGTGGATGCCTCAGGGCCTGTTTCTGTGATGTCACGGTCTCTATCAACACGGGCCTTGTGTGCTCAGAGCTTGTGGGTATTCTTGGCGGATCATGGCCAGGGAGTGCGTACATTGTACAGCACGCAACACCCTGTAGTTCCACTGCCCAGACCGGCGCTGCAGAGGAGATGTGAAATTCGAAATAAATGGATTTAAGAAGTAAGAAGTTAGCCGAGAGTAGGAAACACAGCGGAATCACGTGTGATGTCACGAGGGCCCCAATGGCATCAGCCGCAACAGCACGCCGCTGGAGAATTGGAAGACATCGCCTTTCTCTATTTTCTTCCGGCGCGCCGTCAAACGTCTCTGGGCTGAGAAAGCCCATCCTCATTTGGCATCATGGCCGGGGACTGTCCCGCTAGGCCTACAGTCCGGCCCAGTGGCTTGCATCCTTTCTCCCGAGCTTCGCCTTTTTGCTGGCAAAACAGAGCGCTGAAGCTTCAAACCCTATCCTGGGAATGTCACTGTAAGCCCGCTGGAAACAGACTCTTCGCTGCAGTCTCATGCATGATTGGATTCACTAATCCGTATTGCCTCAGTGTGGATACATTCCAACATGGACGCGCCGATGTCTGCGAATAAGATATGTCTGTCGATGATATATCGGCACGACTACTCGCCCCTCCCCTCCCCTCCCCATATTGTTCTATAAAAAAGATGGTGCTTCTGGGGAGTCTGCCTTATCAGACACTTCTTACGTCCTTTTTATCTCCCCTTATCCTCCGTGTTTTTGCCCTGATCTGATCTGGTTAGAATCCGTTCAGCAGATAGCACGGAGTAAAATCCCCAAACTATCCCGTCGTTTAATTTGGTATACTTCACTTTGATACAACCTGTTATTTCTATTGGACTGCACATCCCAGACACGATGGCCACGACTACCGACACGTTTGGGGACGAAAGGTCCCGTCGAATTTCCAGAGATGGGCCCCCCGCAGAGGTATACGGCGGTCCCAATGTGGTTATGCCCCCTAAGCACCTGATGGCTTCTGTTGATTCCCATGAAATTGCATCCGCCATGGAAGCAGCCAGGCAGCGTCTTGAGGAAGAGTTGTCTTCCGACGAGGCATCAACACGAGTGGCAACTCCAGCCCAGAAACCTCCTATTACAACTACAGACGAATTTGCTCTCGCGTTTGATATTGACGGTGTGCTTATTCGAGGTGGGCACCCTATTCCAGCTGCCATCCAAGCGATGAGGTACATCAACGGTGAAAATCCGTATGGCGTTAAGATGTGAGTCTTGTCGCTTGGTCTCTACCTCAGCCCCCCCCCCCTTCTCCCCCCGGCAAATTAGTTTTACGATACCCTCTGCAGCCTCGGCTAACTGGCTGTTCTCTTTATCCAGCCCATACATCTTCGTGACGAATGGTGGAGGCAAACCCGAAGAAGAGCGATGTGCGGACCTTTCCCGGCAGCTCGAACTAGAAGTATCTCCCGGCCAATTCATATGCGGCCATACGCCTATGCGAGAAATGACCGAGAAATACCATGCTGTCCTTGTCGTGGGCGGTGAAGGAGAGAAATGTCGAATTGTCGCGGAGGGCTACGGATTCAAGGACGTAATCACTCCCGGGGATATTATCAAAGCCAAACATGATACCACCCCTTTTCGGAAATTGACAGAGGATGAATATCGCAATTCACGCGATCGGGATTTCAGCAAGATCAATATCGAAGCTATCTTCGTCTTCGCAGACAGCAGAGACTGGGCTGGCGACCAACAGATTATCCTAGATTTGCTCATGTCCAAGAATGGACGTTTGGGAACTCGTTCCGAGACATTTGATGAAGGCCCGCCCGTGTATTTCTCGCACAATGACATTGTCTGGTCTACTTCGCATGAACACTCGCGCATCGGAATGGGTGCCCTTCGCGCATCGCTTGAAGCTCTGTTCAAATGCGTCACAGGCAAAGAACTTACGACAGCCCATTCCTTCGGCAAGCCGCAGTTGAGCACCTTCGAATTTGTGACCCGCCTCCTCGGCCAGTGGCGCGAGGATTGCCATGGCATCAAGACCCCTCCTCGCACCGTCTACTTCGTCGGTGATACTCCAGAATCAGATGTGAGGGGCACCAATGAATTCAATGAGTCGCACTCCAGCAGCGATGTGACCTGGTTTTCAATCCTCGTCAAGACCGGTGTATACCAGGAAGGAACAATTCCACGGTATCCGCCAAAGAAAACATGTGAAGATGTTCTGGATGCGGTAAATTTTGCACTCGAGCGCGAGCTCAGCAAGAAAATCGCAGAGGCGGCTAGGGGCGCTGGCAAGCCAGTCGCATTTGAAGAAGCTGAGTCTGTTTTAAATAATTGATTTTATCTGGGTCTTTGTCTATGTGATCTGGCACTATCTTGCTTTCTTCTCCCATCTTTTGGTTTGGATTTGATTTGATTTGATTATGACTCTTGGAAAACTACCATTTCATAGATGTTCCTTCCCGACATCTAAGATTTCTTTTGGTCTTCTTACCTATCCTACTTTACATGGACCTAGCTTTTCTGGTTCCTTCAATGTTCATGATGATGTTCATGATTCCCATGCCGGTGTTGTTTTGTGGGCCTTTTTTTATCAGAATTCCTGAAGTTATGAGGTGTCTCTTGTGCTAGATGAAAAATTTTTTCGCATATTCATTTTACATCACCATAATCATAATCATCCAAACAGTACAGCTTTACTTTATATTGTATATATTATCAACACAACACAGATGGATTTCAATTTCATATGATGTACATCGTATAGTAGTATGTCGAGGGTTCGGGACCATGGAACCAATCCAAAATGAAGTCCAGACAGTGACGTAGCCGGTCCCATCATTCCTCTAGGCTGTTCGAAAAGAAAGAATGAAATTCTTTGAAAATGCTCGAAGTCAGATGGATGAGATGATTCTTGACACATTCTGGTCAATCCATTAACAGAAAAGAAAGGAAAGGAGAGGAAACAAAACAAAACAAAACAGAAACCCATCAACTCCATGGATAACACACACAGACTTCAGTAACGAATTTTAAACATAGGTCTTGAGTGGATTCTCCCGACGTCATAACAAACATCATTCCAGCCAATCATTCTTGTTTATCATCATCCATAAAGAAGGGTATGAGTTCAGTTAAATAAAATAAGCAGGGAAGCTCAATAATTGATCATGGTCCGTTAGAAATCTTATTCATTTTCTTCTCGTTCTTTCGTTCTTTCCTGGTTCCATGTGGCAGAACTCGGGAGCCGAGAGGACTGTTCTAGGCCAAGAGAGCCAACTGCATGACTGAATGAGATAGATCATAATCGTCAATAATATAATAATACTACCCCGCGTGGTAAGTGAGCCACTCGAACTCGATTGATCCGGCGGGAAAGCCCGGGGATGTTCGGGGAGTTTTGAAGAGTTAGCTGCCGTCAAGCGTTGCCTAGGCTCGAATAATCCTATCGAAATTCTCCATGGGAACTGCTTTTAAGGGCTCCCCCCGACACCGACGTCGTTGCGCTCATCGTTCTCTCCAGAGTTCTCGCACTGCGTAGGGTCCGACGGGTTCAATAGCCAGTCAACTGCACGGCCCACCCCCGCATGAGATCAGACCTTAAACTCGTTGTCCAGCCAATGCTTGACGACGATCTTGCCCTCCTCGAATCCCTTTTTGGGCATCCTCACGATAATAGCAGCGTGGCTATGCCGGTGATTGTGGATGTAGACCGGGTACTTACGGAGTCTCACTGCGTTGAGAGAGTCGATGATGGCAAACTGTGCTGGTGTCAGCGCCAGTTTCGGTGGGCCGCTTCTGGTATCATTCCCGGAGACAATGTTATCCTCTTGGTTCCGCTGCGAAGTGTCTTCTGTCTCGCTAGGCTCTTGGAGAAGTGGCAACTCTGTTCGGTCATCCAAATTCTCATTGGCTACAGCGGAACTCCCTGCAGGCATTTGTTCTCTTCCAAGTTCAGCTTCGAACTCGCCACTACCACAAGCAGGGTAATAATTCGAATCTTGACCGGGGTTGACGTCCTGGAATGCGTCTTCGACGGCGTTGCGCATATCCTGGATAATAAGAGGCACTCTGTAATCTTCAAAGAGGACGCCCGTCTTTCCCTCCTCGTGAAGACGTATTCGTCGCCGACTGAGGAAGCTCTGCACGACTGAATTTAGCAGGAACAACGTCATGGCGATTGGCACGACAAACGAAATGGTCAGCAAGAAAGGAAGGTTGGAGATTGCTCTCGTAAGTCTCGCCTTGGTGCTCAAGGCAAAAGAGGCATGCTCTCTATCCGTAGGAGGCAAGCTATAAACGTCCGGATCTATGACGATGGGCTCGTAGCCTTTGACGTAGTTCAACTCCATTTCGCTATTCCCAAGGTCTTGGAAAGGATCAGTTGCTGAGATGCAAGTGGTATAAAATACGGCAGAGCGGTCGTTCACAACGTTCGCATAGACACTTCGGTTCTTGAATCTAGTCAACGCTCGAATAAAGATACTCTCCGGGTCCGCCAGGACACTAAGCAGAGGCCTCCCCGTCTCCCTGAAGGAGTCGATCATGAAGAGCTGCCGCCCAGACATGGAGATAGTTCGTGCGCCTAGCACGTTCCAGATATGACAATGAATGCCCGGGTTGGGGGTCCTCACGCCGACATGCGGTGTCGCGAAGGTGGTGAAGTTGACAGGCTCCAGCTTGTCAAGCCACCCTCGAGCCTCAAGCAATCCCAGCGCATATCTAGCCACAAGGCCGCCCAAGGAGTATCCCACGATACTCAGCTTCTGAACTTCGGAGCCCCCTTCTGCCAGTGCTTTTAGTGTCTCTTCGATCTCGTAGGCCACCCGTTCTCCCCCGAGTTCGATCCCATCATAGGTGAACCTTCCGGAATTTCGTTTTGCAGCGAGGATATGAAGGTTGTCATCGGGATATCTCGCTCTCAACGCCGCGGCCACATAGTCCAGGTGTGACGGATTACCCCAAAGTCTGTCGGTTTTTTGATCGCCAGGGGTCAGTCATCATTATAAAGAGCAGATGCATTGAATTACTAGTACTTACCCGTGGACCAGGACACAGAGATGATATCCAGGAACGGACTGTTGGATAGTTAGACCCATGGTTCGAAAGAAACAGTTGGAGCTGGACGATAGGCGGTAGCTCTATCGGCTTGGCGATCGATGAAGACGATTTGACCTCTTTCAACTCCTCTTGTCGTCTACTCTGGCTCAAGAACTACTCTCTAGTATGTGCTGCACTGAGATGAGTGTGCTCTCTCTCCTTTTCTTTCTTGGATGCCTGCTGATGGTCTCTAATTACAGGCTTCGGGGGTGAGCAAGTGACCGCGTCAGCCACCAGAACCAAGCCGCTTAGTCCAGATCGTCAGATGAAATAATCGCAAAAATTACTTGTCTAGATGTATTTGAGAAATAACAGAATATTCGAATATGGGATTCTGAGAGGGTCTGAGTTTGGTCTTTATAACTGCCCCATTCTGAGACTAGGCTGCTCCGTTCTTGGCCACACCGTAACACTCTTTCCAGCTTGGCTGGCTGGCCTCAGGGGTGAACATCCTGCATCTTATCTCTTCGCCAGGCATCATGATTGATCTTCCATCCAGTGAAAATAATTCAGAGCAGATAAGAAGGCAATTGATCGCGTGGACGGCCGCTTTATCAAGGCACCCCGAAACTGGTTCTGTCGGCAATGAACTCAGTTGGCCGTGATCTGCAATTTGGTTGATCCTTGAATGCAAATGAAGGCACCTCGTTGAATTGACTTTGGGGTTTTTGATATGAAACCTGATGCTGGCGTTGATCCCGAATGCAGCTTCAGATATCGGTCTCCAACTGCCTTCATCTGTAGGTAGACAGATAACTGGAGCGTATTGGGATGCCAAATAGGACTGGCTCTCTTTAAAGAAAATTAATAAATATTCGCTATATCACTTGCTATGGATGGAAAGTCAAGAACCCTCCATCACCTGGTATCGATTGGTGATATATATCCACGTAGACCAACCGTGTACAGGTCCCTAGCTGGCCTTTTATGTGCATTGTAACAAGTGGGTTTAGCGGCAACTATTTATTGAATCTATTAGGGTGTAGATATACAATTTTATGCGAATTCAAAAATAACTTTGAATGTCACGTTGGGTTTTGCCTCCATTTCCCGCGATTTATACTATTTTCTCCTCTCACCTCTACATATATCCCTTGTCCAGATGTTAGTTTAGGGTGCGTTGGCCCGTGTCTTTCTTTGCTAAAACCAAGTTGAACAAGGCCTAAGAATGAGTTGAAGGGAGGGGGGATGACATTAAATCAATGGTTCTTGCTCAGATTGGAGTGTTGGAATGAGAAAAATATGGCACACAATTCGCGTTTTAAGGCGACCATAGTGGAACATTGGAGAGAACTGAACTCAGTCTACATTTTGAATGAAATGGTTACTTCGGTCAATGGAACAACTGCAATTGAACTTTTTCTTTTTTTTTTTGGCTCATAGGGAAGCTCGATTGACATCTACCATTCATAACGTCATGGGTAGAGCCGGTATACATATGCAATACACAACACACAAGCGGACTTGAGCAGACTGCAAGATATGCGGTTCAGCCGTTTCAGACCAACCCATTTCCCTCAATCTTAACACCCGAAGCCAAAGTTAACGCGAGGTTGAAAGGAGCACTCCCATCTTCCCAAGTAAACCAGGCGAAATTATTTTACTCCCGTAAATTTTTGAGCCCCCAACGGAAAAGACAGCTTGGATTTAACCCCAAGAAATCGCTTACTCCTCTTCTTCCTCAGCCTCATCGCTGACGACGTTGTAGAAGCGGAGCTCGTAGACACCCTTGGAGGTAGAGACGACACGGAGCCAGTCACGGAGCTGCTGCTTCTTGAGGTACTTCTTGGTCCTAAAAGGTAAATAACAGTTAGTTATAAAGTCTTGAGCGTTGAACTAGGAACGGAGTCAATAATCACAAAAAACATACAGGTACTTCAGGTAGCGACCAGAGAAAGGAATGTGAGCGACGACCTCAACCTTGCCATCACCGGACTGGGAAATGACAATGCTGTCACCGAGGTTGCCAACGCGGCCCTCAACCTTGATACGGTCGTGGAGGAACTTCTCGAAGGCGGAGACATCGAAGATCTTGTCGCTGGCGGGCTGAGAAGCATTGATGATGTACTATAAAAAAGAAATCAAGTCAATACGAGTTCCCGAGTTCCTCCTATCCTGTCGCGCAGAACCACAAGTTCATTGCAACCTGGAATAGTGAAACATACCTTCTTGGTGACCTTCTGGGCCTTGCGACCACGAGCCTATTGTACCGCGATAAATTGAAGATTAGCCTACTGCTCCATAATGTCGGATCCCAATGGTGTGTCTCTTCTTGCTGTCCTTCTCCCGGAATACATCTCAGGGAATTTCAATGTCGGGAGAAGAAGCAGGAGAAACAAAGCCCTTGGGGGAACAGCAAAGCGGTTCAGATGCATGGAATACCAAGAAAACATACAGTAGCGGGAGCCATTTCGACGGGTTGGGGGTGTTGGTCTTGGGAATAATAAGATCCGGTCGCAAAGAGGTCAGTATCCTGCGCCTTCTTTCTGTGAGGTCGTCGAGAGAGGGTCGAAAAATGCAAAGCGCGTGTGGAGTCACCAAGCAGCCCTAGATCGTTTTGTGTGCGGCTTTACCGTTTTTAGTAAATCATTAGGGTATTAGCAGTTAGGGCATATGACGAAGACCCAAGACTCCCCCAATCAAAGGATAAGGCCAAACTTCGCTTATCTCTAGCGTCGCACGGGCCAACTAGTCCCATGTATAAATATCTCTTGAATCCCTCCTCAATTTGATTTCTTTTTTTTTTCTTCTCCAGCTCTCTTTGCCATTTGGCTTAGATCAAGTGTAGTATCTGTTCTTTTCAGTTTAATCTCTGAAAGTGTTCTAAGGAACACAACATTGATTAATCTCATTTTTGGACTCGGTGGCGGAGCCTCTGCGCTTGCGCATACTCTGCCGCACAGTGTCATCGGGCTTACACTATCCTCGATTGATGCGAACAACCCTTTTTCATCAATTCGGTCGGCTTGTCCGGCTGCTTGGAGAAGAAAGGTTGCTCTTTACACTAGCTTATGTAGTGGTTATCCTTCGTAGGGTATGAAGTGGCGAAAGTGTTACAGTAGAGACGATTGCTAGTTAGAACAAGGCGTTTGCAACGCTACCATTGTTAGTACACGTGAGGTTCTGCCGTCCTAGACCGCCCTCGCTACCTATCTCACGGCACAGGCAGGCCTATCTAGTAATACGACCATACATGCGCCTATCCATTAACCATAAGGTTCTAATTACGTGACCTATTCAAAGACAGCGGCGTCCATAATAGTCGAGACTCAAATCCATTCTGATTACTTCATTTCTCTCCATCCTCGTTCTACCAACTCATCGCCTTTGCAACTTGTCTACCACCTTCAACTCTAACCATGGGTTCCGTTGTACTCCCCCATCTTCGAACGGCATGGCACGTAGATCAAGCAATCCTCAGCGAGGATGAAAGGCTCGTGGTCATCAGGTTTGGTCGTGATCATGATGTGGATTGTAGGCCCTCTTCCGCCGTTCAGATATTTCATCAGATTCACTAATTAACTGTAATAGGCATGCGTCAGGACGAAGTTCTATACAAGATAGCGCAGAAGGTGAAGAGTAAGTTATTACCAGAGAGCTAGAACCCGCCACATCGCTTGCTGACTTTTCCTTTTTCTAGACTTCGCAGTCATCTACCTATGCGACATCGACGAGGTCCCCGAGTTCAACACAATGTACGAACTTTACGACCCGATGACCATCATGTTCTTCTACCGCAACAAACACATGATGTGCGATTTCGGTACTGGTAACAACAATAAGCTCAATTGGGTGCTTGAAGATAAGCAGGAGTTGATCGACATCATCGAAACTATCTATAAAGGAGCGAAGAAAGGCCGGGGTCTCGTCGTCAGTCCAAAGGGTAGGTGTAGAGTCCCTTGCAACCTGGAATAATACCCTCGATCAGGATGCTAATGGTAGCACAGATTACTCTACCAGATACAGGTACTGAGCAGTTTACTCTGTCCCTACTTATATCTGGAGACTTTTCTCGGAAACTAGGGCGGAACATATTACATTCGTGATACGAGATTTATGATACACAGGAGTTCGGATTCAAAGGCAAGCTTGTCATCCTGGAATTAATGCTCGTTCTGTAGGTTTTATTAATCAAGAAAATTTGCGTGTTGCAGGTCAGGTACTGTCCGAACGTTCCCCTCTAGCATCTAACCCTTCGCAGCTCCCAGTAAGCTACCCATATACTAACCAGCTTCTGATGAGAAGGGACTTGTCACTATTCTGGTCCTCGTCTGAAGCTTACAGAATAGCTTTGGTAGTTCATCTGGCAATATGGAAACTCGTGATCATAGGTTGCGCTTGGGACATCCACGTTCCACCTTAAGAGTCCCCAAAACGTCATGCGGACCTTATATGAAGTTCTGGAAGAATATCAATACCGTCGGGATAACTCGTATATTCTGTGCTAGGCGGGCCAGGCATATTACTATTCGTGTAGAAGTAAAATGACCTGACTTTTGTATACTAGCTAATAGTACAATGCTTCAATTCTAATATTTCGACCTGTTTATAACTTTCCTATATTGTAAGCACCCTACTCTGGATATCGCGTACAGAAATGCCGTCACGTCAAAAAGCGCGGGTAGCAAGTTAGTTAACCACGATCGGACCGCTCGACGAAAACAACGTCACATCACAATTCCCAAACTGTCACCACAGATCAAACACAAAGCAAGGGAAAATGATTGACCGCGCCATCTTTGAGGACCTGCAAACCAAGATTGATGAGGAGTCTGCTGTTCGTGATGTAAGAAAGATGATTTGAAGACGAATTACCTGCCCACTGTATCGCACGGTCAATAAGCTCACTTGTCGTGATAGGAGCTCCATGAAATCGTCCAGACACTTGCCAGAAAAGGTTTTCACCCTCTCTTGGCCGCATCATAACGCAACTGGGCTGTCTTTTTTATTTTCGCGATCTTCAAAATGATACAAACGGTTGTGTTTCTCCCGAAGGAACTTGCTGGCTGATTTTATGATTTTTACAGGGAGATCTACACAAGCTATACTTGCGAGAGCCCATTCTACGCCTTCAGATCAATGTGAGTATCCGATATATCCCTCTTAGAGAATAATCTGATCTGATTGCTAAACTTGAAATCAAGTAAAACCGGTTCTCGATGAAGCAACGAAGGAGATCTTGGCCCAGAAGGAACAAGTCACCAATCTGAAGGCTGTAGCAGACAAGCATCCTTTCTACAAATATAACGGGTGCTGGACGCGAGAATTGCAGAATCTTGTTAGTCGAATACGTTTTTCCTCTTCATGGTGGAGTTTTCTAGTTTTAATTTTTTTGTTTCTCCTGAGTTTAGGTAACTTCAATCGAGCTATGCGCATGGCTTGGTGGACTAGGAGAGTACAAGAGCTCCAGCGCGGGTCCTTTCATGACTATAGAAGAAGTCGGGATATTCCTGGACAGTACGTGAATTCTGTTTCCCAAAATTCTCTTCGCTGGTAGTATGTTCAAATCATGCTTATATTGTTGTTTAGTTCCCGTCAACCTCAAAGAACAAGATGCCTTTCATCTTACGATTGAGGAGTATCTTCTTTCACTGATTTCAATGGTCGAGGAATTAGTGGGTTCCTCTTCCGTGTTACCTTCATATTGGATAATACTGATTATTTTTTTTCCTAGTCCCGTCTTGCTGTCAACTCCGTTACACTGGGTGACTATGAGCGTCCTGTGCAGATTGGCAATTTTATCAAGGATCTCTTCTCTGGGTTTCAGCTATTGAATCTGAAGAATGACATTCTGCGTAAGAGGAGTGATGGGATTAAGTACAGTGTGCGTTACCCTCCGTTTCCCGAAATGATGTAAGATAGAGGAGACTGATTACTCCGTGCTTGCGTACAGGTGAAGAAAGTCGAGGACGTCGTGTACGACCTGTCCTTGAGAAACTTGATCCCAAAGGATACTAAAGGGTCTGCTTGATGAAACCGGGGCTTGTAATGGTATTTTGAACAGCAGATTTAGTCATTTGAAGGATATCGCAAAAATTACGGATTATACAAGGAGAGGAGCATCGGGAAAGAAAGAAAGGCTAGGAAAATAAAAAAGCAGACATAAGTCCAACTCCGGGTATGAAATGTCATCACCACAGAACAACTACGAGAGCTTAGCCTGCTCCGTCTCAGAAGACTGTTCCTTGGCCTTAGTCTGAGACGCCAAAACCCCCTTCTTGGAACCCTTCTCAATCTCTTCAAGAATCGTCTTCTCCAAACCTTCCGGCTTGGTAGTACTAGCCCATCTGCCGACGACGTCCCCCTCCGCGGAGACCAGGAACTTCTCGAAATTCCACTTAACTCTCTTCAGACCCAGTAACCCGGGCTGCTTCTCCTTCAACCAGGTGAAAAGCGGCGCGGCATGGTCACCGTTCACGTCCAGCTTGCCCAGAACGGGGAAAGTCACGCCGTAGTTGACCTGGCAGAAAGTCTGGATCTCATCGTTGGAACCGGGATCCTGACTGCCGAACTGGTTGCAAGGGAAGCCGAGGATGAGGAAGTCCTCGGGATGCTTGGTTTTGACGGACTGGTAGAGGGTTTCAAGGCCCTTGAATTGCGGGGTGAAGCCGCATTTAGAGGCAGTGTTGACGACAAGGACGACTTTGCCCTTCAGAGAGGAAAGGGGGAAGGGCTCTCCCTTTTCTGTTTGACCGTTGGTTAGATGGGTTCATTTCATATTTGTTCGTTGATCAAAGTATTTTGCGCTGGGTTCGTTGGGGGAAGAACAACGCAAATAGAGACACTTACTGTCGACAGGGTCGAAGCTGTAGAACGTAGTTGCGGATGCCATTCTTGAAGCTGAAGGGTGGTATCGTTGGATGCGAGAGAGAAAACTTGAACCGATGGAGAGTCTCAAGGTGTTGCTGTGGTGGGGTTGCGCGGTGATGTAAAACAGCCTGCTAGTAAGCATGTCAATTGGCTGGTTATTCATGCATAGTCAATCAGCGATGTATTTAACTATTTCTGATGGATCACTCACGCTTTAATGCGTCGTAATGCCATACACAACTCGAAGATAAAGCTGCAAATAAATAACTACGTCGGCATGCCCCTGAGTCAGTGTCTGGTATTACTAATAATGCGAGGTCTCGACTTTCGAAGCAAGATAGAGCCATGGCCTGATCTGCCAGTGCAGCGTCGAGGGAAAGAAGATGTTTATTAATCAGACCAGTCAACTATAACTATGGAATCCACGCAGGGATCATCCGGACGAACGCTGCTTCATTAGGTATATGCCCGGTGTGGCTTAGCTCTATGCATAGATAGGAAGTATAACTACGCAAACTTCCCACTTCTCTCCCATAGTTGCTACCCTGTGTGCAATGCGCACTCGTATCTACGCTGTAGACCACATTTGCTCCAGCCAGGCGCGTTCCTTTCACCTTCCCGACGAACTCATGGTCGCAGCGGAGGGATGCCAGCTGCAGGGTTCATATCCCGGCAATCGTTGCCGTTTCATACCCTGGATCTCTAGTCACGACGAATCTCCACGGATATAGAATCAGTCGCCCAGTCTTTACAGCGTATGCGGCACCAGAGTAGGTTCGGATTCCGTTTCATGAGCACAACGGAACAGACCCGGTTTGCGTGCCTCGGGTGCTATCGATAACAACCAGGGATGGCCAGCTCTTCTGCCCCTAAATATTTCATTTGCCCATCTCCTCTTTTAGAACATCCACATCCAATTCCTGCATCACACCAAGGGCAACGGCCATACTCTCCATAAACCCGTTCACCGAGACACGCAGCATCCGGTTCGTGGTAGCACGGTACACAACTTCCAGGACCGTTTTCGCTTCTTCGTTCTGTTCCTGTTTCCCTGGCTGTGATGAAGAGTCGGTTGCAGGTGTGACTAGGGTGAGTGTGCGCCTGACAAACGGGGAAAGCTCGGCATCTACTTCCAGTGCACGGAGGGCAGATGAAGCGAGGCGGCGATCTGGAAGTGGCAGAAAGAGGGTTCTATCCAGGATGGTGAGTTAAACAGAGAATAACCTGAAGAGCTGCTGCAATTTTGCAGTCTATATGAGTTGGTTTCAAAAGTTACATACAATGAGTAGGGAAATTCAGCTTCCATAGTCGATATTTTTCCCCCCCTTTATACAAATCAAAATAGGAATGTACAAATGAATGACAATGTGAACTGTGCGGATGAATAACTGGTTTCGTATTGATCGGGGGATTGTCATTGTCTGTCAAAAACTGCAGTATTTTGATGGTGGGGTTGACCATTGATGAGTCATCAGTGTACGTCCAGTTAGCTGTGCTCTTCCATGAAGACCAACGAACGACCTGAAACAATGAAGGGGGAACAAAAATGAGGAGTCTTCATATGATAAGGAAAAATGAAAAATTAAAGCAGAGGCAAAAAGATGGAAAAGAAAGAGAAGCCATCTTGTAAAACCGTGGGGTATCAGAGCAATCCAGTGCTTGGATATATTTATACTTCCAGATTACCTACGGTTCACACACACACACACACACACAAAGACCCCAAGGGCCTACGTTACTCATTCATTGCAACGCCTCGAGGGTGAAAATTCTCCCATTTGACAGCCTCCTTTTTAAGCTTCTCCACCTTCGAGCATTCCAGAGTCTGCACAGTGTTCTCCGGCTTATCTTGTAAGCGCTGAAGAACCATCCAGAGCCAAACCCGGCATGTGATCATCTCGTAATGGTTGAGCTTGCCATCGTATACCTTTAGTATACTGTCGAGTTCATTCTCCTTCCCGACGGGAACAGTGGCAATCCGCAATGGTTCCATGAGAAGGAATTTCTTGAAATTCCTGCAGTGATGCCGTGGGCGTCTATCCAACCGTTTCCCTCGTTAATAGTATGGATATTCCGTTCCACCCAGGGCATCGTTGCGGTGGGAGTATAGTACCCAGTGAAAATTTTGGCATATGTAGAGGACCATGTAGAACGAGTTTAGCCCCAAGGATTTCCTGGATATGTCTGATGACTGAATCGGTGCAGTCCAATAGAGCAGTTCCAGCTAAGAATGTAGTTTGGATGTCGACTGTTAGTAAAGAGCCAGAAGCACTCGATTGCTGTTTGGCCAAAATGACCATATCTGTTGATATAGCATTCCTCTCTAGGAAGCCCTATAAAAACAAAGACTGGCGGCTGGATGTCCATAGGAGCTCCGATGGCGATGGTGCTTTGTTTGTTATTGTTATTGTTGTTATTGCCGGGTGGTTACTATGGTGCTGCCGTATTGTTTGTGTGGGGGAGGAGAAATATGCCGCTCCGACCGTTGTTGATGCCTGAAATATGCCTTAATAGTGCCTGAGAGCTCTGGTTGTCGTGTCAACAGACGGGGCTAATCCTCTTTTGGTGCACCACAACACAACAGCCACTTAGCGTGCATCGCAGTTGCCCAAATAGGCTGCGACGGCAGACACCTCTCGGCCCGTCCTGGTATTATTATCCTCCTCTCTCGAGCAGCTTTCTTTTCCTCCTTCTCTCGCCTCTCTCATGCCCCCGTCGACTCTCTCTGTGCTGTCCTTTGTCTCTCTTTGCTCTGACTGAAACCTCCCCCTCAGTCTGCACGTCCTTTCTATCCTTAGCATTTCGCGTCAACCATCTCTACGCACTGCTCCGTCCGTGCTCCAGTCCATATCCAGATTGTCCGCTGTTAAATCCTCCAGACAATGACCGTATAGTTTTGCCTGGATCTCTACTACCACCTGTTGTTCGGACGTGGCTATTCAATTCCAATTCTGGCCATATTTTTTTTAGCGAAATATTGCATTTGTCTATTCCCATCGCATACTTGTCTGTCATTGCATTCCCAGCCCTCAGAATTTGTCTTAGTCACGCAACTCCAACAACATGTCTATGAATTCTGGTAACAGCGGGCAGGTGATCGAGTACATTCAAGGTTTGTTGTGTTTTTCTTGCTGCGCGTGCCACCCCGCCTACGGGTGCCTATTGTTTATTTACTGTGTGACCTCCCGACTGACAGTTCAAAACAAAAAAAAGATCGCCTATACCTCGCATCTTATGACTTTACACCAACTGCGGCGACTCCATTTCCATATCCTCTGGAGCAGCCAAAATCGCCTAGCAAACGGTCAGGAAAGTCTGCAAAGGCACGGGGTCCCGTGTACTTTACGATTGATGATACACTGCTTTACAATTCCTTCCATGCAGATTTTGGCCCTCTTCATATTGGACATCTGTATCGGTTTGCCGTTTATTTTCATGAAATCCTCGGCGATCCTGCAAACAGTGATCGGCCGGTGGTCCTGTATAGCAGGACTGACGCACGGAGCCGTGCGAATGCTGCCTGCTTAGTCGCTTGTTATATGGTGCTAATCCAGTCCTGGCCGCCACATCTCGCCCTTGCCCCTATAGCTCAGGCCGACCCTCCATACATGCCATTCCGGGATGCGGGATATAGCCAAGCAGATTTTATATTGAGTATCCAGGACGTTGTGTACGGAGTGTGGAAGGCGAAAGAACAGTCCCTCTGCGGCCTCAGAGACTTTAACCTTGAGGAGTATGTACCTTCAACATGGTGCCGAAATGTAATTTTTTGCGCTGACAGTACTTGCAGGTACGAGAAATATGAACGAGTCGACATGGGCGACTTCAACTGGATTACGTCGAAGTTCCTAGCATTTGCCTCGCCACAGCATCAACCGGTAGCGGTCATTCCCCGCAACACCTCTGAATATAATGCATTGCCATCTACTATTCCTGAAGTGCTTGCATCAAAACTTCCTGTTCCATTCAAAAATGTACTCGCGCACTTTGCGTCTCGAAACGTTGGTCTGGTTGTGCGATTGAACTCGGAGCTCTATTCACCTTCTTACTTTACAGCCTTGGGAATTACCCATGTCGATATGATATTTGAAGATGGGACTTGCCCTCCATTACCATTGGTTCGTCGATTCATCAAAATGGCCCATGAGATGATTACCGTCAAAAACAAAGCAATTGCTGTACACTGCAAAGCAGGTCTGGGCCGTACGGGTTGCCTGATTGGCGCCTATCTGATCTATAGATATGGATTCACGGCGAATGAGATCATTGCATTTATGAGATTCATGCGGCCTGGCATGGTAGTTGGCCCACAGCAGCACTGGTTGCATCTCAACCAGGGTTCTTTCCGAGAGTGGTGGTTTGAGGACACGATGAGGGATAAGTTGGCTTTGGCTGGTCCTCCTGTCACCCCCGGTAGACCTTCTGCCGCCAAGCGTTCTGCCAACGGCCCAGTCGCCACGCCACCGAACAACCATCACACAAAGCGTGCTGCGCTTGGAGAAATTGACCACAATGAGGGAGCGGGATCTTATGTGGAAGACAATCTCCCAGCGCCCACTCCTGGACAGCCTCGAAAGTCTCACAGGAAGGACTCTCGGCACCATCCTTATGCTCGCACGGTGTCTGGCAGTCTTACTGTGGACAGGGAAATGGGCAGAACCGGAGATCAGACCAACAACAAGAACCATCGATCAACGAATGACTGCAGCGAGAGTGAAGAGGAAATCCAACTTCGCATGCTTGCGAAACGACCATCCAGATCACCGGTGGCGTCCCCTGGTCAGCGATCTGTGAGCTACTCAGCTGCATGTGTGACCGCTAGCTATACTTTGACAGATGAAGCAGAAGACAGAGAGAACTGGGGGGAATCTGGGTATGGAGCTCCTAAGACCCCCATTAGCTCAAAATGTGGCTCCGGTTCGATCTCTGTTTCCAAAGTACGGTCAAGTCCCCGAAGGGTCACAGATAGCAGGAGCGAATCCAGAGGAATCCGCAAAGTCAGTAGCCGGATTGGCAGCACCGGGAGCCCCACACGGGTGAAGTAGACTCCTGCGTCTTTGGCCTCTCCCTCTTCTTCTATTCTTTACTTCCGGACAGTCATTGTTTCTGGTCGATATCTTTTTTCTCTATTACATTTTTATTCTTGTGGCCTATTCTTCCCGATCCCATCCCCATGTTTCAGCGAGACTGGGGGAACAGTATTGCATACCCATGCCATTGCGGGAATGTTTGTCTTAGTTTGTCTGACTCAGGGCTTTATTTGTTTTGCTGGTCATGGAATTGCTTTTTTGGTCTCTCTCATGTTTTCTTCTCGAGGTTATTATTCCCGTTGGCGAAATGGCCGATGGCTTGGAGATACGGCGTACGGTTGCAATATTCTTATGGTTGGATGATTCGAAGGCTAGCATTAGATAGGACATCATCAGTCTCTCAAGATGTTCGTGGACCTATCTACTCTTGTTTGGATTTCATGGCTGTGATAGCGGCGGTGTTTTGTTTCGATGTGTGCTGTATATGAATGACCTAAAGACTTGGAGATGCAGGTAAAGCACTGTAGAACCACGTTAATGGACCCTGGAAATAAGACTGCATCCCATGCTAAAGGCCTTAGTATCTCCCGTTTCAGTTTTCCATGAACCAGTGTAGTACCTTGCTATCCTCATCGCTCCATTCCAGGTTGGCATTGCCATACCAATCAATATCCAACTTCAATTACCCCCGAAAAATAGTCCGTTCATAGGTATTCCAGAATCCATTGAGAGGCATACATTTCATCAATCATAATAATAATTCCGGCGAAAAAAGAAAAAAACAAAAGAAAGAAAAAAAAAAGCTCCACGCCAAATCCAAAAGATTCAACTTCATCATCTCATAAAAATGAAGCCGATAAACCTGAATGACAAACAGAAACAAAACATTCATACCATCCATAACCAGTCACTAGTAGCCGGACGTTGCTCACGGAAGTAATACGCCCTGTGACAGAGGGGACAGTTGAAATGGTGATGCAAGAACCATTTCTCAAGACATTCCTTGTGGAACACATGCAAACATTTGAGTTCGTGGATTTCCTGGGATCCCAGGACGGGATCGAGACAGACGGCGCTGGAATGAGTAAAAGTAAGTTTATGGATTTGAAGAATTTGAAAAAAAAGGAACGAAAGTAAGTATATAAAAAAAGTACTGATAATTAGTTACCATGTAAATTGACTGTCGATTGATCCAGCATCAGCATCAGCTGCAAATCGATCGGCCTGGTTTTTGATACGTGTCCACCACTCCTCCAGCGTGCGAGTGGGCGAAACAGCGTCCAGTTTGCGTAGTCGTTCTACCGTTCCCTTGTTGGGTTCTCGGCGACGTTGATGGCGGTTGAAGAAGAGGGTCATGCTGGTGAAATCCCGTATTACATCTTTCATGCACGTATATATATTTGGTATCATAATTTGTTTATACCTGGGATATCTTGGAAGCCTTTTGAGTAGAAGGAAAGATGGATTGTAAATAAACCGACACGATGGGCGTTCCCAACTTATATGTGTCGATTAAGAGACGATCAATGCGAATCCCAGTTCCACGAGGATCATGTGATGGTGATGATGATGATAGATGAGTGAACTGAGGGGAATCCAGGTAGGGCGATATATTGGATTATATTATTATAATAGCAAGGCAAGTCAGTGCTATCTTGGCCTGACGATCGCTACGCAGTCTTCCGGTGATGGCAACAGCACGCATCTCACGGGAAGTATGGTCTGTTCTTATCTTTGTTTTTCCCACGTTTTGTTCTCCCATGGACATTGGAGGGGGGCAATTCAGGACCACTGGCAATCATCAGGCCATATTTAAGCAGTCTTCGTCATCGAAGTCGCTTGACTCGGTTTCTTTAAGGTTGGAACGCCTTAGCTAGACCCGAATCGCCCTTTTTACTGGTCCACTTTGTTCGTATAATTATGATTGCATCTGATTGCTGCCCACCTCTTCTTTTTTGACTATGAGCATCATCGCGGCAGTCTGTAAATTAATGATTGGCAAGCTCCTGCGCAGTATATGCTTGTCCAACACACACAGACCACACGAGACACGGCAAGAATACCCCGCAGGGCAGGGAGATGAGGGATCCCGGAAGCACTGGCCACCAGGGAAAACCAAAACAAGTCATGCAATAAAACAGCTTAAATCACTCATTGTCATCACTCGGTCATCGCTTCAACCATGGTAACCTTTGGACTGGCAATCAGAATGAACGTCAGAACATTGACAGCCATACCGGTGCTCCGGATCAACTGAAAAGAAGGTGGAAGTTTATCCGGTTCTTTGGACTCAAACCAGGAAGAAAGGGCCTAGTGGCCCGCGGGGATGACTGGTGCCACTCTTCGGTGGGACGGGAAAGCTGCAAGGCGACATATGAGCACTCATCGTTTTAAAAGCGCCTTTCTGCTGGTTTTTTGGGGGAAGCATGTACAAGGCGACGCCGCAGTTCCAGACCGACTGCCTCGTCTGAGGTCGGTATCGTCAGAAACCAGATTCTGTACCTGAATATGGCAGAGGTGTATCCACTAGGGGAATCCCAGCATACGAAAACAGTCCAGCGCCTAGCTAGACAAGTGGACAAATCAATCAAAGGGTCCACCGGAGTCATTGAAGGCTCAAAAGAGAACAGTCAAGGGAACCTTGAAGAGGAATTGGGAGCAATGTACCTCCGTACGCGTACACGTGACATCAAATATCACGGGACCACGCGCTTTTCGCGTCGCATCGTGGGTCGGCGGAATCAAGGCTTCTCACGCTCTCGCATACAAGCAAGGATTGATCCTCCAGGGATACCCTATAGAGTGTTTCGATCAATGTGATACGGCCTAGAGGGGTGTAAGGAATACAGCGTAGTATTATGGGCGCCCTTGCAACAGCTGCGAACGCGATGCGCGAGACGGTATTGGAAAAAATGATGCTCTTAGTAATACAGGTAGTATTGCTTCACTATTGGATTCAACCAATAGGTAGGCGATGTACCCAGAATTATTGTAACTGAAACAGGATTCGTCTTCGGTCTGTCTGTGTCTCACAGGGTTATTATTATTAACGGTGTCCGTTTCGGACTAAGGCAGCGAGAGCGGATACTGATCCCGTCGAGTGCACGGTATTAGCGTTCTCCGCGTCCACATCGCGACGCGATGAATTGACGTTTTTCTCTCGCCCTTCTCCCCTCGATCCTTTTCTCTTCTCTCTTAACCGTCTTTTATACTCGGGGATCGTCCCAGTGCCCTCTCGAACTGCTAGTCTACCCATTTTCTATTTCTCTTATTATTTCTCCTTAGTTAAGTTCTTTTTTGGTCATTGCGTTTCTGTTTATGAACCATTTACCTCACCGGCAATTGGAATGACGCCGCCCTCTTTCTATCATGAGCATGTCTGATCCAGGATCTGCTGGAGCTGCTGCTGCGGCAAGTCCACTGTCTCCGGAATCAGCGGGTGTCTCCGAGAAAGCTACCCAGAATTACGCGTTTCTTGTCCATTCGCAGAGGACCTTGACACAAAATTTACCTCCGCGTGTCGATAACAAATTATTGGCACGCCAGAAGCGTCGGAGGACCAGGTACGTTTGCTATCTTCATAATGTGTAGGCGTTATTCAACTGACGCGTGACTGCTGTACAGCCCACAGGACCACAAAATTCTCGAGGAGGAGTATCAGCGGAACCCGAAACCGGACAAGGCTACCCGTGCAGTTATTACCAAACGTGTCTCTTTGGGCGAGAAGGAGGTTCAGGTATGCTCTCTTTTCGTTCTGGAAACCAAGTCCCCCTTTTCTTGTTCAGCGAAAACGACCAGTTATTTCTAACGATCCCTGATTTCCGTCCACCGGTTAGGTTTGGTTTCAAAACCGCCGTCAAAATGACCGTCGGAGATCAAAGCCCTTGGAGCCTCATGAACTTGTCGGTCCTAAGTCCGGTATGACTGTGGCCGATCCTTCTGAACGAATTGCCGATGACGGCGACAGTACATCTGCAGATATGAAAGGACAATTTATTTATCATGAAAAATGTGCTATCACCGAGGACTGTGCAGGGGAATCTTTGGATGACCAAGATGAGCCGTCGTCCTTAGAGTCGGATGCTTCGTCTGGAGATCAAGAGGAGCCTGGGCAGCTAAGAACACAGACCAGCCTGGCAACAGAGTATGTGGGAAATAGTCAACAGTATGCACAGGAGAACAATTCCGGGTCTGGAACAGCGGATAATCAGCAAAACACGCCGACCGACGAATCCCTCTCGAGAAAGCGTGCCTTTTCTGATATTCATAGCCATGAACTGGACGGTCAGTTACTGTTGAGAGGAGACAGGTTGCTGGAGGTGAAATCACCACCACCACTGCGACTATCCCTGTCATTTGATGGGGAGGCAATGCTTCGAAAGGAAGACGAACTATCTCCATCTTCTCACAAAGGACGAAATGCGCTGAGAATTGCCATGTCTTCGGATGGGAAAGCAGTCATTCGCGCTGGTGGTGAACCATCCCCATCCAAAAACCGGGTGTCCATGTTTTCGACCAGGACCCCCAGATTGGCGGGCCTTCGACGCAGCAGCAGCGCGGTTATCCTTGGAACACCGCGGACCGGTGCAACTTTTGGAAGATCACGCGATCCCCGCAACTGGGAATCCTTTTTCGACACCGACGCACGAAGCGCCTTGTCAACCTTAGCTTGCTCCCAAACAACGTCAAGGATTGATTCGCCCAGCCTTTTCCGTTCCCGAAGCCAGCGTTCTCTGAGCCGAAGTTTCTCGGGGAGACACGGCATTCTGGCGACTAGCGCGGAAACATCTAACACAGCGAGTTCTCAAACTGCGGTTAAGAAACGGAAGCTCTCCCGCACTGTTTCATCTTTGGGTAGGCTCGAGTCCGTGCTCGGCGCTCCAAATGGCAAGGCATCTGTTTACCCAATGAAAGCGTCAAAAGTCCTCGAAAATGCCAAGAAAGACCTGGATGACTATGAGAAGCACCTTGGTGATTCAGACAAGGAAAACTGGATACCGGGAACTCGAACATCGCATGTCCATCGACGCATAGCTGCCAATAGCTCTCGACGCGCTGTGTTGAAAGACTCAGGTTCTCGGGCTGGTAAAGGTAACATGAACTTGAGTTCGATGTCCAACAACAGGGCCACTCGAAACTTTCAGGGACAGTGGCATAAATCCAATGGAGAAGAAAGCAAATTGATGCCAGAACTTAATGCGGACGTCTCTGCATTTATAGCCAGTGGCAGCGGCCCAAGTCAAGAGGAAGATCTAGATTGTATCCAAGGGTTGCTGTCATTGAGTCAAGGTGCTTGGAGATAGGACAGTCTGCTCTTATCTATTTTTTTTCTTTTTAAATACCCCATTTCCTTTGTTGACTACTTTTCCTTTGTCTTTTTCCTGATATGCTGAGAGTCATGTTGAAACAAGCGATTTCCGCGTATGCATTGGAGTAGACGCTCATTTAACAATGTTCGAATAGTCCTGTTCTCACGCTTTTTTTTTTTTTTGCTCCATGACCATTTCCTGGTTCAAGCCGATTTCCCCCTGGATATCTGCGTCTAACTCGAGCACTTCCAAGATGATGTTTGAGCTGGGTCGAAAATGAGAACTTTCGGTTTTGGAAGACCCGACAGAAAGAGATACCCGAATATGATATCAAGAAAAATGTGGCATTGAGTTTGGATTGATTGGAGCCGTTTTCGGCCTCTGTATTATGGTCTCGCATTATGCAATGGGAAGAATAATGTTGGAAGGAGGCTTTCTGTCCTCGTATATTGCTTATATAATACAAATATCGAACTTTACCCGAGTAGGTAAAATGGACCCACTTCCTAACTCGGCCCGGCCCGACTGGCCTAGTCACGGGGAGTGGTGCAAGGAAGTTGGAATATCGCATACATACCACATGAAGTTACTACCTTGCAGTGTTTGACTGCTTATAAATACAAGGCGAATTAAAAACAAATAACATAATGATTCTGATTGTAGAGGGAGAACTTTTCAGTATTGTAGTTCAAAACTCTTGAAGTAAGGGTTTCCACATCTAACCCTAATTGTGATCAGGTGCCTGCAGACACAAGCCACGTGATACGACTGATGCGGCTTAGTCATTGCGCTCATCGTCTTCGTATCTTCAACCAGTAAAAGCCTTCTCTCTGCTTCGACTTGACTTGCTTTTCTTCCCTCAGCTCGCATGTTCTCTTTGCTATCGCGCGTGAATATCCGTGGGAAGCCACTACGTCTTCAATCTTGGGTGAGTGTGTCTTGTTTTTACCATCCCTGGATCTTTTTACACAGCTCTTTCATCATCGCCCTGTTTTCGCGGCTATCTGTCGTATGGACGATAGTTGGTTCCAAGGGATCCAAAATACTAGTGTATGGGTGCCTAATTATCCTCCTGCTGCTCTTCTGATTTTGCTGTTTTATCTTGAAATTATTGCGGTCTCTTTCTTTTTTTCTCTCTTTTGCTTCTCGTATAGGACATATGTACGGCATGCTCTGTTTTGTGAAGAGGGTTGATGGCACTGACTTCAATGTTCTCCTATGTGTTTGGCTCATGCATGCCTGCTTTCTGCATGCTGGGTCTGCTATATGCCTTGGTTCTAGACCTATCCATTGTGGAACAGTGCCTTCCCCGGGTAACTGTATTTCCGTGGCACAATGGTCATATTGGCTTTTTTTTTTTCTGGCCAAACTTCACCCTCAGCCATGAGATTCAATTGGGACTGACTGGAGAGGCAGAAATACTTTAAACACATTCAATTTGCTCAGACAGGTATTGTCTTTGCAAAACTATTATTGCACCATCAATCGGCATTTTCCACTGCTCTGCATAACTTCACCTTGATGGACAGAAAGCCGCATGTGGCCATTATTGGGGCTGGTATGGCGGGTTTGAGATGTGCAGATATCCTTATCCAGAATGGCGTAAAAGTTACTCTTTTTGAAGCAAGGAATAGGGTTGGAGGAAGGGTATGTTACTTTGAATGTGAATGGTAGCGTCTCCTAAAATAACCTAATTAACTATTAAACAGGTCTGTCAGCAGGGGATTGGTAGCCATTCTGTAGACCTGTGAGTCCTATTATGGCTTCTTCGTATCTACTTTCTTCTCTCTCTCAACTTGCTTTCTTTTTCCAACAGCCTTGGCTGATATTTCGAAAGCGGACCTAATTGGATTCATGGCACTCGGGGGAACCCTATTACTGACATTGCTCAATTGACGTCGACAACCACAGTTGATTGGGATGGGCTACAGTCTGTCTATTCCTCCGACGGAAAGCCTTTAGACAATAAATTCGTCACAAAGATTTCTGAATTTCTGTGGACGACTATAAGTGAAGCTTTCCAGTATAGCAATGAGCACAAAGATACTATCTCTCCAGACCGGAGTCTCTTGGACTTTTTCCAAGAGCGGGTTGAAGATAGTGGTTTCATGCCTGTCGAAAAAGCGGCATGTATGGAATATTGCAAGCTATGGGGCGCGTATGTTGGTGAATCGGTTGAGAGACAGAGTTTGAAATTCTTTTGTCTGGAAGAATGCATAGACGGTAGTAAGTAACTGTCTTCGTTTTCCTCTTTCCGAAGAGAGGTTGCATTCTGACACCAGCCATTTACAGACAACCTCTTTGTCGCATCTACTTACAAGAATATCCTGGAGCACGCATCAAAAACGGCATTACAAGGTGCCGACCTACATCTGAATGAACCTGTCGTGCGAATTGAGGCGCATCCTCGGGGCTCTGGTCAGCGCAATCAAATAACATTGTCCACAGCGACTGGGAAGAGCTACCGGCTGGATGAAGTAGTAGTGACCTGCCCATTGGGATGGCTGAAACGAAATAAATCTGCATTCTACCCGGAACTCTCACCGCATCTCCATCAGGCCATCGACAACATCTCCTATGGCCGTCTTGAGAAGGTATACGTTACCTTCCCAAAGCCATTTTGGCATACAATACCAGAAGAATCGAACCCTATCGCCACAACCGCCGCCATGAATGGAAGAAAACCTACTAATGCAGTTCCCACAATGGCACAATTCCTAGATCCAACCTACGTTCAGCATCCAGATGGCATAAGCTGGAACCAAGAATGTCTTTCCCTCGCCTCACTGCCGGATACATGCTCCCACCCAACACTCCTCTTCTACACCTACGGGCCCTGCGCAACCCACATAGTCTCTAAGATCGCCAACCTCCCCCCTTCATCGGACGAGTACTACAGCGTCCTAAACGACTTCCTCTACCCCTTCTACTCCCGTCTGAACGGCTTCTCGCCATCCTCACCGGCATGCAAACCAACCGCCTTCTTGGCAACACAGTGGCAGAACGACCCCTACGCAGGAAATGGGTCTTATTGCAATTTCCAGATCGGCCTCAAACAGGGAGACAAGGATATAGAAACTCTTCGACGGGGATTGGGCATGGAACGCGGCATCTGGTTTGCCGGTGAACATACGGCCCCGTTCGTGGCGCTGGGTACCACAACGGGTGCGTATTGGAGTGGTGAGCGCGCCGCGGGCCAGATTTGCGACTTGTATAGTTTAACAAGGGAGGGGATCGGGTCCGGGAGAGATGACTCTTTGCCTTCTGCGACTGGGAAGAAGGTTCATCTTGGTTCTGGTGTTCCAGCTATGGTGGAGTGAGCTATGTTTGGGTGATGATCCTTATTTGGCCTATCTGTCTATCTATTCATCATTCGGACTTTCGCAATCTGGCTGTTGGTTAAGATAACTTACTTTTCTCCTTTTGCGAATTCGTTTAGCATAGGGAGGGGGGAGAGGATCCTGGTTGTACGCTGTAGTGACCTTCGCATCCAATCCAGACATCGTTATAAAGATTGAGAACTGAACTATCCGCCTACAGTATGTGCTATGTTGATGAAGTTTGAAATTTCGTAGACTTATCCCATTGCTATTGGCACAGTATTATTGTACAAGACAGTGGACGATTCAATGGAAACGAAAATCAAAACCCAGTGACCTCCTCGCGTAACCCTAAATGCAAAAGAAAGCGATCAATGAATGCTAGGCTATCTGGCTGAATCTCAATGAATAGTTGGTTCAACTAGTGATTCGATGCAGATGCCACAGGAAAGAAAGGAAGCAAGCAAACATACGAAAAAGATACAGAACTGGACGAGTCTAATCAAACAAAGGAAAGAACAAGAGAACCGAAAGTCAAACCAATAGCAGTAAAGAAAAGAAGGATGGGTAATGAAAAGACATAACGAAGCAATACCTGGACAAGCATGCAATAGCAAACGAATGGAATAACGCCCCTTGCACCTGATTGATGAAGTGTCACTCGAAGGATGCGTGAGCCGAAAACTCCGAAATTGCAGAAGAAAAAAATCATGAACTAAAGAACACGCTTGACGACAGTCTGGGTATCCACATCTTAATTGAGAAAAAAAAAAAAAAAAAAAAAAAAGAAAGAAATGCCTCCAAGAGAGTCCTCTTCTCCCTGGAATATGGTACAGTCCATGTTTGCTTCAAGCGAGAACCTTCCCGCATAAGAGTTGGATCCAATGAATATTGAAACTTCTCCGCTGCAGATGAACAGTCGAGGCTGCCACTCTTGCCAAAAAAGCAATCGGTCAAATTCGTGCAGATTGTAATACCAACAGCTCGAGTAAAGCTATTGGCATTTATGGATAGGAATTACCCCTCCTTTCCTGCGCGAAGAGACAAAGCTGTGTCGGCTGGGCCAATGATCAACGAAATCAGAATGTTTGTCCTTGCATAACAGACACATAGTGTTTCGAGGAGTTACGGGTATCTGGATTTCGCAATCAATCCTCCCAGATTGTTTCCAAATCTAGATCCTGACGACGTTCGGCCCCGCAGACACTCCATCGTTTCCGTTTATCGGTTCTGGTACCATACGTTCCCAGCCCAGTCCGCATAGTCGGAGACACACCAGATGGGCTCCAAAAATCCGACGGCCAGCGTCGTCTGTCCACACTATTATCCTCCTCCGCTACTCCTGGCTTATCGGCTGCAACCTTCAGAGCCGCTGCACGGTCTGCCTCAATAGCTGCGGCTTCAGCATCTGGGGTATCAGGAATGGTCTCCAAGGATGATATACTTGGACTGCGAGATCGTAAGCTTGTCGGGGTCGACGGCAAAGACGACGTGGAAGACGTCGCATAACCAGGAAAGGATTCGTTGTATTTAGTGTTGAGCATCAGCGGCGATGAATGAGTTGAAGGACTGCTGGGATATTGGTTGTTTCCGCTAGTGACAACGTGAAAATGAAGGGGAGACGATGGACGTCGACGGTTTATGCGCGAGTATGCATGAGATGCCAGAACCGGCGAGGATGCGCGTAGCTCCGCCTGCGGAGAAGACGACCTCGTAGCGATGTCAAGTTCTGCATGTTCTGCGATAGGCTGCGACACATTCAAAGACGCCATCTTGCCGTGCAAGTTATCTTCAGCCGTCACTGGCATGGGCATGTAGCGCCTGGTAGGATTGTCAGCAAGGTTGAGATCGGATGTAACCCCATGACCGTTGACGAAGACGTAGCGACCCCGTGAGTCCAGCCACGGGGAGGAGTGCGCCCGGGTCATAGGGGTACTCGGAAGTTCTGCCAGCGATCGCGAACGAATGTGAGAGCGCAAGACAGGTGAGTTGTTTAGCGGAGGGCCCGTCCGGTCGCGAGAGAGGGACAAGGTTACCATGACGTCTTCGGACCGATCTGCCTTTTCCGTACCCCGTCGTAGGTTTTCCGAGCCAGTCAGGTCAGCTGGCCTGGGGGAATGCATGATTCTGATCTGAGATTGCCTGTGGGTTTAACGTCGTGCCCGCAAGTAGAACTCTGGATGACTGCCGAGCAAGTCTGACTGCATACTCGAAGCCCGAGAAGAGGAGTTCGGGCGCGCTGCCGACCCGAGCCTTGACCGTTGGGCTGCGAAGGGAGAAGGAGGAAGAAAGGAGAATTATTCCAACTTCCTGAGACGAGAAGTCTCTGATTTAACACCTCCCAAAGGCCTGGGGATCCACGACAGCGACAAACGGAAGAGGACGCGGGTGGGTTGGAGGAGAAAGGAGGAGAGAAGCGAACCGATGGAAGTAGAAGGGGAGATAAAACGCAAGTCCGAGGTTGTCCCATTCGCCGACGCCCATTTGAAACCACGCAAGAAATTTTTTTTCCCTCTTTTTCTTGGAAGCCCCAAAAAAAGGACATTTATTTCTATTTCCTTCATCAACCGGAATCTGAGGGACAGAAATTTCTCAGCACTGGCCAGTGCTGAGAAATCTCAACGACAACAACAACGACAATCATCAGCCCCTTCAGTGACGCGCCCAGTGGAACCTCCAGAGAACCAGGTTCCTGGATTCGAGTGGATCAGCTCCGATCCTGCAGTTCTGGCCCGACCCAGCCCTTCTCCAGGCTGCATGGAGGCTGTTGCTGCGGAGGGAGCTATCGACTGCCACGTTGCGCAGTCAAGCATGACTGGCTGATGTCTCTGACAGGATGCGAGCCAAGACACGTCTTCTTTATGCAATCAGCAGTCATAAAGAAAGTGGCGACTTGCAGGCATACCCTATATTATATTATCCATGCATCGAGGACTCCCTCAGTCTGTGCTGCTGATCTTTGTTGCTGACCGTCGAAGAAGTTGCCTTCGCCCATATTTACGCCATATTCTGCTTACGGCGGAAGGATGATGCATAGAATGCGGATTATTATGCATCAGAGCATGATATGATATGGTGTGGACACTCAACTGTCGGATATTACATTTCAGTGCTCACACCTCTATGTAAAGCGTGGTTTGGCTTATGAGGATGCGAGTAGCACAGGGCTGAAATGAATGACACAAGTGTGTGAAAATGATCGCTGGAAGATACCGAAGTTTCCAACAGCACTCCTTCTGCATGAGATCTGGGTTGCGTTGTTTGACATAATCTAATTGCCTGGGCACACAAAATGAAGATCTCGCATCCGTTACATGCTGGAGACACGCATCTGGGGCATCATCACGGACTTTCCTGCAACTTTGCTGTAGAACAGCGGGACCACGCATGGAATCGAGGATACAGCCAGCTTCACATGTCGCATGGGACAGTGGATATCTGTCTATGATTGTCCACGTCGGGTCTGACGAGGGCGACAGACATGTTTCATCCCGGTGTCATACACGTGCCGAGTGAGATTGGTTGCAGCTACAAGGATGCAGTGTCATCTCGGGAATGGGACCAAAGGGCCATTGCCATAGCATATACGTAACTTGGAACAAATGATCACAGCAATTTGCTACAACCTGATTTCCGATGTTTGAGCCTCTTGACGGATATGGAGCCATGCCTTCCGCGTCATACAGCTTTGGGGGAGATGGTAGATCCCAGGAGACATGCGTACACTGCTCAACCACCTGGCCTTGGAAGAGTCCTGATCGGGTACATCTTCAGCATATCTTCAGCCGTACAGTGTTGTGTATATTCTGTCCATTATACAATGTAGCCGTGGACAAACAAAAAGCCCTCTGGAGGAAAATAGCCACCGCCTGCTTTTTGTAGACTAGCGCCGTATCCACTGATAAAGCATCACTTCCTACATGCATCGCGATCCCTCCAAGTCGACAGAACACGACGAGGTACAGCCTCAACTCATTCCTCTCGTCCATGCTCTGCTCCAGTAACCAAGTCCAGCCCCGGCCCCTATTTCAGCCACCGTTATAATGCCTCCCAGAGCCCCCAAGGGCGAGTACATTGAAACCGTCCGTATACCATACAAAAGCATACGCTACGCCAAACTAATCAATCCAATCCCCCAAACTCTAGGACACGGGAAATAAAATCTCTCGCCGCTCCATTATCCATGGAACCCAACATATCATGCTTGGCGGAAAGACCGTCATTCAATCTGACGCCGTGATAAGAGGGGATTTATTTCGACTGCAAGCACCCTCATCCGATCCCCAACAACAGCAACAGCATATAAACACGCCTTCGATAGCCATCAACATCGGCCGCTACAGCTATATATCCAAACAGGCCATTCTCCGTCCTCCGTCACGGTTACATCGAGGGGTGCATTCTTTCTTCCCGCTCAAGATAGGCGACCATGTCTTCGTGGGCGAGAGGGCCGTTATCGAGGCTGCCACCATCGGAAATCATGTGCATATCGGCAAGGAGGCGGTGATTGGGAGTATGGCTATCCTGAAGGATTTTGCCTATGTCTTGGATGGTGCGGTTGTGCCGCCCGGGATGGTCGTGCCGAGCTGGTGCGTCGTAGGTGGGAGACCCGCTCGGATTGTCGGTGAGGTTGGAGAAGGATATGGCGTGGAGGGAGCTGAGGGAGGCTTGGCTAGGGAGAGGTATCGCTTGGTTGGGAAGTGAATAGTACCTGGGAACTTCTGAGATGGAATGCCGGCTCTCTGTGTAATGGTCTAATGCTCATGATGATGATTAATATAAAATATACCCCCTGTATATAATAACATGACTGAAATAATAAATTGATTTATTCAATATATGTCTATACAGACCAGAATTTCTAGGACAACTGTGCTTTAGTGAGGGTCCTCAGGGCCTGCTCAGTGAGCAGTTATGTGGAGAATATCCAGATACCGAATCATAAGTGTTATGTATAGCTATTGGTAGGCTTGTTGAAAACAGTCTGTTGGTTGTGATGGTAAGAATGATGCTATTCTTGTTTTGCTTTTCTCACAACTCGCCACTTTCTTTCTACACACCCCAATCTTCAACCTTTGTCTAGGCAATCACTGACCCAATATGACCAGTTCCACGTCTTTGGAGTTCTTATCCAGCCTTGAAGGCACCAAGGTCACCTTTCCCTCATCCTCTGACTTTCCCTTCAGACCTAAATTATCATCAAGAAGCTCTCAGGATACCTATCCCAGCTAACATAGAAGGACAGTACCGGCCTTTCATTCACTGCTGCTAAGCTCCTCTGCCACTGTGCTGACAACCCAACCAAGATAGCCTTTATGCAGATTCATCTTCAAGTTCCTATTGCCAGTACAAAGTTCCAAGCTTCCAAAATTTGAGCCAAACAGCTGCTCCAACACACACGCATGCTTAGTTGTCAGCATTGAAAGCACTCAAGAGGATGAACTGTGATATTGTCCTTGATCTTCTTTGTTACAAAGAGGGAGTGCGAGATCAAGTTGGCATTGTTCCAGAGGGTATGTATATGTAGGGATTTGAATGTAAATTCATTGTATGCTAGATACACGAATAATTCCTTGAGAGAGGGAAGAGAACAAGGTGGTATTTTCAAGAGACAACGACTTTGTGTACAAGGAAATAGGCGAGTAACAAACAGAACAAATGGAACAAATGGGACAGACAGAATACTCAGGCGTTAGTTCTGAGTTTGCAATATGCCTGGGCGTAGCCCATGACAGTATGCTGTCTGGGATAAAGTTCCTGCTGCTATCTGTTGTATAGAAAATCATGAGCTCATTGTCTCCAGGCATGTCTCAGGTTTTCAGCGTGCATGTTCCATCAACCCTATCGAGGAGTGGTCCAACAGCAATTACATCATGTACGGATTAGACAAGCTATCCCTCGAAGACAGATTGGTACATGACAGCACTGGGTGGACTTTCTGAAGAGGGTTGTTGCTCACTTCAAGTACTTACCCCTTGCTCAGGATACGCTCAGATCTATTCAATGAGCAAAAATATAGAAAGACATGAAGCGTTCTATGAATTCGACCCATTGCACCAAATAAAATCCTTTCCAGAAAGGCAAGTACTACATGCACGATCAGCAGTCGTGCCACTAAAGGTCCCTCTTCAACTTAATCTCGTTATCAGCCTGGCCATCCACTGCTTCTCCACGAGCTACATCGTGGATCCACTGACCATTGGGCTTGACATCTTCACCTTTGGTCATCTTGGACGCCAGATAGAGCCAGTCGAGGGTACCACCGGCCGTGCTGACTTCATCAGAGATGTTGTTGAAAGCGTACTCGCTCATCCGGTTATAGAGATCCTGATCCGTCCACAGCTCAAAGAGATGCTGAGCCACAGCATCGGTGTCTCCAACTTCTACCAAAAATCCATTTTTCTCGTGTTGGATCTGCAATGGAATGCCACCTGCTTTCGTAGCAATAACCGGCTTTCCCTTATGCAAGGCCTCCGAAACTTTGACCTCAAACCCCTCGCGGGTTGACAGCTGCAAGGCGATCTTCGCCTTGGAGATGAGAGCGTTGAGGACCTGGTCCGACGGACGAACTCGCATGACGCAGACAAAATCGCGGATGTGGGGAATGTCATGTTCAATATGAGCTACCGCAGAGTCGTAGACCTTTGTCCCCTCTGGATCGTCAATGGAGCTGTGCCCGCAGACAAGCAGTTTGGGAGGCTGCATGTCGGGGAACGCGTTCGTTAAGCGCTCGTGGAATTTCTCATATGCCTCCAAAAGGTCAGGAATTCCTTTGGACGGATCAAATCGCGCGACCTGGATGATATATTCCTCTGCTCTTCGTCAACAAGACTGTATCGGAATGGTTAAAGGGGCCACTCACCATCTGGGTAATCGATCGTTGCCATACCAATACTCCTGCACCAGGAATTAAAGTTCCGACCATAGAAAGCAAGATCCCAGTCACGTAGAGGCTTATTCAAGCCATCCAGCCTGGAATACGTGTCAACTAGGAAATTGGCTAAATGCAGCATAGGCTTCCTACCAATCGGTCGTGGCAGGCATATAGCCCACCTTCTCACGAGGAATACAGCTCGGGACAAACGAGCTTACCGGATGGCTAATGAAAATATCCGCTTTTTGGATATACTGCCAAATCCAGTTCCACACATCCTCCTGCGGAGAACCTGGAATATCGATCAAGTCACTTCGCATCTGAATATGGCTTCGGTAGATGACAGGTCTGTTGGGAGCGATTTGCTTTGCAATTTGAATCAACGCGGGCATCTGCGGGTCATCAACGATGATGAAGTCTGCACCTCCTTCAGAGGGTTTTCGCATCGGACCTCCTGGACGCAGCCAGTACCGTTTCGCATTCTCCTGCGTCCAATGCACCACTAATGCATGGTCACTGGCCGTCAGCCGCTGGCCGGGCTTTGATATGCCTTGAAGGATATTGTGAGAGGTCTTTGTGACATTAAAGACGCCGGGTCGTGGCTTGGGTACATACCTGTTCGTCGGTGTATGATTAGCCTTTTTCAAAAATTTTATTTTCTCGAGGAGAACATTTAGATTAGCTCACCACCTCATATCAACTCCCAGACAGTGGTTATGCCTAATCAAAGCGTGCCTCATAAGAGCAACGCCGCCTCCTTGAGGCGTAGAACTGAAAATCGCAATCTTGACGCCTCTCTTCTTGATGTCGGACGCAAGCTGATCTATCTGAGAAATTACACCAGCTGTCGCCGTTCTCTCATAATCATCCAATCGAGAAAGAGTTATACGGAAAGCAGCATCAACTTCCACAAGACCCAAGTACCCAACTTGGACTATGGGAGCATTGTCCGGACCAAAGACCCTACCAACATTAGTTGCCAATAGATTAAATGCTGAGGCACTCGCAGTCAAACCTAACGCATTTTCGTCCCATAGACTCTGATTGTTCGTCGAGATTTCTCGAATCCCATCCATGAAACGCATCCGGTAATGTGTATAATTCGTTGAATCTTTTCTCCTCTGGTAGCACCACTGGAACAATATCAAGCTCTGACCATAGACGGGGACAGAGTCGAGGGTATCTTTCTGCGACAAAAGATGGCATCGCCACCCCCATCACTTTTTCCTGGTGTTGATCGCTGTATGACCGAAACTCCGATAGAATGCGATCGACAACAAGGGGAGAACCAGGCCGAGCATCTTCTTCTGAGAATTCATACTCGCAAAAATCCAGAAGGTACGTAGTATCCCTGACCGACACACTGATCCTTGCCGACTCCTCGCTTCCATCAGGGAATACACCCGAGAGACCGCCATAGATAATCTACTCGGGAAGCGTTAGAAGAAGAGAGATGTAGGAAACAAAAGAGAAGGCCACCACTCAGTAAAGCGAGAAACATACATCAGGAGGAGCCCCAACCCATGAATTAGGAGTCGACTCAAGAGCAGCACGTCGGTCGAAAGGTCGCCGCTCGAACTTCCAGGGACCGCTCATCATAGTAGTGCATGCCTCCACCCGCCACGGCCAAAGTAAACGGGAGGATTTGAAGCAGCCAAACAATATTGCATCTGAAGATAGACATATGGATTAAGAAATGAAAGGGGAGATGCCCGTGGACCAAGGAAATGGAAGTCACTAAACTTCGTTGGTGACATCATCATTAGGGATGACGTATATCAGTGAGGTCAAGTCAAGTATCTCGAGTGGGCACGAGATTTGCTGCTTTTGAAACTTGAATGAACTGCGTCTGAAAGAGGGTACGCGGTATGGGCCAGTAGTTGGACGCCAATCAGGAGAGTTGGAGACGGCCTGCTTGAAGCGGTTGAGTTGACACTGCCCCGCAACATAGGGTTGATGGTGATCCACGCAAGACGAACAGTTGTAACCACGGAGGGAGCTCGGGGACAGACAGCAGCAGATGGTACTTAGTTCGCACTTTTGGTTCAGTTCAGTTCTGGACGATGTTTCTGCCGCTGGTATGATATCTCACCTGACAGGACAGCCACGATGCCCTGACCGGTTTGCCCTAACTTCATTCCAGTACATCACGTGCCCTGAGCGGGAGCATAATGGAGGTATATCGTTGGTAGCTAACTAGATAGGCCTACGTGGTGGAAAGGGGTCAGCGAGGGCGGACCTATGCGGCAGAATCCCACGTGATCCAACAGAGCAGAGGGTAAGGTAAGCCGCTCAGGCTGCTGCTCCCTGAACATGGCCCTGGGAACAGAGGTAGGCCTCCCCTTCTCAGTGGAAAAGACAGAGATACAGCACTTCTCTAGGAGGCGCAAGCAGCCATCCCCAGTGGTCAGGCTGCCTGGCGTGGGCGAGATCCCTTTCACACCATACACGCGCTGGCTAGGGGTCCTCCTTGATACAAAGCTTACCTTCAAACCACATATCAACTGGGTGTACAGCCGTGGTAAGCAGCTGGCACAGCACCTCCAGAGACTTAGCAACACTCAGCATGGGTGCCCAGTAGCATCCATGCGTGCTGCAGTGCTCCAGTGCGTCCTCCCAACAGCATTGTATGGAGCTGAACTCTTTTACACTGGCCAACAGCAACTAAAGGCTGTCAGCTCCCTCCAGTCTCTACTCCGAATAGCAGCCCTAGCAATCCTCCCAGCCTACAAGACAACACCCACAGCAGCACTGCTCCGAGAAGCAGACCTGCCGGACCCAAAAGCCCTTTTGGAGAGCACCCTCCAGAGGGCAGCTGCTAGATACGCAGGCCTAGATGGGAAACACCCCATAGCACGCATCCACACAGCCCCAAACTATGGATACAACACAAGGCTCACCAGGATCCTGCAACGCATTCCCACACCAGCACCAGAACGCAGGCGGGTAGAGCCACAGCTCCCACCACTACGCATGCTGCCAACCCACCATGTAAGACATTCCTCCTCACCACTAGGCATATCAGTCTACTCAGACGGCTCCCACACGGGCCAAGGCGCTGGATATGGATACGCCATATACTACGGCCCCAACCTAGTCACCCAAGGACAGGGCCCAGCAGGCCCCGGACAGAGGTCTATGACGCGGAGATCATGGGCGCTGTAGAAGGTCTCCAGGCAGCAGTTGGTTTGCCATGCACTGCATACGCAGACCAGCTGAATATCTTCCTAGATAACCTGGCAGCAGCCAGCCTGCTGGCAGATAGCAGGCCCGCACCACACAGGCGCCATCTCACGGACACATTCCATCAGCTCTTCACTCAGTGGGACAGCCTGCCCGCCATCCTAGCCTCACCCCGCAGGCCTGTACGGGTCTTCTGGATACCAGGTCACACTGGAATCGCAGGGAACGAACTCGCAGACAAACTAGCAAAGCAGGGAGCAGCCATGGATGGCTCCCACATCCCCCCCTCTCCAGCATACCTGAGACGGGAGGCAAAACAACAACTCCGTGCTGCCACCCAGGCAGCGTATATGCGCAGCGCACCCCAAGCATACCAAGACCTGAACATCCGCCCCCACATGAAGAGAGCCGGGCCCAGGAACACAAACTTCCGTGCTGGGTACTAGGCCGGCTCATTGCAGCTCGTACTGGGCATGGGGACTTCGCAGCATATCACGAGCGATTCCACCATAACAACTACCTAGCAACCTGCTCCTGCAAGAAGCTAAAGACTCCAGTACATTTCTTTTTCTGCCCACATACCAGGAAGCGCTGGAAGGAGAGATGGAAACATACACTAGCTGGGCCAGCAAAAACCATTGACTGGCTCCTAGGGACTGCTGCTGGGGCTGAGGAATTCAGCCGCATCGTGCAAAACACATCCTTCTTCACGGATATATGCCCAAACTGGGCCCACCTAAACACAGAGAGTGTACAGTCAACACATATCTTCCTGGGAAAGAGAGATTGGCTCCCCCTCTCGCCTATAGGGAGGCAAAACAGGTTCTACCGTTTGAAGCCCCAGCCAGGGTAGTGCTGGGTGCTTCCCCAACTCTACAGCACGTAGTGCTCAAATTTGTCTCCTTTAAGCATATATTTAGATCTTTAAGCATGTATTTAGATCCTTTTAGATAGTTTACGCTTGGGAGGCACGTCCGGTTGCCCTTCGGGAGGCCGCGGTCACCCGCCACGTGACTGCCAAGCGACGTTAAATAATAACTTGATGAGGATATACTATTTCGGACAGGTGGATTATCTGATAATCCGGTCCCGGATACGGAGTATGTATGTTCCGGAGGAAGGACCAACATACGGATGTTGGGACAACTCAAGGTGTAATAAATAAGCAAGCAAGAGGAAGCGCATCGTTTTAGAGCTTCAAGATGTACGAGAGACAGCAGTATATCGATATAGAGCGTTCACCACGATCCCTATGAATCCTACGGTATCCTTTTAGTATCTGATATCCAGACGCCGCACCCCTGATCCACATCATAACTGAACTGAACTGAGCTCCCTGAACGTGAGTGAGTAATACGGAGCATCGATAAAATGCACCCAGCTCTAAAATGTCTTGAGCCCTAACACTAAGCCACTGTGCCGAAAAAGGAAACACGAAGTATTAGCCGCCTGGTGGAATGGTTTGGATATAGAATTCATTGGCATACTAGATACACGAAGAATTTCCTGAGAGAAGGAAGAGAACAGGAGGCGTTTGACGACGGGCATTCAGAAGGGGAAAGTCAATGTGGTTCTAGAAATTCCATTTTATATAGTGGCATGTATCGTGCCCAAGCCCATCACTGGTAATGAATTCACTTCCCTGTTTGGCTTCAGGACACTGGAACTGGAGGATCCAAAAAAAAAGGCCCCTCCCTCCACATCAAAAATCGAGATCGCTCTTGACAGCGGCTTCCTTTCCCACCGCAGATTATGCTACGTGCACATGGAAATACGTAGTCGTGAACCAGAGCATCCTGAATCAGGTTGCTTGTAGGTACGGTACAGAGCGCAGCTTGCGGAAAGTAGGTGTCTTCTCTTCCTCATTTCTGCAGTCTTGGGGCTTTTCTAACATTGATGCAGGATCTAGATGGGCGAGAACTACATTTCCAGGTAGCGAACCGACCGTGACGTCGATACTTATACTTCCATTTCCCCATTATCTATCTCCACGCCAAGCGGTCGGGGAACTTTGAATTTACGTCTACGGTGGAGAGCCGCCAGACGTTCTGGGGTTACCTGCAGCGGTCAACGCTCAAATCTTTGGCCCCGAATATTCCCAGGATTCAGCTACGTCCAGCCATTACAGAACACACCTTGGGCACATCAGCATTGGCTTCAAAATGGGAGGCTTCGAAGAGTCGGGTGCCTTGCTATTTGCTTGCGTCTGGGTGGAAAAAGGTGTATCTAGTATTATCATTCTCTTGCTGTAGCTTCATCTTCCTTTCACTCGTACTGCATACCTTCATGGATTTGTATTCATAGATTAATAAATACCTTAACTCCTGTTGCCTGGTTTTTCAGTTGCTCTTAACTTCATTCCGCCGCGAGCCAGTACATCACGTGTCTGCGCTGTGGATTGAGGAATTGGCATGTTGATGGAATGGGATGGGAGTCCTTCGGGTTTATGCCATGCGACTGCTTCTCCAATCGACGTTGTTCTCGTTAAGAGACGCTTATCTATCTCTGCTCTTCAATGGAGTGCAGCCGTTATTTATTAGCGCTTTGAAACAAGCTAGTTAACAGCTAACTAACGTAGGTACGATGGGGGCTTAGTCATCCGCAGCCCCTTTTCCCCTCGGCGTCAAGCAAGGGAGAGAGAGACCTTTTGCGATAGGAAACTGATGACCTGCACTCGGTACGTGTAGAATCGTACCTGTCGCTCAATTGTCTCCTAGTCAAACACTGCTGCTGGCAGCCGAGCTGTCTCTCCTTTTCCACCTTCCTTTACCTGTCTGCCCTTTAATAATACCTGTCGTGCTCCACGTCCTGGATTTCCCTGTGAGTTAACTCCCTTTTGGCATATTACCCGTTCCACTTCCCTGTTGACACGGGCCTCATTTAAGTAACGATTTAAAATTCGAGCCTTCCCCATTCCCCTGCGTTTGCTGTTATAATCGAATCTCAATTCATTCATTGACCCATCGACGCGCATCGAATAATACATACCTCTTTTAACTAGCAGTCGCGAACAACCAGTTGATCAAGATGGGTGGCCAAGTGTCTAAGATGATGGCGAAGATCTTCGGGACGAAGGAAATGCGTATTCTTATGCTGGGTTTGGATGCTGCTGGAAAGACTAGTACGCGACACGCTCGTTTTGATTGCCCGGACATGGATTACTGACCATCACCCCCTATGCAGCAATTCTCTACAAATTGAAACTCACCAACCAAGACGTCACTACCATCCCCACGGTCGGCTTCAACGTGGAGAGCGTGACATACAAGAATGTGAAATTCAATGTCTGGGACGTCGGTGGGCAAGACAAGATTAGACCGCTGTGGAGACATTACTATTCTGGTAGGCCACATTCGGGCAGAACTGAGGGTCAAGCTGACCTCGTGGGCTTTTCACTACAGGAACACAAGGCTTGATCTTCGTCGTCGATTCCAGCGACACTGCTCGCCTTGACGAGGCACGCTCCGAGCTCCACAAAATCATAAACGACCGCGAAATGAAAGATGCTCTTCTGCTGGTGTTTGCCAACAAGCAGGATATCACAGGCCGTAAGTGTCAAAGATCTTCCTTGTATCTAGATGCGTTGGTTGACCGGATTACCCTTTCAGACCTAAGCCCAGAAGAGATTACCAATGCTCTCCAGCTCACGAAGCTGAAGGACAAGTTGTGGTATGTCGTGCCTAGCATTGCTACCGAGGGCACTGGTATCTTCGAGGGTCTTGTAAGTCATTCATTCCCCCCTCACTTTCTATATTGATCATTGACCTTTTAACTATCTTCGCTTAGGCTTGGCTATCAAACAATGTCAAGACTCAGCCTCAGAAGTAGCCGCATCGAATCCCATTAGCCCCTCGATTTTCAGTAAAGCCAGGCCTCCTGTATACCACTTTCGAGCAGCCACCCACTCTTTCGCTTCATTTTCGTTTTGAATGACAGACGACGCAGCATTGAATTTCTGTTTGCGACTCGCGATTATGGTTTTTTGTTCCTCTTTTCCTCCCTTATATTTTCTTTTTGAGTTTCCATTTTACCTCTATATGATATCCCGCCTGGTCAGTTATGAGTACCATTTTAATTAATCCATAATACCTTTTCACTCTCCTTTTTTTTTTGTCATTTCAAAAGTGTGGATGGACAGCTCACTCATACTCAACTACCGATTCTCTGTCGCGACATCAACCTCTTTTCTCGTCTGGGTGTTTATTCAGAACCCGTGTACAACAATGATAATATAAGGTGTCATATGGCAATTGATTAGACCAACCCTTGTAGATTGGACCTAGAATATTGCGGCCACAGGATGCTCTCACGATGATGTATGCTGGATAACGTCACCATCGGAACCCCATCCCTATCCCCAAATACCATTCTCTAGGAGAAACCTAACCTCATGGCAACCGACATCACAACCTTGCCATGGGGGGAGACATGTCACTTCCGCCCTTTCTCTTGTCGCCTCCACGACGATGAAATAACAGGCAATAGACACATACATGTCAATCCAATTCAAGTCCGGGAAGGCAAAAAAAGAAAGAAAAGGACGAAATAAACATGTAACTCTGACGATAGCAGTTTTCGCCTCCTAAATCTGAGATCTTGAGGGAATCTGCGAGCATAAATAGAGGCATGGATTTCCCGGATTTCCCAGGATCCCCTTGCTTGATGCTTGTTCTGGATCCTATATTGTTTTTGTCTATTTTCTGGAGACGTATATACATATCTCTTTGAGATTTTAACCCTTTTGCTTTGCAATAGCAAAACAAGAAACCAATCTATAACATGCCTGAATACCGCAAGGGAGACTGTGTTCGCTATAAGCCCGTTGGAGGTGTGTAATCTCGGACATCTTATAGCTTCCAAATAGCTTCGAAAAAGATTCCAACAGCTAACACTATATAAAAGGCCCCGAGTCCAAGACCTCCGAGAGCGTCGGCATTATTCGTGAGGTCAGCACCCAGCCAACGATGCTTACAGGCCGCAACGTTGAAGCGTCCTCTGACGAGCCGCGCTACGAGGTTGGTTCTATAGAGCATGAGCGTAGGATTATATTTGTTTCATTAACTAACTGCCTTTTTTAATGTAGATTGAGAACAGACACACTCACAAGAAGTCCGCTATCAAGGAAGCTAACATCCTTGGTCCCGCGGAGGATTAGAATGCCAGTGGGGGTGGGACTTTGGATTTGAATGTTTCTTGTATATGTATATATAAACGTGGGGGAATAGAGAATAGATGGCCTGTTCTTATGGAATTGTATGTTTTAGACTCCGTAGTTGTTAGAGTTGATCCCGGATTTAAATGTATGGAGTAGGGGTTGTGATGGGACGGATCTTGATGTGGATAGTTCTAATTTTTACCATGAAGCATGGAAAGATCTTACCACTGCTATACATCTAATACATCTACAATTGCACATCCTTGTCGAGATAATCCCAACGCCATGCCTTCATCAACCGGCGTCTATCGCTCAGAACCTGCATTCCCTATTCTTGCTCATTCCATGCTCACCCCGTCTTTTCCAAGCATGAGCACGGGAAATCAATCACAGCCAAGCCACGACGGTGCGAATAGCTGGAACTTACGATCTTATCTCGAAAAAGGCATCGAGTGCTCTACAGATTCCGTCGTTCGCACCGGGACGGTCATCGGTTTATCGAGAGTTCGAACGAGAAATAGAGACGATGACAGTGAATCTATCGGACAGGTAAGACTGCAATTACTTTCTATTCTCTTCTTGTGTAGTAAATTAATTAAGTATCTAATTAATGTTCCAGCTTGCTCGAGATCTACTCTCCAAACATCTCCGACAACAACCTTCACCAAGTACTAGCATCAACATCCCAACAACCTTCATCATCCATCCCATAAACTTCCCCACCTTCACCCCCGAAGTCCTCCTCGCCTCCCTTCTCTCCACCACCACAATCCCAATCCTATCCCGAGAAAAGGCAATCCGCCACCTGGACTCGGTTCGGTTACTCCCCGTCTTCGACCTCACTACAGCCGCACAATCTATTACAAAAGTCTCCACGACACTAGACGAAATCAAAGCCCAAAGAAACCTCCCAAAGAAGGAATCCTATCCCGTTCTGCTGATCATAGCAGGCCTCGATTCCCTGACTGAGGCGGTCATTCGGTCCTCGAATCCGGTCAAGGGCACGGCTATGCTTGCTGCCGTGCTCCGTAGTTTGACGAGGTTGACGAGGGTTCATTCTTCGTTTCTTTCAGCGTTGCTTGTTAATGTTTCTGGGGTTGGGGGTGTGGGTTTTTCTTATTCTTCTACTTTGCAGGTAGCGAAAGATAGGGGGACTACTGATGCTGCTGCTTCTAGCGGTGATTGTGGTGTTCAGTCTGTGTTCCATCCTGGGATGGCGCTGTTTCCTAGTCTTTTGCTAAGGACGTTGGATCAGGGGGTTGACACGCATCTTTTGATGTCGACGGTGCAGAATGTGCGGGTTGTCGAGGTCATTAAGGATCGGGGAGGTGGTGGGACTGGGAAGTGGTGCGTTTGGGACGTGTGACTTGTACTTGACAATAAAATAAAAAAGATGACCAAGGTATCGCGATGCATCCAATCCTAATTTTAAATGAACAGAAATGCGCCGTTCCTTGTTTCCACCTGTTACGCAAATAAATATATCAGAGAATCCATATGGACCATTCATTCCCATGAGGCCCAGATTGATCTAGATGCCAACGCCAGTCCAAAATCGCTTCTTTCATCCCAGTGGGTATCAGCGAATATAGTCAGAAACAAGGACGGAAAATTGACCATCGAAGAAATATAGAGACAAAAAAAAGGCAACCAGAAGCGATATGAAAACTTCACTCGCCACCAGCTAGATAATTATCCTTCTCAGCCCACATCCGCAGGACGGCCCTCTCCACCACGGCTTGCGCCTCCTGCTCGCATTCGGTAAGATCCTGGTGGACCATGCTTTGCTCGAACAGAATATCTTGCTGCTGGACTTTGACCCATTGCTTGTGCCGTTCGCATCGTTTCTTCGTACAGACGCCACGGATCAATGTTTCAGAATTGCTATTTTCTGTCGTGTTGGCATCCCCACCCATGGCTGTGTCACCGTCTGCATCGGTCGCAGGCACAGGGTAACTCGCAGCTAAGGCATCCGGGGTTCCATCCTTTAGCGCCTCCGCGCCCATTGGCGACAGTCTCCATTCATCAAATTCCTCGTCAGACCATGCAAACCGGGAGTCGAAACCGCAAATGTCTTTCCAGCCGCCTTTCGGGTCTGTTTTCTTCAGATGTTCAAGCACGTACTTAGCTCGCTGGCGGACAGCTGTCAGGAACACACTGCGGGCGTCGAGCATCTCCTTGCGACTGAGGAGTTCGTCGCGCTTTTTGCGTAGTTTCTCAATCTTCGATGCCTCATCCAGCGTGTATGTGAGGCCTGGGGCGTCGATATCCAGACCGAGCTTTTTATTGCTTCGGGGTTTACCTTCTTCTTGGCCATCTCCTGTAGTTGTCTCGTGTTCATTGACATTCCCGTCCTTGTTTGCCTTCTCTTCCTCTTCTTCATCAGGGGGTGGTGATATAATGCGCTCACCAAGCTTGCGGAATTCTTCTATCGAAGAGACGCCCATGATAGCAGCCTTCAGCTCACCGGCCGTCAAAACGCCTCCTCTGCTGCTGAATTCCTCCAGAGCTCTTTGTTCGTGTTCTCCATCTTCCTCTCCACCATATATAGAGCCAGGTTCATCCTCCGCATGCGATTCATCAGGATCGCCATCAACATTATTGCCATCTCCAAAGCGATCTTTGGATAGCATTGAAGCCCGGTTGGCAGGGGTGGACTTTCGGGGCGTAGGGTTAAAACTTAAGTTAAGGTGCCGTGTCTTTTGACGCATGAATTCTCGACCATGCTCATCGGAGCAGTATTTACTCGGATCTGATCGAGAAACACGAGCTGGCTTGCGACATCCCGGTAACCGACACATCGGTTTCCAGGTAGTAAATCCATGTCCTAGTTCGCTGCAGTTCGGACCTGTTAATTCAGTGTCAGTCACAACTACGCCATGACGGTAAGAGTTTCTTCCACCACTGGGAAGCGTCGCCGGATAGACTTACAGATATACCTGTCAATCAGGTCTGCATCTTTGGAATCGATGTTTACACATTTTCCGTGGAACCAATCCTCACATACACCATCACATGCAATCATCCAGGTATGATTGTCAGGTTTACGACAGATGCAGAAGACCTCGTTAGCATCTGAGAAGTCATCATCTTCATCTCCTTCGTCCGCGGCAGCATTCCTGGGTCCCTGTTTTTTGCTTTCGGGAACAGGGGAGCCGGCTACAGACACGGAGGATTGTTTCTTTGACGCAGGGGTCTTGCTGGTACGGGTTGAGAGAGGCGTATTCGAGCGGCCGTCAACGCTGTCGCCATCTTGATCGGCACGCTTACGTTTCTTCGTGGCTGGTTTCTTTGCGGCCGTTCCTTTCTTTTTAAAAGTTGACGCAGTCTTCTTGCTCGAGGCTGTAACTTTTGTTGAGGTGGCAGGGGACGATCTCTCCGATGATGATGCCCTTGATTTGACACCTTGTTTGAGATCTGTTATTTTCTTCGGAGTCAAGTATTCGTCTGAAGCTTCTGTGCCGTCGAGCTGAGTCAAAACCGGCCTATGAATTTCCATCTGGCCATTCATAGGAAGTTTGTCTAGGTTGATGCTTGTGGGTTCGGTCTTGACCTTTGTGGTAAAGGTATCCTCACCATTTAGAGCGATGCCGCTTTGGGCATCAGTAGAAATGCCATCATACAGGTCACCCCAGTTCAGCGTTTCCTGACCACTGGAGCTGCTGATAAATGTTGGCTCAGGAACTCTGAGCTGCTGATGGATCTTCCTAGCCTTCTCGAGACCAAAGAACCCGCTCTGTCGCCAACCAAGAAGTCCTACAATCCGATCGTCCTTGACGATGATATTAGACCTGGTCATGTCATTGTGGGTGAAATACAGGCTGTTTTCTCCATCTCCTTGCTCGAATAGTATATCCCTTTCGCTTTCTCCAGAATCTGGGTGTGACTGTCCGTTGAGTTCATGACAGACGTAAGACGGCCCATTATCCGACGATCCAAGAGCACCTAGACGCTGCAAAATGCGGCGGCATTGCTCCTTGAAACCATTCACCTGTTCAGTGGTAAGGTATCTCCAGGCGACCTCAAGGGAGACACCAGGGATCCTAGACTCGACTGTGACATTTTTCCCCTCAACAGGTCCACAGAAGTATATCACCGGCACAGCCACCCCGAGTTCCTTGAGCGCGTCCTCCGCCTTCCTGGCCGCCCGCAGCTCATTTAAATTGGCAAATCTGTACTTTTCCGATTTTGCGCTCTCGATACTATTACGGTCAACCCTGATTATTACGCTGCCAGCAGCAAAAGCTTCTCTGGTCCCAGGAATATTCAGCGAATTCTCTGGGGTACAGAATTTCCTCACGACACCTTCCCAGTACGTTGGGTCCGGGTCCGTTTCACACCAATGGTCATAGGAGGGTCTGAAATCGGCGTCACACGGCGTATATCGGCCGTAGTGTACGCTCCGGGAAAGATAAGGATCTTCCGTAGGTACCAATTCTGGATCCGTTTCGTAGGGACTCATGTTGATTGTATATTATAATGAATCTCTGGAGCTGCGCTGTTTTAACTCGTCGCGATTGGAGTGGACATCCGTATCACCCAGCTGGAATATTCTTCGAGCGTCTAAATTGCGTGTGCAAAGATAACTTTCTGCAAGGTCTTGGTGGTGGCATTCGATTGCAGAAAACGAAGAAGCAAATCTCCAGAAAATAGAAGGTAGCAAGGAGAAGGGTTTTGAAGGGTGGAAGCTAGGTCAGCGGAGGTGTCATTATGAAAGCTCCATTCGAAGATGAGTTTCAAAAAATAAAAAAAGATGTTATAAATCAGCAAAGAGACTGTCTTATCCAGAAGAACAGAATCCAAGCATGCAGTCAAGCAAGTTTTTGTCCTGTACCTACGTAGCCCGCCAAAGAGAGGCGCGTCCAATAATAATAGTGTCGTAGTGATACCGCTGGCAAAGGAAAGGCAAATTTGGCAGTAATACGAGAAGCAAGTCTGAAAGAAAAGAGAAGAGACTAATACCAGAAGCGTCTTCAGAAGGACTGGGTTATTTGGAATCGCGACGTCTGAGCAGCTTCTGCAGCGACGGGAGAAAAGGAAGATTTGGTTGTTTTTGGCTTGGACGAGTGAAGTCGGGGTTAAGCTGGGCGGTCAGCGTTATCGCCGACTGTCCTTCCATCGCCGTCACCATCACAATCACCGTCACGTCCATACGTCAAGTCAAGATCACTGCAGAGTGCTCCGTATCTGAATAAGAATCGAGGTTTATTTGGATTGCAGGGTAATGCGCATCTTCATTTTCTCAATTGACTATCTTCCTAGATAAGAGGACATCACATTCTTTTACGGGTAGTAGCTACTACTTGAGACACTTTCCACATTTGAAGACGGCTTTTCGAGAGGTCTTTGACACTGCTAATTAATAGAATGATGATAGAAAGGAGATCGAAAACAGCTGAGGGATGGAATCGATGGTGAATACACAACTCATATGATATCAACGTCGGTTAATAAATATTATTGCACAGCGTATATTGGAACTGCACACCGAGGTTGAGCCCGGCCAACCAATCAACAGAAAAAAAGACGCCGTCGAGATGCTTTCAGACCAAAAGCAACTGTGGACGGTGATTTGGGCTAGGGATCGGGCAGGGCCCACCAGTCAAGGAGGCGCCAGTACCCGTTGTGGTGTTATTACTGCAACAAGCACGGGCTGGAATCAACAAAGGACGCCGGTGATTTGCCCAAGTGCTTCTCCAAGATTCAGCCCGGATTGGCTGTTCAGGGCCGTCGGTTATGGTCTTGTGCTTGTTTCTAGCCAAGCCTTGGCCTGGCCAGGAGGCTGCGGGTGGTGCGAGACAATTTTATGCACGGTTTTCGCTGCACTGGTTGTGCTTTGTGGGGAAATATACCGGTCTGGGTTCTTACCAATGCTACTGTAAGAGCTTCTGTACCATTGGCAGATGGATCGATCCATCAGGAGGTATGGGGTGACTGTCTTCAATCGGAACACCATGTATCTGCGCTGATTCAGTGAAGCGAACAGCCAGCATCGTGTTCGTACGCTGCGTAGCGTACCCGTCGCTGAGAAGCCCGGATCTGTCATGGATTCTTGTCCGGATCGATAATCGTCGATCAATGATGCGGCGTTCTCGCCGGCAAGTCAAAGCGGCCAAGTGACGCAGGCGTATCATATCGCTGCAACTTAGCCGTAAAAAAAATCCACTCTGGAGGATGACGGGCCTAATCTCTTTCTGGCGGCGACAGCGACTGCATGGCTTCTGCCAGCTTCTCCCACACATTTCCTCCCATCTCCTCTTTTCTCCTCTTTTCTCCTCTCCAACCTCCGCCCTCCACAGCCAACCAACCCACACGGCAGTCTCCGTCGTCAAAACCTACACAACGCCCACTTCCACGCACCCCAGAGGCTCCAGTTGCAACCAGCTCCCTTGCGCCGAGGACCGGACAGCCGCGGCGCGCACCAAACTTCCTCGTTGTTTCGCGTTGAGCCTGGCGCGGTCCTTCACACCGCCCTCGGGGTCTGCGCTCGGCAATAATAATCATTATCTCATCTGGCGTCCTGCCATGGGGTCAACGGCCAAACTCTGTCCGCACGACGCCCTCGACTGCTGCTGCTCAGATGCCTGTGTCTGACTCACTCGTGCGACCCAGAACCTAGCTCGGTCCCCCTCCTGTCCGCAAAGTTAATACCTGCTTCTTCGTCGTGCAGGGCTCCCAGCAGCGACAGGGGAGGCTTGCGCTCGGAGATACCGCAAATCACACACGTCCCACTGGATTTAAGTTAAGCTGACTTTTCATATTACTTCTTCCTTGTTCTATACAATTTTTTTCTATCGCTTCAAGTTACCTCTATTTCACCTTTTCTTTCTTGCTATTCGACGCGCACCGAGTATCATTCTATATTCCTTCCTATTTTCTCTTATCTTTATTGCTTTCTTCCGGCGATCGAGTATATCCCTACGATCGCTGGGGTAAGCCACTCCCGCGCGCAAACCAGGCCCAATATAGCTTCCTCCTTTCCGACCGCATCACGTCATGCCCGCTCAATCTAGCCCCATGCAGTCTACCCCGACCGAAAATACCGAAGATGATCCGACAGCGGCATCAGATTCACAGTATCTGCACGATGACGCCGATGCCTCACAGGGTCAGGATGTCTTGGTCAGAGATGGCGCCCCTGCGCTGGATCTGAAACAGATCAAGGGGCATAATCCTATGCAGAAAAGGCGACGGGTGACGCGAGCTTGCGACGAATGCAGACGCAAGAAGATCAAGTGCGACGGCAAACAGCCGTGCACCCATTGCTCCGTGTATAGCTACGGTGATTTGCCCTATTTCGCTGTGCTATTTCCTCTTCCATGTGCCCGAGCTAACTGCCGCATAGAGTGTACGTACGATCAACCGTCGAATCGCCGCCGTAATCCTGCACCGCAATACATCGAAGCTCTCGAATCCCGCCTCCATAAGGCGGAAGCCCTCCTCCGTGTAGTCCTTCCGGACCTTAACCTTGACGACCCGCGATTTGACGTTCATGCCACCGAACAATTACTTGCTGCCATCAAGAAGGACAAGGTGGCGCCTTCGGTTGCGAAACCGCCTGCGGGGACGAAACCTGAATCCGGTGCTGACCCACCGGAAGAGTCGTTACTCGAATCAATGGTCGATAACTCGGGCGCTCTGGACTTGGATGATCAGGGCAACTGGGACTATCATGGCCACTCGTCGGGCCTGATCTTCATCCGGCGGCTCAGGAATCAGCTCAGCAACAGTGACGCTCAGAGCGCGTTACCTAACTTCCGCCCTCCGCCTCAGATGCTCGAAAGCCCTAAGTCAACGTTAGAATCACCGGACTCGAACGTCGCTCCGACGCACGACTTACCGTCTAGAGCGGTTGCTCGGAGACTATGCCGTAATGCTTTGGAAGTTGGCTGCGCCTTGATGCGATTCGTGCATGAGCCATCGTTTTATGCCATGTTTGATCGCATCTATGATACGCCACCCGAGCAGTATACCAACCAAGAAAATTCCTTCCTGCCGTTTCTCTATATTGTACTGGGAGTTGGTTGCTTGTTCTCAGGGAACGGAGAGGACACTTTGGATCTATCAGGGTACGAGAGTGCTATCGGCCAAGGGTACGTTTGGATACCCCCAACAGTCTCCCTTTCCCTTGCTTATAAAAAAAAGGAGTGTTCGTCGAAGGAAGTACTGACGGTTGTCGCGAAAGGTTTCACTTTTTCAAAGCCGGGCGACAGCTTCTGGACATCACGGACTGCCGCGATCTAAGCTCACTGCAAGCAATCTGTTTTATGGTGATCTTCCTTCAATCTTCCGCCAAACTGAGCACTTGTTATTCCTACGTTGGCATTGCGCTTCGCTCGGCCTTGCGACTAGGTCTTCACCGCAAGTTTACCGCCAAATTTAATCCAGTAGAGCAGGAGCTACGCAAGCGTATCTTTTGGGTAATCAGGAAAATGGATGTTTACGCAAGCACTCTTTTGGGTCTACCGCTGATGCTTAGCGACGACGATATCGACCAAGAATATCCTCTGGCGATCGATGACGAGTTCATCACCCCTGAGGGCATATTGCCTTCACTGCCGGACCGAACCCCACTGATGGCTGGCGCGAATGCGCATGCTCGTCTCACCGATATCATCATGAAGGTGGTGCGATACATATACCCTGTCAAAAACCCAAAGTTTCGATCGAAATCTGATAATAGCTATATGGTGAGCCATTCCAAAATTCGGGAAATCGAACAGGATCTGCAGACCTGGATGGAGGAATTACCCTCTTCTCTTCGACCTGGAACCGAAGTTTCCCCTCAACTTGAACGGTAAGTGTCCGTCGAACGGCAGTTTACCATCAAAACACCTTGTCTAACTAAGTACTAGCGTCCGACAACTGCTGCGAATCGGCTATGCTCATGTACAGATGATCATGTACCGACCATTTTTACACTACGTCTCTGGTGGCTCTCAAGCTCGCGGCGTGGATAAACGCTCCTATGCTTGTGCCGCTGCCTGTGTTAGTGTGTCCCGCAATATTGTCCACATCACTACAGGAATGCACAAGAGAGGACTGCTGAGTGGCTCATTTTGGTTCACGATGTATACCACATACTTCGCAATTTTGTCCCTCATTTTCTTTGTCCTTGAGAATCCCGATTCACCCACAGCCAAGGACGGTGTCCTAAAAGATGCAATGGAAGGAAAAGCCACCCTTGCTGGACTGGCTAAGAAGAGCATGGCGGCTGATCGATGCTCGCAGAGTCTCACTGTACATTACCCATTTTCAACCTTACCCTACTCCGTATGAAGCTCAGGCAGAAAACTAACTGCGAACATAGTGCCTTTTCAAGCATCTTCCTGAATTACTCAAAAATCGACAGAGTACAAGGAATCGTGCCAACCTCAAACGGTCAGCTCCTTCGGACCAAGTCAGAAGTGCCCAAGCGCCTCCAGAGCCTGGACCACCACTGAAGCGAGTAAACACGTCCTCGACACCAGCAATATCCCGCCCATCAAGACCAGAATCGATAAGCAATACACCAAGAAATATAGAAGAGTTCCATTCGTACAATACTACGCCACGGTCATACGTTCCACAGACACCGGATCCTACAACAGAGGCGTTTCCGATCGCGTCGGATGCGTTCATGACGGATCGTATCGATCCCTCGCCGACCACATCTTCTTATAACTCTTCGGTGCCCTCACATGAGCCATCTGGATTGTCATTCACTCAACAGCCTTCAAATTCGAACCTTCCCGACCTCATGCCGATTATGTTCCCGTCAGAAGATCCATTCGCGTATCCCACGCAACCTATGTCTACCCTCGAAGATGACCATTTCAAGCATGACAATGGGGCTACCTCGACGCAGTTAGCATTTAACCCAACGTCCCAGCCGCAGACCGCATCAGGGCCAATAGGCTTACCTACGACTGGGTTTGAGAACTTTAATATACCTGCATTCCCCAACGGAAGTGCAACAGGTATGAATCCAGTCGTATCGGGTCATTTCCGACAGCCAAGCCACAGCCATTCGCAGAGCCATGCCGCGACACCAGTCAATGGTGAAGGCGAGAGTCCAGATCTCGTCTCCATCCCAGACCAGAATTTTATTTTCCAAAGCTTCAGCTTTCCCCCACAGCTCATGAGTACCGGCCAAGGCTCCCAGCAACAGCAGCATCAGGTCCCTGCTGGAAGTGGGTCACAAAACTTCGGCATGAACATGGACGGGACCAGGCCTATAGGAACTGGGATTGACATGGACATGGGCAATATTCCTCTGGACGACATTTTCGGCAACGCAACTGGTAGACCCACAGGCTCTCTGGCAGCGGACGAATGGATCCAATGGATGGTTTAATTTTTCAGTATGGGAGTTTAATACACCCGGAGTTTTCGTCCACCTTCTCTTGTTAATTCTTTTATTCATATTGTTACCCTTCTTGATTCCCCTTTAATCATTATAGCATTTGGGTTTTAGAACATTTGATGCACGGCGTACACTGTTATTAACATGATATCCGACCACGACTGGAAATGGGCTATGGAAAGCAATGGTTACGGTCTAGAAATAAATAAAAATAAAAGAAAAGGAAAATATGAATGTGAATGTTCCTTTTTTTTTTTTTTTTTTCTCTTTTTGTTTCGACCCTCGGACCCTCGGAAGCTCTCGGTGCCGCAAAAAAGTCCTCGGACTGCAAAGCTATACTTGATAGCTATTCCAAGTTTCCATTCCGCCATATATACACACATATTATACACACATATTCACCTCCCCATGCTTAGGAACACAGGTCTCAACTTTCTCATCTTGTGCGCATCAAAGATCATATTACCTGAGACTTGTACAATGGCATATTTGAAATATCTAGGTATCTACTAGTATATCGCGCTAACGCATACCTGATCAATGGCAGCCAACAGGTGCAGACATCGATGATATTGACAACTTCAAGCCTGCGATCTGGTATTTAAAAGAAGATCCTTGAGCCTCCTTTAAATTCACTGCGATCGCCTTACCGGCCCCTTCATGCGTACCATGTTCTACGACAACTCAGGACTAGGGCGCAGTGAAGATGGTCCCAATGACCTATAGCCGTTACAGCCGCCCAGGAACTACATGCACTTCTACAGACCACTCAGATACCTTCTCCCCTACTATTCGTGGGCCATTACTATGGAGGGATCATCGCCCAGGAATACCTCAACTTGTATCTTGATGAAGTCATAGGGAGGATTCTCACTGAGAGCACCATAGAATTAGTAATTCTAGATCTCTGATCTGAATATTATTGCTATGATAGGTGACCTGAACTACACACAGGTAACAGGACTCAGGGCTGACAAAGCTCTCATATGAGAGGTGGTGAGCAAGCGCAAGTGACATTAACAAGGGGGTGAATACAGCACAAGCTGAAGTGGGGGTTTCATAGATGTTGAAGGGAAAGGGGCAGTATCAACAGTAGGCAGTGGGCAATAAGGCTCTCAGCATGATTTGGCGCAATAGCACTAGGGATTTTTAACAGATTTATGAGGGTGTGCGGACTGGGGACGCAGGAGAATCGCGGAGTATTCCAGGATCTACTGGACCGGTGGAAAGAGATTGATCGAGACATCAAGGAAGGGCAGTGCAGGCTGCCTTCGAACAGTCGGCTGGTGTATGTCCCTGACTGTGGCCATCATGTTCACTTGGTGCGGCCGGATATCGTTGAGATAAGATGGGTCAAGGACTAGGATCTCGAGCGGCAGTAGTATTATCTGCAAGACAATTGCTAAGAGATTATAGAATATAGATAGTATTTACTTGCAAGTTGGCATCTATATCCATCCATGCATTGACATTCTTGATGGGGTTAGAGTAGCATGGATAACGTAATCGGATGTCGAGTGGGGCTCCCACTAGACACACGGGTCTGTGTGATTATATAATCTATGAGGATTAGGTAATCAATGAAAATGCAACCACAGAGCGCGTACTCAATTTGAAGTAGCCTCCCGTCGAGGCCCAAATAAATGTACGAATTGTAGTGCAACTGGCCATATAAGGACCTTAATGGCATGTCCCCTACGTTATTCAGATGCATTATAATCAGATTAATATAACAAGCATTGGAATTGGTACTCTTGATGCATTGGCGTTGGTGTCCTACACGCTGTGCTGCACTGCGGTGGTTGCATTTTCAATGATTACCTAATCCTCATAGATTATATAACGTAATCGGACACCGAGAGTCCCTATTTTTCGCTAGGCCCATGGAAATAGCTATAGGCTCGTAGAACTGTAGAATTATCAACGAATTCAATATATTTATATATATACAAAATAATGTGAGGCTATTTAACAGGACATCTTAAGCAGTTATGGCCAGTCTGACCACAATTACTACATTTAACAAGCTTCCGCTGTCTCTGAGATGATTACTGTTGAAGTAATTCCTCCATCTGCTGAATTTTTTGCTGGCCTTGTAAACCAGTAAGACTTCCTCTATCTTGAATAAATTTTTGAGGTGCTTTCTTTTTATTCTTTCTTTCCTGGACTGTACAGAGTTGTTGAACCTTATTTTGTAATAAAATTGCATTTTGCATTGTAATCTCTGCACACTTGTAAGGACTGGATGGCGGTGACGGCGTGAAGAGGTAATCAATATACGGAGAATGCTAAATACGATAGTAGGGAGGAGAACGTAGGGCCCTTCTTGCATCAGAACTAATCGCTGACTTCGCTTTGGTGTTTTGCGGAGTTCAGCTCCCTAAGTCCTAAGTACACGTGATCTTTAGTGGCCTGAGGCCTCCGTCCTTTCGGCCTTACACAGTTGCAACTCTTGGAGATAGGCCACAATGACACATATCAAGGATCTATGTTGAAAGAGTAGATTCTTCAGTTGTTGATAGCTTTCTGCAGTTTGCAATAGTATCTGTATAGGCAGAGACCCCTTTTAGCTGCTTTCAGAGGGTTTGTGAATTAACATCAAATGCAGCTGCAGCTTTGGGAATTAATGGATATTGACCTTTTTTAAATGCATTAAGGGCTAAGAGAATTCGCCCTTCATAAGATTTATCTTCCATTGATAATAATGTAGGTGACAGAGGCAGTTAATTGAAAGAGTTGTGGTGCTGGTAGCAAAAAGCTGTATCTCTCATCCGATTACGTTAAGCACACGGACCGGTGTGTCTAGTGGGAGCCCCGAGTTGGCCATCTCTGTATTGCATAATAAATGGCACAGTACTCTTTAAAACCTTAATGTTATCACCGTCAATAGATGTAGAAGCATACCAGTAAGATAAAATATGCAAGTCAATTCTAGAAGTATTTCTGTGGTTTTCGAAGTTTTAAATAAATTTGGTTAGTATTGAACATTGGAATAATTAAAAATACAACTGTAATTTATCTTACCTAAAGAAATATGTGCCCATAAAGATCTCTTTGTTTCATGTATATAAATATAGTTTCAGCCTACCTCTATCTCAAATCCCATGCCCTCTGGAGCTTTATTGTTGGGATATTAAGGTCTTAAACATATCATTTTATATGGAATACACAGATGGCCAACTTGGTGTCCGATTACGTTAACTTGGAAGGAGCTGACTATAGGAGAGCCACCAACATTCTTCTGGTACACAACTGGACCCGCCCCTTTCTCAGGCAATAAGAACAAAAATGTTACGGCTCCCCCGGGTGTGTCTGCAATTCCCATGGAACGCAGAGCCCCAATTCTCCTCGTTTGACCAGCCATTCATTCCATGGAGCTTTTGTTCCCTTACGCTCTGTTCTCTCTTACCTTGAAAAAACAAAAAATCCACATTAATTGAGATAGGGACACGGAAGAGGTAAACAGTTCCCGTCTTATCGGCGATCGATCGCCTAAAAGCATGCCATTGACATCTCTCCCCAAACCATCCACGATCTTTTCCTGGATCATTTACTTCATTCCAATCTATATATTTGTCCTTGCACCTCTGGTTAGCCAGTTCTTTCCCCCGGCCGAGAATGGCGCGGTTGGCGACGAGCATAGCGAATACGACGCTGACGGGGACTTATCGGCGACATCGGCATTGAACGACAGTCTCCTCAGTCTCGAGGATGGCGTGCCCTTTGATTGCCACCAGCAGGATGACTACAGGGTACATCTACTACGTCGGGATCCATTAGTGATCTATATCGAGGGGTTTCTGAAGGACTGGGAGGTGGACCACCTGGTCGATGTTAGGTTCGTCTGGGCTCAACTCATCATAAGAACGAAAGAAGAAAACTGACCAATTGTTTCCCCTGCGTTCAAGTATGGATCAATATACGCCCTCGGTCATCTACAGCGGTCATACGGAGAGATTCGACCCGACAGTCCGGCTGTCCGATCGCGCTCTCCTCCAGCGCGACAACGTGGTCCGCTGCATTGAAGACCGGGCCCGCTCGTTCCAAGGCTGGAAGCCACACCTCTATATTGAACGCATGTGGACCCAACGGTACAATACGTCAGGCTATTACCAATACCACTACGATTGGTCCGGATCCTCAGCTCTGGGCGGCGATCGGATAAGCACGTTCATGGTATATCTTGGCGATAACTGCACGGGCGGTGGCACAAACTTCCCACGGATGAGCATGCCGAGAGGGCAGGATAAGTGGTGCCGCTTCGTGGAATGCGACGAGGATGCGGGGGACGTCAAGGATGCAGAGGGTATTGAAAACAAGGGCAAGGGCAAGGACCACAACGACGAGCGGCAGAGGCAGCAGACACAGCATCAGCCGCGCAAGGGCATTACCTTTAAGCCTATCAAGGGGAATGCCATATTCTGGGAGAATCTGCGCGCTGACGGGACAGGGTATCCGGAGACTTGGCACGCAGCGTTTCCCGTCACATCGGGGACGAAGATAGGGCTGAACATCTGGAGTTGGTATCAGCCGCCTCGCTGGAGGAAGGGGAGGTGACTTATCCCTGCACTGTATTATGTCTGTGTAATACTATGGATATTGTAGAGTAGGCTCGAACAACCATGTATAATTATTGAATAGAGCGTTGGACTTATGCCTGGCCTTGTGGAGGACGTTTTCCGGATTAGGCAAGGACCGGCGGAGCCCGGAGAATGCAACCTCCGGTATTTTATATTACCGAGGTGGTACCACTCTACCTTTACTGCCGGGGTGAGCCTGGTTGTAGAAGGCGGTGGGTAATATGTCCAGATGACACGAGGTAAAAGTTGCACTCATGACACGTACAGCATTAGATATACTCCGTAGTATGTAGAGTGTACAGCATGGATATATACTCTTTACAAGTATATACAGAATAGAATACCTGCATAGACACCTCAGTGCGAGAATACAGGAATCGGACTGATCCGCATTCTGGTCCATTGGCCACGGCCGATCAGTTTCTCGCAACACTAATAATACGTTGGCAACGGACTGCGCCACGCAGCCTGGGCTCGTAACGCTCTTGGCCCGGTCTTGTCCCTGTCTTGGTGGTCCCTCCGCCCGGCTGAGTCTCGCTTTTTCTGGGCAAAGGCTCGGCTCTCCCCTTATCTTCCTCTCCATCTCCTCCTCTCCCCAGGAAAAGAGGTCAAGAACCCCGGCTTTTCTCTCTTTCTCATCTCCTCCCCCCCCAAGCTGTCACTCGTCATCCTTCCTCAACCCCATTTCCACCCCTTTTTTGGCTCTTTCTCCAGTTTGACTCCATTCGAGTCAATCTGTACCGGTCGGACGAAGGACTGGCTGAACGTTGTCCAACTTCATCACTGCTTCATGCCTTTTATCGTCGTTGAATCCCCTATTTGATCCTTCTTCGGTATTTTTGTCTCTTGTCCCTCCACTATCCTCTCGAGACTCATTTTTTGCCCAGTCTTCCCATATTCCGCCGCACCCAAGAAAGGGACAAGACAAGAGTTTTTCTTGGCAATGTCGGAACACCAGGACAACAACTCCTCCACTGTGGCTGTTCCGTCTGCCCCTGTTGCCGCTCCTGTCTCGGCGCCGGCCATGCAGGAACAGTCTTCGACCCAGCTGTCGCCCACGCAGCAAACGTCGACGGCGTCGCCCTCCGCATCGGTTACTGCGACCGCCGCTGCTGCCACTGCTGCTGCTGCCGCCGCCGCCTCTACGATGAACAGTAACACTAACGGTACCTCCCGACCGGGCGATGAGCTGGCATGCATGTGGCAAGGCTGTTCTGAGAAATGCCCTAGCCCTGAAGCCCTTTATGTAAGTGTTGTACTTGCTTCCGGCTTTGCACTGCCGTCACACTGTTCGTTTCCGAGACACACTCGCTTCAGTAGTACCAAGACTAACCAGGCGATTCTTCTATAGGAACACATCTGCGAGCGCCATGTCGGTCGGAAGAGTACCAATAATCTCAACCTGACATGTCAGTGGGGGAGCTGTCGCACGACAACCGTCAAGCGCGATCATATTACTTCTCATATCCGAGTCCATGTCCCGCTCAAGCCTCATAAGTGTGACTTTTGTGGGAAGGCATTCAAACGTCCGCAGGATCTGAAGAAGCACGTGAAGACGCATGCCGACGACTCGGTTCTCGCGCGATCTCCAGAACCTGCTGCGAGACACCCAGACATGTTGTACGGTGGAGGTGCCAAGGGTAAGTGTGCTACACTACTGCTTTCGTCGAGGATTGCAAAGGGATACTAACATAGTTGGCTCAGGCTATCCACCTGCAACCCACTATTTTGAACCTGCATTGAACCCAATTCCCTCACAAGGCTATCCAGGTGCTCCGCAGTATTACCAGTCCCACCCAGCCCAGCCAGCCAATCCATCCTATGGCAATGTTTACTATGCCTTAGGAACTGATACAGGCAGTGCTTCGTATGAATCGAAGAAGCGCGGCTATGATGCGCTTAACGAGTTCTTCGGCGACTTGAAGAGACGCCAGTTTGATCTCAACTCATATGCCGCAGTAGGCCAGCGCCTTCTCGGCCTTCAGAGTCTTCAGCTTCCCATGGCCAATGGACCTGTTCCTGAGTATCAGCCGATGCCTGCTGCTGTTAGTGTTGGGGGCGGTGGCTACAGCCCAGGTGGGCCGGCACCCGCGTACCATCTCCCTCCAATGAGTAACGTCAGGACCAAGAGCGACTTGATCAATATCGATCAGTTCTTAGAGCAAATGCAGAACACAATCTACGAAAGCGATGACCATGTTGCTGCCTCCGGCGTTGCGCAGCCTGGAGCGCACTACGTACAGGGTAGCGCGAGTTACCGCACTACCAATTCGCCGCCAACTCAACTGCCACCCAGCCATGCCATTGCGAACCCGGGAGCACCCGTCCTTCCCAAGGCTTCATCTGCCCACTCGCCGACGAGCAGTGCAACTCCAGCCCTCACCCCGCCATCGAGTACTCAGTCGTACACCTCAGGCCGTTCTCCGCCGACCTCGCTACAGACGGGCCATCGTCTGTCTCCTCCGCAGCATGACAGCAGCTCTGGCATGTATCCCAGACTTCCATCTACCACCGTGTCGGAGAGCATGCCATCTGGTTATCCGGCTGTGTCGAGTGCTGCAACCCCTTCGACCCTCAGTGGTGTTTATGACCATGATGAGCGTCGGAGGTACACTGGTGGCACGTTGCAGCGAGCACGGCCGGATATCCGGCGGCCTCTCGAGCATGAAATGGACATTTCCGAGGATGGAAAGGGTGCCGGGGAGCGCACCCCTCCTGCGAAGCCGCGCTCCGAAGATTCGGGTTCACCGGTACACTTCTCTGCCAGTCTCATCGATCCAGCTCTGCACTCCAGCACGTCGCCGGATCCTGAGGCCACCCAGCGGACGGCTCAAGCGGCAGCTGAAGTGGCTGATCGAGCCGACGTGCAGTGGGTGGAGAAGGTGCGCCTCATTGAATACCTGCGTAACTACATCGGCTCTCGCCTTGAACGGGGCGAATTTGAGGACGACAATGAAGGCCACAAGGAAGCTAGCGCATCGGGATTTGGACATGATGAGCATATGGAAGAAGTTGAGTCCGGCCACATCTTCCATAGCAAGCATGTCGAGGAGCCCGTCAAGAGTGTGGCCAGCTTGTATCCCGTGCTTCGCATGGATGAGGACGGCGACTCGAAAGTCGAGGATGCCGCTTAAGTGGCAGCCATGCATATCCCTTGTTTTGATTTGAGCTCCTTGGTTCCCTCATGTTTGTCACGACATTTCCATTACTACCTTTTCCCTCCTTATTATATTCTGTCCTTCTTTTCCAGAAACTGCCCGCCTCCAGTGGGCGGTGGACTTCCTATTGGAATTACGGTGTTTGTTTTGTCTTTTTATTTCATTCTACTTTTTTATTTTTATTTTTATTTTTATTTTTTTGCAGTGACTACCAACATTCTCTACGTACTAAAATGGCCGGCCATCCCGTTTTCATCATTTTCTGTGACATTGTTGTTGGGTTTACTTGATTATTTTGTCTGCTACGTTTATCCAATGTATGCACTGCTGGAAGGATTGGGAAGTGCAACTAGTATATCTGAATTGAATTGAATTGAATTCCCCTCTGGCATGAATGCCTGATTGAGTCTGCAGCTGGTTCATGCCCTGGAACCGGAAAGTCGAGGATCGTCGGTGGCGGCCAGAACGACAGCACGGCAATGTTAATGGTTTGCAGGCGCAAACTGAGTTTGAGACTAGCAGGCATCTTTGAATCTGATGGCATGGACTGTGACGTCAACTGGGATGAAGAGTACTGTGTGTGTCCTGTTTCTGTTTCTGTTTTCTGATGCTGCAGGGGAGGCTGCATCTGCACCTGCACCTGCATTGGAACCCAGTTGAGAGTTGAGCGCATGGTGGAATAGTATTCATCATCATCATCATCGTAGCTCCCGAACTTTACATATTAATTCTAATTTATTATCGCATTATTTACTCCTTATCGCGTTGTGCGGGAAATCCCCACATCTTCGCGTTCCAAGCCAACTCGAACCGCATCAAGTCGCTCTTCGTCCTCTCTGCCGCTCTCCTCCCTTGCCTCTGCTGCTCGTCCTCCCTTTCTTCTTCTCCCTATCCTGCCTGGTCTCGCAGGACAACTTGACCCTGCTTCTGGTTTCGCGGGCGCGTTTCCTCCGGAACGCTTCTGGACACAAACTTTTTCCTACGCGGTGGCAACGAACCCCGAGATTCGCTGGCTCTGGTTCCTCTTCTTCCCTTTCATCCCAAGTGTTTTCGTGGCCACAGCTTCTATTGCTCTTTTTATTTTATTTATTTTTTATTCAGTTTTATCTTCTTCTTCTTTTCTTCCGCGCTTATCTTTCCTAGTCTTGACTGTGCCTCATTGCTCGGCAATATCTCCCAGCCTACCTCGACCGACCGAAGAAGTGATCGCCGTGCGAAGGGGGAGGGAAAAACCATTATACTACTGTCTCGAGGACGAATTTGGATTAGACAACCCGCTTGAAATCATGCCTCTTTCAAATAGGCGCCGCACGCGCCGCAAGGAAATCAAACTGCAGGAAACATCTGACGCGGAGGCTCCGGACTCGTCGCCCAGCCGGCCGGCAAACAAGAAGCGCAAGGTAAGTTGTGCCACTACGCCTTCTCCACTGGGGGGCACTTGACGACGACTATGGATGCTCTGGACTCATACGAATTCTTCTTCATGGAAAAAAGGTCGACCGTCGTCCCTCCCCTCCATCTCGACAGGTCAAGGCGGAAGAATCCGCGGGCGAAGCTGACGACTCGTCCCCGGACAACGAACTCTCGGAAAACCAAGACCTCATGGACATGGTCATCTCCTGTCTCACTCTCGCCCGCGAAGAGGTGCGCGTCATGCGGGATCATTCGAATAGCAAGACCGAGAATAAACAGAGCATCCGAGCGTATGCAAAGATTGCCGGGCGCGACTGGACATACTACGTGAAAACGCTCCATGTCAACATCGGTCGCGAGCCAGACCGGGATCAGAAACTCGATGAACAGTCCAGTCCTGTTACTATCGCAGCGCGAGCGCTTCCCGAAGTGCATGTCGATTTGGGTCCGGGAAAGTTCGTGTCCCGCCTCCACGCTGAGATCTTCTACGATGGGGAGCAGACTGCCGCGTGGCATATCCGGGTCAACGGCCGTAATGGTGCTCGTCTGAACAATGTTATTCTCAAAAGAGGTACCGATGCCATTCTTTCCTGTGGCGATATCATCGAAATCGCCAATACGCAAATGATGTTCGTCACTCCAGGTGACAAGGCCAATATCCACGCCAGCTTTGTCGAGCGCGCACAGCGCGTTGCTAACGGCGAAGAACCCCTGGATTGGGATGCCTCTCAACACGCACATCCCTACCTGTCGCAGTCATCCGCTATCATCTCCAATGACCCGGCGAATGCGACGATTCCTGCTGGTCCCAGTGGCCATCCATCTCTCGCACCTGCGCCGCAGTTTCTTAAGCGTCAGGTCACCCCGCCCCCGCGCTCTCCAGATACAAGTGGTGCTCGCACAGCGAAGCAATCGCCTCTCTATAACCGGGGTATGATGATGGAGAGCACAGAGGAGATAGACTACGGCAAGGATTCGGCCAAAGATCTGAAGCCGCCGTACAGCTATGCCACTTTGATTGCACAGGCAATTTTTTCGAGCGAGGAAGAAAAGCTTACATTGAACAATATATATAACTGGATTATGGATAAATATGCCTTCTATCGTCATTCGCAGAGTGGCTGGCAGGTGAGTCATTTCGTCATTTGTGGATGGCACTTGTCCAGCGTGCTAACTAGTTCCGTTTCCAGAATTCGATCCGCCATAATTTGTCACTTAACAAGGCTTTTCAAAAAGTTCCTCGTCGGACAGACGAACCGGGCAAGGGAATGAAGTGGCAGATCGCGCCGGAATATCGAGAGGAGTACTGGAAGAAGCAATTGCGCAAGGGAAACCAGTCATCGGCTCCTTCATCGCCGGCCACCAAGGAGATACTATCGTCACGCGGAACAAATGGCTTCGAGGCGGTCTTTTCGGCTGGCAAGAAGTCCCCACAGGTGTCGTCGCCCGGCTTCAGCTCGTTCCCTGTAGCCCCCATCGAGGCGTATACTCCGGAGCGGGGGTCTCGTGCAGGTCATCCCCTGCGCAGTTCCCGGCTAGACTATGAAGAGCCATCTCCGCTACCAACACGTAGTGCTGCAAATGCCAACCGTAGCAGCAGCGCGAATAACAATGACACCTCCACGACTGGCCGCGCTTACGGCCTTTCCGACAACGTTGTCAACTCCCCACCTATCCTGTCTTCTTCGTACTACGATGATGGCCCGAACATGATCACCCCGGCCCCACAGCGTCAGCAACCACGACTCCCACCGCCCAGCACGGCACAGGTCCCTTCGAAATTCATGCCAATGAGTTCGCCAGCACAGTTCTGGAAATTTGCCGACATCGGCAGCACCCCTGCACGACCTGCGCAGGACACGAGCCCGATCAAGGGAGAACCGCGGGACATCGGCAGTATGCTAAGTAGCAGCCCTCCACCACCAAATCTTGTGAGCCCAAGCAAGTCAGGGACTGCACTTGGATATGGGCGGAGTCTGGCTCCGTTGCAGGATGAAGCGGAGGAAGCAGAGGTATCGAACAGTGCGAACGGTATAGAAGTGGGTCAGCCAGGCCATAACCCCGGTCCGGGCGATGATGACGATGACGACGAGGAGGGGGGATTCGATCTTGCAAGGTTTGTGCCTGTCTCTGTCTACCTAAGAGAGATTGGAAGGTCACTGACGACAATTTCAAATAGAGGGTTTCAACCGATAGGCTCATATCATCGACAGCTGAGCAATGCAGCTAGAGCCAGCGCCGCCACTTCATAAACAGGTCGACTCACCATGATATCCTGGAGTATATGGCTTACACACCATACTAGCCACGCCGTCAACGGCAAGATCTATGACAAACATACTACAAAAGCCGCGACTGCTAATTATTATAAATTGTAACACAGCTCTTATTTTTCTTTTCTTTTTCTTTTTTTTTAAAAAAAAAAATTATGGTGAGTCGGGCGTTGATCGAACTACAACATCTATCCACCATGCTTATCGCCAGTTTTACATGGAGGTGTCGGGATGTCGAGTTGACATTGACAGATGTGATTTGCTATTTCTTTCTTCCTCTACTGACGTGTTCTACGAAAGCATGAAAGGAAATGAAAGGAGAATGGAGTTTAAATTTGAATTTATATTCTTTCTATTTTTTGCAATTTGATTCCTGGCGCGGGATGGGATGGGATGAGATGTACGAAATGGCATACGACAGACCGGCCAAGCCTGGCAGACTCAACCTCATCTGATTACATGAATGCTGATACAAGAGTAAGAAGAATGGGAATGGAGATTTAGACTAACTGATAGTCAGTACAGAGTAGACGGTGATACTTGGGCTACCTTGAAATAGAACACCTCTACTACCACTGCTCAACCAGACAATTCCAATGATAATTAATGTTGTTATTATTTATCTTCATTGTCTAGAAGAAAGGAACGCTACGGCATCTAATAATCAAGTGTCATTGATGAGAGTAATCATCTACTATCAATAATCACAGAGCTAAATATCATATGATGTAATATCCCAACATCCCAACAAAATAAACCCACGCAAAAACATAGAACACATAAAACACATTACCCAGAACAAGTCCAAAAAACCCACAAGAAAAACAAGGAAAAATGGCCGCCCAACACCCCCTAACAACCTACCTCTTAACCTCCTACCCCCACTCCCTCGAAGCAGCAACAATAACCCCCTTCCTCCGCGCCGCCGGATGCGGTGAACTCCCCGCCCCCGCCCTATCGCAATGGCTCTCCCAAGACCGCCCCTACGCGCAGTCCTACATCCGCTTCGCGGGACAGTTACTCTCCAAGATCCGCCTGCCCTCGCATAATCCCAACTCGGCAGTCCCCAAGGCCCCGACCGCCGAGCACCGCGCCATCGACGTCCTCGTCGAAGCATTGGTGAATGTCCGTCGCGAGCTGAATTTCTTCGAGGAGGTTGCGCTTGAGTATGGACTTGATTTAACTGCTATGCCATCCGAAGGGACAGAGAAGAAAGGGGAATGCCGCTGTGGAGGTGGGAATGGGAGTGAAGGGTGTGAGTGTGAGGAGAAGTGGAGGGAATGTGTGAAGGAAAGGGGGTGTACGACTTTCTTCGGACCGAATATGGTTACGAAAGGCTATATGGATATGTTTATGAGTGCAGGTAGTTCTGGGGTTACACTTCTCGAGGGCATGGTGGTGCTTTGGGCGAGTGAGGTTTGCTATCTAAGGGCTTGGAAGTATGCGAAATCTGTTTCCGGGGATGGGATTGGGGCCGCTTCGGGGTCGGGGGATTTTTCGAATGATGCTGATGGTGGTGCTCTAAGAGCAAAATTCATTCCTAACTGGACCAATGCTGAGTTTGAGGAGTTTGTTAATCGCATTGGGGATGTTGTGAATGAGTTGGCTGGGCGGATTAAGGGTGCTGAGGAGGGAGAATATGTACGGGGAAAGTGTATTGAGTGGTGGAGGCAGGTTCTGCGGTTAGAGCAGGAGTTCTGGCCTTGTGTCAAGGCTGGTGAGAAATAAGGACAAAGATAACCTGGCATTACTTGAATGGAATAGACTGCATGACATAGACACAATCTCTGTATCAACTCTCATGGCTCTCCGCGGTCGATATCGTCAGCCCAACGTGGGTATTCAGTTGGCACACTTACCGTTCTCCTCTGCTCCCTTGACTCCATGGCTGCCCGCACGAGAGCACAATGCAATCTGAACCAATGCTTCCATCGTGTATCGCGCGTCATTTCCAGCGTTGTGCAGGTACCAGCCCGTAATTCCAAATTCTCCAAGTATACCACCCAGTGAGCGCGGATTATCTTCGCCTCGGAGAGTACGGAAAAGCTCGGCCGTGTCCAGTGCATCCAGGAATGGTCCATTACTTGCCTGGTCAAAGGCAGCAACCCCAAGATCTCGAAGATAGGCAATGTCAGCTCTATTATTGTGGCCCACAAACACTATATTGCGGGATAGTTTCTTATGAGGCGGGATTTCATCAGTCGTGTTCACGTGATTATACTGCCCGTTCGATGCTGTTGGATCGTTAACCTGGTGTGAATAAGGCGATTGAAAGCATCCGTCCACGGTGGTGACCATGCTTCCCATTGATATCCATTCACTTTTTCCGAACTCGAACTTGTCTGGACATCCAGAGACAAAATCCTTATTGACAACGTGAGCATATTCCAGAACACGCAAGTGCCGCGATTGAATTCGAGATGTCCAGTTTCCCCCACCATCGCCAGGAGGGATACCAACAAGGTCGAGAGTGTCAAGGGTGGAGATCCCAACCTCGGTGACTTGCGAATGGCAACGTTCATTAGATTCAACGTCCACGCTGACGAACACGGGCTCATTCCAAAAAGAATACGGCGCAGGTTCATTCGATTCGAGAGGTGGAAGAACAGAATCAGCGGCGACTCCGTAATCCTGCTCTTCAATCTGCCTCTCCGTCCAAGGCGCTTCTCCATTGACCTCAGAGCAGACCTCATTACGAGCGCAGTGCGAACGCAAACCGAAGTAGTACTGAGTTCTTCTCAGACAACGAACCCGATCACAATGATTCTGGATTCTAGTCTGCTGCTTCTTGGCTTTGAATTCCTTTTTCTTGTTCTTGGAGGCAGCCAATCCTGCTTCAATCTTTTTTTCGAACTCCACAAACAACGGGCCCATCGGGTCGTAGTCAGCATAGTCGCCCAGAGGAATAGTCGATTCCAGATACTCTTTCATATTTCGACTACTGAACTGGCCTTTAAATCTAGGCTGGGGAGCACGCTCGTCGAATGTGAGCACAAACCCAAGATGGCTCTCGGTCGGAAGGGACAAGGTGCAGTCCAATGTATCGTTGATTTCCTGGATGAGCTTTTCGACCTGAGACGTAGGCAACAGGAGAAGTGGACGAGAGCCCATGTGAGAAGGCACATGGATGTAATACCTTTCAGGTTTTTAGTCAAGTCAAGCAAAAGCTGTGACGAAACAGAACACTCACAGATCCCAGCTTCTCTCCCAAAATTTCCCCCTGTCGAAAAACCGACTAGCGACGGTTTGAGACAGTCCACCCTGAATATATCTATATGGAAACCGTGCCACGGCCATGAGGGGACAGAAGGGCTGTCCAGGAGATGCATGGTGTGTCTCGATTGCGTTGAGGTTGTTGTGGGAGAGAAAGCTAACCAGCTGACTTTCTACCTGGACAGTTGGTTTCCAGTTCACTGGAGACTGATCAACGAAGGTTTCTCCAGTAGCCTTGCCATCTGAAGGATCGTCGTGGAGTCCTTTGTCGACTTCATCCTTCCTGTTGAACTGGATCTGTTCACTAGATATAGCCTTTTCCTCTGCATGAACATTTGGAACGCGTGGATCTACAGCTTCTGGGACGGAGGGTTCGATAAGACAGCTCTTGTTTAGATGCGTGTCTGTCTGCAGAAGGGACTCGTCGTGCTCAAAGAGCAACTCCAAGAGCTTTTTCCTGTCCATTCGTTTAGTTGAGCAGGAGACAAAGCAGAGAATGAAAATGGATAGATGAGATTGGAGTAGATTAAACAGAAGGGGAAGGATGAAGGAGAAAAACTGGACGTTTCTACGAGGAGAAAATAGGAACACAAGCGAGAATGGGGATCGATAATCCAGGTCAAACGGGGGACAAACGAGTGGACACTCTTGGACACTCTAACCAACTCGCAGGGGATGTTTTCTAAGCTCCTTTTGCTCACTGACATTATTCTACATCCCATGAATGAATGTCTTGGGCAGTGAGACAAGTATGCTCAAGCATCTTCACCCAGGGCCTCAAGGCCCTCTTTAGAGCTACTGCTACACGGCAGTGCCTAAGAAGCCTGAAAACATCTGACCTCAGATTGGAAATGAAGCTGGAATACAATAATATAGGTATAACGAAGGTTGATTCCTTCTTAGCTGGACTTTCGCACCAACAGTGATGGACTGTAAACAGCATCCTGTAACTTCTTCTGGGGTTCACCTGGATTTTTCTGGCTTAACAATGGATTCCCCTTCCAAGACAATGACTATTTAGAAGATGCCAGAGGATGCAATTCTGAAGATTCCCAAAATCACGTACTTTTGTTTAGGACCTGGACGCATTACGCATGCTACATTCTGCCGTAATACATCATGGACAGCGTATAGACGCATGAGCGCTGAAGATACATAGGTGCTTAACAGTACAGCCAGCCATATTCAGTCTCTAGTAAGTCTAGGGCTTTTAGGAAAAGCGAGGGAAACTTTTTGATGTAATCATGCTCGTTCTCTGCTTTGTGAGCTGATATCTACGCCGCTGTGGCATTTTCTTCCCCTCCAACTGCGGCTGTTCCACTTCTCACTGACGCTGCATGGCAAATCCTGCGAAGATCGTACTTGTTGCAGCCTTGTCTTGGTCTGCTATGTATACAGTAAGAGTGAGTACTACCTCTTCCAGCTCAGCTTGCCATGATTGCCCGAACTCTAGCTTTCATAATGCAGATTGGGCTACAGAGCCGTGAGAATTAGTGACAGAACTGACACCAGATGCGGGCTGAGCATTCGAGTCAATAGATGCTTTAGCTTGACCCTAGCTGCTTGAGACAAATCCGATGCCTCTACGTGACGATTTGTTAGATGTACCATGCCAACGAAGGGATGAAACTCGTCAACAAAGCAGTTAAATACTCTCGATGTACCCTCTCCTAAAATCGTCGTGATATACTTCAGCAGAGGTTCAAGTGTCCTGTTTCTATTCTCCCGACTATACCACCGTCAAGATGGCCCAACCCAATCTTGCATCTTCCCAGCCCGAGTAAAAGGCAGAGTACGACGTCGAGTACATCGGCAAGTTTGAACTCCTAGCACTGGGTTGGGTGGATGTCGCTCTTTATTACTGAGTGCTCGCGGTGGGGAATACATGACAGTGAAATGGATTGGTCTTTTCGTAAAAGCAAATGCCAGCGAGAAACTCGAATTTGTCACAGTAAGAACAACATGTCGACCCATGGGAACCGGGTCTCAACGTCGTAGGATGCTCCATTGCCGTATTTCCCAAAGAGCTGTTTGAAACATCCGGATCAGACTATCATCTGTATGGGAAGTTTGTTTCTAGAATTGGAGATGTGAATAGATTGTCGAATGTGCACATTTCCATTGCAAAACAAAAGGGCGATTCTGCTCTGAAGCCATGCATGTGATTTATGGACTGGCCAACTATAATTGCACACACTGAAGACAGAAAGATCAATTACTTCACAGGAATGATGTGACACAGATGACTGTATCAGTGGTCTTGCCATATTCGAGGATATATTCACACCATTCTTCAAGTCAGCAACGGCTATGGTTCTTGGAGATTTAGTAGCGGTTGTCGAGGTCTTTTTGCAAATGAACAGTGCCGTCAGGGATAACTTCAAAACAAACATCGATATTTCTGGGTATATATATGCAACGAGGTTAAGAAGCGCAAGGGAAACGACCTTCCTGCTTTGAACAAGAAGAGTATGCTAACATTCAGAGAGCAGACAAGCTGGTAAGCCCTCCATTTTAGTTCGCACAATGTCCATAAGGATATGGGATCGGTTAGTGATACCCTGCACCAGGTTGGATCGGCGCTTTCAACTGTTTCACCATGGGCAGTGGTTCTGGCTTTGGCGTTGCTTGAACATTTTTTCCTGGTAATGTACCAGGGTTTGGCAGCATTGGAAACTCAATGACGAAGTTCCTGATGAGTCAATGAAAGGCCAATGTAATGATAGTTGTCTACCTAGATAAGCAGGGTAGTTGGTGAAGTTGAGTGAGTGCATTGTCGGGGAATTTGATATTATGGAGTCTGTATCCCGGATTAAGAATACTCCGACAGCGGAAGAATGCCATCTGCTATCACCAGCAGGACCTCACATTCCTCCTTCATTCCTCAATCACCCAGGCCATCGTGATTTCCATTACTATTTATCCATTTTCTTGATTTGCATACCTATATCAAAGCTATTTCTCCACCGTAGCCACCCATGCGTCGCCTCTGACCCTCCGATCTTCATGGGCGCGCGGATGTTGTCAACTGCCTAGCGCGTCTCAACGACAACGACATTTATTTCACCACGGCGTTGAAGTGGAACATATCTGCCGCTCCTTTACTTTTGTACTTTCTTCAGTCCACTATGGCCGACTTGACGGATGACGACAGCGGAGGCGTTATCCTGGATGGTCCGTTCGATCCAGATGCCCAGGCCACCGTGACCGATTACATTGACTACACCGAATACCTTCCTGCCGACATAGTTCGCTCCTTATCTCTCATTCGCGGTCTGGACGAACGCTATATTAAAGCCTCACAGGCCGTACACGAGCTCACCAAGACCTATGGCCGCCTCCCGGACATGCCCCCATACGAGAGACCCGACGCGCAAGCCCTCCGGAAAGAGATCTCGATACAACTCGACCGCGCAATCAACGCTCGTGAATCTGCCTATGGCGAAGCATGTCGTATATATGATGTTGTGGATCGCCATTTTGACCGCCTGGATTGCATAAAGCAGAAGCTGCGTGCGCTACCGCAGCCGGCGTCACGCGAACCCACTCCTGTCCACGATCAAGGCCCTCCTGATAACAAGCGCATTCGTACCGGAAGAACAGGCGAAGCTGCACCGACAACGCGCATTACCTTGCGCCTGGATAATAGAGGTCCTTCCGCAAGTACGGCGCAAAAGTCAAGAAGTCGGCGGTCAGCAATTGCCGCAGAACATCTCGCTGGGCTACATCCCGACTCCCCAATCGCTAGCACTGAGCAATCCGACGTGGAGGCAGAATCAAAACCGATGCGTGAGTCGAGGGCTGTTGCCCGACCCCAGAAACCCAAAGCGGAGAAGGAGGCTGGACGGTCACGTCCGGGTGCGAGGCACCGACCCGTGGCTGGCATATCTACTAGCAGTGCTTTAGCATTACTAAAGCCTCCTCCAGAGGATGCTAAGCCTGGCAGCGAAGACCTGCCGTGGTTACGTCTCACAGAGTGGGAGATGACCAAGCTGCGGAAGAAAATGAAAAAGAACGCGATATGGCAACCGAGCGAAGTGATGATCCACCGTGAACTTGCCCTTCGTGGCCGCGGGTGGGACGCTTACAGAGCTGCGAAGGCAGAAGCTGAGGCGACTGGAGCTGAATTCATCGACTGTGACGATGTCATGAACACCTACGTCTTAGGCAAGTTGACTCGAAAGAGTGATGTTGCCAAGGACGCTACGGCCACGATGACAGAAACAAAGCTAAGCAATCGTGGTATGAAGCTGAATGAAGCAAAAAGACTCAAGCGTGAGCACCAGGCAAGGGAACAAGCAGCAGCTGCCGCTGCTGAATCAGAACTGGCAGCTAAACGCCTTGGTGATCCTGGTTCGACTTTGAAAATCTCACTCCGTGGCTCTGCTGATCAGAGGCAGGGTATTTCTCCGGAAACAAATCTATCAAAGGATAAAGGCCGGCCTTCCAGGAAGAGAAAACTGGAAGAAACAGCCCCCGAAGTTTCTCAACCGGATGCTGAAACCGCTGCCAGCTCTCTGCGTAGCGCCGCGAAGAAGCGCAGAGCTAGTAAGGAAAGGAGTGGCATATCTGGTGAGGCGAGGACAAGCATATCGACGACGACATCTAGCGATACAAGGCAACCGGCGCGGCCTCCGACCCCAGTCGAGTCAAAACGACCCATAACGATACCAGGAGCTCCAGCAAGGACCACACCAACTCTGTCCGATACCCATCCATCCTCTCGGCTTCGATCTGCCGCCGCATCTGCGGAGCCTGCCAGCACCGTTGCGGGGGGAAGGACCCTTCGCCGCAAAAGTGCCACCCCAGCCGGGCGAGCTGCTGCGCACGAACCATATCATGCTCCCGGCATCTCTGCATCGGGGGGACCCGCTAATCGCCGCCGAAAACGTCCCGCTCCAGGTCCAGTGTCATCTGGCCAAAATGGCGGAGCTGCAGTGAGCTATGGTCGTCGTAAAGCCAAGCCAACCAAGAAAAATATCGGAGTCGAAGCGCGTGAAGAAGGCAGCGGATCCATTGCCCAAAATCAGGATATTCGGGTTGATGAAGATGGGATTTTGGAGGAAATCGATCCGAATGAACCCAGATACTGCATCTGTGGGGATGTTAGCTTTGGGACGATGATTTGTTGTGAGAATCCCGATGTAAGATTTGCCTTGTGGATATCCCACCAGTACTCCAAGCATGGCAGATGCTAACGCATTTGAAAACTACTAAACAGTGCGACAGGGAATGGTTCCATCTGGACTGCGTCGGTCTCTCCGAGGTTCCCAGCCGAACGGCTAAATGGTACTGTCCAGAATGCCGCGTCAAATTCGGCAAGGGGTATGATGGGATTGTCAGGGCTGGAGCACGGAAGTGAAGGATTGTCCATACTGCAACTTTGTTTCTTTAGTTATGATACCACGAAGTTACTTGGGCGCGGATATGGAGTTGATTTTTCCCGTTTCCTTCATATAAATAAAGATAATAATTACTGCAACTCCCACCTCCCATCCCCACTAATAATCTCCACAGATCACCCCTCATCCAGCGAGATCCGTCCAGCATGCAAGATAGCCGTCGTGGCAATGGTATTCCCGAGCGTCGGCAACGACCTGGCATCCAGCTGCTCCAATGTGATTGTCCCTTTATTCAAAGCCGTCACGGCATCGATGAATTTCTCGAAACTGATGTATCCGTAGCCTGTTTGGCCGCCGAAATTACCTTCTTCATCTGGGGTGTAGCGCATGTAGAAGCTTTGAAAAAAAAAGAAAAGAAAAAATTCACCTTAGTTTGCTTGCTTCCTTTCTTACAGGGATGAACTTACGGGTTTATCCAGGTAAGTTGGCCTTGGTTGTCGTCTGTTATATCGTAGCCTCGTTTGGCTTGGTTGATGCGGATTTCGCCCTTGGAGGCCATGTCTGGATTGTTCAGTCTTTTTCTTGTTTTTTTGTGACTGTGTGTGCTTCATGAGACTTACAATGGAAGTACTGGTTCGAGTGCACCCCAGCTGGCTGCGGCGCGGTCCAGGAAGCTGTGTACACGCCCGTGGCGATCTTGGAGGGGTCGTCCTTCTTCCTCCACTCGACTAGCAGAGTAATGGTATCTTCCGTCTGCGGCACACAGCCCAGTTCAACAGCGGTGCCCTTTGAAGCAGATGCGGTGACCTTGACGGGTTTGTAATCGGGGACCATGCTCTCGCAGATATCAACATGGTGGGAGTTAAGATAGTAGGAGATATCACTGTCCTTGCCTGCCCATGCCTTGAAGGTTTCGAGCTGACTCTTCGGCTGGCTCATGTAGCTGTAGAAGTAGTTGAAGTCGCCGAGGTTGCGAGCCTTGGCGCGTGCATCGGAGTAGGCTGGGTCGAACCGTTTGTGGTGCTCGACGTACACAAGTACGTTGTGTTTCCGGGATTCCTCGAGCAGGGTGAGGTGGTGGGCGAGGAGCTTGGTTGCGGGCTTGGTAATGAGGACGTGGATGCCGCGCTGGACGGCGTACAGGGCGATGGGGAAGTGGGTGGTGTCTGGGGTGAAGATGGTGATGGCGGAACCGGACTCGAGGGCATCAATGGCCGTCTTGTAGGCTTCAGGGTCGGTTTTGTTGTCTGCGGGGAATGAGTCGAAGGAGACGTCGAGTCCGTTGTAGACGTCGTGGATGTTCTTGTGGAGATGTTCTCCTGCAAAGATACAGCGGAGTGTCAATCACCCTTTCTTTCCTTCTTTCTTCCTCTCTTGCTATGCAACAAAGAACGTACGGATTCCAGGGAATTTAGAACCAGACACTCCGGCCATGCTTAACTTCCCAACCTTGCCTCGTCTGCGGAGGTCGAAGAGGGTCAATCCCACCACCCCGACCTTCTTGTCAGATCCCGACGCAGTACCGCCGACATAGCCGGTGGTGTACTCGCCGGTGCCTACCTATTTCTCCAGTAAGAAATTTGTCCGCGCAACTGCCAATGCAATATATAGCAGATCTATAAATCGTGAAAATTGAGACCTACCATCAAGACGCTTGGGGGGGCCATAGCTGCTTCAATAAAGGTGATATTTTCGACCAGATGTAGCTTCCCGCCGCAGCAGGGAGAAGAGACTTTTTATCCCAAGATGTGCATGACATGATGTCCTTCAAATGCCTGTTCATGTAGTAATAATTAACCGAGTGTTACTATTAGACCGATCTGGAGAGACCCCGCGTGTGTTCCAACCACTGTATGTTACGTAAGCAGCATGCCCCTCTACTCGGATGAAGACCCCCACGTTAAGTGGAGCATGCATATACTTGCTTGGATTGGTGGATAATTGCAGTGGTGCATGGGGCTAGTGGGGAAGGAACGCTCACTCTCCGCAGTCACTTGCAGTTGTATGATAATATCTGATGGCAAGACTCTCGGTATTTAACATGTCGAGCGCGTGGCCGAGGCCACGCCTCCGTACTCTCGCAAGGCTGCTTCATCCTTGCAATTGATTGAGCAGGCATCCCTGGTAAACCACAGTCTAGAGAAAGGAAGGAAACGCAGACTGACTTGAGCTCAGATCTACGAAGCTCAACACACCAGCAATGGCTACTACCAAACAGCGTGCTCCCCTCCGTCCGGGCGTCTACTGCCCCACGACCACATTTTTCAACCCTGAATCCGAAGACCTCGATGTTCCATCCATCCGCAAACATGCCGTTCGTCTTGCAAAGGCGGGTCTGGTTGGCATAGTTGCCATGGGATCCAACGGCGAAGCAGTCCATCTCACGCGCGAAGAGCGTAAGACGGTAACCCGCGAGACAAGATTCGCTTTGGACGAGGCTGGTTTCCACAATGTGCCCGTCATCGTCGGAGCAAGTGAACAGAGCATCCGGGGCACGTTGGACCTGTGTAGGGACGCCGCGGAGGCTGGCGGCGAGTATGTCCTTGCTATATCCCCCAGCTACTACCGGGTTGCTGTGGGTAACGATGAGACGCTCTACGAGTTCTTCACTGCTGTCGCAGATGGGTCCCCATTGCCTGTGATCCTGTACAACTATCCCGGTGCCGTGGCGGGAATCGATATGGATTCAGACCTCATCATCCGCATCTCTCAACATCCCAATATTGTCGGCACGAAATTCACTTGTGCCAATACAGGGAAATTGACACGCGTTGCTCGTGCCTTGAATGCGATCACGCCCCCTTCTCCCTTGGTGCCAACTGTTAAGACCACCACATCGACAAAGGAAGTCGAGAATCATCCCTACGTTGCCTTTGGCGGAGTCGCAGACTTTACTCTCCAGGCGCTTGTTTCGGGTGGTTCGGCCATGCTCGTAGGTACCGCAAACGTCATCCCCCGTCTCTGTGTGCATATCTTCAACCTCTGGGCCGCCGGTCGTCTCGCGGAAGCCATCGAGGCCCAGAAACTGCTCAGCAATGCGGACTGGGTTCTCACCAAGTCTGCCATTCCTGGCACTAAGAGTGCTATTCAGAGCTACTTTGGCTATGGCGGGTATGCGCGCCGGCCATTGGCGCGTTTCACTGAGTCCCAGGCAAAGGCTGTAGCAGATGGGATCAAGGAAGCGTTTGAGGTCGAGAAGACCTTGCCTGATATTGCTTGAGTCTTTGTTGGGATTGAGATGGATCGCTTAGTTTTTACGCAGCGAATGGCAGACTGTTATGGCGTACTTTCCGAATTGAAGTAACTTAGGTGTAGAAATAGATTTAAAAGCCCATCTACTGCCCAGCCTATCTACTCTACTGTAAGATCAAATTGACAGGCTCCAAGTTGTCACTAAGCTGTTCTTCATCTTGGGAACGCGATGCAGTAGTCCATTGCAAGGTATGCGGTTACGGCACAGATGATGAGGATAGCCAAGAGCTTATCAAGCAACCGGGTTGATACCTTACTCTGCTGGAGCTGGGTTTGACTTACGTTTGTCATCGTATCATTGAGAAAAAGAGGTAAGGGATTCTGAGATGCCGCGGCGGACGTGAGAGTTTAGAATCTGCGCCATCAGGATGGGGTAGGTATGTATCATTGCTTGGATCAAGCAACCGGCGACTGAGTTCTTCCCAAAAGCATTGCCTGGAACAACGGACCGTACTGTGGTGTTGTGAACCTATTGAATGTCTGCCAGCTACTACCGCCTACCATGTTGGTAGAGTTGTCGGACTCCCTGATATGTCGACGGGACAAGACTGCAATTCATTCATCATGCATGGCTGGTACACGAATGGCCAAAGACCAGAGTCCTGGTCCGGATTCCGTGTTCCGCTAGAGTTGGAGCGATCCTTCGACTCCAACCTGATCTTAGGGATGGCAAGCTCGTCATAAGTGCATTGCGGGTAGGAGAAGTTGCCTGGTTCCATCAAAGAAGCAATAAAATTTGCAGTGGGTTTCTGTTATCCTGTACAAGAATGGAGCTTGAGATCCACATATCAAGTATTTGGACGGCCGCGTGTCGTACTGCAGGACATTGGCTTACAATTGCGAGAATTGGGGCAAATAAAGTAGCCACAGAAGCGGCTGGAACCTCCAGATAATGGTATCTGGACCCATTCCATAAATTAAGCAATGCCATATTACTGAGAGGATGGCTCAAGATGCTTTTTGAGCCTGTGCTTTTCTGGAGGACTCCTGGTAGAGAACTTCTAAGGCCGTGATCAAAATGCGAGGCAAGAGGAATAGTAACCAACATGAGAGCTGGTGTGAACACCAGTGGACGATACCACTTCATGCGCTTTAAGCCATTCAAGAGCGGGTCAGATGTTGACTGCCTGCTGGAATTTCAGGAGTCTCACGACGATCCGGTTCTTGTTGGGTATTTTTGAGGTTGCATGCTTCTTTGTTTGTTTGCTTGTTAATACGCGATGGTATAGAAGGGACGAACATCCCTGCGGATGGCCTTTTGGCATGTTACCTTTGCGGGTGTTTGTGGAGAGGGGGCCGCCCTTAGTTATGCTAATATGGTTCATCCTAAGTATCTCTTCGGTTGGTCCGAGAAGGCGTGGACGGCACAACATATAGATATATCACATTACTAAAGGCAATAGTCTGTGGACTTTAGACCTCGAAAACCAGTTACATGCGATATAGTAGGCCATTAAGTTCAAGTATGGCCTATCTGATATTTTCGGTGTCGCCAATATCGTCCAGAACAGACCCGTACCATGCTGTTAACGTATCGTCAATATTCTTCATCCCATGTCAAAGAATGTCGAAATTGAAAGAATCATACTATTAAGGTTGCCAAGATCAAAGTCCAAGCCTTCCATTAACTCAGACAAATTGGGAGGGAAAGATGAGTCGGCAGCCTAAGACGGTGGGATGGTGCGGTGGGCATCTCCAAAAAGACCGCCCAGAGGATTATTGTGATCTTACCAATTGCAGTAAAGACAAACAAGTCCTGCCATCAAAATATCATGAAGCTGGCAATGACACCAGCAAATAACTGCTATTCCCTCTTCTGCAACAATGACTGGCAATTGTTGTAAAATATTCAAAGATTCATGAGAGCACAGCATGATTATATTCTGGTGCAAGTGATAAATATTGTCTGTTTGGGCCACAAGCTGTATGCATTGAATTTAATGCATGACCAGCAATTCTTCGCGTTTCAATCATGTGGGTGAATGCCCAGATGGATCTGGAGTGGTGAGGCACAGCTTTGGTTTCATGGTCTATGAGTTTGTCAAGGCCTCTGAAGGATGGGTTGGTATATCTACGGCTTGACCGCACACTGATAGAACCCGGCCAGTACTGAGGGCTATGAATGGGCATCTCGCTTTAGGGAATGCCCACACATTCTCGCATCATTGAAAGTCAGCCATATACCTCTCTAATCTGTATATGGTCCACCATGTATGAGCTCTGAATTTGACTTCTTCGAGACTAGAATTCCACAACGGATTGTGCTAATGGAGGCCCAACTCCAGAGCAATCGATACTGTGTATCATATAAGACGCTACTGGTCATTACTGTGGCTGTAGGAGGGAGAGTTGAGCATCGAGCCTGTCATCGGTACGACAGCTTGAAGACCTGGTAGATCGCGTAGATGCTCGCCGAATCTAGTGGAGAAATGAAGGGCAGTCAGTCTGGAGTACTCTTGGAGGCTATTGAAGCCCGGCATATTTTGGTATTCTTTGCTATCCCCAGGTTTCATCAGAGGCTAAAGCAAGAATCCTGAATATGGTAAATTTCTCAAAGTCCATGCATTCGCGCGATGTCTGGTATATGCGTTGGGAGCAAGCCCATGCATGGAGGACCCCCAGAAGTGAACACGTGCAACGTAGAATTATTGTGAGATGTATTTTGCCATGATTTCCTTCAAATGAAGGATTTAAACCCACCTGCTTGAAGAAGATACGTTCAGCACAGCTGGTAGTGACCAGCTAAGTCAAGGTGTTCTTCATGAACAAGATGCAAGATTAACTAGAGGCAGCCAGCAAGGTAATCAGGGCGATATTGGGTGCTTGTACAGCAAGTGTAGGACATTATTGCGGGGTACAACTGGGATGAGAGGAAGCTGAGGTGAGTGATTGGAGCGCCTTGGCTTTTCCCTCCTTATTCTGTTTTGTCTACAACGTTAATTGGATTTTTTATGTATTTTATAGGTCGAGATGTTGCAGTCGGAGAACAGCCTGGCGCGTGGGCGGCAACGGTTGAGAGAGATGTGCAAGACTCCAAACTTCGTACCAGGAAGACTGAGTGTGATGATGGGATTGGTTATCAAAGTCGAGGCTGGACTGGGGTTCTCTGTTGTTTATTGTAACCATGCATATACATGCCTATATATTGATAAATGCATGATTTCTTTTCTTGGACATGGCGTGACCGGGAAGCATGTCGTGGTGTCTACCACGAGGTATGCAGTAGTAGCAGATGTAGTGAGCAGGGTCAAATTGACAAGGATGGCATGTCTAGGCGCTCTTCTTGAACTGCTATTCCTAGCTGCCAGACTCGGCGCTTGAGAGTCTTTGTTCCAGAAGATAACGTGGAGTTTAAGTGTGTGCTGAGGACTACATGTTTCAGCAGGATACATGCATGTTGGTTCGTCCAGGTTGGGATCTACCGGCAGTGCGTAGCGCCACTTAGCCTATGTCTGGGAATGTCTGTGCTAGCTATGATGAAACTACCTGCAGCTACTAGTTAGTAGCTGCCATGTATGAGTATAAGTCAGGTGTAGTATGTACTATCCAAGTGGTAGCAGAGTATGTTTTGGAAGAGCTACACCTCATTCCTGAGCCTATCGCATTTCATCCTTGCAAACATAGTAGAACTATGTATTTCTATAATTTTTGTAATAAATTAATCAATTATGCTCAGTGAATCTTTGTATAATGTAAAAAACCTGTATAGGTGAATCATGGTTTCTATCTGTTTTTATTGATAGTCAACAGTGAAAGGGATCCTCCGTGGTAATTTTTTCTTCTTGCTTGGACCGCCTGCAGACCCTGCAGGATGATCCTTGTTTCTTTCTCTTTCTTTTGTCTTATACTTGAGGGTAGAGTTTCACTACCATGTACGTCCTACTGTAGTATCCACGAATGGCACAATTTGTATAGTATCATCTACCTAAATACACTACTACTAAGATCCCTGTCCGTCCGCGTTAAAGCATCCTCCAGCCCATCAACAGGTCCTCATAAAATTACAAAGTCCCATTCATAGAATTACAGTCAGTCACAAGTTAGGAGACGAAGGGGAAAAAAAGAAGAAAGAAAGAAAGAAAGAAAATAACAACAATATCTGAAGATATACAGGCTAAGTCAAACGCCTGTCCTGTAAGAAAGTCAAAGATAGGGGGGAAAAAAGGAAACAAGATGAGATGAGGAAATGTAAAAAAAAAAAGAAGACAAAGCAACAATGAATGCCAGTGATCCTGCACAGTGGCATGTATAGTATTAATCACCCTTCCTCCCTCCAGCCACATGTGTCGCCAAGTAAAACACTTTCTATCTCCATGTTTCGCACCCTAGGTGGGTGTAAAACACAGAAACATTATATCACTTGTATGATGATTCAGCTGCTGCAGGTTCGTTTTAACCATGTAAACACAAGGTGTGTGAGGGGGTAGGTAAGAAGACAAAGGAAGATCGAGAATTTGCTGCTGTCTTTAGATAAAGCGGAAATCATGAATGTCTCTGTAATGGGATTAGCAAGGTTCTTGTATGTATTTGCATGGTATCCTTACAGTTATGGGCTTCCAATAAAGAAATGCAAGCTTTCATCGCAAAGTAAGCACTGCGGTTCCTTTCCATCCAATTCCCTGATTGCCAGCATTAGCAGGTTCAACAAATACAATCTGGAGGCACTTACAGAATGCATATGCATCTTCTGGTGCACAATGGAGAGCTTGTATCACGGCTCTTTTTTCTGCGGCATTTAACTTCACCCCTGCCTCCATGACTTCATAGCAAAACTTCTGGGCACGGACTCTGTATTCATTGCCACGAGCATCCTGTCCCCAGAAATTGATAATTGATGCGACAGTCCTCCTAATAAAGTGTAAGACTTTGAAATTCTTGACTGTTAACTGAACTTACGTCATGTAGTACTGTCGCAGACCGAACCTGAAGATGTAGTGATAGCCGTACTTTCTTGTACTTTTGACGAGGTCTTCGTTGGCTTTTTTCTCAGCTGACAGAAGAGCGCTATGGACTCGGAGTCTTTCAATACCATCCAATGCATTTTCAATAGCAGGATCGAGACTGGTAACTAGTTCGATCGGATGGCCTTCGAAATCGCCAACAGTTGGGACGACTTTGAAATCCACCACAATAGCATTGATGAATCTTCCAAAGCGGTTAACTGGGGTTTCCCTATCCTCGGCTATAATTTTGGCTTGATGGGAAGGATAGATCAGAAAATTTCCATCATAGATAGCAGCAATGTGAACCATAAGCCTAAAGGGGTTGCGATGGGTGAAGAATAAGACATAGGCATATGTAGCTTGCTGCCTCTGTTCAAAGGGCAGAGTTGCATCCTGAGCCATTGCACCTAGGAACTTCAAGAGAGCATTGATGTACACTTCCATAATGAAATAAAAGAAAATGAGAATGATTATGAGGTTAAAATATTAGTTGAAAAGCAAGTCGATAAAGGCTGTCAACAAGGGATGGGTAAGGCTCAGGGTAGGTGGTCGACCGAAGAGAAGAGACAGGAAGATTTGTCAGATGTTAAGCTAGACGGGTAAGAAAGAAGAACTCAAATTAGACCTATCAGTAGACTTCTTATGCCCTAGATTAACTGCTGGTGGAGTGAAGGGATCCTAAGCATTCACTCGGGCTCTGTAAGAACAAAGAAACTGATCAGCCTCCCAATCCAAAATAGAACAAAACCTCACTTCTTATACCTCTCTTGTTTTTTGATGTTTTTTCTCTTCTTGATAGCATCCCTTAACATTTTCTTTAAGGTATAGACTCGCATTCCCCTTTTAATGTTCCAAAGCTAACTTCATGGCACCTGGGATTCACAGCACTTGGGATTCGTCTTAAGATCTATCACTCGCCTTACGGTCTATCACCTTAGGACCCATCGCCTTAGGAAACCAGTAACCATAATCTGAAATATCTAACTCCTGCAATTTAAAATGGCTGCAGTACCTATTGCTATAAAAGCAGCTGTTGAACCTACAGACCAAGTTATGGAACTGATCTGGCAGGATGCCTTGCGTCACCTTGAATCTACAAACAATGAAGTGCTTCTTCCAACAAATATCACCGAAATGATTGGCCAGGGTAATGTTGACAAAATCAAATCTCGTCTAAGGTAAGACATCAGCTTTCATTTAGAAGGGTTGACAAGCTGACAGGTAGACAGTGCCCTCATTGATGCTCCGGTTGTGGCCTTCGTTGACAACTCGATCAATGCTCTTCGTATTATGCGTACTCCTGCATTTGCGGGCTCTGTGGTTTCTGTCGCATCCCATAGTATGATATCGAATTTGCAAGGCGAAGCCACTGTGGACGGAAATAATCCTCATGGAAGATCCGTGAGGACGAAAGTTTCGAAAGTTCGACGACCTCCAAATGCTTTCATTTTGTATCGTCAACATCACCACCCGAAAATTAGGGCCGCATATCCCGAATTTCATAACAACGATATTTGTGCGTTTATCTAATACTCCTGATAAATAAGAAGTACGTACCACTGACAGAGACAGCCAAAATGCTTGGAAAGCAATGGAATGCCGAGTCTGAGGAAGTCAAAGCCCATTACAAGGTACTTGCGGACGACATCAAGCGCAAGCATGCCAAAGAACATCCAGGATACCAGTACGCGCCTCGCAAACCATCAGAGAAGAAGCGTCGAATTTCATCACGCCAGTTCCAAAATGATCGAAAGCCTAGTGTTAGCGCATTGCCTGACTCTCCCGCGTCCAATACGACTGCACCCTCATCCAACGTGACCACTCCGATTCCTCTTCATCCTGCCGTTGCCGAAAGACTCAGAACTGTTGAAATGAACGAAAGTATGGCTGACTTGGCACATATGAATCTTGCTATCAGTCAAAATGAAGCTATGGGAGACGTAACTCTCGACTTCGATTCTGACGCCTTCAATGTTTTGATCCAGCAAATCCATAATGACCAGGAAAAAGCCATGCTGTCTCAGCAATTTGGTTCCATGAATCATCAGACTACTGCGGAAACTTTCAATTTCTCTGACTTTATCACTGATTGTTACTAGTTTGACGTGAAAGGGAATTATGTCAAATGGAAATGTCCTACTTCACAGTTGCACAAGTGGCTTGTCATTAACATCCAGTACTATGCCGTTATTTTCACATCTTCTTTTCACATCTTAATCATGTCTGTTATGGTCACATTTTAGGACTTCTAAAATAGTACCAATTGGCTTTCTGTGTCTAAATTTTCATAATGTTGATGGCAGTGAAGTCTAAGTGATAACAAAGGGTTTACAGTACAAATATGCCTTTCTTTGTTTTTCTAACTTTACCCGTTATGACATATCCTATTTATTTTAATGTACCATGGGTTTCCTATTGTCTCCTTTTGATTGTTATTACAAACCGGACATACTACTACTAGTGGGCTTCATTGCATACCCAATTTGTATTTTCCTTCAGAAGTGGCCTTAAGTCACTATGTAAACTACTAGGTCAGCATGAATGAAATAATATGAGAAGTGACAAGGTCTAAGGCTCTATTTATGTATGATATACTAAGATATAAATATGACCTGCCGGTCTAACTACTACTACAAGCTTACAGTGAACAAAGTATGGAGTACATACAGCAAAAGTTACCAGAAACAGTACCTAGTCTAGTTACCTTTGCAGCAGCGCTTCATATGCAGTAATACTCACACAAACTAGTTATAGAGTAGTTAAAGATGATTAGACTTTCCTTAGCAAAAGCCTATTTGCCAAGGAACAAACTGCAAGAACATTGGCCCCCAATTCCCAAGAGAAAACGAAGGCCCTTTCTTCTTCCTGCCGGCTCGCCTGTTAAATTCTTCCACATTCTTTTTCCAAGAAAAAAAAATCACCTCCTTGTTAATATATATATGGTGGTTGAGAAAAGTCCATGGATGAGGACATAGACTCAGCCTTCGTCTGACTAAGGCAAAATGAATTGCAAAGTTTTTTAGAAGGGGCCTGCAGGCGAAGTGGGGAGCTGACTATTCGATGTCAGCTGTCAGACAAGATCACGTGCACTTGTATTGTACGAAGTCAGCAATTAGTTCTATCACAACAAGGACCCTATACCCTCATACTTAGCAGTATCCGATAATGATTGCTCTGCTCCATTTGGTGGGCAAGATGGTGTGTAAGCTTGCCATTGGTTAGTGTGGATAAAGGGACATCGTATGCCTTCGTTGTGGTAGGGCAGATTTATCAGAATGATAATCTTCAAGAGCTATTTGAATAGCTTTATCCTTTTTTGAGCTCATACTGCCAGCATGGTTGGTGTAGGAATGAGATGTTTTGGAAATTGAGCTGTGTCCGATTACGGGGCGCCGATTTTAATTATATAAGCACTCTCAAACAGCATGGTTTGCAGAGAAAAACATAAGCATAAGACAGACGTGCAGGAACCAGTTAAGCATTTCTATGCCGGAAAAGTGGCCAAGATGACTGTAATGGAGTCAATATAAACGGTGTTCTGTTAATTTTCGTAAGGGCCCATAAGGTTTGGCTTAACTAATGTTTAATTTATGATTAAATAAGATCTGAATACTGGAGGGCAAGAGTGGCGTCTTCCACTGTGCAAAGCATGGCAGGCTCAGCGGCAAAAGGCCACTGCGGGATTATTCTTGCTGGCTTTTTGCCCCCTTGCAGGGAAGGGCAAAAAAATTATCAAGGCCGGTCTTTTATCGGAAGTATTTTCCTCCTCCATTCCCTCTCCTTTTTCTTTTCTTTGCTCAAGTTCGGGTTTGATTCAGTTCGTGTGTTCTTTTCATGTTTGTTGGGTATCCTGTCTCTCTTCTCATCCTGAAGTTCTCTGGCCTTTGTTACTTAGATTCCCCCTTGTCTTCGTGCTGGTTTCCTTGGATTTATAATTATATTAATTCCTCGTCTTTCTGAATATTAAGAGAGCTAGCGTTCTCCGAGCGTCTCATCTTTTTATTGTGCTTTCGTTTGTGCATTCATTGATACATTTCCTTTTTTCTCTGGTCTTTGGGCATCGTTTTTCGCACCCGATCTGCTGAAAAGCAATACCGAACTTCAGATCCTTCTCTCCCTATTGATTGTCCAGTTTCAGTCAGTTTATTGAAGATACAGCTAGTGATCAACTATGTCTTCTCGAGACTCGAATCCTTTCCCTGCTCCTCGTCGACGCCCATCCCTGTCGCTCAGAACGCGATCCCGCGTCGTTTCGTCTCATTCTCCTCATCGCCCGGCAGCGTTGCAAACGGGTTCGCTCCACCATTTTCCGGATAGAAGACACAAGGGGAACATGGAGCCAGAGCGTGAGACGTGGGACTCCTCCCTAGAATTTGGTGGTAATGATAACGATCAAGTCCTTGAAGAGACAAATCATTTCCCGGACCCGGTCCCAAGACCCCATGGTGTCAAGAGTTTCTCGAACCTGCGCCACCCCGTGGATGGGCTTCTGGCACTGGGTCGTCGCCTGTCGGTCTCCATTCGCAGGCACACCCATCACATCCCACACGACCACGCTTATGCTGATCATCACAAGGCCTATACTCAATCTCGTGAACGTCACGTCCGCGGGGGCAGCTGGGATGCCCGCGCGAAGGACTCGGCGTTCAAAGGCTACAGTATCAACCGTCGACCCTCGCTCCATAGTCCGACTGCGCTTCACGGCTTCTATGCCCCGGCTGAATCGGTCGCTACCCCAATCCCCGGAAACGGACCACCAATTATCCCTGATGACGCCTGTGCCGGTGCGGCGGCCCGCGCTGCGGCAGCTGCTTACAATGAAACGAAGGCCGAGCGGGAAGCAGCTAGGCTATTTGAAATGAGATACCATCAGGACTCGGAAAGCGGCATTGGAATTGATCTGCGTGACCGCCCTGAGCTTTCGGACATCGAATCATCTGTCCTTCGCATTGGTGAGGATTTCCAGATCAAAAGGAATTCTTGCTTGATTATGACTGCTAACTCGCGCCTAGATCCTGTCACCTATCTGCCTTCCGAAATTGTGGCACACTTTCTGACGTTTCTGGACCCACAGTCGTTGATGAACTGCGAGCTGGTCGCCCGTTCCTGGCATGAGCAGGCTTCCTCTCGTCATGTTTGGAGGCATGTTTTCCGCCAGGCTTATGGCTGTCGCCTGTCTAGTCCCTCAGATACAAGAGAGAAGCCTTCTGCAGGCCTAGGAAAAACAACTCCCAACCAAGACTGGAAAAGAATGCTCCTTGTTCGCCGTGCTTTAGATCACCGGTGGAAGAAAGGCAAGGCAGCTGCCATCTATTTGCAGGGACACAAAGATAGCGTGTACTGTGTTCAATTCGACGAGTAAGTTCTTTCAATTTGCTTCGTCGGTTTCTTTCTAACTGTGTTTTCAGGGATAAAATAATCACCGGCTCGCGTGATCGGACTATTCGAGTGTGGGATGCTCGCTACCCGTGGCCTTGTCTGAAAGTCATTGGGCCACCGTCGGGAGACACAGCGCGATCTGGCCCATTCAATAATCTTGCCCAGTTGTCAACTGGGAAGTCACCTTTTCTCACTATCTGCCCTCCTTCGGCACCATCAGCTGGCATTGTTGCTCCCATGGACGATATCTCGAACTACCATAGCGCATCTATCCTCTGTCTTCAATTCGATGATGACATCATGGTCACTGGTTCGTCGGACTATACTTGCATTGTGTGGGATATAAAGAACGACTACAAGCCCATTCGTCGTCTCGAGGGCCACAGAGCAGGCGTGCTGGACGTTTGCATGAACAATAAATACATCGTTTCGTGCTCCAAGGACAAGGCCATCTGTGTTTGGGATCGGCATACCGGTGCACTCTTGAAAAAGCTGCTCGGTCATCGGGAACCCGTAAATGCGGTACAACTTCGTGGAGACCTGCTTGTTTCTGCGGGTGGAGACGGAACTGCCAAACTGTGGAACATTACTTCGGGCCAATGCGTCAAGGAGTTCCGGGGCAAGGACCGGGTATTGGCGTGCATTGAGTTTAGCGATGATGCTCGTACCATCTTTACTGGCGGAAACGAGCAAATAATCCACCAGTTCGATGCTAACACTGGTGAGATGGTAGGGGAATTGAAAGGCCACAGCGACTTGGTCAGGTCACTTCACCTGGACAGCGCGAACAGACGCCTTGTCACTGGCAGCTATGACATGAGTGTCAAGGTGTTCGATACTGACACTGGTGAACTCTCCGTCGATTTGCCCGGATGGACCACCAGCTGGATGCTGAGTGTCAAGTCGGACTATCGACGGATCGTAGCCACCAGCCAAGACTCCCGGGCTGTCATTGTGGATTTTGGATATGGCTTGGATGGCATTGAATTGCTCGAAGAGTAATCAAGCGCTCCTGCAAATTTTGTTTTCTTGAGTGCGATTTTATAGAGCGAAACCTGTCTGGTACTGGAGTTCATGGTCTCTTAGGAACTGTTCCATAAGACGGAATAGATGTTGGATATCCTTCTACAGGCGATAGATTTCTTTGCATTTCTCAGGCATACTGGTCGTCATCGGCACAGTGATGCGAATACAACTTAATTATTTTTTGGTTCCTCTTGACTCCATGATATGATGCGTCATATGATCAGTAATAAGCTGTTCACAGCACTGTCATTCAATATGATGCTTTCCTTTCTTGGAAATCCGTAAACTTTGGGAGGCGATCGGTGCGGAAAAACAACGGCAGTCGTGGTTGGCAGTTGTCTCTGCCGCAACCTAGAATCGAATGGTTCCCCCTCGCACTGTCTTGAAAAACAACACGAACCCTCGCAACCAAAGACCATCTCGCGCATTTCCCTCCCGCATTTTACCCGCTTCTGCAGGTCTTACTCTATCTATCACTTTTCTCATATTTCTGTATCAGTACCAACGTGTCTTTGAGAAGCCGTGACTGCGCTCTCCTACCCCCACCATGGGCGAATCCAGGTACGAAAGTTTAAGCAGTCCAGAGAGGAGTTCCTGATATTGCTTTCTGTCTCGGCTGAAACATTAATTTACTGACATTCTTTTCCCCTCTCCTTTTATAGGCAAGAATTGCTAGCATGGCTTAACAACCTGCTGCAGCTGAATTTGACGAAGATCGAACAATGCGGAACTGGGTACGTGGACCATCCCTCTCCCTGCTTATTACCACGGAGGAAAGCAGAAAACATTCTTTTCAGATCTTAAGGGGGGGCCTTGTGGAAGGGGGTTCTGGTTATTTGGTTACATATGCCTAAACAGGGACAGTGCGTTCTGACTGTGATTTAGGGCGGCTTTGTGTCAGGTTTTCGATTCGATATTTAGTAAGTGGGATTGCTTTTTGACCATCTATGGGACTTCTTGTTCTTTTTTTTTTTTTAAGCTTGTGGGTAATGGCATGCTGACCAGAGCTCTTCTCTCCCATTTAGTGGACGTTCCCATGTCGCGTGTCAAGTTCAACGTCAACACCGAATATGCCTACCTTCAGAACTTCAAAATCCTACAGAGTACGTTTGGTTCTTACCGGATAAATCCACTGCAATGCGTTCTGTTTGACACGTTGAGCCATTTTGTTTCCAGATACCTTTACACGCCATCAGGTTGACAAACCCATCCCTGTCCAACAGCTTACGAAATGCCGGATGCAGGATAATCTTGAATTCCTCCAGTGGACTAAAAGATTCTGGGACCAGCACTATCCAGGCGGTGATTACGACGCCGCTGGTCGCCGGAAAGGCTCTGGTGCTCCTCCCGCGACCGCAGGCGGGTCTCGTCCCGGTACAAGTTCCACTACGCGACGAGGGACTACTCCAACGACCGGTAGTGTGCGCGCGCGGGCACCTGGAGGGGTGACTTCGGCAGGTTTAGCCGCCCTGCAGCAGGAGAATGCGGCCCAAAAGGAAGCTATCGCTGGCCTAGAAAAGGAGAGAGACTTCTATTTCGCGAAACTCCGGGATATTGAATTGCTGCTCCAGGCGGCGATCGAGGCCGATCCAGAGCTGGAGAAGGACGAGGATTCACTGGCGAAGCATATCCAGGGCATTTTGTATTCGACAGAGGTACGTTACTTTGTGTGGTTTGAGGGAACGATCCAGACTGACGCGCATATAGGAAGGATTCGAGATTCCAGCGGAAGCGGAGGGGGAGGCAGCAGCAGATGAACTGGAGACCTTTTAAGCTCTTGCAGAGCCGACAACAACAAGGCTGTTCCTTATTAATACCCACATCAGCGGCATTTCTCCCATTGTTTTCGTTCCTTACGCCCTGTACATTCTTTCACTCGTTTTCCTTTTAGCCTCTCCCGTTATGTGTAGATGCTAGGGTTGCATGAATTGGGGTGGTACCTGTATTAGGTTCTACTAGTTTTGGAGTACTCCATACTAGCATTTTCTTGCATGTATGTCTAAGAAGCTTTCGTTATTGTGCTTGGGACTATCTTGCAGAAGTCTCAAGTTGGTGAAATACTGTCCATTAAACCACACAAACACACACACACACACAAGCAAAAAAAAAAAAAAGAAAGAAATTTGCAACTCCAAAAACATGGAATCAAACAACAAATAAAGTTGAGCCTTTTTGGCTGTGGAATGGTTATATTTGTTGCCGCATCAACAGTACGGGCTGCGTATGCAGAAAAGGGCCATATCATATTCTGAATCCGGTCCATCGCATTCTATTTATACTTCCGGCAGTCAAATGCAATTAAACAAGTGACGTCTCCACCCGCTGCAGGTGAGATTCTCACCATGTGCAACAGTTGAGCAAACATTCCAGGTGCTGAAAAATAATTAACTGTGGCTGCAGGAGATGTGATAGAGGATCATGACAATTTTTGTGCCTGGACATGGGGATGGTGTTGGGTGGTGTTGGATGGCGTTCATCTTCTTGGTGTTACAAGAACACAGCCATGCTGGCCAATTCTGGCGTAGAAAGAACGCGGAGAGTCTCGACTTAAGGATTATAATAATTAACTAGGTCTCCATATTTGCTGAGTCGCCTCACGCCGTTCCTGAGCTTGGACGCCCGTCTGTCTTGGCTTCATCAACTCATTTTGCATCTGGGCCGTGTCTGGCTGTCCCCTATACCACACAATACTCGCTCCACGCCACCATCTCCTCCTTTCACGGAGATAGAGAGAGGTGTCAAAAGCATCGGAAGGTGATTGTCGCTGATCGTCTGCGTGAGATCTGCTGTCCTGGGCCTTCCTCCAGTTGCAGCATTTTCCTCTCTGGATCTGCTTCGGGTCGCAAGTGCGTTACGACAGTGGAGCAATAATAATCAATACGAAGCCGTATCATACAAAGTCACGTCTTATTATTATTCTTCGCTTCTATTATTATTTTATTATTAGCTAGGTCTTACTGTTGTGCTGTCGAGGTCGACGTCCCTCACCTCCCTGCCCCTCTGTCTCCTGGCGGTGCTGGAAGACATGGAGAATTGAGCAGGCATTTCCTCTTCCCTTTCTTCTTGGTTTTCCTGATCGACAGGTACGCCGTTACACTCTAATTCCTCCCTCCCTCCCCATTCCCCTGTGGCTTTTTTGCCTGATGCTACGGTATCGATGGCACAGCGAAAATGGAGTTCGCTGCAGTTTCAAGATCCTTTGATTAACTAACTCTTCTTCTCGTCGTCGCTGCTCACAGGCTATTCTTCTCTTTTCTTGTCTGTTGATGTGTTTATTTCGTCATTCTTTTCATCGCTATTGGTCAACAGCTCAATAACGGTTGACATCCGCTCTTTTCGTTGCCCTCGTACATTATCGTGCTTTCGCTGCTAGTTCGCAGAGTGAAAACTGCGTCCCCCCAAAAAAATCCCTCGTCTCTCCTTACTTTCCAAATATCGTATCGAATCCGTCTTTCTCCTCTTTTGGGACACTCCCTACCGGTTCAATCGTTCCTTTCCGTCGTTCACTTCTTTCGCAGACAGCCCCTTCGCAAGTGCCGCCCAGGCAGGCATATACACTCCTTCGCTTTTCTATTTATATCCAGCCGAAAATTCTCTATTTTCTCGAACTTTATAACTATCAGAACTTAACCTTGACGGCTTCAATTCGGGTATTTTCGTTGTTGGAAACGCCTCCAGTAATCCTTTACTTTGGCACACCGCTGACTCTTTGCGACGCATGCCTCCGCCTTTTATTACTCGGCTTTTCTATCGCACTCAATTGATCTATTTTTGGTGAATTTTGTTAAAACGCTGACGTGAGCAAGTTTGGGACTGCAAAGCAAGGGGGTGTAATCAGGATGGCGTATCATGATAATCTGAGACACCACCGGATAAGCAGGTCCTTGAAGAGGAAACGTCGCGAGGAAGCAGGCCAGGCAGAGAATACAGCAGGAGACGAGGAAAACCAAAGAAACCCCCCCGTTTCGAAAATTCTCCAAGCCACGATTGTGTCGTGGTCGTCCGCCAGAGAAGAGCTGGAAGGGCGTGGATCGAAGGATAACACGCAGGTTGAAATCGTGTCTCGTGAACCAACGGTCCTTCTAGAGGGCCGAACCCAGGAGCCCTTGACAAAGGCTACGGTGGTTCAAGTTATTGGTGGTGATTCCGAAACTATTGGAGATTATACCGGCGTGACTTTGCCGTTCACATTGTCGAACTCTGTCTATGGCCCCTTGACAATCTCTGCTCCTACGAGCCTTCTTCCTGATGCTGCTTCTTCTTCTTCTTCTTCTTCTTCTTCTTCTTCTTCTTCTTCTTCTTCTTCTTCTTCCTTTCCTCCGGAGCCATCTGTCTCTGCATCTCCCGCCTACAGTTCCCCTGCTGCTGAGACTCCGTCACTAACGCGGGAATCTCACACCTTGATGTCCCCCGGCCCTTCAACTCCTCTCATCTCTCCCTCACGAACCTCTCCCACTCCAACCAGCTCTACTTCCACCTCAAGCTTGACGACCCCCTCTAGTACAGCAGTTACCTCTTCCTCGACTATAGCGTCAAGTTCTATCTCCAGCACTAGCAGCTCCACCTCTCTAACAACATCATCCTCCATACATTATGGTTTCCCCAATTCTGGTAGTACAGGAGGCAGTTCGGGAAATATTATTGGCGCTGGGGGCGGCTCAGCAGGAGGTTCTACGATGACTAGCGAGCCGCCAGCTTCAGCAACGAGCACGCAAAGCCTTCATGGTGCGACAACCAACAACACCACGCCTAAGATAGTCGGAGGCGTTGTTGGAGGTGTTGCTGGGCTTTTTGTCTTGGTTCTCCTGGCTGGTCTCCTGTTCCTCTACCGACGAAAAAGGTCCATCCGTGGAATCCCGGCCGGTCTTCCGTCCGATGGAGGTTCCAGAGATGCCCCACTGGCAGAACGGCCGTCCACCACCAGATCTGCAGAAATGTCCTCTCAACGGTCTAGCCAGTCTCTTTTCACCGCAGCATACCTAGCCCCGGCCTTTATGAGACGTTGGAGGAATTCCGCTATGACGGACAGTAGTCAATTGTCAGAAACAAGCGAGCGTGGATTTCAGAAAATCTCTGGTCGAAAAATCCCCTCTGTGTTGCAGTCCGGCGGGGATGGCTACGGCGGTGGTCTGGAAGGGATATCGCCAACCATGTCTCCAATGTCAGGGGATCCAAGTTCGAGTCGGTCAGCACGTCCTCCTCAGTCTCCTCCGCAATCTCCTCCCTCTCAGCCTCCTCCCACGCGCCCTTTTGGTATACCATTAGACACGAGCTTTACTCGGGAAAGCAGCGCTGAATCCAATGCGGTTGTTGTCATTCGTCCCTCACCCGCTCGAACGCCTCTTTCTAGCACTGTGAGTGTCGTATCGCCTGAAAATATGTCTCCTGCTCGCCCTTCATCACAAAGGCCAGACCTACTTGGTCGAAGTCGTCCAAGCCTCGACGGGAGTCGAAGCAGCCGCTTTACCGAAGGCATTTAACCTCTCTCCATGGAGGGAGCCCTTTTTCTTCACGACAATCACTGCGCCAGTCATTCGTCACCTTTCCTGAATCTCATTATATACCCTGTCTCTCTATTGCCCCTTTCTGGTTTCCACAGCAGATATATGCTTTTTTTTCTTCTTTTTCTTTCTTATTTACCATGAAACCATCCCACTCGGGTTACTTCGTCCTGAGATTTATCCTCCGCTCTCACCTAGAGCTTCCCGACTCTGATGTTCGGTTGATCCATGTTTCCATTTTGGGTCTGGCTTGCTCGCTACGTGCCTGCATTGAAGAGACCGCATAGGAGACAATATAGGTTTTGGCCATCTTCATTTGCATATATGGGGTTCCAACTATTCTATTTCTTTGTATTTTTGTTGTTATTGAGCCGATTCTCTTTCTTTTTATGGATACCCCTTGGTTCATTTTGTTGTTAAATGCCCACCATTAATTGGTTCCACCCAATTACTATTTAGCTATTTCTTGATTTCGTTTCTATAAGTGGCTAGGAGGGCTTCAGCGGGAGAAACAAGGAATCCCTTTTTGGAGGTCATTTCTTGTCAAAGTTTGGCAATAGATGGAGGGGAACCTCGAGTTGGCGGCGGACTGGTTCTATGTGCGTATGTATGCATGGATGAATGTACCTATATGTACAGTATTTGTATCCCTTCTGGTTACAAAGTATATACGAGCGGCTGCAGCCTGGAAACGAACAGGGATAAATATCTGCAGGCTTATTCCTGGGTAGATTTAAGAAGCTGCTTAGCTTGAGGCTCAAAGCAAGGTTGATTTAGGTATGTCTCCAGGCTCGCCACTGTCCGGTGAGATTGCCACTTTTCAAGTAGAACTTAAGACACTCTAAGCCACGTTTCTCCCTCGGGCTGATTGATGCTGATTCCTGGAGGCAACACTCTTCAGCTCTGAGTAGTTTAAATTCTCCTTCATTCATCATCAGGAAACGTATGCGACATTCCCCGCCTCGTCATGTGCTGCGACTCCTATACAAGCCGCCTTCTTGGCCATCCACTACCAGCTCATCATCAGCATCATCAGCTTCGTCATTTCACCAAAGACTCCCAGACAACCAAAGCCCCTCCAACCAAGACCAACCCAGGGAGAGAGAAAGCTCTCGTTACCGCCTAATTCGAGATCGTTTGGAGGCGCAGCCGCTCATCTAACTTCGCCAAGCGACTGTTTTGGCGCCTATCATTCTATACCTACCTAGGTGTCACCCCGTATTCAATCCTCCATCATTACCCCCGGTGAATGCAGCGCATCGGCGGTTAGGCCAAATCGTCATCCTTTTCTCTTTTGCCGCCGCGGATTGCTGCAGTAGGCGTCTTGTGTCGCGCGACTTGCCCAGTTAGAAGTCTAAAATGGACTTCAGGGAATTCCTTTGGGTAAGCATTTGGTGGGGGACAGGGGGGGCGGTTACTTTATACCTAATGCTAATGTGAGGCTAAACCTGAAGAAACTGGGTGAAGTGAAAAAAGTGCGTTAAATGTTCAATTAGGGTTTAATACCTCGTATGAAGATTGATTGATATCACCACGCCTGCAGATCTGCCTCGCCTAAAGGTATCCGATGGATACTCCCAGTTGCAAGTTGACAATCATAAGTCGAAAGTCATGGTTGGGTTGGATGGAAAAAAGGGGGGAAATAACCCACTCATGAGGCGATGTAGTGTTCATTCCATGGCGCCTTCCTTCACCCTCTCCTTCCATCCAGGTTTTAATGAATGAATACTACCTAGGAGGTACACACCGATATCCTTGGAAGCAAGATGGATACACGCCTAATGCTTGGCTGTCTTCCTTGTCTGGGAAGAATGGTCACACTGATTGATACGATACTTTGCACAGCCTCCCTTGTCATAAGTATATATACTCTACACGTTTATTATTACCCTCTGCGCGGTTTGTGCGAGGTTCTGTGGTAGGCAATCAGGAATTTTTCATGTCTCTTTTTCCTTTTAGCTCTCTTCTATCCTTTCCTTACTCCTTGTTGTCTTTTTTGACCTTTTTTCCATATTACAGATATGGAGAGTTCGGGCCAGAATCATAACAGGAATTCTCATAATAATAATGGATTTGTGAGTCCTTTCCTGAATGCTCCTGGTAGAGAGGTAAGCAAATTCCATGCTAGCACTGATCTCCTGAAACTAGGCTAAAGGGCTAAGTGATGAAAACGGCAGGGTCAAAGGCAGATAGAGATCATGCCAGGCCAGACAGATTCGATAGATACGAGCAGACTAACGGTCCAGCGGATACCGTCTCATACATCGCAGTCGTTCGATGGCGAGACTTTGCGGACGCGGTCGGCCTCCTTCAATTCATCCGTGAATACCGCCGTAAGATCAAGAGCAAATTCAGATGCGTACCTGGAGACGTTTCCGGTGTCCTACGACGATGTCCCCCTGTCCGAGGCTCTGAAGCCGGATCCTCGAAATGAGCAGGATTTCAATGTGGTCGATAACAAGTTCGCGTTCTCTCCGGGACAGCTGAACAAGATGCTCAACCCTAAATCTCTCGCTGCTTTCCGCGTCCTCGGAGGCTTATCTGGAATGGAACGTGGGCTGCGCACAGATCTGGTAAGTGGTTTGTCAGTCGATGAGGGCCGCCTGGAGAGCTCCGTCAGCTATAGAGATGTGACGTTATCTCTTCAAGATGGCGAGCGGCGAACAGAAACAGACGGTAAAAGCGCGACTGTCACGACCACCGTCCACGACACTGGTTCGCAATTTGAAGATCGCATACGTATTTTCGGTCAGAATCGACTGCCTGCGCGGAAGTCTACTGGCTTTTTAAAACTGTTCTGGCTTGCATATAATGACAAGATAATCATTCTTTTGACAATAGCTGCCGTCGTCTCCTTGTCCTTGGGTATCTATGAAGCGTTAAGTGGTGGGTCAGGTGTCGATTGGATAGAAGGGCTCGCTATATGTGTGGCCATTTTGATCGTCACTATTGTCACCGCGGCGAATGACTGGCAGAAGGAGAGGCAATTTGTCAAGCTAAATAAAAGAGTATTTACCTATACCCTCATTGCCCCTATCATTGGAGGAATACGCGTTGATTGTGCTGTAGAACGATGACAGGGAAGTCAGGGCAACTCGTTCGGGGAAGCCGGTCATGATATCCGTCTTCGATGTTACTGTTGGCGATGTCCTTCACCTTGAGCCTGGTGACTCTATACCGGCAGATGGCGTGCTCATTTCGGGCCACGGCGTTAAATGCGACGAATCTTCGGCCACTGGAGAATCGGACCAGATGAAGAAGGCAAATGGCCATGAGGTCTGGCAGCGGATCATGGACGGCACTGCCACCAAGAAACTTGACCCGTTCCTGCTATCTGGAAGCAAAGTGCTCGAGGGAGTGGGAACATACTTGGTGACAAGTGTCGGACCTTACTCCACGTATGGCCGAATTCTACTGTCACTGCAAGACTCAAATGATCCCACTCCCCTTCAAGTTAAACTGGGAAGGTTGGCAGATTGGATTGGATGGCTCGGTTCAGGGTAAGAAGCTGAAGCCTCTGTGCTTTCCTTTCCTTTCTTTTGGTAGCTGTCCTTGAAAGAGTCCACTGATCATGTCTTCCAGTGCTGCAATTATCTTGTTCTTCGCCTTGTTAATTAGATTCCTCGTCCAATTATCAGATAACCCTGCCAGTCCTGCAGTCAAGGGGCAAGAATTTGTGGATATTCTTATTGTCGCCGTTACTGTGATTGTTGTTGCTATTCCTGGTAAGTTATGGGCCCATTTAAAATCGAAATATTCCGCCCAAGCTGACTGGTGATTGTTTCTCGTTCAGAGGGTCTCCCGCTAGCTGTAACGCTTGCCTTAGCATTTTCAACAACACGAATGGTCAAGGAGAATAACCTCGTCCGCGTGCTTCGTGCGTGTGAGACGATGGGAAATGCCACCGTCATCTGCTCGGACAAGACAGGAACTCTAACACAAAATAAAATGACGGTTGTCTCTGGAACATGGGGTTTTGCTAGCAGCTTCGACCAGGCTCCAACTGATGGTGACAGACCTTCGGTGACTGTGTCTGAGATGGCTAAGCAGCTCTCGGCAACAGTAAGAAACTTAATCATCAAGAGTATTGCTCTCAATTCTACGGCCTTTGAAGAGGACAAGGATGGCCAGAAGGAATTTGTCGGCAGTAAAACCGAGGTTGCCTTGTTGCAGCTCGCAAAGGACTATTTTGGTATGGATGTGGCCATGGAACGTGCTTCTGAGGAAACCGTCCAGCTGATCCCGTTCGATTCCTCTCGCAAGTGCATGGGGATAGTATACCGGGAACCCAATGCTGGCTATCGTCTCCTTGTTAAGGGAGCGGCCGAATTGATGGCTAAGTCGTGCACTGCCACGATTGCAGACGTTTCTGTGGACCGCATCACCATTGAGGAATTCGCTGAAAAGGGTAACCAGAAAATTTTCGATGTTATCAACTCGTACGCGGTGAGGTCTCTTAGGACAATCGGACTGGTGTATCGGGACTTTGAAAGCTGGCCTCCCAAGGATGCACAGACTATGGAGGACGACCAGTCAGCAGCTGAGTTTGAAGGTGTCTTCCATGACATGACATGGATCGGGGTCGTGGGTATTCAAGATCCTTTACGGCCTGAAGTTCCTGCAGCAATCCGCAAGTGCCATGATGCCGGTGTGCAAGTAAAAATGGTCACAGGTTCGTCCCCTCTTATCCTTTTGAAAACGAATCTTGACAGCGCGACTGAGTCTCGAGTCTCGCAGGTGATAACGTAGCGACGGCTACCGCAATTGCGTCTTCCTGCGGCATCAAGACTGATGGTGGACTTGTTCTGGAAGGTCCTAAGTTCCGCCAACTGTCTGACAACGAAATGGACGAAATCATCCCGCATCTTCAGGTGCTAGCTCGTTCATCACCGGAGGACAAGCGAATTTTGGTAGAGAGACTTAAGAAGTTAGGAGAAACCGTCGCGGTAACGGGAGATGGGACCAACGATGGACCAGCCCTTAAGACTGCCGACGTGGGCTTCTCTATGGGAATCTCTGGAACCGAAGTTGCCAAGGAGGCTAGTTCTATCATTCTCCTGGATGATAACTTTAAGTCTATCGTCACTGCGATTGCATGGGGAAGAGCCGTTAACGATGCTGTTTCTAAGTTTCTTCAGGTAAGCTTTCTGGTCTAAGGACTCAATACCACAGGTCTAATTGTTCTGCCAGTTCCAAATAACGGTCAACATTACCGCCGTTGCTCTTACATTTGTGTCAGCTCTATACAGCAGTTCCAATGAGAGCGTTTTGAGTGCTGTGCAACTGCTGTGGGTCAACCTGATTATGGATACCTTCGCTGCTCTTGCACTGTTAGTGTCCCTATTGATCTCTTCTTGTTTGACCATGAGGAGATATGCTGATCTTTGCTATCTCAGGGCAACTGATGCACCTACAGATAAAATCCTTAACCGGAAACCTGTGCCAAAAAGTGCTTCTTTATTTACAATGACCATGTGGAAGATGATTTTGGGTCAGGCAGCCTACCAATTGGCCGTTACATTCATGTTATTTTTCGCTGGTGACCGCATCCTTGCATCTATCCTCCATGCTGACCAGGAGAAGCGTGAACGTCAGCTTAACACTATTGTTTTCAACACATTTGTGTGGATGCAGATTTTTAACCAGTACAACAACCGAAGACTTGACAATAAACTCAACATCTTTGAAGGTGTATTGAGAAACTTCTGGTTTATCGGGATCAACTGCATCATGGTCGCTGGGCAAATTATGATTATTTTCGTCGGCGGCACTGCGTTCAGCGTCATCCGGATTGACGGTCTTCAATGGGCTGTCTGTCTCGTCTGTGCCATCGCCTGTCTTCCTTGGGCTGTCGTCTTGCGAATGATTCCCGATAAGTATTTTGGACTTATATTCAATTCCGTGGCTGGATGCATGAGATTCCTTTTGAAACCCATTACCCGGGGTTTGAAGAGGACTCGGACTGCTATACAGCCGTTCAAACGTTTCATTCTGCGGCCATTCTGCCGAAGGCCGAATACGACTCCTGCTGCGTCGGATGAAGAAGCAGCAGCTTCGCAAATGAGTCTGCAGCTACAACCCTTTCAAGGCGCTGTGACATCTGATAATGGCAATACTGTGCCACCAATCACCATTACGACTTCTTAGCGGCCGTTGAATCTCCAGAACTGGCTCTTTTTTTTTGGTGTAGTATGGCGTATGGCGGTTGGCGGCTATATTTCGTCTTTTTCTTGTATGATGCAGACATATAGAGACCTCTTGGACTGGACGTGTGTATGGGTGTATCCACTCTGTGAATAGATTCCCATTCCTGGGAGATTAGAGTAAAGTGTTGTGATTATAATCCTGTGCGGTGTTACTCCGTTGATGAAGTATTTCTGGGCATCAACTTCAGCCAACTTTTATGCCTCAGGCTGCAAAAGGCCACAGGCCACAACGTCAGTATCCCAAGCTAGCTAACTAATAGTTTAAGTTATCGGTTTCACTTCCCAAAGCAACTCTTCTCCGTATCGAAAGCCAATATTCCTCTTTCATTTTCTAATTCTTTACATTTCTGTTCATGCTGCAGCTGGGGAGTCATACTGCTCCTTGACTTCGTTCCTGCCCGGCAGGTATTTGCCCACTCGTCCCTGGTGCCGTATCACGAAGTGTCTCCTGCTCCGCCCCGCGCTTCGTCCCTCAATATCCGACTGCGTACGCAACTTCCTGTTTTCGAGTCTGTTGCTCCAAAGTTACTATATGGTCTAACATATACGGCCCCATTTAGAATTGATGTTGGTATAGTTCGTCCATTGGAAGCGAAACGCAACAACACCGCCTCCCTAAAGAACTGGTTCTAGTCGACGAGATTAAACCAATCGCCAACCAGCCTAAACGGACATTAAACAAGAGAGAAAGCAAGCTCAACCCCGAATTGACTATAAACCAACCGTATAGAATATTATCAATTTCAAGGGAAAAGAAAATCACGTTAACTCAAAATGTCGCAAATCAACTACCGCACGATCAACATCGATGTCTACGATCCGGACTCCTCCATAAACTTCCCTATGGATACCCTCCTTCCACCTAATCTCCCGGCCCCCGCGACGTCAAGTGAGGCCGCTGCTGCTGCAACACAGGTACGCCAGATGCTGCGCGGAGGGGATCCCGAGGGAGCACTAAGGACCGTACTCGATACGGCGCCGTTGGGCGGCGATGACCGCGCGAAGGAGGTGCATCTCGCTACTGTTATCGAGGTTCTACAGGGGATTCGGCAGGGGGAGATGCTGAGGATTTTGGAGGGTGTTTGTACCGGAGAGGGGGGCTCAGAGAGGGCTGATTGTTTGATGAAGTACCTGTGAGTTCTCCTACTCCTTACCTCTATATGTGGTAGTTCCGTTTTCAATTCTGTTCCCTACTTACAGATATCTCGCTTTTCAGCTACAAAGGAATGGCTGCTCCGGCTCCTTCGAGCGGTGCCCAGTCCCCTCGCAAATCAATTTCGCCGCAGAGTACCGGGTTTTCGCAGATTCAGGCTCGGAATTTCGGTGAGGGCGGCGGTGGACAGCAGATGAGTGTGCTTCTTAGCTGGCATGAGAAGTTGGTTGAGCTTACGGGTACCGGGTCCATTGTTCGGGTCATGACTGATCGAAGGACTGTCTAAGAGTTTATTTGTTAGCTAGGGGGAGTTGATATCAACATTAGGGTGGTTTTTCCCTTTTTCTTTTACATCTGGATTATTGAAAATTGTGGCCTACCTTTGATACCGAAAGGGGAAAAGAAGTAGGACTTCCTTTTTCCATCTCTTTTACCATGGAAAGCTTCATTTATTAGGACCATTGGGCGAAAGGGGCTGGTTGCATATGAAATACAATGTGAAGGTCGGATTTCTCATTTTATGTTCATGAATAGATTATGCTTTTCCTCTTTCTACATAGATACAGATAATTTCCATCAGAAACTTCCTCCACCGAGTATATCCTTCAGATTCACTTCACCACTTCCTCTTTGCAATGGCTCTGCCTGACCCTTTCCTTCCTTCCAGCCTATCATGAAAATGATCCTAAACGTCGCGGGGATCCCCCTGGAACCCTCCTCCTTATGCAATTCGCGATAAATAGCCTCGTTGGCAAGTAACACGTCTCGCGAGAGGGGACCCATTTCACGATGAAGGACGGCATTCCCTTCCCCCATAGCTTGTAGATCCTCCATCAACGCAAACGTATCGGGGAACTCGACCACGATATCTTCCACGTCAACCGTGAGCATCTTGAACCCAGCCCGATTGAGTAGATTACCTACGTCCCTCACATCAGCCAGCGGAGAGACGTGCGGACTCACTCCGCCGCGCCTCTCCAGATCCGCGAGCTGCAGCGACGTGCGCAGCTCAAACAGCGTATCCCCGCCAAACATGGCTGCTATGAAAGGACAATCCGGCTTCAGGATCGTGTTAACCTGCGCTAGCAGCGATGGGAGATCATTAATCCAGTGAATCGAGAGGGAGGATAGCACCGCGTCGAATGTAGAGGGCTCGTAGGGTAGCGTTTCCAGGTCCGCGACCACATCCCGTTCGATGGAGAGTTGTTCATTAAATAGGAGATCCTCATCTCGATATAAAAGGGCGTGCGAGGTATCAATGCAGGTCAGCTTTGATATACGTGTTGCTAGTGGTTCTGACTCCCCCGTTGGAGAGACAGGATCAGGGTTCGGTGCTGTCAGTGCTCGGGCGATGTTGCAACTATTGGCTCCCAGGTCTAGGACATGGGGGAACGTTCGTTTTATATCCTGTTCTCTTTTTACTCAGGAATTAGTGTTTATTTTGAATTGATATCTGGAGCAACAATGGGTGGACTTGCCAGTAATCGTTCACATAGTCGCATAGCTACCTCGTCCTTGAGGTAGTCTGCTTTCCGGCTCTCTTCAACATTGAGCCCCGCGCGGTCTTTCTGGAGATGCTTCACCTTTCTGTTGAAAACTTCCAGGGTCGGGTTGCCTGGCGGTTGAGTGGCATAGGTTCTTAGTACTGTTGTTGCTGTTGCTGGCGCATGTATCCGTTGCGGACGAGCTCTGTGGATGAAGGGACGAAACAGAAACATGGTTTTCAGTCTTGTGTTGCCAAAAGTGATTTGAATTTATCAGATAATTAATCTTGAACAAAGTGTAACATTTTGTTTCAAATTCAATGCGTGGGGGATTCCTGCTGTTAGACAAGAGAAAAGACAAGTCTGACGTCGACTTTTCTTTCTCCAGCGGAATCATTCTAACCTCCGCATGGATCAAAAACAAAGAAGGGGTCAACCTCAACCACTTTCATTCAACTCGCCGACAACGCTTCTGGGACAAGTGAGTACTTTCTACGATCAACTCTTGAATCCAATTGCTATTGTTATATCTTTCTGGTGGAAATCGTCCTAATTCAAGATAGCAGCAGGTCTTAGAGTTTGGTTCCTCGCGAACGCGACAATTGTCACCACGCAACTCGGAACAGCTTATGAGCCTCATTTCCAAAGGAGAATGATAGAAATAGCTTCGTTTCGATATATGTACTGTTCATAATTCTCCGAAATATGGCGCGTCCCTTCCCCTACACCTTCATCTCGTGTCCCTGCGCCGACACCCCGGTTCCCGACCATTTAAGGATGAAGCGGAGATCGAGAGATAGCCCTCGCAAGGCAAATTTCGAGCAGTCCGGTTCGGGGGATGGTAAAGAGAATAAAGTGGAGGAGGTGGAAGAAGAAGAAGGCACTTTTGATCCTCGATCGCCGCGTGCGAACTTTTCTCTATACCCACCGGAGCAGCTGCTCTACTGCGAAGATTGTCATCAGATTAAATGCCCGCGTTGTATAACAGAGGAGATCGTAAGTTGGTATTGCCCTAACTGCTTGTTCGAGACTCCCAGCAGCATGGTCCGGAGTGAAGGCAATCGGTATGTGGTTCTACCCCCTTTCGACTTTTTGACTTGCCATTTCGCTTGCCTCTGGATAATTCTGATATCGAGCCTCCTATAGCTGTGCGAGAAACTGTTTCAGTTGCCCCATATGTACCGCTCCGCTCACAGTCAGTCCTGTTGATAGTGGGAGCCAGAATCAGCAGGGCCCCTGGGTATTAGCTTGTGCATATTGCATGTGGACGACTCTGGATATTGGCATCAAATTCGACAAGCCCACGAATCTTCGAATTCAGCTCTCTAAAATGATCGACTCCATACAAGGGAAGCCGGCTTCTTCTAGATCCTTTGGTGAACTGAAATCCCCCTTGTCCAGGTATTCGTCTATCGATGAGCCTAGTACCCCCGCATCAGAAAACCCAACGGAGAACGAGGAGACCCTGCTAGACGATCAGCCGGCTCTTGCTCCAGAGGCAAGGTTTGCTGCTTTGAAATTGTTCTACCGTAATCAGATCTCAGAAACGTCTGCTTCGCCAACTGACCCCCTTGGGAGTGATTTCGGTCTTGGATTTTCTTCACCTGGAGCACTGAACCGCATCATGTCTATCTACACTTCGACACTTGGTGGCCTCTATGGGGGCAGCAAGAAGCCCAAATCCAAGCCACCGGTGATGAGGGAAGCTCTGAATGCTAGTGAAGGCCTCAAAATCCCTGCGGCCGATGCCGAAGACCATATCATCCAGAAGATGGCATCCGATAACCGTGCCTGGGATGGCCTTGCGTCGATCGAACAGCGCAAATTTCAGCCACCAGATGCACGCTTCGTGGACGATCTGCTCCCCCTCCCCATGCTCCTGCGGACAAAACGCTCCAAGCGGTGCAAATCATGCAAGCACATTCTCGTAAAACCAGAGTCCAAGCCGCAATCGACACGCTTCCGTATCCGTCTCATCGCTCTCAGCTACATCCCTCTACCGACTCTACGACCTCTCACCCTTGGGCCTAACCCCAATCCTCTTATCCCTTCTTCAACGGTGGCGTCCATCCCAAATCTGGACGCACTCCCTCCTTTAAAACCAATCCAACTCCTCCTCACCCTGAAAAATCACATGTTCGATCCCGTCCGAGTCACCCTCGCCACACCTTCCACCACACCAGGAAGAATAGCTACCAAAGTTACCATCCTCTGCCCTCAGTTCGACATTGGCGCGAACAGCGACGTCTGGGATGAGGCCCTCCAGCAAGCTTCGGGAGATATCCGACCAAACCGCCCCGGTATGCCCGGCCATGAGAAAGTCGCGGAAGCAGGCAAAGTATGGGACAAGGGCCGGAACTGGACAACAGTTGCCCTGGAAGTAGTACCGGGAACCTTACCGGAAGGGCCAGAGAAAGGCTACTCTGCTCCGACGGCCAACAGTGACGATGCAAGTAACGATGATGGCGATGGTCTCCCGAAACTTGACTTGACACGTCATCAATCTCGAAACGATGCAGACCACCGATACGGACTGCAAGAGGACGAAGACGTCCTTGAAATTCCTGTCTTCGTACGAATGGAATGGGATTCGGAGAACCAGATCGAACAGCCTGTTGTTGGGAAGGGACAAAAGCCTGATACCGTCAAGCGGGAGTTGGCGTATTGGATGGTTCTGGGGGTTGGGAGGATCAAGGCGGATAGTTGATCTAAGTCTCAGTCGGAGGACCAGGTTGATATGATATCCTTAGCATGACAATTACCTTTCCTCCATACCCATAGTTTTTCATAGATGGGTTTTATTTTTACTATATTTAGTTGATCTGATGAGAATTGGATACCCTTCTTTTCTACGGAGTACGGAGTAAATATAGCATGTTACATCCGACCTAGATGGGGATAGGAACAGTCTTCTACAGGTGAAAGGCATACCTAAACACGGATATGCATATCGATGGGTGACTATACAATACTTTGCCGCGGGGACTCACGCATGGATGAAGGACTTTTCTTAATGCCGTACTTTTGAATTTCCAATGCGCGCAGAACACAGATACTTCAAAACAGGATAAAACGAGAAGACAAGACAAGCCAGACCAGACCAGGGTCATGATTTTAAATTTGTTTTGGCATTTTTCTCGGTATTTGTGTTTTTGGGTTCAGTTCCTCGTCACATTTGGCACATCAGAGAAAGTAAGACCGTTCCCGACCAGGTCGAATTGAATCAAATATTGTGCAATATTTGAACCTTGAAAGAGAAAAACAAATAAAAAAAGTATAAACTCCATGGGCTGGTAATTTTCTTTTTTTATTTTCTCTTTCAATATTCCCACGCCCTTCGCCCCATGGCGGTTTTTGTCACCCGACAAGACAAAAAGTCAGTCCCCCTTCTGTCTCTCTCTTGGCAATTAAATAAAAAGAGAAGAAAAGTAATAAAAGACATCAGAAAAAAGAAAATTGGCATTTCGATTCCGATTTTCCGAATCTAGTACTCAGACAGACTGCTCTGGGGGAACTCGAAGACAACGGATCGGCCGGTTAAGCGGCGGTAGACCTCACCGTAGGCATCGAGACGGTGGTCGACACCACCACGCTCCTTCTCATCCAGGATGACCTTGATGGTCTTGCTGCCGTCTTCCTTGGTGCGGGTGCGCTTGCCGACGATCTCGACGGGGTAGACGAGGTCGGTGAGGATGGCATCGTGGACGGCTGTCAGAGTGCGGGAACGGGGGCGCTTCTGCTTCAGGGAGGTGCGGCTGTTGACGGAGCGCTTGGGGCGGGGGAGGATACGGCGCTGGGCCACGAAGAGGACGTGGCGGTCGGAGAACTTCTTCTCGAGCTCACGGGTCAGGCTGCGAGGGAGAATCCAATTCATGTTAGCTTTCGTGCTATCATCTTTTTCTTTGTCTTCATTCGTTGTTTCCAAATTCGCGATTGCTTTGCAAATCGATCGGGCTCAATTGGGGGATGATGAATGGCATATGCTCGTACCGCTGCTGGACCTTGTGGAAGCCCTGGAGAAGAGGGACGGGGACGAAGATGATGATCGCCTTCTTTCCGTGACCGACCTCGACCTATAATTATGGCAAAAGAAAATTGTCAGATCTGGACATGGCAATTTCCCCAGTTTATCAAAAGCGAACTGGCCAAAATTGTTGCAGTTCTTTTCTTCTCCCCCAATTTATTATATCTTGTACAACAATAATTCCGATCAAAGTCCCCTCTCTTGCCTCTGTACATTTTATATACAGACCATATCAAAACCCTTATCACCCAATTGATCTCAAAATACAGACAAAAGAACAGATAATCAAAAAGAAAGTCCAAAAAAGAAACTCTTACCTCACGAGCAGAGGCAAACTGCAGGGGCCGAAGAGAGGCCTTCAGATCGGTCGTGTTGTTCTCCAAGTCGAAGAGAGCACCGGCGATCGTGGTCTCCAGCTCGGACGGGTTCTGCCTCGACGGCGAGTTGTACGCGATCTTGTTGAGAGCAGCCATGATTGCAGATGCCTGGGTGGTCGGAGCTGCTTCTGCTTCCTTTTGTCGGGGGGGAAAGGAAGGGGTTGTGCGAAAGGCGGGTCGTCGAGGGGGAGGGAGAAAGTCGAGCTTTTCAAAGGCGGCCTGCGATCCCAAATTCGACGATAATAATTTGTTTGACGCGAGGCTCGCCTGCTGTGGGATCGGAGCGGTTGGCTCGCTTAGTGGTCTCGCGCTTGTCCTCATATGGCTAGCGCATTTATCTAGGGGACTGCTGGTCACGTGTGTCTATTCGCCCTGCAGTATGTACTCCGGACAACGGACAAATTGGCTACGTTGCTGCTGCTGCTACCTTGAGGTCTTCTTCTATTAATATCTTCACTAGCTCTTATCTCTCTCCGACTCAATATATCCTCGAAATCAAATAGCCCAGGGTCGCCCTGGAAACAGAAGGGGGAAAAAAACAACCAGAACAGACAATTTAGAACATGGAAGTTTCTTTGGAAAGGATTAAGACAGAAATCACAAATTCGCAAGACGCCTTGAACGAACTGAGAGAATTACAAGAAGTTCACATATGCCACTGCCCCAGATTGCGACGCCATCCCCGACGCTGTATGTGGGCGTGGCAAGCTGATGACGGTGACCCGTCCAGAAACACTGTATCAACCCCTAACAAGTCCTAGGCTCAGCCAGATTTTTAACAAGCACAACCCTCTTTGGCTTCTGCATTGGTTCGGTCTCCAAGATTGACCCTCGAGTCCTCTCCCGGTCGTCCGCCTAGACCAGTTTGGCCCGTCCCTGCACCGGCTCGGCCACTCTTCAAGCTGCTCTCTGGGATCGCGTTGGCGATGGCGGTGAACACCTCTGCAACATTCACGCCGGTCTTGGCACTGGTTTCGTAAAACAGAAGGCTCTCTTCCTCCGCATATGCGCTCGCCTCCGCGGTTGTTACTTTCCGGGCATCAGGAGTGGTATCTTGCTCCTCTGTGCCCCCACCGGCAGCCTCTCCTCCATCAGATACTGCTGACTCGCCCTCACCATCTGCAGGTGATTCGCCAGTGGAATCCTTGCTGTCGTTGGCCAAGTCCAGCTTATTACCGACGAGTGCGATGACTATCCCAGGACTTGCTTGTCGCTGGAGTTCAGCGACCCAATGTTTTGCTTTGAGTAGAGATGACGGTTTTGTGATATCGTAGACAACGAGCGCAGCTTGGGCATTGCGATAGTACATAGGAGCAAGTGACGCAAATCGTTCCTGGCCGGCAGTATCCCAGATCTCGAACTTGATCGTGCGTGTAGGGAGGGAGCATTTTTGGGTTAGGAAAGCAGCTGGGAAGGCGGTGTTAGCCTTTCTCAACGCAATATGCTCGAAAGCCCAGGAGAGAGAGTCTTACCTCCTATAGTCGGCTCTTTATTTTCTTGAAAGTCATTATTGACAAATCGAAGAACGAGCGACGACTAGAGAGACATATTAGTTGATAAGAGCAAAGCAAACGATGAAAAATAATGACCCCACCTTCCCAACAGCTGCCTCTCCTAGGAGCACAAGCTTGACACTACTACTCGGTTTGGAGGTATTTGCTGACTCGGACATAGTTGTGTGTGTGTGTGTGTGTTTTAAAGGCTGGAATCAAAAGAACAAGGATTGGCCGGATTGCTGTAGTGCAGAATCAAGTAATGGTCATACGTAACGGGAAGGGCGTTCGATAGGGGAAAAGCCGAAGCTGGAAAGCAGCGAGTTAGTCTGACGTTGTACGTTGTATGTAGCTCGTACCCCGTGAGCGGTTTAGGCGGGCAACGTCGGCAGTAATTAGCTGGGAGGTTCGTCGAACTTACTCGGAATTATTACCAGGGTATGCACACTACCCTAATGGTGTCTGATGAAATGAAATAAACCGAAGATAAAAAGATGCTGTAGACGGTGACACACTTACACACAATGCACCGAGGATGGTAGGATTCCGTTCGGAGAGCGGCGCAGCTGAGGTCAGAGGGAGCTTTGGGAAGCAATGAATAATGAATAATGAGGGATGGAAAGGCCCACTCGGGGCAGGTGACGGGCGGCTTCCGCAACTGGTTTAGCGTTGGTTTCAGTCACGGGGCGTTCCGCGTGGCCTTCCATTTCCATTTGAAAGCACGAGATGCATGGACGAATACATCCAATGCTACGCTGTGGCTGCTGGCGGGCTCCTGGCAGATCCCCGTTTCGCCCTTTCCGGAGGCTGCATGATGCACGGCGTACTGGAACCTAAAGAAGTCTGCAAGAAAGTCAAAGTTGTCGCTAAGCGCGCTGTTTGTCGCAAGGGTGTCTGCATCGAGAAGCATTTAGCATCCAATCAATGGTGGAGAGAAGAAAAAGAAAAGAAAACTTGAATCTTTCTTTTAAAACATCCGTTGCCTTGTAATAAGTATTATTATTATTATTGTTTACTATCTAATCGATCAAGAGGACCAGCCTCAGGGAAATGCAACTGGTAGTCTTATCGGTTTGTGGAGATACACCAGACCCCCGTCGCACAGCCGATGTTGCATGGAAATCTGCAATCGTATCGGGGCACATGCTAGACAAACAAAGGACAGAGCCTAATCCATGCTTAGAACCGCCCGTCCTCTGAGGAATCACAATCATGTGTTGGGACGAATTGTTTCAGAAGTCCATGATCTCATGCCGGGTTATGATTGCCCTGATATTGCAATCATATCATTCTCCAGTACTCTAATATTACACACACACACTAACGCACACTGGTAACCGCCAGTGTCCAACAAAGGACATAGTCAAACAGAACAAAAGAAAAGAAAGCAAACCAAAACCATGTTTGACCGCGAGGTCCAAGTTCTCTAAGCTCCTTCTGGTGTCAAACCATGCATTCCCATGTTATTTCCCTTCCCGTCTATACCAAACGCCAATAATTGAAAATATGAAAATAAGGCAAATTCGAGTCAAGTACTTTTCGAAGCCCGAATCGATCAGGGTTAAGTCGTGTCAGTTTTATTAAAAGATATAAGTGTTGGATAATCCGGTCCGTCACCGAGATCAGAAGGAGAAGGGAAGGTGTAAAAAAAAAGGCGAGAAAAAAAGTAATTTCGAGGTTCGAGAAGGGTGTCCATGCCGAAACGGTGCCCAAAAGCGTATTAAAATAGGTGAAAGCGTATATAAACCCGAAGATTCAAGAGAGTAATTACATGAAACTGAGCGGTGGGTTAGCCGGTGCACCTGGTCAGAATGGACAAGACAGCCTCATACAGCGTAAAGGTCGACCCGATGGCGAATACTTGTCAGATGCCGCAGCTCCTGGACTGGGAACCACAGGAATTGCTTCGGCGATCGACAAACAATCCCGGGGGACGAAGGGGGGCCGGTAAGTAACGAGTCGGACATCCTTACTTGGGCGGTGGTGGAGGTGCCCCCGGCTTCTTGATGCCAGTTGTGTCGTATGCCCCGCGGCCCATGTTGCAAGCTGAGAAATCTCGGGTCATCATTGTGTGAATTCTGCACAAGAGCCATAGTTAGTCTCAGTCACTTAGGAAGGACGGTTTAGAGACGGTGGCAAGATACAAGAAAGTATTCAGCGGGAAGATAATTCGGAAGGAAAAAAGGGCCACGAGACTCACGGGAAGATTAAATGATTAAATAAGGAGTAATAATACACAGAAGAAGGTCGAAAATTATAAGTGAACTATAACGCAACGAGCTGACAGTCCGACAGGGTTTCGAGAGATCCCACAAACAAGGACAGGGTAATGCAAGCGGAACGTCGAACTAAAGGACAGATTGGACGAAGGGATGCCCTTATGAAGAGCGAGCGCAGTGTATCGTGGGTGGTGCAGACCGCACTGCAACAGCCGCGGCGGACGGCAGATGAAAATAGGGCAGGAATGTGACGCCGAATGATCTCAAAAATTGGGTGCTGGAGAGGAAAATGACAATTGGGAGCAATAAGAAGCGGGATAGATGATAGGCTCGGAGAGATCGTCTTTGTCCTAACTTCAGTTTACTATCCCCGTCTTTTGTCTTCCCTTTTCCTTATTGTTATTGTTGTCAATGAATATTGGCTTTCGGATGTCAAAACCAGCAAATTGCAAATCGGAAAGGCGTGTTCTGCGAGTTCATGGAATCGTAAACAAGGTGACGCAGATCGACTGGTTTGTTTGGGAGAAGGATTTAATGTATGGCAGGGGAGGTAGGTAGCAATGAAGAGAGGGAAGAGAGAGATAGGGGGAGCAGGGAGAAGAGGACAGAGGCGCTTATTTAAATACCGTAAAAGGATTGTATAGATGAGGATGGGGAGATGGAATAAGATTGTGGCCAGATTGCTTGGAGTGTCAGTAGCTTGATGAATATATTCATTTTCAGCGATTTATTTTATTTTTATTCGGTGGCCTGACAGGTTACAAAGAAAAAAAAGGAAAATGAGAAATAATGTGAGCAAAAATAATAATAATATTAATCCCAGGATAATGAAAAAAGGGAAAAGAAACCCCAGGCCATCATAATAATAGAACAGCGTTCCTTTGTTATGACTCGCTGATCATTAAAAAAGAAAACAAAATCAAATAAATAATAATAATAATAAAAATAATAATAACAATCAGCTTATTGTCATCCAAATCAACGCGGCTCTCCCGTTCGACTGTCCCAAGGGAAAGGTTACGGTAGGGAACGATGCGTGGATGATGGGCGATGCATTGTACCCACCGTCCTGGTATTTTGCATTTTGCACATGGTATGTTAGACGGTTTGAGACCGTTCTTTTGTCCGCGGTATTTTTGTAAACTATATTTGCCTAGGTCGATACGACAGGCATGCTCCTGGAACAATCACTCCTCGCTAATTAATCCGTGCCACAGGGTAATAAAGCCATGCCATGCTCCTGCATCGATCGCGGGGAGACTGTTGGGACCTGCAAACTGGGAACTTGGAACAGGATTTCGGGGAACAGGAACAGGATCAGGATCAGGAACAGTCTCCAACCCGAAGGAGCAAACTGTAAATTTAAATGGACGGGGGCGGATGCGATCCGAACCGTGTTATTGGCTCCTGTGGGTGAGCAACGCAGGTACGGGATTTCCGGAGATACACCGTTGGGTCCGATTATATACTACTATACTAGTATACAATATCGATTCCAGGCCAAAAGGGGATCGAGCTGCTGCGGGCAGATCTCCATCCCTATTTTCTGGTTTTTCTTCTAACCGCACGTCGAGACGATCAGACAAAAATACAAGCAGGGCACGTGGGCTCGGACAGGGGTCAGATCCACGATCAAACAGCTAGGTACGGAGTACTACGTATCTGGAGCTCTCCCAATAACCCAAACGAGCTGAAGCGAACTATCGCCGGATCTGGTTTAGTTTAGGGGAAGTGGATGCCGGCAAGCTTCTGAGGCCTTCTAGTCCTTCTAGCGCCGTGACCCTGCAGTAGTTATTAGCAGTAATACCATATCTATTGGTAATGTGATGTATTACCGCGTATTCTCCGTCTCAGCAAGAACTAACTTCCAGTCCGTCGCCGCGGATGTCCTCCCGTCGTCATCCAGATTGTCCGTCCACGCGATGATACTCCATCCCATCCCATCCCTGAACGCCACTGTCAACCCATTTGGGACGTGGCTGAACCTCCGGACGTTATTAGACATTTCTATTTCGTTCGTTGCTCCACTCCCAGCCTCATTATCGGGGTCATCGCATTCCGATCGATTGGGTCAACTCAAAGCCTGCTTCATCTTAAAAATCAACCAAAGCTGTCTTGATATCATATCTACGGAGTACGGGGGCTGGAAGTGTATCTTCTGGGGTCTAGAGACAAGAATACTGGCAGCTTAGCGCAAGGTGTGGCGTAATGCATACAAAGCAGGGAGTCTGTGTCTAATGGAAATCCCCCATGGCGTCACCTCGATATAATGGATCATTACTCCATAGGTAATGCTCCGTAATGAATATCCGGCTGGATGGATAGGAGTTAGCTAATTTTTCTGCCTAGCGACTCCATAGCATCGTTCTAGAAACGTTCGATGTCAGGTTTTATTATTGAAAACAAAAATCATGCTCATTCCCGAAATAGTAAATAGATTTTTGTTTTTTCTTTTTTTCTTTTTTTTTTCCCTTTTAGTGGACCATCAGGTGATAACTCGGGCTAAGTCTGGACGCGTATCGATCTCTGGAAATGAATTGAGCCCTGTGGTTAGTCCACAGCACTAGCATGCAAAGCCCAGAAGCATGGCAATTGGTAAATAGATATCCTATCCAGCCACAGGGCTCATCATATCAGCAGCAAACTGCGGCTGGATGCATTAGCTTGCATGTCCCAAAATCAAGGTTTTGAAGAGTCGGAAATTGAATACGGTTACATATGCCGCATGGCATCCTGCGCTGCATTGCATGGCCATGCACCCTCTCTCTCGTCCTGCTGTCACACGGGCGGCACTCCGGACCGCGTGGGAAATCTGCAATGCACGATGGGATAATATTACCCGCCCCTGTGGAACCGGGCGATCTAGCACTGATACTATTTGGGGAGGTTTAATATCATGGAGAGAAATCCTCGTTGCCTAGATGGACATGATAGCAGATGAATACTACGCCATTTCCGTGGTACTTCCAACAGTGGGAGAGAATACGTAATGCCAGTCCCGGATTTTTGAATTTTGAAGGATAATTAATAGTCGCCATGGAAATGGACCTTCATGACGTTCGAAAAGGGGTGGCTCCTCATCTCTAAATTAATACGTTCTATCCCGTTTTGGATTTATGACAACATACATCCATGGAGAAATGTCCTCCCCTTGTCTTATGTTAAGAGAAAAAGAAAAAAAAAAAAAAAGTAAACAAGAGGCAAAGGAAAGCAGATCCATGGATCAATTTGCAGGACGTACGCAGGAATACAGCACAGCATCCTTATCTACACAGCTCGAGGAATGTCCGGATATGGAAAAAGAATAAAGTACGGAGTACTGTTCCCGAATATCAAGTATATCAAATACCAAGTGGAGTCCCAACTGCAGGATCATTAGGCTGAACGAGAATATCCCACGCCTTGGATCGATCGTGGCCCCGGTTGCATTGCTGCTCTGCTGCTGCTTGCTTCTTCCAGATACATGCATTATGCATGCACGGGAGTTACCCACTATTCCGGAATGCTGTCCGGACCCAAAGTCGATCAGTTACTCTTCTTTTTACCATCCGTGCCGTGGATTTCTATCCGACGGAGTTCTCATGCACTCCTCCGAATGACGCATCAACTGCATGATGATGCATATGGGAACGCTCATTATTATTGATAGACTACCACGTTGGATTCCGCCTTCCCGCGTGGCGGCCCGGCTTCCCCCCGAACCATTCATTTGATGTTTTTGTGACTTGGTAATTTAGGGGGTTCCCACTGATGGTGCCCAGCCCGGGAAAATATCTTAAAAGGCGATACATCACCGGAGAGATTTGGGCAGGCTTACTATCTCTAACTGACACATGTATATACCATGTATTTCTCCTAAATGATCCTACTTCCTATTCTGTCTATACTTTTCTCTTCCGCTGCTTTTTCCGAAACCAGAAGAGTACGCTGCCCAAAGAAGTAATATGTCATCGATTAATAAGCGCGATCAAAGCCACAGGGCTGAATGAGATTTATCACATACACTCTATTTCAATGGTCTTATTTATCCCTGTTCCCTACTCGGTACATCTAACTGGAATTCTCTGTGGCTGTGTTATGACTCTCAGTCATGATGACTGTCTAGCTGAGCTATTCATGATCCTCCCCCTGTCCTATATGTCTTTTGAGATCTGATGCATGTTGAAGCACTCTAAGCTTCACTTTTTATTTCCTTCTGAATCCTTCAAGAGAAATTTTGTCAGACTGTATACGATCTCACCGGCAGGAGCAAGGCGAATAATCACCTTTGTTCTATGATGATGCATTACACTGGTCTCTGGATGGACTTGCAGTCTCATCGCAATGCGAGGTAACCCAGACCAAGGAATCAGCCTCAATCCCGTCCGCATCCGAGTCAATTCAATTCCTACATTGGAGACTGTTTGCAACTGCCAACTGCATATGGAAATGAACTGAGTTAGTTTGCATTTCTTTGTCTACTAACCACGGTTCCCCTTCCGCCGATTGAACCCTTCAAACCTGGCGCTGACAGTGCTATGTCGTTTCAATGGTTTCGATCCGCGGCCTCTGTTTTCCATCCAGATACAAAGCAATTATTTCCTTACCAGTTTGCTCATCTCCCAGGCTGACAACCAAACATTTCCGATGCAGGCCTTGAAATAGACAACCGGGGTACTACTACTAAGGACCGGCTCTAGTGTTTGTTCTCGGTCAATATGCTGGACTGAATATACTGCAACCGATGTCTACATAAAATCATTTACTCGTAATAGGCGTTAGCCTGACAGGTATAGAATCCAGTACTTGATATTAAATTGATCAGTTAGATATATATATCCTTACCAGCATCACGGAATCCCATGCAGGAACGCAAACCCGAACAAAGACCAGAGCCTTGTATGAGGATCCGGGGGTTTCATTCAGGTATCCTGTCCATTTCCGTGGGAGGATTTCAGGGCTCAATGCGTATTATCGATGAACCGCTTACGGGTCTGGGTGTCGATGATATACCACGTCGCTCGGGTGAGGTAGTTCAGTCCATCTATGCTAATGGGTATGGCAGCAGCTAGCCTGGAATTAGGAAAGAGAGGGATGAGGACTTGCAGAGAAAGCATGAAAGAGTCCCCTCGGAGTGTGGTAGACGCGATGTGATCTCTACAGATTGTGGCCAATACCAGTGGTGTAGTGGAAGCGAGACGAGGTAGATGAAGGTAAAACTGGATCCCATTGTGCAAGAAAGAGCCATTGTATTCCTGGTTGACACACTCTCTGCTCGACTCAGGACTCGCAAGTTGCAGCACCAGATTGGGATCCACTGGCGTCTCTGGACTGGGGATAAGCGGGGAACTGCCATGAACTAAGCTTTTAATCGTACGAGGTCAATGTCTCAGCGATTCCTGTTAGTGATCGAAGAAAACAGCCATGATGGTCTGGTGTATGATGTGGGCAATCTGAATGCTTCCAATGCCGACCATCTCCAGAATACTATGCTATAAAATCTCAGAATCATCTCAGTATTTACGCTGTTCCATGGTTAGGGCAAGGGCAAACGAAAGTCAGTGACTTGGAAAGGAGCGGATCTGCCGGAAGCGGCAATAATTATACGAACCGGGATTTCACTGGCGTGATTGGACAGGAACCCGGATTCTTTCCAGGGTTCCTTCTCCATTCCCCATTTTTTGTTTTATTTTCTTTGCATCTTTTCCTCTCTTCTGGCAGAAGTCGCGAGACGACCACAGAGCTGACTAATACAGTAAGGCTGAATCTTGTAGGTTCTCGCGCTAGTTCCGAACAGGAAGAGCTTGCGAGCGGAACCGTCGGCATCGGAGATAACCGTCTGACGGAGTATTATTTATTAATCTACCTTCTTACTCTGTACTCAGGTACAAACTTCTCCCTTTTCGTTGCTCCCACTTTCGCTTCACTTTTCTCGTTTCTGGCTGTCTCTGCCTTCTGCCGTTCTCTTTCCTAGCAAGTGCCAGTTCTTTCTCCGTCGAATACCGCGTTGATTCCGTTGTCCACAGCCGCAAAAATTCTACTATTGCACCCGACGGCCGTCTTGGCATGATATATCGGGCTATAGTCATATATTGACAGCGTATATTCTATATTCTTACATATTGGTTAATCAGCTTGACTTCTATTATCGTTCGCTCATTACTTTTGTTCTTTCCCAACTCCAACGTCGCAAACATGTCTTTACCCCCGGGATTCAATCCAAACAACCCGGAACAGGTCTCCCAGCTGCAGATAGATCTCTCGAACAGCTGCTATCCTCTTATTCCCGGCATAGGTAACTCCTACGGCTATAGGCCGTCTCTGGCAGCCGGCATTGTCTTCTTGGTTCTCTTTGGTCTGTCAATGATTGCCCATGCGGTGCAATCGATTTGGAAAAGGACCTGGTGGTCCATGGTTTTCACCGTTGGATGTATTAGTATGTTTTGCTCTTTCCCCCCTTATGTTGGTCTTAATTGCTCTTACTGATGTTGTATGAAAAAAAAAAAAAAAAAAAAACAGCCGAAATATTAGGCTGGGCTGGTCGCGTTTGGTCTTATAAGTGCCCATATAACATGAATGCTTTCCTAATGCAGATCACCACCCTCATTATCGGTGAGTACAGATACCATTGACTACCTTCAAGACATGAATTGTACTAACAAGATCCCATTGAAGCTCCCACGTTCTTCACAGCAGGCATCTACGTCATCCTAGGAAACTACATCAAGCTTCTAGGCCGCAACTGCTCCATCCTAACGCCAAACCTCTACCTCTGGATCTTCTGCACTTGCGATGTCGCCTCCCTCATCATCCAAGCCATTGGAGGCGGCATGGCAGCTACCGAAGCAGACAAAGTAGACGGCAACACCAAACCAGGCACAGACATCATGGTCGCCGGAATCGTCTTTCAACTCTTTTCCATCTCCGTGTTCGTCGCCTGTGCCGCAGATTTTATCCGTCGCTCCCTCCGTCGCGGTCTCCTTCAGACCCTCGGTAAAGGCCGCGGTCCTACCTTCTTATTCGCTGCTATGATCTTTTCCATCCTATGCGTCTATGTCCGTTGTATCTATCGGACCATCGAGCTAGCGCAGGGTTGGTCTGGTTTCTTGATTACCCACGAGAGGTTCTTTATTGCCATGGATGGTGCTATGATGGCTCCTGCTGTGGGTGTCTTTAATTTTTTCCATCCTGGGTGGCTGTTACCGAGTAGTCTTCCCGAGTCATCGGATTTCGGTCATGAAGATTCGGGCCTTGGGTCCTCGGATGGGATTCACGGGGATGGATATGATGATGATAAGCGTCCTCAGTCAGAGTTTTAGTCTTCACACTTTATTTCCCTTTCTGAGAAGCGCACACACACAGTTCGTGTTTCTTTCCTTTCCACCATGCTCCCCTTACATATATTTCCTTTCTATCTTGCATCTAACATCAACGGTATTGGTTGGTCCAATTGGCAAAGCATTATGGCTGATACCCTACTTTTCTTGTCAACATTATTAGACAATACCATAAACAATAATTAATAACAGATAAACCTGTACATGTATTGGTAATACTGATACTATGTCGAAACAAAATATAGCCACTACACCAAAATTCAACGCCGGTTATGGACTGACTGGGCTTACACATAAATATAATCTCAACATACCTGTCCTTGGCAGGGGGTAGTGTCATAGCTTATGCTGTAGACCATATATTACATACGACATACTATATACTATATAGCGCAGCTTGTAATGCTCAATTCAGGGGTTCACCACCACCCCGTTCCCCTGACTGGGCTTTTGCAATAATTTGTCCACAGAGGGTAAAAGTGGCATGAAAATACACTCGACATGAATAAAAAACGCGCGCCAAATGGCAGGAGTGGAGTAGAGAGATGCCCATCCGGAAGTATAATACAGAGTACCCAAAAAAGAAAACAATAAAAAAAAAGAATTTTATTTCAAATCCCTTCTGGATTTTGATCAGATATTTTGAGACTGGAAAGAACAAGTGCTTGCCGATCCAGTGTTCCAAGAATAAGCTGCCATTAATAAAAAAGAAAACACAAACAAAAAGGGCCAAATATAAATAACAGAAAGAAGAAATAGCCCTGCTTTTCAAGATCCCCTATGCCTTAGCGGAGGATCTCTTAGACCCTCTCAGCTTGGGGTTGGCGGTAGTCCTCTTTTTCTGCTTAGACTGAGAGCTCGAATCACCGCCTTCAATGAATTTCAGCAACTCATCAATATTGCGGGTGTCCAGTTTAGGTTGTTGAGCCGCAGCTGTTCCAGCTGTCTCCGGCGCCGACTGGCCGACCTGAGGCTGGACGCGGGTTCCAAGGGAGCGGGTGGCCATGTTGATGCGGCGAAGGCGACGAGCTTGGATATCCTTGGCATGCTTGGCGATCGACACAGCGTTCTGCGTAAGCTGTTCGAGCCATGTCTCGGCTTCCTTCGTGTTACGGTCATCGGGTCCGAGCTGGTTGAGGAAAATGGAGTAGGCGTCACGCATCTTGTTGACGGCAGCCTTGGAGTCCTGGTCCAGAGCCAATGCTTGCGCCAGCTGGAACAGGATAGTTGCCGTGTTGATAGACTGCTTGCCAAAGAGCTCCTCGCACACGGCAAGTGATGACTCGAACCATTTCCGAGAGTCAGAGTACTGCTTGAGATGCTGCAACATCACTGCAGCATTGTTCATCGTCGTAATAGAATCGGGGTGGCTAGCACCGTAGATGACCTTCCAGAGGTCCATGGCGTGCTTGATATAAACCAAAGCGGTCTTGGTATTTCCATTGGCATGCTCGAACAAACTGAGATTGAGGTAGCTCAGGATGGTGTCAGCCGAGTCAACTCCCAAGGTGCGTTCAGTGACGATCACAGCTTTGCGTGCCAGTTCGACTGCAGCATCCTTCTCGTCTGTCTGGTAATACAGCATGGACAGTTGATGGTAGAGTTTGGCAACCTCTGGGTGAAGGATACCATATATCTGCTCATGCAAAGACAGAGATTCTAAGATGAGCTCCTGGCCCAGCTGCTTCTGGTTTTGCATGAGGGAGATTCGCCCGGCTTCCAAAGCCTCCTCAGCCAGGGAGCTCCTTGGTGAGGCATCCTTGACAAGAGGCACAATGTTAAGGATATCATCCGGAACAAACGAAACAGTGGCCTTTGCATCTGCAGAAGCTCGGTTCGGAGAGGTAGAATCGCCACTCTTCTTCTTCTTCTTCTTGCCCTCATCGGCGGTGGCACCATTAACGCCATTAGTGGTGGCCGGCTGCTCCTTACTTGGAACTTCAGACTTGGTGAAGACGAATTTGCGGGCACCCAGTTGAAGACCGAGCTTGATGGAGACGTCACGAAGAAGCTGCAGGTGTCTCAAGGACTTGAACCATTCAGGCTCCAGGGTGAAACGGTAACGGATCGTTACCTGCTTCTCGATCTCGGCCCTGAGAGTCGCCGGGGTGACTTTCTCAAAGGAGAAGTCACCCTCTGGGAAGGCCTCGCGAAGCTCTTGATCAATCTCCGGGCGAGGTTCAGGGTTCAAGTCAGTGCCCAACAGACAGTTCAGCAGATGGGCAACACAAGAGGCGGCAAATGGTCCGGGTACGTCGCGAAGATAAGAGTTAGCAATGTGCTTGAATGCACGGACAATCATCTCCTGAACCGCGAGAGTTGTAAGAGCCTGTAAACGAGAACCCTTCTCTTTGGACAACTGAGTCAGCTTGCCCAGATACCGAACATTGATACCGCGCTTGTGCAAGAGTTGGCTCAGAGATTGTCCATCCATAGGGAAGCCCACTTCTCCGTCGTGCAGATCCTGGACAAGTTCCGGCAAGACCTTGGATCGCAAGAAGTCGCAAGCATCGCGAACCTCTTTCTCATCGCGAGCCCATTGCTCCTTTTCTTCCGCTGTCTGGGGGATCTGACCGCTGCAAACGTCTGGGTTGAGAGCAAACTCAAAGCCGGAAATATCCACTCTTTCCTGCTCCACCGGCTCCTCGGTCTTCTCCTTCTCCTCTCCTTCTTTAGACTCAGCCTTTTCAGGGGCATCCTCTTTGGCCTCCTTGTCCTCTTGAGCCTTCACATTGCGGCGCTTCTCAACCTCTTCTCTCACGTACTGGCTCATCTTGTGGCGCCAGAACGTTTCAACGAGTTCCAGTCTCAGAATAGACATATGATGAGGATAGGTATCCTTACCCTCCTCCTCTTGCCACAGAACGTCCAGGGGGGAGATGCGATACAGATCAAGCACATACTTCCTTCCATCAGTACCTAGAAGGCCCTTGGTCTCGACGCTGCCTTCCAGATCGTGTCGCTTGTTATCCTTATCCCACACAGGGTGCTTCTTGATACGGAGAGCCTTAGATAGCTTTTCAAAGACGGGTACAAAATCCGGGTGCGTAGCAACGACCTCCTTGCCTTCTACACCACCATAGTCGATCTGATGCTCACCAGGCTCCCGCTGCTTGAAGATACCGGGCACGATACTCTGGCCAACAATACGTTTGCCAAGATAATCAACAACAACGGTCCCCGGTGTAAAGAGGCCAGGAATATCCAGCTGGTTCACGGCTTTGATCCCCAGGACGTCCTTGCCAACCGCCACACGAGCAGCTTCATCGCCGCCCTCAGAAGCAAAAGTGCCGACACCATCGGCACCGAAGGAATAGAAGATGTTATTGTAAACAAAAATCTGAGCGTCACGACCCTCAGTGGGGTTCAAGGGTGCAACTTCGCCCCTCGCTACCAGGACAGCACCACGGGCGGCAGCCTCGTTGTAGTCAGCAAACAGCTTCGAAGTCAGGCGTTCCCTGAATACCCTGTCCTGGACGGTTTCGCGGGGGAGCTCCCTTGTAGTCTGGAACTCCTCGTTCCAGTCCCGCAAGGTCTCCGCATTGTCAGCTCCCGAAAGCAGGTAATTCTCCTGGGACCGCGTAATATCTGGTTGGTGAGCATTCACGCTGGATGAGGTCGGGGGAACAAGCCATGGGTTATTAGGAATGGCATTCTGGAAGGGGAAGGTCGTCAAGAGGTCTTTCTTGTTATTCGACTCCTGTAGGGCCTCGAAGGCGGAGTTGAAAGATGGTGACAGGTGAGAAATCAAAGTAAGCAATGAATGCGCCTTGGACTTCTTATTAGGTGTGGGTTTCGGAGACGGGTCGAACTTGCTGTTGGAACACTTGTTCACGTAGAAGCCGGACACATGCGAGGTAATCTGGAACTGCTCGCCTTCGTTTGTGGTGACCTGGAGATATAGCAGATGGCCCTTCTGACGGAGGTGATATGGAGGAGGGTTCCATGCGGACAAAGAAATGGCCTTGACGGTCTTTGGAAGAGGAGGCTCGGGCCTTGGGAGGATCGTGTCCAGAGAAGAAGGGGCAGCAGGATCATACTTGGACAGAGCGTGTTCCTTTTCCGATGCCTCGCCTTCTGCAGTGACGGAGTCGTGCAGAGACAGGCCAGCGTTGATGCCGTGGAGGGTATCGATGCGGTCACCTGCGGCACCGACCAGCTCCCGAATTCTGACGACGTGCATACGGGCCTCCTTCTCGGTGTATGGATCTTCCACCAAAATGACCTCTGAATCTGGCTTCAAATCCTCCACCTCGGACAGTTCCACGAAGTCATTTATGCGTTTTCCGTTGCACTCCAAGTGGAAGCAAGTATACTGGAAAGTGCCAGGCAGCTCGACAATAGATTGGCGAACATCTTGCACTTGCTCTTGGGTGGACACCTAGTGACAGACAGACCGATTAGCGAAAAACAAGCCCTTTGCGATTTGTGTTTCGGGGGCTTTTCTAATACCCACCATGACTTGAATTTTGTACGGGTCATGGGGGAGCTTAACGGAGATCTGGAAAAGGCCTGACCATCTATTATCAGCTCACTGCCAAAAAGAAATTATAAAAATAAAAGGAATAAGTAAAGGAGGCATGACTCTACTCGCCTCCACCGTTGGGTTCTTCCCCTTCTTTTCCTTCTACATGATCTCCATTAGTGGTGGGTTCGGTCGGCTTGGGCTGAGCGGACTCTTCAGATGTCGAGTTAGCTTCTCGTGCTTTGATTATATTATTTTTTCCCCCTTTCTCCCTGCAATCGTGTATCCTCCTCTCGATTCTTCTAAGAAGATGGCTTTCGGCGTTGCAGTCCTGCCTGCATGCTTGGACCTCATTTTGAGAGAAATTCAGAGCAGAACAGACCCACCTTTGGAGTGCGCAACTTCCTCGGTTTGTTGAGCCATTGGGGAATTGATCGAGTTGAAGAAAGGGCTGAAGAAACAGAAAGGATAACCGTTGAGAAGAAATCGGTGACCGAGACGTAACTTAGAGCTGCAAAGAACTGGGCCCAGAAGCTGCAGAAGCTGCTGCTGCTATGGCCGATGATGCAAGGAAAGGAAGAATAATAATACACGAGTACGAGGGCAATTGGGAAGGAAGACAGCCCCGAAGACCTCCAAAACAACGAACAGAAGAGGAAGATGCGGAAGAGATGGAACGACGGAGATCTTCCAGAGAGGAGAAGGTCTTTCTGTCTTTTTGCTTGGTTTCCTGGGAGAAAAATTATTTCGCGGCCGCGGAAGACGCTCGGAAGCGCTCGGGCGGCTACTGGCTCGGGGAAGAGGCGATTCTCCACATGACGTCTCGCCGAGGAGGCCGACATATCCAGTTACCCGGGGCTTCATTCTCTTTTCTTGTTCTTGCTGAGGGAATTCTGTGGTGTAAAATCTTCATCGATGGCTGTCCGAGCTGCTGTTAACCTGCATGTGGTTGTGGACACCATGTTCTCTCCGCAGTCCCCCAGATCTGATGCTCCGATGCTCGCTGGGTTCACAGACCGACTGCCAAGCCCATGAGATGGCGGTGCTGAGCTGGGGCAGGCCTCCGCTTCTGCGTTGACTACAGGAAGCTGAACGCCATTCCACGAAAAGACTGATACTCCTTACCATTGATCGACGAGCTTATGAACCGCCTAAATTGAGCTAAGGCCTTCACCAGATAGGACACCTGACAGGGATTTCACCGTCTACGACTGGAGCTTGAGGACACGGATCTAACCACTTTTCAGACAATATATGGTACGTACAAGTACCATACTTCATTTTGGGTTGGCAAATGGACCTGCAGTATTTCAACAGCTTGTGAATGAGACATTTACGGACGAGGCTCAATTTTCCAAGACACCACAAGAGGCATGAAGAATCGTGGTGCGCAGTTCTTCCCACAGGAACCAGGGCAGCAAGTGCACAATCTTCTGGGATCTCAGGCCACATCAATACCCTGACCATCACTTCCACACTGACCTCAACTACCCAACTGAGTTTCCTGACATTGAGATATGGCATCTACCTCTACCGCAAGTTACGGCTTTTCTGGACATTTCCTGACCCTCCCATCGGGTGCCCAGCTGCAGATGACCCGTACTACATTGCCCACCTTGGACTCACGCATTCAGGATATGAAAATCCTCACCCACAGTCGCCAGCCAGCTTATGGGGGCTACTACCCTGTCAAGATGCCCACTCCTGCCCGGTACATTGACGCCATGTTTCTGCTCTATCTCCGAGATCTTGCAGGGCAAAGAACATTAGGCCACTGGAAAATTGAGCTAAATTACCTGATTAGCTATGTCCTAGAAGATGGAGTCAATCTTCAGGTGGATCTTGCTGAGCCATTCCGTGAGTGGGCTAGACGGCAAATAGACCTGGTCTATGACCAGAAGAGAGACAGTGATAGGGCTTTCAAATTTCACGACCAGCTTGATTCAACTAACCCATGAGGGCGGATTCCATCTATTTAACCCCTTCAAGTGAAGGCCTAGTGCCCAAAGCTGGTAAACCAAAACATGTGTAGATGAAGATCGTTTCAACATTCTAAAGCCATTACTACTACAGCACATCCTATTTCAACTGTATACTTAATATTCTATATAGGACTTGGTCCTCTGGAAGCTTATCCTGAAATATATTGGGGTATTTGTCAATTATCTTCCAAATGATATTATTAGTAACATAGTCCTTCCAGTTAGGTATCTTTGCAATTCACTTGTAGATAAGTAAAGATCAATGAATCTCGACCTTCTCTGATGATTAGACTTTATCAGTGCATGTGTCTAGCTCAATGGACAGTAGTAATTGGGGCTTCAATAATGCTCAGCAGGAACATGAATGATTCTTGTTTCATCATCCAATATGGGTTTCCGATTGCTCCCGCCTCGACAATGATCAACGTTCTTACGATCTTGCTGCAAGGCTGGCATCGAAGCTGACCGGCAGAAGAAAGCGTTCGTTGGGAACATGAGAACATTCATCGAAAAAGTTGACGGAACAAGAATCGCTCATCAGGTCTCTGTGAGCCTGTGACTTCCACTTAGGGTCAGATATTGAGAAAAGAGACAGATTGGCATCCAGATGGTCCAGCCAGCTACTGTACCAATCCAGAAACTCGGGAATAGAGCTTGCACCCGCATAGAATTCTAGGATTTTCAACACCGGCCTCCAAAAAAATTACCCGCCACGCCCAGTCCTGGAGATTGAGGGTGTCCTGTGTATCGTTATCCTTGTCGCTGTTATTGTTGCCATTGTCCTCATCTTCATTATCGTCCTCATCCACCCACCGGCGGCAGTAGAAATAGGCACTGTACCATTCCGGGTATTCACCACAGCAGCCTGTGCTGGTGACAAAGCCAGCCTTAACTTCCATCGTCGTCAGCTAGCCCCTCAATCAACGCCTTGCTAATCAGTTTCGGTTCCAGGCGCTCCTGCAAGTTCTTGCGCTTCTGGCTCGGGTCCAGGCCCTCCAGGTCCTCGTCCTTCACCCCGATGGTGAATCCCGGTTCGAATGGGGCAGTATAAGAGGAACTCCAGACCTTCTAAGTCTGTCATCACGACAGGTTCCGGTTGTCCTGCCAACTGCATATGAATGCAATGTGCTGTCAAGGCAAATGGTCTGTGCCATTATTATGATTTAATATCAAATGTTGATGCCAATTAATCTTAACTAGAGTCGGTAGAACCGAAATCATCTAGCTAGGGGTGGTGAGTTGGGAGGTCTATTTATGCTAGCAATACTGTCACCTGACAGCGTGGTCCTGTTCTGCCAGTTCCTCGTACAATGTAGATAGTTCGACTCGGGCCTCCCTAACTACGTCAACCAACTCAGAATACCTACAAATCCACTTTGACCCACCACTGCCTCAAAACCCAGATGACAAGAACTTAGAGCGGCTAAGGACGCTTTTCCAGAAAGAGCCTTGTTGACATCTCCCAACAAGACCCGACTAAATCACTGGACTATGCCGCCAATTCGCAAATAGTCCTGTCGACTTATTATTTTACGCTACCTTTGATCTCATTCCCACCAGATAAACTATGGGGCCTTCATGGGTGTTATCGCGTCCAAGCCAGGGATAAAATGTCCTTCCCATGACCGCCGGTCGACAGTAGATCTATGGGTGGATGGTAGTGTTCCACCTCCTACATCATCCTTCCTAGAACTCAGAGAAGCCGACAGTTGAGATTGGCGTCAGATACTTGACGATGAACTAAAGAATTCCTTGATTGAAGGGTATGAAAAACGGAAAACCCACACAGATGGGGAGAATGTATAGAATGGTCTAACACTGACATTCTACTTTGTCCAAAGATTGTGAGAAGCTCAGGTACACCCAAGGTTTTGCAGATGTCGCGGAGTATACATTCCATAATTTTTAAAGTATAACCTTGTGATCTTTCCTGTATACCTTTCATACAGCACGTCCTGATTACTAGAATCTTGCAGGTAGATGTTCAACTGGCGAATAATTGCAACCGCTGAGTAGCTCTCCATCCCACAGTCGTAAGGGGCCAGTAGCCAGCTCCATCGTGTCTGACGTTCTGGCCAGTCGGATTACCGCTGCCACCAGCTGACCTTCAGACCCGGAAAGTGAGACCATCCATACAAGAATAAGAATGTACCTTGACGATTTTGTGAAGACTGAAAATTGGTTATGATATTGGTGTGTCCAGAAAAGAGGTGGCCTTGTCTTCCTCACAACGGATCAAGGTTTATCCGCTTTTGACGTGCGATGGCGGAGCACATGGCTATGTTAATCGAAATCTAACCATATATCATAGGCTTATAGCATTTGTTTTTGTACTTTTCTAATTCAATAATGATAGGTTGAAGTTAAGGGAATGAGATGAATCCCCGTCCTAGATGCTTGGCTGACAGCATTTCAAAAGTTAACAGCCAAGTAGGAAATCGAGTACATACGTGGCGGTTTTCGTCGCGACTTGTCTCCTGTGATGCGCATAGATACTGAGAAATCGGTCGAAACACACTCTTTTGTCTTGTCTTCTACTTCGAGTCACTCATTATCTGAATATTACGCATAGCAATTTATAATTACTCCAATCGTTATATTATCGCCGTCCATTTTTTTTTAACACAATATTCATCTAGATTTGATAGAGTTGATACCCCGATCGAACGAGACGAGAATGCGCTTTACCCCATCGATCATCGCCCATGGACGCCTGGGACTGTTCAGACAGCACAGGATGCCCTTGAATCGGGCCTTTCCTTACATTCCAAGACGATTCAACTCACAGAATGCCAGTCAATCCTCGGGCTTTCTCGACCACAATGCGGACGACGCGACAGGTAAAACCAACGGCCAAGACTCCGAACCCAATCTCAAGTCTGCTTTCTTGAGAATGTTCGAGACAGCTGCTACCACCTTTGCTTCACTCCTCATCCTGGGGTGTGTTGACGGACAACAAGCCTGCCCCTTCCCTGGTTCTCGTTCTACTTACTGACCGTCCCCGTAGTGCCGCTGGATACTCCTACCACAAATACTACAAATACCTGGTGCTGCAGAAGATGGACAACGCGTTTCAGCCCGGAGATCCGGCGCTAGTAGTCGCTGGGGTCGAGGAAGGAAAGCAACAGTACAATCATGAGGAACACTGGGTTGTCCGCGACGAGCAGGAGAAAATAGATAGGATCATTTCTGGGCAAGCAAACGGTCACTACTATTTACTTGTCGGCGAGAAAGGCACTGGGAAGACATCAATGATCTTGGAAGCAATGCGCAAGATTAATGGGGACGGTGTGGCCATGTTCGAGGCGCATGGTGACCAAGAGATCTTCCGGTTGCGACTGGGGAAAGCATTGGACTACGAGTTTCATGAAGAGTACGTCGCTTCCTGTTTCCCCAAGTCGCCTTTCTGCTAGACAGTGCAGCTAATGACCAACTCCAGCTACATAGGTAGTCTTTTCAGTATCCGCGGCCCTCGTGACACTACGGCTCTTCTAGATATCGAACGTGCATTCAATAAATTGGAGAAAGTTGCAGTGACGAGGCGGCGCAAGGGCAAGACGCCCTTGGTGCTGGTCATCAACAGTATGCACTTGGTGAAAGATGACCATGACGGTCAGGATCTCCTCGAGGTGATCCAGCAGCGGGCCGAACAGTGGGCGGCCAGCAATCTAGTTGTCACAGGCATGTTCTGGTCTATCCACATTCTGGCCCTTCTCATGATGCATACTAATATCAATGGAAAAAGTGTTAAATAGTGATGACTACTGGGTATATGAACGCCTAAAGCGGTACGCGTCTCGAATGGAGGTCATTCCCGTCACAGATCTCCCTAAAAAAAGGGCGATGATGGCCCTGAAGAATTACCGTAGACAATATTTTGGCGAAGATCTCCCTTCCGAGATCCTCGAAGAGGTCTACAATCAAGTCGGCGGTCGCTTATCCTTCTTGAATCGCGTTGCGCGGTCAGACGATATATTGAAAACCTGTCGCACCATTTGCGAGACAGAAAAGACATGGCTTCTCAACAAATGCTGGATTCTAGGAATGGAAATGGATGACGATGTGATGGACGAGCAAAAATATTCCGTGAGTATTGTACTTCCCGTTTTGTTTACCAGCCACTCCGAGCAACCTTGCTAACCTGAGACGTCAAAAATTAGTCCGCTGCCTTGGTCCTAGCAAAGGCCTTAGTTGAGAAAGAGAAAGCTATGGACAAGACGTACGACCCGGAGAACGGCCATATTCTCCCGGAGATCCCCCTTCACGAAGCCCGGTATATCATGACAAGAGCCGACTTTATTCAGAGCTATGACCATGACAACATCTTCACGATTGACTCGCGAGCCATGGTGCGAGCCGATTCAGTTCCCATGCAGATCGCGTTCCGGGAGATCTGCTCAGAGCCCGGCTTTGAAAAGCATCTAGAACGTACTCTGGAACGTATCGGGGACATTGAAAGCTTGGGTCGGACACGTGAGCTCACCATCAAGGACCTTTGGGACCAGGGCAAATATAAGATTGTAGTTCGTGATACCAAAGGTCGGGAAACTGGTACCGTTGAATTCTCAACTGTGGAGTGTACCAGTGAGGATGAAGATGATTGAATGTGAAATTATTGTATATGGACAATCTGTCCGGTTTAGAATACCATGAAAGAACATGTGTCTCAGAAGCCTAGTAAGATTAACGGGGAGGAGTCTACATATATAATTTTTATTCTGACGTAGAATTTCGTTTTGCTGTTTCGCTGCCCTTTTTGGCGTCATGTACGGCCAAAAACGGCAGCGAAACAGCAACTATCACCTGCCATATTCCCACACTTTTGCCCACACTGTTAGGAACCCAGACAACCCAGTCTATTTGAAATGATAAGATAAGAATACAAGACTATCCTACTTGATCTCACTCTACATTGACACCCCCGCAACACAAGCATCTACCTCAGCAGGCACACCAAGCCGCATACACCGAGCTGTCCATTCCAGAGCGTCCTGCAAATCAGCCTCATTCTGCAGTTTGAAGTCCATCAGGTAGTCGACCAGAGAGACTTCAATCAATGACCGCAATAGCGGATCCGTTGTAACAGCCCACGCGGCTGACAGACACAAGGTAAAGTAACTCGCCCCAATCGGTCTGTATACGGTGGCACGTGGAGCCAAAGAGAGAATTTCCTGTGCGATAAATGTTGAATCTAACACAATGACACTGTTGTCAGAATCCAATGTGCTGAGCATACAATTGAAGAGGGCAGCAACCGCTAAACCAAATCCATAGGTGCGTTGGTAGTGCGCGTTCAAGATCTGGGTCATAAATGTCTCTGACGGAGAAGACTTAGTTGTATCAGAGGCTTCGGTAGCAGATAATCGGTCCTGCTGAGTGCTCAGATTCAGTTTGCATTTCTCGTAGATTGACCATGTCTCGTTTCGCAATGCCGTCAGATCCTTCCCGGTGTGTAGGGCATATCTTCCGCGTTGCATCAGGTCTGGAGCCCGTGCTAGTAATTGCATCATTTGACTTTCAGGATAGTTGTCATCGAAATTGTTCTCGACGAGTCTCTCCCATTCGTCGGGGCTCAGTGCGATTTTATCATTGAATAGACCCTCAACCAGCTTGAATGGCATCATCAGTACCAACCGACGAAGTATGATATTGGGGATGGGTCAGCGTATACCACACATGCACGTAAGGAATGCAACAACTTTCTTTCAAAATCGTCTCTGGGACTGAAGTTCTCTCGCGCCCGGAGAATACGTGCTGCTCCTTCGGCATGGCCCGACCAATAACCATCTCTTGGCCCAAGGAAGGCCTGACAGATCAAGAGCATCATCACAGCGCAAAGCGTATTAGAGGCGTGAGCTTGGGCGGGGTCATCCAAGCAGACTCGGAGAACTTGTAGGGCGCGGGAGTATTTCGCGAGCGCTTCCACGGAGGCGATCCGGTGAGCACAGAAACTTGCATGAGCAGTTGTCACTGCATCGACTGAGCAGTCGAGTGCTTCGTTCGAACCGAGGCGCTGCGGGATATCCGTGAGGAACAATCCATAAGACCACCAAAGATTATATCTGAAATCCGTCGACGGTTTGATGGTAGCCGTAAACGCATTCAGCAACAAGGTGAGTTCATTGCTGGGGGACATAGCAGGAGGAGACCTAGCAAGTGTGCCATTCCCTTCTTTCGTAGGTCTTGTCCTACTACGAGGCATGATCTGCGCATCTTTCCTCGAGCAATTTGGAGAAAATCGATGTTGATGATGTTGTTTGAATTTGTATCGCTGCTGGCCCGAACCCACGCAGACCAGGTTCAGGCGTATGCACCGCGAACAGACAGGTTGTTTCTCATCACACTTGTATCATGAACAACCAAATTTAATCCCAGGAAATCAGTGGAGTCCATACATACCTTTTTCTTTATCTGACGGCAGGAATCACAAGCCCGACCTGAAGGAACGCCTGGCATGTCTTATGTTAGTATGGGTTGGGGATGAGATGTTGCAGGAGATGTGGCGACCCCGCCGGGGACGAGCATCAACAGAGTCCAGTTGCATTGCTGGAGTCGCGTGACTGAGGCTTACTGTCCTCCAAGGCTGAAGATCGTCCCAGGGCATTGCATGATATACGCCAGCTGGGTTGAGGCTGCAGACAGTCTTAACATATCTGCAGCATACTTGCTCCACCAGACTGTTTGTATTGATCTTGCCTGGCCGTTAATATGCTATCTAAGAAGAATGCTATTTTAAGCAAACCACTGTGATATGTATCAGTCGCCTTCCTTGACCAACTCTGCATGCCAATGGTCAAAGCAATGCTGCATTCAATGAATTCGATGGCATTGCTGTCTGCGGAGACAGGCGCTGGTCGTGGCGGTGACATCACCACCTGGCCGTCGTCACCAAAACAAACACATCCAGATTCCGCTATTGTCTTCTGCCAGATATCTCACAACGCCTACACCCACCCCTCCATCGAATACATCCTGTTCTCATCTCTCTATCGAAACAGAAGCAGAGTCTATTTCGCGTATCAATCTAACTATGTCCTCTGGCAACGACACCAAGCTCCCTGTGGCGGAGAGTTCACGACCCGACCGCGACTCGGCCAGATCTAAGCGGCAGAAACGCCCAGCTTCAACAGCCCCGACCCTAGGAAGATGGATTCTGGCTACTATCACATGCATCGTGCTAAGCGCTATTGTCCTTATTCTCGCCTCTGGAACTGAACTCGGCAATCTGACTCTCAACGATCTGGAAAAGATCGACGCGTCCTGGGAAGTGTGCGGCTTGGTTGTGTGGAAGATGGCTGAAATGGAACTCGCCTGGCGCATGGGGTTTGATGGTGAGAATTGGGCTTGGGGAATTAAACTTGAGGAAGCAAATGGACAAATGATGCTGACTATGGTTACATCAACAGCGCGAGATATGGCATCTTTCTACGCCATCTCACACCTTCCGATATTCTCTCTGCTGTCCTCTTTTTATGCAGTTCGACCAACGACAATGTTGCTGTGGTACACGAGCTCTGTGGTCTGCCCCTCGCTCCCAATTATCTTCATGCGGTCATTCACTTCGGTGCACAATCGGTCTCGCGCGCTGCCAGGTATAGTGCCGAATCGCTCCATCCTCCAGGATCGCCTCACGTCGATTTATACTACCCTTGTACCGTCCGCTGTCTTTTCCCTGGTCCTGTATATCAGCTACAGGACCTGGCTTCCTGCGTACCTTGTTGTGCATTTTGAAGGTATCCCGAGCATCACGGCAGTCCATGCCGGCCCCGCCACTCTGCCAACTCTTTTTGCCACGTTCCTCCTTCCTGGCTGGTTGGTGCGCGACTTTCTGTTTGTGAGCTCGACGGGAGCACCAGCGGATACCAAGCCCCAGCCGTCCGCAGGCCGTCAAGGCGAATACCTGATCACAACCGTATATCGTCGCACGTGGGGTGTCCTTTCAACCAAGACGAAGGTCCTCGTAAAGCGAACGGTTCTACTCGCAGTAGCTGCTGCTGCTGATAGCGCCATCCAGATTCCCGTAACCGTCAAGGGGGCCGACTACGATGGTGCTGCAGGATGGGGCGCCGTCTGGAGTTTCGCAATATTAATTATTGGGTTGACATACGGTTGGATCGAAGGAGTTGAGGGAGTCTAGGTAATGGATTATCGTCGATTCCTGGCCTCGAAAATATTTCCACAGATAGTGATGACATTGATGAATACTTGGCATGCGTTTGAACTTTCAGTATTATTTGTTTCTCTTGAGTGAAGGAGCCATGGAATGAGGCTTTCATTTTCATATAGGCAGCGGTCAGTTCTATCCTTACTGTAAACGTTTTCTGCGTTACCTTTTGCGATTCTTCTTGCATTCCAGAGTCGTAAATCAACGAAGATGCGGATTATGGCGCTTTACCGTATCCGGTAATCGGTCCGCTTCCGAAGCTTTGTTTACAATATGCGCCTCTCTCTGATCAGTTCTACCAGCACCCATTCTACTCCCAGCATCGCATTATCGCCTTCAAATATTTACTTATACCTCTATTTTTGCATTATATCGACGCAGAAATACCATCTTTTCCTATCAAGACCCAGATTTATGCATTTAGAAGCATTGCCCTAGGTCTCGCTGGAAAACAAAGATGAACCGCAAGTGACTTTGGTGCGAGCGTCAATGCTTAACATAGAAGATAAATAGTGGGATAGATTCCATGCTGTCCTTTTCTTTACTATGCGTAAAATCAATGCTAATATCTGTATCTTCTATTGCCAGAACATATTACTGGTCCACGATTTCGGTTCTCTCGACATGGAAGATATCCGACCGACGGCGAAATGGGCAAATCGCATGTTACGCCCGCTGACTTCGGTCTATCGCAGATTGGAAAAGCATCAGGAGACTCTATTCTTGGTTGACATGAATTTGAGAGAGAAGGACAAGTCCGGGCTCAAACAGTGCGATGAAGAGTATCAAGTCAGGACGCCTAAAGTCGCTGGTGTTGAGGATAGCAGCTCTTACTCGGAATACGATGGTAATGATCCTTCTTGGATTCCTGGAAAGCCAGACAAGCGTCGGATTAGACATAAGTACTCGAAGCGTTATGAAGGAAAGCGTGGCAGAAGGCGCAATCGATTATCTATTCCCAGCCCGGAGTTGCAGAGGACGCTGCCCGGTGCCGTTGAAATCGCGACGCCTTTGATTACCGGAAAGACACTGCGGAGGAGCCTCGGGTCTGATTCAGGGGGGGGAGCGTCTTCTAGGGGTGAATTGCCTTCTTTAGACAATTATGAGTCGGGCCTGGGGAGGAGGGCGACGCGAACGAAGGAAAGTACTTATCCTACTTACAAAGGCTCTTGGAAAGAGGCCCTTGATATGTCGGGGGATACTGGGTTTATTGATATTGCACGGTTTCTCGACCGCATACTTATTAAGTTCTTGGATAACACTAAGTTTTCCGTTGATGCGTCGGTCAAGGATCGCGGGGCTCGTTCGCTGTTGTCCATGGCTGCGCGTCGGCTTCCGGAATTTATTGAGGAAGAGCAGAAAATCCAAGATGCGCAGGATGATGGGGAAGAACTCGAAGTGGATATGTGCAACGTATATTTCACCGAGTTGGAGGCTCACTATGCGCCCAGCGGCAATGGGTGGAAGCCACTTCGGGGCGCTGTGCGGGCACAGGGCATCTACTTGGTCTCAGAGATGATACGGAAGAAATGGGTCACGAAAATTGTCGCCCGTCGGCTTCTCGAGACATGTATGCATCATGAACACCTTGATGCCTTTGAAACGTTGTTGTCAAGGTATTTGCAAACAATCCATACCGGCGATCATCCAACAACGTTTAATTCATCTTCATGGTCAAATGGCTACGATAGCCCGGTTCGATTATTGAAGGTATACTACGCATCGCCATCCGGATGTCGGTCTTTCGTTTTTGACGAGGTGGCAAAGCTCCTCGTTCGCGGAGCTATCTCTCCTGAGTGGATGGTGACCACTTCGTGGAAGCCTTGCGTGGATGAAGCAATCCAGTCATTGGCAGCAGAAGACGATTCCTCTGTTGCAGCAATATCCTTCATTGAAGCTGTCATACTTTCAGCAAGCGGCACCTACACGACGGAAATGTCCACGTCCAGAGCAAACATTCACGTGATACCCCCACTTAGTCGAAGGGGGCGTCGTGCCCTTGCAACGAGGGCCGGCCATTCCCAGGGATATGGGCCGTCGTGTCCTGTTTCCATACAAGAGGCTCTTAACAATCTTGTCTTGAGTCTTATCGCTGCTTTATGCGGAATGCACATTGCGCGTTTCTACGCACCAGCTAGTGAGAAAGGAATTGCCAGTACAAGGATGAGAGACCTAGTTTGCTGTCTGGCTCTAGCAGTACAGCGAGACATTGAATTGAGGCCGGCATTCAGTCAAGCTAGTGTTTCGGCATCTCAACTACTACGACGTGGCTACGTCCTGCTGGGCAGCTGTGTATTGCAATGCGTTGGGGAGTCCCTCGCCAGGGGTGTCGGTCAGTTTAATTCGGTTTCTGTGCACAGCCTTGAGTCTTTCTGTCTTTTGCTAGCCAGTAAGCAGGACGTGGTCAAAGAACTGGCAGTTTTGGTCCGGCAAGTGATCTGTTGCTATGAGCGTGCGACCAAGTGTGATCGGACCCATGTTTCTGAAGAAATTCGCATGCAGGTTGCCGGACTTCTGAAAATGGGTGATACGCAAGGCCTTTCAACTCTCCTTGGTAAGGTAGCAGTTGAAACTGCGATGAGCCTAGCAGAGGCGACGTTGGACCCCGACGATCATCTTTGGGCAGCTGATATTCAAGAGAGATTCCAATCTTCTCATCTTCATCAGGAACTAAAAAGGGACCATCCAAACGATCATCAGCATATCTATAAGAGCGAAAATAAGGGTCTATATCGATGGGAGGAGGGTATCGGTGAGTGGGTTGAGCGTACACCAGTGCCTAAGATGAAAAAGGCCGCAATGCAGTCAGCTTCGGGGTCAAGGGCTGTCCGCCAGAGACAAGCAACTCCCTCAACGGGCAGCAGTGCGCCTACCGATTCTCCGTCTGGGAGCTCTGCCTCGAGTTTCACATCATCTGCACCGTCAACCCCTTCATTCTCAATCAAAAGGGGAGTCGAAGACGAGGAAGTCCGTCGACGGCCAAGCAAAAGGCTTCGATCTGCCCATATCAGGACGCATTCCACAAGGTCAGCCGGTTGGCTTGACCTCAGCAAGTCCCAAGCATCCAACGTTATCCCCCGGACAGCGACCAGTTATCGTGTGCAACGAAGCGCTTTTGGTGATACCATGCATTGCGGTCGAGATTCGAACCAGAAAGTGGGTGCTGGAGGGGCAGATACGATGAAACCACATACCAAAGTTGAAGTGGTTATCGTCAACAAGACAGATCCGGCCTTGTCGGATGAGACAGACAGTGATTCCGAAGAGCCTGTCGACGAGCTCTGCTTCATCCATGATAATGTCAAACCAGTGTCGTCATCATGCCAGAGGGCAAATTTACGGACAAGGAGACGTGCTACCATGTCTGTTCCACCAATGACGCGGATAAAACCCGTTATCCCCTGCTCGAGCGATGGTGAGAGTGAGGACGAACTCAGTTTCTTGGTATAGTGATAGCCGCGCAATTTTGCTTTTATTATTCTCTGGCTACAGTTGTGAACTGTCAACGCTCAGTGCAACGATCTTTTGGATTTCGATTGGTCGCTACACCCCTGCCTCTGCATTCGAATCCTCCTTCCAACCACTTATGGCTTTCCTTCTAGCATTGGGTCGGTGCATTTTGGCTTCCTTTTTTTGATTATCTGTTATCTGCACGCCAGTGATACCCATGGGAGTTGAAGGACAAATTTTTCCCTTTTTTTTTTTTTTGGTGTTCTGGGACTACATGTTTTCTTTTTTTCCCTTTTTCGTTCCGTCGGGTATCTTTTCCCGGACATTGTCAGTGTATGGTTCTAGGCCCAATTTAACTACCGACTGTACCGTGGTAGAGTGTATCTAAGACTGCTCGCTCCACCGTTGAAACCACACGAACTGTCCCTTCCGCGGTTCGAATGTCTCCGGACGTTTTGCTCACCAGAGACGGAGATAAATCGGTTCCGCTGAATGAGTGTATTGACGAGAACAGTGAGTAGTCAATTTATTTTATTAGTCTCTTTCCTCGGAGAAGCGGCATGTACTGTTATGAAATCGGCTGCATCATATGCGCTGCGCCGATACTCTGACGCATCAGACGGTTCCTGGAAGATCCATAGATAATAGGTACCAGCTGGCAAGTGAGTTGTGTAGTGTGAGCAGGTGCAAGCTGTAAGGGATAACACAGAGTGGCTCAATGGAAAAGCTTACCTGTTTCACCGTCAGCCACTGAGAGACTGCAGAGCAACGAGTGCTGAGCGCTTCAGGCGAACATGGTGGGGGTGATGATTGACTCTGCGCGCGTTTGGGGAGTGAGCTCTTTGTTTCCGGCGAGCCCAATGACCAGCCCCAGCCCCTCTAGGGTTGGAGCCGGTCTCGTGCCCCCTGCGGGCTGTGCTTCGTCTCAGGTAGAAGACCCTTATTATTCTGTCTCCTCTCTTCCTCTTTTCTTTATTTCCCCTGGACTCGTTCGTTCTAGCTGTCATTTTCTTTCAAACAGGCTTTGTTCTTTTCATTCGTCTTTCTTTTCCAGTGACTGTGTCACGACACTCCTTTCGGATCAATCTTCAACAAAGGCAGGGCCTGGCTTAGACACATTACAATCATCATTGCCACTGTCCTTGTCCCTGTTCTCATCCTTGGATGCCATCCTATTGTCCTCATTTTGATTGTCTTCAATTGTCCTATTCATTTCGGACCACACGCTTTGCTGTCATTTCAATCCCGCCCGGTGTTGGATCACCTCTGCGACGCAGTCACTGCCACAACAGGTTTCACCTGTTTCGATCGAATCTCTGTCAATTTCTACCATTCTTTGCTTTTCCCTTTTTAAGGAGACGACACGAAGATCTCTCCTTATTTTGAGGCCTGTTGTCATTCACTTGGTTTCCCCGGTACCGAGCTGGTCTCATCCAGAAAACTTCTATTCACTCAACACTGTTGTTCTCGAACTTGAAGTTCGACTGGTACTACTTTTGTTTCCTTCTCTTCTCTTCTCATCTAGACGATTTCCCCATAAAAATGGCTTTCCTTTTCATCTCTTTGTCCCTGGCTGGACTTGCCTTCGCGACGGACGTCGAGAAGCGATACACTAAGAAAGAGAGCCCAATGGAGAAGTTCTACGAGATGATTGATGATGACCTTGCACGTCTCTCCCTTTTGATAATGGGCTGCATAGCTGCGTTTGTCTTCCTCTGGCAATTGCACCAGCGCTTCTATGGCTACATCAGATTGTTAGCAAGCCTGGGCAATGAACGACAGCGCTATTTCGTCTCATCCGACAGATGGTTCGCGAGACTCAAGAATCACTTGATCTATGCTCCACTGTTCCGGACCAGACATAACAACGAGTTCCAGTTGTCGCGTGCCATCAACATGGGTAATCTACCCAGCCGTTTCCATACGCTTGTTTTAATCGGGATTATCGCCATGAACATTGTACTTTGCGTGGTTACCGCTCCCTATGGAACCAAGGAGAACACTATTGCAGGTGTCATCCGGAACCGAACAGGTACAATGGCCACAGTCAACTTGATTCCCCTCGTGCTCGTAGCTGGACGGAATAATCCCTTGATCCCGCTTCTTCGCGTCTCGTTTGATACGTTCAACCTTATCCACCGCTGGTTGGCCCGTATTGTTGTTTTGGAGTCCATTGCTCATGTACTGGCATGGTTGATACCCAAGGTGCAGGATTGTATGTTGTTCTAGCATCCTAATTTTATTAATGCTTGTGTAGACTGATGATTATGTCGTTTAGATAGTTGGGACGCCGTTGGGATGGCGTTTAGAGAAAGTCGATTCATGTGGAGTGGACTGATTGTAAGCAATTCCCTATTCAATTAAAGAAAACTTGCGGAAGGCTAATAGATTCTCGACAGGCCGCCATCGCATTTGTTGTGCTTGCGCTGCACTCTCCATCTCCGCTTCGCCATGCCTTCTACGAGACATTCTTACATATACACATCGTCATGGTAGCTGTGGGATTTGGCTTACTCTGGATCCACCTTAACGGGCTTGTAGCGCAGACGTATCTTCTCGTCGCAGTAATCTTCTGGGGGCTGGAGGTATGTGATCTTTTCTTCATTCTCATCAAGAAATGGGCTTTGAAAGTGAAATTAACTCCCGTGGTAGCGATTCGCACGATTTGCCATCCTCTTGTATCGCAACTGCGGTAGGACAGGGACAAAAGTTACTGTCGAGGCCATGCCAGGTGACGCTGTACGAATGGTCCTCAACATGCCTCGGCCTTGGACCTTCACACCCGGCCAGCACCTTTACCTGTACATTCCGGCGATCGGATGGTGGACCTCGCATCCGCTCTCTGTAGCCTGGAGCCAAGCTGAAGAAGTCGTCACCGATGAAAAAGGAATCCCAATGACTTACCAAGACATCGCGACCACCCGGAAGACGACTCTATCACTTCTCGCTCGCCGCCGCACGGGATTCACTGATAAGCTGTTCCAGCGTGCCCAAGATGCAGCCGGATCCACGGTGACTTTCAGGGCCTTCGCTGAGGGACCGTACGGCAGCATTCACTCCATGGACTCATACGGTACCGTCCTCCTTTTTGCAGGCGGCGTAGGTATCACCCACCACGTCCCCTTCGTCCGCCATTTGGTCGATGGATACGCAGAGGGTACCGTCGCCGCTCGCCGAGTTACATTGGTCTGGATCATCCAGTCTCCAGAACATCTCGAGTGGATTCGACCATGGATGACCAGCATTCTGAATATGAAGCGTCGTCGAGAAGTCCTGCGCATTTTGCTCTTCGTCACCCGTCCCCGGAATACGAAGGAAATCCAGAGCCCCAGCACCACAGTTCAGATGTATCCTGGACGGCCGAACATTAGCACCCTGGTCGACATGGAGATTGATAACCAGATTGGCACCATGGGCGTCCTGGTCTGTGGGAACGGTAGTCTGAGTGATGATGTCCGTCGTGTCTGCCGCAAGAGACAAGATAGGACTAATATCGATTATGTCGAAGAGAGCTTCTCCTGGTGAGAGGGAAAGACAAGACTAAGAAGTGGAGAGATTGCCCACCCCCCCCCCACTTTTTTTTTTTCAAGTTTTGATTCTGCGTGTGCTGTGCAACTCAGTTGTCATGGTGTTACAGCCATATTTTCTTCTTCTTCTAGGAAGGGGGCTTCTGATTAGATGTTTTTGTTTTATGGCTTTCTTTGTACGTACTAGAATATTTATGGGCGTTGGATGACCTTGTCTGAGAACTTTGTAGAATACATAGGTAGCTATTCAAGAACGGAACATCCTGTACAAATGTCGACTCCATATAAGAACACCACTAGCTTGGAGATAGGTAGGGCAGGTTGAAGGACTGCTTGCTGGAACCATCAATGCTCTAAAAGAGCCCGCGCACTTGGCCTATCTCTCGGATCAAGTTCCATTATGTATCTTCAGCACAAACGCCTTATCCTCCTCAAATACCACTTTCTGGCATAATAGGCTTGATGAGCAACGGTGGAATGAAGCACCAAAGACGGCATGATTGTTCTCCTTGGAAGCTGCTGAGCGACACGGAGAATTTTTGACAGCGATCTGTCATCTCCCTGAATCCAACCTTGACGTTATAACACAACTGTGTTGAATAACTCCGATTATTATAAATCCATGAACCAATTCCACTCCAAGTGCGGGGACTCCATCATCGCCATTATTAATACGGGTGATGTCAGACAAGTGAACAGCAGTGTAATTATGGTAGATCGCCCCGGTATATAAGGGCCATCTTGTCTCCTGAGAATACATATGAGAAGTCTCGCAAGTCGACTTGGAACAAAGGCTCGCTACTTCCAACAGTCACCGTTTTTATCTGTTCCTTCGATTATTCCAAGATCTTTATACACCGGCTATTCAACAGGCAAAATGAGCGCAGTGAATCAACCGGACATTACGCTCTACACGGCGCAGACTCCTAATGGAATAAAGATTTCAATTGCTCTCGAGGAGCTCGGGTGTGTTTCTTTCTACATACGTACCTATGTCTATGGCATCCGGGTATACTGACTGTTCTTGTTCTCACTTCAAACTAGACTTCCATACAAGGTCGAGCATATCAACCTGGGCAAGAATGTCCAGAAAGAAGAGTATGTCTCACGAGAAAAAGCCCGGTAATGAATCCACGAGCTTACAATGCCTAGCTGGTTCCTCGAAATTAACCCCAACGGTCGCATTCCTGCCATCACGGACACCTTCACGGACGGCCAAAAGATCCGACTCTTCGAGTCTGGCAGCATCCTTCAATACCTTGCAGAGCGATATGACAAGGACTACAAGATCTCCTATCCCCGAGGGACAAGAGAATACTACGAGACGAACAACTGGCTATTCTTCCAGAACGCGGGCGTGGGTCCGATGCAGGGCCAAGCAAACCACTTCAATCGTTATGCTCCCGAGCGCATCGAGTATGGTGTAAAGCGATATAGTAATGAGACCCGGCGTCTCTACTCCGTGCTGGACAAGCATCTCTCGACTTCCAAATCCGGCTATCTTGTCGGTGACCATGTGTCCATCGCAGACATTTCACATTATGGGTGGATTGCTGCTGCCGGATGGGCGGGTGTGGATATCGACGAGTTTCCGCACTTGAAAGCGTGGGAGGAGAAGATGGCGAAGAGACCGGGCGTGGACAAGGGCCAGCATGTTCCTACTCGGAATACTATCAAGGACTTAGCTAAGGATAAGGCGGCGGCGGAGAAAGCGGCTGCTGAGGCTAAAGCGTGGATTCAAAAGGGAATGACGGATGAGGCTGCTAAGCGTGATAAAATCTGAGAGTGGCGCGGGATATATTCATGCTGCATGCTATGATCTAAATAGTAAATATAAAGGATGAACTTCAAAGTTGCACCTTGTAAACGTAGCGTAGACTTTGATCCATGGATGAGGCCACGCTGAAAAATGGAATTCGTTAGTCAGTAATAATCACGTGCCTGAGTCCTCGCCACTTCGCGAGTACTTAATAATACCCAAACTCAACTCCCGTATTATTATTACTGTCGAGTTCAAATCTCGCTTTGATACTAGCCACAAAGGAAACTAACCAGCAATATCTCTACTTCTCTGCCAGCAGCCATGGCCTGGCGCAATCAGGGTATTACCGGCTCCAACAATATCCCACTGGGTCGTCGTCGTTTTGGTGGCGACGACGTTGCGGACGATGAAAGTCGTACCGCGACCCCTGCCTCCGTTGGGGACAATGGGATCAAACGAGGAAGGAGTCCTGTGAGAGGTACGTATTCCAATTTTTTTTTTTTTTTTGAGCTTCTGTTCATACTTGAAAGACCAATGTCTGATGTTAACTCCCTCTTAGCGGACCTTCCACCTGATGGAGTAAAGAAGCGCAAGAAGCGTAACCGTTGGGGTGACGCGCAGGAGAACAAAGCTGCTGGTCTCATGGGACTTCCCACGATGATCATGGCGAACTTTACCAACGAGCAGCTTGAAGCATATACCCTCCATCTTCGTATTGAGGAAATCAGCCAAAAGCTTCGTATCAACGATGTTGTCCCGGCGGATGGTGACAGGTTCGTTTCCCTCTTTCCTTGCCGCTTCCGAACACGTCTCGGTATCGCTAACAAGATTAACAGGTCTCCGTCACCCCCGCCTCAGTACGATAACTTTGGCAGACGTGTAAACACAAGGGAATACCGTTATCGGAAGCGCCTCGAAGATGAGCGCCATAAGCTGGTCGAAAAAGCCATGAAGACTATTCCTAACTACCACCCGCCTTCTGACTACAGGCGTCCAACAAAGACTCAGGAGAAGGTCTATGTTCCAGTGAACGACTATCCAGAGATTAACTTCAGTATGATAACTAACCCTCTGACTCCTAACCGTTCCTCCATTGTGCTATTGTCTAGTGTTGGTTCGCTCTTGCTCGAGTCGAGCTTGGTGAGACATCGACTGCACGGTGTTTCCAGCTCGCTTCTTGCTAACCCTACTGCTTTATGTCGCATGTTTTCTAATTTTATTTTGCTCTGCTTCTGGTTAATACCGACAAGACTACTAACACTTAGCTTCTTGCTATCTTAAAGTTGGCTTACTCATAGGTCCCCGTGGGAACACCTTAAAAAAGATGGAATCTGAGTCTGGAGCCAAGATTGCCATTAGAGGCAAAGGCTCAGTCAAGGAAGGAAAAGGTCGATCTGACGCCGCTCACGCTAGCAACCAGGAAGAAGATCTCCATTGTCTTATCATGGCAGACACTGAAGAAAAAGTCAACAAAGCCAAGAAACTGGTGCACAACGTCATCGAGACGGTATGTTTCCCTTCTAAAATAAAAAATGAAATTGAGACAGTTGTTAATGAGCTATCAGGCTGCGTCCATTCCTGAAGGCCAGAACGAGCTCAAGCGGAATCAACTCCGAGAACTTGCCGCCCTCAACGGTACTCTTCGTGACGATGAAAACCAGGCTTGCCAGAATTGTATGTTTCCCCTTCTCGTCAGATTGCTGGCCATTTCTAATAGTCAACTTTTGATAGGTGGTCAAATTGGACATCGTAAATACGATTGTCCTGAGCAGCGTAATTTCACTGCCAACATCATTTGCCGCGTTTGTGGAAATGCCGGACATATGGCCCGCGACTGTCCCGATCGGCAGAGAGGCACTGATTGGCGTAACAACGGCGGCTACGGCCGTGCGCCTAGAGCTATTGGTGCAGGTGATGCTGTCGATCGTGAAATGGAGGTAAGTCTAGTCTGCACACATCGTTTAGATGACTATCATTGGACAATACTAACATTCCTACTAGCAACTCATGCAAGAACTTTCTGGCGGTGCACCAGGTGAAAACGGCCATGTTCCTCGCCGTATCGAGGGCGGTCCGGACAATGGATATGACGACCGCGACGTGAAACCATGGCATCGTCCCCCTCCGCCGAGCGACGTCGCTCCTTGGCAGCAGAGAGGACGCGAACACCGCCCCCGTGACGAATATGGATCCCGAGACCATGGATCCCTGCCGCCGTGGGCTCAGAACCGTGATCATGGTTATGGTTCGCATGCAAGTGGATATTCCGCTCCAGGTACTGCGGCTGGGGCTGCACCTTGGCATCAACAGGCACCTCCACCGCCGCCTCCTGGTGGATCAGGTTATGGATATGAAGCGTACCCATCATACGCCCCTCCTGCCCCTGGAGGTATGGGAAGCTTTGGCGCGCCTCCGGGCGTGGGTGTTCCTCCGCCTCCAGGCATGGGCTCAACATTTTATGGAGCGGGCAGCCCGCCTCCTCCCCCGCCTCCTGCCGATGGACCTCCGCCTCCGGTATGTGAAATCAATTAGATACTTGAGAGTTACTATCTACTGACCACTAGTATAGCCACCGAGTGATCAACCACCACCTCCCCCGCCTGCCTGAACGCAATCGACTGTCGTGTGTTAGTTTCTGCTGTTAACGCTGATGAATGGATTGGGGAAACTTGACATGGTTAATTTGTTCTCCTTGGATTGCGGGGGCCTTAATCTTCATCACTGGACGTAGTTAGTGACTTGATATTCCAATGGAAATCCATATTATTATTCCTATCGGTCTCTTAGTTGGGTATCTCTGCTGCAGAAAGCCCGCGATGGCCAACTAGTAGATGCGAAAATTCATCACAGGAACGGCGGAGAACTGTCATCTTCATAAATTTTATTCTCTTGGCGATTTGGATAACGGAGAGACGCCAAGTCCCTAGGTTACTGGTATATAATAGGTAACTTATAAGTAAGCTCCGGTTGTTTAGCGTCGAAGGCGGGATTTGACCTCTCGTCGGACCTTCGCCTCGTTCCTTAAAACAATCCATCATCGCCATTGCCACCTCCGCGGGGTTCAATATTCTCTGCTCGCTTTCTGCTCGCTTTCTGCCCGCTTTCATTTCTTTCTAGAATTTTGACCACACTCTGCACCATATTTATACATCGGGGAGCAATCAATGAGATAAGTGGGAGCTTCGTGCGACGACCACGATGCAGGCCGGGCTCCCCCAGTCGTCACAGAGTGACTTCTCCCTCCCGTCGGGACCAGATTTCCTCCACGGCTCTTCACAGCGGAGACCTTGGCAGTCCCCAGTGCGCAAACCGTCCACCCGGTCCGGGAAATCAAGTCATGTATCACAGCACGTCGTCCTCTCTGGTGCTAGCGGTGATGCTGCTCATCAGTCGCTCTCCAGAGAGCAGAGCACGAGATCTCCTGCTCCCCTGGCTCCGGACTCCGACCTATCTCCTTCTGGTAGGAAATGGTGGCGTATACGTCTGTTCCGGGGCATGATCAATGATGTCAAGAGGAGAGCTCCTTTCTACTGGAGTGATTGGACTGAGGCGTGGGATTATCGGGTCGTTCCTGCTACTGTTTATATGTATTTTGCAAAGTATGTCTTGTCTGCTAATATTACGCTTGCTTTTTATATCAAAAGACCTTACCCACTCGATAAAAGATCTTATTTTTTTTTTTTTGCATTGAATCAATGACTTACTCGTACTATACAATGCAGTATCTTGCCTGCCCTGGCCTTCTCCCTGGATATGTTCGAGAAGACTCATCAGAGCTACGGCGTCAATGAAGTCCTGTTGGCGTCCGTTCTGGGGTCTGTGGTGTTCTCTCTCTTTGCAGCACAGCCGTTGGTGATTGTCGGGGTTACTGGTGAGTTTATTTCTTTCTCGTGGACCAACTGAAATGAGAATTTCGTGTTTATCGAGTGCGTCGTTGACAAGAGTGTGCAAGGTCCCATCACTGTCTTCAACTACACAGTCTACGATATCATTGCACCCCGGGGCACCAATTACCTTGCTTTTATGGCTTGGATTGGGATGTAAGCCTTCCCCCATTCGAGTGACTTAGATGGACACGCAACCTGACGTTTTTTTGTTCTTTTCTGAAAAGTTGGTCGTTGATCATGCATTGGTTCCTTGCGATTACCAATGCTTGCAATGGGTTGACTTATGTCACCCGCTTTTCGTGCGATATATTCGGATTCTATGTTGCTTTTATCTATCTCCAGAAGGGTATTCAAGTCCTCACTAGACAATGGGGAGCTGACGGAGAGACATCTGCCTACTTGAGCATTATGGTCGCTCTTCTTGTCCTCATGAGTGGCTACGTTTGCTCAGAACTTGGTCAGAGCACCCTTTTTTTCAGAGTCGTCCGGAAGTTCTTGGAGGACTACGGTACACCCCTAACCATTGTCTTCTTCACGGGCTTCATCCATATTGGTCATATGAGGGATGTTCATGTTGCTACGCTGCCGATCAGCAAGTCATTCTTTCCAACTGCTGACCGTGGGTGGTTGGTACGTTTTTGGGACATCAGCGTCGGGGATGTTTTTCTCGCTATTCCCTTTGCTCTTCTACTGACTATTCTTTTCTACTTTGACCACAATGGTGATTTAATTCCTTGATCTGTCTGGTTATGTCCAATTCACCCTCCATAACTGACAGAACTCGTTCGTTATAGTGTCATCCCTAATCGCCCAAGGGACTGAGTTTCCGCTCCGAAAGCCAGCCGGTTTCCACTGGGATTTATTTTTATTGGGTCTAACTACGTTCGTTGCTGGAATATTGGGCATTCCATTTCCCAATGGGCTCATTCCACAAGCGCCATTCCACACGTCTGCTCTCTGCGTTACACGCGATGTTGCTGATGAAGACGATACGAACAAAGGCAAGACGATCCGTGTTACTGACCACGTCGTGGAGCAACGAGTCAGCAACTTAGCCCAGGGTCTTCTGACCCTCGGAACCATGACCCGTCCGCTTCTCGTTGTCCTGCACCTTATACCGCAGGGCGTTTTGGCTGGCCTCTTCTTCATAATGGGAGTCCAGGCATTGCAGGGGAATGGAATTACTCAGAAGCTTGTCTTTTTAGCCCAAGATAAGAAGCTCACCCCAGCATCCAACCCTCTTAAAAGGCTCGATCGCCGCCTTGCTGTATGGGCCTTTGTCATCTTGGAGTTAATCGGCTTCGGAGGCACCTTCGCAATCACTCAGACCATCGCAGCAATTGGTTTCCCCGTGATAATCCTGCTTCTCATCCCGATCCGTGCATTCCTCTTACCACACCTTTTCACCCGAGAGGAACTCTCGGCCCTGGATGGTCCTACCTCTAGTCCGCTCACGATGGAAAGCGTTGGGGGTACTTACGGTCATGATCCGGAAGGTTCATCCGATCACATTTCGCAAGATAATGCAGATCGGAGATTTGGCCATGGTGCTTCCGGGGGAAATACCCTGATGGCCAGCCGATACGATCACTCAGACTTTCCGGTTGATGACGAATTGGAAAGGGGAGAGAGTTATCAGCTTCAAGCGAGGTCTTCTTTCCGGAGGAGTATGACGAGCAAGAATTCGTGACTTCTGGTTGGACTAAATGTTTTGGAGATACTTGATGAGGCATGATTAATACTAAGTAGTATAGTTTGACAAAAAGTAAAAGAAGTGTCGGATGTATATAATCTTCTCTTTCTCTTTCTTCCGCATTGAAAATATTGACGAATTTCCTATTCGAGACATCCATATCGAGACCCGATAAGGATGGTCATGTGATTTGATCTCACCGCCTTTACCGCATCACATTTTCTGCCGAATAATTTCATTGAAAAAAAGAAAAAGTACTGAAGACCGAAGACAATAACCACCGCAGCAGCCATGGCGCCATCTGAAACTGCAGAAAAATTGCAAGGCAATATCCTTGATTCTACAGAAGAAAATTCAGATATTGAGCAACCCGGTATCCAAACCAGAGCCCCAAAACGACGTCGTCTCTCCGAGTCTTCGACGGACTCGTACGTCGCTGCTCCAGCTCCACTTCCGTCCCTCTCCCGTATAAAGAAAAAGGACGATATCAAAAACGGTCAAAATCCAGTACCAACCTCCGAAGAGAACCCAGTACTGATTCGCGATGCGCTGGAGATTGGGCTACAGAGCGAGGCGTCGACATTTGCAGAGATGAATGTCGCGCCGTGGCTGGTGGGTTCGTTATCGACTATGGCAATTAGGAGGCCTACCGCGATTCAGAAAGCTTGTATTCCGGAGATCCTGAAGGGAAGGGATTGCATTGGTGGGAGTAGAACTGGTTCGGGAAAGACGGTTGCTTTTGCGGTTCCGATTTTGCAGAAGTGGGCGGTTGATCCGTTTGGGATTTTCGCGGTTGTTTTGACGCCGACAAGGTATTTGATCTCTCTTCGTCTTTCAATTTACATGGAATTACGTATATGCTGATTTGTTTTCTATCTTTGAAGAGAACTTGCGCTGCAGATCTACGAGCAGTTCAAGGCCATCTCGGCGCCACAGGGTATGAAACCCATTCTAATTACCGGAGGAACTGAAATGCGCCCTCAAGCCATCGCCCTTTCACAGAAACCTCATGTTATCATTGCGACGCCCGGACGTCTAGCGGATCACATCAAGACATCTGGACAAGACACAGTCTCCGGACTGAACCGAGTCCGAATGGTAGTTCTCGACGAAGCAGACCGACTTCTCGCCAGCGGTTCAGGAAGTATGCTCCCCGACGTGGAGACATGTCTCTCCGCCCTCCCTCCCTCCAGCGAGCGCCAAACCCTCCTTTTCACAGCAACAGTCACACCTGAAGTCCGGGCGCTGAAATCCATGCCCCGACCCGCCGATCGCCCCCCAATCTTCGTGACTGAAATCTCAACTGAAAACCAAGGCAGCATCCCCCCAACACTTAAACAGACCTATCTTAAAGTCCCCATGACGCATCGTGAAGCATTTCTCCACGTCCTCTTATCGACAGAGAACAATGCCTCCAAACCAGCAATCATTTTCTGCAATCGCACCAAGACCGCAGACCTGCTAGAGCGTACTCTCCGCCGACTCTCGCACAGAGTCACTTCTCTCCACAGCCTCCTACCGCAGTCAGAGCGGACGGCGAATCTCGCTCGTTTCAGAGCCGCCGCTGCCCGGCTTCTCGTCGCCACCGACGTCGCGTCGAGAGGTCTTGATATCCCTTCCGTCAGCCTGGTGGTCAATTTTGATGTTCCCCGCAACCCAGATGACTATGTGCACCGTGTGGGTCGTACGGCTCGTGCTGGTCGGAGTGGTGAAGCGGTCACCCTTGTAGGACAGAGGGATGTAGAGCTAGTCTTGGCTATCGAGCAACGGGTAGGTCGGCAGATGGTCGAGTGGGAGGAGGAAGGAGTCAGCGTTGAAGGGAGAGTCGTGAGAGGGACCATTTTGAAGGAGGTCGGTGAGGCGAAGAGAGAGGCTATGGGCGAGATTGAAGAGGGTAGGGATGTACTTGGGCGGAAGCGGAATAAATTGAAGAAGGTCCGTTGAGGGTTTTTGATTAGATATTGAGCATCTTGTATATATATATATCCATTGTTCATGAATCTATCTTTGACATAGAAGTAATTCCAGGTTAAGCTTCTCATTCATTACTCTATTTCATTTCGGCTCATCTATGAGAATGCAAGGAATATAACAATGATGCGCCATGCAGTAGCAATGCACAATATACAATCAGAACACAGACTCCACATATGACAACGGTAACTGCGAAAGAATACTGGTATTTTCGACGCCGGCATCAAAAGTTATGGATATGGTCACGTATGGTCACTATACATGCAAAAAAGGGGGAACCAGAACCACACCCAACGCTTATGATCATTTTCTCCTTCTTTGAGAAGAGAAACCTTCAAAGTCACCAAACCAGCAGCCTCTTCGTTGCTATGGTTTGTAAAAAAGGTGTTATTTCTTCCGCTACCCCAGTGATGAGTTGTGACCAGGTCTGATGTGACGGAGTGGGACCTCCCCGTGTGCTTAAGACAACGTATTCGACGTCATGTCAACCGGTCCAGTCGTCTAAGGTTTCGGGGTTTTCTACTTTCATGAGCTTGAGCAGGCCGTCAACAGCATCCCCCTTTTGTGACGGCATTGTATGTTCGTCGGCTGTGTAGGAGCGCCCGCGCACTGTCCTGGGGCTGTTTTCTTCTGTTTGGGTTCTCTCACACCCGCCTCGCAGTACCGTCGCGGGAGGGCTGCTCAGTTGTAGCGGAGAGCCCAAGCGAGGGCGCGTTGTATTCTGCCTAGGGGTTATCGTCTCTTCGTCACCGGAATCGCCAGCTGACAATGGCGGGGAAGACAGGCCGGATGGGTTAGACGATGTTCGGGAAGCCAATTTCAGTTCTGGTGCATGCTGGGGTTTTGGAGTCTCTTCTGAAGGAGGCGTCGTTGCTCTTCTGACAGTGTGTGATATAGGAGTTGAGGGAAGTGATAATCTTGGGATCTTGCGACTGTGGGCTTCCAGTTCTGATAGCCTGCGATCAAATTCGTGGTCTCTGACATGATGCATAGCACTCTGGATCCGGCTGCGAAGCAAGTGTGCTTTCTATTGATGGTCAGACCTTAAAGTTCCACTGCGTTTGGGATTCCATGGCCTTCCTTACATTCTGGATGAATCGTCTTCTCGCCTCGGAGTCTCCTGGAATAGTTGTCGTTGGCCTGGTTTCTTTGCCTGGATAGCTATGTTTGTCTGGAAGTGACGACGCGTTGTGGTGGTCTGTTGGTTGGTCTGACTCAGTCGCGTCTAATTGGGTGTTTTGCTGCCAATATCACAACGAATCAGTATCATCTCATCTACCTCCCCTCCCTCCGCTGTATGACCTTGATCGAAGCTTACCTGTCTTCCATCCTCAGCTGCGGACTGTACTTCGCTTCCTTGTGCTTGTTCCTTGTTCAATGACGGAACCAGCTGCATGATGCCTCGCGAGCCGGGTTTGGTTACTTCGTTTCCTTCCACATCGTCTATTGTCCTTTTTTGCCCAGCACAGAAAGGTGATGATAATTTCCTGGGAGACAATCCTTTAAAGAGACTTCGTTTGACTGGCGATCCTGTCTTCAAGAGAGCGTCCACATTCCGACTTGCAGGCGATTGGCACGCGTTAACGGTCTTCTCACCGAGAACATGTCTTCCGTCTTTGACGGGGGTGGATTGGGATTTTATTGAGTGCATCCTCCGAGTACGTAGTATCACTGGATGGGATAATTGCTGTTGTGAGTTGGGCGAGGGAGAGTGAGAGAAGATTCGGGGCTCTTTCGTAGGAGGTTGGCGGGGGAGCTGTAGGCAGGATAGTAGATAATAGTAAATCAAGGACGCGCGGTAGACGCAGTTCCCTGGCCCAATTGCTGTAGAACTAGTGTGCGGGAGACGAGATGAGGGAGAGGAAAGAGTAAAGAGTGAAGGCAACAGTCCATGAGGAGGAGGTTTACGCGTTGATGCCAACTCGCGTGAAGCTGGCGTTGTTTTTGGTAATATTGGGATGTAACTGTATGGAACCCACTGGCACGTGTTGCCCGCAATTCCAATTTACTCCAGCTCTCCTGGCCAACGCGCGTCCGCACTCTCTCCAGCAACAAAGCAATGCTATGCTGACTGAAGGGCACTCTCCTGAACCATGGGGTTGTTGTATGCTCGTTCTATTTCTGACCGTGCACCCGCCTTCTCCCATACTGTGGAATGCAAAGACACTGCAACTACCTCTGATGCTACTAAACTCTAACTCATCCTGTTGCGAAGTTTCACCCAGCCACCAGCCCACTATCTCGACTTCGAGCTCTCTGATCGACTGACAGTTCATTAGAAGGCTAGGCCAATATACTGAGTGCAGAACACAGGTAAAATTCGGGTCGGCAGCCACCCACGGACTACCCTGGTGTTGCCCACGGTTCTTAGTCCCGTCAACATGACCGAAATTGGGATCCTTCGGTCCCTAAAGAGGTGTTTCTCATACTTGGCTCACATATAGCTCTCTGACACTCCCGGCTCCCGGGTTAAAAGACCGGTCTGATTCCGAATGGCTTACCTGCTTCTCCTTCCACATCGGCTTATTCTCATGCGGAAAGGCGCAAGTAGGGTCTCGTCTCCGCAGCAGATAATGCTAGACCGCGAATGCCCGCTGCGAGTTTTTTTTTTTTTTTTTTTTTTTTTTTTTTTTCATTTTTGGTACCACCCGCCGTGGTCTTCTTGTTTCACACCATAGACCATCTGGTGTTGTGACTGTTGTCCGTGATCTGTTCCTGCGTCATCAGCTCCGTCCTGGTGCGTAGCATCCTCCATATCATCATGGCCATGGACATTGTCATTTTGCACCAGAGCCACTCTTGAAAGGGTCGAAAGGGTCGTACCCGTACAAATCGGCGTTATCCCCACACCAATGGATTCTTGTTCAGATCATGGGAGAGCCAGACCGGACCTCTCAATTGAAACGATTATCTAGCATCCTGTACAGATGATCGAGTTGTTTTTCAGAAGGAAAAAGCTGAATGTCTTGATGTCTTATGGGATGTGCCTGTAAGGCACACTCCCCGCATGACGTCACCTGACTGTATCCTGGTCACGTCAGTACGGTTTGAGTACCGTAACCACTGCGATATATTACCGATTTACCTTGTTCTGTGAGTATCAATACTGTATTCCCGCAGGTTTCGTAATGGGATTACCAGCGGGTATCACCTGATGGGCGCCTTCTCCGCATTTTGAGCAACCGCGAGAGGCAAGAAGGAACTCTCTCGCTTCAAACTCTCTTCTCTGCCATCTGTGCAGCTCACCAATACGCTATATATTCACATGAGCATATATATACTCTGAGAACTACCCTGCAAGGGCTCATACCATTCTTACTCGCTTTTCACCAACAGTTGTATTCGTTGGTCAGCTCTTCCCCGACCGGAGGCATTGTCGCCCCGACTGGGATCGTCGTTCTGCGTCATTAGTACAGGGATTCCTGCTTAACCAGAACCCAATTCTTGTTTATATTTTCATCAGCAGTTTACACCTTTTTCATCCTGCTCTTTACCTTGATCCAGGAGTGCTGTGTGCACCAACCCATGGTCATTCATTAAACAGACACGATGCAGCTGCTTCTATCATTACTTGTGGCGGCCTTGCTGCAGGTCACCACAGCTTCTGTTCTTACTCCTCCAGTCCTTCCATTGATTGTACGAAACCCATACCTCAGTACCTGGCTGGGGAATGCTCGAGATGTCCCATGGTCAAAATGGCCCATGTTCTACACCGGAGAGGAAATTGGGCTCTCCTTGATGGTCGAGGTCCCCCACACGGGAACCATTTATCCTTTGGTTGGCAAGCCTCATGAGGTTCTATCTCCAGATCTCGGGTATGGGTGTACAATCTTCTGCCAGGAAATCAAATTATATCCCCGGAGAGGATATTTAACCACGGGCTAATGCACAGTCTAGGTCTCATATCGAATATGCAACCTATCTTGGGTCATACTACGACGCTTCGACGACAAACCTGACCTATCGTATCGACCTGCCAGCGACGCAGTCTCTGGAGATTACAGTGTCTTTCTTATCCCCCATCACACCGACGTCTACCCTACGGCAGTCAATCCCAGCCTCATACATATCAGTCGAGGTTTATGGCCATGTCGATGTCAATATCTATATGGATGTTGATGGGCGTTGGGTGACTAGCGACCTAGCGAGCCGGGTCACCTGGCAATTTGACGATCTGAAGCTTGAAGACAGCAAAACCAATCTTAGGAGATGGCAAGTCCAGAGGGAGACTGAGCTTCTATTTTCTGAAATTCGTGACCGCGCGGAATGGGGCACTCTTCACTTTGCCGGCCCTGCTGTAAGCATTATCTTATACTGATTGGTTCCAGGATGGACCAGTGGCTGATTCTTCACTCAGGATGTCCGCTATGAGTCAGGAGATGCTGCCATTGTAAGAGGCAGGTTTGCGAAAGAAGGAGCTGTGGGGAATGTGATCGATAGGACCTTCCGTGCTGTTGGCGACCGACAGCCAGTCTTCGCATTTTCTAAATCCTTCAAACTCCGTTCCGATGCCTGTACCGGCAGCGTCTTGTTCACTGTTGCTCAAACTCAAGACCCTGTCGTTCAGTATGCGTCTTCTCGTGGATTGACATTTATGCGACCTCTGTGGAGATCGTGGTTTCCGACTACCGAGAAACTCCTCGCGTTCCACTATAACGACTTCGCAAACGCCAATGCGTTAGCCAGTAACTACTCCCAGCAGCTAACAAAGGATGCTTATGTGTCTGGCGCAGACGATTATGTTGACATCGTAGCGCTATCTGCGAGGCAGGTCATGGGAGCAACTTCGTTTTCTGGGACTCCGGAAAACCCGATCTTATTTCTCAAGGAAATTTCTTCAGATGGAAATTCCCAAACGATCGACGTCATTTTCCCTGCCTTCCCCTTTTTCTTGTATACCAGCCCCCGTTGGTTGGCATATCTCTTAGAGCCTCTGATCGAGTACATGCTGAGTGGACAGTACCCTAATACCTACGCAATCCATGACCTGGGAACTCACTTCCCTAATGTGACTGGCCATCCCGATGGGAATGATGAGTACATGCCAGTGGAAGAATGTGGCAACATCCTCATCATGGGGTTGGCGGTTGTAAACTCCCTTCGCTACCCCGCCGACAGCTATGCGTCGTCTGTCTGGTCAACAGTCGGCTCGCTGTCCCAAACTCCGAGTGATACCCAAGGACTGTTTCCTCTTGACACTCTTCAGGAATGGGATGGGATCGGTGGGCAAGACGGGAAATGGGGTGGCGGCACAGAAGGCCAAGCATTGGCCCGGGAATGGGTTGAGAGGAGCTACCCGCTCTGGACGCAGTGGACTGGCTATTTGGTTGATTTCTCGTTAGAACCTGCTAATCAACGTGAGACTCCCGTTGTTCTACGTGGCTCAAAATGTACTGACGCAGACAGTCTCAACGGACGATTTTGCCGGCTGGCTCGCGCTTCAGACAAATCTAGCGCTCAAGGGAATCATCGGCATCAATGCTATGAGCAAGTTGGCTGAGGTAGTTGGTTACTATACGGATTATTCATTCTATAAGGTTCGTAGTGGCTTCTCTGGAAACACCACGACGCCAGGCGCCACTAATACTTTACAGAACATATCGTACACTTATATTGCCAAATGGGAAGAACTCGGCATGTCTCGTGACAACACACACGCAAAACTTGCCTATGATTGGTATGGGTCATGGACTACCATTTACAATCTCTACGCGGATGCCCTACTCTGCTTCCACTTGGATGGGACAGACAATGAGGTTAGCATGTTGGCACGCAAGACCCAGAAGCCTATGCATGATCGAACGGTAGGATTCGTCCCAAGACACATCTACGAGAAGCAGTCGATTTGGTACCACTATGTTCGCCAGAAGTACGGAGTACCTCTGGACAGCCGTCATTTCTATACCAAGACTGATTGGGAATTTTTTGCCATGGCTGTTGCCAGCAAAGATGTCCGCAGTGAGATCCTTGAGTCTGTTGCGAAATGGGTCAATGAGACGGACACCGATCGTCCCTTTACTGACCTCCACGAAACGGAAGGTGCTGGTGGATTCCCAGGACCAAATTTCTTTGCCCGGCCCGTGATAGGTGGGCACTTCGCTTTCTTGGCTCTTGAACGGGCATGTGAGGGCCGAGCCATGGACGGATTAGAATTCCTCAATGACTTGTCCGATGATGAGGATGAGGACAGTGAGTATTGGATTGCAGCAGCCAAGGCCGCGAAGTCGTTGGCATCAGGTCGTCGGCAGGACTCTTAGGAAGAACTTTGAAGCTGGTCTAGGCAGCAGATATTAGTATTAAGCATGGGCGTGACCTGGCTGGAAACCATATCAGCTCATCATTTTTATTGTTGCCATTCTTTTGGCATCGCTATACTGCACATCGTTAGCCTCACAAACCTTTTGGAATTCATTTCAATGAAACTGAAGCCAACTAAGACCTAGCTCTGTATATTGAGCGTGGTTGGAAATGTCTTGAGAATGTAACTAGTAACATGGTAGTCCGTTAGTAGGAAAGCGCGATCTTTTATGATTATGTGATGGGCAAAATGTTGTCGAGGATATATCTGGGCTGATGTGATCATTAATTAATGCTACTGTTAGAATATTATTTTCTACAAGCAATCATTAAAAATAGAGCCCAGAACAATCGAAATTAAAAAGCAATGGTACACATAAACTTCACATTTGAGATTCCTGGGAGAGGACTACGAATATGAGAGGGCGAAAAATGAAAAGTCCTGTGATTGATACTGCTACATCAGATGGAGACATATCCTGTCAAGTTAAGAAAGAGAAGTTAAAAGTAGTGCCTCCCTACAAATCAAACCATAGCCATATAGCAGTACATGCTTCGATGCAGATACCAGTAATAGTAACCAGTAATAGTAGAAGAGAAATGGAAAAGAGCTATGGAAGGGTAAATGGCTTCGTAGTATCCATTTTGAAGGAAAAAAGAATTTTGAATTTTTGGTCTGCTCTCATCTTTCACACACTTTAATTAAAGTCCTTTTCACCCTTTTCATTTTTTTTATCTCCTGAGGTTCGAATCAAGTTACATAGCCCAATCACTGTTCGGGCGGTAAATATGGTGGTTTTGTCCTTTTAAACAGCATAACCACTTCGCATCAGATGATGTAGGTGCGGTATGACCAAGGGGCGGATGACACAACATTTCCCGGTAACTCGGCTTATTTAGAGCCAAGGGTGGGGAAGTTCTGCTCATCAACGGTAGGGCCAGCAGCCTTACGCTCGCCGCCGCGACCGCCACCACGACCACCACGACCGCCGCGTCCACCACGGCCACGGCCACGAGGGCCATTGCCACGGGGCTGCTCAACAAAGCGCATATCGACGTCCAGGTAGGTCTTCTCCTTGCGCTGCTTCTCGCGCTTGGACTTCTCTTCCTTGCCCTTGATATAGTCGCCCTCTTCGTCATCACGCTTCAATTCCTTAGCACCAGCCCATTTCTTGTCATCGTTGCCCTCGTTGGGGGCACGAGCAGCCTTGGCACTCAGAGCACCGCGCTTTTCGGCCTGTTCGGCGAGGTAATCGGCATATGACTTGGCCTTGTCGGCAGGTTCCTTGGGTTCCTCGCCCTGGGGAGTCTGGGGCTCGTTCTCGTCGACCTTAGCTACATCTTCACCAGCCCGCTCATCATCCCAGGTCTTTTCACCGCTCTTGGCACCCCAGCCCTGGTCAACCTGCTTGCGGGTGTCGCTAGTTCAGAAGTTAGTACTTTTCCCAGACTAATTTCACGGTATTAAGATCTGAGAGAATCGGAGTCGCTTACGCAGTGCCGCTGCGGGACTGACGGTCGTTTTTCACGCGTCCACCACGGTCATCCCGAGCGTGGATTCCACGCCTTTGCGATTCCTTGTTCTCATCTACAGGCCTCTCGCGGTTCCTGTGGCTACCGGCGGCGCGATCACGGAAAGCTGAAAGAACATTACCCCAGGTTAGTTTCAAATGCATTAATTATTGCGAGATATCCTCAAAAGACAACACAACGTACCTGCCTCGTTACCGCTGAAACGTCCAGGACGACGAGCGTTGTTCTCGGAAAGGTTAGGCTGGCTGGGAGCCTCCTTGGGAACTTCCCGCTTGCCATGTCGAGGTGCCGGCCTGTCTACAGCCTTTGTGGGAGGAGCAGGTTCCCTATCGGGGTCCAATTCAGGGTCATTGCCTGTGACCGAAGAAAAGATTGAAAAATCCCAATGTCAGAAAAAAAGGAACGGATAAATATAAAATTATGGATATTTGGAAATTTTTGAATGCGTAGAGAAGAATTGGTGGAGGAGAGGAAGAAAGGAAAGCAATTACCAAGAAGCTCGTAGAGATTCTATTTTTGCCCAAAGAACCATAGCAAGTCAGCAAGTTTGAATTTCCCAATATCGCATCAATTTTCCGCCTGGAGTTATTTCTTTCGAAAGAAACGAATAATAAATCCATTGATCAAGGGGAAACAGAAAAGGGCAGTATTGTTTCTTTCTCTCTTCTGCTCTTCATTCTTTTTAAAAGAAAAGAAGAGATATGAACCAGAACAGACGACTCCCATACGGCATCGAACTGGGAACAAATTGAACAACGCGAGCGCTCATACCTTGGACCGGACGTCCGCCATGACGTCTGGCTTTAAGGTGGCCTTCCTGGGAAGGCTGTCTGTTATCGCAGCAATTCGGGAAAGAAGGGGGAGGAGACGGAATGGCGAGGCTGAATCCTAGAGCGGTAGGTATTCGGCCTGCAGCTGAGCAGCTTCTCGATGAGAAGGAGATGGAGGAAGAAGAGGAGGGGGTTAGAGGTGAGGTTGAGCGGACGGCAGCTGCTGGGGAGGCGAAGGTTGTGGCCCGTGGGCGCTGCAGTGCTGAACGAACCGGGAAAGGTGGGAAATGATGCTAAGCGAAAGCAAAATCCGGGCAATGTGTCCCGTGATTGGGCGCTGCGGGCTAGGGCTTAGGGTAACTGGCGTCACTCGAAGCGGCCGATGTCATCATCCCGTCGTGCCTCGTTGCGCTGCACAGTATTATCTCCTCCGAAAGATCATCATGACACACTATCGTAGCTGATAATAATACATACTGGTTTTCTTAATTTCTCCCTTTGTTTCTTTTTATTATTTCTTTTTTTGTTTCCGGCCTGGAATCCCTGCTAGACGTCACGTGATTATACACCTACTCCATTTCCCCATATTCCCACATACCAGTTCCCTTATGCACCAGCCCTCCCATGAAGGACGTGTTTAACAGAGTAGATGCCACTGAACAGAACGCCGAGAGGAGAAAAGAAAAATAAATAGAAAAAAAAAACATATATGAATACAAAAACAACACGAAAGAATATAATCAGCCCGGTAGCAGGAATTCGAGCACTGGAAACCCAGAAATTCTGCTCGGCAGTATTTTCCGGCAAGGATATGAAATCCATATCGTTTCATAGACATAAAGAAAGCCCTCCCCCCCCAAAGAAACCCTTTTTGTGGAAAAAAAAGAAGAAAAGTAAAATTTGGAAGGAAAAAAAAAAAAAAACCGTGGTATCAACCGCGACCTCAAAAAACGCCTGGCAATGCTTAACTTTTGTCTTCCGTTCCCATGGTCGAGTGACATTACCAGTCAAGACATTACCCTATATAATTTTCTCGTTGTTTTCTCATCACATTCCTTTCTTTTCAGAAGGATCAGGATTGTACAAATACAATCGCACAGTGTTGTGGAGTGGCTCGTGGCGAGTCAATGCCGTGCATTGCTCTGCTCGTAGCTGAAGGGGGTCTGAAAGTGCATGCTCGCACTTAGCCCAAATGGATCCGCGTCTAACATTGGTTCATATTGGCCCATAAGACCGTTGGAATTCCCGTATATCCCGTTAGCGGCACCAGCAGGGTGTGCAGCGAAGTTTGGAAGGCCGTGGGACATTGACTGAGAGCCTTGAGGACCATTGAATCCGGGTGTGTAGGAAGATGGATCATCATTTTCAGGCTCGTCAACCATGTCCGCTTGCGCATCATATTCCTGTTCTGCTGCCTGTTAGCAAAATTGCGAGAACAACAAGTGAAGGCCACATACCCAGCTGATCATAATGTTTCTGGAACGGCGACGGATAATAAGCCGTTGGTGCACGCGGAACCATGGAAGCAGAGCCAGCAGGAAGTATGGACTTGGAGTCTGGGGTGTCAGGATGATGCATTCTCATTTGAGGCGATGTTTGGGCGAAGTTTCTAGGCTGCGGGAGGATCTGAGAACGCGGCTCCATACCGACAGGCGACATCACTCCCTGGAATGGAAACCTTGGCGATTTAATATGCGATGGGGAGGAAGCATGTGAAGAAGGAGTCGCCTGGAACTGGGGCGATGGGATGCCATAGGGAGCTTCTCGCTGCTGGGACATGCCAAATTGTTCTGGTTTGGCGGCAATGTTTGCCGGAAGTCTCTGGGATGGATTGCGGCTCGAATCAAAAACAGAGGGTGCTTTGGGGGGCATAAAGTTCGACTTCGCCTGCTCCCCACCAGGACTACCCGTCTTCAGTCGTAGCTCAGCCTGCACATCGATGCCTGGAAAAGACGAACATGTGAGTCAACGAATACAGGCAGAGGACTTCCAGGAAGTAAATAAACCTTTCTCGAGGAGGATCCGTTCCAGCAATGAATTCTTGTATCGTAACATCAGACATTCATCGGCAGCAGTACGGTGACTCTGCTGTAGAGACTGCAGACTCTCTTCATTGCGCTTGATGGTAGCTTCAAGATGGCGTATGTATTCTGTTCGTCGTTCACGGAAGGCAGCCTGTGCCTGTCTGTTCCGCTGTTTTCGTTCCTCGGACGTAGCATAGATCTATTTCAAGAGAGGGCCCAAAAATAGCTGATCATCAGTAACTAAGTCAACAAAATAGTAGGACAGACGGACAAGCAGGGATTGCCCCTCCAGATTCAAGACCATATGGCAATAACTCCATGTATGGAAATGGTCGTCTAGGCTGGAGAAGACACATCCCTCTACGACCGCATTGTCAAACAATCAATTGATGTAACGTACAGGTTTTCTTCCTCCTTTCCTCTTGTGAGTCTGGGCCATATCCCGGTTTACAGCCTCCGCATCGGCTTCTGGAGTCGACACGGATGAACTGATGGAGACATCTCGCAATGATTCCGACTTGGGCACCACCGAGTCCATGGCCATGTCATGATTGAGGGAATGGTTGGCCTCAACCATGGAGACCGCTTGCTCTTAGTAATGCTTTTGCGGTATGCGGGCAGAGACAGGTTGGGCCTGGTAGGGCAGGCGAGAATCAACGCCGCACCGAAGAAGGAAGGTTTCTGGAACAGGCGGGCAGCTGTGTCAGACGCGAGAAACGCGCGGCTGTGCGGTTGCAAGAGACGTGAGAGAAAGATGATGTGCAGCAGCGTCCACAGTAGCGTCCACCGTTGACATAAAAGATATTGCGTTATTGAAAAGCGAAGTGAGATAATTTGCAGGGAAGAAGGCGAGCGACGGAAGGTGTGAGGTAAAAGTATTTACTAAGAGGAAAAGCAGCGTATGTAATAATATAGAGGAAGAGAAGAATAAAAAGCAAGGAGATCCCCCAGGCCGAATCGTTCTGCTGGAAGAGAAAAAATTTCTTCTGGGTCAACCTGATCTTAAGACGAGGTGGCTCATGGAGAAGAGGGGGCCCGACCCAACCGGTGATGGAAAGTGACAATGATGCTCGTGTTTTTGCTCGTACCTTATTTTTAAATTTTTTTTCCCTTCACGTTTCTTTTTCCTCTCTTTTCACCCCTGTTGTCAGCTAAAGTATTTGGCTCAGGCAATGGCAGCGACAGGCGCCTTTTTCTCGGCACGACTGGAATGGCCCACTTCCAACATGCGTGGCCACAGCAGTTTTATTATTTATTGAGGGGAGGCCCCTGTGAGATCAGAGGTCATGCTCAGCGTGATTGTATTGCGAGTCAACTGCTGCTGCAGCCCACTCGCAGTCTTACACTGCAGGCCGCGGAGGGGAAGAAGGATGACGGCTCACACTGCCAACGTTGGGAAACGTCATTCGCCCTGGAAGGCTCTTCTCCGCGGAATACCTGCACTTGCAGTATTCTGATTACCAGCATTATTACCGAACAGGTGACTTGCGCACCAACAGTTCGCAGAGACATCCAACCTCCCAACAACCCAGGCTGAGAACTATCTACTTAGTGCCTGCTAGGCACTGTCGTTCTAATTACTCTCGTCGTACCCCGTAGATCCATCTGATCATACTAGCCCTGGAATTGAGTTTTGACTCGCTACCGAAGGTGAGGCGCAGGGACGAGCTTGCAAGATCAGGTCCCCGATCCCCGGCACCAACGTCCTCTCTTCCAGGCACTTCCCTTTGCTTTTGTCTTGGTCAAAGGTTATTTCTTTTCCACGGGCCGCGGTCAGTCTTGAGAAGTGGTAGAGACCCCGGTGAATGGCCAGTTCCCCTTGGATTATCACTGTGGTGGATGGCAGCAATTTCTTGGGGACGCGCAGCCCGGAGGAATGATTTGCCCGTGCTTTACCCTGTACTACGCCGTACATGGTAAATGTACGCGGCGGTAGTCCATCCTCCGTCCTCGGTTCGCTGTAAGTCATGCAAAGGAAAACTTTGACAGGCTCAGGTCGATCATGATTCATTACTCATCAGCCTTCTTTTCGTATACTTTGGGATGTGGCTTGCTGCGTCCATCCAGTCACACATGGCCGCATGTCGACAGTCAATGAGAATAATCATGATCAGAGTACGGATGAAAAGGGTTGACTTCATCAGATAATAATCCTACTCAGGGTACTCCATACAGTAACTACGAGCGAAATTGAAATTGCACCGGCCGGCTCCATCCGTGGCGCGAGATCACCCCATATCCTTCCAGAAGCCCCAGAGTTTGAAACAGCCAGCGTGTACGAGAATAGTGGCGATGCTGTGTACACAGTATAGTCCGGCGTACGATGCCGGGATATGTGGACTTAATCCGGCAGTCTCCACGGATGGTCGATCTAGCGCCCTTCCAACCCGCATATGCGATGTTCCAGAAAAGACGATCCGTCGATGGTAAGTTGTAACTGGGCGGCAGGGCGCGCCCCTGTCCGCAACCTAGCCATCAGAATAGTCAGCCGTCTGTCTCCAGACCATGGGTGGTGCTATTGGGACTTGTTTTCGTCCGACTGCTGCAAAATTGCTCAATTCTCTGATTGTGGGCCATGGAACCCAAACGGTCCGGTTCCAGAATCCAAACTCTTTTTCTCACGCGGTTTACTGCATTGAGAGAGGCCTGATTAAGGGACAGAACGACTGGCAGTCTTGCTGCCAAGTCATCCAGGTCGGCCGAGTCAGCAAGTCGCCGCAAATGGCCTCAGGCTGTCTGCTGAAACAGTGGCATTGGATGCGGGGCCTGCCACTATACGCGGCAATATCACATACAACATACATACAACATCCGATCTCGGAGCATGGCTATTCACACCTTCCTGTTTTGGGCTAGTCTTAGTCAAGAACTGCCGACTTTAGGCCTTCGGAATCTTCTCGGAATGTCGGATGATTCGTATGTTTCGCATATTTTCTGGAGCTGATGCTCATTATTAAGACTCGGTATTATCGTTCATTTACGGCTGATAAAATAATATTCAGCAACAGCATCCATCATAGTCCTTCAATTTTATGCATACTCGTAGCCCAGTCCAGCTGATTCTGTTAGTATCCTTACCTTCTGCCGACATTTCCACTCAGACACGTGATTGCTTCTCTTGGAACCATAATCTTTGGGCAATCTTTGCCCAAGGGCCTGATTTATATTTTTCAAGTTGCTGTCTAACTATCACCGTGTTGCGTGCCCCAAAAAAAAAAATAAAAAAAAAAAAATAAAAAAAAATAAAAAAAATAAAAATTAAATAAAAATTAAATAAAAATAAAAAACAGGCCGACAGGCAAACTACACTTGCTAGAGAACATCACAAGCAACCTTGTCCCAAAATATCGAAGTTAGAACTCTTCCCTCCAATCCAGGCGACATCACATTGAGAAACGCGCCGGGGCAGTAGCTGCTACTGGAGCTGCACTAAGGCCGATCTTCCCCCGGATCAGAGGCTGTCCTTCTCCATCTCCTATGAACGTACGGCGATGCATGTCTCACTCCAGGAAGGAGATTTGAGGATGGCCGGGAGCTCCTGGTGCAGTCCGAAGAGCAGCCAGAAGTTGGCCACGCCTGGGTTGAGAGACGTATGCTGCGTCGTGAGGAGCAGTGCCTGCAGGTCCCGGAGGCGGAATCGCGATTGCAATCCTATTGCGAGACAAGAACACGGCTACAGGTTAGGGAAAATGTTGGCGGCTTGCTCGTGAACAAAGTAGACAGCCTCCGCTAGACTGACGCTTTATACATCGAGGAATGCTGCAAGTCTCTTGGGACCGTCGGGGCGATAACCACGAGCCACCTGCTCGCTACCATGAAGATAGGAATGTCTCTAGGTGACGGCTACGATTGAAACCACCGTTTCCCCAGATGGTATCTTGCAAGTAAGGTATTCCGCTCGATATAATGGTTCGAGTTCTCTAATTGCATGAAGGGATACGGGGTTTAGAATTGCTGTCATTCACCTACGTTGCTGCCACATGCCCATTCATCATTAACTAGCATATTATTCTACCATAATCCCTATGCTGTGTTAATAGTAGTCCGAGGAGCCAGGCTACTAAGATGTTCGACCTGAAAATTGCCCAGGATTCTCCACGGGCATTTTGCGGGAGAGAACCCAGACTACGATATAGTATCCTATGGGCATGTCTAATGCATCGATTGCTTTTACGGCATATTATCACGACGGTGTGTTGTCTATGGACCGAATAGGGGATACGCCAGCTCCGTCAGAGTCGGAGCGGCCGAAGAAGTTTTCCCATGCCAGTTTGCTTCCGTCGGGTTGATCATGTACAATCGGATAGGTGTGCCATCCGGTCGTCGTGTGGTAGGCCAGCAGCCAGATCAGAACGAGGCTGGCCTGTGTGTAACTGCTGGAGGGACCCTCACCGGCCATGATTTCCTTGCTGGGCTGGTCGGAAAGCCAAATACAGGGACTTCCTCGCCCTCTGGGACTGGCTATTGACCGACTGGAGAGTTCCATGCCTACAGCTACTGCGGCCTGAATCAGACGGGGACTCGGTTGGCACAACTGGCTCTGCTGATGACAACTTCGATATATACGCCACCAACACCGACTCGGTCGTGAAGATCCTCTCTGGAAGCAAAGCCCAGACTATAGCCTGCGCTGGCAACCATGAATATATATACAAGAGAACACAGGATCATGGCTGGAGGCAAGAAGAGAGTTCCCGCGCGGCAATTTTTCACTTGATCGATGAATTAGAATCAACTGGTCGTATGAATAGGTTGGGATCTGGCCGCTCACATAGTCTATCAAATGGCCCAATTAGGCATGCCAATAGTGCTCAAGGACGTACATGGGCAACTCTGTGCTGTTAACACAGTTTGAGCTTAGGAAACAAATGATACCAAGACAAATACAAGAGATGTCCGCGGCTTTATTGGATTTGCTAACTTCTACCGAACCTTTATACCTAAGTTTGCCGATATTGCAGCCCCATTGATAGCACTCACTAAGAAGAATGCAACATTCCAGTGGAACCAATCCTGTCAACAAGCATTCACAGACCTAAAGGAGCTCTTCATTACTGCCCCAATTCTGGCAAATTTTGAGGAAGACCGTGAGACCGTGGTAGAGACAGACTCATCAGGATGGGCCACCGGCGCTGTGCTCTCACAAAGACAGGAGGACGGCTCTCTAAAACCCTGTGCCTACCTCTCCCAGAAGCTCTCCCCAGCCGAAGCAAATTATGAAATTCATGATAAGGAACTATTAGCAATCATTAGGGCACTTCAAGAATGGCGAGCAGAGCTGAAGATGGTCCCAAAGTTCCAGATACTTACTGACCACAAGAACCTCCGCTACTTTAACAAGGCACGACAGCTCAATGAACGACAGATGCGATGGGCAGGGACCCTTGCTGAATTTGATTTTGATCTCCAATACCGCCCAGGGAAGCATGCTACATACAAAGTTAATGCAATCCTTGGGCCTTAGGGCATATCAGAGCACGGGAGTATAGGAGCCCTAATCATACTACTTGCAGTAACTGCCGGCAGCTCTTCCAGATCCGGTCAGCCAACCGCGGCGCATCGGCATTCGGCTCCCCGCGCGACACATGAATGCTCCTCCAACTTGCTATTCAGCGCCCATGCTTTGTCCCTGAAGAGAACTTACTCTTCTCTCTTTACCTTCTCTTATATTATATTATATTCCTTTTCTTTGTTTCGTTAGTCTAGTCTAAGGAGATATGGACACCCAACCGCCCGTCAATGCGGGCGGTACTAAGAAGCATGACGAGCCCAGCGCAGCAGCACCGGTGACAGTGGCCAAAGATGATGGCACGGCTAAGGTACCTGGCGACTTAGGGGTCGCTGCATCATCAGCTCCATCTCCAGCTGTAGAGCAGGAGAAAGACCAGGATTTGAAGCAAAAGACACCGGTTGAAGTGGATGATGATGAGGATTCCGACTTTGATGAGCTCGATGGTAACTTAGCCCCCAGGATGTATATTGAAACAGAAAAGACAATAAATCAACTGACTTGATGTTATTTTGAAAGAGGTCCTGGACGACTTCTCCAAACCTGCTCGTGCGCCAACCGCGCCTGCTAAACCAGACATCACCGCATCACAACCGCCACAAGCGCCACCCGCAGAAGACTTCGATGAATCGGCCTTTATGAAACAGCTCGAGCAAGACATGGCCAATATGATGTCGCAGGCAGCTAATGAGACCGGCGCCACAGACGGCAAGGGTTTTGAATCTGCAATCGATCCGGGAGCGGAGGCATTCGCAAAGAAGCTAGAAGAGTCGGGGATTGAGCCGGGTGAATTTCTCAAGCAGCTCCTCAATGATGTGATGGCGGAGTCTGGAGGGACCGCGCCAGCTCCTGACTCTGCTGCAGCCGCAACAAAAGGGAACGCAGCTGCATCGCCCGATACATTCAACGATGCGATCCAGCGGACGATCAACCGCATGAAGGAGTCTGGCGATAAGGCCACAGCCGCGGCAACAGAAGACGACCTTTCAGATGATCTATTAGCTCAGCTCCTCAAGGCAGTCGAAGCGGGTGAAAATAGCGAGGGTGACTTGACGAAACTCATCTCGGGGATGATGGAGCAGCTATCCAACAAGGAGATGCTCTATGAGCCCATGAAGGAACTGGATACTAAGTTCGGGCCATGGATTTCCGCCAACAAGGACAAAGTCTCTGCAGATGAAATGTCTCGATACGCAATGCAAGCGAAGTACGTGTCGGAGATTGTGGCCAAATTCGAAGAACCAGGCTATACAGACAAAGACCCCAAATGCAGGGAATATGTCTGGGAGAGGATGCAAGCGGTGTGTATATATATATATTGACTCCATTTCACTCTAACTCACTAATCGTTTCTTCATACAGATGCAAGCCGCTGGCAGCCCTCCTGAGGAACTAGTTGCGAATCCCTGGAATCCTCTCCTGGACGATGCTTTATCTGGCGGTTCAGCAGGGGGAATGCCCGACTGTCCTCAGCAATAAGCAGTCGCTGATACATCATCTCTTACGTTTACGATTGCCAATTTTGCAATGCAACTAGAGTATAATCTTCATTCTTCGCATTCGATGGGTGTGGATATGTTTGAATGAATTCCATCGATTTGATTGACCGGGTTGATGACTTCCATTTCGTTTATTTATTGCTTATCCAGAAAACGCTTTTCCACTTCTCACTGCCCTTTCATGTCATTACTTTTTAGATATCCCCTGTTTATTTATTTTTATTTCTATTCCCGCCCTGATTCATTTGATCCCGTGCAATGTCTTATGCATGGCATGTATATGTATGTATGTGCCTTATACAGACTCGATTTCCTGGAACTGAAGGCTTTCCACGGATTGTTCAATGAGTGTCAGTCATCTGCCCATCCTTCACCACTGAATAACGAAGCATATAGAGAATCGCAAACAATTGACTAGTAGCCAAGCCCCTGCCTAACTACTAGTCCTTATTACTAGTACAGCAGGGCCTTTTAGATAGGCATTTGATCTAGGGCTGTGATAATGATAGTCTATTAAACTTCGTAGACTTGATAGCAGATATGACACACGCCATAGAAACTTTAAGAGGCGAGCAGCTGAGGTCACTTAGTAGGTAACTGCTTTACTAACTACAGTGTACACTGTTTACGTCCATGTCAATATCTACCCAACAGCTAGTTTAGACAGGATGTATACCAGCATGGGACCGGGAAAAATACTGATGTATACCTAATATAGATATATTCTGGGCATAATCTCCCGCATTTTCACGGAATGGGTACAGGGCATGTAACCAGCTGTCTAAGTTTCCAGTTCAGTGCCTGCCTGGTGTGTGCTATGCATGAACGTATTTGGCTTCTCTGGCGCTCCCAGCCTGTACTTTGGCCCAATTATACGGGGCCCGAGACAACTTAGGCGTTTGGCGGCGGCCTATATTCGTAGTGCATGGGTGGCATATGCAGAGGATCCAAAAACGTCGTTGAGCATTCAGTTCAAATGGTTGAACTACATTCCCGACCTGCTGAGCAGGTTTTGCGTCCTTGAATTGGATGTGATTTTCTTATCTCAAATGAGAGTCTGCTGCCAAATGTGCTGCCTCTCTCTCTAACTCCAATTCTACAAGCCCAACGACAATCCAACTGGCCCATGACAAGGAAGTCTTAGCTAGCTACACACTAAATGGTTAAACAGTTGGCTTGCATTCCGTGTATGAAGCTTTGGGGAGCATCATTGTGAATTTACTTCCATTTCTTGTGACCCTGCTGGGCTCAGTTCAGACGGCATTTCCACACTGAAAAGCAAGTCTGACGTTTGTGTTCTCTTATTCTGCATTTATCGATCGATGAACTTTACCTCAGCTAGCGAGTCGACCTCGTGACTCGATAGATACTATACTGCAGTATCTTCGAAACCTGAAGTCGTTCTTGGAAAGCCCAGCCAGTAGCTTGAGGGATCCATCGTAGGGAATATCGTGTTTTGATGTCTCTTGTTTGCTGCTTCAAATTGACAAGATCTGTTTCTTGGTCAGAAGCTCCTCACAACGGGCCAGTTGGCTGGATAAACCAGGTTATGAAAATCTTCTCATAAGCAAGAATCTAGTAGAGTTGAATTATCTGGCAGTCACCGGGCCAAAGACATGTACAGTGAGTCTTCAGATACCCTTGTCAATGAACTGGCACAATTGGTATTGAACATGAAAAATGGATGCGACAGAATATGAAAATCTCCAGTCCGTTAGATGTTCCGTAAACACAGGTAGTTCCCAATAAAGAACAACAGCCATATGGTGCAACATTCCTCAAACGCCAATCCGATAATGCATGACCTGGAAAAAAGGAAGAGAAAAAAGGACAGGAAAAAGCAACCGTGGTTATCCACTCGACATATCCATGCCTTGATCCAGATCGGCCAGACCCATGAAAATACCCTCATACTCATCATCGCTATACAAGGCGCCGTCGTCGGTGGGCCTTACATGGCTCTGTCCTGGGCATTGATCCTGCATTCCACTTGGCCGCGAGTCCATATTCTCAAGAATAGCCATCTCCATCGCCTGTTCCTCGGAGATATACTCATTCAAAGCTCTGATATCTGTATCCACACCCACATCTACCTCGTTGTCATCCTCACCCTCGATCACACCAGCAAAGACCCCCTCAGCATCCCTTTCCATCCACTCGCCCCATCTCCCCCGTTCAGCGACATGTTCCATCCTCATCAACTGTTCCCCTCTTTCCTCGAATCTCCCATCTTGTCGGTCCCGCTTAATTCGACTAAGGTAGATATCTCTCCTTCTCTCCCTGGCGGACGGGGAAGACGACGTCTTGTATGAACCAGAGGCGTGGGAGAGCGGGTTTGAGATTTTAGTCATGTAGCGCTGCGCATATGAGGATTGGTGGGATCGGGAGGCTGAAGGGGTAGTAGTAGTGGTGGTGGTTGTGGGAAGGGTCGGAGAGGAGAAAACAGAGGTGTTATGCGTGAATTGGGTAGGTACTTGGTCATTGCAGTGGTTGCCGGGTGGTGATGATCGTATCGTCTGCGATGGGTTGAAGATGGTGTTGTGTTTGCGCGGCGTCAACGGTGAGGAGTGAGCTGAAGAGTAATAGTGAGGTTTCGATTGCATATGCGCGCTCGTATCTAGTTGCTGGAAATCGAAGTCGAAATTGTATGGAGGCATGGTAGCGAACATGGTTGATTTGATGGTTTCTTTTTTTCGATTTGGGACTTTCGGGATAATCCTTGACTGTATTTTTTGGGCTTCGTTTTTATTATCCACGTCTTCCTGTTCAAATGATCCCTCAAAAGTAAGGTATCATGGATGTAGATATTTGGAAGAAGGTTCGTCGCGAGTCGCGACTTATATGACGTTAACCTAAATAGGGGCGGAACGTGTTCCCGCTTTGCAACACGAGGTCACGCGATTTCGAGAAAGGGTAAACGACATGGGCATACAACATACACGTATAGGCGACCATTTTGATGAACCCTTAATATGGAGTAGAGTACGGAGTATTTAACTGGGATTATTCTCTGCCACAAAATTACGTATATATCGCGGAAAAGCTTTTCTTTTCTGGCTTTAAGACCATGGAATAGAGGCCCTTACCCCAAGCCGTACGAATTCCAAACAGAAAAGACAGGAAAAAAAAAACACAGGATCAGGTATCACAAGGCCAAGTTAGATGATGCAAGCACCAGGAATCAACAGAAACAATTAAAATGCCGATCAAAATGCTCAATGACGTAGAAGGTTGTGTCGCGAGCGTAGATGATCAGTGGTAAATCAATGAAAAGCAACTTTGGTGGCTCTTGTTGTGGACAGGTGATGATATCCCACGACAATTGGGAAATAGGCGACGCTGTAAGGAATGAATTGGGTGGTATGGGTACCCATAGAAGGAAGAGTATGCCGAGTTTAGTGAAGGAGAGACAGGTTGCAGCCAACAAGCAACCGGAACGTGTGAGAATGTCAGAAACAAAACAATCATTAAGAAATGTTTTCTACCCATATGCGCCAGTAAGAATTGCGTCATGATCGTACGTATTTCCCAGCCCCGAAAAAAAAAAGACGTAAAAACCTTAGGTGAAGTTTAATAACTCAACCAGGAGCCCGATGTGACCTCCCACTTTCAAATATGTATACAAGCAGATATCGATCACACACATCAAGTGTTGGTTAGCCGATAGGACCACGCATCACTAGAAATTCGATGCGGCATTGACAGGGCCCGGGTTATGGTATTGGTCCAAGGTATGCTGGAAGGGGGTGCTACCGCTTCCAGGACTTGGGGCCTTCTCGCGAGGGTTAGAACCGAGGGCAGTACCACTCATGAGGTCGTCGGCTTCATCACTGTTCATAGCATTGCGCCTCTTGGCAGAGACTCTCCACACGACGATCGCAACTGCAGCAATCAGGATGGCACCTCCAACACCGACGACAACACCAATAATGATCTTCTTGTCAGAAGAAGAGAGACCGGAGCTAGACTTCTTAGACCCATCGGAATTCAAGCCAGGAGCATCGGTTGCGGCAGCTGCAGGATGGGTTGTAGTCATGGTCATAGGAACGGTGCTTCCACTGATGGTCTTAACAGTGGTTATCACGGAGACTACCGGGCTTGCCGTAGTAGTAGGAACGGTTGTGGTAGTATGGGAGGAAGAGTCGCCTTTTGAAGTTGACGTAGCCTGCGCCGTTGTCTGTGCAGCCGTAGGTACGGTAGTGGACGTGACATCGTCGGACGATGAGGTAGTGGTTGGCTCGGCGGAGGAAGTAGTCACAGGCGCTTCAGTAGTGCTCGTTGATGAAGACGACGATGACGAGGACGTCGAGGACGTCGAGGACGTGGACGTAGACAAGGACGTAGATGACGTTGACTCGGTCGAAGAGGATGACGACGAAGAGGAGGTTGAAGTCGGTGCTGGTGCTTCAGAAGTAGGTTGGTCCGCAGTAGTAGGTGCTGCTGTCGTTGGAGGGCTCGACGGTTCTGCACTGCTGTCTCCTGAGACGACGGCGGCAAACAGGAATGCCAGGCAGAAGAGGAAGAATGAGAGACGGGAAACCCGCATGTTGGCGAGAGGCGTAGACCAAATAGATCTCAAGCGGATGGCTCCCGCAGCCGTAGTGTTAGGAATATAAGAGGTACTGCGATGCAGTAGAAGAATCGGGTGAATCTATGATCACCTGTTGTCTATCTCAACTGAGATGGAAGTAAGATGGTATGGATGAGATGAGATGGAAATGGTGTAAAAAACGAAAGAAAAACGAAAGAAAGAGGAAATATGTGTTTTCTTTTTTCTTTGTTGAGGGGTAAGCGAGCGTAATGGGACCCTTGGTCGGATCACGCAGAAAAGAAAAAATAAGATAAAGATAGACTGACTGAACGACTGACAGCAGGCAATACGGAGAATGACCTGGAAGAGAGAAGAGGGAGAAAAGTGAGACGGAGAGGCTGACAGGGGCAACTCGCATCCGCTTCCAAGGTTTGGCCCTAGTGCGAGACGCTAGCCGTCCGAGTTTGATCTAGCGTACTGGTCTCCCCACTAAACGGGGCGACTACAACCAATAATAGCTTGTCCTGGCCACCCTCAGGAGCGGCAAAAGGCGTGCCGGCAGCGTAATACAGCGTTACAGTTACGATTACAGTTTGCTCATCCGCCCTGGCCGTTCTATTAATAGAATGTCCCGTGACTTGTCTCTTAACTCCGCAAGCATCAGTGGCTTTGGTGTTGGACTGACGGCAAGATTGAAGTGCTCTGAAGGTAGTCTATCACGTAGTAGAGAGAGCTTCCTACGATGGTGTGCTGTGCCTTAGACGCCGGACAGCGTAACGAGACTGGGATGTTGTATGACACTTCATCAGGTCGTCCTTGGCATCCAACGATTGCCAGGAACCCCCTGTGGATAATGATGGGCCCGTCCTAACTTGGGCATTGCCGCTCCTGACCTGTTCCCCCGGCGAGTTGATGACTCCTGTTCCTGACTCTGGATAACTAGTTAGTTACATCCATCCGTCCGTTTTAGTCAGTCGTTCTATTTTTGATCCCGTATCAGGCATCATGTGCTCTCTGCGTCTCACCGAGTACAATGATGTAGTATACTGCTGCAGTTGACAAGTAGCATTATTACAGGAATACACTGCATTTATAACTGACCTCATCATTCTACGGAACATCTCGGCAATACGGAAGAATCAAACGCCGTTTTCTGAAAAAAAAAAAAAAAAAAGATTCCATGGTGCACACAGTGGCGAACCAGTCTTTGGGAGCCCGAATATTCCCCTTTTCAGGCATCCGTTGGAATCCGTGCCGTGTGTTCGTTCCTGGTCTAGCCGTAGTTCCATCCCCATCCCGGTCCAGGACCAGAACGAAAAACTGTCCGCCCAGACCCAACACCCTTTCCATGCTGCAAAAGGCCGTGTATGCTTCAAGTTTCAATGTCCAATCAAATGGCAACGAAGTGACGGGACAAAGCGGAAAGAAGCATTGAAGATCCTTCTTCGGATGGAAAGAAATAAGGGATGCTCAAAGGCACAGACATAGCAGCAACCCCATCTTCATCCGGTATTTGAGTCATGGAATGTACGCTGTAGAAAGTTTTCCTGGGGTGGGGAATCCCGAACATACGGATCCGAGGAAGGGAGGGCAGTGAAAGCAATCCGAGAACCACGTTGATGGGTATCGCAAGCCATACATGTTTCAACCAACAATGCCAGCGGAAAAAACAGCAGAACGCCCATGTACGCCTATTATCTCTCCCATCATGATTTATTCGGCGGTTTCCCCTTCATTTGATCCTTGATCTCTTCCTTAAAATACTCCAGGAACCGCTGTAAACCACGACCTAACAAAGAAAAAGCATCTCAGCACCACTTCTCCATAAGAAAGAGCCCATTCCAAAACGGGAACAGATGTACCGTTATTATCAAGCTTCGTGCCCCCCATTTCTTCTGGAGGCACGCCGTATTTGAGATGGTGGACTTTTTGGTGAACTCTGCCAACCATCCTGTGGAACGTTGGACTCGATAGCAGCTGGACAGTAGAAGAGAAACCAGGCAAATCAGTACAAGATACATCAAAGCTTCAGTTATGACGATGGCTCAAATGCACACACCTTGCCAACAAGCCAGACCTGGTGGAGGGGCCGTCAGCCTGAGTCATGACCAAGGGCAGCATGTCGATAAGTTAACTAACTGCCCGAATCTAGCTAAACACCTACCTCAAATGCCCGAAACCAAAAAGATCGAAACATTTTTGCATGCGTCAATTAGAGAATGGACTCCATGAATGACGTTTTGCAACGAGATACTTGCAGTCTCAGTGCTGGGATGAGCAGATGTGCTTTGAACAAGAAGAGGCGATGAGAAGTGGAATGTTCGGGAGGGAAGAAGGCGGAGAGCGACAAGCTTGCAGTGGCTGATCGAAGGTTATGCAGTCCTGCGAGTCAGAGATCGACCAAGCTTGATCTGATACTTGCTGTGGAAGAATAATAATGAATTCAATGGCGATGACGATGATGAGTGTAAAAGGCGTTGGAAGCAGAATGTCTTCTCCATATTGATCCACGATGAATCCAGGCTCAGCTCCTTCAACCGTCCATCCCATTTCATTACATCACAGGCATCACTTCTTCCAATTTCTTCCATTTTCATCGTCTCCTAACTTTCTTTTTAAACACTCGAATCCATCTGTTTTCTACACTTCTGCTGCAGATCGCTAACTATGTCTAAATTCCACTTTGAGTGTGCGGGGACCGTTCTCGACTGTCATTGAGGGACTTTCCCCTCTTTTTTTTTTTCCTCCCTCGCCTCTTCCTCTCTTATCTTTCCCTTGTATAAAAACATCGTCTCTCTCCCCTGCACCTTTCAATGGTCTAAACTGTCGCATATATCATCCTACCTGAATCTCCCCTTGCTTCCATTTTCGCCTCGTGGTCCCTACGCGGCTCTTCCCGCTTCTCTAGCGTTGCAGGAGCGCAGCCCTTTCGATGGCGAATCGTTCCCGTGATATCTAGAAATCTGGCTAAGCAACCGTCACCGAGGGGCAGCTTCCTTAGCTGTCCCGATCCCGATCTGTCCACACTTCAGATATCCTTGCCCCAGTCTCGATCTAGTTCGCGCGCCGCATCGGAAATTATCGCGAGCGAATTAACGTCCAGTGACTACAGTTCTACATCTACACATTCTCTCGACCATCGCGACGGGCAGCGGAAGCGTACCTCGACAGGAAAGCGGGTCTCTAGGAAGGCACGCGGCATCCTTGGCAAGGTTCGGGCCTTCCACCGGATTGCTGCGGCCAAAATGTCGCAGTCAATTAAGATCGACACGAGCGTGCAGACAATCAAGCGCGGGCTTCCCGAGGATAACGAGGAGGGGCTGGAGGGGCCAGGGGTTGTAGGTGATGCTGAACAAGAGATATCGGCGCCTGGACTGGAGGCTCGCAGTCATAACAATGTTCCCCCATTTCTTTGCCAGTCTTACCTAGGTTAGTTGGCTAGGAACTATCGAAGCGATTATATAGCTAGTTGGCTGACCTATCGTCGCGGACGCATTTGCAGACATCCATAAGAAATTCGAAGAACTAGAATGGCTGCAAAGATCACGGTTGGCGGAAGGAGTATTGGCAAACGATCCGTCACACCGCTGGGCATTGGAGGCGGACCCAGAAGTGAAGGCCAGAAATCGGTATCTGAACGTGCAGGCGTGGGCCAACTCCCGGATCCATCTTAAGGTCCCGGATGGCGAGTGCGACTTCATCAATGCCTCTCCAATCACGCTAAAAGATTCGGTTACTTATAAGGAGCGGAGATATATCGCAACTCAGGTTAGTATCGACAGCTCATGATATAAGGTAGCGTTTCCATGAGGCTAATCATGGCTCAGGGTCCGAAATTGGGGCACATCACGCACTTCTGGCATATGTTATTTCACGAAACAAATGAGGCCGCTGTCATTGTTATGCTTACACAGACTTATGAGGCCGGCCGCGAGAAGTGTGCGCAGTACTTTCCTCTCAACACTGATAACTCGCCGATGATTCTGCGGGCAGTAGAGCCAGATGCGTCCCAAGACAAGCACGTGGAGCCAAACGGTGAAGTTTTAGGGAAGGTTACACTCTTAGAATCCACCTTTAACGAGAAGTCTGGATCAGAGGTCCGTAAACTTGAGTTGACAATGGGTTCGGAGTCGAAGATCGTTTGGCATTTCCTCTATGTTTCCTGGCCGGATTATTCCAAACCAGAAGCCAGTGGTCGCGCCGCCCTTCTTCAGTTGATTAAGCTATCGGCCTCCAAATGTACCCCGGACAACCCCCGTGTCGTACACTGTAGCGCAGGTGTTGGTCGCACTGGCACCTTCATCGCTCTTGACCATCTTCTGAACGAACTCGAGTCAGGAGAGTTATTGAAGGTGACCGATCCGGAAACCGATCCAGTTTTTGAAACTGTTAATCAATTGCGCGAGCAACGAATGATGATGGTATACAATGAAATGCAGCTACAGTTCATCTACGAGGTCTTACGGGAGCAAGCCGACCTTAAGCTCGGGAATATCACAGAGGAAGATATCCGTGGTGTTTCTGATGGACAAATTCTGAACAGAAAGTCTGCAAAAATTGCCAAGCTGTCTGGGACTGATTATGTTCCTCCTTCAAAAGCTGAATTCGAGCCCGTTTCTGATCGCATTCCGACGCCAACGAGAAGTTGGTCCGGCACACCAGACGTGTCGGACAATGAGTAGGTTCCAGTTAAGAATGTGATGCAGGAATAAGAGAAAGTCTGCCTTAACAGCCCCTTGGCATTACCTTTCTTGTGTTAGCAGACCTGCCTACCGCGTCCCAAGGAGAAATCTCATCCCTCTCACCTTCAAATATTATTTTCCTGAATATTTTTTTTTCTGTATATTATGACTGGTATGACTTCCTGAATATTTGTCAATGCGTCTTCGCTTATTTAGCATCGCTTCAGGACTGGGTTGTTCTAGGAGTCTTGGATTCTTGACTCGTTTCTCCTTATTCTTTTGACAAAGCTTTCTTGCTTAAAGGATACCCTGTCCCAGTTGTCATCGAAGCGGCTAATCTGCCCGTTTCCTATTATACTATTATAACCTTAGAGCGTGGTATACAATCAGCGAGATCCAACCATGACATGAAGACATAGCTAATGGATATTTTCACATTTCACTTTCTCCTCTCCAAACCGGAGCGTGGTACTTTACTGTCTCCGATTTCTGTGTATGCTCAGCACAAAGGCAGATGTAGGTATCATGTGATGCAAATTATCCCTGATGGTTAAGAAACAATATTTTGGGAATGACTATGATATAAAAAGTGGCCAGGAACAGAAAAATGCTAGACAACGATGAAAAGAAGTGACATGAAAGCGAACGTAAATACGGCCAAAGATATATGCTACATAGAATCATGATAAGCGCATGCAAAAGACCAACGATTCAGCGAAACCGGAGTAGTCGGATCGGTAGTAGACAGAAAGAAGGAAGGTAGGACGATTGGAGGAAAAGAGGCAGTATGGAAAGAATCGGTCATGATACGTCAAGTATTCAACGATGATCCCCTTCCTGTTCGTATCACCAGCAACAATGGGGAGGAAGGCAGTATACAGCGAAGAAAGAGAGAGAGACATTGAACCGGCGAATGGTGCACCATATAGATTAAGAGAGGTTAGTCGCTCCGTTTCTTTCGACCACCATCATTGATCCCATCAGGATGTGCAACAGCGGGAGAAGAACCCTGATCCCGATCCGGAATTGTATTTCGCAAAGCACCAGCGTCTTCAGCGTCTTCCTCCATGTCGTACTTGTCAACGGCATTTTCATCCCACCGATCAACTTGCTGCTCCAGAGTCAAGACACCTGTCTCTTGGGGACCAAGCTCCGAATTCTCATGGCTATCACCTTGGCCATGGGCATCCGCGCCGATTCCAAGCTCGATATCGTTATTATTGCCGTGGTCGTCGCCAGCTAACGCACCGAATCGGGCCAGACGGCGCCTCTCCAACATGCGCCGGTGATACCAGCTGCACAGGCCGATGGCGCCGAGACTCCCAACAACATTCGCGAGAATATCGAATGGGTCGAAAGCCCGGTCATTAGGGAGAATGCCCTGCAGAATTTCAGAGCCGATGCCGAGGATGAGCGTGCAAACCAGGAGGCTTAGATGTAGTACACGCCGGCGGGAAGTATCGATGACCCAGTAGAAGGTGAGGGAGAGGGCGAAGAAAGTGACGACATGGAGGAATTTGTCACTTGGCTGGAGTTGTGGAGGAATAGAGGAGGATGCGCTGTGTGGGAGGAGGCCGACATAACCGGCTAGGATGAGGAGGAAGATGAAGGCGCCTGGATGGGAAGTTGGGGAAGTGTCAGCTGGAGGAAGCACTGAAGGGAAAGGGAATGCAAGACGACAGCTGTGACAGAGCTTCAAATGAAGGCGAACTCACCCGCAAATTGGTAGCGGATACGCATGGTTATTTCTGAGAAGAATGCAGATCAGTCAATAGTAGTAGTAGGGCTGTCTGAACAAGTACGATGGCAACTGGGAAATAGGTTGCTGTGGACCAGAATAGGGCGACTGGAGCATATATAGAAAGTTAGCACAGTGAAGGAGCGTACAATGCGCGGGCAACAGTACGTACAGCGCAGATGAAGCTATTCGCCTTGCCCGACTGGGACGAACTGCGGTTTTGGTCAGTGACTGCGGCGGGCGCTCCGCCTTCCACGCTCCAACCTCATCTCAAAGTCGACTCGCGCAGGAACCTCCCGAGTCGCTGGTTTTCGCCATCAGATCTCCCGGACTCCGCCATCACTTTGGCCCTGCGAGCATCGCCCTCCATCCCCTTCTCCACGGCTTTTTATTCTATGCCTTTTTCCGGAGCCCAAGACGCCCTGTTGAGCCCTTTCCGCCCTGCTCTTAACCGTGGAGAAACGCCCCCTCGGCGGGCCCCAGAACTGGGGTTTTGGAGGCGAGCATGTCGCTTGGCCACAACCACACCTGGCTACCACCAGGGCATCTTCGACCTCCCGATGATCATCACGATTCGCGGACTGTCAATGGTTACTCGAATTTCTCTGCCGGTTCCCGGACGCCGCAAACTCGCGTTTGTGCCAGTGCCGATGGGTCTCAGACAGGTAATTTGATATCGGAGGCTGATACCACCGCGGAGGATGACCCGCGCGTCGCTATGTTTCGTGATCTTTACAGGCGGAGCGAGGCGAATATCGATATCCTGTTCAGCAAGGATCAGGCTTATGTCGATGCTATCCCGGATCTTAACCATCAGCCTGAACCCACCGGTGCTGTTGCTCCCACTGATGATTCGGCGCCACTTCCACTTCCCTCTAAGAATACCGCTCGAAAATTGGATGAGGACGATTACGACGAGTACGACGATGACGACAATGATGAGACGGAAGTCGCGGATACCGCCATCTCGCCGCTCAAGACCAAGTCTGCCGCCCCTCCGCTGGATTCCAGCGGTATTCCGTCGCCGGGCCACCGTTCCAGTATTGCGCTATCTGTTATCAATGATAGTGCAAAAGAATCAAAGAAGGAAACGCTTGAAGAGATTCGGAAGAAACTCGAGGAGGACAAGAAGGCAACTGAGGAAGCTGCGAAAAGGAGCTTCCACACACTCTTCTATACACTGGAAAATGACAGGGATGCCATGTTGGATCAGCAACGGCTCGACGAATCGGAGAGACAGGTTGAAGCTGAGATGTCCGGCCAAGCGAATGCTGGCAGTACCAACGCGAACGCTGAATCGAATGGTTATGGCTCGTTGAGCAATGCGAACCTCGGGGCCTCGAGTCTGACTCTGAAGAACTTGATTGCTAGGATTGATATGAAGCGGACCATGGTCCAGGCATCTGATGCGGAACTGCGAAGTTTGATGAGTGAAGTCCGCAAGAACCGGAGCAAGTGGGCTAGCGAGGATAAAATCGGGCAGGAAGAACTCTACGAAGCAGCAGAAAAGGTTCTCAGTGAGCTTAAAGCGATGACTGAACATTCAACTGCTTTTTTAACTAGGGTGAACAAGCGCGACGCACCTGATTACTATACCAGTGAGGATAAACCCATTCTTTACCTGCAGAACACGAAGTCGTTTACATGATGCTAATCCCTAACAGTCATCAAGCATCCCATGGATTTGGGGACAATGACAAAGAAGCTCAAGGCTTTACAGTATAGATCGAAAAAGGAATTCGTTGATGACCTCAACCTTATATGGTCGAATTGCTTGAAGTATAACACAAACCCTGATCACTTTCTGCGCAAACACGCCTTGTACATGAGGAAAGAGACGGAGAAGCTTGTTCCTCTTATTCCTGAAATTGTTATCAGAGACCGTGCTGAAGTGGAAGCGGAAGAACGTAGGCTTCAGCTTGCAGAGCTTGAGGGGGGTGAAGAGAGTGACGATGAACCTATCATGTCCTCCAGAGGCAGGAAAGCCCCTAAGAAGGGGACTGCTCCTACTCGGAATACTTCCAGGGTTTCGGAAGGGCCACCTGGGGCTTCTGTCAATCAGACCCCTGTCCCCGTACGTGCTGACTCTGATGTAATGGTGGACGGAATTCGAAATGGATCCTCGACGACACCGCCCCCAGGGGTACAGACCCCATCCGATCCTAATGGGGCTGGTTCGTCTGGGATCCATGGTGATTCTATGGAAATTGATGGCTTGATACCTTCGAACAACGCCCTTAGCGCATTGTCTGTGCCCGGGATAGAGGTCGAAGACCCGGAGTACAAAGTCTGGAAGCAAGTCACGAAGAAAGACCGTGCCCTCATCGCTGCTGAAAGGCACCGCCTTCTCAAAGGGGATAAATTAAACCCTGACGAGCCGGCATTGCTGAGGACTAAGGCTGGCATGAGAAAATGGCTGAGAAATCAAAAGCAAATCACCCCTGAAGTCGACAAAGTTGACGAACTGGGCTCGCAACCGGTAGAGCACGACGCTCCCCGCGAAACTCTTGCGGAAGGCATAGAGGTGGAGGAAGACAGGATGATTCCCGATTACTACGATATTATGTCCGGCATTCCCGACCTACCTGAGCGACTTGTTTGGAGAGAGGATGCGGAAGGCAATGTTGTGGATGCTTCTGAAGAATTCTTGAGAATTCTTCCCAAGGATTCATTTGTTCAGCCTGACAGTAAACTCTCCCGGAAGATGGATGCAAATATGCGACAAATGCAGGAAACTCGGAAAATCTGCTCGAAGATCGGCATAGTGAAGCAGATGCAACTGCAGTCCCAAGTATGCCACCGCTCGACTTTGATACTCCTGTACTCCCTTTTGATGCCTGCTTTCTAACCTGTTAACAGATGTACCAGAACCAATTTCAAAAGTATCAGCCCGAGCCTTTCGTGGAACAGGATATCTCACCACATGTTTTGAATGATGAGGGCCCAGTGGTTGCACCTTGGGTTTGTAAGGCTGCACTGCAGCGCTCTGTTGCCAAAATCTTTTACCATGCCGGATTCGAGGAGTATCAACCGTCTGCCCTTCAGACAATTACCGATATTGCTTCGGATTTCTTTCAGAAGATCAGCGAGACATTAAAATCATATATGGAAACTCCTAAACTTCCAGCTTCGACAAAGGAAGAGCGCACATCGTCATCTTCTTCCCAGTGGAAGCTGGCTTACAGCCAACCAGAGATGATTCTTCATACCTTGTCCTCAGTAGGTACTGACGTGGAAGCTCTCGAATCATATATTAGAGATGATGTGGAACGGCTTGGAACGAAGCTGGCTACTGTCCACGAGCGTTTAAGGTCCTTATTTGCCGAACTTCTTCGGCCGGCCCTTGCAGATGGTGGTGAGGACGGTTCGAATGCCTTTGCCGATGGCAGTGAGCAATTCGTTGCCGGTGATTTCGCCGAGGATATCGATGAAGACTTCTTTGGATTCAAGGAACTGGGCTTGGATAAGGAATTCGGTCTTGCGACTCTCAGTGTTCCACTCCATCTGCTCCAAAACAGGATGTACAATGCCGCGCAGGCTCAAAGCACGAGGTATTTAACTTTTCACACTATTTATAGGGTCGAACTCATGCTAATCACTTCCAGCGCTGCACAAACCGTAACCCTCTTTCCGCCCCCTCCTGCGTATCCGCGTATTACGTCAGATACTGTATCATCGCAAATTGGGCTTGTGCAAGATTTCTTTCGCGCTAAGTTGCAGGCAAACAATGGCGAACCTCTGGTCGAGGATCTTGAACTGCCGCCTAAGCAGCGGCCAATGGCTGCTCGCCCCCGTCTTCCAGCATCTGGAAAAATTCCGCCTCTAGGGTCTGCAGGGCCAACCTCGAGCCCACAGAAACGGCCGCCTCCACCACCTGGTCCTGGACAATTAGCAACGACGAAACCTGGGACCGCAGAACCTAGTAAGAAAAAGGTCAAGAAAAACAGCGGATTAGCTCTGGATATTCAAATCTCCACCGACGGCGATGAAACGGCAGTCGCAGATGGTGCGAAAACTCTATCCGCAAATCCAACATCAACGACCTCGAAGAACAATGACGCTTCCTTGGATGATATCCCTCCAGGCTCTGCAACAGAAATTAACATCGCAAAAGGTGGAGCCGACATGTCTGCGCTGTCAGATGCTGATGGTGTAGAAAATGGCGTCTCTGTCGGCATGAACGCAGAACACGAGAATGGAGTCAATGGCAGCGCAGCAGCCATGACCAACGGGACTGTCGGTGACATCTCATGATGTATAAACAAAGCGTTCTTTGCACTTGCTGTATTTACGCATGATGCTAATAAAATAGTTTTCCATGGTATTATTACTCTATTTTTCGAATACCACGACCTCATTTTACGGTTAATCTTCGTTTTAATCCTTCTTCCCCTCGATTTTCCCCTTTTCCCATTTCTCAATGATCTCGCAACCATTCCATTTATCATCTTTTATCACCTACGGGATTCATATTGATCTCACTGGGGCCCCTGCGAAACGCACGTTTGGTGGTGCGGTTTTCTTCCCTCGTCGAATATCATTAATTAACCTTTGATACACTGGTCCTCATTATGCAAAAGTGGTTATAGCATCGATGAATAGGCTTCTTTCGAAACAATGACTGGATTTTGGCGGCCTTTGTTTTTTTTTTCTACGTTGCATTTTTATTTCTATTTCTCCCCCGTTCATGCTCCCCTTCTGTTTTTCTTCCCAAACTTTAGTGATTGCGCGACGAGTTACCCTACATATTCTTTTCTTGCTTTCTTTCTTTTTTTCCCTCCAAGTTGTCTTTCTATCCCTATATTTCTGACCGAGTCTTGAACGGGCCCCTCGTTATTACTATTATATTATTATTATTTTCCCATCGCGTTAGGCTGCTTCCCCCTTCCTTCTTCCATATGATGGGACAGCTCTGGATGGAGTCTCCCTGATTATGTATGGACTGTACTGTATACAATATGAAAAAAAAACAAAAAGGCAATGCTAGTTTGATCTCATGCTTATTTTTATCAATCATCAATAAAATCGTACGGGGATCTTTGCCATGTACCTACAACCCTATGTAGTTCTTGGGCATGATCCATCGGTTCAAGATCGGGATATCTGAATAAACAGGGAAGATGATGGGAGAAAGAAAAGCAAAAAGAGAGTTTTCTGTTAACAGTTCTGCGGACTGAAGCTTACTTTGAAGGGTATCTCCCAGAGCATCCGTTGTCGCTTTTCAAAAGTATTGACCTTCCTACACAACTGAATTCTAGAAATAAAAGTATACTGAAATAGAGGAAAAGGGCATCTTACCGGAACAGAGGGAAGGGTATCTTTATGTTGGTCTAAGAGTATATCTTGTTGTATGTTGAATTCAATATGGGAGACGACAACTTGGTCGAGAAGAGCTATCTATAAGGATATGACCCCTTTTATAGCTTCACAATTGCCTAATTGGGGTGTCAGGAGCTTCCCCAATCATGAAATGGTACAGCCAAGAGGGCTCATACATCCTGCTGAGTAGGTCTCCCCGAGGAGGATCAAAAAGTTACAAAATGGAAGGGCCATGAAATGAATAAATTTACAAACCCCATGGGATCAGCACATCAGGGACAGGACTCATTGGAAGTGTTGAAAATGCAGTTCAACTTGGTCTGCTGTGAAGCAGGAGAAGGCACCTACCTGGCAGCCAGTCACACTACCAGATACGTACCCTATTTTTGTCGCCCAGTGAGTGACGAGTGTCCTAAGCTAGAACGTACTCATGAATCATCGTCTTATTTCCTGTTTCACAGGGCGATATGCCAAACGCCAGTTGTAGCATATCTTCCGGCTAGCCTGGAGTCTTCTTAAAGGGGCGCTTGGCTGTGCTGGGAGCTTTATAGGCAGATGAACCCGACTCAGACCCTATCCAAGTTCGTAACTCACTTGCCCAACGTTTTCTTGAAAATATTTATGTCCAATGAATAAAATTGCGCACACGAATGTCACTGTTATTTCTGTTTTAGATGACGCGCATTTTCATCCTGTGAAGCGTAGCGTCTAGACGACAATCTGGCCACAGTACTCATTGCTGGCCCTACAGTGAACTGGATGCAGGGCAATCCGCTGGGTCGCAAATTCAAGGCTCTAGTCGGCCATGTAGGACGCTTTTCGGCGATGAAACGATTAGAACGGAGGAGCTATGATTTATCGAGCATGAGGTAGGGTCCTATATATTCAGCATTCAGCATTCGCGTTCTCTATGCCGTTGGGTTGGAGGATACGTTGTCCCTGTGGTGGATTATAATCCCTGATTGAATGAGACCACCACCACCATGTCTGTTATATGCCTGGTAACGTATGCGACAATGTAGCTGTTAGACTCTGGATCCTACACTAAGACAATTACCATTGAAAACAATCATTGAATGAAGATTTTGGAAGTATGATCACTAGGCTATATCCTCTGCGTCTCGGGGTTTGTAGGGCTATGAAGGCATCCAAGTCTCGTGTATCTAGTAATAAGATCATAGGCAAGGATTACATGCATACTGCACTGTATATGCTCAGCAATTAGTTCTCATACATAGCAATCTCCATGTTTCTGTACGATGTCACACACCACCGCTTGTAGGGGTAGGCCACGCATAGTCTCAGACTATAAGAAAAAAAAAAAAAAAAAAAAAAAAAAAAAAAAAAAAAGAAGAAGAAGAAAAAACCAATTAGTCCCGTGGGGATATTTAAAGGAGACGATGAATTGTCTTCCCAGGGTCTGTTTCCTCGAAGGAGAGGAAGAGAATCTAGGAGAACAAAGAGCCCAGTTTCTGGGCTTTTTGAGAATGATGGAGATTCCATGTACGGAAGCCGCTGAATAAGTTGACCAGAAGCGTGTAAGAGCTCAGGGATGAAGCTCGACTAATCTAGCAGATCTAATGACGAAGATAAGATGCTGGCTAGTTAATGCCAACATAAATTCATCTAGATGCTAGGAGGTGAGGCAGCAGGGCTGTCAACACTAACTAGCATACATGTGAGCTCGAGCCCTGATAATGCTCAACCAGAGCAGAGTGAGCAAATGCTGTCACTGGGAACTTGTCTATCTTCTGGGGTCCTTATTGCAGATGAAAGGAAGATGATCAGGCGTCATACTGTAGTATGATTATCGTACAACTGAAAACAGAATTGTTTATTGGATACCAGCAACAGCCTTTAGACCATCCTGGAAGCCCTGGACCTTCTTAAGAACCAGTCTGTTCCTGAGAGTCCAGAACATTGCTCCCCAGACCTAGAGGAAAAAGGAGACAATGGCTGTTGCACAGGGCAATCTCCACAGAATGACCTCAAGGTTGCTGTGCAATGACATAGCCCATCAGCTGCAAGCTGGGCCCCTGAATAGCTTGCAAATCATTTCTTTTTGCCTATGAGTTGAATGGAGATGAGTTGACATAATTGATCATACGGGCAAACTGGGCAAATACCGGGCTTTTTTTTGTGGGAGAGAAACTGAAACAATGACGTGGTCAAAAGCCCTAGTGCGAGTGCCTTCAACGTTGATAAAAAAGTACATATGTGATTCGACAAGACAAGCATGAGTTGAAGAAAGACCCATGGCTAAGATGATTCTGTCGGTTTCCGTCCATATATAATCCAAACTCTCGTATATAGATGATGCGACAAGTCTTTGATCTCATTCCGTACAGCTGCAAGGAACACTTCGATTTGTGTCCTTTCCCAGCCCAGAATACGAGTATAGAGAGCGTAAGTGTATGGCCCCAGACTCTCTAGCACGTTGACTTGATGGTAGCGACCCAGCTCTTTCAGCCTTGGGTCCTTGGGCCAAGGGCTCTGAGGGAGCTATATGACCTCTTAGCTTAAACAATCCGAAAGGAAAAAGAAAGAACAGGGTTTTGAAGGAGGCTGGTTACCTTGAAAACTTTCTCATGTACATCCTGAAATCCAGCCTTAATCATTTTCTCTTTCCATGTTGATACAGTTCTCATTGATTTCCCAAACTTTTCAGAAGCTTCATATGCAAGCCTGAAGCCTTCCAGATAATTTTTGGCATTCAGATGTGTGCCATCATCTGAGAGGGTGGTTACTTCTATTGATGCAATCTCAAAATAGCCACCAGGTTTCAGATTCTTCAATGCCTGCTGGAAAAGTTTATCGTAGTCTCGGACGAATCCTTCTAGTTCCCGGCCATGGATATAATCAAATGGACGAGAATATTCCCAAGGCTGTTCAAAGTCATCGATTCCAAACCGGCAGTTTGATAGTAGCCTGTGCCCCGTTAGAAAGCCGAGCTCAAACACAGAAAGACACATGTGAAGTACCAGGATGATTGGATAGCACTCAAGTCATTTCCTATGCAACGTCAGTTGCATTCAAACTTACATGCAAGGGAAACGGTTATTACCAATGACTTCTGCGTCAGGATGTTCACTGTGCATACATGGTTAGCAACTAGAAAAGCAGAATAAACACAACCAACGAATAGTAGGCTTACTCCGCGAAATCAATAGCCCAAATACCGGTACCAGTTCCAATGTCTAATACCCTCTTGGGATCTTTGATAGGAGCAAGGTGTAGGTCACCACCAAGGAGCAGGCGATAAACATGATGGCTCTGTTCAGCATCTGTTGTCAACCCTGTGCTCTGGAGCATGCAACCCTTGAAGTATATACCAAATCCAGCCAATCCTGTTCTTGCTCATCATTCGGCTTTATAATGAGTTAGCCATTGAAAATGAATAGAGAAAAGATCACGTTGTCAAAGAGTCTATTTACCAAAATATATTCGCCTTCATGGAATGCGTGGTATCGACGGCCATTCTCATATCTGGATAGTGGTGACAAATTTACCCCAACATTCTTCAGTAGTACTGGGATAGACACGTACTTGTAATTGAGGATACTCGATGTTATTAAGCTTGTGTAACCCGCGTCGCCTACCCTATACGGCATAAATGGTAATCAGCGATGAGCAATGGATGAGCGTGAGGATACGCTCGAGCCAGCATAAGTGGAATCACTGTCATTGTTCTCCTGTAGGTCAACCAGTTTAGTATTATGGGAGAGGTAACAGTTATTTCTGGAATTCTCACATCAACCTCCAGAGGAGCATCCTCAGCGAGGACGTCAGCATGCGTATTGGCAGTAGTCTCAGCCATCTTGCCCAAACATCAATGTGGACGAGGGACACACGATGAAGGGAGTAGGGATTTTTGGAGATCCTTATAAAGACGGGAATGCGACTTTAAACCCCTCCTGAACTGCATGGTACTTTTGAACTCACATAGTCCCCGGCTGGGGATGAAGCACTATCAGCAACGGCGATGATTTGCGAGTCCAACTGGAAATAAGAAGCTATGAACGCTCCGTCACATATTTAGCTGCACCGGATGCAACGCTACAGAGGAATTAGCGCACGCCGGGTCGTCCCGTAGTGCCACGTCAGTTGATATTATTATCGGATCTCAGGGAATTGTATCCACATTCAAGAAATAGCTCTGGTATCATAAGAATCATAATCTATCATGAAACAAAACTGCGGCTGACACTCCCGCTTCTGCTATGATCGTCGTCCGAGGCTTCCACGGCCGTCGATCCAACCATGAATATTTCATCACACCATTCGGCAAATGTGTCGATATCCCAGACCGTGTCTTCGCGGCCCTTGCCCTTCTTGCTCACGGGGTTCCCCTTCGTTTTCTCTGCGGACCGGTATACCTCGAAAAAATCTTCGTAGATCTGGATGACCCGATCCTGCACGGCTCCGACCAGGGTCTCCTTCATCCGAGGATCATCTAGGTAGTCATCCAGGACGCGTCGTAGATTTGGAACCTCCTTCTCAATGTTTCGACAGGTAGGGACCATCACTTCCCCACGCTGTAAGTTTCGTTTGTCAACGAATCTTGACGGTAGAGATGCCGTCATTTTGGTCGCAAATCCATTGATGAAATCATTGATCACAGTTCTCAGCCTCCCGTCAAGCTCTGCCTTGGCGTCCAGCATGTTCTCCACCACTCGTGGGAGTAAACCGTGACCAACCAGACGCATAAGGTTGCGTGGATTGAACAAACCACCTCTTTCTCGAAGTTCCCAGAAGGTATTTGTAATTCCCGAAAAGTCAAAGGATACCTCTGGTGCCACGTATTCTATGTCAAAGGCAACGATCTGTTGTTTCAAAAGAAGTAAATGGCTCAATAGAAATAGCTGTCCGTCGAAAGGAGTTGTTTTGTTGGTAATTAGAACGCTCGCTTGGTGAAGAGATAGATTCGTTTGGTGTACGATTTGGTGAGCTAGATCGTCAAATACAGTAGACTTGTTTCACAGAGTTAGCCCGGGTTTGAAAAAATCCTAATGGATGGGGCCTCTGTTCATACATTCACAAGTCGATATATTCTGCTGAGTAGCCAAATGGCCTTCCGTAAGGTTGGATAGCAACCAGCTTGCATTTCTAAGTCCCACTTGGCATCTTGTTCAAATGCCGAATCTGTATTATCTTCTGTCTTGGTAGATTGGGGCAGACCCACCAACATGTCAGCAGATAAGACTTTCTTGCCAGAGATCTGGTCATCTGTTACCGACACAGAAGCCCCTCTGATGCGTACTGGATAGTCAAGATCTTCAGGCCGAGGTTTGTAACGCTCGATTTCATCACGCAGGAATGCTTGTGCGCGGAAGACCAGCCGGGTTTGAGCATCTTCCAGAACAGGTTGAATCAGAACGGGAAAGTCAAGTTGGGTCACATCTATATTCTCCGACTCCTCATCTGGGTCGGGTAGATAGCGGGTTTGCAGGAGGGTACACAGTTGACAAAGCCTGACAATTTTGTCTTCGTGGATTATTCTAGGCCGAAGATGGTCGTATAAAGGCTCGCAGATCGTCTCTAGGAAGTCATACAAACCTCCCTGGCCATGAAACCATTCACCCCAAAGATCAAACTCATCCAGACAAATTCCGCGGACGTAGCTAATGCTGGCACGAGCAAAAGTGACTAGATCCTTGGACGAGCTCGGCGCAAGGGCGATCTCATTGAGCTTCTTACGAACCAAAGGGACAATTAGTTTCCCTCGAACAGCAGCAAAATTCGTGTGTAGTTCGTTAAGAAGGCTCTGGTATTCTGCTTCGTTCCCTTGTTCAGGATCCAATGGGGGCACTGCCCGTTTTTGAATCTCGAGGCCAATTTGTTTCAACTCGGGGGCTCCGACTCGGAACTTGGCGTACAAGAGAGCGGACATTGTGGTGTCATTAAGTTGTTGGTCCGCAATTCGTTTCGAGACGTCATGATAAATATCTCTCAGTGCCGTCACAAAATGTCCGCGGATGAGTGTCAGGGCTCGAGTCAAAAGAAGTCTGTACCGGGAGCGATAAACCTCAGCTTCCTTTTGTTCGGTCTGGTCAAATCATTAGTTGAGATAATAAAGATTAAGAAAAGAGGCCGCCCTGACATGTGTTTCCATATAATCCAGACATTCATCCAGGCGCCGTAGCATATCTGAGAACTCCCTGTCACGGACAGAATTTCCGGCACGAGGGGCGTTGAGTTTCTTCGAGGCAGGGTCTAGGAAGTCGTAATACTGCAAATTATACTGAATATCATCTGCCAAATCTGAATCGCGTTTCTGGGCTGACAGGAGGCCCTCGCATTGTGTCTGGAAATTAGATGTCTGTAATTCAACAGCTTTGAAGGACTCGGATAAACTGGTCAAAAGGTCGAGGGTGGAAGTGGTGTCGGACAGAAGCGAATCAAGGTGGGTCTTTGATACTTGAAGCTCATCGAGACAGGACCTAAAAGCAGTCAGGTTATGGCCCGATGGAGCACGAATGAGCCATGGAGACTACTAGCGCACTCACTGGTATTCATCGTAGCTGGTTTCGAGTAGGCTATCTCCCACTTCGTTGTACCACTGAGAAAATTCGAGTTCATTATGAACATCAGCGATGGAATTTGGCTTTCTTGCGGCTGTTCCAAATTCCTCGACAATCTTCTTGCTTTTGAAACCGGGGAGAAGACTGGACGCTTCGGACTGCCCTCGCGCTCGCCGCCCTCGCCGAGGCATTGTGTAAATAATGGGCACCTAAGACGACGTTTGCGAGCAGGGGTAACTTCAGGATACTGGATTCATCAAGGCTATATATCAAGAAAACGAGTGACGAAAGGGTGAGAGCTCCTGGAACCCCAGATCGAGCTCTCCTTGATGACACTCGTGGCCGTTAGGGATGCATTATTCTGCCGCCGCCCTCCGCCTGCGCTTATGCGTCCTCGAGCTCGAAGAAGCTCAAGCTCTCTTTTATTGTCATTCGGCATGGTCACAGCAGCCCAGCCTGGGATTTTACGCTTTCCAAAGACTCATCGATCAGTGACGCCATGCTCGCGACTAGGGTGAAGCGGCCAGTCACTAATACCGTCACTTACCCTTTTCGTGTTGCTAGTGTTCGTCCTCCCGTTCCCCAATGGCAGTGTTATTCGAGCAAGGGTAGCAGACAGTCGTTAAAACAGCGCCCTTCTTCTTCTCACTGGCTGCGCAAGTCCATTGGGTTGGCGGGAACGGCAGGTGCAGCATTCGCGGCCTACACTTTTGCGACAAATTACAGCAAGCAGGCGGCTACTCCTACGGAACCGAAGGCGAAAAGTATAAACAAAATCAACATCGAAGACCTGGGTTCTCAATATGTTGTGGAAAAGAGAAGCTTGGGAAGTCCCGGTGTCTATTTGTGGGGATCAAACGCGTATGGCGTCGTTGATCCGGAATCAACTGAACCTATTGTCAAGAGACCACGGGAATTCTCCTACTTTGAAGGCCAACTACTAAGGGATCTCAAACTTGGCGTGAAGTCTGGCGCAGCAATCACTGAGAAGGGCGATCTAGTTCAGTGGGGTAAAGGGTTCTCGGAAACCGATTTTAAGCCTACGAAGACCTTAACTGGCAAGGGCTTGGCCTCACTTTGCATGTCTCAGGATCGGATAATTGCCCTGGCTTCTGATGGGAGTGTCTATTCACTTCCAATCTCCAAGAGTGAGCAACAGTCTGGCCGCAAATCCCGGGAAACTTCTTGGGTCCCTTTCTGGTCAGGGACCGCAAACATAAGCTACCGTCTTCTCAAGCCAGCCTTAAAGCTGGGCGAGAAGGTTACCTCTCTCAGTGGTGGCTTGGAACACGTTTTATTATTGACTAACCATGGCCGAGTCTTCTCTGCGGCATCTTCAACAGAGAGTTTCCCGTCTCGTGGCCAGCTTGGTATTCCAGGCCTTACCTGGAAAACTCGGCCTAAGGGTCCCGTGGACGCTTGTCATGAGATCACTGCACTCAAAAACTCCAAGATAACCCAGGTTGCTTCCGGCGATTATCACTCTATGGCACTCAGCAGTGATGGTCGTATATTCTCCTTCGGTGACAACTCTTTCGGGCAATTGGGAACGGGATTCGATTCCCAAGCGTCATACAAAGATACCCCGACCGAATTACCTCTAGGGCGGCTTTATCGAAGCAAAGAATGGCGGCCAACAGCAACTCTAATTGCAGCTGGTGGTTTGAGCAGCTTCCTTACAGTGGACGCAAAACCCATTTCGGGTGCAAGTGACAGTTCTCTGCAGAACCAGGCTCATATAACGGCTGATACGTGGGCTTGTGGGAAAGGAATTACGGGGATTCTCGGAAACGGTAGATGGGCTCACTTGCAAGATGATCCAACAAAAGTGAAGGCTTTAAGTGGCCTGTTCGAATTTGACGAGCGTGCGAAGAAACTAACTCCGATCCGTCTACGTGAAATATCCGTCGGCACGACTCATGTTTCTGCTGTCCTAGACAATGCCTCCTCCATTAAAGCTACCGATACTTCATCAGATAGCGCAAACAGCCCTGGCTTGGATGCAGTCTGGTGGGGAGGAAATGAATCCTTCCAGCTAGGCACTGGCAAGAAAAATAACCTTCCCAAGCCGACATACATCAACGTGCCATCGGACCTCGCAGCAAAGGACAACAAGCCGGAGGCACGCTTGCAGATCACTCCCCGTCATAGTTGTAAGGTGAATGGTCGTAAAGTGAGTATAGAGCAGCGTGTGGAATGTGGAAAAGGAGTGTCTGCGATCTATTCGGCCTTGTAATCTATCTTCTGGATGATTTTTCTTTCCCACTTTTTTTGATGTATTATGAATTCCTTTTTCTGTTAACAAAAGTTTGGGATTATTAAAAGCACCCTATTCCCTTCCTCCTTACAGATGTTATTACTATGTAAGATAATAATAAAGCTCTATTCCGAATTAGGAAATGTACACATATGCAAACAATGCAAATATTCTACAACCGGAGATTGCTCGGACCGTTGCTTATCGCAAAATCTCTGGAGAAATTTAAAAACAAATTTGGAAGAATACTGACAAGATTCTAAAAAGCGCGGATATTCTCCACACTACTCAGAATCTGCCATCGCAATGCCTCGTGAAAAGCAGAAAAGGGGCCGTCGAGCGGAGGACAAAGCCAAAAAGGAAGAAGCCAAACGAAAACGAGACGAAGGCACAGAAGCCCCCGCTGCGAAACGCCAGAAGCACTCGACAGATGAGACCAACGATTTCAATGAAAATGCAGACTACATCCCTCTAGACGCGGGAGAAGGCGACATTAATGATGATAGAAATGAGCAGTTAACAGACACGCCCTTCTACGGACTCCTCGATACCGAAGAGCAGGAATACTTCTCGCGAGCCAACGAGGTGCTGGAATTAAACCAGTTTGGTGACGTCGAAGAGAGGCGGCTATTTGTCGACAGCGTGTATAAGGAGGCGAGTGGCAAGGAGCTGAAAATCGCATGCAGCCAGTCATGCTCGAGGTTGATGGAGAAGTTGATCTCCATGTCCAATGTTCACCAGATTCGAAGGCTATTCGACAAATTCATCGGTCATTTCCTGCATCTTGTGCAGCATCGGTTTGCCAGCCACTGTTGTGAGACGTTGTTTATACATGCAACACCCCTGGTAAACCAGAAGACGTCAAAGTCGAAGGGGAAGAAGAAACCACAATCGGATGCTTATGAGGAGGAAGAAGAAGCGGAACCAGAGCCGGAGCTGTCCCTCGAGGAAATGTTCATCAAGGTTGTAGAGGAACTTCAAGAGAATTGGGGCTACTTGTTGACAGAACGGTTTGCATCGCACACTATTCGGGTTCTTCTGCTTGTCCTTGCAGGGGAACCGGTTGACTTGTCGTCCGCAGACTCGGTGGTCGCGAGTAGAAAGAAGGAAAAACTGGGTCTTCCAGATTTGGAAGCTCAGAGTGAGAATGCTATCACACAAAAAAGAGATGTACCTCAGTTGTTTGAGGCCACTTTGAAAAAGGTTATTAAGGATATGGTTTGCGTGCTGGATGATACGTATCTTCGGGCATTAGCTACTCATCCAGTTGGCAATCCCATTTTGCAGGTACTTCTCTATCTGGAGCTTCACCACTTCGGAAAATCTAGCGCGAAGGACTCGAATTCGATCACAAAGAGGCTATTGCCCGACGACTCTTTAGAAGAAGGGTCCAGCAGCGCAATCTTCGTTCGAGGCTTGTTCTACGACCCAGTCGGCTCGCACTTGCTGGAAACCATTGTACGATGGTGCCCCGGGAAGCTGTTCAAGAATCTCTATAAAAACTTCATTCACGGCAATATTAGATCATTTGCGCGGAATCTGACTGCTGGCTACGTTGTTGTCCGAGTCTTGGAGAGACTTGGAAAGGATGACCTTCAGAATGCCATGGAACTCATTCTCCCCGAACTCCCTTCCCTTGTCGAGCGATCAAGATTAATCATCCCCAAGGTGCTCGTCGAACGCTGCATGGTCCGCGATGTCGATACACGTCCCTTAGCCAAGGCATTGGAGGCTGCTCACGACAAAGACCCGGCTAAGCGACTGGCTCAGATGCTAAAACTCGATAACAGTCGATCCATCGACGACAAAGAAAAAGAAAGTCCCGAACAGGGCGATCAGCAAGCCTCCACCAAACCATCCTCAAACAACGCCGAAAAACTTCACGCCTCTCTACTCGTCCAAACAATGCTCACGGTCCCGGGTCCAATCAGCGAACTCATTTTCACAAGTCTTCTCGCTCAACCCGTGGACTCCCTGCTCTCAATCTCCAAGGATCCCACCGCTTCCCACGTCCTGCAACAAGCCTTGACACTACCGACCTCAACCCTCCAATTCCGGCGCCAATTTACCTCCCGCTTCCTAGGTCATCTGAAGGAACTCGCACTGGACTCTAGTGGCTCCCACGTCGTCGACGCATTATGGCCCGCAACAAAGGATATCTTCTTCGTGAAAGAGAGAATGGCCCAAGAACTCGTCCAGGACGAGCTGACTCTTCGAGATTCTTTCGTTGGCAGAGCCGTGTGGAGGAATTGGTCTATGGATCTCTACAAGAGACGACGTGGGGAGTGGGCTGCGAGAGCGAAGGGCCTTGATCAGCTGCCTAGTAATGATAGGGACTTAAATAATACCAACAATAGCGGTAATATGGGTCAACGACCAAAGTCACGGATTGATCTGGCTAGGGAGAGGTTTGCGGCGAAGGCTGCAGGGAACGACGCGAAGGGGAAAACGAGCAAACCCCGGACGCAGAATCCGGTGGTTATGAAGTCCTAGGTTGGTGCCGTTAATTCAGTGTCAACAGATCATGTAAATAGCAGTAAATCAGAAGGCCTCTACTGGAAACGAGATCAAACTCTCTTATACTTTTGTATTAGATAGTAGCTGTACGGAGTAAACCATTGCATACATCATTAAAAGCATACGGTATAGGCCTAATGCCAAACAAACCCTCCAGAGGGTACATACACTGCGCTTAAAGAGAGAGAAGAAGAAAGGCTGAATTGAATGACACCTCCCCTTTTTTCCAGTAAAAAATTTTAACAGAAGAGTGTTAATTTCCTTTCAAAGAACATGTCTGATTTTGGCGTAAAGTTCCGTATCGAGGAAATTATAATTGGGATCGGGTATACAGAACGGGTGTTGCGTGAGAAGGGTCTCCGCGGTTGGACGCTCGTATGTATCTCTGAAAGGACTCGTTAGTATCAAGGACTGCTAGTAACATGGAAGGAAATGGGGAATATACGCACATTGTGAAGCAATCGTACATGAAAGCGAGCGCTTCAGGGCTGATGTTCATGGAGACGTCATCTGGGATCGGAGGAGCTTGGTTCAGGCTTCCAAGTTTGAATATGGCGCCGATGGCTTCTTCCTTGCTCCATGGGCGACGGCCAGCAAACATCTCTAGTACCACGCACCCGAGAGACCAGATGTCAACTTTGGCGCTGTATCCCTGCCCTTGAGATTGGATAACCTCGGGGGCCATCCAGAACACCGACCCTTGCATTGAATTCGACGAATCATTCCCGTAGATATTGTCGGATTTTTTCGAAATGCCGAAATCTGAGATCTTGCAGGTTCCATCAAGGTCAAGAAGGATATTATCCGCTTTCATATCACGATGCAGGATACCTTTATCATGCAGATACGCCAGCCCGCTCAAGGTTTGACGCGTGAGAGACTTCACGACACTCTCCTCGAACTTGCCATGTTTGCGGAGGCAGCTACCGATAGAGCCACCAGAGATATACTCAAGGTAGATAGAAATGGAAAATTCGCCTCGCTCACATCCGAGATATTGCACAATGTTGGGGTGTTCGAGATGCTGCATTGTATCTATTTCGTGGTCCATAGCAGCAACCATCTCTTTGACTCGGTCTGTATCTTGTCCAACGAGTCTCGGATTGATCTCCACTTGCTTAACAGCTAAGACTTCACCATTATCCGCATTTATGCCCAGGTAGACCCTACCATATGTTCCCTTACCAATAAGCTGACCACGAATAATACGGAAAGTTGGCTGTCTCTGTAGTTGACTTCCTTGGGGTGAATTGTTTTGCGGAAGAGGCTCAAGGTAATCCAACCGTTTGCCGGGCTTCGGGCTGATTTGCATGATTCTTGCCCCAAACATCTTCGTACTCTTGCGACGCAGAATATCGCCAGATTTTTGGTTTCCGGAAGTATGGATACTTCGATTTCTATGGGTTTGATTGGCTCCCTTCGCAACCTCTCGAATTGACTTCATTCGGGTGAGTCCACCGGAGCGGCCCACATTGCGCCGGGCCGCTACATTGGTATCTCCTGGTCTCAGGGTAGATTCATCTGAACCGAGAGTGTCCGAGCCACTGCTACCAGGCAGCGCAGTATAAAGGGGAGGGTCATCTCTTCCCTTCAAATTCGTATCGCTTCCAGAAGGACCTTTGGTCGCAGGGGACGGGGGAGGAGAGGCTGGATTACCTTCTAGATACGGTGCATCCAGGTCAATGTCAGGGAAGAATTCATCCAGGTTCTCGATGACTCCTTCCACTGGAGGTCTGTCTGCCCACACATCACCACCAGCGAATGAGCGCCTTCTTGATAGTCCCTCGGGTTGAGGTGAACTAGGTGAATAAAAGCTCTCTTTGACGTCTCCTGGCTCATTAGGGCTATGCATGAATGTTCCAATAGTCGGTGACTTGAAGGCCACTGAAGCCTTGCCTTTCCTTTTATCCGTCTCTAATTTAAGGGTCGGTTTCTTGGGCTCTTTACTGACACTCGGGGTTGAAGGGGCGGCCTTTTGTGCTTTCTCCTGTTTTTTGCTATTTGTTAATGGTATTGCAAAAAGACCATCATCGGACTCTTCGTCAGACTCTTCTTGTGGCTGTGGTGAGCTTTGGAAGGAAACTTTCGCCTCTTCGAAGTCAAATTCGGGTCCATATGACTTGCGAGACTGCAATTGTGGGCGTTCCTGGACAGAGGAATCTGCCAGAGGAGGTTGCTCAGCATTGCGAGTTGATATGTTTGCATTCTGTTCTGCGACAGGTTTCGCAGTTGCTCTTTTATCGTCTATTACAAATTGTCAGCAAATAGGTGAAATAGGGGAGATAGAATATCTCCTTAAAAAAAAAAAAAAAACTTACCTGGGCTTCTCTGGGCAGGGTAAACCGAGGCAGAATCTGCATTCGAGCTATCGACACCTGGGGCCAAAGCCTGAGGGACTGGCACTGGAGGTGCCGAAGGCGAAGGTGTTCCAATAGAGCTTGACATTTTGCCCACACTCGCAATAGCGGCCGCAAGGCCACGGCTCTGGTTAGGTGCCGGTGGATGCACGCGATCCACATTTCTCTTGCTCAGGGAATTGACCTTGGTAAGGGTGCTGGATTCAGGGGGCGGGAATGGGGGCTTGCGGCGAGGAATAAGTGTCTCATTTTTCTTCTCATTGTTATCGTAAGGAGAAATGCGTGGAGTATCAAAGTCTATTACTCCTTCACGTCGGTATCCAGTTTCACCGTACATATCCTTTCTTGGTTGTACAGGTGGCAGCTTGGAAATACGGTATGCCTTTTGTTTTCTCTCAACCTCCCGTTGATGTTCTTCATAGCGGGCAAGCAACTCTGCCTTATCTGAGCTCAGAAGCTGGGCAGGTTCTGGAGTTCCATCTCCCGCCGACCCTCCGGTCTGTAGTTGTAATTCATCACGCTCAGTTGGATGTACAGAAGATGCCGGCTGTCGAGAACTCAGTGGCGAGGATGGTGACGGGTTCTGGTTTTGGTGTGAAATCCTACTGATAGCTTCGTCGTCAAGAGGTTTTCTGTGTACCTGCTGTCCACTCGTCGGAGACACGGTATTCTTCTCAGGTATCGGGATACCAAGGCCATGTACAATTTGTGGAGGGTTTCCGATGCTAATTTGCGGTCCACGCACGTAGAATTTTAGGGAGGCCACAGGGTCTGCCTTTCTTCCCTGATACACCCACAGCGCGGTATCATTCATCGGCTCCTCGTACTCTGTTTGTCCAGGTTCCGTCAAGAAAATTTGAGCACTAGGCCAGTCAAAGATCCCCAATTTCGAGCAAATTACAGTGCGCAACGTATCGACAGTGTCTATGTCCGTTATATCTACTAGACGGTAGTTCAAAAGATCCGATGTCACAAATATCCACTTCTTCATCTTTTGACCTGATTTCGCCCGTGTCGAAGCACTTTCCGATGATGGCGCTGTAGGTAGGCGATCCGCTAACGACGTATCGCTAGCATTGTAATCGGATTTGGTGAATGGAAGATAAGAGCCATTCTGTTGGCGTATGTACATTGGGCTGGTAGGAGATTCTGATCCATGCTCGTCTGGTGATGGATGTCCCGAATCGCTTCCTTTGAGAGGCTTACGCTTGAAAAAGCTTGTGAGGAACCCCTTGCTCGGCTCCTTTGAGTAAGAAGAATAGTTTTCACTGCCGAACTGACGAGGACCCGGCTCTTGTGGTGACGGACGAGAAGACGTCTGCCCTTGTTTGCGACTTTCGTAATAACGGCTACCTGCGGGAGGGGCGACTCGGCTCCCACCGTTGATTGAATCCGAGCTGTTGCCTCGAGAGTGTTCATGTCTGGAGAATGGGTCCCCAGTAGATGAGGCAGTCGTTCCCGAAAAGGCCAGTGAAGCATGCTGTGTCGCAGGGCTGCCACTCTGAGGACTATCCTCATACGGTCGAAAGGGAATAGCTGGGATACCACCACCGTCACTGGATAGTGAAAGGCTTTGCCTTTGATGATCAGAACCAATGGAAGACGATGCCGTTCTTGTGGCGCCTAGTCGGGTCCATGGGTTTGTTTCTGAAACTTTGGGCTCAAGTGCTGATGACTCGCGACTAGTCGAAATAGGCAAAGTTACAGAACGCATTTGCCCGGCACTCTGTCGCTGATAACCGGCATGTAATGCTTGGAGACCGGAGGTTTGTCCGGGACTGTTCTCAACAGTTCCAAAACCTGGATGAGCAGAGACCGGCTCATGAACATGGATTGGGGATATCTCAGACCCTGCATCAGAGGGTACACTTGCGGATTGTGATTGTTGATGTTCTTGTCGTCTTGGAATGGGAATTCCAGAATCTAGATTGCCATCATCATGAATCCGACGGATCAGCCTACGCAAGCGCTTTCCTTCCTCTCGCTCACGAGCTTGGTCCCACCCTGTTCCACTCTTCTCACACTCTTTAGCCAGTTGAGGGTATACAACTTTATGTAATTTACCGTAGTTCGGTCTACCGTTTGAGCCATGACCTAGTTCCAAGAAATCCGCTCCCTGAAGCTCCAAAGACTTGAATGTCTCCTGCCAGTCATTTGAAAATCCGTTCTGAGCAAGCCATAATAATACCCGATCAAGTGGCCATATAGCAGCCGCCTCATTTGGCGACACACCGCCCAGCGTAGCATTGTGAGGATATAGCTCAGACGAATCAGGACCTCGGCCCGCAGCATGAGTCTGGGCGTTTTGCGGAATCGTCGTTGGTAGGCTAGACGAGACCAGTTCATGAACGTTATCGTGCAGGATGAGAGGCGCAGAGACGTAGCGAGCTGACTGGGGTGGAATCGCCGCTTCTTTTCTGTAAGTAGATTCGTTTGCATTACTCTGTACATATGACTGATTGGCGTTATCGTACGTGGAATGTCGGTGGAAATCCAATGGAGGGATACCAACCCCAAAAGTATCGGGTCCAGGAATATAGGTTGCAGTAGTCAAAGGATGGTTCTCACTCGAGGGGGGTATTAAGGGTACAGATAGAGGGGTTGATTGACGATTATACGTCAAATGTTGGTTTTGATTCGCCGCAGCCAAGGAAGGAGGTAGAGGCGGCGGTGGGGGAAGGCCCTGAGACAATGGGAGTCTGTCCCAACTCTGCTGTGATGAGGAGAATCCGTATCCCGTTCCAGGAGGCGGCCCCGGAGGCGGAGGAGGGACCATACTTTGAGGTTGCGTCGGAGGGTGTCGAGGGGGAGGAGGTGGTAAGCCCACTGGTAGCGAGGCGGCCGGAATATATTGGTTTCGCTGACCTTCCATCATTGCTGAGCACCCCGGGATGACAGGCTATCCAGCAAAGTACCGACCTTCCTTTCCAGAGATATTTGAACTCTCAGAGATTTAGGGCGTAGTTTAAGTTCTGACCCAGACCCTGAACGTGTAAGTCTCCAGGTTCCGAGATATCTCAACAATCACCGCATCGTCGAACATATCAAAAGGACGCCTACTCGTCTCCGAATACCGATGTACTCTTTGGAAGACGGAGTCACTTCGCCCACTTCAACTGCGCTGCTGCTTAGACCCTGAAATTATGCCGACGGTAGAGAGCGATAGCTGGACATGGTCGCGCACCGAAGAATGGCGCCGTGATTCGGATACCCAGAATGCCTTCGCACAAGAAACGATGGTCAAAGGAACACCGGGATAATAGTTGAGACTGTCGGTACGAAGACAGTGGTTTCTGTTCTCCGGGCCAGTCGGCGGGCTAACAAGCCCGAAAATCAAATTCTAGATGAGCGAGATCGCTATTGAAGAAAAGCACACCTAGAAGGCTCGAAATTCCATAATTAGCATGAATTGCAATGTTCGCCTTAGCAGCTTCGCAGTGCCTGATCAGGAGATGCCGGGGGAACTTTGGTTATGCGGGGAAAATTGAGGGGGATGTAGAAATCAATTTACCAGACAGTAGGAGATGGCCACCGAAATAGGACCGTCAAGCAAGACGAAGACAGCAGTCTCAGATAGCGAAAGCACCAAAAGGGGGGCTTTTTGAAGAGGAACTTTTCAGCTGCTTGCAATCGCGGATGGTAATCAGGTCTAACGGTTTCGGCCTGAGAGGAGCTTTGATGCGCTGGCCGGAGAGGGTCACGTGGCGTGCTTGTGCAACTCGTCGGAGGATAAACCTCGAATGGCTGCCGAGTATCATAATTTATTATTTCTCATGTCGTACCCCCAGTTCTCAATTAATCTAATCCCCCTGCGGCAAGGGGATTTTTGCGAGGGCTACTCTGCAGTCGCGCAATTGCGTTGATTGAAGAGCGTGTGTATGTTTCTGGAATATGCTACAGGCACTTGCAGATACACGACGGGTATACGTTCGCAGAGGATAAAACGAAATTTGTCTCCAACAGCTCATATTTGGATCATTATTTAATGACGGGTGGGGCTTGTACAGGTATTTCAGAATGAAGTTGAAGATCAGGACCCAGAAATCATCTACGCCGAATTTCGAAGATCCGTACGGAGAAAGGGAAAGCCAGCACTTAGATAATGGTTCATACTGAAAGGAGCAAGCTCATATCAATGCACACTAGTGACGAAGGCGGGTTTAGACCTTGCTATTCGTCCTGGCTGCCGCCTCTGCGGTCATCCTCAACGGCGCGGGAGCATCCTCACGAGGCATATGCAGTTCGACCAACTACGATGTAATCAGCAAACCGCGCAGAAGAGAAGATTCCCCGTGATTTGAAACTTACTTGCAGGCATGAGCCTGAAGAGAATTCTTTGTTCGCAAAAAGCTTTGTCAGTTCGTCTCTGGTCTTCACCTTGTATGTCTTGTAGTCTGTCCCTCCGAAGGTATCGGGAATGTTTGTGAATTTCCATTCCTGGATGTCGTTATAGGTTGCCTCCCATCCGTGGATGTACCTTTCGATCGTATACCCTTCGTTACAGATCACAAAACTATCATCCCCCATGGTATCAGATGCAATCCCGACACAGAGATATTCGCAGATTCATGGAGTAGACTTACATGATCGGGTTCAGCTTATTTCTGAGCATGGTGCTCACTTCCTGCGCGGTAAGCTGGAAACTGCCATCGCCAACAAAAAGTACAGTGCGACGGTTGCCTATCTCCTTTGCAGCTAGTGCGGCGCCTTGACATGCTCCAACCGTGTACCCAATGCTTCCCCAGAGGACTTGGCTTATAGCCGTGACACCGTGTGGGAACCTGGTTTCCCAGATTCCAAAGTTTGCAGTTCCAGTCTCAGTGACGACAACATCCTCCGGCTGCAGCCACTGTCCGACTGTCGGCCACAACCAAGCATGAGTAATCCGCGTGTCACCAGAAGCTTTGATATGTTCTGGAACCTTGTTGATAGTCTTTGGAATAGGCGTCTTGCTGAGGGGGCCCATTTTCTGGATGATCTTCCTTAGAACACCCTTCATGTTTGTGTTCGGGTACTCCGAATACCTCACTCGCACGAAGGTACTATGGAAGTCGATCGTGTTAAGTTGGCCGATGCGGTATGTGAAGCCGGCAGTATTGAAATCGGATTTAATGGCGCCAATGCTCAGAATAAGGTCGGAAGCTTCAACAACTTCACGGACGCCGGTATTAGACCCATCTCCAGCATACACACCACCATAATTTGGATGAGTCTCGTCCACTGCTCCTTTGCCCATTGGGGTCACAAAGGTTGGCAAGCCAGAAGCCTTAACAAGGTCATGTACCTCGTCCAGGACCCTGTGACGGATTGCGCATGCGTCAACTAGAATGACTGGGTTTTTCGCGGCTTGCAGGTATTTCAAAACAACATCCACCACGTAATCTTCCCTTTCTGCTTCATTCTCTGGCATTGTCAGGTCAATTGGGGTCTTCAGCCTTTCACCTTCGACTTTCTTCGTGACGATGTCTGTAGGGAGGGTGATGTACACCGGTCTGCTGCGAATCCAGCATTCCCGAATGGCGTGGTCGATGAGCGTTGCAGCTTCATGGGGGTCGTTCAACTTTGCAACAGCGCACGAAATGGAAGCACTCATCTTGGTAAAGACATCAAAGTCGCCGTTGCCCAACGTATGATGCAACAGCATTCCATCTCTCTGTGACCTTGTATTTGGTTGGCCAACAATGTGAACGATGGGTACATACTCTGAGTAGGCTCCCGCAATGGCGTTCACTGCTGACAGCTCTCCTACACCGAAAGTAGTAACCAAGGCAGCGATTCCATTGACACGAGCGTATCCGTCGGCAGCATATCCTGTGATGGGTGTTGCCGTCAACAGTGCTGTTTGTAAAAAGCGACCTGGAATAGACGTTCCATTCGCAGTATTAGCACTTCTTACAGTTGTACGTACCAGCATTCAATTCATTGCAGTTGCCCACCCAATGGAGATCGCACTTGGGGAGGTAATCCAGAGCAACGAGGTTGTAGTCACCTGGGAGGTATCTCGTAAGCGGACGCATTTACCCCCATCTGCAACAGGACAATTCTCACCAGGAACTCCATGCACAGAGCGAATCCCAACTTCCCGTAACCGTCTGAAGAGGTATTCAGCGACGTCAATAGGTTCACGGAGTTCCCTTGTAGCAATGTCCGTAGCCATTATGGGGAGCGTCTTCGAATCTAGCTGCGATGTAGGACAAGGTCTGATCTCGTAGAAACTTCAGGAAACTTTTTGCTCGGCTCCAGGTTTGTTATAGCTATTATTATCACAACTGCCGGCGGGGAAAAGGAGCCTTAATACTGTTGCGGCGGAGTTGAATCGGGGCAGAATTGCCCACGTCATGATGATGTCGTACATTATTATAATTCAACCGTTGGCAGCCAATCCCCCGCATACGGAATATCTATCTCTCGCGGCTTTATTGTCCCGTACGATACTTGCATGCTGCTTATACTGTTTTAAACTTGGCCAAAACGGCGCACATCGATCTGGCTAGAACGTACGCCGAATAGACACGGCTACTCGGCCTGTGCCAAGTGGTGCAGTGCCCTAGAATGTACATTCAATTGGACACAGATTCGCAAACCTGCATGCGGGCTCTCACGGATGGCAGTCGACACCTGGGAGATAATTCAATTCATGTTTTAGAGTTCATAGCCTGAAACCGTAACTGATGCGTGAAAATAGGCCTCTCGAAATAGATGCTTAGGTGGTATTCCAGCCTGCATGTCGTAGTCCTTTCCTTGGAAGCAGGAGCGCGCTTCAAGGCGCCTAGAGAGCACGGTCGCAATAATCGATCGGCGCAGTAAATGCTTGTTTTGTCCATTGCAGCAACTTGAGAGCTGAATGATATTTCACAATGCGGGACTGGGGTATCTGGAATAAACTCCGGATACCGTGCTAGTGGGGTAGGATTAGCCGCCCCTCGCCAATGATAATAACAACGAGGTTCCACTGGGGATTACCTGCGAAGCCGCGCCACTGCGTTGTACATGCAGTCCAGAGCGGCAGAAATTTTAGCTGTATGCTGGAGTGTATCCATGGAAAAGAGGACTATGCCTGATAGCAACTCCGATCATGCCTCCAAGAGGCGAAAGGTCAGTATTGCTTTCTGAAAAAGATGGGTAGCAAATGCCATGTTTTCCGCTTGCGGTGCCAGCTTTTTCGACTGCCTCGTCTTGCTAACCTGCGCTGCTCCACTGTTGTGTTTACTGACATGTCTGCAGGGAGGCGAGAAATGGCGGAAATCGCTTGGTGGCAGAGCGGGAATCGAGGCAGGTGATTCGGGTATTTTCGTGACTTGCGATATGGGCAAAGAGGGCAAATGCATCGCGGAAGCATTGGATCTCTTCTCCCAGGTCAGAGTTCACTCCTATCCTATGCATGAAGTCAGGCAATCCATGTCAGCTGACCTGGTTCGTTTACTAGTGTGTCGGTGCAGATGATGAGGATGAGCATGAGAATGACCAAGAGTCAGACGCTGCTGAAGATGATATCGAGGCGCAGATTAAGAAAGAAGTTGAAGGTTTAAAGCCGAATGCCGCGAGACCTCAGCGCTTTCGAGCTATTAGAATGGAAATTCCATGTGGTATGGCGAGGCGCCTCTTGTCGCGCTGGCTCTGGCTAATGCCTCCCCCCCTGCAGTGACATTTATACGACTGGATAAATCCATAGATCCAATAAAGCTGGTTCATGACCTGTGTGTTGAAGCACATGCCAACCCTGAGAGGAAACGAAGTCGATGGGTCAAGCGAATGACTCCTGTCAGCTCGATCCGGAAGACGCTCAGTGTTGATTTTGAAGCCTTTGCAAGGGAGATTCTCCAGCCTCACTTCCACTCTGGTGGACCGCCAAAGAAGGTTTGTTTTCACGTTTCTTTATGCCCCTTCCTTGCTTGCTTCTGAGCGAAGAAACGCGACATGCTGCAGTGGGATAATCGCTAACTTACCTGTATCCACAGTACGCTATTAGGCCTACTGTCAGAAACAATAATAAATTCAACAGGGACGTTGTCATCAACACCGTGGCGAGTGCTGTTGGTCCTGAGCACAAGGTCGACCTGAAAAACTATGACCTGATCATCCTGGTCGATGTGGTTCAGGTAAGCCCACAGCTCCCCAAAGAACAATGGAAGGTAGAAGCGTTTCAAATAATATTGAACTAATATATTTGATCCTATTCAGAACGTCATCGGCATGAGCGTTGTAGGCAGCGACTATGATAAACTGAAACGGTTTAACTTGGCTGAACTATACGATCCTACTCCGAAGCCTCCAGCGACGAAAAGTTCGGATTCCAAAGCATAATGGCCAATAACCAAAATGTACTTCGGGCCAAAACGAATTCGTTCTGCATTACGGAGAATACGTCAGGTCAATGTGTCTGCCATATTAACAAGGCCGCGGTTAATGTCTGATGAATTGTAGATTCATTTCCTGAGCCGTAGCCTTGCAAGTGTCATTACGACGCACGTTATCCGCAATGACAGTAATGATGATCATATTGTCCTAAGCAATATGGTGTCAGGAGATAGATGCATGCTCTTATTGTAGCCATTAATTGGCTGCCACAGAACCTGCGCTGTAACTCTGCAGCTTGTCAGCTTGGCTAGGCAACAGTATACACAGATAGAGCTATATGAATATCAAGGCCGATGCCTTCCTTGAAAATTGTTTGTGTGTGTACAAGTGGCTCTCCAGTCTTGGCCATATTATTAATATTGCTGTCGGAGGTACCGGATATTGCCAGGTACCAGCCATATGATACAAGGTACACCACCATTCACCATTCATGGCACCGCTATATGAACGTCTGACTGTAGTGGAAATTATCGTGGCCAGGCTGATAATACAACAAACATAATTCCAGTTGCCAATGTAGGCTTACGTAGATATGTTGCCTTGGACCGTGCTGGGCACGATAAATAAATGACAATCATGCATGCGGGGTCTTCTTCAGCCCTGCCTTATCGACTTCTATCAAAAACCTGGGAATCGCCTTCCGCGGTCTTCCATCCTTTGAGTCTCCGCTCCCTTCCCACTCTTTTTCCAACCACCCCCTCTTCTCTGTCTAAAGAAACCCCATTTACCCCGTCAGTATGGCCCATTTCTTAAGGGGTAAACAGGCTGGCGTCGCAAACGACCTGTCGGAAGGCCTGTCATCGGACCAGTTCATCCTGGACGGCGTAGGTCTTGGCAGTTTCATCCCCCTTATCGATCTCGTGTGGGAATGCTAATGAACCAATCGTTATCTTTTTGCAGTTGGCTCGATATGGTATAAATTCTCAGATCAGCGCGATCACATACGATCCGGTCCAGTCGCTCCTGGCTGTCGGTACCAGCGATACGCAATACGGAAATGGTCAGATATACGTTTTTGGACAGCGGCGGGTGTGTGTGACGCTCAACTTCCCTCGGAAAACATCTGCGAGGTTTTTGGCATTTTCCGCTTCCAAACTCGTCTGCATTGACTCCAAGCATGATATCAATATCTTCTCCCTTGAAACCAATAAACTGTTGTTGTCTCACGCCCCTCCCAACTTTGTCACTTCCTTCACGACCGACCCGAGCCTTGACTACGCCTTCATTGGCCTGCAGAATGGTGGGTGTGCTCTAGTTGGGGTGATTTAGCGGTGGGTGCAGATTGCTGACTGTATTTTTTTTTTTTTGTAGGTGATATCATTGCGTTCGATCTTGACCGCGAATCTGTAACGCCATTCAGAATACCTAATCTTTGGACCGAACACAATCCGCGAGCACGGCAGTCCCCTGTTGTTTCTCTGGCCTTCTCTCCGCGCGACATTGGCAAGCTTGTGGTGGGATACCCAGAAGGAGCTGTAGTATTCTCTTTCAAGCAGAATATAGCACAGAAATATTTCGTCTACGAAGTTCCACCGGGCGCTTTGGGCGGCAACACGACCTCGCCTTCTACGGAATTACGCAGACCGAAACTCACAAAGGCATTGTGGCATCCGAACGGAATCTTCATATTAACAGTCCATGATGATACTAGCCTAGTTTTATGGGATGGCAAAGATGGTCGCAAAATTATGGCTAGGACCATCGAGGCTGCTAATGTTGACCAGCTAAGCACAGGCCCGGAGAGGCCTAGCTCCTTAAACTCCACCGACATTAAAAACCCTATAATACAGGCTGCTTGGTGCGTCAAAGCAAACACAGACGACACTGGTTTATTGATTGCCGGTGGCAATTCGGCGAAAATGGGGAAGAAGGCTCTTACTTTTTTGGACTGGGGATCAACTCCGAACTATCAAACGTCCTCTTGGCAAATGCTCTCAAGATACTTCGAGGTTCCAAAACAGCAAATATGTCTTCAAACACCACCAGGCGCAGATGTTGTGGACTTCTGCCTCATTCCGCGTTCTTCACCTTACTACGCCGGTGCGCACGATCCAATCGCTGTTCTTGCTTTACTGTCATCAGGTGAATTGGCCACATTGAGCTTTCCTAGTGGCTACCCAATAAGCCCTACCAACATGCTCCATGTCTCTCTTTCCTTTGTCCACCCTTTTGTGAACAAGGTTATATTGACGCCAGTCGAGCGTGGCGCTTGGCTGGGTCTGAAAGAACGGAGAGCCCAGGGTCCCAAGTTTTTGGAAGGGGGTATATCTGCAAAGAAGCTTCCAAAACGTTTTGAGGACAGGAACATCGTGGGTACTGCGCATGGGGATGGAACCATACGTCTTTGGGATGCGGGCCATAACGATGAGATTGAGAACCCGGATGTAATCCAGATTGATCTAGCCCGAGCCGTTGGTCGCGCGGGACACATTGAAGTCACCGAGATGTCAATGTCTGGGGCAACGGGTGAATTGTCAGTCGGTCTTCGCACAGGGGAGGTTGTAATCTTTAGATGGGGAACCAATGGGAGCTTTGGTCATGATGAATCTCCAGGAGAGAACGGCGGACCCGGGACGTTGACCAAAATCTTGCACAGGGCTGACCCAGGCCTGAAACAAGGGCTAATTCCACTTACCCTTCTGGAAATGCAAAGTGGCCCAGTGACCGCAATAAAAAACAGCGATGTTGGGTTCGTCGCTGCTGGATTTGAAGGTGGCAGTCTTGCGATCGTCGATTTGCGCGGCCCAGCAATCATTTACACGGCTCACATATCTGACTTCATCAAGTCAACGAAACGGGGCAGTTTCCGACGGTCTCGCCAATCCGAGGAATCCCGTTCAGAGTGGCCTACTAGCATTGAGTTCGGTGTTTTAACTTTAGAAGGAAAAAGTAAGCAGTATTTAGGACCCTTTCTTCGGCCTATATCCGCCATGACCGGACTGACTCTGTTCACTAGACTATTCGAGCATTTGCTGCTTCGTCGGTACAAACCGCGGGAATCTTGCAACGTTCGAAATTCTGCCTTCGGGCAACGGAGCGTATACGGCTTCCTTTGCCGGGGCTGTCTCGGTCGATGACAAGGTCGTAAGCATTTGCCCTATAAATACGGACACTGGTAATCTCGCTCTAGCTACTCCAAATACTGTTGGAGGTCTAAGAGAAGGTCTCAAGTTCAACGGCGTTATCGTCGCTGTAACGATATCTGGTTGCAGGATATTTAAGCCTGCAACAGCCAAGGGTGCTTCCAAGACTTGGGATGATTATCTGTGCGATGCTGCATCGGTAGTGAAACCCGATGATAAAGGTTGTAGCCTTGTTGGACTTTTTGGGGACGGCAATATCCGAGCATTCTCCATACCCAGTCTGAAAGAGATCGGCTGCAGCAAAATCAGTCACATTTTCGATATGAGGCGGCTTTCCAGCTCTATTATTTCGCCTGCCGGTATCGTTTTATCCTGGCTTGGCCCTTCTGAGGTCGGATTGTTCAACGTGTGGGGAGCTGGTATTGAAATGTACGGGAGGACTTGAGTTACATTAATCTTGGGATAAGAAGGAAGACTAACTACTTAAATAGACCATCTTCTGAAGATAAACTCTTCAATGAGCAGGCTGTGGCTCCTCCACGGCCTACCATTTCGAACGTTGAATGGATTTCAGGGACCCAATATGTGTCTCCTGCTGATATGGACATTCTTAGTGAGTATCTAAGACCCGACTTCCCTTCTATGTTTACAATATGGCACATCATCTAACAACTGATCATAGTCGGAGGACCCGACCGACCGCCGTCAAAGCGCATGGTAGAACAAATGCGACTTGAAGAACAAGAAAGACGGAAAGCTGCCAGGGAACAACGGCAAATACCCGGCCAATCTTCGAGTCGAGCTGATGAAGGATACTGGGCTGGCCTTCAACGCCAAGTACAGGAGCGTACAGAGCGGCTTGGTTTTACAGGTGACACTATGGACAGATTGGAGGAAAACAGCAGCAACTTTGCGAATGATGTCGACAAATTTGTTTCGGCTCAAAAGAGGAAAATGGCTCTTGGCTGTAAGCAGTCCCCAGTCTTGATTTACCTTTTTCGAGTGTCGCTGACCATAATATAGTGATCGGATCGAAGTTAGGATTTTAGCGAGGAACATCTCATTACTGCTGTTGTTTCTTGGCGTGTATAGTAGCAGACCTCTACCCTTGCTGTATGCAGGATACCTCCGTCGATGCAAACCCATACGGAGCTTTCCAGCCTCTCTTCTCATTGCTCGAATGTATGGGAGGGAGGTACCCCTTTGCTTTCTCTTGTCGAATGCTTGAATGGCGATGCTCTCGCCGGATATATCCCGTCTCAAAGTCCTGTAATTTTCTATATCTAATGAAGGTAATTTAAGCAGGTAAGGTTAAGATTTGGTTTACATACATACGTAGCTAGCCATGCCTCCTTTATTATTCACCGGCGGTTCAGTACGTTGGGAGTGAGATGATAAGCGTCGAGAGTAGGTAGCACATAGGTAGACTATAAGGAATGAGAGATACGAGTGATGGAGCAAGAGAAAACAAAAGAGACAAAAGATGCAGCGAAGAAGGACCTAATGGCAATTGTTCGCAGCGATGGCATGTATACGTCCATAAGTCTCTGTGAAATGCTCGATGTTGAATGCTAGACCTATAGCAATGGGTAGCATGAGAAGATTTTATTGCTTTCACTTCGCTTTTATTTGAACTTCTGACTGACTTGGGTGGTAGCATACCATAGCTCCCATGTCTGCTTATAGCATAGGCCAGTACTATTCTAAAGCTAAGCGAGAGAAAGTGTTGGAATGCATCTAGGGAATATTTCTCAAATAAAGCTAGACTAGTTCTATATCATAAGGGTCAACTAAAATATCCAATATATGATAATTCAAAGGGTACAGTTGAAGTGAGAGAAAAATTAAACGCCGAAAGTAATCATGTCATAAAACGCTGCAAATCATGAACATCTCAAAGCCACACTTTCCTCGACAAGACTCAAGAACAGTAGATCAAGAGCACTTAATGAACCATGACTTCAGAGTGTTGGTGTTGTTGATGCTGCTCTTGCTTCGCCGCTTCGTCTTTTTGTTCCGAATCATCACCCATCTCAACATCCTCATCTGCATCGCCAGTCTCATCTTCATCAATGTCCTCCTCGTCGTAATCGCTTTCGGCCTCGAGGTCTTCACTCTCTGCATCGGAAATTTCCTCTTCATCGTCTTCTCTGCCTGCAGTACCTTCGGCACCTTCCATGTATTGATCCTCACCGGGAGGCTTTTCGGACTCCGCAAGTTCCTTCATAAGTGCAGCCTCAAGTTCGGTCTCCTCAATGCCATATGCAGCACCATCATCATCCAGATTATCGGCCTCTGGCTGGTCGGGAGGGTATTCGGCTGGAGCAGATTCCTCCGAATCCCTAAAAGGATTTAAGTGTTATTTCAGGCACAAAATCATATAAAGAGCGACTAACCATTTAATCGCAAACCGTGTCACCCTTGGTTTCTCAGCTAGAACATTGCGCCGAATTCGTTCGATAATTGGCTTCGCTGGAGGGTCTGCGTTGAGCTCCTCGGAATCATATTCGTTGTTTACATAGTACCCCACGCGAACGAATTCTCTGCCATCGTAACTGCACGTGAGAAGGATGACAGTCACTCCCAGAATCTCAGAAGTTGGTATCCGTTTGAGGTCCGGTGGATCAGCCTCGAAGATGAACTTGTTGACGCCAACGGGAATAGGTCCAACGAGGAGGGAGTCAAGTTCTTGATCGTACGCAGAGCTATTCATGTCAAATTAGTCACCGTTGAAGATTTATCGTCCCAGAGAGAGTTGTGCTTACGAGGTCGCAGATCCGACATAAGTGAGTTTCCATTCCAAATCTGAAACTCATCAGTGTCAAGGAATTATATAGACAAGCTGGCCTGTTGGTCTACCTTTTTGAAGCTGCTCAAGACATTCGAAAGTGATTTCAAATTCGTACGGAGCAAGAAAAGGGGCGGGGTTGTTCAGGATCTTCACACCGAGCAAAGAGACGACAGACATGGTGGGAAAAAAGACTACACGTAGAATGTGGTTGTGTATAAAGTTTTCATGCAAGATTTGTAGAGTAATTCATAAGTAGCAGATAGGAGAATAAAACAGGCTGAAGGAGGCCAATACAGGGGAAGGTGATGAAGAAGATTAAAATTGTTTCTGGTAGGGAACTCTGAGAGACGCCATCCATCGGACATGAGCGACCTGACGCGGTTAGTCGCGTTTCCACACGCGCCTACCGCCTATGTCACGTGCCAAGAGTCAGTGTTGCAGCTTCGACGCTGCGGTGGCTTTTTTCCCCGTCACACTCATCGCCATCAGCTTCTTCTCGTCTTCCATCCGTCAGAGCTTCACGGGTATCATACTCTAGCGGTGCGTATCTAATTGCGATATTATATTAGTCTTTCGAGTACTTAGACCAACCCAGTACTGATCCGTCCTGAAATTTTCAGCGTTACTTTATTGGCGACACTCTTTGTGGCGAGTGGGAGAATAATACGCCATTGTCATGGCAGAGGACGAGGCGGAGAAGGCCTTCTTTCAGGCTCAGGCAATGAATGCAGATTCTGGGGAGTATAATGCGACTGAGGTACAAGGTGCAGATAGTTCAGATTCAGATGATTATGATCCTTCAAAAACACTGCAAGATGAATATTCTGCTTCTTTGACAAACTCCAAGCCAAGTGAAAATATTTCTCCAATTCCTGCGCCGTCGGATGCAAGCCCTTCCAATCAAACGTCCTTTCTCTCAGAAACTGGTCCTAGTCAACAGGCAAGTGGTGCCTACACGTCCCAGATATCCCCGCAGGCTGAATCTCAGGCGTCTGCCTCTGTGCCTCCATCCGGTGCTCCTATGCAGTCGAAGACTAGAACTATAGGAGGTTTTGTGGTCGAGGATGAGGATGAGGATGACCAGAGAGATGCGGACTATGAACCGCCAGCTGTACTTGGCGTCGAGGACATGAATACTTCTGCTGTGAACCTGCCTCAGACCTTTTCAGGAAATGCAAATCAATCTACTTCTACCCCTGATGTATCACTCCAGGATGCTGAACAGAACTCTGTCAGCTCCCAAAATGTTCCCAATAGCTCATATTCTGTTGCTGCTGTCTCTAAGAATGATGTGTCTTCTCTCCCTGGCCAAGTTTCGTACAACTCACCGGCGTTACAGTCTGGAAATGTCCCCGGCAGCCCTGCATCTACTCCTGCCTCTGCTCTGCCTTCTGCTTCCAGAGGCCGATTGCCCCACGACCGAGTTGGTATCTTGGAGGATAGAATCCAAGAAGACCCTCGGGGTGACATCCCCGCCTGGATCGAACTTATTAGCGAACACAGGAGTCGCAATAGGATCGATAGTGCTCGTGATGTCTATGAGAGATTTCTCAAGGTGTTCCCTTCAGCTGTAAGTATTTCTTCTTTGCCTATCTTCGATCAATAAGGAAATCTCACCGATGACAGGCCGAACAGTGGGTCGCATACGCGAATATGGAGTCCGAAAATAACGAACTATTTCGTCTTGAGCAAATATTTAACAGAACTCTTCTGTCTATTCCTAATGTCCAACTGTGGTCCGTGTATCTCGACTATGTCCGTCGCCGTAACCCGTTAACGACAGACACGACTGGACAAGCAAGGAGGATTATTTCATCTGCTTATGATTTGGCCCTTCAATATATAGGGATTGACAAAGATTCTGGTTCGATCTGGTCGGATTATATCCAATTCATACGTTCTGGTCCGGGTAACGTGGGAGGTTCTGGTTGGCAAGACCAACAGAAAATGGACTTACTGCGGAAAGCCTACCAGAGAGCCATAAATGTTCCTACTCAAGCGGTTAATACAATGTGGAAAGAGTATGATCAATTTGAGATGGGCTTGAATAAACTTACGGTAATTTTGATCACCCCTTATCACTATTGCGAAAGCATTATGTACTGATCTGCCTTGCTTTAGGGCCGAAAATTCCTCCAAGAGCAATCTCCAGCATATATGACGGCTCGAAGCTCATTCACAGAATTGCAAAATATCACGAGAGATTTGAGTCGCACAACGCTTCCACGGCTACCCCCAGTCCCGGGTTCTGAAGGTGATGTTGAATTCAGCCAGCAGGTTGACATTTGGAAACGGTGGATTGCGTGGGAGAAGGGGGACCCGTTGGTCTTGAAAGAAGATGATCCGACTGCGTTTAAAGCTCGCGTGGTGTATGTTCACAAGCAGGCGCTTATGGCTCTAAGGTTCCTTCCAGAGATATGGTTTGAGGCGGCTGAATTCTGTTTTCAGAATGACATGGAGACTGAAGGGAACGAATTTCTGAAACAAGGAATAGATGCTAATCCAGAAAGTTGCCTACTTGCATTCAAGCGTGCTGACAGACTGGAAATTTCCTCCGAGTCTGAACAAGACCCCATAAAGCGAGGCTCTAAGGTCAGGGAGCCCTACGACAGGCTGCTTGATGCATTGTATGACCTGATTGCAAAAGCTCGCACTCGCGAATCTCAGGATGTGGCACGTATCGAGGAGACTTTTGCCAGCATGAACCCAGATAAGCAGACATTCCAGGAACAGGAGGAGGATGACGATCAAAGCGGATCGAAAGCGAAAGAATCCATCAAGAATGCTCAAATTCAAGCGGTTAGAAATGCCCATGCCATACAGATCGGGATTCTTTCCAAGACCATATCCTTTGCCTGGATTGCTCTCATGCGTGCTATGCGGCGCATACAGGGGAAAGGCAAGCCTGGGGAGATGCCCGGCTCAAGGCAAATATTCGCAGACGCCCGCAAGAGGGGCCGTATTACCAGCGACGTCTACATTGCCAGTGCTCTGATCGAATATCATTGTTATAAAGACCCTGCTGCTACCAAGATTTTCGAGCGCGGAGCGAAACTATTTCCAGACGACGAGAATTTCGCACTTGAATACTTGAAGCATTTGATTGACATCAATGACATAACCAGTAAGTATAGGAATGCTTGTGCTATGCGTGGAAAGTTTGACCCCGCTGATGACCTCTTTAGACGCAAGAGCGGTGTTCGAAATGACTGTTAGAAAATTGGCGTCTAATCCAAACAACGTCCATAGAGCCAAGCCCATTTTCGCGTTCCTCCACGAATATGAATCCCGTTACGGTGACCTGGTGCAGGTGATAAGCCTCGAAAACCGTATGCGTGAACTATTCCCGGAGAATCCGACACTGGAACAGTTCTCGCATCGTTATTCTGCGCCATCCTTCGACCCGACTGCCGTGCGACCAATCCTTTCTCCCTCCCAGACACGACCCAAAGTAGCATTCCCGAGGGAGCCGTCTGAATCACGCCATGATAGCCCCGGCCCAAGGTATTTGGATGCGTCTTCGACAAACTCTCCAAAGAGGGCCTTGGAAGAGTTCGACGACGATGTGGGTCGGCCGCGCAAGTTCGTCCGAGCGGAATCGCCGCTGAAGAGTGTTCAGGCGCGTCGGTTGGAACAACAGAAACGTTCTCAGCTAGCGAATGGGAGCCAGGCTGGGGCTCAGTTGAAGCCTCAGGGCTCATCTGCACCACTTCCTCGTGATATCGTACAACTGCTAAGCATTATCCCCCCGGCATCTGCGTACAACGCGGGCAGGTTCTCTCCCGAGAAACTGGTTGATCTTATACGCAGGATAGAGATACCATCTTCCGTCTCGCAAATTCCACTGCCACAGCCAATGGGTGGATTAGGGACAGGCCAAGCTTCGATTATGGGGATGCCGACATACAGTGGTAAGTCGGAGATTTTTATCTATGATCTGCTATACCACTCTGGGCTTCTTTTGATGAAGTGACTTGGCTCTATGGTCTCTGACTCGTATGCTAATGCTCATGTCTCTTGATAGGTGTCTATCGTTCGGGTCCTTGATCTAATCTTCTAACCTTGCTATTTACACCATGCTTAAAAACCTCGAAGTCATTGCTGCACAGGATTTATATTACCGGTTAAAACACGTGGTCTTCTGGAAGCGTTTTCGGTCGGTTAGAATGGTTCAAAGATGTATAGTCGCTTGCATTTCACGGGAGGCGTTCTGATTAGGCATGATAATTCGGCCATGAAAATTGATAGCAACGAAGGATCTTTTTGCTTGGATATTTTCCCTGTGGAACGCTGAGATCTCTTATACCATGGGAATGTAACACTTTTTACAGCACGCCGAGCCAGGATAGACGTGGTAGTGACCCCAGGTCAACCGACAGCTATCAAGCTCTGTTTGGTATGGTTGCTGCCTCTCATTTATCCCAGGCTGTCCTTTTCAATTGACTGTTTCTTTTTGCCGTTCCTCTTTTCGTAATACAAGAGCTCTTCGTATGTTGGGATTCGCTAACCCTTGACCAGGGCTGCGCGGGATATACAAGCCAGAGTTCTCGGAAAGTAATCCTAGCAACCAAACATACCTAGTTCTCGTCCCATTCAACTTGTAAGACCCAGCCCTGTGGAGGAATCGAATCATTGGTTTCAATTCCAAACACTTTATCTCTTCGGTGACAACTGTGAAAAGGGGTAACGAAGCACGATACATCGTCTCCGTAAGCTCCAGTTTCCGTCAGGTTTCACTTTACGAGGTGTGAGCATCTGGGACTTGAGCGTCTTCCAACTTTACATTTCGCACATTCTTTTCGGAGAGACATTGAGCTTGAATATAAAGCCCTCATGTCCTATCTGCATACTACGGTTAGACGGACCTGCCATTAGAGCGAAGACAAGCTCACCATCACACCGGAGTCAGATCTCTTGGCCCTTCAGAATACCACTCACCAGGATCACCTCACACCTCAGACCTTGAATTTCTCTCCTCCTCACGACTGATTTGGATCTCTCATCCCGAACCCTCGAAGATGAACACCAAGTCGTGGCTGTCTCGTAGCACAAACTGAGCAGGGCCTGAATCACCTGTTCTGCCGGTCATGCTCCTTAGGGCTTGAACACGCTCAGCGTACGAGAAGGGAAGGTGAGGGCTCTTGCTTCCAGCTCATCTCGGAGTGGTATCCTCTCCCATCTCTTCCTTCCTTCCTTCCTCGTGTCAAGGCATCTCCTCGCTCTCCATCTTCACCCCATCTCCCCTCTTCCTCTATCATCTCTTTTTCTTCCCTTCATCTAGTACCTTCTTCCTATTTCCTCATCCTCTCCCAAGAATATACTCTTGACAGTTACTCGTCACTGGCCTCGTTATTCATTCTCGAGAAGCTAGGTACGCGTTATCTGACTTTCCAGGCGTCACTCGCGTCTTTCCACAGCGGTTGGGCAAATTTATCCTCTTTTCATTCTTCCAGCATCTTCAAAACACCTGCAACGCGTACAGGTAAGCCACTCGACTTCCACGCGTCGTCCCTCTCGTGGGTTCCTCTCGAGTGTTTCGCGAGCGTAGTCCTGCTCTCGTTTATTCCCTCGAAGGACATCTGTCTCAGAGGCTCCTCGCTTTTCTGCATTCGCGCCAACAGGCCATACTCTGTGTGTCTTAGGCTGCCGGAAGTTGACCTGACTAACGGTTCCCAGCTTCTCTCTCACCCTTCGAGGAAAGCCATGGAGAAAAAACACAACGCCGTTAATAGTGATCCTGCGAGGAATCGCCCACATCTGGTCACTGACATGTGCCGGAATGTTGACCTCCCTATGTCAGCGTTCAATCTAGACCATCTGGTGAGTAATTTTTCTGTCTTCTGCGTCTGTGCATATCGTCTTGGAAAGTGCTTTCAACATGCGCGAGATGGTGGGAAGTTGGACCACTTCTTCTGTGGCCTTCAAGGACAGCCATTCTTTTTTCCCTGTGATTCACTCGCTTTTTTCTTCCCCATCTCCTCTTCACTCATTACCATTCAGTTTTGGCCCTTCCGTCTTGCTGTAACTTCCCGTCCTGCCTTCACTGCTCAGAATTCCCCGTTTGCCAGCCCAAACGCCAGTGCATGTCAGCCAACATTCACCACCACAGACTGCTCTGAACACAGAAACCCGCCATTTGTCTGTCTCATTCCCTTTATATAATATTCCCTGGTGCATGCATCACCCAACAGGCATTCACAGATTTCCTAGATGCCCTCTTCCTACCCATGGCGAATATTTAAATTTCATTCTGCTTCCCCTTCCGCTCCCCCTTTTCCTCCCCCTTCCTCTATCCTCTCCTATCCTCACCTCGCCATTTCCTTCTACTGTTACTGTCTCTTCTCGTTCGCTTTTCGTCTTTTTGCCACTTTAAGCATCTTCTACCCTTCGAGCCCTGCCTTCTCTACTTGACTACACTTCTTGTTGCACAGTTACCAAGCATCCATCGAAATGGAGAATCTTTACCACAACGACTCCCTTCCGGACGGTCTTCGTCACCTGCAGTTTCGCACTACTGACGAGTATGAAAAGTACCGCGTTCCCGTGGATACCGTCCCTCGCCCGGGATTCAATACCACTGGCAAGGAGATCGAACTCTCCGTCAATGCCTATCCCATCCTTAAATTCCCGAACAAGACCGTTCATCAGTATGATGTAAGTGATATATCTTCAGCATGCTTGCTTTCCCAGCGTCCATTCCGTTCGGAGAAACATCACTGGCTAAGTGGACATTCGTGCTGACGAATACAACAGGTTAATATCGGAAATGGCAAGGAGTCACCTGCCCTGATAAAGAAGGTCTGGAACTCGCAGGCCAGAAAGAACGTCCTTCGCCAGATTATCTTTGACGGAAGCAAGTTAGCCTGGTAAGTTAATGCCGCAGCAATGCCTCCTGTAACAGTAACTGACCGTAGGTAGGTCCCTCAACAATTACCAGGACGGTCTGAACGTCATGGTCGACCTCGATGGCGAAAATAACCGTCCCGTTGGAAAAGTTCCCAATGTTTTCCGCCTTGTCGTGCGTCGTACGAAGGCTGTCAACATTTCCGTTCTCACCTCTTGGCTGCAGGGCCAGGCTCCCTTCGGAGAACCTGTTCTCGAAGCTATGAGTAAGTGACTATTTTCTCGAAGTTCGAAGAACTCCGACTGATCAGGTTCTGCAGATTTCCTGGATCACCTCCTGAGGGAATACCCTAGCAGTAAATTCCATTCCATTAAGCGCTCCTTTTTCGACGAGCACGGGGATAACTTCGATTTGGGCAATGGTGTTCTTGCATTCAAAGGCGTCTACCAGGCCATTCGGCCCACTATTGTAAGTTTCTTGGTCTTGATGCTAGTCACTATGAGCTAACGTAGACGACAGCCTCGTCGCCTGGTAATAAACATTGACGTTTCGAACACTTGCTTCTGGGCTCGTATCTCTCTTGTCGGTGCTGCCATAGCCCTCTTCGATGCCAGAGATGCGCAGCATCTCATCCACCTTCTGCGGCCTGTTAAAGACGGCTTCGGAGGTACTACTGAATCGGATGGGTTTTACGAGTGCCATCGCCGTGTGAAAAAATTGATTGTCCAGGCTCACTACGGTGGTTGCCCTGTGCTCGGCAAAAACTTCCAAGTGAAGGGACTCATCAATGGAAGTGCTCGCCAGTACCTGATTGACGTCAAGGATCCGGCTACCGGGAAAACCAACAAGATGTCTGTTGAAGAATATTTTCACAAGAAGTACGATGTGTACCTTAGGTACTGGGAACTTCCCATGGTTGAAATGACGAAAAAAGGCGTCGTTTATCCCATGGAAGTCTTGACTCTCCATGGTCTTCAAAAATACCCCTTCAAGCTCACGGAATATCAAACTGCAGCTATGATCAAGTACGCTGCTAATCGTCCTGCTGAGAGACTAGATTCGATCGCAAAATCGAAAAAGATCCTTGACCATGCTAATGACCCCGTGCTGAAATCGTTCGGTCTTCAAGTTGATAACAACATGCTACGTACGAAGGCCCGCCTGCTCCCAAGCCCCGATATTCAGTTCGGTGGTAACCAGCGCATCAATGCTGGTACGAGTGGCCGCTGGGATCTTCGAGGGAAGAAATTTTTTCAACCAAATAAGCGACCCCTCGACTGCTGGGGTATTGGATATTTCACTGGCAAGCGCGGCTCGATCAACCAGGCACAGGTTACTAATTTCACCGACGCCTTTGTGAAAGCTTACAGGAACCATGGTGGAGATGTCCCCAGGTATCCTCTGCTTCTTGAGTTAAAAGAGGATGTCGGCCAAGCCATCAAGAGGCTCTATAGTACGGTTGGACATAAATTTCAGAAGGATCCTCAGTTGCTTTTGGTCATTGTTCCTGACAAAAATTCATTTACTTATCTGCGCATCAAAAAGTCTTGCGACTGCCGTTGGGGAGTTCCATCCCAAGTCCTCCAAGCCGGCCATGCTTCTAAGGCACAGCCACAATACTTATCCAATGTATTGATGAAGGTCAACGCGAAACTTGGCGGTACCACGGCTCGTGCAGTTCCTAAGGTCACCGAAGCGACTCTCAGGCCTCAGACGATGATTATTGGCGCCGATGTGACTCATCCTAGCCTCGGTGTCTGGGCGCCGTCGATGGCAGCGATATCTGTTTGCATGGACCAGTACGGATGTCGTTATTGGGGTTCCTGTGAGGCCAATGGTGAACGGGTTGAGCTCATAAATCGTGCTAACATCGAGATTATGCTGACACCTCTGATCCGAGAATGGATGTCAACTGTCGGAGGGGGTCGCGCCCCGGACCACGTCTACTATTTCCGTGATGGTGTGTCCACTGGCCAATTCGCCCAGGTCTTGGAAAGGGAGGTCCTCGACATGAGAGCGATCTTTATGGAATTGACTAACCAACAGTGGAAAGGTAAGTTTACCGTTGTCATTGCTAACAAAAGGCACCATATTCGGGCTTTCCCTAAGCCGAACGACCGCAATGCGGCTGATCGCAATGGTAACCCCTTGCCGGGAACGTTGATATCTCGCGATGTCACTAGTCCTTTTGATTGGGATTTCCTTTTGTACTCCCATATCGCGCTCCAGGGCACGTCCCGCCCAGTACACTACCATGTGATCTTGGATCAAATTAAGCACAAACCTCAGGAGCTCGAGAATATGATCTACGACCATTGTTATCAGTATATGAGATCGACGACTTCTGTCTCCCTCTGTATGTGATTTCTTTTCCTGGTATCCACTTGCTAGGCTATCTTGCTAATATTGTCACAGTCCCGGCCGTCTACTACGCCCACTTGATTGCCAACAGGGCGCGTCATCATGAAGATATTCCTGCTAGCTCGGGTCCTCGGAGTGCTCCACAGGTGAAGATTACCAATCCGAAACCTGAAAAGCGTCCGATTGATCCCCGTCTTCTGCCGATTTACGGCACTTCGAACAGGTTGCCCTTCCAGATGTGGTTTATCTAGGTCTTTGCGGCTTCCTTTTCCTTGAAGTACGATGCAGACTTCTGGCTGAACTATCACATAAATCGAAACAAGGGATCATCTTTCTATTGCACATGCTTGGTTTCATAGGGGTACATGATTTATCTTTCCGGAAATTGCTCGAAAAAGAACTTAACAGAAAGGGTCTGTTTTAGAATATGGGTTCCTGGCATTACGTTGAATCAACTGCCCTGGGTTTGACTGTAGCGGTTCTTGTGGAGATTCGGATCTATAAAGACAACCTCGATCGTGAACTGTCAACTCTTATTATGAATTCTACAGATCTGAATGAAGGTGACGTTCGTAGGCTAGGATCTCACTTTTGTACCTTAGTCATTCGTCAGGCTACTAGCTAGGTATATTGGCAATATCAGAGGTTAAGGGATTGTCAATCATAACTTTTCACTTCCATATTAAATTGGGGAGAGGCATTCAGTTAAGCAGGCTAATTGCTATTAGTTTCTTTCATCTCCCATGTTGAACTCCGGTCTTCAACAACTTCAACCGGGAGCAACCTGTCTTTCTAGACACTGCTGCCTCGGAAGATCGACAAAGAGCAACATTCCAGATACCCAGGTACTGGATACCACAGGACTCCCATGACCGCCTATCATCATGAATCAAACAGAGTACGACTAGGGATAAAACTTCGTTTTAAAAGGCGGTCCTTCTTCCGGCACCACTGGCCTAAATCACGGGAGCGCTTTGATGAAATCTGTCTGGCTGAGACAGACAGATTATCAAATGGCCAAATAACCGCATGCAATATACCTGTTAGCATTGATTGCAATGCCTTTCGCCCTCCTACTGATGAGATATATTCAGAAAACGCTGCCCACAATCCATACCTTTTTGATCCTGGCACAGTCTCGTGTTCGTTCAGAGACAAACTTCCACTTACAGTATATAAACAAGGAGCCGCAACGGGGGAAACACAAGGTACCCTAACGGCTGCGCGAGAGCTTTATAAGAGTCGAGTGCAAGAGTCCCTAATGCGGCCGCGCAAAGACGAAGTGTTCGCATACAGATTGACCATCGAGTGGCTATCACCAGAGAAGCCTTTTGTCACCTGCGGTGACTCTTGGGAGCCTTGTTTATACTAAACACAAGAGTAGGATAGTTCCCCTAGAAATTCATTGTGGATCCAATCAAGGGGAGTATGGTCTTGGTGCAGAAGTCATTTTTTGTTCTCCTGAGTCGTGCGATCATCAGAGGTTAGCTGTGGAATCCACTTCATCGTACTGGTCTTTCTGGTTTCTTGTCGGATGTATTTTCAACCATCTTGACTTGTTCCTGATGGCATATTTGCATGGAAGTAGTACTAGTCTCCAAGGGCCTTCAAACACACAAGGTCAGTTTGTACCTAATTTTGATTCAGAAACAATCCAGAAAAACCGGCATCAAATATGCCAAAGATAGTAGTAGTACTTCAAAGAGTCGTTGATCGGTTTCTGTTAATGCCCAAGATACCATCTGGGTGTTTGAGGTTATTTGAAGTTATAAAAACCAAAGCTGGTTACGTAAGACAGGGCCTACAAGTGAAATATCTCAACATGTTACTTGTACAGCAGTTAGGGGAAAGGGTTTAATGTTAGTATTCAATGCAAGATATTCAATGTAGGGATATTACATATTCTAAGAGTAGTAATTAAATAATTTACACGCGCTTCTCTGCATCTGTACTGACAACATCCTCATCCAACGCGTTCACGGCATCCTTGGCCTTAATTTCAATCGCACCCTCATAGCCACTGGCCTGCAGTTTTGTAAGGTCGGCCCCAAGACCGCTGCAAACGTAGTCCTTAAACTTCCTTGTGGGAACTCTGGCGGTAAACATCTCATCCAGCTCCTCCAAGCTCCTCCCCTTGAGCTCGGGCAAGAAGAAAAACGTCCACAGCAGAGCTAGGAACGAACAGCCTCCATATACGAATCCAACGCGGGCACCGAGGTTGCCGTATCCTTCGTTCTGCACGTATGGGTTCACATACGTGATGATCAGCACCATACAGAAGCTCATAAATGTCGCCGTCATGATAGTCTTCTCTCTGACTGCAGCAGCAGCGGCCTCTGATGTGGTAATCCACGTGCAGCTGCCCCAGCAGCCGCCCGCAATGGCCTGGTAGATCAGAATGGCGGCGACACAGCCCTGCGCCGACGAACCCTGAACATTCGTGTAAGCGCCTAGGCCGGCGACAATCCACATGAGGGCACCCATGAAGAATGCGGAGACAATGAGAATGGGCCGTCTGCCAATCTTGTCTGTGAAGTAGAACGCAAGGGTGATGCCGCCCAGCTGAGTGGCGTTTTCAGCGATGTAAATCTGCAGGGAGTTCTTGATGCCGATACGCTGAAGGAACACGACGAGGTAGTTGTTCATGAAGGAATTGCCCTGAATCTGTTGCATGATCTGAATGATGACTGCGATGAGAGTGCGGCGGAGGTTGGATCCCTTGAAACAATCAAGATAGGTTATGTGGGCAGCGAGCTCCATCTGCTCCTGCAACGCACTTTCAGTGAGGGCAAGTTCTGCCGCAACTTCTTCGGGGCCCGATAATCCTTTGCGGATGGATGCAAGAGCCCTCTCAGCATCGGCGCGACGATTCTTCATGAGCAGCCATCTGAATTGTTTCCATTAGTTAACCGTGTAGCTTGCTGTTTACTTGCCTAGGGCTGGAATATATGTACATACCTGGGCGATTCGGGCATAAACCAGACGCCAGTCAGAAGCACGACTGGAACAAAGATCTGGGTGATCATAACGGGCTTATACTGCCATTGTCCCTTCAAGTGTATAGAAGTGCCGTAGATAAAGCTAGCAGTGACAATGTTCCCGACAATCTGCCACCACTGGTAGAAATTGACGAGAGAGCCACGAATGGCAGGAGGAGCTAGTTCTGCACTGTAAGTCGGGATGACATTGCTTTCCATGCCCATGGAGATACCGTTGATGGTGCGACCAACAAGGACACCCCAGTAAGACTAGAGACAGTTCAACGTTGGCCATGTTTCTATCTTGAAGGGCATCAAGAAGTCAACAGAAATGGATACTGACAGGAACAGCACACTGGATGACCACACCGACAATGGAGACGATGGCCAATACAACGATCGTCATCTTCCTCCCTAGATATTGGCAACAGAACCCACCGAAAATGCATCCGATGGCCATGCCCGCGTTGGGGGTACCGGTGCCAGCAGACTGCCAGTTCGACGGGATGTACTTCTTCTGCCCGGGGCCATCGGAGACGCCATAGTCATCTGCAAACTGCTGGAGGCCAAGACACGAGGACCACCATGCAAGATCGAACCCGAAGTTCTGAACGATGGTTATCCGTTAGACAGAGCAACTTGTGATTTTTTTGGGGGCTGTCTAGGAACCCACAAAAGAGCCAAACTGGAGGATATAGATATTAGTTCTCAACACTTACAAGAAAACCAGCGGCATAGATATAGATCGATGGACAAACTCACAGAAACAAACATGTATATTGCAAGCACCCGCCACGTCAACTGCGACATGAGCTCTGGCTTGCGGAAGTGGATGTTGATACCCATGGTGACTCAAGATCAGCTTTCCAGCTACAACGCTTGATCCTGGTTTCTTTCTTCCCTCCCAAATGGCCCTGAAGAGCTTCGATAACCTTTCCTTATGTAGCTTCATCTTGCCATCCTGAAGCGAGCCAGCTTATCGGTCACTCCACCATGACTTGGAGCAATTATTCTTGCCGAACTGCGCGTTGAGGGACGGTTGCGCGTTGGGCAAATCGTGTGGAGGCGATAAGAGGAACCAGATATTCTGGATATTTCAGACTCGGAGGGAATAATATTCATGATCCAGAGTGGATATCTCCAGATTCGACACCGAAAAGTCCATCGAGGTTAATGTTATCGCAGATGCTAAGAACTTGCAGGGCGTTGCGCGTTGCGCGTTGCGCAGGACTGCCCAACGCCGAATGGGCGACGTGATAAAACCACAAAACATCTGACGACTGCATCGAAGAGCTGTAAACGATCAATTAATTGATCGAACTGTGTTTCTCGTATCGGTACCAGGCCACTTAATCCCCAAACATGGGTCTCTCCCACGACGCCCCCAAGCCTCACAGCAAGCCGGAGCACAAGCAGCTTTCTGGCCCGGAACTTCACAAGCAACGAACATGGTGGAAGGAAGCGAGCGTTTATCAGATCTATCCAGCCTCCTTCTGTGACTCGAATGGCGACGGCATTGGTGATCTCCAGGGAATCAAGTCCAAGGTGCCCTATCTCGCGTCTCTGGGCGTCGACATAGTCTGGTTATGTCCCATCTACAAGTCCCCCCAGAAGGATATGGGCTACGATATCTCCGATTACCGTGAAATCCACCCCCCGTATGGCACGCTCCACGACTGGAGGGAGCTCAAGGCGGAACTGAAGAAGGCCGGGATCAGGATCATCATGGACTTGGTAGTGAACCATACCTCGGACGAACATGAGTGGTTTCTCGAGTCGAAGAAGAGTAAGACCAGCGAGAAGCGCTCCTGGTATATCTGGCAGCCACCCAAGTACGATAAGCAGGGAAGAAGGCACCCGCCAAACAACTGGAGATCCTTCTTTGGAGCCGAGTCCGCGTGGGAATACGACGAGACGACAGACGAGTATTTTCTCCGTCTCTTTACCAAGAACCAGCCTGACCTCAATTGTAAGATGACACTACTGTTGAAATCCCGACCTCATGTTGAACTACATTAAACTAACACAAATATGCATAGGGGAGAATCCTAAAGTCCGAAAGGCCGTCCAAGACATCATGACGTTCTGGTTAGAAGAAGGAATCGACGGCTTCCGTGTAAGGCAGACTCCCTATGCGATAGTTCGGCCTATCTAATTACATTTAGGTCGACGCAATAAACTACATAGCCAAAGCCCCCGGTTTCCCTGATGCAGAAGTGGTGGAGCCCTTATCCCCCCATCAACCAGCCATGCACCTCTACCTGAACCGGCCCAAATGCCACAAATTCCTACAGGAGCTCTCCCATACTGTCCTCCATAACTACAACATCATGACTGTCGGTGAGACCCCGCACGTCGAAGAGCCAGATATGGCTCTGCAATTTGTGCATCCGGACCGGGACGAATTCTGCATGATCTTCCCCTGGGAGCACATGGACGTTGACCGTGTCCCGGACACCCTTCTTGGATGGCGACCCTTCAAGCTGTCCACCCTGAAGAGCATCATCAATAAATGGCAGACCACCATGCAGGAGCGCGGCGGGTGGAACAGTCTGTACATGGAGAATCACGACCAGGGCAGATCAATCCCCCGGTACGCGTCCGATAAGCCAGAGTTCCGCTGGCTATCTGGAAAGCTGCTGGCAATGTTTTTGGCCACTCTGAGTGGTACATTATATATCTTCCAGGGCCAGGAGATTGGGATGAGCAACCTGCCTAAGTGGGGGATCGAGGAATACAGCGATGTGGTATCGCAGATGCACTATAAACAAGAGAAGGAGAAGAAGCAAAGAGAAACCGGGGTTGCAGAGCCAGATATGGATGATGTGATGAACGATCTTCACAGGAGGGCCAGAGATCATGGGAGGACGCCAATACCTTGGTCTGCTACGCTACCGAATGCAGGGTTCACGACTGGCACGCCGTGGAGGAAACTAAACCCGGACTTCCCTGTCTGTAATGTGGAGAGCGCGATAAAGCATTCGGACAGTGTGCTTGCCTTCTGGAAGAAGATGTTGCAGCTGAGGAAGAAGTGGCCCACGCTGGTATATGGGGATTTCGAGCTGCTGGAGCCACTGGACGAACAGATCTTCGCTTATAGGCGGTCTCATACAGGAAGCCAGGACGCTGTGGTAGTAATGAACTTCTCGGACGAATCGGTGCAGTTGGGTTCCTCGTTGATCCCGGCTGACTTTAAGGGGGAGTTGGTGCTGGGGAACTACAACACCGCTGAGGATAACAGTACATTGCGACAATGGGAGGCAAGGCTATATGCGGTTGGTGGTGCCGCGGAATGAAACAACCAAAAGGGAAAAAGAACAAAGGAATTGTATTTATTAAAATCGATAATCAAAGCCAGAAAGCAGTTGATCGAGATTAGCATCCCACTCGAGTCCGTACGTGTTGCCAAACGCCACTGCTGGTTCAACCGCAAAGTCCTCTCGTAAAGTCTCAGTCGAAAATAAATTACCGGCATCCATTCCGGAGTCTTTGATTCCTTGCTGATCTTGATCACCCAACCCTTGCCCTAGTCCTGAAGGTCGCTGTGTTGCACTTGAATCTACCTCGTCTTCGTCGTTAACTGATGTATTATCCGAAATGTCTCGTTGGAGGAGAAGATCCATGCGAATGGACGCCAGCTTTGTCACATTAAAGTTTGGTGAGTGTGCTCTGAGCAGGTTGCGATATGTAGTGATCTCTTTGATCCAGTAGTTGACTTCCTCGTCCTTGGTGGCAGAGAGAAACATGCCGATCATAAAACCGCCAGCGATGGCGAAGTTGATCTTAGAAGCTAAAGCAACATGATAGTTAGAAGTTAGAAGAAGTCAAATATATTCAAATCATCTTACCCGACCACCAAAATGCCGACACTCGGTTCACTTGGAGGTTTTTCAGCCAGTCAATGACGCTGGAAACAAGCGATGCAGAGCGTTGCCGGAACTCAACACCAGCAGGGGTACGGAGGATGGCCCGACACAATGTGATTTCGACCGTGTAGTAAGCGAGCTGTAAGCTCCCTTGAGGGTCGTTAGCGAACTGAAAGTAAAGTAATAGTTGAACTTGGGCGACATTTCTTCTCACCTGTAGGATCATGTATCGTATCATAGAGAAGTAGAGGCGTGAGATATTCCTCTTTCCAACCATCCAAGCGTCCTATGAAGCCGTGAGCAATGTTATAACATTCCCCCGTTGCTAGGGCATAGAGCCTTTTCACTCCTTTAACTGTATATAGCTGAGACAGGATATCCGAAAGGATAACCGTTAATCTGGCAGCTGCAACAAACACCCTGGCTGGAAGATCTCGGAGATCTTCACTGACGTTCTGGTCGGGGATCACATCAGCAACCTCAAGATCTTCCACGTCATATTGGTCATCGTGGATGTACGAAGGTCGACCCAAGGTCAGAGCTGCCCATTTATCTTGCATATACACGGCCCACCACAGCCGCTTTCTCCTCTTCTTCTCGCCCTCAGGAATGTCCCAGTCCGAGGCGTCGATATTCAGGCCGACATCCTGGCTCATACCGACGATTGTGCCGACTTCAGCCCACAGTCCTGGCATGGTCGGGGCTCGAAAGATGTACGTATGGCGCTGTGCGTGCAGTAGCGCTGCCTCGACGGTCTCAAGCTTCGCATTGCGAGCTTCGATCGGTAATGCCTGGCTGTTGAAATCCATGAACAGCCAAGGGTTGATCGCTTGGGCGCCATGGCAATATGGGTGAGCGAGAGCAAAGACAGAAGCCAGCAGCGGCAAAAAAGCCGTCGATGGGCTAAATGACTGCGGATCGAGGATTGGTACGGAGGGATGGACCACTTCGAAGAAGCTTCTGATTAATTGATCGGTGTAGGGGGACGCGATCTCGAGTCTACGAGTCAGAGGGTAATAACTGGGATGCGCATCGAGATGCTGATCAGGCACAGCTGTAAAGCTTGCTGGGAATCGGGGGTCATTACCGAAGCGATGACACGTCCATTGGATGCCGTCGACATCTCGAATACGCTTTGTCCGGCAATATTGCAGGATGAAGGGATCCTGATCCCCACTCAGGCCTACGAACTGCAGAGTCTCCGCGGGACTAATCGCGGGATTTTCGTCTTCCTTCGATTTTTCCACAGGCACCTCCTTCTCAACCATGGACGGGCATTCTTCAGGTTGGATCTGTGTTGGAGATGGTCTTGACGGTGTGTCATTGGTGTGGACAAGGACACTGTCACCGCTAGCTTGCTTTCTCGCAGCTGCAACTGATGTTGATGATGATCTGCGAATCTTGGGATTTGGTAAAGACAGAAATGTGCAATCCAGGCTACGGCTCTGGCATAGAGAACACGGCTCATTCTCATTGCGCAGACAGCATACTCTGCGACGACGACAATTATCACACCTTCCAAAGAATCAGCAAGATCTCGACCGGATTGAAGTCCATTCAAAAACCTACGGCCTCTGTCTTCTTGACCGATATTGTCGTATCCGCGGTGTTCTGGGGCCGTTGGAGTTCATGTCGGGCTCTTGTTTGAATCTGTATGAATCTCGGGGAAGTCTCTCTTGATAAGGCCTGTTCGTATCGTTTAATATCATATTATTATTATTAAGGTCGTTCGGTAGGAATTCCGGACCCGAATTTTAAGGTTCCTTATCAAGCACATGCTTTCGTCTGGAACTCGACATCGTTGATTTCCTCGAGATGCCACCGCTTTAGGGAGGGCACTCAGTGTCTCGCTCAGTGAGCATTCTTGCCACAGGTCAGCAACTCGGTGAGCACTTAGCTAGTGTTGGAACCCGTATACCTGAGGAACCGGAACCTTCCCTTGAAGAATAGAGACTGAACCTCCGATATTTTCACCACGGTTCACCATTTCACAAATAGGCCCCCGTCCTCGAACAGCAAGGGCGGTGACCTCATATAGCGACCCGTTAGAGACATGGTTCTTTTGCTGTCTGGACTGATTCCTTTGGGTTGCTGTATGCTGTAGTTTTGCTTTTGCGCGAACTGTTTCTGTGAAGGGAGCTGACTCCATTTGCTGAAATACTGGGAATCCTTAAAACGTCATAGTTGGGTGATGTTGGTATCGTACACCGAGTCAACCGGACGCGTCCTTGCTGATTTCATTTATAGGCATATCCTACGGGTATCTAGAAACGTCGATTCAAGAGGTTGGGTACACCAAGGGTGGTGGTGTCCTACAGTGTGAATACGGCTCGTATTGGCCTCGTATTTAATGGATAGGCGCATGTATAGTCTTATTACTAGGTAGGCCTGCCTGTGCCGTGAGATAGGTAGCGAGGGCGGTCTAGGACAGCAGAACCTCACGTGTACTAACAATATTGGTAATGGAGGTATATAGGCCTACGTGGTGGAAAAGGTCAGCGAGGGCGGACCTATGCGGCAGAATCCCACGTGATTTAACAATTGGCCGTATATATCACGTGCTATGATAGGTCAGACTAACCGGCTTTGGCTATGTAGGGCCTTAGTGCCTGAGGCTTTTTTAAGATTTATTGCGTGCTGAATCGATCTTGGTGGGCCAGGAAGATTATTAGGACTGTCTCTCTCCAGGGCAATATCAATTCCTCTGCTTTCAAAAAAGAGTCTTTTGCCTTTCCACAGTCCGCAGCAATCCGTCATAGATGTCAGATTCTCCTGTACAGAGCGGACTAGGCCAAGCTCCAGTCAGCCGGGCCGATGAAGTACAAAGTGTGAGTGAACTGATTAAGCTCTGCATCTTATCTTTGTGATGTTACATCCCTCCTAGTTTATCGATCTATTTGGTCGCCGGGATTATTGTCACTGACAGATTCTTTCTCTACTCATAATCAGCTTCTGAGAGCAGTTGAGGATCTCCTCATCCCCTTCATCCGGTCCGCAGACGAGAATCCCTTCACCAGTTCGAAGCAGTATACCAACGGCGTCATTGGAAGTCTTCAACGGTCGGCCACATCATTGGTGGATTTCAAAAAGCCCCAGGAGCTGCAGGAGATTCTGCAGCTGAATCTACCGGAGAAAGGTGCGCGGCAAGAGGGTCTGATCGAGGTTCTTCGAAGCGTCCTGCGATACTCCGTCAATACATGGCACCAGGGCTTTCTCGATAAGCTGTATGCGTCGACGAATGCTCCGGGCGTTGCGGCGGAGCTTATTCTGGCGGCCTTGAACACAAACGTGCATGTCTACCAAGTTTCGCCAGCTCTGACGGTGATCGAGAAGTACACCGGGAAGAAGCTGGCTTCTCTGTTCGGTCTCAATGGTCGCTATGCGGGTGGCATTTCCGTTCAAGGCGGATCTGCCTCCAATACGACTTCCATTGTGATCGCACGAAACACTTTGTTCCCGGCGACAAAGGAAGATGGAAATGGTGGCTATCGGTTTGTCCTTTTCACCAGTGCCCATGGCCATTACAGCATTGAAAAGGCTGCACAGATGCTGGGATTGGGCAGCCGATCCGTCTGGTCTGTTCCTGTTGACAAGACAGGCACGATGCTTCCAGAGGAATTGGAGAAGCTCATTGAGAAAGCCAAAAGTGAAGGGAGAACACCTTTCTACGTCAATGCCACAGCTGGTACGACGGTTATGGGTTCATTTGACCCCTTTGATAAAATCGCTGCGATATGCAAAAAACACAAGCTCTGGCTCCATGTCGACGGATCATGGGGTGGCTCATTCATTTTCTCTGATCGTCAGCGGCATAAGCTCGCAGGTGCAGAGAAAGCAAATAGTATTGGAATCAACCCACACAAAATGCTTGGTGTGCCAGTGACATGTTCTTTCCTGCTGGCCGCAGATATCCGCCAGTTCCATCGTGCCAACACCCTTCCAGCAGGTTATCTTTTCCACAACGAGGACCCCGAACCGTCATCGTCCACAAATGGAGATTCATCCATCCCCGAAGCTGAACTGGCCGTAGATTCGCCTGAAGTCTGGGACCTAGCGGATTTGACTCTGCAATGCGGTCGTCGAGCAGATTCCCTGAAACTTTTCCTGAGCTGGACTTACTACGGCTCCGAAGGATATCGGAGGCAGATCGACTCTGCCTGCGAAGTAGCTGCACATCTGGCCACGATAGTCGGTGAAAACCCTGATTTCATTCTCCTCAGTGAGAACCCCCCGCCTTGCTTACAGGTCTGTTTCTACTACGCTCCGGGGAAGGAGTTCCTCTACCCGCGTGGCGGCACCATGTTAGACGAGCCCGAACGTGGAAGACAGAACAGCAAGGTCACAGAGCAAATCACGCACGCTCTCGTGAATAAGGGATTCATGATTGATTTTGCCCCTCCCAGTGGTGACGAAGATGCAGTTGGAAACGGTAAATTCTTCCGTTGCGTGGTTAATATCCTGACAACCAAGGATACGGCTGAAGGCCTCGTGCGGGCCATTGAAGAACTCGGTCCGGGCATCATCCAAAACTTGAAAAAGACAAGTTCATCTTGAAAGTGAGAACGAAAAAAGAACACGGTGGCTTCTTCAAAGAAGCCCATGGTAGTTCAACTGTCTCACCTCATTTTGCGGTTTTTATTATAACCAACCGGGTCTTCTCCCGGTTCTCCAGGGTGGAATTTATGCACCGACATTTTCACATTTGCGTACAAAGATTTTGAATTTCGCGCCATCTTGGAGGTTTCAGTCTTACAGTTGGATATGAGTTATGCGTTATACAGAATTCCCCTATACACGACAGACAGCTTGGATAGCTTTCCCATGAAGCCAATGTGCTCACGGAGTACATCTCGCTTATATATAAAGATAGAAATAGAATCTTGTGCATGATTTTATTAAAATGAACTTCCTAATTACTAACATTCAAGAAAGAAGTAGAAAATCGTAGTTCTTCAAAGGAAAAAAAAAAGGAAATATCTAGCTACCAATCTCTACCCTTCTTTCCAATACCATCCTAGCCTCGCTTTCGGTTAAAATTTCTATTCCGAGAGCAGAAAGAACTTCTCTAGCGCTCTTGTTATCCTTAAAGAGCCTCTTCTCTACCTCCCATAATCCCGGAAGTGCACGTGGTTCCGACTCAGCTAAGTTATTACCGCCCAGAGGTACAGTAGAGTTGTCAATGGACGCCTCCGATGAAGCGCTCGCATCCAGACAGAGAAGTAAGAGGGCCTCGTTGAGCTTCTTGATGACTCGCTCCGAGTTGCCTTGGCTGCTGGCGACGCCGAGTGCAACGTCTACCACGCTGCAAAGGTGACTGACGTCACCTGAAAACTGGGCAGCGCCGGCCGCTGAGAAATTATGTCGCATAAGTACATTGTCCCAGATGTAAGCTTGAATAGACTGGAGGAGCTGGCGGACTATGCGTCGCAAAGGCGCAACTCCGAGGGCACGAGAGAGAAAAGAAATGCTAGCAGAGAGAGTGCGTGTGGCTGGAGCGAGATCTGAAGAGGGAGCAAAAGGAGCTGCCGCTGGAACAGCAGCGGCGGAAGAAAGGGTTGCCCACGTCGATGTGCGGGAGTATGGTTTGAGGGCGGAGATCGTGTCGGAGCAAAGCGTGGAAGTGAGGACAGTCTCGGATCGAAGGCGTAGATGGCGATATACAGAGGCTGTTTCGTCGAAGAGGGCACCGTCTGAGGTGGCTTCTTGGCCATAGTTATTCACAACAGCCGAAGAAGTGCGCGTGGCCACGTCTGCCACAGACATGGGTCCTGCGACATTTTTCCCGCCGTGTTTGCTACGTTGGACCCGTTCTTGCAGCTCAATCCAGAGCTCCACGAAAAACACGTCGTTGCTCCAATCTCCCATCTTCTTTTCTAGATATTCCGCGCTTCCGAAGACCCTGCAAAGCCGCTCTAATCCAGCAACACCTTCAATGCTTTGTGCGTCCGACCCCTGTACGGTACGCCCGATAGCAGATGTCATGGCGAGATACGCTTCCAGGGCCGAACGCAGACGTGCATGGAATTGGTCGAAAATTGTAATCTGGACATCTATAAGAAATCGCAGCTTTTGGCTAAACGACGACAGGGGTTGGTAACGTTCCGTGATGGTCTCAAGAAGGTCATTAACCCGTATCGAGGCTTTTGTTGGCTTGGTAGCGAAGGGCTCGACACCGTCATAATCCAGTTCTCCGCTGTCCGGTGCGTCAATGATCTCCTTGTATCGTGCGAGTGCGAAATCCTTCTCAACTTGAAGCCAGCGATCAAACCAGCCCTGCTTGGTCAGAACTTCCCATGACATTCCTTTCCAGTTTTTGTCAGAGGATGGATAAGGTGTATAGTTCCACATCCCACGGATCTCATTATCAAAGGTCATTAGTTGGTGTATAAAATGACTGAGCAATTGTGGGCGGCTTGAAACTTGGGGGAGACAAGTGCTTATTTTCTCCCTCAGCATTGGCAAAAGAGCTGTGATGAAAGCATGCGGTGCACTGTAGAAATGCCATTTCAGGCCGGGTTCCACTGTTTGCGTCTTCTCCTCAAAAATTGGCTGGAGGTATTTGGCGAAGAAACTACCATGGGCAGTAATCAAGTCCGTGATATGGAACAAGAAATATTCAGGCTATGGTTTAGTCAGAATTGGGTCCCTTCATTCAAATTAAGCTCGAGAGTAGAAGCGATACCTTGTCAAGCTTATTTGTTGGTTTATCACTGCTGAAATGGTATTTGAATCTGAGTTCTAGCGGGTGAACCATCACCTCCATTGGAAACAGAATAGGCGGTTCAACATTCTGATCACCAGAAATTATGCTAAGTTCCTCAAGTTCCCTGAGTTGATATGTCAGCCCTGGGTAGTGTGGTAACTTCAGAAAAAGACAGTCGAACTAGTGGTTCTTACGGTATCTGCAAGCTGAGAAGTAATTCAACGTCGCTCTTCCATTGTGAGACCAGGCTATCCGTAAGATGTAAATCCTTAACTGGCCACTTCATTTGCTCAAGCGTCTTCTGGAGTCTCTTGGTGAAATTTGCCTTCATCTCCTCTCGCAGTACAGATACCAGCTTCGCGGTGTAGTCGACCAAGTGAGGAGCTGCCCCCTCTGCGGCAGGTTGAGCATCTTTCAACGACAAGACAATATTTCGCAATCGTGAATACGGCTCTAAAGCCAGACTCGGCGCTGAAGAAATATTCTGTAGGGCATCTTTGCTATCTCTGTGATTTAGTGAACGTGCTTCAAGGAAAGGCGCCTATTCCAAAATACCTCAACGCATCGGCTTCCTTGAGGAGATCAACGTAGCCTTTTGAGATCTCCAGGCGCCGGAGTTTCTCCATGTTCTGCTCAAATCGCCGTACAGCTTCATCACTAACATCTGACTGTGTGATTGCTTTCAACCGCCGGTCAATGTCCGCCTGTTGCTCGTTGAACGCTTCGGCTCGCTTTCGAGTGGCTTCGGCATGATCGTTGGAGGCTTTGGTGGCATTAGAGAGGGCTTCCTGAGCTTCTGCTAACTAAATAATTACTAGTCAAAAACTGCAAAAGAAGATGCCAGGGAAGTAGATGTGAAGCGTTGAAGGAACAGCTGGGAGAATGAATTACCTGTCTTCGTTGAAGCTCCTGCTGAGCGCACAAGCTAGAAAGCAACGAATCGAGATTTTCTAGATCTGAAGAAACCTGTATCTTATCATTCAGATAATCCTCCACCCGGATTCTCTCATGCGACGATAGAATGGGCGCGGGGGTCGCCATGGCTGGCAAAGTGGGATATGACGAGGCGCAACGGTGTCCGAAAGAGATCAGCAGCTCCGCATCGTCAACTTTCTTGCGGAGATGCAGCTCCGACCACAAACATCAAACGCGAGTCACCATGAACGCTTTCATGTCTCCGCAGGACTATTACAGCAGATATAGTTGACACGCGTATGGCAAATATGTCCAGCCCAGCTAAAAAACGCAAGAGAAATGACCCAGAGCCTCCCGCCCAGACTACGCGGAGCATAGAGTCTTTCTTCAAAGACCAAGCTGCCAAGCGAGCTCAGAAGGCAGAAGGAAGCCTGAGCAATACAGCTGGGGATAAACCGGAAATTCTCTCAGATGAAGCCCTTGCTCGCAAGCTTCAAGCGCAGTGGGATCAGGAGGACAATGCCACCAGGTCTTCAGCAGTCGCTGAACCCGAAGTCTTGACCGGGCCCTCTACGTCAGCGCCAAAGGATCCAGGGCCAACAGAGCCCTCTCTGAAAAAGCATATTTTGTCATTACAATCATCTTCGGAAACGCATGATACTGCCTCCCTTGAAATTCCGCTTGATCAGAGTCCTCTGACGTTCCACCCGGCTAAATATACGGAAGAGCTTCAGAAGCATTGGGCCACCCAAGATGGAGATGCATCGTACGCCTTATTGACAAAGGCTTTCGCTCTTGCAAATGGCACAACTAGCCGCATCAAAATAGTCGACACATTGGTTAATTTCCTTCGTGTTCTCATTGAAGGAGATCCCTCGAGCCTTCTTCCTGCAGTGTGGCTAGCAACCAGTTCCATTGCTCCACCATATGTTGATCTAGAACTAGGCCTAGGAGGCTCCTCTATATCAAAGGCATTGAAAAAAGTATATGGATTAAATAGCCAAGGGCTCAAGTCACTCTACAATAAACATGGGGATCCCGGGGATGTAGCCTTCGAGGCCAAGAAAAGGCAGAGCTTTACCCTTGTAAAGCCAAAGCCTCTCACAATCAAAGGTGTCTACCAGTCATTAATGAAAATCGCTACCAGCAAAGGGACCGGAAGCCAAGAAATTAAACAGCGGATCATCGAGAAGTTGCTACAAGACACTCGAGGTGCCGAAGAGAGTCGATACATTGTGAGAACTCTCGTTCAGAACCTCCGAATTGGGGCGGTCAAAATGACGATGCTTATCGCTCTTGCACGAGCTTTCCTCTTCTCGAAGCCAAAGGGGGCTGATTTCACGGTTCGTCCTCAACAAGAATTTGCACGCCTTAGTAAGGAAGACCTGGCGGAAATCTACAGCAATGCCGAGGAAATAGTGAAGGCTTCATATGCCAGGCATCCTAATTACGGTGATCTCGTTCCCTGTCTGCTTGATGTCGGGATTTCAGAAGAGCTCCTTTTACGGTGTGGTCTCGAGCTGCACGTCCCGCTGAGGCCGATGCTCGGCAGCATCACTCGTGATCTTTCGGAGATGCTAACAAAGCTACAAGGGAGGTATTTCAGTTGCGAATACAAATATGATGGACAGCGCGCACAAGTGCACTGCGATACAAAGGGGAAGGTATCGATATTTTCTCGCCATCTTGAACTGATGACTGAAAAGTACCCGGATCTTGTGTCTCTTGTCCCGCAAATCAGGGGCGAGGACGTTTCAAGCTTCATCCTGGAAGGAGAGGTAGTCGCCGTTGAACAAGAAACCGGTGAACTACAAACTTTCCAGATGCTCACCAATCGAGCGAAGAAAAATGTCGAAATCGAGGCGATCAAAGTCAATGTCTGCCTTTTCGCTTTCGATCTGATGTATCTCAACGGTGAACCTTTGCTTGACCGGCCATTTCGTGAACGCCGGGAACTCCTACGGGGTTTATTTGTCGAGATACCCAATCGATTCACCTGGGTCAAAAGCCTGGATGCAACATCAGCCGATTATGAGGCCGTTTCGGAGTTCTTCAAGAGTGCCACTGATACTAAATGCGAGGGTCTTATGGTCAAGGTGTTGGATAACCCCGTGAAACCAGCGGCCAACGCAGAAGAAAAGACAGCAATTCATGACGAGCCAATACTTCCCCAGCTGCAACAAGCGGAAGTAAAAGAAAAGACCACTCGTCGCAAAGTCCTGCTATCAACATACGAACCCGACAAGCGTCTCGAGTCCTGGCTGAAGGTCAAGAAGGACTATAGCACCTCCTCATCAGAAACACTAGACCTCATCCCAATCGCAGGCTGGCACGGCCAAGGCCGCAAAGCAAAATGGTGGTCTCCGATCCTCCTCGCGGTCCGAAACCCCGAAAGCGGCGCCTTGGAAGCCGTCACAAAATGCATGTCTGGATTCACAGACAAATTCTACCAGTCACTCCGAGAGAAATACTCCCCTGGAACGCTCAACGTCGTATCCCGACCGAGCTACATCGAATACTATGGCGAGAATCCCGACGTCTGGTTCGAGCCGCAGGAGGTCTGGGAGACGGCCTTTGCGGATATCACGCTCAGCCCAACCTACACCGCTGCTATCGGACTGGTCAGTGACGAACGAGGACTCAGTTTGCGGTTTCCTCGGTTTCTGCGGGTTCGCGATGATAAATCGATCGATGAGGCGAGCACGTCGGATTACCTCTCTTTGCTCTGGAGGAAGCAGGTCAAGCGATCCCACGTTAAACAGCAACATTCGGATGGACAGCGGCCGGAAAGTGAAATGGATCAGGTAGATAGCACTATTTAGCCTAGCTGACGGTTGATAGAATTGTATATAAAAATGCCTTGTATTATTATTATATGGCTGTACAAATCAGGAAAGTGGCTATGTCAGCAAAGCCACTGTGGCCCAACCCGGAAAATGACAGCCGCGCCAGTCTACTTTAGGTCTAATTATGGCGCGTACGAAACGCGAAAATGACGCAAAAACAATACGGAAGAAAAGTCGACGCGTCAGAAGTAGGTACAAGGCTAGGTACTCCGTCATGCATACAACCGTTATGCAATGTGTGGTGAGATTACCGCAGCCCACCGCAGCTGTTGAATGAAGTTCATGCTTGGACGGCACAGCAAATGTACTGTTGTGGGGCTCACCGTCTTGATTTGTGGATGACTGTTATTAGCAATCCCAGAGACGACACCTCCTAAGTCTGACCATTTTAGCTCTGGGGATATCTAATTATGCTCGGCGCTTAGAGTCTTGCCGGCTATTTGCTGCCGTGACAGTAAGGCCTCGGACGTCACAGAAATAGAGCTCGATCGGTGACGTTTATTTCTTAGTATCTTGTGAAGGATTTATTTGACTGTGAGTGCCCTTCTGCTCCTCGGAAATATCCGCACCATTTGCAAGAATGCCCACTGTTCCTGCGAACTTGACCATACCTCCTATAATAATCAGGCCCTTCCCAGGAAATTTTTCTGCTGTGGGATTCTTCCGGGACAAGCAACTGCTTCCCGTCGACGCTGTGATACCAACACTAACACGGCTGGCTGCGGGCATATTGCCTGGCGGATTCAAAACTTCAAGACACCTTGCACTCTTGCCAATTACAATTCCAGGAAGGGGGTTCTGGTAGCTACGAGCCGTGCGGGATGGATGGGGATTTGCTCTTTGCTATAGAAAGCAAATCGAGCTCCCGCAGACTAATTCGAGGATGAAACTCGAGCATTAGTGCACTTGTCTATTGATGAACCCGTGTCAACAATTACTAACCTTCCATAGCATGCATGCCAATTATTTCTATAGCAATCTATACATAATTTCGCGAGCCGGGGTGCAAACCCATTTGCTACGCTGAAACAAACTCAAACACGGCGCCAGCTACTTATAAAATGATCGGCTGTAAACACCATGATAACTGCCAGCAGTGACAAAGAACCAGGTGTCTACCAAGACTGCAATAAGATCAGTCATGCCAAATTTTCAGGATGAGTGGATCTGGCACTTAAGGCACTCTCTTCCCATATTCTTTGGCGTGGCTTTCATCCAACTACCCCCCTTCTTTATTTATACTGATAACAAACTGCAGTATCCTGACAGGAGAGCATGGCAAGCAGTCACGCAAAAATGGAATACTCCTACACGCCGCAGGGTACTACTAATATCCCCTTGGAACGCACGCGGTCCCGCCGGACAGACTCGATGGGTGAAGATGAAGTTCACAAGATACTAGGTAAAAGTTCGAATCCTCCCTTCGACGCTTCTCCTGGGCTTTCGCCTCTCCGAATCATAAGCTACTGGTGGCTGGAGTTTCTTAGCTACGCAATGGCAGCAATCACTCTGATGGCTATCATCACTATTGTCATGGTCTATCAAGACAAGCCATTGTCACAGTGGCCACATTTCATTTCTGTCAACACTCTCTTGTCCATCTTCTTGTCAATTTTTCACACTCTGGTCCTGTTTCCAGTGGTAGAAGGTGAGCTTTAGCATCTATCAGTAAACAAATACCCCACAGCTAACCGGAGACACTGAACAGCACTTGGAGAAGTGAAGTGGATGTGGTTTCATCGACCAAACAGCCTGAAGGATCTAGACCGGCTAGAAGAAGCAAGTCGAGGAGCCATTGGGTCTCTGAAGCTCCTTTTTGTTGGGCCAAGAAGGTTTGGCTTTCAATCCCCCCACAGCCTTTCAGTCAGCAACCACTGACTCTGAACAGTCCGCCTGCCATAGCTGGTGCATGCATCATCGTGGCTTTGCTGGCCATTGACCCGATCACACAGGAGATTGTTCAATACCATAATTGCAAGGACATTGTTCCTGGAGAAGCGGGCCTGATTCCTCGCACCAACAACTACACAGCAGCAGGAACGCATCTTGGCCCACTTGAGGTATCGCTGGATGCACCGATGGCTGCTGCCATGTACCAGGGACTTATCAACCCAAGCCAAATTGGCAGCACCAGTAGTATTCCCTTCACCTGCGCGACAGGCAATTGCACATTCACACAAGCCATGACAGATTTTAGTTTTGCATCTCTTGCAATGTGCGCCACTGCCCAAGACATCTCCTCATCAATCCAGTTTCACAATGAAACAGAGGTTTACAACCAGACGGATCCTTCAACCCACCAGACATACAGTTCACGCTCAACAAATGTTTTCTGGTCAATCCCGAGTGGAGCGCAAATAGGACAGACGACAATGCTATCAACGTCCGGCGGTGGCGTGTACAGCTTTGAGTTTGACGCTTTGATGTTCACCACGCGTGGTTGCCCCGATCCCAACCTCGCATGCGCCGGCAATCCCTGGGCAGTCCACTTCTCCCTGTTCCCGTGCATCCAGTTCTACAGTGCCGACATTTCCAACAACATTCTTAATGAGTCTGTTCTGTCGTCTAAACCGCTAGCCTTCAACACGTTGGACCAAAGTTATTCACTCGCGGGAAATTACCCGTCAACTCCATCGACAAAATGCACGCGCTCCCTCCAACGCGAAGGCAACAATAGCATCCCAGCATTTGAGTACGATGGAACGGATGTCTACTACTCACAAACTCAGATGGCCATGGTGGGTGGGGCAGTGAACAGCACAATCTATTACTATTCTCCTGAATGTGTCTGGTTTTTCTCCCGTGCATCCTATAAGGCCATCTCCCAGCATCTGCCAAACTTCTTCTGGGGCCGAAATTTGAGTTCTCCTTACGCAAGCCCCAATATCATCGAGGGTGATTTGTGGCTCCAGAAGCTTTATGCGGGGGGTGCAGTGAATTTGTCCTCCGCAAAGACATATATTGAGAATCTTGCTAGTGCCATAACTATCACTATGAGGCAGCAAGGCGATGCTTCCAACAGTGCCCCTGCAAAAGGTACCATGTGGCATTTACAGACCTGTATCCATATCTCTTGGAACTGGTTGTCGGTAGCCTTTGCAATGCTTTTTTTGGCCATCACTTTTTCCGTCTGGGTTATTCAACAGTCAGTAATGGCATGTCGTGGCTCTTACCCTCGGAACCCGTGGAAGTCATCAATCCTACCCGTGGCATTTCATAGGCTGCATATCAATGTGGATGAGTTGCAAGACGAAAACAAGCAGCTGCTTGATATCCGAAAGATGAGCAAAGTCGCTTCTACTCTCCAGGTCCAGTTGATTGATTTGGAGAGAGATGATCCTGTTGGAAGTTCAGTTTCGAGGGAACTGGCAAAAGAATAGTGATTATGGTGATGACCTGTGGCCTATGTAGGTATGGTAATTCCAAACAGCTGCCCAATCTAAGCCATACTGCTACCAAATTCTGTTTTGATCCTGTTGTAGCTCTTCGAGCCACGTCTTGTCTATCTGCCTGTACCATAGCCTGACCTGAATAGTTGTATTTGAGCTTAATTTTCATCTGAGGTTTCTCATGTTTGTATAGCTGTTCTGATATTATTGAAGCTGTTGATCTAGGGGGGTATCATGGTCGCTAACTTCAGGGGTTGCTTGTTGTACTCATTATATTTGAGCTGCTATGTCATTCTGCTGCTGTTGTCCCTGTTGTATTCAGAGCATTTCTGCCATACGGCCCATTATCTGCCCAGTAACCTGTTCCATTCTGTTAATTCCTTCAGGCGCTTCGCCTGGACTAATAACCTTTCTCTCTTGAGACCTATGAGCACTTCATTCAAACCAGTAGTTCTTTAAACAGGTATATTTTACAAGCGCCTCACGCTCGCGAGAAGAGATGACAATCAAATCCTAATTTCAAGGATGGCCTGTGCTAATTCACTATCCAGGTTGCCTATTTACGCGAAGGATTCGATGGAGAAGAAGAACAAGGGGAGAGGGATGCGCGTAAACGTGAGGAGAGCGTGTCTTCATACGAGGCGCTAGTCCTCGAGGGGAATAGCCCCGAGAACCTATAGTAGTGTTCCCAGGAGTCGAACTCTCTCTTTGAGTTGGTTGTTCTAGCTAGGCCGCTACGCCTTGCTAAGTAAGCAGCGCTAATCCTAACTAGATAACTAGGAAGGAGCTAAAACACAACTAGGAACTAAACACTAACACAAACCACCTGCGCAGCCTTACCAACTTACATAGTTCCCTGGCTAGTTCTTCTAATGAAAAACCTACTTGTAGGTTAGTTATGTTAACGGTCCTTGACAATGTGTTACTCCTAGGAACTGAGCTTTTCTGACTCAAGATAATGCTTACTTCTGCCAATATCATACAACGACAGCAATACCTTGCAGTGTCTTTGACTTGAAGTCTGGAGAGAACCATCCAAGGCTGCAAAAATTCCCCAGTCTGTTCACAGAGAGTGAGGTAAGTCCAGTATTGATGCTTGTCAGGCTGAGCAAAGGGCAAGGTAGGGGGTACCATTGAGACAATCTGAGAATCAGATGATTGAGGCCGTATTCTGGGAGAAGACCACGCAGATATCAACTTGAGGATTAGGAAGAGACATGTTGAGATGAGGTGAGGATCAGAGCGTGTGAGGACATGAAGGGAAATGAGGGAAGAGGTGGCATTTTGTACGCGAGCGACGAGGCCAGGTAAAAAGGGAGGGGAGCTGGATTTGGCTGCAGAAAGCCATTTCTGGCTTCATTTTCACAGGTCCTCATATCTCTATATGTAAATTGCAGTGAATTTATCCGGAATGAAATCAAGGAAAATGTATTCTAACATCATATTCAACACTTTCATGCCATACTAACAAAGGATGGTAGTATCACTAAGAGCTCTGGTTAAGACAAAGGAAACAAATACACCAGTTAATAAAAACAAGAAAGCATCGGTCAGACACTGACAGGGAAGAAAGAAAAGCCACGTATGCGGTCATGCCAAAAGAACCCCTTTTTACTCAAAGAGAGAGCAAGTAGAGTAAATACGAGGCAAGGGGTTAAAGAAAAAGGCGGAAAGCTGGTCTGATGAGCGGATGCCGAATTACATATGACAAAAGATAGAAGCGTGAATCATTAGCAGTCATGAAAAGGGTCAGTTAGAGGGAGGCGCAATGGAAAATTATCACTCAAGGTCACGGCCGCAGCTCTTCTCCAAGCTGCAAAGCGAGACCGGACTCTTTGTCGCGATTCTTGGGGTTTTCAACGCCTGGGGGAACCAGATTGTCAAAGTTCAACATCTTTCTAGTGCTTTTAGCTGCAAGAGGCGTTCTAGAAGGGCCTCCGGGGGTACGGCCTCCCCAGGGCGGCTGCGCAGGGCTTGGAGTCACATTCACAAAATCGGCAAAGTTGAAGGGCTGACTAGGTGTACCAAAATTTGGGAAAACACCACCCCCAGGAGTGGGCGTCAGCGAAGGAAGAACGGCATGTTGGCTGGGTGGAGTCGACGGAGGAAACTCGCTCGTCTGGCCTCTACCCGTGACTCGAGCCGGTGTCGGCGAGTTCGCTAGGTACAAGAGGAGATCCGCACCGTCTTCATTCTGCAGAGGCTTTTCGGTTCGAGGCAGGCGAGCGTGTTTTGGGGGAGGAGTGCGGGGAGGTGATGATCTGATCATGGTGCCGAAATTCTGGAAACTGTGCACGGGGAGGTCCGGGTCATTCTCACCATCAGATTGGCCGTGGTATAGCGGGGATGATATCTCAGGAATGGTGCCAATCTCGGACACAAAGGAGAGATGAGTGTGTCTGTGTCGGTTGAATCCCGGGGACGATTCCGGCAGACGATGCGAGCTCTTCCAGGAGACTCGAGACGCCTTGGCCGGGCGGTCTGATATGCAGTCCGTTCGAAGACGCTTCTTATTCACAGATAGCATGGGCTGCATGGCCCTTGAGTTGAAGGTTGCGGCATGCCTGTTGTGTGCGGACCTGGGAAGTTCCTTCGAAATGTTCGATGTGCGGAGAGGAGGAGAGGTCAAGGGCGTCTCGTAACGACTTCGCGAGAGTTCGGAGGATGAATCGAAAGGCCTATCACCACCGAGAAAAGTGCGTGTCCCATTGAACTGTTGAGCTGGCTCCAAAGAATGCAGACGACCGTTTTGGTATTTGACCTTGGCAAGGCCCAAGCGATCTTGTAGACTGAGAGACACCTAGGTAAAATAATTCTGTCAGCGTTGCCAACACAACGACAGCCTTGATTGAATGTAGACTATGCCGCTTCTCAGTGAACTGAAAGATAAGAGAAGAGTGGGAAGGCTCAATTTTTCCGTATGGCACATCCAAGGAGGGACTTTTTGGTGTCTGACCTGGGCAATGTCAATTTTGCGGATGGTCCTCTCAGCACCAGAGGAACGAGGTGAAGTGAGGACCATGGCTGGACTCTGGGGGTAGCAAGGAAGATAATACAACGAGAAGTAGAGAATAAAAAAATGTGACGTTAACGCCCACCGGAGTGTGGGAGGTCAATGGCCCAAAGGGAGTTGAAGCAGTGGGAGAGGGAGATGACGGTGGCTGGCTGGCGGGTAAAGAAGAAAGACGGATTCTTCCAGCTGCAGATGAACAACGACAACTGGCGACCAGGGGAATAGAAATTGAACCACGGCGTAGAAGCAAAGTGAAAAGCACCTGTCCGGGGGATTTTCCTTAAATAGCAGGGCCCGTTGCTGGCCATATAATCGTGTCAATCTGGATGAGATCTGTCTAACTAATCACTACCGGCGTTGATACCCGCCAAACACACCCACACATCGACAACACTATCGATTTATGCATATGCACGTCCTTCTCCGGGAAATGCCTTCATTTCCTCGAGATACCTTCACTGGCGGCTGTCGAGATCTCATCATCACTCGAAGACTGCTACGATCTCCTTCACCTTCCCCGAGGGCATCCACGAAGCCACCCTTTTAGGTAGAGAATTTGGCTTGAGGCCTAGACACGGAAGATCTTCTGCTCAGTCATCATAATTCTCAGGAAAGAGATTCCAAGATGGCTAACGCTGCCACTACAGATGACTCTTTTCAGCAGCATAGCATACTACCCTCACGGGGCCTCAGATCGACCCTGGGCGGGCATATCTGGAATCCAACACTGCCCAGGGTGTTGCACTTGGGAGTATGCCGGCTCTGACTAGAAGACAGTCTACATAGCCAGTCCACGAGTGCCGTGAGATGGTCGACACTCGAATGCAGAGACAAGCAATGCTAAAATGTGCATACGCCATCCAGTTGATATATCCCCGTTGATGCTACTCACCTTTTCCCTTCCAGCATAGTGGATTCAAAGCTCAACGCTGGTACGAAGCATTGCAGTCTGAAACAGAAGAAAGGATCTACAAGCAATATGCAGTATCAGTTGGACCCAAGCAGAGAGGCTTCGCCAGTCCACTACGCTGCTATGTCCCCGGGCGGTGGCTATTCTTCCTTGGCCAAGCCACCTAAAGAAAGAGCAATTCAACTATGTGATAAAGTTCGTTGGCTGCCATGGGCCTTATTCCGAAGCCGTTGTGCTACCAGACTATCCGCGCTGCGACGACTCGCAGGATGTCACGACGGGGCGGACCACGTTGCAGTCCAATTTTCAAGGCGGTGGAACGCAGCAGGGATTGTTTCCTGTAACCCAAACACCTCTGTGTAAACCCGAGGTATGTCGGCCTTGCGTTTGGCTAGCATAGAGTCCTTGGGGATGAAGCATGGAATACCTGGGGCACTCCCCGATGCTTAGTCCCCAAGGTATTCTCTCTGCAAACTTCATCCCTGGTGCTGAACGACGATGAGACTGGGGGTCACTGTAAACAAGCTGGGAATGTGCGCTACGGAGGTGTGGTGAAGACAATGAACTCGAGCTACTAAGCCAAGCAAACGGACGACTAGACGTTGTATACGTAAGCCCTAGATTTAGTTAGACCGGGCGTAGACAGGGAGGACCTTGATCCGAGACCGGGAAACGATGCCCACGGACGGATCGAAACAGGGGTTGGGAGCATAGAACATGAACAGACAGGATAATAATATGTGGAAATAATATGGTGCTGCTGCAAGCGATGCACAAGGCCGGTCCTTGGCTGACGACGGCGGCTGTGTGGCCGTCGACGGCTCCCGTTCTTTTGCATCTGAAACTAGCCCCTGTTGCATGTCTGCTTTTAATATTATTTATCTATCCAGAGGCAATTCATGAATCCTTGATAAGCGATCTGTCTCTATCCACATCGCCTCCGCTCCGTGCAGCTAGCGATGCTGATCTGGCAGGATGAGATGCAAAGTGATATGCTGGATCTAAATCCGAATCTGGATGATCTGAAGCTGGTGATCTCCTTACACGCTGTGCTTGTCGTCGCCAGAGTCGGTGCTACTCCAGTACTCTGTGAATACTCTTAAATTACTCTCGCTGCTGTTATTGCTGCTACTATCTGCAATTTACCACGCACTAATTAATCGATTTTCCTCTCGCTTCCCCAACCTCGTCCCTCAAGCTTCGTTTACATCTCCTTCTGCCGTGTTTCATGGTCATCTTCCTTCCTGTCTGTCGCTTCTAGCACGCAAGGATCCCATAGTTTAATTAATCGCGGCCTGTCCTGCTACTCAACCGCAGCTGCCTCCTACACGGTCGCTTCTTCACCTCTGCTGCTGCTGCCGTCGCCGCCCCTTCTCTTTGTCCAGGCTCTGGCCATCACTCTTTTTCGCTGCTTGTTTTTCGCTCTCGCTCCCTCCCTCCCTCCCTCCCTCCCTCTCTCTCTCTCTCTCTCTCTCTCTCTCTCTCTCTCTCTCTCTCCGTCATCGTCGTCTCCTTCCTCTCTCCTCTCCCAAGCCGTTGGTGGTTGACATCCCTACATCCTGAAAACATGACCTTCTTTCGAGAACTGCGTCGCCGGTCGAAGGCCAGCTCGAGTTCGACTACAGAAAAATCCAGCGAATCGCAATCGAATGGAGAGATGGCATCGGCGAAGTCTTCTCTTTCCCCAGACGCTTCGTCCTACACCTCCGTTACTCCACCTTCGTCGATCAAGCCCAATGCGTCTTCCTCCAATCTCCGCTCGTTGAGCGACCCCAGCAGCACCGTCAATGGAACGGTGTCCTCCACCTCCTTAGCTGTCCCTCAGCCCCGACCTGCTTCCTCTGTTCTCCATCCTAAACGGAGTATTAGTACCATCGTATGTGATACATATGCATAACGCGGAATGGCTACCCCGAGGGATCATTCACACCAGCCACTGCCACAAACACCACCACACAGCAAGAAGAAGACCGCGTACTGATTGTTTTCTCCACAGGGTGGGAGCTCATGCGGCTCATCCGTCAATGCAGGACATCGAAGTCGGACACCAACTCCATCCTCCCCATACACGCCACGTGTCGTATCTATTTCGGACAATTCATGGGTATGCTCGTGCATCCCAGTTCCTTTTTAGTTGGCCTATAATGCATGTTGACGTCTCTCTCTCTCTCTCTCTCTCTCTATATCAATAGGTACACCAGAAGGTGCTGCTCGTCTACGGTCAGGTTGGAGACCCGAGACTGCACCCGCTGGACGGAACGATCACGGCCTATCACCATCAGGATACCTTTCCGCCACTCAGCTGGCCTGTGACGGCTTCACATTTCAAAGCTCTTGTGCATCTCACCCCAGGTCCGAATCGCCTGCGATTTGACTTCACCTCATCCAAGCTTTCGTCGGGAAGCGCCAACCCCGTTGTTCATTCTTCATGGCTGAGCATCAACTATCTTCCGCTAGTCAACACCCCGCCCCTTCAGCTGGTAATCCTACTCGGGAAAGATTCCGATGGAACGTTTGATGCCGTACCGGAACGGATACAGCGGGAAGGAAATGGACTCGAAACTGCCATCCGAAAGTACCGAATGGTTGCCCATCTGTGGCAGGCGTTTACCGGGGAACAGATGTTCCGCAATAACTTCGGCCGGCGCTGCTTCCGTTTCGAAGAGGAGTGGCAGACAGGTACCTTGAGTCGTCGGGACGCGGCCACTGGTCAGATGAGAAACGAGATTAAGATCCATGTTGTCCGTACCGACAGGACGGTGGCAGAACTTAGGGACCTAGACATTGCTCAACAGAATGACTCTGCCACCAACAAAGGCGCCTTGTTCGACATCGCCAAGGAAGCTGTACAGAATTATTTCCGGCCGATGCCATCGCAGAAACAGTACGTGTCGGTCTTGCTTTTGGATTCCCATTGGGACACAAACGCGCAGGTTATCACGGGCCACGCTGCCCTGGGTTCCGGTGGGGACAACATCAAGCTGGCTGTATTCGGGTCGCATGGCCTCCAGAGCTGTCCGTCCAGCTTAGAGGAGGTGGTGGACGCGTTCTCTGACTGCACACGGACCGATACTGCCTACATTGCGAATGACTGCGGCGAAGCGGGCTCCAACTGGGAGTCCGCCAACATTTCTATTGGGGCTCATCTGCATGAAGTTGGCCATCTCTTTGGTTGCCCGCACCAGGAGTCCGGGATCATGCTCCGTGACTACGTTCGGCTGAATAGAACTTTCACAACTCGCGAGCCGTTTTCAACACGCACGAAGTCCCAAGGTCTGAAACCGTGCTTGCCTAGTGATGAATGTGGCTGGCATCGATTAGATGCTTTACGTTTCAGGTTTCACCCATGTTTCCGGTTGCCCAGTGATGCGCCTCTGAGTTCGGATAACAGTGTCCAAGTTTGGCCGGTTGAGAATGGAAAAATCTTGTTCACCGCATCGGCTGGTATTGCATTCATCGAACTTTACGGCCCCGCAGATGACCTCTGTCACAGCTGTATCGATTATCTCGGTAACGAGTCGAGTAACAATGGGCTTCCGAGACAGGTTACGGTGACGGAGAACGAATTGCGACAAAAGCTCTTCGGTAGCGAAAGAGAGAAGAAGAAGAATATTCGATTGGTTGTGTTCTCCGGCGCCCTTGGTTATCGTACGATCGAGAATGTGAGCCAGTTGAAGTCGAAGCTTTGTTCAGTCAAGCTACCGAATGGGCAAGCTGGCTTTAGGGGCGGGAAATTGGGCTTCTCGCAGTTACAGGATAGCAAACCGGAACAGCTGCTGCTAGAGTCTGCCTTCATACAGACCAAACTTATGACTTCCATCAAGGTCTACCACGGTGCTGCGCTGGACGGTCTGGAATTCTTCTATGAAGATTCCACTAGCCAGCTTTTTGGACGCCGCGGTGGGAAGCCAGGAGGCGATGAATTTGTTCTTGGTAAGTCCCCTGGGGAGTGAAGAGCCCTTCCAGGCCGGCGGATCTGACAGACTTGGCAAGACACGCGACGTGGTGAGATTCTTCTAGGGTTTTACGTCCGAGCAGGCGCTTGGATTGATGGTATCGAAATTCTCACGAGTTTGGGCAGAAAGTCCGGCGTGTTCGGCAATGCGAATGGAGGGTCTGGGTACGTATCCGCAAGCGATCTGTTTCTCGCGCTTTCCAACGGAATCCCGTGCGAGGGTTTCAACATGTCCGACTGACCTTAGTGACTATATCTAGGCACACTTTGATTCCGCCCCTGGGCTACAAAGTTGCCGGTATTTCAGGCTCCTGTGCATCGTGGATAGATGGATTCTCGGTGATAATTTCTCATTAATCCTTCATCTGGTTTAATCGGCCCTGGAGCGGTCTCTTTTTAATTCTAATTGATAATAGCACGGCCCTTGGTCCGGGGTTCCCTTTGCATGGTCACCTATTGAAGAAGTGGTGGCTTCTCACTTTTGGGTGTTAGGCCGCTGCTGCGGAGCCTGGGAATACGAGTTTTCTAATTGCCCTTTGGGAACGCTCCCAAGCGACGGCATTCCTTAGTTACGCGTTACGCATGCCCCCCGGCGGTGCATCTGTCATGTTTGACGGTGGCTTTTTCTCTTTTTCATTAGGATTGGTACGGTACGATGGTGGACAGGCTCTGGGTGGAGAAATATGGCTCAATGGTATTTGATATCGCCTGGTCTTCCGTCTTTCTTTCATGGCAGCATTTGTAGATGAGGATGATATTGCGGCGAAAACATTCCATTCAATTGGCCAGAGGGTTATAGATTAAGTGGGAAATAGGGTTGATATTGGTTATTTTTGCATGATGGCTGGTTCATCAAATAAGGGGATTGGTGGATTCTGCAGTTGCGTCGTCATTGATTCTGGTTCTGAAGCGAGAAATCAGCATGGAAATGGAAATCCCCATCATGATGGTGGTGCATTTGGCTCTTTGACCTCTCTGTTGCGGTTGATAGCTGGTAGAGATTTCGTGGTCATTTGGATCTAGACTCGCCATATACGAGTGATAATCTCCTGGTGCAACCTATTCTGGGTGGCGAGACAGGAGGATGCTCGAGATCCATGGATGACGGGCGAACGGTAGCGATGGGAGCGATCAGCATTCGAGGGATGTCCCTAGTGTCCGTCCATGCCACTGTTCGACCATGGTTCGACTCCGGCCGGATCCCGCAAGGTAACCACCACCTTGTGCGATCTTGGGAGAGTACGGAGTAGGCAGGACGCCTTCTTTTTCTTTTCTCTCGGACCGAATTCAGCCTTTATTGTTATTGTTATTACTATATTATATGACATATCGACGGCTGCGGATCCTTTGGAGCACAGGGCTGTCATCCGGAGATTTGTCGGCGATGGGCAGGCATTGACAGGGGATTGAGACTTGCAGTATCCTTGTTAGGAAGGTCCGGGGTTTAACCGGTGTCGATTAGGTGGTCTTGCTGGTTATGGTAAGATGGGAACCAGGATGCATTCCATCCCTTGCATAGGTTCATGTGTAGTACTAGATACTGGATATAGTTATAAGGTCAATGTATGCATGTATGTGGCTTACTGCCCTGACATGTACATTGCATGGACGTACATACCCGGCAGTATTTCTGCACGGTTAATGTTTAGAATCCCCACTGGCTGGTCAGTGCAGACTACTTTCTTCATCTTCTTCTTCTTGTTATAGCGGTAATCAATTAATACGTATTATGGCATGCATGGTGGCGTGGCATTAGCGCCATGCGCATACGCTTTCTACAGGGTAACGGGTAACTCCATTCTGCCTAGTAGTGTCTACAATCTAGATGCCCAATGTCCACGATAAAAAAAGAAGAGGCAAAGTTCAATGTTTCAAATCCCTCCCTTGATTTTCCCCCGACGCATCTCACCTAAGAATGAACACGACTCTCCGCGTAGTGAAAATTCCTTGGCATGAAGGGTGAGCTGTCATGTATGGTTTTCCTCTCCCTCGAAGGTAAATAAAACAGGAACAGCCAGGGACAAGACGAATGGGTATCGATATGACTACTCTTCGTATTTATCTATCTATCTAGATATGTATGCATCTGCCCTATCTAAGCTCCTTGAGTCTGGGAAATTATTGAAGTTTAAGACGTTGACATATCATTCATGACGTTCATGCGTGGCATTATTATTTATTGATTTAAAAAATAAATAGAATAAAACAATGCACAGAAATCCATGGAAGAATCGATATGCATTGGCATTGAATTGACGTCAATGTCAGTATGTAAGTACTCTAGTCGCACTCGGGTGGCCTGGCTGTATTCGCCAACTGGCTTTTCCCCTCCGGTGATGAGATGCACTGCTCAGTGCTCGCTTATACGGGCGTCTTACCGACATGCTATGCTATGCTTACTCCACACTCTAACTTACGCAACAAACCCCCTTCCAACCACAATGAGAACCGCACTTGCCTTTTCCCCTCAAACCTTGGATCGGATTCCCCACTATCTTTCCCCTTCGCGGTATCACTGTTTGCTCAATCGGGTAATGATGAGTAAGATTTAACCTTTACCGGTTATGTATAGTTTATTTTTCTATTTTTCTATTATTTTATTATTTTTATTATTTTCCGTATTTGCCATCTGTTTTTGCCCCTTGTTCTGTATGCATTGACCGGTTTAAGTAAGTGTCCTTTGCTTTTCACTCTACAGTAGTGTGACCATGGCCATGCAATGCCGTCTACGGAGTATATATTATTGTCCCCTGAGCCGGTCCGATCATCTCGGGGGAAGAAAAAAGGGCTGTGGGGATTAAAATGGGGAATTCCGTGGTGACAGCGGATACTATTAGTGGGCTAGCGGTGCTCTCATGCAGATGATTATTCTTGCGACGCAGGTGTCACTGTTGCAGAAAGATTAGTTTGATTGACTAAGAGAAATCAAATATAGAACTCGAAGGATTCTTGAAGTATTTTCTTTTTCTGTCTTGTTTTTGCCATCGTGTAGTTGCCACTTGTGCATTTCTTGTCGTCCTTGTGGATGTCGGCAAGGGATGCCGGGAGGGATGTCCGGTCTAGATCGCAGAATGAATTTCATTGATCTTCTGCTTGGCGCTTACTGTTATACTTACTTACTCTGGTCTCACCGGGTAGTCCGATCCGGCTGTCGTACGGATGCATCCCGAGTCAGTCAAGAGCCTTTACATCTCAGCTGACCATCTGGAAGAACCGTCCTTTCTCTTTTGTACCAAATGCTCGGCATATTTCAAATACAGTGTTCCTAGGCTATGCAACAATCAATGCAAGGTACGGAGACGTCCACTATATATAGTATGGACGATGAATATCCATCGTATCCGCAACGCATACTTACCCCGCTGGCCGGAAAGAACGGCCGTTGGGCGGAACTGTTCTATGCAGGAAGGACATTCGGCAAGCTCTTCTCACCTCCGTTCCATATTTTTTACTCTGTACCTCATGCTTACCTGTACTAGCGGCACGGCCTGTTGCTTGTTGTTGCTGTGCTCAGATGTCCTTACCGATTGTCGTCAATGCATTGGCTGGAAGTTAGATCCAGCCATTGTACGAACGACTGCTGCACTAACTACTGTAGGAACACGAAAACGGATCTCAGATGTGCCGTGGCAATGCCGTACGGGAGATGGTGCACTGTGCACTGACGCTGTCTTCCCGTGGAACGCTATTCCGCATACGAGGGTAGGTACTCGGCACATGCTGATGCGCAAGCGCACAGATCCAAGCCAAGATATCAGATCGATAGCCCAATGAAGTTCGAACATAAGGGAACCATCAGCCAGCCTCGAAGATTCGATTTAATACAATGATGTCTACTGTAAGATACCCGTTTAGCTAGCGTCAATATAATACATAAGAATGATTCAATCCATCGACTATTGTCCTAATGGATCTTCAGGCATACACGTTGATCAACGTTGACGGGCATGGAGGGGCCACCATTCGGACTGTGCACTCGCGTTCCGTGGAAATCTGATCCGGGCCACTGATCCTTACCACCTCTTTCACGGAGCCAGTGACAGGCTTGCAAAAAATGGCAAAAGCCTATTCCGGGTGCTCGCTTCGTATCAGCTCCATCTAGATCCATTGGAAGTCAAAAGGAACGGGAGAATAAGTAAGACTGGGGAGCGGCAACCGGTGCTCGGGCTCCTAAGAGACCTTCATGAGAAAAAAAAAAAATTAATAATAATAATAATAATAAGGGCGTACTGATCAACCTACATGAATCAATCTGCATGTACTAATTCCATCTAATGCATTCTTGCATTCTTGCAATGTTGAAGATCTCGCATATTGACTAGGTTGATCCGGTCGTGAACCTTGGAAACCTGTTCCCGGCGCCCCGCACGTTGGAACTTGCATTGATGGTCTGGACTGAAGGACAGTCTTCCATTATTTCTGATAGGATTACTTTGACGGAACTCTATTCGTGGTGTTTAATTTCAATCAACGGAGTACAGCGCCGTAAACCAAACAAATTTCTGATTACTGATGGAAGGACGCGAAGGCCGATCATATGTTTCCCTTCCCCAAATTAATTTGAGACAATGGTTTCGCAGCGGGCTTTCGTTGGAAAATCTCCGACCGACGAGGATCCGCTGGAGATAAGGTTTACCGTCGAGAGTATTCCACAGTATTAATATTGTATTAATATAAGAGGTTAGGAAGATATATATATATATCATTATAAGAAAAAGAAAAGAACAAAGCTAGCCCTATCAAGACTCGTGCTTTACACTAGTGATATTAGCCTCAGCTCTCGTCGCGGCGGAATTCATTTCCGCCTTGTTGAATGCTTGTTCTTCTTATTATCGTCGACGCTCTTCAATTCTTCATTTCTTCATGCCAAGGGATATTGATTAATCGGTCTGCCGTCGGTCCGATTGTCCATTTCTGTTGTAAGTTGTAACAGTTCTTTCTTACTACACTACACTACTACATTCGCCACGCAATCATAATCCAACCTCGGTTCAGCTCAGCTCAGATCTCTCCCCTCGATAACCCTCCTCGAATGGGATGCCAGGAATACCGAATGAATGGACGATGAGATTGGATTGGACTAACCTCTGGACCCAGAATAAGAAAAAAAAAAACCAACTGAAACGCTCAAATCATGGATTCTTCACTAGCCCCAACTTACATTCCAATCCATGGAAACCAAGAAACTTAACCGCTGATGTCTGGAGACAAAACCCCAGCAAATGACGTAGAGTATATTAATCCCTTTGATTTTCGTCGAAACGAGCCATTATACTCCACTAGCGCAATTGACTCAAATCAAATTCGCGAATTTCCCATCCTTCCTTTGCTCCCTTCCTACCGTCAGTAAGTCGATCATTGAAACTGAATCGTGAGAAAAGTGGCCACTGTCATTTTGGTCGTGGAACTAGTATCCTGGACTGTCTGGATGCCGTGATAAGGCCACAACTGACGCGATGCATGGCGATGGAAGGGACTAACGGAGGAACAGCATTGCTACTATGCTTATGTAGATAATGTCAATGCGTAGGTATTGGAGATCTCGAGTAGATCCGCTGAGCTTCCATCCTCTTGAGGGACATCGGCAGTCATTGCCCATCGTTCATCGGCACTTTCGCACCAGAGCTTTGATAAAATAGACAATGCAGCTATTACTGAAGAGAGATCTGGCAGTGTATGTGGAATTGCCTAATCAAGATGTGTTGTTATGATCACATTGCTGTTGTTTGATAGGTCTGTCGATGGACCTGTTGTCTTACCTGACATGTACACTCCTACCACTTATTGCTAATGTTAAACAGTCAGTATATTTATTATTATTATTATTATTATTCATCTTCAATTCTTCAGTGGACCTGTCCTTCAGCACGCCTCCTTGCGGACGACAGTTCTCTATCCTTTTTAAGTTGTATTGAATCCCTGCAAGTGCCAAGGCTAGCCCAGAATAATTTATTCTATCTGTATACCACACCCTAGGTATGCTCACAGTGTTCTATTCGATTCTTCCATTCGCATATCGACTTCTCGAAAGTTAAACCGCCCATGTGCATGCAAGGGACTACCAGTGAGGATAAGACATCCCAATATGGGTAATTATACGGCGTTGATGATACCTAATTAGTTAACACTGTCAAGCCACAATTAATAATAGCCACAGTTCTCATAGTAATCAAATAAAGATGATGCGGATGGTGGCGGTGTTTTTAATTGCAGTTAATATAGTATACGGCCTTTTGAAGGAGGCGAATGTCCTGGACAAATTGGGAGATTGTGATATCATCGATGAGGGTTGAAGAGCTGTCGATTGGGGTGGAGCTGGCAATCAGTCAGACTCATGGAGTATATGTACGTACTGGTCATATGTTATGATTGTTCCAGTGGTGATGACGATGATATTCTTCATAATAATGAATGTCTTTCAATCAGACTTTCCCCCAGACTCCGAGTTCTCCAGACGCGTAGATACGAAATTTCAATGCCTCAGGCAGAAATAAGCAGCAGCAGATATCCTGGTCTAGTAACCAAATCAAGCGAGCGAAAAAATGATCTGCGCGATGGGCAGATAGCCCGGCCTCCATCTGGCCAATAACAGCGTGGCCAATAGTACCCCACCATATGGTGCGGACCAGGAAATGTAAATTACGGCTAAGCCGTATTCGGAGGGACCCTGTCAGAACCGGCCCCACAGTAATGGGTCCGCGCATCCAGTCAGCGGTGAGTGGGGCTCCAGTAGGATCCACTCGGGGCTAAACTAGGCAGGTCGAGCTAGATGGCGCACGCACCACCGCCCGTTCGGGAAAGTAACTGTCTGTCTCCAGTTGCGCCAACTCTATTTCCTTCACTCCCCTCGTTTTCTGCTTCGACAGTCGAGCCCATCATGCTACATGCTTCTGCTTTACCTCCGGTTGACGTAGGCAACGCCAGGGATTATTATTATCTATCATCTCACGCCCATGTGTCCCTGCGCCTTTTCGGTTAATTAGCCTCCCTTTCCTCCTCCTCCTCCATCATCGTCGACCTATCATCCCTGCGCCAGTTTTGGAACTGTATACTTCCAACAACTTGCCCTGACTTGACTCGCCTGGAGACTCGACTCGGCTCCATCTGGTGCGTGTTTCTCTTCTCTTACTCAGGTCTCCATCCCCGTCACTTTTTGCCCACCCGTCAATCATTTTATCATTTTCCTAGCTGATCGACTGCAGCCACTCCGGCCTCAGTCCATCCCTTTCTCCCCTGCCACCCCGCCCTCTTGCATCCCGAGTTACCTGCGTATGCATTGCGCGGTTCCTTATTATTAAATCGCCCTCCTGCACGTCGACCAGTGTTTTCTGGTCTTCTTTTCTTTTTCTTCCTCCGTGGATGTTGCTGTATCATTAGTATCTCTCCCCTCTTTCTCTCATCCACACTCTCTTTCGTTCACTTACACTTCTTTCTCTCTCGTTATCCTCTCTCGTTGTCTCTCTCTCCTTTTTCCCTTTTCTTTTCATTTCCCTCTCGTTTGCCCATTCCATTTGTCCGCCTCCATAATCTCACAATCATCGTTGTCAGCTGCTATTAATTTGCCACCGATGTTCGGCAGCAGGTATGCTCGCCTCGCGCTCTCGTCCCTGGTGTCCTTTATATCCATCGGTGCTAATCACTTGCTTCTCGTTAATCCAGGAGGGCTTCTCAAAAGCCGGATGACGAGTTTATCACCAAATTCCGCAAGGCATTCCCTCACGTCGTTTCCACCACTTCTTTGCCCATGGACACCTCCGAAGCTGCAGTCCTAGGTCCAGCCGCACTGGAATCATTGCACTCTCCAACCAGGTACTTCTTCCTTGGAGTGTTCCCCCCAAAGGCTGCAAGCGTTCCGATATTGTATCTTTCATTGTAGGAAAGCAAAGTCAAGCTGACTCTTGAGCAAGCCCTAGCACTATGCACAGGGATGCTTTCGATGCCGACGACACGGCTCCGGGAGCCATGCAGGATCTCCGATTCACATGGCCATTCATGGATCCCAATTCCTTCGACTATCCCATGCCGCTGGCAAATCAGACCCATGGATACTGTGCCCCTCCTCAGCTCGGTGGCATGGATAATATGTTCCATGGCCAGTCTGGAAATCTGCAGCCATCACCTATCGGCTTGGGTATGACCACTGCTGTCCCCCTATCTAGCCATATCGTTGCTCCGCATCACAGTCACAGCAGCAGCTGTAGCAGCGGCAGCAGCCGCAGGAGCAGCTCAGCTATGGGTCTGGATCATTTCAACCCGCAATATTTTCCCGGTCAGTTTCAGGATTTTTCATTTGGCCAGCAAGGGTCTTATGCACCCAGCACCTTTGTCCATCACGACTCCGGTTATGGGTCGGTGGATAATAGAATGGGAGAGAGGTCGCCGCATGACGTGGACATGCAGTTGAATCCGCCTTATCACGTGAACACTACCGCCCCAATGGACTCTGCCAGTCGACTGGAGAGCCAGTTAGAAAACAATGAAAAGTATGGAATTACGCCGTTATTCTTTCTTTTTATGGATCAGAGATCTAACGATAGATTAGATTTCGCTATAATGTCACCCTGCGAGCCCCCACGGCTATGATCAAACATCCCAAGGAGATCCCTGTCACTTACCTCAACAAGGGTCAAACTTACACTCTGTCCGTTGTCGATTCAAATCCACCGCCTGTCGGCACCAATTTGGTTAGGTATCGAACCTACGTCCGAGTGTCCTTCGAAGAGGAAGAGCAAAGATCCAAAGTTGCCGCTTGCTGGCAGCTATGGAAGGAAGGTCGCGGGTTGAACGAAGCTCATCAGCGTGGCGGCAAACTACTGGCCGTCGAGTGCGCTGATCCCATCCAGGTCGCCGATGACAGCCAAAATGATCGTCAGGTACAGCTTGAAAGTGCTTCTTTTGACGGCTTCTGCGTCACGTGGACTGCAGACCTGACAACTGGTGTCTCGTACTGTGCCATTTCCGTGCGCTTCAACTTCCTGTCGACAGACTTCAGCCACTCCAAGGGCGTCAAGGGCGTACCTGTCCGACTTTGTGCCAAGACGCAAATGATCTCCCCCGAGGAGGGTGTTGATGGCAGCACCGGTCACGAGGCGGAAGTCAGTTACTGCAAAGTCAAGCTGTTCCGCGATCATGGCGCTGAACGGAAACTGTCCAATGACGTTGCACATGTGAAGAAAGCCATCGAAAAGCTCAAGCAGCAGATTGCTCAGGCTGAGCTGGGAGCTGGAAGCTTCGGAAAGCGGAAGCGTGGTAGTATGTCTGCCGCCCGCCCGGCCAAGTTCTTGAAGCACAGTCGCTCGTGGTCGATTGACCCTCAGAACGCCGATGGGGAGAAACTGTCCGTCGAAGACGACCTGCACACGAGACTGGTCATGATGCAGGATATGTTCTCTTCAACTCGGCCAGTTAGTGTTCTGAGCCTGCGCGGCGATGAGCAGGACGACCCAGATCTTTTCCCCGTCCAGCTCTCCACCGACCTGCATGAACCCATCGTGAAGGTACACACACTCAGACACCAGAGGACAACCGAATCCCTCAACAGCATCGATGCACCTCCATCTATGGTCACTTTATCACCAACCAACAGTACCGTATCGCTCAGCTCGCCACGCCATACTTCCTTCGTCCGGTCAGACTCGGGTTACCACAGTTCAAGGGATCCTTCGGCGTCGGGTTCTGAGAAGCGCCTGTTGGACCATCCTGTAAAAGTCCCGAAGCTCCAGACTGGACTCGGTGGGATGCCAATGGGATGTATTGAAGCGATCGATGTTGACCCGACCTATCAGCCACCAGCAGAACGCCTTCCTCGACCTGGTAAGTTTGTCTTGGAACTGACAGTACTTATGAATAGCCAGGAAAACTGACAGATGTTTGCCACATAGTTGCCTGCTTCTACGCCCGTTTTGACCGAGATGGATGCCAACAGAGCGACTCCTACTACCGTGCCGTCTACCTGAACGAAAGAACAGTTGATGATCTTACGAAGAAAATCTCGGAGAAGCAAGAAATGGACCTCGGTCAAATCGTCCGGGTCGTTCATATTAGCCGTAACGGCCTGAAAGTTATGGTGGACGATGACATGATCCGCGAACTCACGGATGGCCAGGATATGATTGTTGAGTTTCGCCATGTCTCCCCGTCGACGATGGGTGACGCTGTTGAAGTTTTGTTGAAGTATTAACCAACGCCTTACTGTATTGCGGAATATATGTGGGCATGTTTTTTTTTTTTTCTAATCTTGTTTGTATTTGGATCCTGTGTTACTACTGTCTTGGTGTTGTCTTTTGTTTACCTTTTTGATTCCTATCTGTCTCCTTCCCCCTCCTGTGCCCACTGTCCTTGTGTATTCCTATTGTGGTTTCCCTTTCCTCCTTTTCCTCTCCACCTCGCGGGCGTCGGTGGTCTAGTCTAAGCATCTTTCACAAACAGTTCTGGAAAAGACCAACGTTCGGTGTCCTCCCCTCGATCACCCTCGAAATCACCTTGAACCATTTCTCTACCTTTTTTTATCTATCTATCATTGATACAGCTACCGGTTGGCAGTTTCATTTCTATTTTGTGACTTCAAAAACATGGGCGTTATTTTAAACATGGGAACAAGAAACGGAACTGGTCTTGGAGGGAATCCTTGCTGCTGTCTGTTTTGTCCCGTGACGGTTTTGTTGTTTTTGTTCTCATTTTCTGAACATCTCTTGTTTCTTTTCGACTTGCAATTGGTGAAGTGGGGTATCTTGTGGGCTTCGAGTATACGGTTTTGCGTGCAGCGCAAGGTCTGTCGAAGGGTTTTTTCTTGGATACATGGACTCTTGATGTTGGGATCTGTTCTCAAAAACTTCTGTTTCTATTTAACCTATGTACCAGGGGCGTTTGGATAATTTTTGATCAAGATAGATGGATAATAAAACTTAATTATTAGTTTTCTGAGTGTCCGCAGTGGTAGAACTGTTATTGATTGACTGGGTTGAAACAAGGCTTGTTGTACTTTGTACCACCACAGTCTGTACTTCTAATTTATTTGTCATAGAATAAACTTGATACCGGGTAGAATAGACGGTGTCTTCTTTCCCATCTCAATTATTTCAATCGTCTCTGTATATGACTGGAGATGCAACCAATATCAACATCAACCAGTCTTCAACAACAGCAGCAGCAATATGAAAACGTAGAGTCGCACCAGGAATAACCCATGCATGCATGCTGCCATGTAACAGTCAATTGAAAACAAGCAGTTTCATCTGACACACTTTAGTTCCAGGGATCCCGTGAAATGGTTACACACAGCATGATTTGATGGTGCGGGTTGGGTTGAAATGAATTGGAATTCACTTGGAATGAGGGTTAGGTTAGGTTAGGTCTTTTTCTCGCCAGGTAGTTTTCTTCATTTTTTTTTCTTCTTCTTCTTTTTGTTTCTTGTTTAGGTTACGCTCCCACAATCGTTTTCGATACCTCTGTCTCGCTTGGTCTCGGGTATTCATTCTTTACAGTCTGGTCTTCTCGATATCGATCACTTACCTAGCTGAGATATTATTTCTTGTCCATCATTTTCAATCAAGTAGAGCCAGTCTGCTCTTCTCGTCAAATCTCATCTCACCGCGTCGCGTCACGTCTTGGTCATTCTTCATCGATACCATCCGCTTTCTGTCCTGGGAGAAACGAAGGATAGTTTGAAATAGTGATATTCATGGCTCGCACCAAGATGGTCATTTTCTGGGTAGTCTGGGTGTTTGCTGTTCTTGGTCTTGCGAGTGATATGGGTATGTCTTGTCTTGTCTGTTTGTCTGGACTTCTCTCGTGTCTCTTTAGAGGGCGCTTTCATCAGACAGGTTGTAAATCACCACGAACAGCCATGCTAACTGTCCCAACTCAGAGAATCACGTTTTTACCACCGTCACTCGCACCTTGCCGGCGGACTGCCCATCAGACTCTATGTCCTCTGCCTCTACTTCTACCTCATCTGCTGTTCCTGTCCCGGTCCCTATCGCCACTACGACCGTGTTCACGACAACAATCACAACTACATTCACGACTAGGACTACGTTCACGACTAGGACCACGTCCACGTCTACCATTGTTACCAGTACTTCTACCATGACGACACAAGCCCCTCACACCAGCTGGACCACGTCAAAGTCTACTTCTCTCCCTTGTCCTTCGGATCATGGTGGTTCTTCGACTGTTCCGTCGAGCCCTATCTTGACCACGACATCTAGTGTTGGGATCCCTACCGTGACGAGCAGTAGTAGCACTTCTACTACTGTTGCGTCGGGAACAGTTACTTCTTCAATTACCACTGGTATTGGTTCGAGTTCTAGTTCTTCTAGCTCCAGAGAAACAGGAGCAGGGATCACTACTGCAACTGGAACTGGCGGTTTATCAGCAGTTACCAGTTCCCCCACCAAGAATCATTCGAATAATTCATGGTCCCTCCATGCTAACATGGGGAAGCAGCGTATCGATATTTGCCTCATTGCAGCCCTGGTGACTCTGCTTACCTTCATGGTGATGTAGGCCATGACCGGTTGAGTTGAGATAGGGTTTGTGTCGGATAGGGCGGGTTTTCGGCACGCGTTTTTTAAAACTACTTCCAGCTGTTTTTCTTTAGACGGATCAGTGCAGTCAGTCCATGATATGCTGTGACATGACATGACATGACACGATATGATGATATGATCATGATCATTGCGAATGTACTTATTCCTTTCTTTCCCTTGGTGGCAATTCAGACGAGTCGTACTTTGTACTTTCTTTTCCTCTCTCTTTCTTTCTCATCTATCCATCCTTCATGAATGAATGAATGAAACCTGACCCACTACACATACTTTAGTCGGATGCTATAACTACTAACTAACGATCTTGGCTTCGGAGATACCTCCCGAAAGAAGGCAAGTAGACGAAGGGTAACAAAAACCCCATCCTCATGTTTCAAAGATACGCCAATTGGTTTAGTTCCACCCACTTCGTCCTTTGAATCTTCAGAGATATACTGCCTTATCCAGGCCTCCTAGTACTATACAATACGTAATTAATGCTTTCCCATTAAACTAGCCTAGACAATTGAACCTAATTAATACCATGATATTATATTGTAATCATCATCTCCACCTCAATGTATGATGGATGCGTGATAATGTATGATAATGCATGATCCAGAGAACTAGGAGTAGATGCTGTCTGTCCATTAACGTCGGTTTACTGATGGATGGATGGGTATCACCACAACGACGGATGATCTTCATCAATGTAACGGAGGAGTTCCGGCCTGATCTTCTAGTAATGTGCTACCTCGGATTAGGTTTTTGTTCTTGCTGTGGAGGATGCATGCATATAGTGGCTTTTGCCACTTGTATGACAGGGGACAGGCGTATGTACTCTGAACATCCATCTGGTGCAATTGCCACTGGAGCCTTTCGACTTGGGAAAGTACTATGTAGTATTAGTATGTAGGTAATAAGTACTAGGTAAGTAAGTACTAGGTAGTAATGGATTGCCAGGATGAAATTTCGGCTTTCCAGCGCTAACGTGGCGTGCTCCCCAATGCTGCCACTGGCATTAGGGCTTGCCCGTTTTTTGGAAGAAACACTCTGCCGAGAAGATCACTCTCCTCATAGTCGAGAACGCTGCAATGGTGTCGATTTCTGTAACTCCGGCTAGATTGGGTATCTAAGAAGCAAGTATACATCATCCCATCCAGTCAGGGCAATGTATGCAGTACCACCTCCCAAAACAGACAATGATTGATGCACAAATAAGTTCCACCTCCGTCAAAAAAAAAAAAAAGTAAAATAACAAGTGCTGTCGTGAAACTTGACTTCCCTTCTCTCTCCTTATCTCTCCTGGCTCAATGCATTTAAACCATGTCCTCAATATCCTTCCCACGCGCACAAATACGGCAGCCAGCCCCAATCCTATCCCGGAGGAGTCGAGCGGTCGTCACTTTTGGCCCAACGGTTCTAGGCGTCGACAATGATAGATCATCTCCGGCCTGGCTGCGTAAAGCATTAGACGGTTGGAGGGGAGATGAAGATCTAGGTGTTCGATCGCCAGCTTCATTCTCCTCTTCATTGGTGCGTTCTGGTTCAACATGGGAGAGGTGGTAGACATGGCCGCAGGCAAAGCCAACAAGAATCTCTTTTTCTATGGTGAGTTGAAATAACATGTTAGTTGGACGTTGTAGAGATGTCATATAGAAACTCACCGTTAGTATGAAATAGCGCGTGACAGCCTGCACATCTCCCAGGTTGAGGTAAAAGTGGTCCAGTCGTCACCGCTTGCTCTGTAACAGTGTCTGCATCGCTATTAGAGTCCAACTTCCCATTTCTTTGTGACTGTACGTCCGAGTCGTCGAACTCTCGCCTTGATTTCTTCGGTTGGATAACATCGAATTTGATCCCCCTTCGTTGGCCCCGGCGTAGACTGTCCATGCCAAGGGCTACTTCGCTCTGGAGAACCTTGGCCGCCCCCTGGCTTATACTGGCCTGGAGGTCGTGCTCTCGTATCAAGCGAGTCAGTCCCTCTCGGAGACCCTCAATCTCCAGTCCGCTGGGGATGCGCCTGACTAATTTGATCGGGTCAACCGATGTCCCCGCTTCTACAAGCAATCCATGAATGAAACGGGGCTTGTCCATAGAGTAATCCAGGAGGTCTTCCCAAAGATCCGGATCGTCCTGTGTTTTGGCAAAGGATATGGCCTGAGAGACATCCTTCAGCTCGGAGAGTATCAGATTTAAGGCTCTTTTTGTTTGTCCCATTTTCGAGAGTAGATAGATAAGCTCAGGTGTAAATTGGCGCGTTTCGCACACCGTCGTCGCCACGTCGAACGAGTATGCGGTGCTCGTCTGCAGAAACTCCATAAGAAGGGGCCGGTCGTAATCTGCAAAGAGCTCCACCGCTGTGTCGGCAAAGTTGTCGACCAGTACTTTGCCCTCGTCCGCTGCTAGCTTGCTTGCAGCATCCCTTATGCGGGCCCCTCGTCCCCGCCGAGGCTTTGCAGCTTCATGTGGAAGAGCATCACCGTGCCATAGTGCACGCAGGTAGAAGAAGAGAAAAAGATGCCGGTTCGCACTTTGCAGCTGGGAAACCACTGTCTCCGGACGAACTATGCCGGTGTATGCTTCACTAACGAGGAGTTGGATTGGCTCTGCAGTTATCTCATCCAGCTCAGAAATCGGCGCCGACTTCATTTGTTCCTTGGACACGCGAATCTGGATAAACGCTGGGATGTCATCAGAGACCGCGTCCAGTAAGCGATGTTCTCTTATTAAAAACATGGTGGTATCCGCATCGTGGAGGCGAATATAACAGTGTAATGCTTCACTATAATGACCTCCAGCCAGAAGGAGTTTTGCAAGACTCTCCATGAGAATATTCCAATCTTCAGATTCGGCCATTGGAGGTTCCAACCTGAGCTTCTCTTGAATGGAATCCGTAATCTTGTTGGAGTCAAACAGATCGAACGGCCAATGGTCGAGAATTTCTTTGAGCCTCCGCCTGTCTTCGGATACGTAATACTCGAGAATGACCTCGTAAATTGTCGAGGAAAGAGGCGGGTGCATATGGATCGGGATGTATGAAGTGATCTCAGGCAACTTGTTGTTCTTGATAAAAGCCCAAGCCCAATGTTCCCATCCTGTCGCGGTATGCAAAACTTTACCGCAGACCTCCGCGGCCTCGGCCCATTTGCTCTCCTCGACAAGTTGCCCAATCCACAGCTCGCCAATCCGGCGTTTCTCCTGCTCAGCAATTGAGAAACCTGCTCCACCCGTCGTGGTTGTCGCCGTCACGATAGACGCTCTGTCATCGATTTCACCACAGCTACCCCGAGACCTCGTTGCAGTATCAGAAATGGAATCGTTGCCTTCCCCGCTGACTCCCGCCGCTTCTGGATGCTCATCAACAAGTTTCCATGCGTCCTCATACATGTGGCGTGACTCCAACCATGCAAGACGGTCTGTAAGATCTCTCTTCACGGAGACCACACAATCGTACGGTCCATGAATAAAAACTTTCGTGCCCACGGCTTCCGCGACAATCTGTACTTCTTTGGACGTAGATTCCTCGTTGGGAATTTGCCGCGAAGCAAAAGAGCTTGGAACCCTACTGGAGTTTCTATCACCGCCACTGATGCTGCTGCGAATACTCGCAGCAGAACTGAATAACCGAGCAGGGTACATAGTTGCATCCCAGAGACCACTACCGAGGACCCCAAACGTCCCACGCCGGGAAACAGTCACGGGAGCCTTCGAGGGAGGAACCATGCTCATATGATAGTCCGACGAAGAGAGACTTTCATAACGACTAATGGAAAGAGTATCAGCACTGATTTCTTCTTTGGTCTCCACATTAATAATACGTAGCTCTGGCTCGAGAGCTTTCCGTCGACGTCGTGTTCCGGCTCGGGAGCCACCCTGCTCCGCTGAAGAATCTCCCTCCGCCTCGATATATGCAAGAATGACAAGCAGCGTAGGTGTATATAATGAGATCCCAGATATAACACAATCGGTCCGCAATCTGGAATCAGGTAAGTAAGCGATCTGTGTGATAGTAAAGCGGTCTTACATTGTAACAACTTCCGCAGTGCCTATCTTATGGTCTCCAGCCCTTGGGTTGGGCCGGTCTGGATAGACACTGACGATCCAGACGGTACCTCCCCAGCCAACAACGAGCTTTTCAACGGCTTCGCTGGCTATCACTGATTGGGACGGAGTGGGCTCGTCTTCATCCTCTAGGAGCCCTTCGTCTATCCACTCTGCACGAGCTTTCCAAACGCTGGCCATTTCTTCCCATCCTGGCCGGTTAGGACGGTCGATATGACTAATTCGTTTCCACGCAAGTTCCGGATCGGAGGAATCCAAATGCAGATTTGAGCGCATGATCTTGATGCCTTCTTCGTTGACCCACACAACGTATTTCCCAGACCATGACCATTTTACTGTGCTGATAGCACCTTCTCCACTGTGCAATATGGTCTCCTTCCCATTGTTTGTCCCCAACCCTATAGAACCAAGCCAGCTGGAAGCCGTAGTAGCAGCACCCCCCAGTGTTGTCGCATTTGAGCTTGCACCCACACGGCCACCTGTTGTGAGAATCAGATCCCCTGCTCGTCCGCCGGACAAGAAGGTCCTGTCATGCTTGTATTCTGGTGATAGCGCAACCGCTTGAACCGGTCTGCCAAAGTTCCGCAAGATAACGTCTTTGGGGTCCACCAGAGATGCAACACATACTTTTCCATCAATAGAGGAAGTTGCAATATAGATTGAGTTGGAAGGTGCCGCGGCATGGGGTACTTGGTGCCTTGGTCTCGCTTGGCTTCGAATACTGGCAGAACTAGACCTGAGCGTATCACTATGCTCCTCTGAAGAGAACAAGCCCAGGACATCCGATTTGGAGGCAGAATAGAATGGTGATACAGAAATGGACGTGATGCTTGCTGAGTGTGCGTGGTATACGCGGAGAGGTTGTAATAGAGGAATCGATAGGACATGCTATGAGAGGTCAACTCCAGAACGGTCTAGCTGGGGAATTGAGAGGATGACATACGATCTTTCCGTTATGTGTTCCAATTATCTAGATAAATTGACATTTAGCTATTTCAGCTTGGAACTATCTTTGGAGGCTCTTGAGCTGCGTACCATCTTGTCTGCTGTGGTGAGGACCGAGCTAGTTGCGTCTCCATTGCGGTACACTGGACCCAGCTTCTTCGTCAAATTCGCGTATTTGAACCGTGGCTCCTCATCCTCAGTATCATCCTCCTCATAATCATCACCTTCTTCGTCATCTTTCCCCTCATTATCATCTCTTCCATCATCGTCTTTATCGCTCTGCGTTGGTTGATTGCGCTCATGGGGCTCGTCCGTGTCATCATTGGAAGTAGAGCTCTGAGAGGCAGATACCTCCCATCCTAAGTAGTTCTTGCGAGCGCTCTCTTCAGCCTCTGTCGCGCCAGGCGCGTCCATGGCGAGAGCTTGCTGTACCCAAAGCTATACCTTCAGTGGGCGATATGAAGCTGTGCTGGTCATGCTGGGCGGGTTGGGATGCGCGGCTGACTAAGCGGTCGAAGCTCGGCCGGGCCGTCGGAGATCGATGGACGTACTTCGGCAACGCCTGGAGCTCTGCTTCTTTTTCTCTGCTTCAACAATACGACAGACGTGTACATATATGCACCGGTAATGAGTTTCTGAATTGATTTACAGCAGGGCGTCGGCAGCTTTCCTCGAAATGTTTTCCAGACCATACGTTCATTCCGCGTTTAAAAAGCCGTCCGTGTTGAGACTGGTAACTCGGCCGCAGAACCAGTATCTCCATAGGTCCTCATCGCTAGGTCTTCCTCGACGAAAAGATTTCTTCTCATCCAATGCTTATTTGCAACAGAGACAATTGAGGAACGGTGATTCTCCCGCAGAAATGGATCCTGAGTCCCAGAAACAACGGCGGAGAAGTGGTAGATCCCCGGCAGCGACAACTTCACTGCGGAGAGTAGCCGTGGAAGCACAAAGATCGAGGGACGGATTTTTATCCAAAGCTCAATTGAAAGAGCAAGGAATACATCAGACTAAGGTCTAACAATCGAGAATTTTGTCAAAATCCATTTTCCTTGCTGATATTCAAAGAAGATAGTAACAGCCTACGCTGTGGCTGAACAATTTAACATCCGGAAAGTCAGAGATATATTACAGGAGAAAGGGTACGAGACGGATCCCTTTGATACGGGCTTATATCCTCAAGTTGTTCACATCCAAGTTCCTCTGGATTCCGCACGCAACGCAAGCAATCCGGCGGCGGCAGATTTGCCAGCAGACGACGTCGGTGACGTTTTCGTGTTCCCGTCTGGCACTGTCGTGGCCTGGGCCCTTCCTGAAGGATTTGTGTCCTTTCTAGCGACAAAGACACTGTTCCCCGCGGCCGAGGGGCCTCATATTGATCACTTGGAAACGGAAGATCTCGAATACGTTGAGGATCCGCAACGCGATAGCAGCTGCATCAAAGGTGAAATCATAATTCTCGGCACAAAACCCGGCGAGAATGGATCTGGGTCACAACCTCCTGCTAGACAATCGGTAGAAACTGTCTTCACGAAGGTGGCATTCTCATCGGGGCTAGCCCGAAGCACGAAACTTGCAGTTCTTGAGAGTCTTCTGTCGAATTATTTCGAATCCACTCGCGCGATCCCGACTCTCCTGTCGCAAGGCTCGCGTCTACCTTTTACGCGGGATTTCATTCTTCGAAAGACAGGTCAATTACTCAGTGTACGTGCGCAACTAAATCTCTATTCAGAGCTCACAGATTCCTTACCGGACATCTTCTGGGATAGTCGACATGAGCTTGGACTTGAAGGATACTACGAACAGGTGGGAAGAGCATTGGACGTGGGAATTCGTATCAAACTTTTGAACAAGAAAATGGACTATGCACAAGAAATAGCCAGTGTACTCCGAGAAAGACTCAGTGAGAAACATGGCCTCCGGCTGGAATGGATCATCATCCTTCTCATTGCTGTGGAGGTCTGTTTTGAAGTGATGAGGCTCTGGAAGGAACGTGTGCATGAACAGGAATTGGAAAAAGAAAAGTGCTCTTCTGCATGAAGACTCTATTCTTGGAAATAGTATCGCAGGATATATTTAGATTTCGTGTATATATGTCACTATACAGACTTGATTTCCTACCACTGTAGCTTCAAATCGGCATAATGAATACAGATATTGAGGGTAAATGAAAAAGACTAGGGTAATGAACCTCGCTCTAGGAGGCGCAGGGTTTCGCTGATCCCCACAGCTTTAAGAATTATTAGGCAGCCGTGCTTGACGGTACGGCACTAGAGGGAGGAGTACCTGAGAGTACACCGCTGCCGCCGAAGCCGCCAAATGCAGAGCTGTCCTCGTTTTGGTGGCCACCGTCAGCTTCATAGTAGGCTGCAATGCTGTAATAAGAGTTGTTGGTGTAATCAGCCGAGGTATCGACTCCAATTTGTTTCCAGGCAAACAAGCCGTCAGTCAAATCGCGTCCGAGGTATACGTAGTCGGGGAAGGGGTCATAGACACCGGAGGCTTGTTCGATGGACCACATGTCATCAGCGTTGCTAGTGATGGCCTGGGTATTGGTCGTGTAGGGAAAGGTATCCTCGACAGCCGAGCGAAGCACTTCGTTCCAGAAAAGCTGACCAATGTGCGCAACGCTGCCCGTCCCCACGACCAACGTGCCATTGTTCTCGTTCACCGAGGAATTCAGGTGGGTCAGGATATGGGTGTGAGTTGCACGGCCGTCGTAGTGGCCTGGGAAAATGCTATGGAAGGACACGACACCATCGTTGTCTGTTACCTGGATACCACGAAGATAGGTCGAGTCCCATCCGTCAGCGGCATAGTTGCCCGAGACGGAAATACCGCTATATTTTTTGGTTAGCGTTGTCTGGAGAAAGCCTTGTCGCCTGCTAAGCTGGGACAGAGGGTAATATACCTGTATACTCCGGTAGCGTTGGCGTTCCAGATGTCGACAAAAGCGCCGGGGATGGGCTTACAAGTATTAACATCGATGTACTGGATTTCCAAATACAGGTCCACGCCATCACAATACTCGTCCTCCACAACGTCGCCCCTTATCTGCTCTCCCCACACATAGTATGGGCCGTCGGTAACGGTAGGAGCCAGGATGGCGCTAGTGTTGCCGCAAAAGACTGAAGTTTCCGGGGTTTCGGCAGAGAAGTCGACTAATCCGGTAAAATTGTGATTGACAGTCTCCCACTTTTCCAAATCAGTGGCAGAACGGCGAGACTCCTTCGGGCCTAGTGAAAACGTGAACATCTAATTCTGTTTAGTTCATTTCCAGTCGGAAGCCCTACCGGTAGTAATACCACGCTCGTTGCGCAACTTGCTGACGGTGAGAGCGCGACGGGCAAGATTGCGCTGCCGCAGTCGCTTGGCATGCTCGGTATTGGCACAGGCATCAAGAGAGCGCTTGGAGTGGGCAGCCAGAGCATCACGGGCCCAGATCTCGCGTTTCATCACATACGGGTCATGCTTCTCGCCAGGATGAGCCAGAGCCAGAGAGGCCGCGGAAATCGTGAGGAACTTGGAGAAATGCATATTGTTCCAAGGAATAGGCTGTCGATGCTGTGATTGACAAAGCTTCTCTTTTCGAGCACAAAAAGGCAGCCGGTTATTCTCAGGCATCTTGTATTTATAGCCAGGCATGCTGAAAGCTTCGGCAAAAACGCGTCATTTCCGCCTGCCGGCTCACTGCAGTGTTTGACCCGGTAAAATCTTTTTTGAAGTTGTATGTCATGATGCAAGAAAATGCGTAATCGTTCATCCACCAAGGCGTTCCTGGCAGTTTATTGCGGAGGCTCTTGTCGAGCCTGGAAATGGCATGGAGATCTTGGCGCCTGGAGTGCTGCGCATGCTGGGCTAGGCTTAGGGCCTGAGCAAACAAATAGTAGCCGGCATATTACGCTTTCAGCCCCTCCATTGGGTCCTCAACTTCCCGCTGGCGGCGGAAGAATACTGTGGAGGCAGAGATGTTTCACAGTTATCCATGCGCAGTTGCTCCTTTCTTTTGGAATGCGAATAATTTTTAAGGAGATTCAATGACGATGAATGCTGACAAGAGTATATATATGCCTTGCAAGAACATCTGTGAGCTTTGTATAGTGTATGATGATCTTTGGCATCATTTAACAAGCAAGGTCAGCAGTCAGACCAACCCAGTTCGAGTTTTTTGGTGGGGCTTACAGTGATGAAACGAAGAATGAGCTTGACGTGGATATATGATGGGAAGGTGCACTCGCCGAGTTTGTTGACTAGCTAGGAAGGTCCGGTTTGGGCGGAACTAAGTTAACTAGTTAACTATCTCTTGGAAGTCGATGCTTGTTTTGTGTTATCTAGTCGGGATTTAGTTGCGCATTACGCAGACAAGGGGTTTATCGCAGATTGAGTGATGAGATCACTTCCTAAACCGGCTGTGCTAGGCAGGAGAGGGCGGTCTAACCGGGTGATGTGGATCAGGGGTGCGGCGTCTGGATACCAGATACTAAAAGGATACCGTAGGATTCGTAAGGATTGTGGTGAACGCTCTATATCGATATACTGCTATCTCTAGTACATCTTGAAGCTCTAAACGATGCGCTTCCTCGAGCTCTCTCGATCGCTTCCTTCCTACAACTCCAGGATATACGTATGTTGGTCCTTCCTCCCGGAACATACATACTCCGTATCCGCGACCGGATTATCAGATAATCCACCTGTCCGAAATAGTATATCCTCATCACCGGCCATAACACACGTGACCTCGAGCAATCTATTAATGGAGGCATATGCTGTTGGAGGGGGTCGAACTCGCTGAGTTGGTTGATCTAGCTAGGGAGGCCCGGAGCCGGGCGAAGTATCTACACAGTGCGCTGACTAATGTGTGCTAAACCTAACTAGGAAGGAGCTGAGCCATGGGAACCACCGACATATGCTGGTTCCTAACGTGTAGGCCGATGTGGTGGAAAGGATCAGCGAGGGCGGACCTAAGCGGCAGAATCACACGTGATTTAACATCTATGCTATGATGACTAAGAGAGCTAAACCTAGTTAACGTAATCGGTAAGCGGAGTCGGCCATGTAAGCGAGCCGGCCACCTCGCGCGTTTTAGTCATGCTCAAAAACTTGAGGCATTTCAAACACCCACCATGCCTCCAAAAGCTCATAAAAATTCAAAAGATTCAGTTGAGCAGGAGGGGAGGATCTTACTTGCAATATCCGCCATAAAAAGGGGGGATATCTCAAGTATTCGTGAAGCCGCTCGTGTTTTTAAAGTACCTCGTGCTACCCTTCAAGATCGACTACATGGTATAACAACACGTTCTGAAAAGCGCGCCAACTCGCATAAAATGACTCAAAATGAAGAGGAATCACTTGTACGATGGATTCTCTCTATGGATCAACGTGGATCTGCCCCCCGACCTTCCCATATTTAAGAAATGGCCAATATTTTGTTATCAAAGCGAGGTCCAACTACTACTCAAACTGTTGGTAAGAAATGGGTATATAACTTTGTCAAACGACGTGATGAGCTCAAAACAAGATATTCCTGGCAATATAATTATCAGCGAGCTAATTGTGAAGATCCCAAAATAATTAGGGAGTGGTTTGATTGTGTACAAATCACTATTATGCAACACAGGATTACACAAGAGGATATCTACAATTTTGATGAAACTGGCTTTGCAATGGGCCTAGTAGATACTGCAAAAGTAGTTACTAGAGCTGAAATGGTTGGCAAGCCTTTTCTTATACAGCCAGGCAATCAGGAATGGGTCACAACAATTGAATGCATAAACTCTACTGGATGGGTGCTTCCGCCTTGTATTATCTTCAAAGGGAAGGTGCATATCCAAGGATGGTATGAAGATGAAGCTTTACCACTTGATTGGAGGATTGAAGTCAGTGAGAATGGATGGACAACTGATGAAATTGGGCTTCGTTGGCTTCAAAATGTCTTTATCCCATCAACTGAGGCACATACAACTGGGAGATATCGCCTACTTGTCTTGGATGGCCATGGAAGCCATTTAACTCCTATGTTTGATGAGATATGCAGCCAAAACAACATTATACCAATCTGTATGCCACCGGATTCATCACATCTCTTACAACCTCTTGATGTGGCGTGCTTTTCCCCATTAAAAAGGGCATATGGGAAGTTGGTTGAGAATAAGATGCGGCTTGGCTTCAACCATATTGATAAATTTGATTTCCTAGAGGCATACCCCTATGCCCATACAGATGTATTTAAGTCAGAAACCATCTGCAATGGCTTTACAGCAATTGGCTTAATCCCATTTAATCCAGAAAGGGTGCTTTCACAGCTTAATATACAACTTAAGACACCTACACCACCAGGCAGCCGATCAACAAATTCAGCACCGATAACACCTTATAACCTTCATCAATTACAAAAGCAAGCATCTAAGGTTACAAGGGATTCTTCAAGATCATACACAAAATCCTTTACCTCTTGCTGAGGTACGGTTGGGGAAGATTTATAAAGGGTTTGAAATGGCGTTGAATGAGACCATCCTTCTTGAGAAAGAAGTCCATGATTTACAGGCTGCACATGAAGCGCAGGTTCAAAAAAGGAAATGATCTAGGCGGCAGCTAGCTACCACAAAGGGTTTATCTGTCCAAAAATGCCAGCAGCTTCTACAGCATGAGAATGAGGTCCAAGAAGCTCAAAATACTCAACCTACTGAACCAGCTCCGGCTGCAGTTAAGCATCATGTACGGGCACCACCACGGTGTAGTGATTGTCATATTATTGGACATAGAAGATTGCAATGTCCTAATCGCAATAGTAATTAGCTTTTTATAATATATATGCTTTTGGGGGGTCAAAATATATCATACTTTTAGGTCATGGCCTGGAGTGGCCGGCTCGCTTACATGGCCGACTCGCTTACCGATTACGTTAACTGGGAAGGAGCTAAACCATGAGACCCAACCGTAGCTAGTTACGTCATTTGTGACTCGCGGATTAGTCATCGGCCATGTCTCATAGTCAACAACAACAACAACAACGATTACCAGCCTCTCATCGAATGCTCAAACGCCCTCCAGCAGCATTTCTCTCCTTTGTCATCTGGCACCTAATTTATCTATATAACCTGCTAAAACTCCCTTCTTGGATCAACTCATCCCGATTCTGTATTAGACCCGGAGAAGGCGGCCATGTTGACCACGTCCGCCGTCATATCCGGAATGAAGCAACTGCTTCCCCAAGAGGCACCAGGCCCTCAGAAGATTCTAAAGGCCTTAACCAGCTCTCTAGGGACCTTACCTCTTGCGGGGCTTGATTGGCAGTCTCGAGGCGCCGAACATGGCCTGTCATCATGCTCAAACCCGGAACTAAGTTGCCAGGCAAAATACAGCGGCCAAGATACCTGCTGCTTTAACTATCCAGGCGGACAAATGCTCTTGACTCAATTCTGGGACGCCGATCCTGCTATTGGTCCTGACGACTCGTGGACTATCCATGGGCTCTGGTGAGCTCCATCAAGAAAAAGAACATAGTCCTCAATTTGACTGTTTCCTTACTCTAGGCCGGATCACTGTGATGGCGGATTTGACCAGTACTGTGACTCAAAGAGAAAATACAGCAACATATCGCTGATTCTCATTGATGCTGGTCGAGGAGACCTTCTCGACTATATGACTGCGTACTGGAAGGACTTTCGGGGCGATGACCCGGATCTGTGGGAACACGAGTGGAATAAGCACGGTACCTGCATTAGTACACTGGAGACTAAATGCTATATGGATTACTATCCTCAGCAGGAAGTAGTAGACTATTTTGACAAGACTGTGGAGATCTTCCAGAAACTCCCTTCCTATCAAGTCTGTTCATGGATTTCCCAAAAGGGTGGGAAAGTGAAAGTGATAGTGCTAGCTAACATTCTAATTAGACCCTCGCCGATGCCGGCATTGTACCCTCTTATACGCAGACGTACTCTCTTGATGACATCAAGGAAGTGTTGAAAAAAGCCCACGGAACTGAGGTTACCGTTCGATGCCACTATCATTCATTGAATGAGATATGGTACCATTTCAACGTAGCCGGAAGCCTGCAGGCTGGAAAATTCATCCCATCGACTCCAGGTTCGTTTGAGCTTCCTGAATATTCAACTGAAATTTAAAATCAAAACAGAAATTGATCCAGAATAACCATAGATGGCCTCAAATCCAATTGCCCTGCAAGGGGCATCCGCTACCTACCCAAACGACCATCTGATCACAAACCCACCAAGACAACCACCACGCCCGCTCCAACGGGCACCGACATCCCATTCACGGGAAGGGGCCACCTGCAGGTCTCAGAAGGGAACCGTAAACGTGGTTGTATCATCAGTCGTGGCGCATGGTTCTCTTCAGGGACATGTGCCGTGTTCAAGACCCGAGCTGTCTCTGGTAAGCTCTCTCTCCTTCTCTCCAGGGAACTAAACTTCATTGCTAGGACCCTCTTGGATATTACGACTAACGAAATCACTGCTCACACAGAGGGCACATTCACCCTACACTCCAGCAAGGGCCCTTGCACATTCGAACGAGACGTCTTCGGCTGCGGCCCACACATCACCACCCCAGATTTGTTCACGGTAAATCTACTAGATCTACCCCCGTCCCCCCCCCCTTTTTTTTTCTTGTAACCCCGAAACTTATCTTTTTCCTTAAACTAGTTCCAAGACGGCCTCCTGCAATACTGCGGTAACACGACATTCTTCGCAGACAAGGCTCCAAAGGGGTACGCGAAGAGCAAAGTCTTCGCTACGCAAGAGGATCATCCGATCGAAATCAGTATGTCTTGGCATACGATTTAAGTCTCGGGGTTATCTCTCTTGGTTCCATCAACCCCCCGGGTCTTTGTGGATTGCAATGCATATGTGTGGTGCACAACCTCTCGGAGTCAGGCTATATCAGAAATTACAAATATGTATTGGAATTGGGTAATTTGATGTCTTTTCACTTAGATTATAGAGCTTCCGGGAAGCGTTACATTAATTGAAAACCCTAAATTCAAGAGACGGGAATCATAATCATCTATCTTATTCTCAGAACATCTTGATAAACTACCTAGTAACACTATCACCACCGCTCCTACGTTAATATAGGACTGAACGACCTGCCAGCCACCTTCACCAACGCAGAATAATCAAAGGACAAAATAAGAAGAAAATCCACACGCCAGAACATATCCATTGGTACATGGTCTCCTAGAAGGAGATAAGGAAAGATGGTGCAGCAGAGATACCTGTCAGATATAAGGAATACACATAGGCGGAAAAGAGAAAAAAAAAAAAAAAAAGCACATCACGGTTTTGGTACAGTTCCTCACTCGCATAACGTTCATCATCCTCTCCAAATCATTTGTCGTTGAATTGTACATAACTTCGTATCAAGTCGTCCGTACAAAACAAAGGGAAAAGAAAACAAAGGAAACAAAAAGAAAAAGTGCACCATATCTGCATTCCAAATCGTCATCAAATTCTTGTCCCCGCATTAGTCGTCAGTGCATAATCATTTCGTCGTGTTGGCGCATACCGCTTTCAATCAATCCATGAAAAGTCCCTCGTAAAGACATCCGATGGTTGTTCGTCTGCATGGAATTGAAGGGAAAAGAAATCATCATCATTCAGGCTCAGGTTCGTAGAGATACCCTTTCCAGGGAAGAGATCAATTCCCTCTCCGAAGGTCGACGTCGCAGAGTAATTGGGGAACTCAACCATGTCAGGGTCATTGAAATATTGTAAACCATCCTTGGTTAGAGTCGTCGGGTCTTGGCTGATGAAGATGTCCAGGTCGGACACCGTAGATGAACCAGTCAACGTAGGCGCATTGCGTGGAGATAGTATAGCATCGGAGTTCGTAGTATCACTGTTAGGACGAGCCCCGGTACCAAATGGAAGTCCACTTTCTGCAAGAATCTTGTCCGACAGAGGATGAGACACTTTCTCATCTTCGGTGGTAGGCGAGAGGGATCTATAGCTCCAGTCGGATGACAGTTCGCTTCCAGTGTTATAGCCTGGCGATGCGGGCGGCGTAATGTCCAAGCCGGCTGGCGGTAGAGAGTAGTCGGGCATCTGAAAGACTGGCGCAGTCTGTTGTGAAGGGCTTGAACCGCGGATGTGCATATCCTTGAAGGTATCGGATGGTGGAGAGTTGCGAGAGGTGTCTGACCCTGAGACGGACGATGACTTTGTGGCTACCTTCTCACGCGTTTTAGCTGCCTTGTCCTGTCTCTCGCGCATCTCCGGTCTGTGCTTCCTAGGTCGGCCACGTTTCGTTGTCTTTCGAACAATCCCTTTGTATCCACCAATGCACATTCCTCGCTGCCTGTGCCGGGTCAAAGCATCATGCCTTGCAAATACGTTTCCACAGAGGCATTCATATGGCTTATCTCCGGTATGGATTTTGGCATGCCGCTTCAAATCGTGCCCGCGAACAAAACATTTATTGCAGTGATCGCATTTGTACTGGCGATCGCCCAGGTGAGTCTGGACGTGAGATTTTATGTTTTCCTTCCTGCCAAATCTCCTCCCACATCCTGTATGAAGGCAAACCCATTTACCATCTTCGGGGTCCGGTCCATGAATGAAAGAGGCGATCTCATCAATTGTAATGCCCGTTTCCTTGATAGAGGCCTGGACTCTGGAATCCAAATTCAGGCTGCCAATGGAAGCCACGCGGGGTGAAAGTTTTGGCTTTGTAGGCGACATGGTGCCGGATGGCGTGTTAGAAGTCTTCTGGGAGCTCCCACGACGCGACGAGATAGGAAGGATTGGGAGCTTTTGCGCCTTGTTAGACTCTTCTGCCGACTGGGTGTTGGAGGATTCCGACATGGAAGGAAAGGTGGGCGCTGCCGATGACGATGACGATGACGATGACAATGATGCACTGTTCTGATTATGCGGTTCGGAATTGTCGACGCTGGATGCCTGCTGATAGTCAAAAATATCAAAAGTATCAATATCAAATGAAGCCGTGTTGGGGGGAGAAGGTATCTCTATGCTCTGCTGGGTAAAAGTTGTGCCCGTTACCCCTTCCAGGGACTTGGCTCGTTGCATGTACAGTGGGTGTGTCTGGCCCGGGATAGATAGGTATTGACCCTTAAGAGGCTGGCTCTTTGTGACCTCGTTGCATTGAGAAAGATCAACAGACAGTCTGAGCGGAGTCGTAGCAGGGGTAATTGGACGGTAGTCTGAATTCATCAGCCACTGACCTAACTTGGGGGATTTACACTAATTGAATATCTTACGGTCATTCGTCTGGAGAGCAGGCGTACGCGGTTGCTGGACTTTGGAAATGTCGCTTGCTTGCTGTTGAAGTGCAGCTAGGTTGTTTCGTTGATAGAAGCCCCAGGACCCATTGTCGAGAGATTGTCTGTCTACAACGTTTCCACAAGAAAATTGTTGTTGTTGGATGCGATCCAGGGCTAGTTTCAAAGGTTGAACTTCCGAAAAGTTGTTCCCAACCTGGACGATATGGGGACTCATACAGGCCATGTTGGGACCATTTTTGTCACTTCTGTGGGCGAGAGCCTGCAAATCCTCCTGTGAAAATGCCTGGGATTCCGCGATGAGAGCCATTCGTGTCGAATGTTGCGGAACGGGCAGTTGGCTATCTGGGACTTGCTGTTGATGTTGTCGTCGCAGCTCTTGAAGCATCTGAGGATGGTGGTACACTGTTCCGTTAGTAGCGATTTGGGTTGCCGAATCGATCCCATTCTGAGCGGCTTGGAATTGTTTGGCGCATGGCGAACGTTGATCTAGACTTTGGCCACGGCGATGTGTCTGGAATCGCTGCAGTGCAGGCGTAGGAAGGTTCGGGACCCTACCGGCTTCGAGCAACGTCGGGGTTGAAATCTGCCGTCGATGACGCCGGTGTCGTTCCTGCAGACTACTGCGCGGGTGGGACAGCATCGTTGGTACTGATATGGTCGGGGCAGCCAGGATTGTTTTTTTTTTCGCAACGCACCGCTAGCCGTTCGGCCGGGTCGACAACCGCAAAAGAAGCCTATGACTTGTGTCAGCCAGTGGTTCCTGCCAGGGAAATCACAAACCAAAGAAAAGGCTAGAGGGAGAGGAAAGCGAAAGCTAGGAGCTCAAGTGCTTTTTGCGCTTGCTCCGAGGCCTTTCCCTAAGCTTCTTTTTTTAAGTCGGCAATGCAGAGATTCCACGTGCAATTAGTGGTACTCTCTAGGATAAGACTGTTAATAGAGAGAGAAATAAAGAAAACAAAAGCGAAAGAAGCTCTAGATATAGAAGCTTGGAGTGGACGATGGGGATTGATGAACTCAGTTCGGGGCTAGGTCGATCTATACCAAGGATCCGATCAACAATAGGGGCGTTGGCCCAGCAACTCAGACGGCTCGGGCAACCAAGTCCACCTTGCATATATCGGCAGGTGGATCGAATGCTTTGTTTGACCCTGGTTTCAGGATAACGCCGGGCAATTAAGGCTGAGATCCTAAGATTAGGATGGATTTAGCTTTGTCTGAGAACAACATCCTCGGATCTGTCGTTGCAGAGTTCGTGAAGCATGAAGGCATGGAATATTGTTTAACAATCCTTCGGTGCGGTAGGTACTCGCGGATGAGCATAGAGATCGAGTGTTGAATAGTACGTCGGTGGCAATTCCATTTTGGACGACCTCTGATGTATCATGTTCCTATCTCGTCATTATTGTGATAGTCGATTCATGAAGGGCCCAGTCTTTGTTTTTCTCCAAAAGGAAATATCTCCTCATCTCTAGAAACCACGTGATATTACTAATAGTCACGTGGTAATTGCCCGAGTGAATGTCACGTGACCACACAATCAATTTAATTCCTCCTCCAAAAACCTGCTTTATCTATCTCTTCAGTCTTGCAACGAAGGTTGAGGAAGACAACTCTGTCGAGGTGAGTTATCACACCATCAAACCCTGAACATGCCATACATAATCCAAGCCGTTTACACCTTTGATCACTTCCCTGGGCATTCCACTCCAATTATCATGAATTGAAACTAACAAAATTCAACTCAGGCCTTCACCATGCAGATCTTCGTGAAGACCCTCACGGGCAAGACTATCACCCTTGAGGTGGAGTCTTCGGACACTATCGACAATGTCAAGACGAAGATTCAGGGTAAGCTGGGTCTCTTTTTCGCTGGCCTGCCGAGTGGGTGAAACTGTATTCGCTAACATGTTAATACCATGCAGACAAGGAGGGCATCCCTCCCGACCAGCAGCGCCTGATCTTCGCGGGCAAGCAGCTCGAGGACGGCCGCACCCTTTCCGACTACAACATCCAGAAGGAGTCTACTCTGCACCTCGTGCTCCGTCTGCGTGGTGGTGGTAAGAAGCGCAAGAAGAAGGTCTACACCACCCCCAAGAAGATCAAGCACAAGCGCAAGAAGACCAAGCTCGCTGTCCTTAAGTACTACAAGGTCGATGGTGATGGCAAGATTGAGCGCTTGAGGAGGGAGTGTCCTTCCCCTGAGGTACGTTTGATTCCCCTCTAGTGCTTCGTCATATTTCAAAAGCTGACTTTCATAGTGCGGTGCTGGTGTCTTCATGGCTGCTATGCACAACCGTCAGTACTGCGGAAAGTGCCATCTTACCTACGTTTTCGACGAGTCTAAATAGACGCCCATGCGTTCGGGATTGGGTACTTTTCCTTGAGAATGTCTGGAGTATGATACTATAGGTATAGCCAATGACAAGAACTGTATCCTTCGTCTTTATTGCGCTGTAGATATCTTCAAGGATAAAGCACATGAAAGGGATAATATAACGTATGCCCATACCCATTATGTGCCGCATAGTACTGTCAAATCCGCGAGTCCTTGAGTCAAGGATGGCCTCCTACATGTTTTCTCCAGCCACTTGTATGGGTGGAGGTGCCTCTGGCTCCTCTCCAGGTTGTCGAAATTTCTTCCGTAAGGAGACATGAAAGGTCTGCTGTGCATTTTTGGTAGCTGCAGAGGATGTGCCTGTCCTCTACATAGAGCAGTGATAGAGAAGAGGACCGATATAGCGTTGGTTCAACTTATTGGGCCGGAGCGTTCGTATGTAAGAGCAACACTTGGTTGACGACCTCGCATTCGACGGGTCGGTGACGGCGGTTGTAGTCTCGCCTGAGCTTCGAGGGCTTTACTCAGAGAATCCTCCAGATCTTCTCTGGCCTTTATATAAAAGTTGAACTCGTTCCGACGCTGTCTGAGTGCGAAGTTGGAACGATGGATCAGTATCTTGGGGTAGGTCCGGGTGGCAGCCAGGAAGGTGAGGGGCTTGTAGGCAAGTGCTTAGCATTATTATGAATTCGGCACTGTAAACAGATCCTGTCAAAAATTGGAGAACGTTCGCAAGTAATGCCCCTAACGCCTAGTTCTGATGCTCTGTCTGACCGTCAGTCTGAGGGTGAAAGGCTGTACTTATGGGCGATTCGTAGGTGGAAACAGAATTCCACAACCAGAAGTAAGTGAACTCACAGTAGCTATTACCAAAACCACTTACAAATATGTTTCCAGAAGATCTCCCCAGGCTCCTTGGTATCTATGATGAATTCACCAGCCTATCCCCTGCCCATGTTGCCCTATTCAGGTTCTGTTCCTATCAATGGCATTATGATCCCAGACCTTCTGCTTGATACAGCAGTGAGGGAGTATAGCGACTGGTGGCTATCCCAAGTGGACTCGCAGATTTTATGAGGACAAGATTGAAAAAGCATGTGATATCGCATTAATGAATGGTCTAGATCCCAAGCAGATAGACAAGGATCAAGATCCAGGTTTCTTCCATCAATAACGGTGTGATAATTGGTGTGGCCCGCCGCTTAGTCGAGGAGATATGTGAATTGTCGAACAGTTGTGAGCCTGCTCGTTAAATTAATCTGAGAGGAATTGTGTCATATTTCTTTTCCTAGTGTATACATCAGTGGCATTTACATCACAGTCAGTTCTACCATAAGCATTTTCAGCTCATTCAGCAACAGGGAGATTTACGAGCGGCATGAGATTTGCTGACATACCAGGGAATTTCCAGCTTCTCATATCAACCTGTAATTTCATCGGCCCATCACTCATTGGGGTAGCAAACAGGTCAGTCGAATGGGGAGACCAGGAGGGCGGGAGAAATCTAGGGTCAAAAGCCTGTTAGATCAGGTCGAGTTGTATTAATAGAATTTCGTATTTCGAGGAAACTCCTGTCTTTGATCGTCTCGCTATGCATTGTAACAGTTAGTTTCTGCTGCCTCAAAAGAATTACAGCTAGACAAACCAAGGCTTCCCCGAAGCTCGCAACAAGTACGTCTTCGTATTCACTATATTCCTGTTCACTCGGTCCCATGCTGGAGAATGTTGTTGCAACATCAAAATCGACCCATACCACCTTCTCTGGTTCGCCAGTGGCAGTTAAAACATTTTCAGGGTATATATCTTTGTGGTGAACATGAGCATTACGTATCTCTTTCATCCCGTATATTGCATGGCGGTAGCGGGCATCTGAGTAATTTTCGCAGTTTAGACTTTCAGCATTCGAAAGATATTCGAGCAGTATTACTCTGGGATAAAACTTGTCGTGAACGAAATGTTGAAGGGCTGGCTGGAATGCAGCAGGATCAAGTCGATCAATATGACCATAGAAGCGTGGAACAAACCTGTTCCCGCAAACACTGTATTTCTTGAGATTCTTGTAGGCGTTCAACTCACAGCGGAGCCGATCTAGGTCTCGACTATTCTCTGCGAATCCTGGGTCTCCATTGTGGTGAAACAGGAATATGAGCAAGGAACAATCAGTAAAAAAAAAAAGGATCATTTACTTACAAGCTTCATGGCACATTTCTCTCCATTGGGTTCTATCTCAAATGCGGAAGAGGGGTGGGATCGGTTAGTTTCCTTGATAATTTGAATATCAGAAGGTACGGGGTCTAGCAAATGATATTTCCTTGGATGCACTATCTGCCCCTTGTCGAAGCCTTTCCAGGTATTTATTGACTGAGTCTCCGAACAGGCTAGACCGCGACCGATTATGATTGTAAGAAACCGCTCACGTAATTCCCAGGCTCTTTTGGACGATATCTTTCTCCTCCACCATTTGGAACTCGCCTGTATCGATTTCTGTGGCTGTCTCGCCTTGAATAACAAAGGACTGCAGCTTTGTTCGAATATGCTTGATGATAATGTCTTCTCCCATATACTGTAACTTAAGCCAATCCTTCTTGATGCTCTGCCTACCAGAAAAAGACTGCGTGCAGATTTAATCAACGCATTGAAGTCTGCGCAGGCAGTACTACATCTAGCAAGAGGTTGCTCGAGAGCTGTTAGGTAACCGTCCGAGTTGCCAGTCGAGTTTTTAAGGGTCCGCAGGAGTCCCCCTAAATCTTGCAATTCACCTTGAAGTTCACGAATGGGCTTTTCCCTTGACCCTGATGGAGCTTGGTAGTTGCTTGAATAACCATGATCACAATTACTGTGATGGAAGAGGCGAAACAGATCAGTTCAGCCATGGTAGAACCGTTGCAGCAAGCTTGTTGAGATTTTTCAAGTAATTTGACGTCTCGTATGTGGAAGGCTGGCTTACCAGAGTCTTAGGAGCACGTTGAGGGTGGTGGGTTGTTGGTAAAATGACAGTATAATGCTGTATATCATGTAGAAAGTACAATGAGTCACTGCGAACGACACCATTGGGCTCAGTTGCACGGGCCGAACCGATATAAACCCACGCTCCCTTGGCAATATCAAAAGGACGGAACGATCATAGCTCTGCGTACAAAATCACATAGAAAGCTATGGTTTGAGGTCATAGAACTCCTCCAAAGATGAAGGAATTCATCAAGTAGGGCTCTGCAGTGATTATCTCCTTGATCCCAAGCAGATTCGTTGCTTAGCACTAGCGTAGTTGGTAGGGCTCCCCTAGGGTATAAAGGGGACAATTTCTCTCGCTGAGGACGAACTCTCCTTCCTTTTCTCCCAAATTCCGCTCATTAGATTCTCGTTGCTCCTCCCCTCCTTCTCGTGCGAACTTCCCTCGGTAGGTACCAGTTCAGTGAGAGTTGGGCACCTGTTCTGTGTGTGGCGTTACCGGCGTGTCCTTGAGGAGACGGAAGAGAGACATGGCCAGAAGGTGCAAGTCATGATATGGTTGCATCCGTGGAAAAGTGTGGAGAGAGAGCTCAATTGGAAGGCAAATATTGCATCAAGCTGTGCCTACTACTGGGGCGTGGATCCGACCGCATTAATAGGCATGGAGGAGGAATTTGAAGCGTTAAAGGATGTTGGTGCTATTGAGTGCGTGGAAGAGCATTGTGCAATTAGAAGTATCTGGGACTAGACGCCGTCCTAGTTGAAGCGTTGGCGTTGACATATATCTGTGGATCATGCTATTGCCATCTAATTGTTTTCTGTAGAATTATAATAGCGGGCGGCGGGTTGATGGTTCCCATGGTTCAGCTCATTCCTATGGAGGATTAGCGCTGCTTGGTTAGTTTGCGGCGTAACTAGAACAACCAACTCAGCGAGCGAGTTCGACCTCTGGACCAGCACCGAGATACTTCAGGTATTATATGGTGAAGATTGATAGACTGAGGTCGCTTGGGACCAAAAATTGCCCATAGATGCATGAACAAAGACAACGGGCTCAAAAAAGAATGTAATCCAGCCATGTTTTGCCTAGGCTGTGATGTGTGGAAATGAGCTGATGCAATTGATCAACATAACCAATTCCCAACACCCAACTGGTGTTTCATTCAGGTGGGAGCTGGAACAAATCCAGGTCAGCACTCATCCCATGCTCAAGGAGCGGGGTGAGCACCAAAACGGAAAGGGAAAAGCTTCAACCTGTGTAGAAAAAAAAAGTACATATGTATACTCAAGGCATACCGGCTCGCAGATTATCATACTTGCTCTCCGGGAACGAAAGATTATTCCACGACTGATCCAGAGCAGATACTCCGCCTACCCCTTCGACGAATGTTCCAATGAGACTCCCATCTGCTTTGCTCGCACCCCTTCCGCCTTTATCACCACTACTCTCCCACCACATACCCCCGCCCAGATGATTGCTCCGAACGAAATGTGCTTTGACTTCCACCATCGGCACAGTATCATAGGATATCATCGTGCGTGACTTTTTGTCATACGACCACGATGATCCGCACTCCGAATCAAAAACTTCTGTTGCGCCGGGTTTGGGGAGGGCCTTGTAGTCCCACACGCCTTGCTCCCAGCTTCCTTCCCCGGTGCCACTGAAGGATTTTCCTGGGCCCTTGGTGTTTGTAAATGCGCGTCCGTAAAGGGGCATTCCCAGAACAATCTTTGAGGGTGGAACCCCACCAACTTGGGTATAGTGTTGCACGGCCGCGAGCGTAGAAAATGGAGTTGAAGCCGGGTTTGATCGTGACGGAGCAATGTTTGCCTGGTGACCAGCGGTGGAGTCCCAGCTGCCCGCATAGTCGTAGCCCATCAGGTTGTAGAAGTCCAGGTACGGGGTCATTTGGGTGAGTCTGAGCTTAGTGTAATTGCTGGGACCTGTCGCCGTTAGATATATATCACATGGGTAATAGTCCGCCATAACGTACCGGCAGGACAGGCAATGGTTAACAAGAACCTGCGGTTCGGGCCAGCCGCCCTGTCAAGTGCCTATTCAACTGTCAGGGCTGAAAAATGGAATCCCAAAGAAAGGGTCATTGCCAGAACCTACCACTCGGCATTCATAAAGGAGTAAGACGAAGTTGTATGCTTCGTGATCGTCTGCACATGAGAATATCAGTATGGGGTCTATACGATGCGTCCTTAGGAAAAATACGAGCCCTTGGGATATTCCCAATCAATATCAATCCCTTTTATTAACATTAGCCAAGCTAAGAAACTCCTCTGCCACAAAGGGAAGACAACCATCAAAGCCCAAATCCAAGACCAGCCGTGTGGCTGACTCGGCAAACCTGAGACGACCAGCATGTGAGCTCGCCGGCTGAGCAAAATTGGAAGAGTACGTCCAGCCTCCAATGGAGAGGAGGACTTTCAGCTTCCTATTCTGCTTCTTCAGCAGGAACAGCTGCTTGACGCAGCCGTAGACATTGGTGCCGGTATCATTCCACGAGTCGGTGGGGTAGTGTTTCTCCACGTCAGACCACGAGTCCGTAAGGTACCTATGTTCTTGTCATTTAATTTGCATACGCTGCGATCAGGGACAGGGACGAATCCGAAGAAGAAAACGGGTAATGGGTAGGTGGATATGAAACGAAACAACTGCAGAAAGAAAAAAGAAGGAAAGGAAAACCCCACACTTCGCCACTTTCCGGTCGAATATTCGCAAACGAGTACAGAATGTGAGTTAGTTTGTCTGCTGGTAGGTCTTGGGGGTTGTGATTGCGGCCGTAGATCGCCTGCTCGAAGATTGTTTTATATTCATACAACCCATTAGCCAGCTAGCCAGCCATGCGAACTGCAGTGCACATGGAGAACTACTGATGACATGATAACCCATTGGGCTTCATTGAAATTGACACAAGCTGGATGGTGGGTCGATCCGTACCCAGTTCACGAAATATGCAACCGTTTTGATTCCAGACATGGTGATTGGTATTTAACTTTCTTCCCGAATCGTATCGAAGGTCGAATTGACTTTTAAGACTTGCCACGCCACAGCCAGAGCAGCAAAGGCAGGAGAACAATAGGTACGTGCGACGTACGTGCTGAAAGAACCTCAGCTCTCGTGGGGTAAGGGAGAAAGGTCAAGGACAGAGTGACACGCGGGTGTATGATATTCTGTAAGCGCGGAGGTCCGCGGTAGCTTCTGACAGACCAAAAATAGCAACGGCCAAACGGGGCAGGAGTTTCCTGATCAGGACGGGCAGATCTTCTAAGTGGCTGTGCTGGCTGTGCAAGATGTGGCTTGCCTGAAGCTGTGATGGAGATAGCAACAGCTGAAATTTAGGTGAGTTTTAGCTTGAGCGCTTAGTTAAAGAATGTGACACATGGGATAGATCATATTTGCAGGCGGGACGAGAAGTCAATAGTTTTAAAAAAAAGGAAAGGAAAGCATCGCATAAGCGACATTGTACAGGGTGTACTGTAAGGTACATAGTTACTGCAGTGTAATGAATAATCCTCCGATCGGAATCCGCCGTCTCGGTTCTTTTTACACGGAAACAAAGCTGCAGCAAAACCTTTCCATACTACCTAAGACACCATACAGTTGACCTGACCTCACTAAGGACCCAGCGTTGGCATTAGTAAGCTGCCAAGACAAACACAGCATAGTACATACGACATACAGCTGCCCCTGTCAACGAACCTACCCACCGTTAAGGTAAAACACGACTAATTACCTACCTAGTTAGGTATCTGGGACTTAGGCTCTAGCAATGTGACAAGTCCATGCATGCAGCACGGCAGGTTAGTACTGTCACTCACCATCCCCGTGGGACTGACGGCCTCAGGAGCTCGTTTTCCAGCTGTCATCGGGTGGCAATGGCAGCTGAAAACATGCAAGTTGTTAATACCCACTGAGTCTGGCCTTTACTATTTACCACGTAGTAAAGGATACTACCTTGGTTTACCCGTGTCTGGCTTCAATTGAAGGATAAAAATTGAATATTGGCATGATCATTAATGCTGGCTCCATAGATCATGATTTTTCATCATCATAAGAATAATACTGATACTGCATTGATTAAAATTATGGATGCGATGCGCTCCGTATCGTATGACAGAGAGCATCTTTCACACTGGAAATGGAAATGAACATGACGGGATTTGTGTGCTGACAGCAGGGCCCAGCCCTAGAAATAAATACCAAAGCAGACTAGCGGCGGCATGACCCTGCATAGAATTAGTAGATCTGGAGCTAGTTATGTGCCAATCAGACTGCGGGGAGCAGGTCAGTGCTCGGCTGAATCTTGAATTGGAAGTATCTACTAAGTATTTACACGGTCATATGGTACCTTGGTAGTGGAATAATATAGTAGTAAGAGCACGAACCTGCTACTGAATGGGGTTAATATATAAAACGGGAACACATAGGAGAAGTTATCCGACGGAAGTATCCCAGTATGGCTGTATATTACTATTGGGGCATTTACCCAGTGTCGGAAAGGCATTTTCCCCTGCCAAGGCCTGCGGGTTTAAGGCTCTAGCGCGGCCTTTTTCAGCGGTGGCAAGGGAATACGCTGCGTTTCCAAGTTCCAACCTGGAGTAATAATAATAATAATAGTTAATAATTAATATAATTAATATATTATGAATGCCAGCAGCTAGGCCAACGAAGACGCGGAAATCGTATAATCAAGATCCGTTGCATTTTATTCGTGCCCAGCACCGAAACTAATATCCAATATATAGCCCTAGATAGACAGACAGAAAAAAAAAGGGTAACACCGTTCAACAGGATATACCGGATCCCGAAAGCTTTCACAAAAGAAAAAGAAGAAGAAAAAAGAAAGAAACGAGGAGAAAAAGAAAGAAAAAAGACAGGTGGGGGATGGAAAAAAAACGAAGAAACCGGGTAACAAAGCGTCCCGCGCAATGCCGGGATATTTCCACCACGCGCTAAATCCGAATCTCATTGTAGACGTTAATCATTTGCCCGGAAATGCAATGTGGAAAAATACAGAAGAACGAAACAAAATAATCATGAAATCATCATCTCATGAACTTGATCGTATCCAGCGAATGATCGAATTGAGCGAGGGGTCCTCGTTCACCCAGTATCCAGCTCGCATATCAGCTGCCCGCAGGTCAGCCAGGACATGTTGATCCGTGATCTGGGCGAGTTCCTAGAAAACAAACATCGTTAGAAAACCTTTCCCATTCAAAGTATTTCCCAATTCAACTAAGTAGTTAACGAACCTCCTGTAACGTTCTATCCACCGCCTTCAACTGCGAGGAATGATGACCCGTCGGTCTGTGGCCGCGGAGGACAACAGCCCGGTTCATAGCCCATCGCTTTGCGGCCGCAATACGAAGATATATCTTGTGTGCCTGGAATCGGCGTGCGCTACTATCCAGGATGACCCTCTGTAATTGCACCTTTTCCGATTCCTCATCACCGTTGCCTGGCATAGGGTGAGCGTTGTAATTCGATGACATCAGAGACTGTGCGGCAGCGAGACATTCGCGCATCACGACATAGCCTTCTTCATAGTATTCTTCCTGTGGGACGGGGGTGCTCTGCTGCGAGATGTGTACGAGAAGTGTGCGGTAATCATTGATGATCTCTGCGACTCGTAAGGCCCGAGCTTGGTTCACTGCAATCATGCCATCGATCGGCCCACGTTAGCCCGGGTTCATTCAGGACAAGGATGCAGGCTCAAAGTCGCTTACGTCCGTCGGCCATTTTTGCTTTCGTTCGATCGTCTGCGGCAGGTTGAAGGATTCGTTCGGGCAAGGCGCAAGTCAATTGACCCAAGGGAATGGAGTCACGGAAGGAAGACGAATAACAATAGCAACAGCAACGGCAACAACAGCAAGATGATAGTCCCATCTGATGGCTTTTGGCTTTTCCCACACGACTGAGGATTGAGAGTGGAAAAAAAAGGAGCAGAAGCATAGACTTTAAAGTAGAGATCGGTCGTTCCCATAGCTAGCTGTTGTGGTGGACTAGGAGAGACGAGCAGAGGAGCCGGAAGTCAGCCGTTGCGAACCAGTGTTGACATCTCCCGTGGCTGGCTGCATCTAGGTAAAATTGGAGGAGACTATTATCAGGAGGGGGAGGAGGTCCGAGAATAATAATAATAAAAAAAGGAAAAAGCATATCATGGCCAGCAAGGGGGAGCATTGATTGCCAGGAGGAGCATGCAAGAAACAGCACAGCTGGGAAGGCATTGTTGCAGGGGAGTGGATCTCGGGCTGGTGTGCCAGAGACGCGGAGGAAGCAGAATACGCTTAACCACTGCAATGTGACTATTATGCATTGGTGAGGGTACTGGAATTTGCTGTCGGGGCCAATGACGCCAGCGGATCGGGAAAAGCATTTGTTTAGCATGATTAGACCCAGTGGAAAATGGACGCTCGGCGATCTGCTCTCAGATCCATTGCGATCGCTCTGGATCGTGCAGTATAGATTGGCCTTGAGGTTGCAGTAGCGCGTGCTAGCTGATCCACAGGCCTTTTGGTACCTGCAATCAAGAGCAGCTAGCCAGGGTTGTTCTGTCACTCTGTAAGCCCAACTAGATGGTTCCGCCGTGTGTGGCGGTCAGCCACACGTCAGTACCATGGGTCAGCCACGTTCCTCGGATGCCCGCAAAGATCTCAAAGATAGGTATTGCCTGTGTATGTTTAGGTGCATCATTCAAAGAAACAATTTAACAATAAAATTAAAATTAAAATAAAAGAAAATAAATAAAATTATAATAAAGTAAATGAAATAAGTAAAGAAAAAAATAAAGAAAGAAAATGCAAAGCCACAGCCAGCCCCACCTGCCCACTCCGACGGTACAGCCCAAGCTGAAGGATGTGGCTGCTCCACCTGTTGTGGCAAACTTCTCCATTTCCTTCCTCATCCATGCCGCATGGCACGTGCACACGTGATGGTGGCAAGCATACAGCATGTCTCTGCATATCTGCATCATCCCGAGGCTTTGACAGCAGTACATACCTGTGCTTTCCTGAACCTGTAAAGCCAAGATTGAGAACTTCGCGGAAGACGTCCAGATTGATTGTCAGACCCACCACCGCTTCTCAAGTCGCCACCCATCTGGACCAAGATAGCTGAACCAACAATCAAAACACCATACTATTACTGTCTATACGTACTACGGAGTACTTTGTAGTATCTAGAACTCAATCCCTTAGGTCATTGCATTTGGCATATCCCACAGTATGGAGCCGTGAAGCCACTTCCCGGAACCCAAGTTCAAAACACTAGACACCTGGCATTCATATAGGTCAAACTCCTCTTCTGTCTGTTTCTACTCCTCCACCATCAATCAATCAATCAATCCTTTTCGCTGATAGCCTGCAGCCGCTCGTCAATTTCGTCCTCCGTCAATGCTCGGAATTCCGGGTCGGTCCCTTCCTTCCCATCACGATGGGGTCCACCGGCAATTCCAACCTCCAGTTCATGCTTCTTGAAATCAACGCTCAGCACATTACTCAACGCTGTAATGGCCAGCTCGACAACGTCCTCCCAGCTGCCATCCGCGTAATCCTTGTTCTTCAACTTCTTCTCAAAGTAGTTGAGAGCCTCCTGCTGCTTCGGCCCGGATGCCGTCGCCTTGTACCCGGCGTAGTATCCAGCGGGATCGCACTTGAAGAGCTGCGGCCCCTTTTCAGAATCAACAGAGATGAGTGTGATGTCCACTCCGAGAGGTCTCATGTAAGCCTACGCAACAAATTCAGTTAGTTCATCCACGTCCCACGACACATAAGAGAGATCAACGAGAAAGGAAACCAACTCTTTGAGTATAAACTTGGTTGATATTGGACAGTCGCTTCGCAAGAACATCAGCAGGCATCTCATAACCGAATTTATACCGGAACTCAGCGGCCTCCCCGCGAGCGCGGTCCACAGATGCCCTAGCATCTGCAATGGAACCTGTCATGACACATCCGACTGAGGGAGAGATTTTGAAGACATGTGTAACGGAGGACGGATCAATTAGTTTATCCTAGAAAGAAACAAAACAAAGAAAAGGAGCAAGAAAAAAAATAATCAGCCTTATTCCCTGTAGTAAACCTATGTGTCGACGACGTTGGACTAGAGCTTACCGCGACTTTCTTCTGAGTTAATACCACGGCACAGTTCTTCCCCCTCACTCCGACGGAGGTAATGTTTGCGGATGTAATCGCCTTGAATGCATATTCTACATGCGAGATGGTTTTGTTGCTGTCAGTTTCTGTTTGATGGGCGTCCAGGGCGCTTCGCAAGGCAAGCACAACACAACGTTGATAAAGCTATGCCGTCATCAGCGAATGGGCAAACGTACCAACTTGATACAGACGACCCTGATCAGAGAAGACTGTGATATGTCTATCGTAGCCTGCGCTTCCTGTCCACGAGAATGGGATTATGTGTCAGCCGCTGATGAAGTCATGGGATGTTTCGAAGCTGGGGGGCGTCGAGAAGCCTACCGGACATGCTTGTGTGCCCCCTGAAGGAAATACGAGAAAATACAGTAAAGTAAGTAGGCGCAGGGAATAAGTGATGAACAGAGAGGAAAGCCGGATGATGGAGCTGGGGATAAACTGAGAGCAGAAGACGACTGACGCGGTACCTGGCCGACCTGGAGCTTCAAGCTGTGTCCCCGTTTGGGTAAGCTTTCACTCACCGCCTTGGTCACGGGTTCTTCATTCTCTCTACTTGTAAGTACCCAAGTATCTACGCTTCCTGTTTTCTTGGGAGTTCCTATGCTATTATTTTAAATGCTTATGCCATTTGGGTATATAGCAATTCACTGGATAAAGACAGACTTAGTCCTATAATATAACGCAGCAGCAAGAACTAGTAGCAAGACAAAAGTAAACAAATTGCCATCCGTATCATGCTGCACTGCAATTCAAGAAGACGACGATGAAGACGAATCATCACTCTCACTAGAAGAGTCACTGGAGCTAGAGTTGCTACTGCTCTCACTCTCACTCTCACTGCTGCTCGAAATCTCCACAATAACCGTCCGATTCTTCCTCTTCTTCTTACCAGGCTGGTTCTGCGCGCCATTGAGATTCGCTTTCTTCGTCGGCTTCGACTTGCTAATCTCATACAGCTCATCGCTATTGACGGCAAACCAAATAAGTTCCGCACGTTGTCTCTTCTCAAGCCGTTGTCGTAGACCGTCGTCCATATCTGCAGACCCCGAGATGTCAGTATTATCGAAATCTTCTCTGGCATCCGGCAGCCACTTCCTGAATGCTTCGATGGTTGCAGAGTAGGCCAGACTCGAGCGAGATACATCATTAACAGACTCCTCTGCTGTCGTATTGTCTTTCTCTTTGTCGGCGTCGGTGTCCGCGTTCCCATCCAGTGTGGCCTTTCCTTCAATATCAGCCTTGATGACCCCTGCCGCTGCTTCACTTAACCGCTGTTTGGCACCTTCACTCCGCAATCCCTTAAGGTATGCCAGAAGCGCCGCATTGTACCGTGCAGGCACATGTTCAAGAGACAGAATGTGCTTGAAAAGATGGACCTCGCGGCTTTTCTGGAACTTCCACTCTGCTCGATTGTTGTGGTATCGGCTCAGATAGGAGAGGACGGGAGTTTCGTGGATTGTCTTTGTTTTTTCCACTGCCACATTCGCATCTCTCTTTTTCTTCTTCTCCTTTTCTTTCTTCTTCGTCTCCTCTTTCTTCCCGCTCCCATTCACAGTATACGCCTCCTCCTGGCCCTGTTTCCCATCCAATACAGCCGAAGAGCCATCAGCATCTACCACCTCCTTCGCCCCCGAATCTGAAGATACACCAACACCATCGTAATCAGCAACAGAATCCTCTTTCTTCGCCATCTTCTTCTTCTTAAAATCCCCCTCACCCTCCATAGCATCGAGTCTCCGCTTCTTACTCGACCGCTTCTTTCCCTCGTCATTGCCGTCTCCTCCTGTTGCTGGATCTGCGTCTCGCTGTTTATCGCCATCGGGATTGCGCTTGTGCTTATGTCCGCGTTCGCGTTCGTGTTCGCCATCTCCATTCTCTTGTGTGTTTTTCAATTTAAGGCCCAGTTTTTTCCATGCGGGGGTACGCTGTTTGTCGGGGGTTCTTTTGTCGTCTGGCATTATTATTGTTGTTTTTGTTAGAGGCTAGGTCAGACGACTTGACCTGTGATCGGCGAGGGAGTACGGGGAGATGTTTCAATTCGTTCGTTGGTAGGTTGGCTATAGAATTGAATCAAAAGATTGATATTTTGTTTTTGCCTTGAAAAGAAAAATAAAGAAAAGAAAAGAAAAAATATCAATCTGTAAAGTGATGTGAAGCAATAAATGATTTGCACTGTGTTAGAAAAAATTTCCAGAGCCTGTCACTTTTTATCTTATCCGCAGTGGGTCTATAGTATCAACACACCAGAATCCAGCTAAATATCAGGAATCTAATAATTCACCTTAACTCTATTGATATATGCACAAATAATACAATACATAGAATCAGAAATCAAGGGCAAAAGCAGAAGAAAAGAAGAACAGAACAGAACAGAACGCCTCCAACCCCCCTTGGATATGGAATGAACATCATGAAATCATCACTATATCCCATCAGCACCCACTTAGAAAGTGAACAATTATAAAAAAAATTCTTTTGAAAGCTAAAGTTTAAGACCCTGCTCCAGCTGGACTCCCCTTCCCAGTAACACCGGCATCCTTTGCGTTTGTGCTCTCTTTCTTCATCCCCCTACCATCTGCCGCACTTCCACCAGACCCAAACCCAGATCCAGACGCAGCGAGCTTCCGTCTTGCCCGGTCTTTGTCCTTATCTCTTGAGCTCGAGGCTGGTGCTCTCTTCCGTCGGACCGGCTGGTACACATCGTTAAAATTCATGACGACACCGAGGAACCGCATATCGACATCCGGTTGATACGCGAGATCTCCTAGGAGAACGTTCAATCGTGCACGGAACTCCGCTGAGAGATCCTGGAGTCGAATACGTAAAGAAGCAAGCATCCGGTCGTCTGCGGACATGTCAGGATTGGCGAGGGAAGACGGCGTGTCGACATCATCTTGCGCATTGGAGAGGATCGGTGTGGCGAGAAGAGAAGGTGAAGACAGTGAACTCTGCCGCGTGTGCATGCGCCGGCCAGAGGGGAATAAATCACGTTCTGTGATACCCCACCGCCCCTGGGCAGTGCGCGTTTCAATCTTCGCATTGACCTCTTGCCTTCGGGTAAATTCTGCGACGGAGAAGGAATACAGTCCATCAACAGCGTCTTTGTAGGAAAGCATGGTTTTCAAAATCTGGTGCAGCTGCGACAGGAAGCTTTCTTCCTGGTGCTTCGATGATGACGAGCTTCTCGACGAGGAGGATGTTCCCAGAAGACCCTTGTGTGTGATAGAGTTAAGATACTTGGTATGCGCCTCGATAAGATCGTCGAGGGTACACCCCGGTTTTGAGACAGCAGCTTGTAATTGATCCCAGCTGGATTCAATGACCTCGAACAAAATATAGTTCTGTAGCTGACAGATGAAGTGGATCATTTCCGCGACAGCACATCGTGCCCGCTTCCAATCTGGACCAACCTTATCGTCAACATTTCCTAGTACCCCTCTGGCCCCAGTCATGAATCGCCGCCAGGTACTAGCTAGAGCGAACTCGACGCGCTTCACCCTCCAGAGGAAATTGAAGACCTTCAGATACTGCGTAGAGCCCCACGGAGTAATCACCACATCGACGGGAGCATCTATCTTATACTCAAGGGTAAAACAGTCCCAGCCAATCTCACCATGGCTGAGTTCCAGCATGCGCGCATCAAGGCGACGGAGGACGTCTGGGGAGTCATACTGAGCATTTGATGACCGAATTGCATGCTCCAACTGTGCAGTCAGAGTATGTCTGTATTGAGAGTTTGCCGGACGATCAAGATTCGAAGCCAGCGATTCCATCAACACGGCAATAAAGTCACCCTGCCCTAGTAGTAAATACTTCTTCAGCGCCCTTAGATGATCGAACAGTTTGAACTTGTCATCCATTAAATGGATTAGTCGTGCCATGGTAGTTTTATAAGCTTCATCAATAGATATCTCCAAGCTAGCCGTGTCGCCGTATCGCAATTCTTTCGACGCTTCTTTCGAGTAGGCTTCAACCCACGCAGAGTCGCCGCAGCCGTACCGGATGAAGTTCAACGACTTCCCAATGAGAAATACCTTCTTGGCAAACTCTTGGGTAATTATCGACGGCACCATATCGTCGTCCAGTTTGTACTTGTCTTCCCAGACACTGGACGCAATGCGGCGCGGATCTGTACTCGGTCTGAACTCCGGTTCCACAACGAAGAACTCGCGATAAGGATCTGACAGCTCGCCATCGTATATCCACAGCCGCAGCATATCGTAGAATGGCCGGGTGATATGAGTAAGGAGCTTTTCGGCAAAGGCGCAGACAAACGGATCCCCATGAGAGGTTGAGAAGCCGTGAATTAAAGAGATCAACTGGCCTCCCTTTTTGTCTGCAAAGTATAATTAAGAACTAGACAAGAAAAACATAACAAATACAGGCACGGCCACATACCTTGAGCTTCTTCGACGATTAGACACATTAATCGCAATGCCATCGTGGCATCCCTAGTCCACACCACAAACCGTCGCAATGTAACTCCGCCTTTAAGCATACTCTTTAGCTCACCTGACTCTCCAGCTGCGGCCAGCGCCCGTCGAGTCTCCCCCTCCAGTGTAGCAACCAAGCCCAAGTAAGAACGAAGCTCACTCGCAATTGCCGCGCGCAAGCTCTGTGTGACTAGGCCGCCGTCCGACTTTTCGACAAAACTTGATAGACCTTTGTACAGCAGGCATGGCTCGGAAAGAGTGTTGAGGAGTGAAACCATTGGAATCGGGATAGATGGGGGTAATGTCAAGACTGACGGCGATGAAAACTTCAAGTTCAAGGAAGATATGCCCTGCAGATTATAGGGAAGGTCGCGCAGAAGCGCATGCTCCAAAGGCTCAGCTGGGGTTTCGCTATCATCCATAATAGATTCTTTCAGTTCATTCACATTTTTCTCCTTCGCCCCAGGTTCAGGGGTATGAGAATAGCTCCATGACTTCCCCCTGGCCCTTTGAGTAATAAGCGGCGGCGCAAATTCCTTCTCATTTTCTTTTTCTTTAATATCCACTCTCAATGAATCCCTTCTACCCGCTCGAGCAGGCATCTGTGATGCCGAGGAATTGATAGCCGGACCCTCGTCGTCTGAGCCCTCCCCCAATCTCGTCCCTGTCAATCGTCTTGCCCTCTGCCCCCAAGATGTCATGCTCTGCAGATTCCCCTCCTCCATCAACGGACTCCTACTCCTCTCACGGTCATCCACATCATTATCCCTATCCTCATCCGAGTTCGATAGCTGGTAGAGCAGATATAGAATTGCCCATTTCTGCGACAGTACAGGCTGGGTCAACAAACGGGAGTAGAGATTCGAGAACCGAACGGCTTTGTCGGGGCTGGCGTTTTCACGAAGCAGCTTCCGCTTGATCAAGTCAGACGCGTTATTTATATTCTCCGCAGACGGGTCGCTGGCTGCTGACTTGGTGTGCGTGTCGAGCATGCGCCACACACGGGAGAGGTATCTGTCGTGTCGCTCCTCCTCAGCTTCGACAATGGCTTCCTCAGCTTCGGTGGAGATATCGTCCGGAACCGGGAGGGGGGGAAGAAGGGAATCGACAAGCTGGGAGAGGGCATCGTCAATGCGACGCGGGCGGGGGTTTTGGCTCGTTGACATTGTTTTGTCTGGTTGAAGCCTAACAGCCGTGTGAGGTTTGCGACCACGTCCCTTCTTGCAAGAAGTAGGTATTTTGTTAGGGAGCTACTAGATCAATCGCTCGAGGATAGGTAGTAAGCCGCCAATGATCTCCTATGGGGATCAAGTCAAGGACAACGTTATGCAGAATACGGAATCGAAGAGTATTCACCGCGGTCGTTGACGCGAAAACAAAGCTGGACGTGGCGGAGTGACGTGGAGCATCTCGTCTCAGTTCCACTTCCAACACCAGCTCACACTCTATCGAGGTGGCCCTGACAGCAGTATTATTGTTGTACTGGTGATGAACCTGAATCCCGCAGCGCGTCCCGTGCCCGGAGAATATTGATCTCTCGTGTTTGTCCTGTTTGGAGCGGTGCCTGCCAAGACCGCATCTCCACACTCGGAGAAGAGTTTGGCTTCACTGCGTCTTCTACGAGTCACCCAAGGCTAATTTCATCCGCTGAAGTACTCTGTTCCAGTCTCTACTCTCTGCTGGGACACCTACAAGTAGCAGGAAAGCCTGGTTTGGGCATTGGAAGAAAAGAACACAAGTATAAATCGGTTCGAATAATGGAACAAGCCGCCGATACGCCACCCAATAGTCGCGTAAGTATCGCAAAACAAGGGGGAGAAAAGGAAAGAAAGGGCAGTGCCAGTGCCTTGAAATATCAGACATGTGAACAGAATCCCCAGAGTAGCTGAGCCAAGCAAGAGTACTAAGACAACGAAAGTACAGACACCACACCCTGGGGCCTAGATCCTGAGCGTAGGGAAGTCAGTCCAGGGGGAAGGGCTGATTAAACAGGGCGAGGAGAAAGAAAGAAAAGTGTCAAAAACAAGACAAAAGCAGCCAGGAATCTTGTGCGCCAGATTTACACTCCCTCCAGTGTAAAATGAGACCCATACCACACCAACTGCGTTCAGCCTGTCCTTTTTTTTTTCACGGTTCGTATACATCATGAACACCCACCACCATTGCCAGAGGTGTGTGTAAATTTTTGCAGCTGAAACATATTGAAACATAAAAGCCCTGGATAACTAATAGCTACCGAGTCTTTTAAGCAGCAGATGACTCCGCACGCCATTTGAAGGGAAGAGCAACTAAGAAGTACGCGTCAATTTCAGACAGATTTTTCCCCGAAGGAGTGCATGAGCCAGTGATCGTAGCAGACAGTTCTGCTGTCCGCCCTTTTATCGTCGTACGCCTTGAGTCGGAATCTGTGCGCCAGGTTGCATCGCCATATTATTAGGGATATTGTACGGATGAGGGTCGAATCCGGCAGATAACCCGTTCATCATCAGTGGACCAAGTCCTTGGGCCTGCGACACAGGACAGTCCTTGTGGGCCAGCAGAAGGGTCTTGAGATTGACGATTTCCTCCCGTAACTGAGTCACAGTGGCAGTAAGAGCATCATTCTCCGTGGTGAAAATGTCAACCTTAGCTTGGAGGTTTGCAAGCCATTGTTTTTTCCGTTGGCGACATTTAAGAGCAGCAACCCTGCAAGAACCGCCTCCGTTAGTGACAAAAAGGCATTCCTTCTCTTTGAAGCCACATCAGGCAAACTCACCTGTTTCTTTCTAGGAAGTTCTTCCTCTTCTCCTCATCAGTCATCTTCTTGGGGTCATTTTGAGGCTTCCTCCTCTGCTCTTCTTCGGATTCTGCTGGCTCTGAAGCAGGGTCTGTGCTGACGGACCCATGATTAACCCTCGCTTTCTTATTTGAGCCCTTGGCGGGTTCTTCGGCTTTGCGCCTGTTGTTGGATGCGCTTGTCGCCTTGGTCGTAGTATTTCTCCTTGTTTTGCCCCTTGGTGCCGGCTTGGCCTGTTCGGTCTGCGTATCTGAGCCTTCCCCACTCATATCCCGGCCATTTAGCGCACCGTTCATACTTTGCGATCGCGTGATGGCACCCGTGTCGCGTAGCCCATCATGGTTTTCAATGCTGTGCGGTGGTATCGAGGATTGGGTTGGCATAGCGAGTTGAGGGTTGGCCTGGCCACCTTTGGCCAACATGAAGAGTCCATTGGCAGCATCGGCAGCATCATGGTGAGTAAATGGGTCGACCATGGCTGTCTGGTTACCCTTCCCCTCCATGGTAGTGACTTGGCCGGTTTGTTCCGGCTCGTTCATCGGGTTAGATGTTGGCGCATTAATGCCACTCTTTTTCGCGGCGTTCAGTGCCGTGCGATGGAAGTCGATTGTCGATGGAGTAGCCCCGCCGCTCTGCAGTTGCTGCAAAATGGATTGTGTATTGGGGCTTTGCGCTGGGAACATCGAACCGCCTCCACCAGGCGTCAGCCCCGTGCGCAGGGATGACTCGTTAGGGGTAGGAAAGCCTCTGCCTATACTGTCAAAGTAGTCGCTGGAGCCGGTCGGACCCGCCAGCATGGCAGGACTTAAGGGACCGGAGCGCAAGGAATTGGACCAGTTGTAACCACCCGCAGAGCTCGTGCCAGGTAAAGCGGGAGAGGTGAGGGCCGCGACAGGGGGGAGCAGCGACTTCCCTGGAGTTTCGGCCGATGTGCCACCGCCGCCAAACGACTGCTCGAAGGGATTGGGCTCGAGGGCGAAAGGATTGTGAACAGAGCTGAAGTAGTCCGGAGTATCGCCGGCGGTAGTTATAACAGGACGGGGAGGAGGTGCCAGCGAGTTCTGCGCGTCCACATCGGTTTTGCTCTCTTTGGTCTCCGAGGGCGGTGCCTTCGAGTCTGCGGAAAGCACGATGCTCGAGTTAGTGAACTAAAATGCTGGGTCTGGGCCTGTTTGGGAACGCGACAGCAACGCGGTACAAGCATGTGTGAGACGACGAAGTCATTTTTCTCTCGTCGCGTCGTCTACAACGACTAGATATGGACACGTTCACGTCGATGAACCATGGCGATGGGGGTGAGGGAAACTAGTGAACCACCTGGGGATGATGGAGGGAATGCTATACCAGACAGAAAAAGAAAAAGAAAAAGAAAAAGTGACACACGAGCCAGAAAAGAAGGGATGACGAAGGAGGGCAGGGCAAAAAAGAAGAGAAAATTTTTCCCAAGAAAAAGGATGAGAAGCGCGAATCGGGTAATAAAATACAAACCTTCCTGCTTGACAGGGACCTTTTTCAAGTCCATCTGTGAAAAAGCTACAAGAAACGGAGATCAGTTAAAATCGATGACGCCGGTACGGTCGACAGCCGTAGACATAATAATAATAACGCAGTGCACGACGGGATCAAAGGGGGCCGCAGGCGACCGGTGGAGGGTGGGAACGAGAGGATTGGGTGGCAATGGACGAAGGACACGGATATCGACAGGTAGCAGGCGTGAGGACTCGAGCGTCGAGGAGGGCGTATTCCCGTGAACAGTGGAGGCGTGCAGGGCCGGTGATGCTGGTGGTACTGCGAACGGGTATGATACAAGGGAAGAAGAGAAGGGGAAGAAGAAGTGACGTAGTCAGGCTTCGGGGGAGATTTTTTAGTTTTTAGGGGGGAACTCGGAAGGGAAAAAGAGGGGAGGCGGTCGGTGTCGTGACTTGCCGCGCCCGATCGGGCTAGCGCGCTTCGGCTGGCGTCCATTCTTACTAGTAACTGGACATTCGCTGACTGCAACATCAACCGTGGTCGCAATCAGAGTTTCTATGGAATATCAAACGGGATACTGTAGGCTCTCTTCTATCCACACATTGCATCCTTCCTACGCCGTACACTGCACGTTTCATCGAAGCGGCGCCGACTGGAAGGTAGAACGCTCTACAGAAGTGAGCTGGTGGATTCGGCAGCGGGGGAACATTCGATAAGAAATAAGGTCACCGTACGATTCGTTTCAGCCAGCATTATTATTATTACTTATTTGCGAATGACCTTACAGTGCTTACATTCCAAGAGAGCGCCAGCAGTCTGGTCAATCATGTCTCTACTGCAGGACACCAGGAGTTATCCTTGAGCCCGTGACAAATTGCAATGCGAGCAAACAAGCAGAAGCAGTCGAATTGCCTGATGAGATCACGGTGACGATGACAGGGAAGTGCGCGTCTGGTCGGATCCGCCGGCCATTCGCGAGTATTGCCTCTGTTTTAGGTTAGCCTGTAGTGGATCCTGGTTTAGCAATGGCCCAATAAAATGCTGTGATACAGGGGTCGTCGAGCCCTCCAGGCGGATCTTATTGGCCCGCTTACAGGATGACGCAATCCTACTCCCGTGGTTCTCATCACGTGATGGCTGCTGGCTAATGGATTCGCCACTTTCGAGTCGGCGTTTCAGGTCTTTTTCAGATCATGCTTAGTATTATATATACTACGGTGTTGTTCTGGGAGAATAAATAATATGAACTCAAGAGATTGTTATTGTTGTTGTTGTTGTTGATCAACGCGCGTCTACAGTAAAATTTCATCAACGGCCCGAGATTCTAGAACTAGCCCTTATCGCGTCGTCGCGGCTGGTTTCCTCGTCATTGTACAACGGCACAGGAACGGCCGTAGCCGCAAACTCAAAGGATGGCGATTATCAATGAACCTCATTGCTTTTTCCTTCATAATGGCTTCAACCTAATTAAGATCCATTTCTAGACCTCGTTCCCTGTTCTTTGAACGGTGCGCGAACATGCGTCCGCTGTTCGAAGGCAGATTGACAAGCCTTGCATTAGTATCTAATATCAATGTAGATAATAGATATGACGACACATCGCAGAAGCAACAATTAATCAGATATTAAAACCTAAAAAATTCCCTGCACGCTGTTCATGAGCCCCGATAAGTCGAATAGTTCCAAGGCCCCAACAGCACCGGAACATGATAATGCCTCCATCCCTCCTCGCCCTCTCTCCCGCGTCCCTTCACCGTAAATTTAACCTCAACCTCAGGCCAGAAACTCTCGACACCTTGTGCCTCGTACCACGGCCCCACCTCAAAGCGTACTGACCAGTTCGTCCTGCTATCAGCGCCCGGCAGTGATGCTAGCACCGCCGAAACAGAGGCTGCAGATGTCGTCGCTGTAGCTGTCCAGGTTTTCACTCGTCCGTCTGAATCGGTTGTCGCATGGAAGCTGATGGGGCTTTGGCTCTGGTTTTGACTGCCGGAAACAGGCGAAAGAAGGGTCAATGTGACCGGCAGATTGGCGGCGGGTGTGCCCGTCAGGGTATTGAGAACGTGACAGGTGATTGGATCGCGGGCCATTGGTGTTGGTTCTCGAGCTGTATGACCTGTTTCTGTCGAGTTTCGTGTTGGATGCGGGGATGACAATGATGGATGAGCAAGCTGGTGCTGGTAGAGAGATAGACGGTCGGCGACCCTGTTCAATTGGCCACTTGTTTTGCTTTCGGCGTCCATCCAAGGTGAAAAGTCTACGACACAACAAGACTGAGGGAAATGAATTGGATATCCCTCTTAAGTTTTAGCAGCTGCCGACGGGCTGCTGTGCTAGTATTTATCCCCGCCCTTTGCACATCGGAGAATACCGACAGCTATACGGGTGACGGAGTAGACCTTGTGGGTCCTATGTCTGTACTTCAGCCTGTTCTTAGTCCCAAGAAATAAAAACAGTGCGTGATTGTCCGAGTGATATTATATGCTGCTCTACAAAGTATACATCAGTCTTTGAAGTCAATCTCAATAAGTATTCGAGAATGATTCAATTTACAACACGTGATTCAAACCAATGCGCCACTTACACCAGCCACGGTTATGCCAAGCCACGTGCTTGTGGTGGCCTCAGGCAAATAATCAAAGCACGTGTAGGAGAGTAACTGATTTCTGTTAAATTCAAGGTGTTCAAAGAGCTTGGTAGACCCATTGAGTCTACATTCTACAAAAGTGGTATTGACTGCTCGACTTCCCACCGTACTTTCAGACCATTCTAGGTTGCGGACCGATTGAACAACCTTCCCGAAACTTCGATTTCGCGCAGGCCTAAAGCTGGCATTTGCGGGGAGAGTCGTTGACAGATCCTCACCTACGTCCGTGTCCTGTTTCCATTCTGAAAAGCCCTTCTTTATCTCGTGGAGATCTACAAAGAACATTCTGATAGAGACGGCATTTTTTTGGAGCCTCACCGCATTTCAGAATGTCTTCCACCGCGGTCGTACATGGTGACGAGCTTGACATGGAGCCTACGCTCCAGTCCATCGTCAACCAGAAGACTCTCCGTTGGATTTTTGTGGGAGGTAAAGGAGGTGTGGGCAAGACTACGACCTCGTGCTCGCTCGCTATTCAGGTCGCCAAAGTCCGCAAGTCTGTCCTGCTGATCTCGACGGACCCCGCACATAACCTGAGCGATGCATTTGGGCAGAAGTTCGGAAAGGAGGCTCGGCTAGTCGATGGTTTCTCTAACCTCAGTGCTATGGAGATTGACCCGAATGGAAGTATCCAGGATCTATTGGCTGGTGGTGAGGGCCAGAATGACGACCCTATGGCCGGATTGGGTATTGGGAATATGATGCAGGATCTTGCTTTCAGCGTATGTCTTTGCCATCCCTCTTCTATGTATATCGCATACTGATTGATAATATTGTCATTAGATCCCCGGCGTCGATGAAGCCATGTCCTTTGCCGAAGTTTTGAAGCAAGTCAAGTCCTTATCCTACGAAGTGATCATTTTCGACACGGCCCCTACAGGCCACACGCTCCGCTTCCTTCAGTTTCCTACCGTCCTGGAGAAGGCCCTCGCAAAGCTGTCTCAGCTGTCATCTCAGTTCGGACCGATGCTGAACTCCATCTTGGGATCCCGTGGTGGTCTTCCAGGTGGACAGAATATGGACGAGCTTCTCCAGAAGATGGAGTCCCTTCGGCAGACGATCAGCGAAGTTAATACGCAATTCAAGAATGCGGACTTGACTACCTTTGTGTGCGTCTGCATCGCCGAATTCTTGTCCCTCTACGAGACGGAGCGCATGATTCAAGAGCTCACGAGCTACTCCATCGACACGCACGCCATCGTCGTCAACCAGCTTCTATTCCCGAAGGAGGGCAGTGACTGTGAACAGTGCAACGCACGAAGGAAAATGCAGAAGAAATACCTGGACCAGATCGAAGAGCTATATGAAGATTTCAACGTGGTCAGGATGCCATTGTTGACGGAAGAAGTCAGGGGAAAGGAGAAATTGGAAAAGTATGTTTTTTTTGGCCATGGAACCACTGAAATGGAGAACGATTTGAAAACTGACTGCTTCTACAGATTCAGCGATATGCTTGTGCATCCATATGTTCCCCCGGAGTGAAGGCCATGGGGCAATGGTTGCAGTAAAAGTATATTAAGCGTATTATCAAATGAGTTATGAAAGAGATAGAGAATAATTCAGTTGTTGAACCTGCAAGACCAGACGAGCTATTCATTGTCCCATTCTTTCATGCATCTTCTATCTACGGTGCTGTATACCAGGCATAGAAATACCACGACATGGAATCCACATTGATCTACTGCAGCTTACACCGTTTTATCCTACCAGGCGTACATGTATGTATGCATGCATCCACACCAGACAGACAACAGAAAGAGCTATTCAGCCCTCGGGGCCTTCACCCTCCCCCGGGCGCTACATGGGGTTTCAACACAGCCACGAGATGGACTCAGCAAATAATTACCGTTATGATCATTTCAGTAGGCAAGTAAGCAGGTCTCGTGGGCATAGAAAAAGGCAGAGATGATATAGTTTTCCGCATGTGTTCCCCCTTTATCTATTTGCCTAGTAATTAGACATTCTAATAGTCATGGCATATTTTAAACTCGACCGGGCTGAATAAGGGATTATTATTAGAGTTTTCGGTGGGAGTCTAAGATATCGTGCTATACATAGATAGTTAGTAGGTTGGTTGATGCTGCTTGTTCTAGATGATCTATGTTGAACCTGTGAGAGGTGTGAGCTGTCATCCGCGCAAACAGGAATCCTGGTATAGCATATTCAGTGAACTTGGAAGAATATCCATTTCTGTATAATCAGTCCTCACCAAGGATTAGGGCACTGTGGTTCTCCCTCCCTCCCACTTCAGAGAGTAGCCACGTCGATAATTACCGGCATTCGAGCAATAGTCCAGCTTATTGGGAGTAGAGGCATTTCGTGCAGTATCTAGTATTATCAGATCACGTCTGGAGTAGCAGGGATTGGAGAATGAAAGGACTGGTATGCATGACGCCGTGGGTTATTATATATTTACCTACGAAGTATACCAGGAGGATGTGTATATCTCATCCACCATCAACACCACTCCCTCTCGACCAACACTGCAGCAAATAGTTTCAAGACTTACATATCACATGAAGCAAACGAGAGTAGCGAAATTTGCTGAGATGCATCCAATCAGCCAGCCGGCACCAACAGCAACAGACACCACAATAATATTATCTAGGTACAATTTACGTAGAATTCCCTATCAAACAGCCATCAGAAGCACCAGGGTATGATCAGTCAAGTTACATGCTTTCATTACCCAGACGTAAGCCTCACTTTTATTGTTTTGTTTTATTTCGAAGGGTTGGACCTCGTCTTCTGAAAGAGTGAGGCGAAACCCTTCCGGGGTCCGAAGGCAAGGAGATCAATGCAATGCGCAGTATGTGCAATGTCGCCCAGCCTTTTCTTTCTCCCCGATTACTAGGTAGCCACTGGTTCTGTGACTGTTTGTTTTTATATTTAATTGCCAATAATCGTTCGTAGACACGCCTGATTGTCGACTATTTGCTACTTTTCCCTTTCGTTTCTTGTACTCCTGACTGGGCCCTGGATGGGCCGACCCGATCCCTCTGCATACTTAAAACTGGAATATGTCTTCTGCTTCTGTATGAGGGGTGAAACTCTACCTGCCTGTTATATTATTGCATTCATATATACTGAAGTGTAAGTTGAACGACTTAACTACTTCTCTTTCTGTCCACCAAGAAAGAAGACGAAGCATCTACCTCGCCTGGTTCCATCCACCAAGAAAGGACCACCAAATATGACTCGTGTCAAAGAATACTGGCTACCAGGATATGGACTGTCCCGGCACATCGTCCTAGGCCAGATACAGTATTTCCTGGGACCCTCTGCCTCGGTCCGGCCATACACCTACCAGGTACCGACCAATTGTTGACTCGCGAGATTTCTAGAAAGATGATCCTAATCAAGGATGTGCTTGTTTTATATTAAATAAAGGGACGTGATGGATACCTTATTATCGGCGTGCCACTTACACGGGTTAGTATTTGGCTATCTTACAAGCTCACTCACCCCCCCTGTTGTTATCCCAGATGACTTAACCCTAACACAAGACAGGAACAAATCGACGATTTAGCCGCCATGTCTCGAGAATATGAGCGCCAGGAGACTGTCAGGATGGCTGGAAATAATGGCAATTTTGATTCACGATCAGAACCCTATATCAATGAAATAATACCGGTTCATACGCGCTCTCGCAGACGGTCCGTAGAGCCGAGAGAGTCACTACGCGGTCGATGAATGAGTCCTTACTCGGATATGGAGATATTATTCATTATTCTGTTCAGACGTTGTTTAATCTATAGCTTTTTTTTTTTTCCAATGTAATTCTCTTTGGATGGCTTTTGGTTCCTCTTCCAGATATGATATCCTGCATAACTATTTCGAATATGTACTTCACACGCACCATTGCTACTCTTTGGGATGTTCTCTTGCTCCATCCAACTCAGTTATACGCAGACCGGCGTGTCAGACTCCTGAATATGAAAGAACACGACATAGCTGTTCGAAGCGTTGACAATTTAGTAACCATGGATTGAGCCTGAAGCCATCGACATTCTAGAGATCCCTGTTGGGTAGTCTACTGCTATAAAGATACACAAAATCCTCCTGGATAAGTTGTCATCTCATTTCTATAGACCATTCGTAACAGCATAGTAAAACCACAAAGCTTTTCTCTTCTCTGCAGTAAACAAACACTTCGGTTCACTTCACGACAGCATTCAGAGTATATCCGTATGATCTTCCGCTTTTCCAGATTTGGGAATCAACAGCCTCATTCAAGCGTCTTCGTACGTCCATCAGGCGAGGCCAAAGAATAAGATATTTTGCGAAAACGAAAGCCAAAAACAACAATATGGAAAAGGTGGACCGCCCGAACGCCAGCCTGATGCCTGCTTCGTCCCATGACTCAACAAGCCCGTGATTCACGGATGGTACTAACACGGGCAGAACTGAAAGTAAAGAAGAAGATAGAGAAGGGAAGAGAGGGAGAAAGGAAAGGAACTGTCATTTACTAAAGGCGTTTATTTCGCAACAGCCGCACTGGAGAAAGTCAGTATTCTGATGTTGTGAAAAAGAAAGGACAAAGACTGACCTCAAAACCTGTGTCCGGAAGAAGGCACCCTTTGTCTTCTCAATGACCTGCTGGTATACTGATTGCGGAGGGTGGTTCATTATCACAGTTCCTTCCTTGTAGTCGATCTTGGCATCGACCCTGGTATCTCGGATCAGGTTAACAATCCACTTCTCACCCTCATCTTGGTTCAAGCCGAGACGGGTAGACAGGTCCCTAGATCATTATTAGTTACTATCCGAAAAATGGATATCTAGCTAAGATAAACCTACTTGATATCGATCCGCTGGTGGATTTTGCAATAGCTCTCAGAAATGAGGTGTCGAGCAGCCTCGACAAACACATCGGCAGTGGAGACCAGGAAAAAGTCGCTCCGCAACACATCCTCGGCCTCTCCCAGCTTCCTCTGTGCCTCCTCAAAGTCAAAGTCGATATACAGCGCCTTGATGAAGTCGGTAATGGGGTCGGAGTATTCGTAGCCTTCCTGACGCACGACCCGGATCAAGTCCTTTAATTGCCTCTGGTATACGCTGCTGTTCTTATGAGCACGGCTGCGGTTTGTGATGACCGCAGCAGCGAGGTATCGCAGGATCCACGGGCAGCTTGTCTGGATGGTGTTGATATACGCCGGAGAGAAGAAGAGGTCTGTCAGCACGTCCCGAGCCGGATCATGGTTGAAGAAAGGGAACAGAGACCAGTGGATCAGCCAGGATCGGTTCTGTAGCTGTCCGAGAGGGTTGTTGAACAGCCGAGTCTCCAATGAATCTTTCACCTTCTGAACTTCCTCCATCGCTGCCTCCCAGTTGGTGGTTAAGATCTCCGACGCCAACTTACCCCATGTGGCTGAGGCAACCTTGTCGTTATCGGTGGACAGAACACGGAACTGATACAGAAGCTCCGCCGCATTACCGTAGCTACCGCAGCTGTACTGGAAATGGCCGTAGTCGTAAAGACTGTTCACCATCTCGATTGTGACACCGTGCTGCTCCTCGAGGAACTTCAAATTGGCCACCTTGTCGCTTCGCAGGTTGGCCACCACACTCTCATCCTGAAGCAGCTCAGTGATTTTGGAGCTCTGGTCCTGGTATTGCTGCAACTTTGCGAGGACCTCCTCCCTCTTATTCACGAACTCTTCGGGGATCTCGTCCTTGTGGTGGATCTCCTTCCACAGGTTGGCCACATAATCGGTCATGTTGGTGTGTTTAAGTAGCTCATATTTCGCACGGACAATTTCGTCAGACTCCTCATCCTGGCCGGAGCTGAATTCAAGCAGCGGGAATATGAGGTGGCGGTCGAGGTAGGGGATCATCTTGGACAGCAGGTCATACTGATTCGCGATCTCCTCGGCGCTCTTAGAAGCCTGGGCGGCACCGCTGGCCAACTTCTCTGCAGATGCGGGGGCGTTGCTTGCCATAATGGAGAGATGACAGCAGCAGTAGCAACAGAAGGCTGTAGGTGGAGGAAGTGGGGGAGGAAGGGCAGGACGCTGTGCTGTCTCTGTCTCTGGTCGAGTTTGACAATTTTGCGGCGGTTTGACTTGTGGGAGGGCTGGCGGCCGCGCTAGGCCGAATCGGGACTAGGCCGGCAGCTCCGCGCAGAAAGTGAGAACCGCGAAGTTCTTCTTCGCAGCAGTTGATAAGCTCCAAGAAGGCTCACGCTGCTGCTGCTTGCTCCCGTCCCAGCTGCTCTTCTGCTGTGCTGTCGGTTGCGCCGATTTGCTTCTCTCTGGGATTTCTGCATCGCTCCGGATCCATCAGTCCCGTCTTCTCACCTGATGGCCTCCCTCGTACAGTCCATGTCGTTCTCGTCAGCCGCTGGCAAGCGATCTGCTTCTTTGCCTCTGCGTCTCGGCTCATCGCATTTTGTTGCTCCCTCCAGAGCGTATAATACCTTTTCAACGCTATGTTCCCGCAGTAGATCGACTCAATTGCGTAAGTTGTGACCGTTTTCCGTCCTTTCCACTTTCCCTCGCTGGAGAAGGGGGTTAAAAAATCAAAAAAAAAAAAAAAACTAGGACTAAAGCCATTCAACTTACAGAATATCGTGTGCGGTCCTGTCAAAGTCCACGTGCTGGCTCAAAATTTATCACTCAGCAATCTCGGACTTTCCTCTCTCAACTTAAGCAACAAGGAACCAAACAAAAAGAGACCAAAGCGTCTTTGACGTCGGCAAATGCAGAGAATACTGAATCAACTTCTTCAAAGGAGACTCCTCTGCAATTGACTAACCTCCCTTACTTTGTCCGCCGTACGCCGTCGAACCAACTACCCGTGTACCTCGTTACGAAAGCCGGCGGCACCAAGCAGCAGACTAAGATACAGAAGACCGAGGGAGATCTGGAAGCATTACGGAGTGATTTATCAAGGGCATTGGGGCTAGAATCGGGAGATTCACGAGGAAAGAAGTCACCGGATGTGACAATAAACCGGCTCAATGGCCATATAATTGTGAAGGTGCGTCTATCGTAGACCACCGTGAATATGGATTTTATAGACGATGCTAACGGTTGATCTTTTATACAGGGCTGGCGGAAACCCGAGATCCAAAAGTTCCTCCTGGAACGGAATTTTTGAAGCAAAAAGGGGAAGAAAAAAAAAAGCCAGTTGCCTTTCTCCTGAACTCCTTTTTCCTCCCACCACCCTGATCATCTTTCTATCCATGACTTCCTCGAATTCTATTTTGACACTGAACAACCCAATCACGTCGTTGCAATGGACAACTGAATTTCTGTAGTATAACTGTGTTTCAAGAAGAGAATATTGACCCTATGAATGACTGCTGAAAAAAGGCAGGAAGAAAACCAGATATTGAAATATTGAAAAAGTGGAGGATACCACGAATCCCTACTGAGATGAACCGCTCCCATTATGTTTCAATATAATCTTCTTTTTTGTCCCCTTTCCTCTTTGCTTTTCTTTTTATATGTACTGCTATTTCTTCTGGTATAGTTTGTCCAAAGCGTTGGTCCCATATATGTTTCTGTCGGCGTTTGCTTCTTTTCATTTCTTTTCATTTCTCTTTTTTTTCTCTCCTCTCTCCAACGAAAACACACGGCATAGCATTTCCCTCTCCCGGTTGTACATGGATGTCGGATGGCTTCATGGTAACCGTTGCTTGCTTGCTTCTCTCATGTTCCTGTAGTTACTGTCATGGGTGAACTTGATTTAAATAGGGTAGGAAGCAATGGGATTTTAGTATTAGAATTTATATTTATTTATTTTCTCCTCAAGGAGATCTGGGTATCTATCCCAAGCGTATGTCTAGGGCACCATTCTAAGGACACGAAGTTCCGGATTCGCGTACGAGATCCTCAGAAAATAATAACAGTAACCAAGCATAAACATTTATATAACATCTTCCTTTTATCCTACCCAAACCCCGATTTACTACCAAATACGACAACCGCTTAGCACCACAAGCAACAAAAGGCACGCTCAGGATCAAAAAGAGTTATAGGATGTAAAACAAGAGGGTAAATAGAAAGGTAAACCATGAAAAGAATAAGGGAAGTACCCGTTTAGACATCATGTACGGACGCTTTTCGGACTTCCCGTGGGTATTGTATCGAGCATTGTACAGTGGCAATAAATGGACGACAGGTACAGTACAATCATACCCAGCAACCCCCTACCGGCGCCCACGCCAAAATGAATCGGGAAAAGAAAGTCGGGAAAAACGAAGGAAACGGCATCCTTTATATCATTCGAAAACATGACAGCATTCAGCAACATAGAAGGTATAAGTCCCTGACAAATAACAGTTCAGGCCAAGCTGCCCCAAATCATTCTGCAAGCTGAGCATATGAAAGCAGCTGCCGTACGACGCCCGAGTCCACGCTAGGCATTAACAACGCCCCTAGTAGGTTCTCCTTCCTTGGGACTATCCCGGATGGGAGTCGCAATGCTGAGGTATGATCAACATGTTTTGACTTCTCGGTCAATCGACGTAGGATCACTAAACTACGGTTGATGATCGAGCTATAAGCGTAGGCATCAGCCTCGGCCTGTCCTCTGGCTGCTTGAGACTGACGCTGGCTCGTTGGAGGTATTCGTTCCGTGCTCAGCATACAAGCAAGTTTGAGGAGATGAATTGCGAAGCCATCAACAGACTCGAGCCATGTCTTAGCTAGTTGACTATCTGCGAACGTAGCCAAGACATCGGCCGCCAGCAGCCCTTGCAAGAGAAACACCTTCCGTGCGTCTGCTGCAGCAAGGGGCTTTCGAGGTTGGTCGGGAATGGGGCATATGGCAAGGCCAAATGCGCGGGTGAGCAAATCTTGCTGTGCGCCATCACCAGTGAAAATCGCCTTGAAAAAGGTTCGGTTTGGCTCATCCCTTGCCAATAATTTAGCTAGACTATCCACGGCTGCTGGCGTGTACTTGTGGATAGATGGACAGTAGGCTGAAAACATGACGCCCTCCAGAGTGACTGTGGGGACCGGAGATGGTGAAAATGATAACAGAAAATGCAATAGACATAGAGCTTCCTCCTTTCCTGGAAGCTGAATTGTATGAGCCAAATTGCTCAAAAAGATAACAATGTCCTTCATGAGGTCCAGTGTGTTCTGATGTGTCCGCAAGAACATGTTTCGGGTTCCTAAGTAGCGGATAATTGTGGACATAAAAACCACCACAGGAGGAATTCCCAGGATTCCAAAGTTTGACTCGGAAAACGAGAAATTCCTCAGAATGGTAGTAATACAGATCAGTCTGTCCGCAGCCCGGTCCAATTCATAGTCAAGACTTCCGAATTCTGGAACTTCTGCAAGAGCCGTCAATTCAGCTTGACAACCACGAGTTACTTCTTCGTATGACGGCAGGAGCATGACGTCTGACACTTCAGCCGTATTTTCAGCTAGTAGATCGGCTTGATCCTCAGCGCACTCAACTAAGCTTTCAACCAGGTCTTCACAATTCTCCAATGAAATCTGGACCGCCGGCTCGCAAGATATAGTTGCTAAGGTATCCAACGCCATGCGCATTTCGGCATGGATCCCCGATTTAATACTCATTGTGAGGGCATGGATATCTATGACGCCCAATTCGGCGAAGCTTGGCACGTTGGGCTTTAGTCTTGATATATCCTCTCCAAGCTGATACATCTCGTCCACAACTATGGGCCCATGTGAATTGCTCTCGGGTAAGACCATAGGTTTGAAGGGATCCTCGATCGGACGCTTGAGTGGTTGGCTGGACTGCTCTTCGATACCTTCTGGTTGCGTTCCTGACATTGGAGATGCTCTTTTGCCTGGCTGTTGCCCTGCTGGTTGTCCTGGAGACTCCTGCGATAGCGCTGGTGGTTGAGACTGGCGAGAGATACTCATCCGGCTCGGACGTTGCGGTTGTTTACTATGGCTTTTCATCTGTACCGGGGTTGGGAAGCCATTTGGAGAATTATGTTGGACGCTATTACCTAGCGGCACACCATCCTGGGGAGAGTGGGGAAGCTGTTGAGAGGGTTCAAAATGCTGACCCGATTTAACGGTAGGCGGCTGAAATTGTAAGTTGGCGGCATCGCCTGTTTGTCGCGGTAGATTTTGTTGCATCTGTTCGGCGAATTGCTTTTGCTGTGAAGTCAGGAAGGCTTGTTCGTAGGCAAAGAGATTTCTTTGGTAGTGCTCCCGAATCTCCTGGACGGCCATAGGAAACTGCATAGGTGGAAATTGAAGCTGTTGGGCCACCACGGGCCACATATTTGTGGCGGTGACTTTCTTCGAGCCACCCAATTTCATTACGGTAGCATACAAATGCACTAGAGTGACAGGACGACCACTGACTATGGGATTAGGATCCAAAGGCAAATTCCGCGACATCATGAACTTCTGAAGTGATCTCAAGAACGCTTCCGGATTGTTTGGCTTGGTCATATTCTGTTGCATTTGTCTTATCGCAGCCATTTGCTGAGGGTTAGCCACGGTATTCATGCCCGCGCCGACTGGTCTTCCAGCCATCGCAGTATTACCAGGGTTCACTGCGCGGCCTTGATTCTGCATCTGCAGGGCGTACAAGCGTTGTTGCTGGGCAGCCATAGCTTGCTGATACCCTTGAGGCATGCCACTGAACTGCGCCTGCATTGGAGGCTGTACAGCAGCAGATGTCATTGCGGGGGCTGGGGAGAACTGCGGCGCCACGGCCTGAGGGAACTGTTGGCTTGGGGTAAATGTGTTGTTTTGTGGTGTGTTCACTCGACTCCCGTGATCGGACTGCGCTGGCGACATGCGTTGACCAACATGGGGGCCAGCTGGGGAAAACGGACTGGGAGACGCTGTGCCAAGCCGTTGAACACCATGGTCAAAATCCTGCATAATTGGAGACTGTGTCATACCGCTGGCAGTTCCTTGTTGGAGATGCTGGTATGGATTCGCATGAGAAGGAAACTGCGGCGTACCATTGGCTGGGCCTTGGTACCCGGGAAACGGAACTTGGAGAGGTGTCTGAGACCGTGAAATAGGAAGGCCAGTAGGCGCCTGTCTGGGGGACATTGAAAGACCATCTTCGGGTCGCGGCCGCTTGGACGGAATCACTTGAGTTGGATTGTGAAAGCCAGGAGACACGTTGCGCGATGCACCATTGAACATGCGCTGAAATTGGCTGGGGTCGGGAGTGGATGAGTTATGGAGAAAGGCGGTTGAGGGATCGATAGTTGTCGGATTGAAGGCACCATTTTCATGGCTCGGGAGAGTCGAGGCGTCGGCTAGCCAGGCGTTCATGTCGTGCGGTTTTACCAACCCATCTGTGAAGCGATAATGCTGGTCAGAAAGGAAGCAATGAACAATGCGACTACGGTAGGTGGGATCATCGCGATCACCGTGGCTACCATCGCGAATCTTATCCAAAAGACGATAGAGGTAGATTCGAGATGATAATAACACAAAGAGGAGAAGTCCCAAACGCGTCAGATATGGCTGCAATGCGCGCTGTGGTTGCGACACGGGCATGCAAAGCAACAGGCACACTTACGACTTCTGGGGGAAGGTGGGAAGATCTACCCCGATATAAAAATGCAAGACCACTAGAGAAAGGAACGGGGAGATCTGGGGAAATGATAAAGAGACAGATACATACCACAAGGCTGGTTGATTAAAATACCGACTTGCGAGTGGAAGATTATGGAGGCGCGGCCCCGAAATAATCGTCGCGGGAAGGGAAGTGAAAGACTGGAAGGCGAGAAGTCACGTGGACGGCGGTGAGGCAAGCAAGAAGACTGCGCTAGGACGACAGAGAATTAGAAGAGGCATCCGCAGGAAGAGAACCAACCAGACCGGGTATGTACTAGCAGCAGTCACAATAATAATAATGGTAAACAAAGTATAGGATGTAACAAGGGTAATACTAGGAAAGGAAACGCTGGCACCACGCGTGTCATCCCGAAGAACGGTAGATGCTAGTAGTGCGTGGCCACAGCATCTGAGGCGTATAGAGAGACCGCGGGCAAGTAATAAAAGCGCCTATAAAGGAAAAGGGAAAACAAAAGCATCAGGAAGGTAGAGGGAGGGGTAATAATAACGATAATAACGGACAAGACAGGCGTACCTAGACAAAAGAATACCGCGACTACCGCAGCGCCCTTTGGGACGGGGAAAGGCGACAGAGAAGTGGAGGCCCGGCGAGGGGAGCAGGAATAATAATGGACGCGGTGGAGGAGACAAGAGGAGAATAGTACACGAACAACTAGATAATAATAATAATATTTGCGGTGGCTCTCTGTTCCTTTCTTTTTGCGTGCAGTTGTTCAGGGGCACTCTGCTGCCTGGACGGATACTGACGGCGCTGCTTACTCAGCCGGCACAAAACCCCGCCGCGCCTTTCCTGTTTAGGTATCGCCACTGCCATCGCGGTTGTACCAGTATACCGACCGTAGTCGTTAGACACTGGAGCACCAGCAGGTTCATAGTACCCCTCCTTGTCTGGTTAGTATGGGCAAAAGATTTCCCTCACCTCCCAAATGATGATCATTATTATTACGCCGGAATGGCACTTCCTGGGCCAGGAAACGGTGCGCGCTTAACTCCGCATGGAGCAAGCACATCTGCTGCCATTCATACTGCAAGTGCAGAGACTTCATGCATAAGTAATCCTTTCAGGATGATGAGATCTGGAACTTCTGGTCCTTGAACTGCGAGAACTCCCCTTACATAGTATCAATTCCCTCCGTATCCTAAACTGCTCTCAGTCGGACCAGTCAGAAGGTCATTATCAACTGGCTATAGAGCCAGACTGCTGCAGCATCATGGAAAGATGGCTCGCAGGGACAGTGTAGGAACGACTTATCCTCAAGTGCACAGGGTATAGAAGGCAAGGAGAAAAGAAAGGAGGAATGATGAGGTAGCAGGAGTGGGCGCCCACATCTACTTAAATGCATGTCCGAGCTTGGTCAGCCTATCAATAGGATGCCCTTCATCTGCTCGAGGTGTGTGATAATTTGTCCGGAATGTCCAGTTAATATTAAATATTAAAGAGATATCTACAAGAATAGCTAATAATAATCCACACGATCAAAGAGCCATGATGTTAGGTCAGCAGCATGTGTTCCCTAACCCTTGTAAGTGTCCCAGGCGGGATCATGGATGCGGTTTCGTGCCTGTCCCACCTGCCACGTCCTGTCGTGATTTCCAAGGGCGGCTTAATTGGGCTACCCAGGCTTGCTTTGTGGAGGCAGTAAAGTTTAGCTGTATTGTGATAAATGGAAAACGCATATTAATGATATAGATATGGTATGGTCAATTGCTCAGATGGACAGAGTACAAGGATAGGAATCTGGAGGGTTGTCATTTATCAATGCGCTGTGTGGAGTACGATTCATTTTCGTGATCAGGTATTCAATGATCTATCCAACAGCTCGCGGACTTCATATAATAATAAGAGGTGTCTGTGGATGATAGAGTCGTCTTCCTTGTACCTTAATATCTAGCGACGGAATGAGCCTTGCCAATCCAAATGCAGACAGATCGGTGCCTTTCAACCAACCTAATCTATATTTGGTCTAGCCCGACTATATAATGACTCAGCAATGCCATGTATTTGAATCACGTGATATACGTCCAAGCTACGGCGAAGCTGTTGGCGAAAGCTCCAACGACAGACCTACCCTCGTTCTTACTGCACGGCTCCTTCACCTGAGCAAAATACCTACCCAGCTTGTCCTTTAGATTTCCAGACACTGAACCTTCTATCTCAACTTTCAAAAAGGGGGTTCTTGCGCCATGGCGGACGTTGCAGTGGAGAATCCTTTGGCCAACGTTGCGTCTCCGAAACGACCTGTTCCAACAGACAACATCTTGAATATCGACTCACTGGAAGGCCCTGGAACGGATGGAGGTGACGAATATGCCACATTAAAGAGATTACAGAGACACCTTGAGTACGTGTGCTTGCTATGCTGGGAGCTTTGACTACGGAGCTGACCGTACTGATCTGGCAACAGATACATCCAACTTCAAGAAGAATACATAAAGGATGAGCAGAGGCAAGTTGTTCTTCATTTGTTCTTGGTATACTTTTTATGAAAACAGGTAAACTAACCAGGTCTGACAACAGGAGCCTGAAGAGAGAGCTGATCCGCGCACAAGAGGAGATCAAGCGGATACAGAGCGTTCCGCTGGTGATCGGGCAATTTATGGAAGCTATAGACCAAAAGTACGTGTTTACACGACATAATATGAAGCCCGTGACTAATGGTTTGCTCTAGCACGGGAATTGTGCAGTCTTCGACGGGCTCGAATTACGTCGTCCGTATCCTGTCTACCCTCGATCGCGAGAAGCTAAAGCCGTCATCTTCCGTTGCTCTTCACCGTCATTCCAACGCCTTGGTTGACATCCTTCCTCCCGAGGCAGACTCTTCGATTGCTATGCTTGGTGAAAGCGAGAAGCCGGATGTAACATATGCCGACGTTGGCGGGCTTGACATGCAGAAGCAGGAAATCAGAGAGGCTGTGGAGTTACCCTTGACCCATTTTGATCTCTACAAACAGATTGGTATGGGAATTTTTTAATATCGGAGCTAGATGGAGATGCTTACGATTTCCAAGGTATCGACCCCCCTCGCGGTGTTCTCCTTTACGGCCCCCCCGGAACCGGCAAGACCATGCTAGTTAAGGCAGTGGCCAACGGCACAACAGCAAGCTTTATCCGGGTTAACGGGTCGGAATTCGTCCAGAAATACCTTGGTGAAGGCCCTCGTATGGTCCGTGACGTCTTCAGAATGGCACGCGAGAATTCGCCGGCTATCATCTTCATTGATGAAATTGACGCCATTGCCACGAAGCGCTTTGATGCTCAAACAGGTGCAGATCGCGAGGTCCAGCGTATTCTGCTGGAGCTCCTGAACCAGATGGATGGTTTTGAACAGACCAGCAACGTCAAGGTCATCATGGCTACTAATAGAGCTGACACACTGGATCCTGCTCTGCTGCGTCCTGGTCGTCTTGACAGAAAGATTGAATTCCCGTCGCTGCGTGACAGACGTGAACGACGGCTGATCTTCAGCACAATCGCCTCCAAGATGTCGCTTTCACCCGAAGTTGATCTGGACTCTCTGATTGTGCGCAATGAGCCTCTTTCTGGTGCAGTCATCGCCGCCATTATGCAGGATGCTGGCCTCCGTGCGATACGGAAGAACCGGTATAACATCATCCAGTCCGACTTGGAAGACGCATATTCGGCCCAGGTGAAGAGTGGACAGGAATCGGACAGGTACGACCCCCTCTAAAACACTCGCCGTCTCATAACCACTGACAATCATCTGCAGGCTCGACTTCTACCGGTAAAGCAAACGCTCGTGGGGCTGCAAACATCAGTCTGCACGCGGCGACTTATAGCGTTGGCTTCTATAGGCAATATCTACTTTCATGTAGCACGACTAATCCAGGGAAATTATTCATTGTCTCATGGTATGTAATACGGCTGGCAACCAGGGTAGTTGTTTATCGAGGATGTACAGCACTGTAATTTAATGCAACCAGAGAGTAATGCGGTGGTTGGCTGTGAAGTCTGATATGATAGTTATGCGAGCTGGCAATTAGCTAAGCAGCGGAGATCAGGCACCAGCGATATCGCGGCTGTTGCACTGTTGCATCATCATCATTGACCGGCAAGAACTGAGTATTATTCCAGTAGCGGATAGAGAATCATGTGTAGCGTAATAATACTAGTAAGTAGTATGTGGAATATAGTATGGAGGCCACAACAGGATAATAGCTTCATGATACGTCCATCCCTCCAGCGGAATGCTAGGAGCTCCATGACTCCCTTCTCCATCCTGCTTGTTCCTTATCGATGATGACGCCACGCCCTGTTCCAAGGTCACTAGCCGGCCGCCTACAGCGCTGCCCGCCTGCTGTGCCACGGTCACTGGTCCTGGGCCATGCTCTTGCTCCACAACTTACCTGCATCACCTGGCACGTCCTACCTCCAACCTCTCTCCTCTTCCATCCTCCCTCCATCCTTCTCTGACCCCTGCACGCCTTTATTCTTTATATACGACACTCTTTCATCCTTTCCTCGGGCATAAACCTCTCGCTCTTCAGGTCCCGAGACATCCACGATGAAGTCCACCTCCTTGCTTGCAGCCGCCGTGCTGCTGGGCGGTGTCACCGCCGAGGTACACAAACTGAAACTCAACAAAGTCCCCTTGTCAGAGCAGCTTGTAAGCTATCCATCCTTCTCGAATACTGTCTTATACATCATCCAGTGGACTCGTATGCTAACTGAAATGACAGAATTCACACAACATGGACTCCCGTGTGCGTGCTCTGGGTCAGAAGTACATGGGGATCTATGACGGATTGTTCCCCGGTTCTATCCCCAAGCGCCAAGGCGGCCATGACATCCTCGTCGATAACTTTCTGAATGCGCAATGTATGGTCTATTGCTAATGTTATTATCTGGGAATTAATGGTCTTATTTACTCACACACCGGCTTCGCAGACTTCTCTGAAATCACCCTGGGTACCCCCCCTCAAAGCTTCAAGGTGGTGCTTGACACCGGCAGCTCCAACCTCTGGGTGCCATCTTCGGAGTGTGGCTCCATTGCATGCTACCTGCACAGCAAGTATGATTCCTCTTCCTCGAGTACCTACAAGAAGAACGGCACCGAGTTCGCCATCCGCTATGGATCCGGTAGCTTGAGTGGCTTTGTCTCTCAAGATGTTCTCCAGATTGGCGATTTGAAAATCGAGAGTCAGGATTTCGCAGAAGCGACCAGTGAGCCCGGTCTTGCCTTTGCTTTCGGCAGATTCGACGGCATTCTGGGACTGGGATATGACACCATCTCGGTCAACAAGATCATTCCCCCTTTCTACAACATGCTGAACCAGAACCTGCTTGATGAGCCGGTTTTCGCCTTCTATCTTGGAGATTCCAACACCGAAGGTGATGACTCTGTGGCCACCTTCGGTGGTGTCGACACTGATCACTTCACCGGTGATCTGATTAAGATCCCTCTTCGCCGGAAGGCATATTGGGAGGTTGACCTTGACTCTATTGCTTTTGGTGATAACGTCGCAGAGCTTGACAAAACCGGTGCCATTTTGGACACTGGCACTTCTCTTATCGCCTTGCCTTCTACTCTTGCTGAGCTCCTGTGAGTTAGGCACCACCTACAATTCCCCCAATTCTATACGCTGACTGCCATTGCAGAAACAAGGAAATTGGTGCCAAGAAGTCTTTCACTGGTCAGTATACCGTCGAATGTGAGAAGCGCGACTCCCTGCCTGACCTCACTTTCGCCCTGTCTGGCCACAACTTCACCATTGGCCCCTATGACTACATCCTCGAAGTTCAGGGCTCCTGCATTAGCGCATTCATGGGCATGGACTTCCCTGAGCCTGTCGGCCCCTTGGCCATCCTGGGAGATGCTTTCCTGAGGCAATGGTACAGCGTGTATGACCTTGGCAACAGTGCTGTCGGTCTCGCAAAGTCGAAGTAATCGGATAAATGAACGTAGCTTTGGTTTGTGGATGCTGATCATGGGGGACCAGGAGGAACAGTGGTCGAAAGATGTTTCCTATGTCTGGTTGTCTGCGTTGTCCATCGTATCCAGTTAATTCCGCGACTGTGGCACCACACACATGTTTCCACAGACTGAATCTCGGAGGGTTTTTAGCACGAACCTAATTTTGCTCTAAATGTTCTTATCTCATTTGCTTCTGTTGTCCTCAGTAGCACCTTTGCTGTTTTCTGCACCTAGGTTGTTCCATCTGTATGTACTGGGCCTTCAATATGTAATACCAAGCACCCTGGACGGAATGTATTGGGACTATATAGGATTTTATACTAAGTGCGTACAGCACTGGGAATGGCTCCCTTCCACCTGCCATCACCTACCATACAGTGATCTTCCTGAGAACTCTATGCAGGAAGACTCAAGGGGGCACAGGCAGCGGAGCAGGCATGTATACAAATAGCACTTGGGACCTTCTATCCCAATCTTTTCTTCTTTTCCTTCTTCTTCCTATGCTTGCTGCTCTTGTCGCAGGTCAGCTAGATAGGGAATCGAATTATCACAGTTCACCGTTCCGTTCCATAATATCTAGTGGAATGGATTATGATAGTATCTCCAAAACCACTTTGCTGCACTAGACAACATCTATTATAATGATAACTAAGATTGCTTGATGACTGAGGGTGTCCACGGTTTAAACATCCTTTTTTCTCTTTCCCTGTTGAACTGGACATGTCTGCAGATGTCTTCTAAATTCTTATAGCTTCAAGTCCTGTTTACAAGCAGGACATAGGTATACTTCCTCTGTCTCTCTCTTGGCATTTGCTGAAGTGTCTGGATTCATAACAGTGACTAATTTCAGAGTGACAAAATGGACATTATATTTTATGAATATGAAGATGGATTCTCCATGAAGAGAGTGGCAAAAGGAAACGATGGGATTTGTATTCATGGCGAACTTTCTGTATTTGAATAGTAGAGTATATTTTCCCATACTTCTTGACACTTGACTCTCTGAGGGTCGTTGTGGCGCGTCACTGTTCACATGGTGCATTGTTTTCATCCCCTAACAGTGTTTTTGTCCCCCAACAGCATTTTTGTCTGCATTTGTCCTGACACCCTTTGCTTTGAGTGTTAGAGTACATGTTTCTAAATGAAGAAAAAAAAATATTATCCTCAGTTCCTGCTAATGTCTGTACGGACTGCTTCATGCGATGTTTTCTTTGTGGGACTCTTGTCTCGGCTGCAAGAGGATGGCATGCGTTGCCACTTTCCTGGCAAGCAGCATTCCATTCCTTGAATCATTATCTTTCTTGGGACTTCTGGATTGGCTGCGAGAGGGTAAAACATGCCTTCCTTTTGACTGGCGCCTAATTGCTTGACATGAGGTGTTCTCACTGGCAGTAAGAGGCGGCAGTGCCACCAATGTCAGCTGACTTACAGAAAGCAGACTTGCAATATCAGTCCTCCCATCACTGCGTAAGCGCCGGCATAGCCAAGCCCCATAGTGGCAGCGCTATAAAGGATTCCTCAGTGCGTACTTAAGCAGGGTCTGGGTCTTATCTGCTGAGCGCGGATAGTGCTGGTCTTTTTGGCCTTGTGGGTGAGCGTAGGTGATCCAGCTACATCCCTTACATCGATACTGTCCGCTAAGGTCATCAGTTTGTCATCTGTCTCGCAACCCACATCTTCAACCAGATTCACTTGCCCGTCCATGGGCAGGTATTTGTGAACAATCCGTAAAAAGTCGACAGTGTCGTCATCTGCCCTAGCAGGATGATATGCACCAAATCTCTGTAATAATTCTCCTCGCATCCTCACGTAGGTGGATGCATCAGAAGGGCATTGAGTGACAACTCGGACTAGCTATCAGTGGGGTCCATCTTGTGGTAGTTCGATCAGGTGGAACCGAGATGTTGGCTCGTACAGTTATGGAAGATGATAACTTGGAAATAATATCCAGTGTGCGCCCTGACTAGTAGGACTCAGAAACAGATTGGTCTCATCCGTCCTCTGACCTCTGGTTGTCTATCTTACTAGCTATCTGGGCACCCAGGTGGTGCGGAAAATGTTAAAAGGTCACGTGTATTATGTCCAATAGACCGCCTTCGCCTGGCCTAGCTATGCTGACGAATATGAGCTAAACCTAACTAGGAGGAAGGAGCTAAACCATACCACCAACAATTGACGTGTGGAAAAGTCATGTGACACTAATTAGGCTGTACTCGACCCTTCTTTGCCAGCGAAGTGTCTTATCCTGGTTATGTGTTACGACAGAATGGGCATGGTCGACTGACAATATCTCCGTCCCATCTAACTGCAATAGACGGGCCCAGATATAGTCACGTGACTGTACGCTGCAGCACGGGAGCACTTGGACGGATACGGAATAGCGCGGTGTATATTGCCCCCGCAGGCTGCGCTTCATCCACAATAACACATGACACATCGACGTGCCTAAGGCTTCCTTCCTTTCCCTTCACGGCCAAGGCTTCGCTTCTTGCTTCTGACATTGATTCATCCATCTCACCGTTTTTCTAACCAACCCTTTCTCATTTATTTGTCCCCCTTTTATATCTTCAAGCGCAGGTTGCGCATTGAGCCGATTTCGCTGCTCTCTCTTTATCCTTATCATAGCGCAAACCCCCATTGTGTCATTCGCAGAAGCCCTTGCGGTTATAGACAGACACTGCTCATTACTCGCCGCCCGTCATTCCTCTATTACGGTCAATAGTCCTCTTTACTTCACTACTTGTACCCATACCCTCGATAGAGCTATAGACCGCCACTTCATCCGATCAGGCGCTTTGAGGAATGGCTTCTTAATCCTTTGAGCCACCTTTCTTTGAGTCCTTCCCTTTCTTTTTTCCCATTTTTTCCTCTTTTCATATCGCCAAAAGTCGACCGGTCAATTGGTGGTTTAGGGAGGGGGGAAGAGAGAGAACGAGTCAAGAGAAGACGAGACAAGTACACCTCAAAGGGAGAGCATGCTCCTCCGTCTGTCAGCTAGTCTCCATTATCCCATCACCGTGACAGCGCTGCTCAAGCAGCCCGGTGACTCGGTGAAACGGGATGAGGCTTTGTTCTGGTACGTTTACCGGACTACTGTTACCGAAGGAGATGGCCTTGGAAACAAAATTGAGGTTAAACGCGACTTTCCGGCTAAGTTTGAATCGACCGTCGACGGTGAGATTGTGCAATGGAAGATTAAACAGGGGGATGTTATTAATTACCCGTACGTTTTTCTTTGTCCTTTTATTGGTAGCCTTGCTCGAAAGGGGCCCAACTCCTTTTTTACGGATGAGACTCGGCTGACGAGCATTGCCATGTAGGACCGATATCGTCGAAATCGATGAACCGTGCGCTCACGAGGTTCAGTTCGGTGGCCTATGTGCAGAATGTGGTAAGGATATGACCGAGTACGTATGATTTGATTTTTCCGCCTTTGTATGGTATTTCCGGTAGCAGGCTGACTCCGGTTTTCTTCTCCATACAGATCTACATATAATACGGAGGTTATGGACTCGATGCGTGCGACAATTCACATGGCGCACGATAATGCTGACCTGACCGTCAGTCAAAGAGAGGCCACCCGAGTTGAAGAGGACACGAAACGCCGCTTACTCTCATCCAGGCGACTTTCGCTTGTGGTTGACCTCGACCAGACGATTATCCATGCCACTGTTGACCCGACTGTTGGAGAATGGATGCGCGATAAGGATAATCCGAACTACGAGGCTCTAAGTGATGTCCGCTCGTTTCAGTTGATCGATGATGGCCCTGGCATGCGTGGTTGCTGGTACTATATCAAATTACGGCCGGGACTGGAACGATTTTTGCAGGAAATTTCCGTCCACTTTGAGCTACATATCTATACTATGGGTACTAGAGCCTATGCGAAGCATATTGCCGAAATTGTCGATCCTGCAGGTAAGCTTTTTGGAGATAGAATCTTAAGTCGTGACGAGAGCGGAAGCTTGACCGTCAAGAACCTCCAGCGGCTCTTTCCGGTTGACACCAGGATGGTGGTGATCATTGATGACCGCGGCGATGTCTGGCGATGGAGTCCCAATCTCATCAAGGTAGCACCTTACGATTTCTTTGTCGGTATTGGGGATATAAACTCAAGTTTCCTTCCTCAAAAGCAAGACCTGACGACCACGGCCGCTGCCAAAACCGTGACAGAGAAAGATCTCCCTAGCAACCAGCATGTCAATGGCACGGCACCGAAAGTAGAAGGGGGCCCGGAAGTTTCAACGCTGGAGCAATTGGTCAGCATGGGCGGCGGGGACGATCCAAGATTATTACAGAAACAGACCAGTGCGCAGGAAGAAACTATTATGCACCAAGTCGAGGACCGACCGCTTTTACAGAAACAGAAGGAGCTGGACGCAGAGGAAGATGTAGCGGAGAGCAGCGATTCTTCTAGCAGCTTGGATGAGTCTCAGGAGTTAATCAGAGCCCGCCATCATCTGTTCGAGGATAGCGACAGGGAGCTCTATCAGCTTCGAGATCGGCTGAACGAAGTACACCGGAAATTCTTCGAAGAATATGATAGGCGACGTACACGGGCACTCGGAGGTAGAGTTGCAGCTCTTAGAGGCGAAAAGGCGCCGACTAAAGATAGAGATGTTGACCTGAAATTGGTTCCGGATGTTAAGGATATCATGCCGCGGATTAAACGTCCAGTTCTGGAGGGGGTAGTCATAGTTTTTTCTGGAGTTCTTCCTCTTGGAACAGACACACAAAACGCGGACATCTCCCTGTGGACAAAGAGCTTTGGGGCCGTGATTGCACATAAGATTACACCGAAGACGACACATCTTGTGGCAGGCCGTAATCGAACAGCCAAGGTCAGGGAAGCTACGCGGTATCCGAGAATCAAGATTGTCACTACTCAGTGGCTCTTAGACTCATTGACCCAATGGGAACGGCTGCATGAGGAGCCGTATCTGCTCCCCGTTCACCCGGAAGACAGAGGAGAGCCCATTCTATCGAAAGAGGAGGCGGATAGTTCTTGGATTTCATCGTCGGACGAAGGGACAGGGGAGTTTTGGACCGGTGACGAGGATGACGAGAGTGCTTTATTCGAGTCCACGGAAGAAGGCTTCAGATCATCGGGACTTACAAACCTGTCGCCTATCGGCCTCGACTTTGATGACCGGGAGGCTGTGCATGAAGAACTGAAAGAGTTCCTCGGGAGTGATGATGAGAGTGAAAGTGAGAACGAAGCGCCAACACCGTCCCGCGAGCTGACTCCTATTGGCAAGAAACGGAAACGCGATGAGGAGGCTGAAGAGGGCAGTGTGACGGAAGGAGAGAGCTCACAGGCTGGTGAGGGTGATGAAGGGGGCGTGCAAGGTTCGCGGTTGTCGCAACGTATCAAACGTTCCTATGAGCGAAGTACAGCGCTCAGGGAGGTGGCAACCGTGAGCGGCGATACCGGTGAATCTTCCAAGGGCCCATTGGGGACAGCCGAAAGCGACGCTGCAGGAGAGGGCAATAAAATTGAAGACGTGAGAGATGAGAAGGAGCCTGCAGATAAGGGTCAAGAAGTGTCTTTCTCAGTGGACCCGGAGGATGATGCGGATGAGCTCGAGCGGGAGATGTTGGCCGCATTTGAGGATGGTGACTATGACGAGAAGGCTGAAGAGAATACTGCCGCAGAAAATGGCTAGATCCAGGCCAGGGTTCGTGAAGTGCCAGGTCTAACTTTCCGACGCTCCTTGGAGATTTGCTGTTGATTAACTTCCTTCCGAAGAGCAGTGTGTGCCTCATCCCTATTCTTTTCTCATCTTTCCAGATGCAACTTTCCGTTTCGACGCCATGCCAGGTATATGTACAGCATAGCGACGGCGTTTGGATTAATGTCCGTCTTTCCTCGGTCCGGTTGATTTTTCATATATGTTGCTTTTCAAGGATCTGTTTTGTTTTCTTTCTGCCTCGGGGTCAGCAAATATAGGTGTTTCAAGGTGAAGCTCACAATAAGCAAATTGACGTGAAGTCTTGCATTTGGTGTGGTATTGTGATATAAGCCATCTGGTTAAATAAGTTGCTACTGTCCTTTTCCTTGATTCAGCCCGGATACTCCTGAAGAAGCTATCCAAATCTTAGTATGATTTTCAAATTATCCCAGTTGATTTAGTGAAGTATAGACTGTCTCCACAAAATATTATTCTGTGGGGTGTTGAATGTCTTCCCCGCATCTTGTTCTTCCCCGGACTTGGTAGATATTCTCATGGCGTTATTTTAAGATGAACACTGGTATAAACATGAACATGCCAATCGATAGGAACAAATATATAGTAAAACATATAGCCCGGAACCCTGGTACTCCTGCTCTCCCATGCAGGTCAGTTAATCATACGTAATATAACATCCATCCATCAAGTTTTCATAAATCATGTCAAAAAAAGAAAAATAAGAATAAAAATCAGCAGAAACAACGTCAAGTGAAGAAATCTATGTTCACTTGATAGCACATAATCATCAACCAGAGGTAGAGGATCACATTGACCAGTTCCCATGCGAATGAGGCTTTCCAGCAGTTACCTATATTCATCAGCTTCCCCCCCTTCCTTGAATTTTTTAAATAGAAAAAAAGATAACTTACAAATAGTTTTCTGCGTCAACCACGCCAGCGTCGCCAAACTATTCCCCCTCGACTCATTCTGCACAACATATGTCTGGCAATTAGCATTGATATTGCCCGAGGTGCTGAAGAGCTGGATCGCCGTATCGATTAGGCCCGTCAACCACAGCACAAAGAGGATGAAGCTGCCCGTCATGATGACGCCGGGGAGAAGCGAGCGTTGCGCTGCCAGGATCTGGATGAAGATTATGAAGCAGACGCCTAGGCTGCCTGTTGTTACCATGAAGGGCATTATCCTTTGCTTATTAGCATTCCGGTCCTCGCTCAAGAGAAAAGAAAGAAAAGAAAGAAAAGAAAGGAGTACCATGGCGTCCCCAATCCCATCTGTGATTGAACAGTTAGAAACCATGCAAAGATGCCCAGACATGTTGCTGAGGCTGCTAGGCTGAGGATGATCCAGATGCTCAACTGGAATTCGGGCCAGTAGTATCTTCGTCTGTAGGCCATCGTGACTTTGGGATTCTCTTCCGCTTAGTTGACTTCACTGCTCAATCAGGCGCATCACCGCAAATGGTTGAGAGCTGTATCTGTTGGATGGGTATTCGAGGGCTGCAAGGGCAGTAGACCAGACCAACGCGTCTCAACCTCAACCCACTCACCCTTGATCCAATGTAGTCTGGCTTCTTCTAATGGTATGCTGCCAATGTATACCCTCCAGATGAATTCAGTTGGTTTGACCCCTCAAGTTGGAAAGAATGGATAGAACCAACAGCTAGCTGTATAAGGCAAAGCTGCCTGACAGCTACATCCAGTGTAGAATCGTTTGCTCTTCGATAGAGAATCCAGGCTTGTTTCTGCGCGAGGAATAGAAATTCAAATCCAGAGAGGAGAGATAAATGGAGCAGTACGTATAGTATAGTATGGTATGATATTATGATATCTCCAACAATCAACCAAAGCGAACGAACCGATAAGACATTGATTGTATCAATTGAGGACGTATAACAAAAAAGGGAGAGAAAAGCCTAGCGGCCTGCAAGGAGTAAAAAGGGATAAGTGAACAAGAAAGAAGAAAAGCGGACCTCGTTGTGTTGGGTTTGTGTTCGTTGGGAAAATGGGGTGGCTGGAGGGGATTGGATACACAATGCATATACTTCATATATTGCTATATAGACTTTTTATTCTATCATCACGGACTTTCCTTGGGGGATGCTCAGTGCATATTTCTCATAACAACTGAATGTTCCTCTGGACACTGTCTAATCAGTATCAGTCACATGTCACTATGGGCTGCTCATCTCCTCTATTTTGTGCAGGTAGCTCAACGTCGTCGTTGCAGATGGGTTGCGGTTGGTTTTCAGATCGCGAGTTGAAATTGATTATATAAGCTACATTTATCATGTGACTTTTGCTTGGCATTGTACCACCATGAAATCGATTTCAGCTCGCACCACATTTTTTTGCATTCTCACACGTTAAATAGTGCAATCAATCAATCAATCACATTTTTCATATTTGTGAGAAGTTCGATGAGCTCACATGAGCTGTGTACACCCTAAATAGCGGCCAGGAGGCTGGTGAACTATGACTAAGTGCCAAGCAGCACTTGGCTTAGCCATACATAGGTCGTGCGTGCGTAACAAGGAATGGTCATGAAGTCCGGTTAAAACATAATTTCAGAGCATCAATACTACTGTGGTGGATATGGATCCCATATAATCTCTGAATTCATTCAATCCTGCGAGAGATAAGATCATCACTATTTGATCGTTCTGCAACGGTGTTTCTATGTAATCCTGCTGGCTAGGATGTGTATAAACTTTGACGTGCCAGTGAACTTACTCCTGCCAGTGCATATCCAGTGTTCCTTGTTGATAACATTGCTGGCACAATCGGTTTCTTCAGCTTCATACTGTGCCGCAGGTGCCACGTATTAGCCTATGGGTGCGTCTGGAGGTCTCGTTTCCCCTATCTTCGGGGGAACAACAAGTAGGTCAATCCATGCTCAGTTTTCCATGTCTAATCCAAGTCCCCCATATGACGGAGGAGGCGTATGAGTGGAATGAATGCTTTCCTATTTAATCGTCTATAGAACGATGGTCGGGGAATATCAATATACTGAGCCGACGATTGGATAGGCTATAGAATGCATGATTCCTGGCACCTATTCTATTTGTTGTTATTCTACCTGTAAGGCTGGATGTGACGGCGTGAAGAGGTAGTCAATATACGGAGATAGGGTCCTCATTGCTTAAGAACTCATGCTAAGTACACGTGATCTTATGGAGCCTAAGGCTTCTGCATTTGCGGCCTTACAATGTCCTTCAGGACATATGGGAGGATATGGCTGAAGAAGAGCAGGAGGAGATTATTCGGGCAATGGGGATTGCAGAGGGGTCCATGGGTTTATCAAACAGTGGGGTTTGTGTGGGTGCTGCCATGGCAGAAGATTGTTATGACACACTCAGATTTGACGCCAAGGAATATATTGAGTGTTGTTTGCATTATTGATTGGGAAATGGTGGGGTTCTTTCTGGAGTACAAGGAGTATATTAAGGTGTTGTGCTATCCAGACTGGGAGAGTAGGTGGTTTAGTGAGGATATGGTGGAGAAGATCTTACCTTCTTATCTGCTGGAGAATGCCATTATGATCCATGTCTATAATAATATTATTGTTTAGTGAGATATTGCACATAAAACATGTGAGGTAAGCAGAGTGTACAAACTTTATCTAAGAATCTTTTCTATGATGTGCGTTCGTTGCCTTGCCTACATGGAATATCTAAACGCACGTGTTAAAATGAATCATCGATCCTTGACTCTACATACTGGTCTGAAGTCCAGCATTATTGGTCTATAACATGCAGACTTAAAATCAATCATCCCCACAATAACCATAGTCATACATCCCAATGCCCTTTATCATGTAACGCCTTGACGTCGTCATCTTCATAGAAGCGTATCTCCCAATGCACTGCGCACCAACGAGCAGCCGGTGCGGATGGTCTCCGCGGCTCCCGGTGCTGCCAAGCTGGGGTTGACTTCAACAAGGTCCATGGCGACCAGATTGCCCGTCTCGTGAACGCATTCACAGATGAAGTCACCCTCACGAAGAGTTAACCCTCCACGGACTGGGGTTCCAGTACTGGGAGCCCATTGTGGGTCCAGCGCATCAACGTCGAAGGACAGATGGATGGGGGTATCGTTTCCAATGTGGGCAAGGGCCATTTCGACAATCCGCCCGATACCATACCTACACATCGTTAGAAAAAGGACGCTACTGGTGGAGAGTGATGGAAGAACTCACCTGTCAATATCGTGCATGCTAAACGCCTTGATCCCGTTATCCCGGAGGAGTTTCTTCTCACCACGATCGACGTCGCGCAGACCAATATACACCAGTTTCCGGGCGTTAACGATCTGATCATCCTGCAACCAGCCGAAAATATCCTCCTTCTCCTCGCGAGCAAGTCTGGTCAAAAAGGCCATCGGCATGCCGTGGATGTTCCCACTCGGACTCAGCTCGGGCGTGTTGATATCGGCGTGCGCATCGACCCAGATCACAGCGACCTCCCGACCCAGTCTCTCGCGGATGGCCTTGGCAGACCCAGAAATGGACCCGATGGCGATCGAGTGGTCACCACCGAGGGTGAGGGCGAGCCGGCCCTCCTTGGCGTGGTCGTACACCTGCTGGCTCAGCTGGCGCGTGACGGCGCTCACGGTGCGGGGCTTCTTCATGCCTCGATGGTCCGGGTCGGAGCCGGGCAGGATGGATTCGTAGAAATGAACCTTTTCGTCATGGTAGATCTCATAGCCCAGGTCGTCACGAAGCTGGTCGATAAGTCCGGCTTCGATGAGGGCCAGCGGGGCCGATTCGACGCCTGGCTTGCCCTTTTGGGGGGTTAGTCTCTGATATCTATCTCTACTGGAGTGTTCGTTCGGTGCATACTTACCTGTCCCCCGCTGAACCCCACGGCCACCAGGCCCAGCTGGTTGGGCTTTGAGAGGAATCTCTGAGAAATGGTCGATAGTTGCGTCATTGTTCCTGACAGTCTTGAGGCAGACCTGGGGGTTGCGTTGGGTCAAGGACAGGGACGAGAGCAGGGACAAGCAGTCGTGGAGGGCAGAGAGGGGAAGAAGTCGATAAGCGGAAAGCCGCGCTTTATAACGGCGGAGGGGCGGCCATTGTCTCCGCAGGGACGTAGAAGCGCATTCCAAAGTTCCAACGGAAAAAGAAAAATAAGACTTGCAGAAGGCAAAAGAAGAAGACAGTGGAGCGTCTCTAGATAGCCTGGTGGGTCGCCCAGAGTTACGCAGGCTTAGTGTCGCTAACTCTTGCTCTTAGGGGCATCAGATAATTGTCCGGTGGGTGGGCGCAGGAACTGATGGAAGATGAAAATGCCTCAGATGCCTATTATTTACTATCGCTCGCATGTGCACTGCTATTGTACGTACAGGTATCCTCATCCTCGTGTTGGCCCCAGAATCACTTCGCGTAGAACTTCCTCTGCTTTGGGCGCCTCCACGCGGCCCTTCTCACCGGTGCGCATCATCTGTCCCACAAACCAGCCCAGCTTGCCCAGCTGGTTCTTGCTGCGGATCTGCTCCACCATCTGCGGGTTCCTGCTGATGACCGATTCTGCCAGTGCGACGTACTCTTCCCGCGAGAGCGGCCGGAGCAGCAGGTTCTCTTCATCCAGCAGCTGTGCGATGGGCCGTCTATCCCCGTCGAAAACCATGGCCAGCACGAGCTTCGCGGTCGGTCCCGTAATATGTTTCCGCTGCAGTTGGTCCACTACCGCTGCCAGAGTTCCTGCCGGCACGCGTTCTGCATCCCACGTGGCGTCTGCTTTGGTCAGCAGTCCTCCCAGTTCATGCAGCACCCAATTCCCAGCGATCCGGCCAAGCTTGTCGCTGGTCTCTGCAGCCTGATCTTGCTGGAGGACACGCAGCTCATCCACTACATCCTGATAGTATTCGAGTCTCGCCCCGTCGTCCAACTCAATCAGCGGTTTCGCATCGTCAACAGAAAGTCCGTATTCGGGCCCGACTAGGAGTTCTACCAGCTCGTCTGGCGGAGTCGGAAGGGTTTCCCTCAGGTGGGTAACTAGATCCCCGCCGATGAACAAGGGTGGAATGTCTGGATCCGGCATGTAGCGATAGTCGACAGCACCTTCTTTGCCTCGAAGTCGCCGAGTCTCAGTACTCCCTATTGTCCAACCACGCGTTTCACCTTCCACGACCCCGCCGCTCTCAAGGACCGCTATCTGTCGGTTTTTTTCCGCGATGATGGCATCCTCCACGGCCTTGAAGCTGCTAAGGTTCTTAATTTCTGTGTGCTGGCCGAGTCCGCCGACCCCGTGGTACTCATGGAGCCCCGGGGCCTCGTCCCGTCTCCGGATGGACACGTTCACGTCAGCACGGAGTCCTCCCAGTTCCATTCCAGTCGTGACGGCACCGCATGCTTGCAAGATAGCCTGTATTTTCCTAACACAAGCTGCCGCGGTAGCGGGCGTGTGAATTTGCGGTAGAGTAATGATCTCAATGAGCGGATGCGACACGCGATTGAAGTCGAGGAGCTGCAGGGATGGGGGATATTCTTGCGACTTTGCCGTATCCTGCTCGAGTTGAATCTGCTTGATGTCCACCCGGACCTTGTCTCCGTCCTCCGGAGCGATGCCATCGTAGTCGAACAGGTCGACGTAGCCGTTCCTAGCAAAGGGTTCTACAAGCGTGTTAGAGAAGGCAACACCATATGGGTATCCAGTGACCCGGGATGTTTACCGTAGTACTGTGTAATCTGATATCCTGCAGGTTGGTCGTGATAAAAATAATGCTTTCGGTCGAATCGGCTGACAGGCTGGATATCGCAGTTCAGCGCAACCGCGGCGCGGAGGGCAGGTAATAATGTTGCAATTTGGAATTCCTATTGATCGATCAGCGCGTCTCCAAGCCATAATGATCTTCCTCAGAGCACAAACAGGCTGGCTGCCTGGAAACGCCAGGTCGAACAGGGCCACATTGGAATTGGGGATATCGCTTGTCGAAGTTGCTGCTCCTGTTCGTTCCACAGAGTGAGCCCATGTAACTCCACCAACGCAACACGATTATCCACACACTGGAAAACAACTTGGACTCTGTATCCAATTGTGCGTGTATCTCTATTCCCACCGTCAATTCCCACTTTTCGCGTGAGGCCTCTTCATTCTCCCTCCTTTGCTTCTTGCGAGCCTTCAATGCTTTGGCTTCCTGCTTGAGCTGTTTCCGCAGCGGGATCCGATCTGAAGAGCTTTCAACGGCGGTCTGTAGATAGCGAATGGAGTGGGAAAGGGAGCATTGGAGTAGGGGACTATGTGCTGAAAGCCGAAGCGGCCGGTTGTAGCATTTGCAGCACCGGGAGCAAACGAGGGAGCGGGCTGCTCCGCTGCTTCTGCAAAGCCATTGCCGGAGCATGTGTCTGCAATTCGACAAAAGAAGTCGAGATCTGTATTTATTTCAATTTCTCACTGATGTTGCTGATTGCTTCGGCGGTACAAGGTGGACGCGGTGATGACTTGGTAATTTCGGATGCGGAACGATCGGGTCGCCAGCGTAGGACCGTTGATATCGTAATGGATGCAAGGAATTGAGTGTTGACAAGATCTCTCTCTGCTCCGAATGCTCTGCTGACGGCACTGGGGAAGAAGAAGGCAGGGAGAAGACAGCGTCGGTCGTCCGTTCGTCTTGCTATTATCGGGATTGGCTCGAGGGGCTCGAAGTCGCCGAAGGATTGCGTTGGGCGCCTACGGCATCAACAGAAGAAAAACGCACTGCAGCGTCACGACAACTTCTTCAGTTCACAGCACGGTCGCAGTATGCACGCTGCGGGTTTCGCGCTGCAATAATCGGTTGGCGAGTTAGCTATTCCAATTCCTCTTAGGGTGCCAGCATCACAGGTCGCGACATGGTCTGAGCAGCGCATGGCATGCTTCTTCCATCCTTTTCATCCTTTACTCCCCAGCTATTCTCTTTCTCTCAGCGCTTCTACTATTTCTGTCTACTGTTCTGCAGTGCTCTGCAGCTGCCGTTGAGCCTCATCGTTCGAGATCTCGTCCAGGTACTCGATTTGCTGCCCTCTGCCTGCCAGAAACAAAGAACCTCCAACGTCCACTCGAGCCACCATTCAATGCCTATTCCCCAATGTATCCCCTGCATTAGGGCATTGACGGTCTCATTTCTATACAGATAGCCTCTACTGGATCGGATATCCATACAAAATTGAACTATTTCCGTTTGCACGCGCACCGGAAACCCGTGGCTCTGCAACGTTCGAACTACGACTCATTGATCTCAAACCGTTCCGATCGAAATGCGGCGTCATAAAAATGTCCCTGTTGGTTCTATTCGTAGCAGGAGACTTCGAAGAGACGTGGGCAAGAGAGTTCCCCTGGTGCCTGCAAATCCTCCATCAGCGCCTAAGTTTCCGGATAACCCGCCTGTGATTCCTAGAAAGGAGGCCCCTCAGGCATTGGCATCCATTCATGTGCCTGATGACGCGCCTGGCCATGATTCTCTTCAGAAAGAGCCCTCGCAGAAAGATCTCTCCAAGAAGGCATCGGTCTCTCCTCAGCTGCAGTCCCAGCCGCAGCCGCAGCCGGCCAAGTTAAATGAACCGGCAAAACAGAAGCCCAACGTTTTCGACTTCCTCGACAAAGATGACTCCGATGATACTGATGATTCTAAAGATTCCGACGATTCTGACGACTCTGACAATTCTGGCAAGGCGGATAATTCTAACGACTCCCATGACTCCGTCGATGCCCACGACTCTGATGACTCCAACAGCTCTGGTGGTTCCAGCAGTTCTGACGATGAAGATGACGATGACGATGCCAATGATCCTCACGATTCCCATGTTTTCGATGACTCCCATGTTTCCAGTGATAAACCTCTGTCTCAGGACAGAACAAAAGTCCCCATTCCACTAAACCAGGCTCGTCGTCTCGTAGGACGCCGACCCGACGCCCTACGTGCAGGGCGGAGGCCCCCTGTCAAACCCGCCGCCAGTAGCCGTGGCTGTGATACTTCTGTATCACAGACAGCAACTAGCCCTATTCTGGTGTCCTCATTGGTGTCTAAGACGTCAGCCGACTCGCAGCAACCCCCAACTCCACCAGATGTATCGCCAGTAGCTAATCCGTTACAATTGAGCAAAAAATTCCCCCCAGCGCAAATGCCGCCAGCAACAGGGATGTACGGTTATCCGGCACCCCGGAGCGCCGCTTCTATTCCTGCTGAAAACAGCGCATCCTGGAACTTCTCCACTATGCCGGAAGGCTACTATGCTCCTCTACCACAGGACAATGGCCCTGTGCATAGACTGGACACTCCTCCGTCCCGTTCAAGAAGCCCGGGTGAATATCCTCACCACCGGAGTAGTCGAAAGCTGGCAAAGAGGCCCAAACGACAGCCCGTGAAATCTGGGTATGGGTTTCTCGCCTCTCATCTGGCTCTGTCTCCAGACAACAGTGGCCCCCGATTACCCCCGCTCTATCGAAGGTTTGAGAATGTCAACCACCGTGTGCTTCTTCACCTCCAGGATGAAATTGCGCAGATGGAAGAAGATCTTCGGGCACTCGATGAGTATGAAGAGATGCAGCGTATTGCTATAGCAGAGAAGGAAGGCACGAGAGTCATGCCAGCTTCGCGGCGTATGGATGTTCAATCCCAATTCCATTCATCGCTGCATTACAGGCGCCTGGAACTCATGGACACATTGATCCATAAGACGGAGCAGTACAGTGAGTATTTTCTACTTCGGGAACTTAGTGATGAGGGAGCGGGGACTGATTAGAACTTAACTTCTCTTCTTCTCACATAGACAATGCTCTCAGTGCTTACAGCAAAGTCCTTCAGACCCTCCACGCTGCTTCGGAGAAGGACATCAACGTCTACCGTGCCTGGATGAAGGAGAGACGTCCGATTGCAAGCGTGGAAGCTCGCTTCCTGGAACACAACAAAGACCTCGTATCTCTTACTGCACTGCCAGCGCCAGCACCGGAGTTGGAGACTCCTCGCATTCCTAATCGGGCCACCACCTATCCGCCCGGTGTCATCGCAGCCGTGGCGATCCTATTACCTTTGATATTATTCGGAATGGTGTCAGAGTTCACCGGACGTCTGGCTGTGGTGGTCGTTGTCGGCGGCGCCGTCGCTGCGAATTGCCTAACGGATCTGGAGCGTTTTACTAATTCCCGAGATGGGTGGAAGTATGTTGCTATGTAAGGTTTCCTCTTCCTCTCACAGTTGATGCAACCCTCATTATCGTCTGATCTATACTTATTTTCCCCCTTTTCTCCAGATATATCTGTATTATGACAAGCGCTGCCTTGTTGGTCCCTTGATATTTCATACCAGAGATTTATGGAGGGAATAACGAAGAGACAAACGGATGAATTCGAGCTTGACGGGCTCTTTGATACCCTCTTTTGGAGTTCATTTGGAATTCAGTCAGCAAGCCGAAATGGGCTATATGTGATTATTTTCTTTTGCGATATCTGTACAAATATACTTATTTTGTACTTTCTTCATGTCAAGTTTAGCGTACGGCACAAATGAATATACATCAACCCAATTTAAGTAACAATGATAGAGGTTAAACAGAAGCTACGTTACTTGAGTTCATTCTGCTATATCCACATCCCTACCTTTTCATAGACTCTAACAAACCAGCGCTGTAAATAATGTTCAGGTTGACTTTGCCAACTTCTTCCGCATATTCAAAATTCTGCTCGTGGCCTCATCAAATGCCTCCCTATCCAGCGTCCCTACACTCAATGCCTTAGCTAGCGCCGTGACAATCTCCTGGCCCTGAGTGACATTTTTCGCAGCAGCCAGAATGATATCCATGCCCGCGCGACTGGCCAGGATAGCTCTATTTGTATCATCCCCAAACGCCTCAAGGGCACCGGCCTCAATCGCATCGCTGATCGTGACACCCTTGAAACCCAAGCTACCCCTCAGTTCATGCTTGATCCATTTCTCGCTCAGACCAGCCGGATACTCTGCGTCAAAGGCCGGGTAGAGCGCCCACGACGGCATGACCATGTCCAGACCAGCAGCGATGGCTGCTTTGTATGGCACTTCATCGATGAAGCGGATATCATGAAGGGAGACGTTGAGCTGGACAGGCACTTCGTCCGTGTTCTCGTCCGACGAAGCAGAGCCCAGGCCCGGGAAATGCTTTGCCGTGGCAAGTATTCCTTTCCCTTGCTGCGCGGTGGTGAATGCCGCACCGCAGATGCCGGCCAGCGTGGCGTTCTGGCTGTACGACCGGCCGTACTGGTCATCAAAGTCGCCGGGTGTCCGGAAGATGTCCAGGACAGGCGCGAGGTTGGCATTCATGTTGTATGCCGCGAGGGCGGAGGCAGCGTCCGAACCTGCCTGTGTCGCTGCTTGCTGGGGGTCTGATGCTTGTCCGATCTCCTTCTCTGACGAAACTGGGCCTCCGGGCAGTCGACGTACCTCGCCGCCCTCTTGGTCCGTCATGATCAGAAGGGGCGTCCCGTTGTAGGCTGGACTCTTCGCATAGGCAGATTGCCAGCTCTCGACTGCCGCGGGAAGGTTGTCGTTGACATTGTCACCGAATAGGATGACACCTCCCACTAATCCTTGCTCGATGTAAGTCGATAGCTCTGTCGGCGGCGTTGCTCCCGTATACGAGTAGATGACATGGTAGGCAGCCTGCACCTTCAGATCCTCCAGTCGAAAGGCCACCGGTAGGCCCGGTAGCAATGTCAATAAGAACGCAATTGAAGCAGTCGATTTCATCCTGAAGAAATAAGAAAGGCAAGCAGGGGGTTTGGTTTTTCTTCATCCATTTTGATCCTCGGGAAATATGGCGGATTTAAATATAGCGGACACCCTCTGGCTCTTGCTTTACTCCGTAGACCTTCGGAGCAGCAGAATATGATAAGTTTCCTTGGTCCTGGTTGAACGATGTACATGCCATGGACCCATCAATGTAGCATTTTTGTGTCGATCAAGGGGGAAATTAATTAGACGTTCTGCAGGAGTCTTCAGTGTCCGGAGAAACAACATGCTGTGTGTGGTTGTTTCGGGCTGCAGACGATGCTCTCGGAGTGAACTGCTCTCTTGACTAGCCAGATTCAGTCTTCTCTATCTCTCTTCTGTTTTCAATCTGTTATTGTCTGCTGTTCAGTAGCTTCTAGCGAGTTGATTGTATTTTTCAAGAGAGTTAACTGCTACCTTACATCCCCTTAGAAGTACTTTCTAGCTGACGTAATTCTTCCCTACAGTTAAAAGATGACTCTCGAACCTGCAGGAAGAGAAAATAGGAAAGGAAATATTGAGTTCTCTCTATCAGAACAATCAATAATAAAAGCTGGAGACGAATAGTTTGATATCAGGTCAAACAGGTAAAGTCGCCTTCCTCTTCTAAAAACAAGATCGATAATCGTCGGAATTAATACAACACGAGTCAATGCGAGCTTCAATAAACTGGGCCTTTTTTGTTCTTCGCAGGGCAACAAGGTCTAATAATATCTCAAGTACGGAGCAGTTCCGATGAAGAGGCGAGAAAGAACAGATAATAATAAGAACTATCAATCAACACGAAATGTGACAACTCCATAACATTGTCCGCTACCCAAGTCCCGCGTCTAAGAGATGGAAAAGAAAGAAAAGAAAAAGGTCAAAAGAATCATGAGGGACTCGTATAATCCTCACCATTAATCTATTCATTTCATGCAGGAACAGGGGTGTTGTTCTGCTTCCGTGGTGTGGCACTTCTTCCCTGTTCGCTGCTTTGTGATGGCTGCCGTGAGAAACCTGGCTGCGGTGTTGCAGACCCTCGCCGACTCTGGCTTGCTGCTAGCTGCGTCTTGTTACGATCCATCAGAGTAGCTTGCTCGGCGGCAGTTCTTGCATACGACGCCGGGACTGTGGAAGCTTGGTAAGGAGTCGAGGATGGCGGGGCTTGGTTCGATGGATAATTGGCGTAGTTGGGGGGTTGTTGCTGAGCCAGATATCGCTGCTGTGGGGTGTTGGCGCCTGTGGCTGCATAAGGTGTTCGCTGTTGAGCGCCATAGGCAGGCTGCTTCTGAGGAGACGCACTCCGCGCTCCACCGAACGCTGCGTTGTAGGGCTGAGGACCCCGTGTTGTGTATTGCTGCGGGGACGCCTGCGCTGACGGTGTACCCGGCTGCCCCGAATATGGATTATAACCATTTTGCGCTTGTCGCTGGAGATTGTATTGAGGAGTTGAATACGGCGCAATATAGGAGCGCTGGGATGGAGTGCCCGGTGCAACAGGCCCCGAAAATTGCCCTGGAGAATAAGCGCCTGAAGCTGACTGCCTTCCGTAGTATTGCGCTGTTTGCTGAACGCGCGTATTGCCGGCATACACGCGTTGGTTATATGCTGATTGCGACCCCTGGTAACTTCTGGAACGTGAAGAGGAAGTTATAGAAGCCCGGCCAGTCGGAATATTTCCATGGCCCACAGCTGCTGCGCGCTCCTGCTGTAATGTGAAATCATCCTTTTCCATGGTACCGCAATAATCCGGATTGTCGACTACTAGCCTCTGGCTGATGTTGAGTTCTGCTAATTGGTCACCATTCAATTTTGCAACGGCATAAGGTGGCAGGTTAGAGACAATAGCAACCAGGCTGGACTTCAATGTCTCAAAGACACACTGTTCCGCTTCAGACGGCGTGCTGGGGGTGCCGAGGTCTGGAGATTTCTCCTCGCTTTTCGAAGTCTGACCACTTGCAGTTGGCGTGTCCAAGTTGCGGATTCTCTGGTAGGAGCTGAGGGTTTCTAGCAGCCCCGAGACTTCGCCCAGGACCTCATCCATCTCATTTAAGTCTTGGTCTTTGCGTGCATCAATACGCGCAATCTCGCTTGCAGATTCATCAGGTTCAAAAGCCTTGATACACTCTTCGAGAGAACTTTCATCAAGTTCGCCGACTGTGTCAGGCTGATAGTCCCCAGAGCCTTCAGATTGTTGAATTGAGAGTAGCTGTTGCAGGCGCTTCGATCCTCGTGAATTCCACCATACTAGGTCTTTCGAGTCCACTTGCAAAATAGCACCAGAGCTGTCAAACGAAGGTGCGAACGACGAATAAACACCCTGCAAAGCAGTCGGGTCATCTTCTGTCCACAAAGTTGAGTCTTCAGGCTTCTCCTTGGCAACATCCCCACTGTCACGTTGCTCCAAAGGCTGCTGTTTTTGTTTACGGCCCCAAAAAGAAGGGGACGAAGTAATCCCGCCGTATTGCAGCCAAAGACCCGACGGAAGATATGCCAAAGAGTAATTGTTCCATTCCCCTGGGAAAGCTGTTATATCCGTTGCCGCGTCAAAAGGGTCGATCCAGTTCTTGGAAGGGGGCCTGGTCTTGCGTGGTGGCTCCAACTGAGGTAATGTCAGGCGTGGAGCGAATACCTCACCAAACTTTCTCTGTGTGGTACCCGGATTAAAAGGAACAATTTTGGTAGCGGTGATACCGTTTGGTAATGCGCCATCTCGCAATGGTGTCTGCACCTCCACAGACTTCTGCAGCCCATCCTCCAAGGAAGGTAGCGGAACCTTCACGGATTTCTGTAGACTTGAGAATAGCTGCTTCGGGTTCGAAGGGTTCCCAAAAAAGGTTAATGCCACTTTCTCTTCTCGAACACCCACATTCGAGCTAGGAAATTTCGCTGGAGCCTCCGCATCATCTGAATGTTCCATTTTGACATCGGATCTGTTCTCATGCGACGCCTGACGGAAGATGGTATTCAAAGTCTTCTTGAACGCTGCTATACGGTTAACCACCTCTGTCAAGGGTGCACCTTCGGCCGAACCACCATTTGTGGTGATTCCTTGAGACTGTTTTCTTTCAATAACCGAGGAAGACGCCTTCTCAATATCACTCAAGAACTCTTGAACAGTGCTATAACGGCCCGAATCAACTCGAGACTGTATGGTAACGTTGGTAGAATCGTCCTTGTCTTCAGACACCTTTGCTCGCTTCGATCGCGGTTTAGAAGATGACGAAGGGAACGGACACGTCAGGAGTTGGAGATCCTCGTCGTCCCTAGTAGAAAAAAATTTTGTCTGTTAGTGTCAAATAATGAAGAACTATTACTAAAATCAAAACGGAACGCGTACTTGCTCAATATCTTGACGACATTTCGCAAAGTCTCTGCGAGTTTTGTCTTTTCCTGCGACTGGGCGGCAGGCGAATTGTGATCTTGAGCAGACTTCTCATCATGACTCTGCACGCGCTTTCGCTTTCCCGTTGTCGACGGCGCCGATAGATCGGAAGTGATGGGATTGGGTTCACTGTTTGTGGTAGGCATCAAGCTGGCGTCTCCGCCTTCGTCGGCGCTCATGGCTTTTAGATCGGCCGGGGTTTGCGATGTTTCTGTGACGCGAAAACACTGGCGACGCCCGTTAATCGTTAAGGAATTCCCACGGCGGTTAGAACACCACACTCAAAGAGAAATACGCAAACCAGTTTAAAATGACTGGAAAGTGTGTGTACACGAGATTCCCATCCACAAGGGAGCTCGCGTGCTAGGGTCCTCGATCTACGAGCGGGTGCACCAATGCGAGGGCGACGGCCCAGTACGATTTAAGAGGATGCGTTCGCGACCAGAGAGGATTCAATACCGTTTAACGCCAACGCCACCACAACGCGGAAGTCCAGAAGGAAGTAAGAAGGCCACTGGACAGACTTCAGTCGAAGAGTTAATAAAATGAAAAAGAAATGCGACCGACAAAAGCCTGGGGGAGATCCTGCGCCTGTCGAGCTGGAGCAGTGGCCGGAACTGCGAGGGAGATCGTTTCTCCTCCTGCGACGGCATGCACGTGATAATAGCACGTGATATTGGTTTTAATTTCGCTGAGAAAGCACTTTGACCGGCCTCGATTATCTCCCCAGCGCCTCTGGATGCGTCCCGTCTACACTCTGCAGCGGCTTCCACATGATTCTCTACATGGATGTCAGTGGCTTTGAATCATGTTCCGAGCTATTCGGGGGTTCTGTCGTTAAGAGTGGCTCAATTGCTCAACTGCCGGAAGGTAGCGGTTTCCTGCAGCGTTTCTTTGATGGGGTTTGCTCCTTTGCTGATTCTTTTCCATTCTAGGGCGTTAATTTTTCCTATTTGGTGAACGCTGTTGCTTGCTGCCATGTACGGTCACTAGCATTCTCAACTTGTGCCGACCCAGCTATTCTGCGAACGGAGCTGCGAGGGAGCCAGCAAAATGAGGACACTTCCTATGATATGTGGAATGTGCTGCAATCTCGCTCCCAGATCGATGATTGGGATGCACGCGATTCAACGCAAGAGGGCCAGTCTCTGAATTCTCGCCAGAGGCGAAAGGCATCCCTGAAACCAGCAGGACCTACCAAGTACCTGTTGTCTGCTCTTCGGCATGCTAGGCATGAGTCCGACAGTGCGCCTCATTCGGGGGCTGAGCCAACGCTATCCTATACTCTGCATCCGGAAACTATGCAAAAACAGAAATATGGCGGACATAAGAAACAATCGAGAGGATGCAGGCTATCTCTTCAGACAGTTGTCGCAGATTACATACAATTCGTTGAGCCTCTCTTGACCCGGACATTTGACTTGCGGGATGGGAAATGGACATCCGGTTTTTCTCGGTTGGACGATGCTTTGAAAATAGCGTTCTCTGCTGAGAACGTCAAGTATCTAAAAAACAGGGGTTATCGTCCTATGGATGTGGTAGCTTGGGCGTGGATACTCCGGAGCAACAACAACCACCAGGCAATTCTGCGTATTCTTGTTCTGGAAGAAGACCTTAAAATGAAACATGGGCCTTCTAGTAGGGGCGTTCCACTTTTCATTCCGCTCTTTCTGTTACGGCGATCGGTCTCTGATGCTAGGACGTTTCGTCTGCTACTTACCTATTGTTTGCATCTCATCAGCGGCCAATCGCCTCCAAGTCCTCGTTATAGAATTGGGTCTGGGGACTCAGAATCTGGTATCCAACCCGAGTCACGTCGGCAGATGAAGTCCTCAATGGAACCTCCTACATGTATGAGCCTCGTTATTCGCCTGCTTCGCCACGCTCGTCAGGTTTGGCCACAGGCACAACTCCCAATAGCGCGTGCATTTGCACGGTACCTGAGTGATTTGAGCATTGACGAGTCGAATACAAGCAAGAGGAAGTCCCTAGCGGAGGTAGAATTCGAGTTGAATCGGTTCAAAACAGAGAAATTCAACCGACTTCTCTGGCTTCTTTCGTTACCCTCCAAACAAAACCCATTCGTGTCGATCCCTATCCAGCAACGAGCGCAGTTCGAGATCCTCAAGATAATGGCCTCACATAAGCCCATCCTTCCCGTCGAGCGACGAGGCTATCAGGGCATAATTGCCGTCCAGCTTGCCCATAAAAAGACTCCAGCAGAGAGGCAATCCGCGGAATTGAAAGCTCCCTCCTGGCCGCCATGGAAGGAAGACAAGCTGGGAATCGACTCTGAAAGGGGCATTGAGGGTATGGAGAGCCGTGCAATACAAGTCATGGCTCAAATGACAGGGGCTGGTTATTCTCGCACTCGCTGGGAAGAAGTCGCGTCTATTTTAGCTGGCTGGGACACTGATCGAAGTCCAACAATTCAGACTAGAGCCCTGATGCCTCGGTCCCGCTCTTTGCGTGGACGACGCCCGGGTTCACCGGACCAGGAAGTTGTTTGGATAGCCCGAATACGCGCCACACGCACAGTACGGGAAGCCTGGGCATGCTTTTTGTCTTACCAAGATCAAGGGTTTCCTCCGCGCGCGGGTATCTATGCTGCAATGGCAGAAAAGCTTATCTACCGAAAAAAGGCGATTGAGAACGGATTCGAGAAAACAACACTCGCTTTACCTGGTGACTGCCTAGAGGTATTTCCAGAACCTGCCTCTGCTCGGGATGTGATATACGTCCGTACAGAACCGCCGACGTTGGAAGATTTCCTTCAGCAGATGTTTGCGCAAGGGATACGGCCCAGCGGAAGATTTCTGGCATTGCTATTGCGCTTTGCTCCTACTTTCAATTCAGGCCTGCATTATCTCCGTCGCAGTGACCTTCCCGCAAGCCAGATTGAAGCCCTGTGTAGCATTCCCTGTAAACTCTCTGACTACACCGTTCGGGATTCCCGGGCCCTGCATGAGTTGCCAGTGTATATTTTTGCGGCCTTCATAGAGTTTCTGTGCAAATCTTCGAATTTTGATCCCCTGTACAAAGCTGGGCATGATGTCTCTACTGCCGATGTTTTCCCGATAGCTATGGGCGAGGACAGGGTGGCTGCGTCCAAGGCGACAACACTATTTCAGCATGCTGAGACGTCATCGGCGGCTGAAGATATACCTCACCCACAAGTGCTACGGAAGGCTGTTCAGCTATTGCGGCTGCGGAAAACAGAGTATAGCCCGGCATGGATCAGCCTTCTATCATGTCTCGCCCACGATCGGACCAGTTTGAAGTTTAGTCGGAGCGTTCAGCGCATTCTTGCTTGGCATGAAATTTCAGAGGTCTTTGACTGGATGGAAGAGCTTCAGGTTAACTCTGGCTTCCGAGGGTTTATGTATCTTTGCCAAGGATTTTCAGGAGCAGTGGTGGCTGGTGTTGTACATTCGGATTCTGCGGCAAGAGGTCTGGCGATGGTGAGAGGAGCTACTTGGAACAGAAAAACGGCGCATCTCAGACGTGTCTACGAGACGTTTGAGGATATGGTCCATGGCGGACTCCGTATCCTTAAGGACCATTTTGATCAGCTTGTCCTTCCGAATCCCAGGACCCGTTTGTTTGCCCCTAACAATGGTCCTAGACCCGAAATTGAACCTCTCCCGATGCTTCATGTCCCCTTTCCAGCTGCCCTCCATGCATTCATCAGAGCTCTGGGGGTCGCTGAAGATTCCGATGGTCTGTTGAATCTCCTTCGTTGGATGAGTCAATCTGCAGCCTCCCTGAAAGAAGTCTCCGATGAACTTTCAAACGGCGAGAGAATGACACGACGCTGCTTGGTAGCGATTCGTGTATTCCTTGAAGGCTCCTGGAACCAAAGGAAGTGGTCGGCATCAGCAATCAACCGGACGTGGTCTTTTCCATTCAATCATGGCTTTACGAGTGAGAGTACGGTTAGCACTGGAGGGTGTCATAATGATTCACTTGTCTTCTCGGATCCAATCGTCCAAGAAGCGCATGATATCATCCAGGCGACTCCTGAGTGGGGATCATGGCCAACCGACGAGGAGGTGCAGGAGTATATATCCGGACATGGAGGAGAAGACGAGGCGTAGCTGAAGGCAGTAGATATTTTTCTGTTTTTTTTTTTTTGCTATATAGACGATTTGTACTTGGTAGATACCCTGATTGAAATCCATGCTTGTTCCATCTTCCATTTCCCCACACTTCTTAGCATTGCCAAGCTAAATGAATCCTTGCAGCTTCTCCGCATCCAACTTCAAGCTCTAGTTTCAACGATCAGAGCTGTCATTGACAACTGCAACATGACTCCGCGACTCGCTTGTTACTCGTCGCTACCATTTGGCTGGCGATCTGCCTTGCAAATTCGAGTTGCTGTTTCCAGATTTAGTACTGCCTCCGAAGATGCCGTGATCAAACCTCAACAGATCCCTGCACCGGGCTCGGGACATATCAGGGTGCTTCAGCTTAACAGACCCGAGGCCAGAAATGCCCTCTCAAGACAATTGGTAGACAGCCTGTCCGAACACATCCGCTCGATATCATCCGAACAAGGAAATGGCCCGACCAGAGCCTTGGTGCTTGCCAGTAATGTGGACTCAGCATTCTGTGCGGGAGCAGACTTGAAGGAGCGAGCGAACATGACAAGTCAAGAGTGCGTAGGAAACATCTTTCCCCCCCCCCTTTCCTCGATTGTCTCTTTGTTTGTTAAAGACTGAAACTTAATGTCACCGTCTTTCCTTCATCTACAGGACCCAGGAATTCTTATCAAAACTCCGAGCCACGTTCCGTGATCTATCAGCATTACAGATTCCTACGATATCTGCTATTGATTCTACGGCGCTCGGGGGTGGTCTAGAACTCGCACTATGCACACACCTACGCGTCTTTGGGTCATCCAGCATTGTCGGCCTCCCTGAGACCAGACTAGCCATCATCCCGGGAGCCGGCGGCACCTACCGCCTCCCCGGGTTGATAGGAGTGAACCGCGCGAGAGACATGATCCTCACAGGCCGCCGCGTCTCAGGACCCGAGGCCTATTTCATTGGACTCTGTGATCGCCTCGTCGAGGTGCTGCCAGAGGAGTTGGAAAAGGAGGGCGTTGCGAGAGAGAAGGTTCTGAAAGAAGCGATCAATCTTGCTCTGGAAATTTCAGAGGGAGGTCCCATTGCTATCAAGCAGGCGCTGAAGGCTGTAGAAGGGTTTGAGAGGGGCGAAGAGGCTGAGAATGAGGCGTATGAGGGCGTGTTGGGAACGGATGACCGGGTCGAGGCTCTCAGGGCGTTCATCGAGAGAAGAAAGCCGGCTTTCCGGGGGAAGTGAGAGGAGCCTTTTCGTATGCTTATGATCGACTGTACTTATATGCCCAGTTGATAACTAGCGTTGGCATTTACTACCTCTACCTCCACTGGTCAGTTAACTAGTTAACTAAGTTAACGTATTCCACAAACGAGCGGCCACCTCCGCTCCGATTTCCACCCCTAGGTGAGATTTTAGAACCTTTATTAACAAAGCAATTGCATTTCTATTAAAAACTAATTACTAATTGGATTAGGACATCTAACTCTAGCATGTCCCCAAATATGACAATAAGAACACTGTGGCGCTCATATGTGTGGCCCAACTGCAGAAAGCACTGGATCTATAGGCATAGTATCCTGAGCTTCAGAGACTTCTCATGCTAAAATTGCTCTAGGCCCCTCTGAACAGTGAAGCCTTCTGCAGTAGCTAATTGTCTAGCAGAGTATTTTCTCATTTGAAGCTGCTTCTCATTAGAAGCGCGTAATATGTGTATCTCTTCACATGCAAGAACAAGCTCATTAAGATGTAATTCATACCCTTTAATAAGCTTGTCTAATCGTGTTTCTAATGAAGATGGAGGGCTTTGTGAATGTTCCCTAAGCAGCTTTTTCACTGTAGATGCCTGCTTTTCTAACTGCTAAGTTGTATAGGGTGTTTTAAATGCTGAATTGGTTGACTGGCTGCCTAGTGGTGTAGGGGTCTTTAGTTGAATATTTAACTGACTGAGCACCTTCTCTGGATTAAATGGAACTAGGCCAGCATCTCCAAAACTATTTTGAATGGTTTCTGCTTTAAAAGCCCTTCTGTGAGCTTCAGGAAAGGCTTCTAGGAAGTCAAATTTATCAATATGATTGATCCCTAATCATATTTGCTGTTCCACTAAGCTTTTATATGCCTTTTTTAAAGGCGCGAAACAGCCTACATCTAAAGGCTGAAGCTTATGAGAAGAATGTGCAGGCATATAGATAAGAATAATATCATTCTAGCTGCATATTTGGTTGAATTAAGGTGTGAGATAGCTGCTATGGCCATCTAAAATAAGCAGATGATATTTTCCTACAGAATAGCCAGTAGTAGTGTAAAGGGGGGCATACATGCGTTGTTCCCAGCGACAGGAACCGGGTTGTGGATCGAAGGATCTCAGGAATGGATATACAAGACAATGCCGCTATACCTCACGGCGCTGAACGTTCTAGTAGGAAAACGATATAACAAAAGAAGAAACACAACGACGGAGCCTCGCTCCTATATGACAATGATACTAGTGAAGCAACCTAGAAATCAAAGGAATGCTCCATTTCTCGTAACTATCTGGGAGAAAACCCTCCGTGAGTACTCTTCAGCCACGGACTCCACCATACCTTAGTATGTCGGAGACTGCGGCCCTACGGCGTTCTAGGATAGAAAATATGAGGAATCTAGGGTTCCGCAGTGCCCCCGGCACAGTAGCAGGAATAAAGTGCTTTTGAAGCTAATAAAGTCTAATTTCATCTGTAGTCTAGCTATTTGGACTAAATTCAATTCTCTAGTTACGTGGAGGTCCTGATCTTCATACCAGCCCTCTATATGAACCTTTCCTTTGAAGATAATGTATGGTGGAAGCACCTATCCAGTAGAGTTAATGCATTCAATAGAAGTAACCCATTCTCGAAAACAACTCCGCACTGACCAAACTGACCCCTACGTTTAGGGGGTCAGCGCCCTCAAAACCCATATCATCTTATAGCTCTCATTGAGCTGAATATCTCTCCCTATCTTCATTTTCTGAGCCTACATATATCACCCACAAACCAAGCGCAAAAACAGGAATTTCCCCTGAAAATTTTGTTGTGGCATTCCACAGAACAGAATACAAAGACCCACACCAACCAACTGTGCAGCTCTGCACCAGCCAACCATAGCTTAAGGCACCAACAACCAAGCTTAAGTTATAATACCAACAACAACAAAAACAACAACAATATCATAATCTTTACACAGCATCCTTAAGGGAAAAGATTAACTCTATATCTTAGCAGATACTAGTTCAACCTAGTCCTTCTACTGGATATATCTATATCCAAATACCACTAGGACTGCTTGAAGGAGCTTCTTGAAAACATCTAGTACAGTAGCTAGGGTGAAGCCCCTCTGTGCTCTATTGGATCCCTGCTTGAAGCTCTCTAGGACTATATAATAGCCTAAGGCAAATCCTATTGGGGGCTAAAGGTTATGGGACTAGTATCACGGTGCTGGACCAACGTACACCGTATGACGGTCCGGGGGCCTGTTCTGCCTGTACTGACCGCCCCTGCACGTGCCTGCGAGGGAAATATCTCGAACCTCTGTCTCGATCTTGTGGTAGCTCTTCGAGCTACGTTCTGTCTACCTGCCTGTACAATAGCTTGCCTGCCTGTCTGCTTGTGTGTTCTTTCCAATCTATTTCAGTTTCCTGATCACCCGAATCCGCACCTTGACACTATGCCTAGATTGGTCTCCCTGTTTTTTACATCCTAGAATCTAGATGGGTCTCTCTTTTTTACTATCCTGAGATCTGGATAGAGCTTAGATATGAGCTCAACATAGCATTTATTTTAAATCTATGCCTAGATTGATCTCCCTGTTTTTAACATCCTAGGATACAGATGGACTTCCCTTTTTTTTTCCTCCCTTTTTTTTTTTTTTTTTTCTTGGAACTTCCTGTGCTGGCTTACAGCCCTACTCCCAGCCCTAGCCTCAGTAAGGTTGTGGTTGGTATGGTTGCTTAGTCAGCACCCGCACCCTGCTCCCACACACACCACCCAAAAATTTTGGAGAGCGCAGCGATACAGAGCGAAGAAGAAAAGGGAAGCCCTTCCTCTAGTTCTCTAATTAGAGAAAAGCACAATAGCTACAAGACAGATACTAAGCTCCTATTTTCAATGAGGTGAAACCCAGGAAAACGCCTACCACTTTTTCAAGAGAAGAGGCAAACTGAAAGGCAATTTCTTATTGTTTATGCAGAGAATATGCCTATATTAACTGCTCTGGTGTGCACGTGCAGCTAGTCCCATAACCCCTAGCCCCCAGTGGGATTTGCCTTAGGCTATTATATAGTCCTAGAGAGCTTCAAGCAGGGATCCAGTAGAGCACAGAGGGACTTCACCCTAGCTACTGTACTGGATGTTTTCAAGAAGCTCCTTCAAGCAGTCCTAGTGGTATTTGGATATAGATATATCCAGTAGAAGGACTAGGTTGAACTAGTATCTGCTAAGATATAGGGCTAATCCTTTCCCCTAAGAATGCTGTGCAGGGACCATGGTATTGTTGTTGTTTTTGTTGTTGTTGGTATTGTAGCTTGGGCTTGGTTGTTGGTGCCTTAAGCTATGGTTGGCTGGTGCAGAGCTGCACAGTTGGTTGGTGTGGGTCTTTGTATTCTGTTCTGTGGAATGCCACAACAAAATTTTCAGGGGAAATTCCTGTTTTTGCGCTTGGTTTGTGGGTGATATATGTAGGCTCAGAAAATGAAGATAGGGAGAGATATTCAGCTCAATGAGAGCTATAAGATGATATGGGTTTTGAGGGCGCTGACCCCCTAAACGTAGGGGTCAGTTTGGTTGGTGCGGAGTTGTTTGAGTGCAGAGATTACAATGCAAAATGTAATTTTATTATAAAATAAGGTTCAATAACTCTGTACAGTCCAGGAAAGAAAGAATAAAAAAAAAGAAAGCACCAAAATTTATTCAAGATAGAGGAAGTCTTACTGGTTTACAAGGCCAACAAAAAAATTCAGCAGATAAAGAAATTACTTTAACAGCAATTATCTCAGAGGCAGCAGAAGCTTGTTAAATGTAGTAATTGTAGTCAGACTGGCCATAATTGCTTTAAGATGTCCTGTTAAATAGCCTTCATTTATTTGGTATATAGAAATATATTGAATTCGTTGATAATTCCACAGTTGTACGAACCCATAGCTAATTCCATGGTGCCCAGCAAAAAAGCTGTAACGTAATCGGTAAGCGAGCGGATCACGCAAGCGAGCGGATCACTGCCCGTACAATCTTGACCATGGACGAAAAAATGGCTAATTTAAGCCCCAAGAAAATGCATTTATCTATATAAACTAATTCCTATTGCGATTAGGACATTGCAATCGCCTATGTCCTAAAACATGACAGTCACTGCAGCGTGGGGGGGCCCGTTTAGGGTGTTGCTCTGCTTCCACTGCTTGTTCTGTAGATACAGTTGGTATAGCTTCATCAGTCTGATTCCTGCGTTGAATGAACTCCTGGCCTTCCTGTATAGAAAAGCCCTCTTCAGTATCTATCTGTCGCCTAGATTGCTTTTTTTTTGAAGCTGCTTTTCATGTGCAGTGCGTAGATCTTGGTTTTCCTTTGCAAGAAGGATAGCATTATTCATAGCCATTTCACACCCCTTTATAAGCTGGTCTAAAGCAGCTTTAGTTGGGGTAGAAGGACTATGTGTATGCTCCCTAAGCAGCTTTTTAAGTGTAGTTTCCTGCTTTTTTAACTGGTTGAGATTGTGAGGTGTTTTAGGAACTGAATCAGTTGATCGGCTGCCTGGTGGTGTAGGGGTCTTAAGCTGGATATTAAGCTGACTGAGCACACGTTCAGGGTTGAATGGAATAAGGCCAGTTGCTGAAAAGCCACTTTTGATATTATCTGCAGAAAATATCTCTGTATGTGCCTGTAGATAGGCCTCAAGGAAGTCAAATTTGTCAATGTGATTGAAGCCAAGCCGCATCTTATTCTCTACTAAGCGGCCATATGCACGCTTTAGAGGAGAAAAACAACCAACATCCAGAGGCTGTAAGAGATGTGATGAATGTGCAGGCATGCAGATTGGTATAATATCATTCTCACTGCAGATTTGATCAAACTGAGGTGTTAAATGACTTCCATGGCCATCCAGAACCAGGAGTTGATATTTCCCAGTCATATGACTGGTAGTTGTTGGGATAAAGACTTTTTGAAGCCATCGCAGTCCAATTTTATCAGTTGTCCATCCATTATCACTGACTTCAATGTGCCAATTATGTGGTAAAGCTGTATCTTGATACCATCCTTCAATATGGACCTTTCCTTTGAAGATAATGCACGGCGGGAGCACCCATCCAGTAGAGTTGATACACTCTATAGATGTGACCCATTCTCGATTGCCTGGCTGTATAAGAAATGGCCGGCTAGTCATCTCTGCTCTAGTAACCACTTTAGCAGTGGCTACTAGGCCCATTGCAAAGCCAGTCTCATCAAAGTTGTAAATATCCTCATATGCAATGCCATGCTGCATAATAGTGATTTGGATGCGGTCAAACCATTCCTGAATGATCTTTGGGTCTTCACATTTAGCACGCTTATGATTATAGCGCCTTGAGAATCGGGTTTTAATTTCATCATGCCGGTTGATAAAGTTGTATACCCATTTTTCACTGACAGTCTGGGTAGTAGTTGAACCGCGCTTTGAAAGTAGGATGTTGGCCATTTCTCAAACATGGGATGGTCGGGGAGCCGCTCCGCGTCGATCCATTGATAAAATCCATTGTATAAGCGATTCCTCTTCATTTTGAGTCATTTTATGATTGTTTGCGCGTGCTTCAGCCCGAAAAGTATGCCCATTTAAGCGCCGCTGGAGTGTGGTATAAGGCACATGATAGATGCGTGCAGCTTCGCGAATAGTGTGGATTTCCTTCTTTTTCAAAGCTGATACTGCAAGTAGAATCCTCCCCTCTTGCTCAATTGAATCTTTTGAATTTGTACGCACTTTTGGTGGCATGGTGGTGGGTTGAATTGCTTCAACTTTTTTGATGGCAGTCAAAATGCGTTTTGTGATCCGCTCGCTTGCGTGATCCGCTCGCTTACCGATTACGTTATCTCTCGGTGTCTGATTACGTTACGTTAACCCACGACATGATGATATAAGCAATTGTCATGTGCATCTTGAATCTGTCTTTGCTACTTCTGCTTAATATTATCGACGGCCTCCTGACTTCCGTCATCACCTTCTTAGACTGTTATTTGCATACTCTTTTTTAAAAGATGTTTGTATGCAGCCTGGTACGTCGCGCTGTATTGCGGCTTCTTCTAAGGGCCGTTCTGTCATGGCTTACTCTTGCTCTTCTATGGGTTGCGCTTCCGTTTCCTTCTCGTGAACACGGCCATAGCGACAAGTGTAATTACGTTGCCCATACCCTCCGGTCAGGCAACGAACTCACAAGAGTCTACCGGTAGGCAATCACTTTCTCTGGTCCTTGAATTTGAATGCTGATAGTGCCTGGATCTAGGTTCGAAAGCTTCGGCCTCGCGGAGGACTATGACGGCTTTGCATTGGATTATCAACTGAACCTCGAAGACTCAACACTCTCAATTTCTGGAGCAGAACCATTGCCTGTTCGACAGCCATTTGCCGGCGTGCATGGCAATGAAGAGAAAACACAGATCGTCAACGTGACTGCACGAAGAGGATTTGCGGATGGTGCTAACCTCCCATGGTTCCCATTCGCAGACGCCATTCTTCTGTCTTCGATTATCGAACGCAACCCTATTGAACTTCCAGTTAAGATACAGTGGACAGCGACTGAGAGTGAACAGACCATGGAAGTCCAGACATTGAGATCATCGTCTTTGCTCCAGATTCAGACGAGCAGCGATGATCTGTCGACTCTTGCTGCTCCTGTTCCCGAGTCATCAGAGTCCATGTCGCCTTCATACACGTATCCTATCCGCGTTGCGATCATCAGTGTCCTTGCTCCAACTTCTATCTTTCTCAACGATCTATTTGGAGACAAGCTTGTAGATATAGTCATGGGTCTTATGCCTGTCTTCTTTGTAGGCTCTATTGTTCTCTTAGTCTTCATGCTTGGAGTTAGCAGAAGAAGGACAAGGACACTCCCTTCCAGGGACTCAAGTGATGCCTTTCAGGGCAGCGTTGCAGTGGGACAACAAGAGAGTTCGTATCTCTCTATGACGAAGGAGACCGAGTTCGATATTGAAAAGAACTGATAGATTCTATATACTCCGTTACTCCTAAGCAATATAGCCGCCCTGTGATCTACAAACGCCGAACGGTTAACTTGATTACATCTTGCCTGGATCAGGACTCACTGTTTCTATTCGATCAAACCTGCGAAGAAATGCCGGTCACAAGCATTTACCATAAGTGAAGTTGTAGGTAATATAGTCTCCAATCCATGAGAAACGCGACACACCTACGGAAATAATATTTTTGTCAACGGCGGTCCAGTGGGGAGAACATGGAGTTTATAATTGGGTTATACTAGAACATAACTCTTGTACGGGGCTCTGATCGTCGAGACTGACACATGCCCCAGATTATGACTGCATCCTCCCATCAATGGAGTCCAGCGATCCATACCAATTTCAAAACTCACGGCTTTACTATGGGCTATGAGCCCATATAGATGGATGGCTCTTACAATGCATCGACGTAAGATTGGCTTCAGTGCTGGCGCACCGTCTTGTAGAATGACGTCAATTTGTGACGGCACAAAGAGGCAAAGAGAGCAATACTGAGAACTGATATATAGGACTAATAATATAACAGTTTGTTTCTAATTCATCTTATCCTTGCAACGGATATTTATTTTTTGTCTATAGCTCAACCGGATTTCGCTGAAAATGTCGTTCCTTGCTCGGGTCAATACGGTGCATGCTACGGCCAGTGCCTTGTCCGTGACTGCGGTTAGGTCTATGTCCTTAACGGCTCGACTGAACAGGGGTCCTGTCGGCGCAGCCAGAGACACACTGAGGAAGGCGGATAGGACAGTTGCCGGTGCCGCTGTCAAGGGTATTGAGAAGGGAGGTATGTCAAAAAGACAATACTTCTTTTGGATCATTATTGTTTTTTCTCCCGAAATTCGCAACTTCCCATTTCCCAATTTCGGAAGGCTGATATCGTTTGTTATGTGCAGAAAAAGCCCGAGACAAACTCAAGGATGCCGTCCAGATCACGAATAAGGAGGCCAAGTTCAGGACCGAAAGAATGAAGGGAGACGCTGCTGAAGTGGCAGGCCAAGGTGGACGCAAGGCTGAAGAGGCTCTCGGAGAGTCAAGTTCCACAGCTAGAGGTCTAGCAGGCAAAACCGGTTAAACCGGGTATTATTTGCCGCTATGATAGTATCCAAACGAAGAGAGAATAGGATGTGGCGATTGTCAACTGTCTCATGTGTTTCCCATAACTCCTGCTGTGTATATAACAAATGGATAATTCCTCCACTGTTAAGAAGTCGCTCGTCGCAAGTTTAAGTAGACTGATATCGTATGCACGAGAGGAAGTCTCATTTGAGTCAACCGGTTATTCCGGTGGAGGCAGCATGAGAACATATTCTCGAGAACTATGTCCGAATCGTACAACGTCTTTGTCCCTTAACTCCACGTAGCGACTTGGGGGGATTGGATCGCCATTCACGCTCGACCCGTTTGCACTGTCTAGATCTATTAGATACGGCCTAACCCGTCCGATTTTGTCCCCAAACTCGTTCCTCTTCTCCACAAAGCGAAACTGGATCGCCGCATGCTGCTTGGAGCAGCTCGGATGATCAAGAGGGAAATCCACCACAAGCCTTTCTCTCCCGACCAGCCAACAGCTGCGCTCGCTCAGTTCGACTACTTCAAGCAGGTCATTCCCCTTGAATACGTAGAGACGCCAAGGTTCTTTAGCGGGTGGTTTTCGTGCTTCAGGTGGTTCATGGTACTTGAGAACGACTGCACTTCCGTTGACAGTCACTGTGTTACTCTCTGCAGCTAACCGACCCGTAGGCGCGAAATTGGGCTTTTCCTTCTCAGGTGGAGGTGGTGAAGTCCTCCCTGTTCTAGACACCTCGTTCGACGTGAACGCTTCTGACTGAGATGGAAGGGGGCCCTTTGACCGTTGAACGCCCCGCGGTGATGAGTTTCGAGCGCGTGAAATGGGGGAGCGAGAACGGGAAATGCTTCGACGTGTTCTTGACGGTCTGTCTCTGTCGTCGCGCGAGTCAAGCTCGCGATGTCGTCGAGGGCGATGACCTTCACTGCGTCTTCGATCGTCCTCTGGTCTCTCTCTCCGTTCTTCACGGTCTCTGTGCTCACGGGGACGATAATCGCCATATCTTCTATGGCTGTCTCTGCTAGATGAGCTAGGGGACAAGCGCTTCCTCCCGTGGGAGCTTCGGTAATGGTCTCGACGCCTGGAACTGCTGCTGTAGACCTTTTCTCGGGAAACCCGCTTTCGGTCACGGTCAGAACCGGAGGATGCTGAGAGCGATCGACGTCGATGACGGCGATCGCTATAATCGGAGTCAGCCATTGTGGGCGTGGCTCAGAAGAAGCTCCAACTCGAGTGCCTCAAAATGTTTTCAGCATCGGAACTGGAGCTCCTCGAGCACGTGACCGGTCGTGATGGTCTGTCGGAGTTGGAGAGAGCGAGATCACCTCGTCGTCTCTCATTCAATTCTCGCTGTCCCAACTTCCATACTTTCTGAGAGGAGCATGTGGTGCAACGCAATGACATCCTCTCTAAAATCATGCCACGATGCTTAAGAAATGCAATATCTTCTATTGTGGCGGACTCCAGCTGCTGATTCCCTCACCACCGTCATCCCCGCCCTCCGCAGCGAACCGGGGCGTTCTGCTTCCACATCCATTTCCCTCACAGCCATGCCGACTCTATGCTACGGCCCAGAATAAATTCAATGATGACCTCTCCTGGCCGGCGACTACGCCTTTCACCCCCTACGATATCTTCAAGCAGAAACCGAATGCGCCATATTCAAAGGCTCGCTTCTACGACCTCGTCAAGATCTACCATCCGGACCGGCCATGTAACGGACATCCGTTATGCAAGGATATCTCACCGGAGGTGAGGCTGCATCGTTACCGCTTGATCGTGGCCGCCCATGAAATCCTTTCCGACCCGGCGAAGCGGGAAGCGTACGATCGATTCGGTGCTGGATGGAATTATCGCACTGGCGCAGTCCACGCGAATACCCCGCCCTCTTGGATGCGGTCGAATCCGGTGTACACTAATGCAACCTGGGAGGACTCGGAGAGATTCCGTAACAGGCATAATGGAAAACAGCAGACTGTTGTCGATCACAAGACCTTTGCAAAGTTGATTATTCTTCTTGCGCTGTTCGGGGGGGCTATTCAGTTGAGCATGATTGGCCGGTACAATACTGGATATGAGCAGAGGATTCGGGACGTTAACGAGAAGTCTGCCCGATTCCTCACTCGCCGACGAGGGGAGACCGTGGACCAGCCCAGTTCGTCCGAGGCCCGAGTAAAACAATTTCTGATCCGTCGGGATCCTTCTGGCTTTGGGTTGAAAGAAGACGAGCAGGAAGTATATAGAGAAATGCTCCAAAGCGGCTCTGTGCCTGTTGCGAAAACCCATGATACTATGAATGGTGCTGAAGCGACCGATGCAAGAAAGCTCGGTACTGATAAAATCCATGATATTCATAATTGATTACAAGACCTGTGCGCCGGCTGTAAATGCAGCGCAGGATTAACACGCCCAATGCAATGGTTGTTCAGGAGTCAGAAGTTACTCGTTCATCCTAGAAATCGGCCATATGTAGCTTTCCTGTGATCCCTGTCTATGCCTCAGCCAAGGCTTCTCCCGTTACTATTGCTCCCTTGTTTATAGAAACTCCAGAACGGTGGCGGCGCATCGCCGATTGTTCTGCAAGTTAAGGTTGGCGCCAGTCAAAAATCCCCGCGTTCCATGGATCGGATCTGCCTCGGCTTTTAATATTCTTTTTCACAAGGGGTATTTATGTATCCTTAAAAACCTTTCCTTCTTCCCTTCTTTCTTTCAGAGCGCTCTTCCGAGCCTTGTCTCTCACAAAGTGCGATCTGCTACCATGGTGTCTCTAGGACTTCTACGGCTGCTCTTCTCGAGGGCGCCTCTTATTCTGAAGAGAGTCATTCTGCGCGGCCTCGGCATGTCGTCTGTTGCTGGGAAGCAAGATATGCGCACTGAATTGACAGTCGCCATCATTCGTTCCTTTATGACTTTCAACTTAGGCGTCGGCACAGCGCAGAAGAAGTCCATTCGCGATCCCGGCGTCAAGGGTCCCATATGGATTTCCAATATCACACTGCCTAGACCCGAGGACGATGTCCGAGAGGCTGTTCTTAAAGCGATCGAGGATTTGAAAACAGACGATGAAACGTACAGTATCCCGGATGTTGTCCCTGTCGAGGCCGAATGGACCGGTTACCGAAGCGGCGTTGACAAGGATGCACCGCTTCCCGATATTTCAGAAGAGGAGAAATACAGAGAGCTGCGAAAGGACGCACCAGCGGATATGGTCGTCCTGTATCTTCATGGAGGAGCGTACTTGTAAGTGAACCCCAAGCACGTATCTGGCATCTGGTCGGAGTACGGAAATCTGACCTCTTCAAACAGTCTGATGGACCCTTGCACCCATCGTATCCCCGTCTCTCACCTGTCGAAGAAGACAGGGGCACCTGTGCTTTCTGTCCGATACCGTCTGGCTCCGCAAAATCCTTTCCCGGCCGCGCTCATTGATGCGCTGGTAGCATATCTTTCTCTCATATCCCCACCACCGGGGTCTTTCCATCAGCCTGTGTCTGCGGACAAGATCATCATCGCCGGCGACTCTGCAGGAGGGAATCTCTCCCTAGCGCTTCTGCAGACCATTCTCAGACTGCGACGCGTATCCCCGATGGTTCTCTTCTACGGACAGGAAATACCAATCGAATTACCGGCCGGCATTGCGGCCATCTCGCCCTGGTGTGACCTCACCCGATCGATGCCCTCCCACTTCAACAACGCGCAATACGACTACCTCGATCCCCCAACCGCGCCTCCGGTGACTGAATTCCACCCGATGCCATTCCCTCCAGATGATGTTTGGCCCGCAAATCCTCCCCGTGTCGACTTGTTCATCAATGCCAGCACCACCCTACATCCCCTCGTATCACCGCTCGCCGCCCGCAAGGAACTCTGGAAAGACGCGCCTCCCATCTTCATCAGTCTGGGCGAGGAGGCCCTCGCAGACGAAGATCTGATCATCGCGCGGAAAATGTATCAAGCCGGAGCCCCCGTTGTGGTCGAACAGTTCGAGGGCATGCCGCACTGTCACGGACTCATGATGATCAACACTCCCGCCGGCCGCCGTTTCTTTAAAGGCCTGACCGGATTCTGTCGCGATGCCGTCGCCGGTCGTGTCGGGAGTACGGGAAACCTTATACGGCTTGGTCCCATGATGCAGTCGGTCCAGGAAGTGCCCTTGGACAGTCTTGATCTGTTGAGTGATGAGGAAGTCGATGAGCGACTGAGGGAAAGTCAGCGATGGAGGGTAGAGGCTGAGAGACAGTTGCTGAGTGAGTGGAAGGAGAGAGCGAGGCTGTAATGATACCTATGATGCTGCATTTCTTGGACTTGATACCCTTTCTTTTATGTCCTGGTAAATACATACTGTGCTTTCACGTACATTCGTAGTATATAGATAGATAGATATGTTTGTCAGTCTTGACTAGAAATATTATCATCAAATTGAATGAACGTAAGTGATATGTTACAGTAACATATGACATGTTCTTCTGGTTTCATTTACACTGAGGCTGAAAGGACATTAAGGTTAAGCAGACTTTTGGGAATATTGAAGAACAATGGTGATAAGGTGGAAAATAAAAGACACAAAAATGAATTGAAAACACAAACGCCTAGCTAATTCCACCATTCATGAGACATGTAGTATGTGAACCCAGACATTTCAAACCCATCTATCTCCTCCTGTTATCCTCCGAACCATAACCTGCAAACTCCAGGACAATGCATGCATCGAAAGAAGAACGAAGACGTTGGACGGGGGGGGGGGGAATAATAGATGAAAAATGGGGAGAAAGTAATCATTGAGAAATAAAAGTGTCAGGGAAGGACTGTGCAAATCTCTCCTAAATATGTACATACCTAGGAGGCAGCTTGGCTCATTCGCTAGATATATTCATCATCTTCCATAGAATCATCCCACCTCATGTTGCCGCGTTGAAAGTCCCGGCTTTCTTGGAGTTTAAATGAGATTTCGTCATATCCGGGCCATGGTTCCTGAGAAGTTGCGGTTTGAGAAACCACCACGTTGGGTGTAGTGGAAATCCCGGGGACAGGGATATTAGTCACACTGCTGCCGTGGATAGCCGTTTTCAAGTCTGTTGGTAGATTCAAATGTGTAGAATGCGGTTCGTCTACGAAACCATCCCAGAATCCCAGGACTTGTAGTATCAAGCGGAAGAACGCAACAGTAATGGCCAAGATCGGAGTGAAGATTGACTCGAGGTGCAGCCAGCGCCATAACATTGTCGGAATCACAAAGGGGAATTTTGGGGCGTTGGACATTAGGCAGTTACCCTCACAGACTTCCGCGATCAGGGGATGGCAGTAATAGTCACACATAGTCGACTCGGAACAGAACCAGAAGATGAAAAGCAGGGTGCACCAACCCAGGGGAGTAAGTCGGATGCGTCGAGATACTGGATCGCGCCTCCACAATCTTGGAACAGGAACAGCAATGTATATGCGGCCGTCATTGTACGCGCCGCATTTCTCGCAGCGCTGAACAGGGTAGCAGGTAGGCTTCGTCTGTATGTGCTCTTTTCCCTCAGCCTCATCGGATGAAAGGCTTGGTTCCTTTTCATCCAGAAGAGGTCGCTTTTCCAGACTGCTGGGATCCTTTTCTATTTGAGCGATCCTGTCCAACAAGGCCTGGCGCTGCGCTTTCAGTTCCTCGAGTTCTGCGTTTGGTTCGCGCTCTGGTTTCTTGGCTTCCCGTGCTAGATCTTCCTCAACAGCCTTCAGATATGCATCATCTGAACTCTCTTCCTCACCTTCGGCTGTTTTATGTTGATTCGACTCTTTAAGTCCCTCCAGGGACTCGATTGTACTGTCGCCCAAGGGGTCGGAAAGATCGCCAGATTTGGAATCCTCGATAATCGCTTCTAGGCCGCTCTTCGGTAATTTTGGTCTTTTTAAAGGTGGCTTTGCTCTGTCCTTAGTCGATTGTACTTCTAGTATGGGCTTCAGGTCGACCTGGGATTCCGACCGCTGAGACGGCTCTTGAGGCTCCTCATCCGATTTGATAATAGCCTTCAACGAATCTTCTGGAGGTTCTGCTGCCCGCTCGGTCATCGGGGTGTCTATGTATGCACCCGTTACAACGGGCGTTTTATCATAGATTCGCGGGCCCGGGGGCTTTTGTGGCTCTGGAGTCTTCAATTGACCTGGACTTTCCGCCCGTGCCAACCTGCGGAGCAGATCTTGGGAGTCTCTTTTCCTTGGGCTGGGCTTGTTAAACGTAGAACTTTTGTAAATGGTGACTGGGACGTCAAAGACTGGAGTTTCTTCTGTTAATTTCTGGTCCTGTATAGAGAATAGATCCTTGGATACATCATCGCCCCCCAGATCATTTTCTGGTTCGCTGTGAGTACCATTCACTAGACCATTTGTTTTTTCCCGTCTACGAAGGTGGTCGGATGTCCGCCGTGTTTTCGTATTCAAATTAATTTCACGTCTCGTTTCTCGGAGTGGATCGTATTCGGGCTCTTCATCCTGGGATCCAATTTCGTTCTCCCTATTCCAACGGTGAAGGTTATTGGATCGAGAACTCCAATTAGACGGAATGTTAACCGGAGGTTCAAATCCGCCATCTTCTCCCTCTTCACTTAGAGGCTGAGATTCCCTGTCACGCCGTTGTAGATTTCCCGCACTTAAGCCTCCCCTAATACCGACTTTGGCTTTGCTGAAGACAGGAGCATCCCTGGCAGTAACGCTTTTCAGTCGTTGCTCGTCCCTAGCATAATCACTGAGTCTCCTACGATGTGACTCATCCGTATAATTGTCCAAGTAATTCGATATATGATTAGGCTCATCCACATCACCGTCCAGCGGCTCGTCGAATTCCTCACCATCCACTTCGTCAACCAGACTGGTCTCGTCGTCGATTCTTCCGTAGACTTCAGACAACTCTTCAGGGGGGATCGGATGTCGCGATCCCGAAAACATCTCTGGGAAAAGCCCCCGTCGCCTCCTTCGTGGGCTTGGTGTGGTAGTGGTGGTGAAGGGATTGGACGCGAGCGCGTCTTCGTTGTATGTGGCTTCCGTTGCTCTTCGTGATGACCTCGAGTGGCTGGTACTCCTCCGGGGAGACCGAGCGTATGGGTACGAGGGGCTAGATGCCCGAGGCAAATCGATATGGTCAGAAACGCGAGTACCGCGACGTGCTCGACGGAAAGGGGACCGGTGGTTCTGCTCTGGCTCGGGGCTGTGACGCGACGGGGACAAGAGCGTTGCTGCACGGTGGAAGCGGTCGGAGGCGGGCATGGCGAAAAGAAAACCCTTCAAGGGTTCGGGGAATAAGTTTCATTCACTGCAAGACGTGCTATATATTCAATGGGCAAGACAGAACAATACTACCGCGGCGCGTTGAATTCGCGAGTGAAGCTGTTGCGGGCGATGGCCCAATCGCAATGCCCAGAACGGGTTAGTTCGCAGAAGCTCGCTGCTAACTAAGCATAATATGACTAAGCATACCTTATTGGAGGTGTAATACGGAGTACCTTGGGTTGGTTTCCTATCTAGGAACCAGCTCCGCGAGGGCAGAACCCACGTGACCTCTAACATACCTATGCAGCTGCATAAATACCTGTATCTTGACTATGCCGTTCTGGGGCTAGTCTTATCTTGATGTTGCATGTTACATTGTCGAGCTTCAATTCGAGAAGCTCCAAGCAAAAAGGACACTCTTGCTTAATTTTTGTTGCTACAGTCATCACTTGCCATTTCTCTTTTTGAGGTCAGCTGGATGTGCATGCTGTCTCTCATATATCGGTACTCCCATACATCCTCCCGTCCCTGCATCCATTGACGTGTGTCCCCGTCGCGTGTCTCTCTTCCGCATGGCCGATTGAATCAGTCCGAAGTGCATTGGCAGAGAAACAGAAGGAATTGGTAAACAACAATAAGACTATCAGGATGGCCAAATCAGCAAAAAAGTCAACAGGCAAAAAGGCCTCAACGACTACAGCCTCAAAACCGAAATCTGGCCCTCCTCCATTCACCAAAGCCTCTGATTCCCTCCAGTCCTTCCTCGAGCCGCTATCAACGGAAGAAATATATCTGATCCACATAGATAGCAATACCATAGACCTCAAGACGAAGACCTTCATTGTACCTGTCGTGATCAATGTTCTCATCACCGCCGTCATCGCTCTACGAGCCTACATGGGCTTCTACATCTACCCTCCCATGCTGGCAACATTGCTCGGATTGTCTACCTCGGCTGCAGTTGATCCATCAGTAACATCTATGGGACAGACGGTGAGTATCGTCGTTCAACGAACAGCCAACCTACTCTTCGACTATCTCCTCGTGACGATCTTCCTCGCCTGGCCTGTTCGATTCGTCTTGGGTCCCGTCAAGTGGCGTCGTGCAGTTGGCTTCCGCGACCGCGAGATAATCGTCCGCAGGAGCCAGAGTGGCTGGAGTCAGAATCTCGTGCGCAATAACTGGATCCGCGATGATGAGGAGGCGCGCAACAAGGTCGTCGCGGCAATGACACCGGATCGCATCCAGAAGACCGGGTATCTGCTCGTCGACGCAGACTGGGACCTAGATTATGATGCTATGATACGTGCCCATGAGCTGGTTGACCGTACACGGAAAGGACAAAGGGTTCCGCTGGACGAGTTCCGCACGGTCATCCTCGTCAACACGGATACCAATGGCTGGCTGGTTTGGCACATCCGTGATGGTTTCGGTGCGAATTCCCAACGGGAGCAAATCTTGGCATTTAAGGACAAGCTCACCGATATGGGTAAGGAGGATCTATTCTTTCGGTGGGTCGAAATCATTCAGTACGAGAGTACTCGGCCGGGTGGGTTCACGCCTGAAAGGCAGTATGCTGCCATGAGTCAGGCAAAGAAGCTCTTTGAGGATAACGATGTGGACTTTTCCCGCTTTTGGCGAGAGGTAGGCGGGATGAATGGCCTGCCTGGTTTTGAGGAATAGAAAGTATTTAATTTGCTGGCCTGATGCATTGAATTAACAGCTTCTTTTCACCTTTACATCCTATATACTACATTATCACTTTGGTTATCACAATTAGCGACCTTTAAACCCGCTCTCTAAAGCTACAGTATAATAAGGGTGTGGCATAAGTTATCTCAGTCTGACATTTTGCAACAGAACACACCTCTAGTGTATGATTTCCAATCAAAGAACCGGCTTTAAAAGAGTACTTACAGACGAGGAAAGGAGATGAGAGAAACAAGAGCACCAATAAGAACCGTAACTATTCCATATGACAGAAAAAGCAATCTCATTTCGCAAGAATGGGTATCATGGTCGTACCTGCAAAAGCCCCAGTTTGTGTAGGACGGGTTTAAGGAAAGAAAAGAAGAGCAATAACAATTACCATTCTACCATCACCAAACGACGATTACCATTCTCTAGTCGGTAATCAAGAGCCTGGATTTCTCCCATGGCGGGACTTCCTAGTAGAAATCTTCAGTGAACTTGGATGGGAGGCTGGACGGGCCGTCGCATACAGTCCGCAAGGGTGATGTTGTAAATAAATACCCTGCGGTCCGGCATCCGCTATGACTATCGTGTAGACACACATGTCTAATCCAGACAATAAGAGGTCTATTAGCCCTGTCTGCGGTTGCAGAATGGGGCATCCTGGATCCTTGTTATCCATCATGGGCCGCCGTGCAGGTTTCAACGTATCTCATCAGAAACAGCAACGGTTCCCTGTGGCGGCGAACTAGGGTCCGTTCCAACTGCCCCAGCCGTCTGCCCAGAGCCTGCATTTGAGGACTCAGGAGCGTGTTGTGATGATGAAATAACGGGAATCTCTTTCTTGGACGTAGAACTATTCCGACGGCTGTCCAGACTCCTGGTCAGTTTCTTGGCAACATTGCCACTGTTGGGTGCGCGTTGCAGGCGAATGCTGCCTCTGGCATCTACATGGGCCGATGCAACAGTGCTTTTACCTAAACCAGGGGTCGCTGGCGCCCCAGGCTTCTCTTCAGTAGCGTCAACAAGATACCAGCGTAGCCCATCAGAGAGCTCAAAGGGATTCTCGTCGTCGAAAGACGTGCCATCGCTGGTTTCACCTATAGACCGACGGTCTAGATGGACGCCATTCATCGACTTCGAAAGATCCACCACTCGCTCTTCAATTTTTGTGATACGGGCCAGCAGCCAATCTCTGGTGTAGAGCTTATGGACATCCTGTTCCCGCAAGAAATAGTGCGGGGCTCCGACATTGAATGCGGCCCAAGAACGGATGGCTTGATTGCGCGTCGGTAGAAACAGTGCAAGATCTCCCTCCTTGAAAGACCGATATGCAATCTTTTCATGAGCTTCACTCTGGGCACGGTGATACTTGTCCCGGTAACCCCTGGCTTCCTTCTGCCATTTCCGCGCAAGGAGCTCGATGTCCTTGACGCGTTTAACAACCGCGTCTCCAAAGATCTCGACGTCGAATTGAGCCAGAGAGTCCAAGAACGCTGTGAAGAGAGATGTCTCTTCCTCGGGAGTACTGGCCAGCATCCAGTCCAGAAGTCCTGCGTCAGGCTTCACGGGGACGATATCCGGTTGACTGGATGCGCCACCATGCATAGAGGAAGCGTTTACCTTCGAAGCCCGTTGAACAATCATCTTCCCATCCTGTCTGATGAAGGTAAATCCAAGCTGCTCCAACATGCGACCCAACTTCTCGACCTGCGAGAAGAGTTTCTTTGAAAGCTCAGAAGACCGTTCATTACGGAGTTCAATCCGAGCCACAGCATGACGCTCAGACTCTGATGCGGATTCGAACTTCTTTTTCCATTCCGAAGCTTCATCCTCGGAACGGCGAGCTTGAGTTTCCATATCAGTTAACTTCTGAGACAAGTCTTCCAGCTTCTGTTCTTCTCCAGCAATGCGCTCTCGAAGGGCGTCTGAGCCAGTCTCCCCGGCAGCAACCTTGGTTTGTAAAGCGTTGAGTTTTGACCGCTCCTCGTCCAATTCAGCAGTCACAGCCGTTAGCTTTGACCGTTCTCCCGCAAGATCTTCTGTAAGTCGAGAAAGCTCAGACTCGCGTGCTCCCAAATTATTCCTCGCCTCCTCCGACTCGGATTGAATTTGGCTCAGGCGCTTTTCGAGTTCCTTGCATTCCGCCGTGACTTTAGCAGCATTGTCTTCTGCACTTCTGACATGTATTGATAGGCCCTCAGTTAGCACCTCCACGGCCTTGATAATACCGGCAGTGTCGACAGGCACAGAGCCCCCGGGAGATAGGGTCATAAAAGCAGCATGTAGCGCATTGTAATTTTCTTGGTCTCTCTTCTCAGTTTCCTTGCGTTGCTTTTCTAGTTCTTCTCTTTGGGTCTGCAGCTGTTCGTTCAATTCCCTTGTTCTCTCCGTTTCTTCATGGGCATTTTGAAGCTCTGCTTCGAGATTCTGAATCCGCTCATTTATATCTTGTTTTTCTTGCTCTCGGTTTTCCATGACCCGATCTAATTCTTCTTCCAGTTCTTCTGCCCGGAGCCTAGAATTTTTCAGTTCGGTTTGTAAGAACTTGATCTCATCTTGGAATTCTCGCTGCTGAGTCGCAAGATTCTTCAGAAGATTCTGCTTCGTAGATTGAGCTTCTTGGAATTTATTGGAGTGGGACTGGCGTTCCGCGTTGCTTTCCTTGAGTAGCCGTTGCACGGTTTCTCTTTCTGTGTTCAACTCTGTCTCAAGAGCTGCTATGCGTTGCATAAGAGCCTTCTCCTCTGAAGATTGGTTCGATGACATTCGCCTTGAAGACACAGACGATCTTCTTGACAACTGGTCGGGATGCGGTGAAGCTGGAGACATAGGGAAATCAAGACCGAAATTACCGCTCGCAGGCCGACTCAAATGGGTTTGCCGATGAAGTAGATCCTCTAACTTACGGATGCGGCTTTCCGAACCTTTCAGCTTTTCTTCCAGCTTGCTCTTTTCATCTCTCAAGCTTCGCACCATGTCGTCGCTGCGGAGAAGAAGTGAGCTTCGGCCCATGTCAACCACGCTGCCATGTTTGAATGCTTTTGCTCGGCGCCTCTGGTGACGTGTGGGAGCATCCAACTCCTTGTATAACTGGAGTAGATCTTGGACTAAAGCAGACATGGAAGGCTTGCTCTTCAGTTCTTCTATGTAGACTTCAATCTCCTTTCGGGAAACCTCGGGCCATTCATACTCTCGGCCTTGTAAGTTTACCTCAATTCCTGGAGTTGCGGTATCGGGAATGGTAATGAAGTCGCCCATATTTTTCATCCACTTTTTGCGCCGTCGCTGTTCTTCGTCTCTGAAGACAGCCATTTCTTCTGCCAGAGTCAACGAATCTGACTTCATCTTATCGCTCCATTCACGTCTCCGCACGGCCTCGACCAAGACGGATCCGTAGACCATAGGCATGTGGAAGACAGAGAAGATGATATCGAATGCGTCACTCCTGAGATCGAGGTTTACTATCCGAGATTGAACGTCTGCAAGACGTGATTCTATGGTGGAAATGGTTCTCATGTGTCTGATACTTTCTTTCCCTGCCTCATTGCGTCGCATGATCGCTTCTTCAAGTCCGGTTTGAAGTTCAATGCATATTTCTAGCAGTGATGGTAAGAGGTCTTGAGTATGGCTCAATGCAAGTCTAGAGATATTTGCCAAAGTCTTCTGATTGTTAGGGAGACCCAGGACATGTTCGTAGTCGGAACTTATTTTCCTGGCAATTGTTTCCACCTCTTCGAGAAGTCCGTCAACTCCATTACCGCTCGACGGGGGAGAACGATCGAGGATACGTTGAGTATCGGCAGCGATGTCACTGACAGATTTCTCGATATCATCTGCTTGGCGAGTAAAACTAGGGAACAAGGCCGCTGCTTCAGAACCGGCCCTCTCAACTTCACTGGAATCCACAAAATCACGCAGTGTTCCCGTTGACCGATCTCTGTCCTTCTTGGGCGTCGATGGTCGACCCAGGAAAGAGATATCGTCCCGGACAGGGATAGTCTCTAATGTTGCCAATGCTTGTTGCCAGCCATCAAGAGCTGATTTCTGCTCCTTTAGCAGATCATTTGCCCAGGACTGAGCCTCTTGGAATCGATGCTCCAGATTACCAACGTGAGACTTGAGGTTCTCGAGAGCAACACCAACTGCTCGATTGATAATATCGGTTCCTTCGTAATGTTCATGAATAGTCCGATCAATCTGTTGGCACCGTTCCGACAGGTTCAATGCCCATGACCTTCTCGCCATGTAAAGGTTCCGCCAAGCCTGCAGGTCATTCTGGTCTGTGAGTGTATCGGGAGGGTCTTCGGGATTAAGTGGTTCAGGAGGAGGAATTTCCGAGAGCTCAGCATGGCCAGGTTCACTGACATACAGCCGGTCGTACACAAAGATTTCATTCTAGCCAGGGTTGTCAACCTCCGCACAATGACGACAGTAGTTTTAAGGGAGAAACCGTACCTCAGTGGCTAGTGTCTGAATCTTGACATTTCTTCCGCGAGAAGTCATTAAGATCTGCCGCGGTGGGGGGATCGAGGTGCTGCGAGCGATCCATGATCGAAGCGCGTCCGGGCTAAGAGCAAACGACGTCAGCCGACGTTTAGATAGATCATAACAAAGGAAAACAGGGAGCCTACGAGGCAAACGATACGGGATCAGTAAGCAGATGCTCACCCGTGTGAGCGATGTATATGTTCAGAGACATCCCCTCCTCGCCTTCCAGGGCTGTTCAGGAGGCTTCGTAAGTGAGTCAGAATAAGAGGAAGACGAGGGTTGCTAAAACCCAGCCTTGGATAAGGTCCAGACTTAAGCTTCGCCTCGGGGGGGCGGGCGTGCGCTTCTAGCTCAGCCTAGCTTAAATGTCTCGGCAGTCGGCATCATCCCCCACCGCCTAGATACCAGAACTTGGAACTCTCCCGATGCCTCCTCGCGTTCCATGGCATCCCTGCCTTGTCTGGAAGAGGGTGAGGTCGCCCTCCTGGCTCTCGCTGCCGATGACCCGCGAGATGTCATGTCTTTTGCCGATAAGGAGGCCTTGATACTTCAGCTCTACAACCAGACCCAAGAGCAGGAACTCGAGAAGGCGATCCTTGAACAAGGTCTGCAGCCCTCACAACGGTCTTTTCACCACGCATACGGCTTTCTAACCACCAATTCGTTCTATAGAACCGGAGCAGTTTTCCGGAGACAATGTCGAGGAGCAACTTGCGATCGCAGAGCGCGAACTCCTAGAGGCGCGAGCTACATACACTGTCAGGAAGAAGGCTATCACAACTACTCTAATGGCTGACCCTACTCTCAAGACCGTGTATTTGAGAGCTACATCACCCGCAGAGAGGTAGATTCTTCGCACACACCCTTCTCATGTGAAATGGTTGCTGACGGTTAATTGTCCCCAGATCTCTCCTCCGTCTCATTAATCGCCGAGACGTACTATCTCTCGTTCATGAAAACCTCGCCTCTGCACACAGTTCGACTCTCAAGACTCTATCTGATCGTGAGACAGAGAATCTTGCAATTAATGAGAAGAATCAGAAGTTGGTCCGTGAGCTGCTAGGGCTTGTTGATCGTGATCCATCGTGGAGAGAGGACATCGATGACGAGGTCCTCAGGGCACAGTTGAGCGAGCTGGAAGCTGAATACAAGAAGAGAAAAGCAAAATGGGAAACTATGAAGAGCATTGCAAGTGCTATCATCGTTGCCAGTGGGGTGGACTGGGCAGAAGATGATACACTCCGAGCCCTTGTGCTGGACGATTCGGATGACTGAGATCTGTCATTCTTGTTTGATCAGGCCCTGCTTCCTCACAAATGGCTACCATGATAGAAGCGCTGGAGTCACTGGAATCACTGCGAAGACAGACATCATGATCAAAGAGACCTGGAAGATACAGCTTTGAAAAGCCGTGATCCTATGACATTCCATAGCCTGCGCAGTTCTGATTTACAATGCTACTTTCAGATTAGTTCATAATTCCAGGATGGTATGGCGTCGCATTATACTAGTCGACGGCTGGGTTTGGAAGTGGTCTGTACATAGCAAACTAGGAAAGCAAACCATGTATTTGTATATCTCCAAGATTTGCTCAATAACAAACAGAATTGTCACATTCTTCCTGGCAATGATCTAGGAACTATGCAACACCCTGACTCTGTGGAAAGTCTTGAATCAGTAAATATGTTTTTTTGAGGGCGCCGGTAATGCATAGAGCAGTCCATAGAGCGCTGTGTAAGTGCTAGCAGACAGGACTAAGCAAACAATGGATACCTGCAGATGCTAATGCAATGCCTTCACATTCCAGACCAGGCTTGGTTGTTGCAGAAGGTGGAAGAAGCTAAGACGGGACCATTATTGTACCGACGAACCGTACTACATTGGATAGCTTTGCAAGACTATTTCTCACTTGGAGAAAGACCAATTCACGTGGTATAAACATGATCGGTTTAGTTACTTAGTCACCTAACGGCAAGCTTGGTCAACAGTCTGTCCTCTCTGGCATCAGGAAATTATTTAATTTCCTGGACACTATTACTACTCTGTATTATGCTGTGGATTCGCATTTGACACGGCCCATGTGGCTACCTAATATACAGACCAACGCGTACAGCGTGACGACGAGTATGGAGGGCAGGTTATGGTGTACAGGACTGGAATCCTGTATGTAGGTTAGGCAGTTAGTAATGTACAGGCTTCTTTACCGGAGTACCTACCTAGGTAGTGGTAGGCACCTCAGGCGCTCAACACCTCCAACGATTGGCTGTCGGTTTGAAAATGAGCAGGATGCCGCATGAGCAATCAACACGACCTGATCTATCTCATAGCCTTTGTCTGTATCGTCTGTGTAAATGAGCGGACGGAGTAGGTGCAGTGTACAGCGCTGTACAGAGCGAACGAACATGGGTACGCCTGGGTTCCTTGACAGGCGCCTAGGTCGATCTCAGCATAGTAAGAACTAGTATTATTCTTGTGTCAGAAAAATCTGAATAGAAGGAAATCCGATATCCGAGACCATAATAATAATAATAATAATAAATAATATCTCTCGTAATAACAGTTTGGACCGCAGGAGGATGAGCTGTTGATATTCCTTGTTTGTAAGGCTGGTGTACTGGTAAGTAATTAACACCCGTACGTGGGGCAGTGGTGATGCGTCCACTGTGTGTAATGGCGTATTGGTATGGTACGCAGCGCTCAGACAAGCGGGTTTTGCTGTGTATTGAAACGCACAGCAGGCGCCAGTAGCCCGCACACTGCGTATAGTGCTGTACCTGACCGGTTTCGCTGGGAGTACCAGTATTCGCGGTAATCTGCTCCGTAGGTAACAGCAATACCTGCGAGGTAATGGTAATCATAGCAGTCCACCTGCTGACTGAGTGTTTGCCGCATTACGCTGTCCGTCCTCACTGCTCTCCCTCTCCTGCTATTACTACTACTCTCTCTCTCCCACCTCACTCCTGACTCTCTCCTGCTGGCCCCCCATACAAAAACCTCTCATACAAAAAAAGAGCCCTTCCGCATCGGTGAGTCCCATAGTAAACACCCAGCATCACATACCCGTTTTTTTCACAACCCCAAATTTCCCACTCTTCCTATTCATTTCTCTGCTTCACGCTGCAATCTGGCTTTCATCATGCCATCCGCATCATCTTTTTTTTTCTTTCCTTTTCCATGATTGACGCGACCTCACTGTCGCGCATCCACCACTGCACGCCTATATGTCCTGAGCTGTAAACTGACCTTCTCTCTTTGTGTTTCTCTCAAGTCAATTTCTCATTGACTAATTCCTCTTCTTGCGACTTCTCCTACACCAGTTTTCATGTAAGTACCCCTGCGTGGCCGTCTATATTGTGTTGCGTTGATTGCGACCGGCCGCGAACCACTGCTCGGGCTGCGCGCTTCCCTCTCTATCTGCACCACGCATTTATGCCGGCGACTCTGTTACACTTCACTGCGCTTTCATCGTCATCGTCATTATTCTTCTTCTCCCGCGCGTCCTTTTCATATCCTTTATATTCCTCCTGCTTGCACTTATCCTTTCGTCGCTCTGTCTCTTGACTTGAAGTCGCAATTGCTCTTGCTCCTGCGACCAGACAGCTATCGATCTAACATTCCTGTATAGCAGACCAGTCAAAATGCCCAAGGAGAAGACCACCACCCGTAAGACCAAGACCCGTGTGGAAAAGAAGAAGAAGGGTATGTCCAGTTTCGCGTCAATTGTCTGTTTTGCCCATGGCAGCTCGCTTACTATGATCGCATCTTAGACCCCAACGCACCTAAGCGCGGTCTCTCTGCGTACATGTTCTTTGCCAACGAGCAGCGCGAGAAGGTCCGCGAAGAGAACCCTGGCATTAGTTTCGGTAAGACCTGTTTCACTCGCGTTATGCTCGCGTTTTGCCACATGGACATCTCTAACGCCCGCTGCAGGCCAGGTTGGCAAGATGCTTGGAGAGAAGTGGAAGGCCCTAAGCGACGATGAACGCCGCCCATATGTAGAGAAAGCCGCCGCAGATAAGAAGCGATATGACGAAGAGAAAAAGAGCTACCTGGTTCGTGACTACCCCTTCTCACCCTGGATGATAAACGGCGCACTGACCTTCTACGCCAGGCTGGCGATGCCGATGAGGAGGAGGAATCGTCCTAAATGTCAAAACCTCACTGGTCTACCATGTCTTGACAGATGGGCGTTACTGTGTCGTTGGTTTCTGCTAGTTCTGTGACTTGTTCTCGTCGCTTTCTTCGCTAAGGGGCTTTCTGGGCTGGGACGCGGGCGGTTTCTCTACTTGCTTGCTTTTGTTTCATCTATTCCTTTTTTTTTTTTTTCCTCTTTCTTTCTCTGTTTGTTGTTTTTCTCATAAAGGGTTATAAATGTGGGAGTATTCACTAGTACAACTGTCCTGTATGCACGGGCAGCCTTTGGACGATCTCGACTTAGGGACAGGCTATTAGATGCAGGTCAAAAAAAGCCCCATGATCTGTATGAAGCCATATGAGAGTTGTTGAGGCAAGCAAGGCTGCTGTATACTAGCCTAATCCACTGCATGTTTTCTTCCTTCGCCTTCCTTCGCCTTCCTTTGCATTTATTTATGAACATAAATGCTGTATGTGTTGCTAATCTGGGATCGATATCCCTGCAGCTTGGATCTCTGCTGCCCATCTGTGCCTTGGCCCAAGCTCCTGCGATGACGCGGGGAGGTGTTTGGTGTTTTGTTTTGTTTGTTTGTTTACTCCGGATGGACGCGTCGGCCGTTGACTTTCTCCGATGTGATGCCTGAGGCTGCCATTTGATATCATCGTCGACATTGTAGTACTGTACAACTGTACTGACTACATACATCCCCATCCAGCAAGGACATCGCTGCATGTGCGATACTCATCTTTCAACACAGGCCCTCCATCACTCTATCTGGTCCAGTTCAATCTGATACAGGCTCTTCTTCTCCAAAGTTATCATTCCTCCACAACTCACATTGCGCAGAATGCCTCCCTTCATCATTGGCCAATTCGGCATCCGATCGCTGAGATGAACACGTCAATAGGCGCCAACTGTCCAGTCGACCTGTCCGGATGCTGTAGGCTGCTTATTATTCCTGAGGAAATTCGGGGATTCTTCCAGTGTCGGGAGGAGACAATGAATGCAACGGCGATGCCAACAGCCACTTTTCTCAAGAGCCGCAAGCCACGTCGTTTGCTTTGGTTATTTAGGTATTATTCTCCTTGATGAAGCCCCACTGGCTCGAAGAAGCGTTGTCGACAGTTAATAATGTTCTGGGGAATATTATATGCATTACTCCCTTTTTTGTCTTCTCTGGCTCAATGCGATCACTATGCCTGGCCGTCCACTTTACATACGCTCAGGGTCATTCTGTACTTCTCCTAGGAAAATAATAGTTTAAATTGTGTGTCGGCGCTGTATCTACTCTCCCTTAGCCTTTGTATCTGGCGGAATTCGCCTTGTCGCCCAACCTCTGTCTGTTACCACCCAGCAGCTTCTCCCTTCTCCCTGTCCATTTCTTTAGTGTCATCTGACATTTGTGACTCTGTCCTTTGAAAGAGAGAAAGGCCCAACAAAGAACAAAGAAAAGTATACTCAAAGAAACGAAAGCGGAAGAAAAAAGGGATAACCCCCCCCTCTTATGGCCTGATTGCCTACCATGCATTTGCGCGAAACCGCCGACGATGCAGAAGATGTCGCGGCGGGCTTTCGAGTCTTCCGCGAGCCTCTGCCTCAATTTGCGACCGAGATCACCGGCCTAATTGCAGAACTCTACGCCATCAGCTCTTCCCTCAAGTCTTTGGATGACTTGACGAACGATCACCGCCATCACCATAACCTACGTCTGGCCAGTGGCGATTTGGAGTTGGTTCGCGTAAGCTTGAACTACACTCTTGACGACATTATCTACTTCTTCGGCAGCGTCGAATCTTGGAAGGACCCTCCACGAGAGATCTACAGAAATACATGGACCGAATTGCTCCAACACTTCCGTAAAGAGGCGCATTATTCCCTTGCCATTCGTCTACAAAAGTACAAGGCACTTCTCAAAGAGTTGGAGGATTTGATGAGAGAGTATGTCTGGTCCACAATGTGAAGCAGAGAATGCGTGTATCTGTTATGCTATGTACTTGATGCTTACGCTTGCCAAATCTTTCCCCCTCTAGTGCACGTCCCGATGCGACCCTTATTTCAGGACTTCGAGACAATATCAAAGCTCTGCTTCCAAAGCAGCAGAAGCGGCTGCTTCCCTTTGTTTATAGCGCACCAAGTAATGCTGCTGAGCAAGGAAATCCGGGTGCGGAGCGCAAGCCACGCAGTCGCCGGTCGTATGAACGTCCCCGGCCGTCACGACTCGCATCTTCCACTTCTTCCTCCTCAGCAACCTCCTCCGATGTCCCGCCTTCTGCACCCTCTGCTCCTGACTCTCTTGCCAACTCAAACCTGTCACCAGCTCTGTATGGTCTGGAGAGCCATTGGGCTCGAGAAGTATTCTCAGACAACCCAAACGACCCACAGCCGACGCCCATTCCTTTTGTGGGTGAAAGGTAGGGTGATATATGACAACTATCACTGGGAAGCACAACTGCAGCTGAAACATACTAAACTAATACGTGCCAGACCCAAATGTCTCGGCGAACCAATCTCGGGCTTGAAGCAATGGCTTCACGACGAAGGCTTTGAAGAACTCTTCCAACTGTAAGTCCTGCATCTCGAGTAGCCGGAATTTGTCTCTCACAGGATCAGCGTGGCTAATTGAAATCCATTGCAGGGCTTTCAGTGACCGCTCGACGGAACTTCGAGTCTCATTCTACGTGCGAGAAAGCGACTTTCGAGCCCGGATTGTATGCAAGGTTCCCCATTCTAATCGACCAAGTGATTATTTCTGCATGCCTCTCAATCTGCTGGAGATTGGACGTGTGGGTTCATGCCTCCAGATTTGCCGTAGACGGCGTGGGGGACAGGAACTTGTGCTGTGGGCCAGTCTTAAATTCAACACCATCGAACGTATGTGTTTTGTTTCTCTTTCCCAAGCGCTGATGCGAACGCGAATGCTAATATCTTTGGAAAACAGGAATGGTTCTCTTCTTCTGCACTTTTATAGCCCTCCGTGCACAAGACTCTGGCCGTCCGGTGGAGAACATTCGAGATTACGAACTCGAGATGGAAGAGGAACTTTTTGGAGGGTAAGATTATCCCACAGCAAACCCTGCCCCGCGTTAGAGTCCGGTACTGTACTAAAAGCGACGCTGGTAGTCAAATCAATGACGATGGATTTCTACATGCTCTGCGTGTATACCGGGATGCAATATCTGGCGCCGTAAGACTGCAATCATCAGTTCATAACGGGGAAATGAAACGGTACATAGGGCTCAAAAATATACGTCTTGTCAAATCCTCCACTGACTGTGCTCTTCAGAGCCCCTGTCTGGACGGCATTCATAACATCTTACATTAAATCGCGTGATTGGATGCGACGCACCAGCGCAACTGTCGTTGTCCTTCGCAAACTCCACCTGTCCATCTTCGACTTCTCTGACTATCATCCTCCACAGCTATCTGGAGGTGATTATATTCTAAACTTTACTTCTGCTTTTGGTCAGTGGAAACCCAGTCAGTCCCCGTTTCGGTGATCTGCTACCAGCGACTCACATGACATGTATGTTTGGTGTTATATACAGACGCCGATAGCTTCGTGAGAACCATCAAAGAAATCGCCCATGGCCGATGAGTCTTGGTTTCCACTGAGATTACCACGATTCGACATTTTCCATTCTTTTTACCATGCCAAAAATATCGGCAAAACTGAATCGCAGACGAACCTTGATGATCCTCACTACGTCTCCGCTCTCTGACTTGCTTTCATTTCCTCTAACCGTTATGAATAATGCTTGAAACGACCTTGATAAATATCTGAAGATGTCTTGAATGATAGCCGGTTCCTTCCCTGGAATAGGACTTATGTTTTGATTATTTTGATTGCTTGGTTACAAGCGATGGCTCTGTAAAGATAGTATATACCCCAATGGATTATGTTCATGTTTTGGCGATGTTCGAGTGGCAGTGGATGGACTTGATCCATTGTTTTGTATTTCGCTTTCATATTTATTCCTGGTAGTTTATACTTAACTATCACCTCAATGATACGTTAACGGCATGATTGCTGATCTATCAACTTTGAACGACTCAGTGAATTAGTGGCTAGCAGTGAGATTATCTGGCATCTGGGTTCAACTGCGGTCCTTGGTCTTGACACAAAACTGGTCATGAAGGTCAGCTAAGACATCGATATCAGTCACCTTTCCACAGTTGATTACATTAAGCAACAAGGGCCGGAAGTCCCAATACCGGACATACACGACCTGCTGGCTGATTTCAACATTGCCCAGTGACAAGGATCCCACTGGTCCTATTACTCACTCATGCTCACCTCAGGGTATGCTCAGATCTACTCAGTGAGTAGAGGGTGAGTACCAAAACGGAAAGGGGAGGCCTTCAATGCATCTAGAAATTCCAAGATATATGCAATCCCATTCTCCCTAAACATAGACAATAACGACAAGGGGGGTATCTAAAAATTTTGAAAAGAAAAGCAAAGCAATCAGAATCACAATAACAGTCCATCACCCAGCATGCACAGATTGTATATCTCCCAACCCAGCAAGAAACGTCTCAGCGCGTCTCCTCACCCTCAACTCCTCGATCTTCTTCCTCCGCTCATCCTTCAGCCGCTCCCTCTCAGCTCGTCTCGTCTGCCGCGCCTTCCTCTCCCGCTGCGTCTCCACACGAGCATTCATCAGCTCCTCCATTTGCTTCTTACGCGTCTCTTCATCCTTGGAAAATGCGTAGAAACCTGTTCCGCGGGTGCGCACCTCGGCGTCTGCGTCGTAATGCATCTGCTCGGGCGTAGGGGACCGATCCCGACGAGAAGCGAGGTAGGACATTTGCTCCGCAACGGGCGCGGCAGGGTTGAACGCCTCTGACTGGATCGCGGGACCGTATATGAGGTTCTCTGGACGAGCAGGCTTCCAAGTTGGATGATTATCAGCTCCGGGTCCATGTTCATTTTCCCATTTTTGCCGCTGCTTGAGACGGGCTGTGTGGGCAGCTTGTTTTCTGGTTCCGCGTCTGGAGCGGCCGAGTTCGTCTTCGTAGGAGATTATGGAGGCGTTGTCATCGTCGTCTTCTTCTTCCTCGTCTTCAGGTTCATTTTCATCTTCATCCGAGGTAGAAGCTCGTCGTTTCGCTCTCTCCTCATCAGCCCATTTCCGATCGAAATCAACTAAGCCCTCCCTCTCCTTCCTCCGGAGTCGAGCTAGGTAATCTTCCTGCTTCGCACGAGGGCCGATCTCGTCATCGTCATCGTCATCGTCACTTTCAGCAGCGAGATACAGCCCGCTCTTCAAATCCTCGTATACCCGCACCTTCTCTTCCATGCGCCTCTTAGAGCGATGTAGGGTAGCCGCGTCGACGGTACCCACATCCGCAGTGCGCTGGTGTACCTGGCGGAGATCTGTTTCGAGTTCATCTTTCGCGGCGCGTTTCTCAGCGCCTTTATTGTGCTTTATGAAGATGTCAGATTTAGAAGTCTTTGATGGACGGGGGCGGCCGCGTGTCGTCGTTGACGGGTCGGTCTCTTTGGATATTAGAGAGGCGAGATGAGTGGTGAAGGCGACGGTGGAGGATGAAGGGGGGTTTGAGGTAGAGGGGATTAATTTGGGACGTGATTTTCCGTATAGAGAGTCCGCGGTGGATCTGGAGGTCATTTTGAGGGTGATCCCAAAGGGAGACCGGTGTAGATGTGATGTGACGATGTTGAAAGATGATGAACTTGAAGATGCTGTGATGGAGTTGTTGACTAATCTCCGACTTCGCAGTTCCCCGCGACGCCTCTTCTCTTCTTCTCTCTCTCGACTCATCCGATCTTTTTTTCCTTCTTTCTTTTCTCTCTTTCTTCTAGTTTCATTATCAATTGCTTCGTTGTCCTCCGAATCACACAATGTCTGCAAAACCCGTCTATCTCGGCGTCATCGGTGAGTCACAGCCGCATCTACTGCTCCCACCGACACCAAGCAGATGCAAATTACCACGAGTGACCACGAGAAAGAAAAGAGCTAATTCATCCCTTCACAGGTGTCGGTGGTGTTGGCACGGCCTTTCTGAACCAACTCGCCCGACTCCCCAGTCCACCACAGCTCATTCTTCTGGCCCGATCCACACAAACCCTCCTCTCCCCAGCCCCAGCCTACACTCCTTCCATTGCACCGGGCGACTGGGCCACTGCCCAATCCACACCATCAGTCACCAAGGCCGGCACCCTGTCCGTTGATGAGATCGCCTCATATCTCTCCTCGGCTCCCGGTCGCTCTGTCTTGGTCGACAACACCTCCGACCCAGCCCTAGCCAGCGCATACCCGGCATTCCTCAAGAAGGGCATCTCCATCGTCACTCCGAACAAGAAGGGGTTCTCCTCAGACCTGTCATTGTGGAAAGACATTTTTGCCTCTGCCGCACAGGGCTCTTCGCTCGTTTACCATGAGAGTACCGTCGGTGCAGGCCTCCCTGTTATCTCCACTTTGAAGGATCTTGTCGCGACGGGTGACGAAGTCACGCGCATCGAGGGTGTCTTCTCAGGCACCCTTTCCTTTCTGTTCAATACATTTGCGCCCGTTTCGAGTTCTGGTTCTTCTGCTCCATGGAGCCAGGTCGTCGCCCAAGCCAAGGAGCTCGGATACACCGAACCTGATCCCCGGGATGACCTGAATGGTATGGACGTCGCGCGGAAACTGACTATTCTTGCTCGCATTGCGGGGTTGGATGTGCAGAGCCCCGAATCATTCCCGATTGAGTCGCTCATTCCGTCAGAATTGGCGTCGCTTCCGTCCACGCCGGACGGCATTCAGCAGTTCATGGCCAGATTGCCTGGCTTTGACTCCCAGATGACTCGGATCAAGGAGGATGCCGAGAAAAATGGCAAGGTCGTCCGCTATGTCGGCAGCATTGATGTGCCTAAGAAGGAGGTCAAAGTTGGTCTGCAGCTGTTCGACAAGGACTCGGCCATTGCGGGTCTCAAGGGGAGCGATAACATCATCAGCTTCTACACGAAGCGTTATGGGGCCAATCCGCTTATCGTCCAAGGCGCTGGTGCAGGTGGTGATGTTACTGCTATGGGCGTTACGGCAGATCTGCTCAAGGTCCTGGAGAGATTGAGGTAAAAAAGTTTAATCGGTTCTCCTTTTTTTTGGGTCCCGTTTTCCATTTTCTCTTTTCTTTTTCTCCATGTGATACGAAACTATAGTACAGAGATAAAAATATGCAATGGAATCTTAGAATCAGACACAGCGATCTATCTTCCATGCTTCCTGAATATTGCAGAGACACCATCCATCCAACTGCCGGTTCCCGAGACAATGGAATCAGCAGACTGTGAATGCTGCGGTTTTTCGCCTGGCATGGTTTCTGCCTGTGATACGGACTCCTGCTGTGCCGGTTCAGTCAGGTAGCCAGAGGGCGGATCGGTAATTATCGAGGGAGGAGACGTCCCCGGCATTATCGCAGATGGGTGCGCAAGTGGGCTTAAGTTGCTACCAGGTTTAGATGTTGACACCCTTTGGTTCCCTACTCCCCTTTCATCCCCTGTCCCAAGGTTGCCAACGATCTGGCCAACGTGGGATGAGGGCGATATAGAGGGAGAACTGGCGGAGAGATCTGCTGGTATTGCGACAGTAGAATGGCGGGAATGGTAGCGTGAAACAGGGGCGGAGTTTAGATCCAACGCCTTCAGTTTGCGGGTGGTGCGAACCTCAAGATGACTTTGCTCATTCTGAGCTGGCCGTCGAGAGCGATCTAGGGCACCCTTATCGGTTGGCCGTATCCATGATTGCCGCTGGGTGTAGCTCCCATCGCTATACAACGACTCATAAGAAGGCCGTCCATGCAAACGCGAAGCAAAGGAGTTCCTGGATAACGACAGCTCTTTGCCTGGTATCGTCATTCCCTCGGAATGTTCGGCTGCCACATTCGCGTAAGTTCGGCTGTTTTCTTTCAGACTCAACGTCGGCGGCTCTTCTAGACGGGCCCTGCCCTTCTGTAAGGTCTCCAATGCTCTCTGTGCTGGCGAGTGGCTACCAGGAGGCTCTGGAACCCGGTGTGCCGAGGATTTCGTGAGAATTGGGAGAATTGGCTTAGTCTTCGACTCGGGTCTCACAAATCTGGACGCGTTGACCACATTCCATTCAAAATCATCCACGAGATTGGTGGGAGTCGAAGCCTGGGATGATCTCGGCCGTTCAGTATCCTCGCTGATTTGCGAGATTGCCGGGGACGAGCGAACCGTAACGTTGAAACCTTCTGTGTCGGTCTCGTATCCAGCTTCACCGGCCGTATACCTATAGATATGGGGCGGGAAGGGGCCTAGATTGACGCTTTGCGGCGGGCGAGGGCGGTCCTTATTCAGAGCTTCTGCAGCTAAAGGTTCAAACACCCGAGAGTCCCATGTTGTCTGGCGTGAAGGGCACTCGTCCGAGTCAGGAATGGAGGAAGATGGGCTACTGTATCGGTCAAAAACTGACCTGTTATTGCGAATCTCCTCCTGGGATGCATGAGGGGGAATGGCATCGATCTGACGTTCGATGCTGCTCATTGTGTTCTCGAGGTCACTTCGTGCCTCATAGACAAGTTGCGGTGACTTGGATGTTAGCTTCTTAGAATAGAGCTCGAGAAGCACACATCCATGGGTTGAGAATTCTCGGTAATCCTTGCTCAGTCCGACATCTTGCATGTCCATTTTGCTTTTGGCCTTCTCATACGCCTTGCAGAAAACTCTAGTTGCAACAACTAACCATGAGTCGTAGAATCCGGCAGTGCTGCGATCACGGGTGCCCATTGCCTTTGTTTCTTCGTCCATTATCTTCAGCTCATCGCGGCAAAATCTCTGCACGACGCTATGGATTTTGATTATATCAATGACAGAGACATTCTGATAGGCAGCAAAAAAACCATCCTGGCTGCTGCTTTCAGTCGGGGATTCCGATGAGTCTGCAGCGATAACTACTCTCTTCAGATCCACGCTTTCGCTGGATTGCTGGGGACTGTGTTTCGGATGCCAAAAATCGTAAGGATGAGTGGTCCTCTCTATGAGTCCATACTTTATGAGGGTCTGCAGGGTCGTGTCTAAGTCTGGTCTCTCTCCCGGTCTGCTGCTTGTTAAAATCTGAACGTCCCAGTCCTCCAAAGCATGTCGGCCGAGGACAATGAGGCCAACGGGGATCCGGTGTCCAAGATATGACAGGAGATTGATCAGATACAAAGCCTCGAAGTGGCGCATGCGGTAGAGATCATTCATGATCCCAAGAAATGGCTCCGCAAGCTTCTGGTCGGTCAGATGTGAATTGACGCGGTATTTCTCTATAGGCTTTGACGCAGCACTGAGCCGATGACTGATGGCATGAATCGCAAGAGGGAGACCTTCAAAGTGTCGGACCAGCTGTTTGGCTTTTTGCAGCTGCTGAGGCGTCGGCCTCTTGATGGACATGTCCTTGAAGAGAAGCTTGCAGCCATCTTCCTCGCGTAATGGGGGAATGGTGAGACAATACGGCTCGAACAGTCGCTGTTTCCTTGCAAGAGTCTTGTCGATAGAGGTATAGATAATCGCGCAATTCTTGTTGTTGGGAAGGAACTGTTTCAGACGACTGATGTCCTCGTCTTTATCAAAGCATAGGCCGTCAAAGATGAGCAGCCACTCTTCTCTAGCCTGAAACCAGTGGCGAACAGCGTCGACGTGTTTTGCGCTCGCCTTGCTTTCGGAACCGCCGAGTTCTGTTTTACCGTCTATGAGACCGACTTCTACTGCGATGTCCCAGAAGCAGGTGCAGGTGGATTGAAACGTTTTGGCATCCACCCAAAAGATGCCGCCCGGATAGTCGTTGAGATGCGTCCAGACGTACTGGCGCGCAAGATGCGATTTTCCCGAACCGGTCACACCAGTAATCAGGACAGCCATGAGACGCAGTGGGCGCTTCTTCGCCTTGAAAAGTCTCACATGTAAGATCTCAAGTTCTCTTCGCATTCCAACGAAGATTGCATTTGGGTGGAATCCTGGGGGAGCCACAAAGAAGGGCTTCTGCTGATACGCTATTAGGCTGAGATCTACACTACGTGTAAGATCTTGCCCCGAAGATCTTCTCCCATCAATGGGAGAGAGTGACAAAGAAACAGTGGAACTACCTAAGAAAGCAACTGGAAGTCAGTATAATCCTACTGTGGAGTGGATTGCATGTTCATTTGAAGTCGAATCGAAATTCAGCAATAAGCCAGACAATTCCGACAGAGTAACTAAGTAGGTACAGGAATTCCTAAGTCTGTCAGAGAAACGAATGCCTGGCCTCTTCTTCTCTCCACTCTTCGCTTTTATGCCCGTAGTGGGGACTAGCGTCTTGAAACCCTATGGCACGATTCTCTGGCAAGACAACATTTGGTGCAGGAAGGAGAGCGAGCCTACCAATATTGTTCATATCCGGCACGCTCACACTAAGACCACCACCTATGTTCGAGGAGGACAAATTTGGGCCTACAAACAGTTAACTCAATGTAACCAAGTCTGGTTGGGAACAAGGACTTACTATTAAAGATCTCATTTGCTCTGGTCTGTCTCTCCAGCAGGCGCCTTTTCTTTTCTTCGATCCATCGATCGGCGATCCTCGAAGGAGCATCACGGGAATAGCGGAGAAGAGCCTCCGCAACGGCTTCGTACCCGGGAGCAGATTCGCTGTCGAATTTGCACATGCGGCCATGATCAGCTTCAATGCCCATGCGCTCAACGCCCTCGATGTAGGGTGCGGCCGAGTGTTCGTCCACGATCATTTCACGAGTGGTACCGACGCGAGTTGCGCGAGTTTCGTGGAAGAAGTAGATGTGGAAGCGACTTGCTACATCTGCGAACTCGGAGTTGATATTCTGCAGGAGCTCGTTGTTGGTCTTGAGCGCCTTGATAAGGTTGGGGGAGGAGTCCATGAATTTCTTGGGGAAAACCGCGCCGCAGATGCTCTGCAGCAGGTGACCCCATTTTGCCATGTCGGAGCCATTATGGGGGGTTCCAAGAAAGAGGATACCATAAGTGGACACATAGATCGAGCGTAGATGCTCTATGTTCTCGTGCGCAATGCTCCTGCAGTAGAGAAGGGCGCGCTTCACCACCAGACCGCCAAGCGAATGGCAGACAAAGATGATGGGGCGATCAGTGCAATTACGCAGCTGCAGCATTGAAAGTTAGCCTGCTGTCTGGGGGTTATCTCAGATGGAAAGAATAGCTTGAGGAGCTTACGTTTCGATTGGCAGAGAGATCCCCCGACAGAGTCTCGGCATGCTGGAGGATGCCATCATGCGAGATGCTGTCAGTGAAAGAAGCAATGGAGGCGTTATACCCGTAAGTCAGGACGCGGACATGCTTCGGGCCAAGTTGAGGAAGGAGGTCAGCGGGCCAAAAGACACCAGACTCGCTGGTCCAGGTGTCGTTTGGGTGGCCGTTCAAGCCATGCACTAAGACGATGCTAGATCAGCATTAGCAGGAGTGTCTAAGATATAGGGATCTCGCTGGCTCACGTACTCGACCAGCGGCTCTTCAGAGCACCAGATCTGAGTCAGGCCGAAACGCTTGACTTCCCTTCCTGGCATGGTTTCGTGGACATACAAGCGGGTTGGGGACTTGGTGAGAGATAGAGAAAGAGAGGGAGAGGGAGGGACGGAGTGTAGAAGAGACGATAGAACAAAGACGGCGTCTCTTATAGGCAGAGAGAGGAGGAGGAAGAGAGAAGAAGGGAGCACAGGAGAAGAAGAGGGAGAAGAGGAGGAAGCGGAGGGGGAGCAGATGACTCTTCATTGTCACGACCAGAAGAGGAAAGCAGGTCAACCGCGGGTGCCCGTTTCAGGTCAGGTGAATGCAAAATTACTGTTACTGTCACAGTCATCTGGATTCAAGGGGAGGAGAAAGAATGAAATGGGAATGCCATTTGGCCATGGGTGAAGAGGTTCACTTGATACTGAAGTTAAGCTGAAGTTGACAAGTTGACACCGCCCATGGTGGAGCAGAGAAGATGGAGAGGGTCAATGTCAGTCTGGAGTGAATTAAATAGTCAAGGTTATAAATAACACCGATAAGGGCCTTCAGCTAACTGATCTATCCTCTTCATCATCCTCTATACTGTTCCTTGCATAAACTATCCTTCCACAAACACCCTGCACAGATCTCCTTCCCGTCCCGCGCCGTGGATCAGGCCTCTTGGCCCGTTGATTATATTTAGATGTTACACAGTAGATACCTCGATACGCGTATGTACACTGCGCGTGTACATCGCCCCAATGAAAGGTGGCTGAGTGCAAGGGAAAAGACAAGTGACTCATTGGGCAAATCCTTGGGTTCTATGCAGAGTGTGCGCAAGCTCACTTTGCCCTGCCTTGTTGCCTGGCAGTCAACAGCATTTACCTTCGGACATCTGGGTGCGGGCCAATTTCCAAACTTATTGACTGTATACCTAAAGTATACAGCTCAACCCCTCAAAAACGCCTTGACAGCCTCTCCCCATACAGCCCCTCTCTTGTAAACATGCATCCGCGGCGCACTGCCCTCCTTCAGTCCGTCAATGGCCTGTGCCAGCTCCTCTCCCAGACCTTCGTCCTTGATGCTCTGAATCGGATACACGTACGTGTGGAAGGCGAAGACGAGTGCCTTGCTCTTCGGGAGTCGGTGGAGGGTTTGACGTTCGCAGCGTAGAATAGTCTGTTGAGTCAGATATATACACACACACATACATGGTAAATAAATACCACCGCAGAACGTATTATATCCAGACGAACCTGATCCACATTTAACTCCCCCGGCTGGATCTTCTCCAACTCCTCATCCACAGCGGCATGCGTGCCCCCAAACGCAGCGAATAACTCCGCATTCGTCGTGACGGTCCAGTTAACCCGCCTAACATAGTTGCCCACCTCGACCTTTGCAAAGAACCGGTCCATACTCCGCTCTAGTTTCTCCCGGTAATGAGGGACGGGTTCGTGGATATTCGCCAGTAGCAGTCCCAGCTTCTTGCGCGGGTTGAATCCGGACGGGAAGCAAGTGCTGTATGCTTCTAGGATGTATTTTGGCTCTTTCTTTTTATCGTCTTTCTGGTTCTGTTCTTCCGGTAGGAGGAATAGAAAATCCTCGTCGACGATTTTGATCAGTGTCTCCAGGGACAGAATGGTAGGATCAGTATCAGCCGGTACCACCGGCCACATCTCCCCGGTTACGAGATTCTCCAGAAGCCGTGTCTGGTGATGCAGCTTGAACATCGTCGGATATCGACCGGGCAAATACGTGCCCAGGAGAAATGTGTAGAGCTCCCACACAGCCTCTCGGACACGAGGATCCGAATCATTGTTAACGGCAACGACAACGTCATGTTGTTCCCTGAGCAGAGACTTCCGGAGAGCTAAGCGATCCCTATACGTTTTGTCCATAAGGATGAGTTCAGAGGGGTTGAGCTTTTCGAGCGCCATAGTTAGATGGTATTTCGGCTTGAACGGGCGAATCTTCACAGGCTCTGCTGTCTCCCAGTCGAAATTCTCCAGAGGTTCGACCGGGGGGAATCCCGGAGCATCGAGTATCTGAGCCTTGGATTTATTATTCCTCGAGTATATCTGATCCAGGTGAGTACGGAGTATTCATACACGCACGATATCAGAAGGGAAGATCGGAACATACTATCCAACACCCAATACTCAACAACAACAACAACAGACATAGTCCCCACAGAACGGGAGCGAGGGTATCTAACCCGGCAATCCATGACTTGAGTGTATCCCAAGATATTGTCGTGGTCTTGTTGTCTTGATTCAAGAACAGTAAGATGGAGGTGTGTTTCTTAGCCATTGTAAGACCTGAGATACTTTGAACACTCTACGGGCAATCCGATGAGATCGAGCCATAGCGAGGACTAGTTATCAGTCAACCACGGACTGCTTGCTGATTCATCTGCGGAGATGATAAAAAATAGAGAAGCGGAGGGGCATGACTTGCTCAATGGGGTAACTGATAGCGCGTGTCTCTTAACCGAATGCGGTAATGTATATGTACACTTATACACTGCTGCTCCATTGCCTATACTGTTCACTATGTGAGTCGTACCAGCTGGCCAAGGAAAAAGGAGAGACACAGAAGAAAAGGGTATCAATATAGCACAGAGTACGGAGTAAAAGCAACTACCCAACTCATCCAAGCAAGAAGTAAAAAAAAAAAAATAAGAATCACCCAAGATACCAACTTAGCAGACTGAACAATCCAAATTCACTCTCCCTTCTGATCAAGCCCTGATCCACCAGATGTAGACCGAGGCTGACATCCAGATCCAGATCCAACGCCAACACCCGTAAAACTAAACGCCCTCCTCCTCCCATCCGGCCTCTCCGATAAACTCGGTGCGCGCGGCCTGCGCGTCCCCCTCGATCTGCCGCCGACAACAGGAATCTCGTATAGAATAACCCGGTACATGTACAAGATGATATCGAAGATGATTAGAGCGAGGCAGGGCGTTATGCTGAGGAGAGCGAGGACGGACTGTTATGTCTTAGTTCCATGTTGCTTTGACAAAATAAAAATAAATATGACAATGAAGGAAGGAAGCAAGGAAGAAAGAAGTGGGAAAACGCACGAATAGCTTAGCTGCCCATACTTCCAGATAGACCAGTTCCGGTGGGAGGATGGAGTACCACGACATTTTTCTTTATCTTTGTGTGTCCGTGACGAGTTTTCGACGGCTGTAATCAATGGAGTATGTTTCAAGCAGATCGATCAATCAATATAAATAAAAAAGGTAAGCATCAAGTGGCCGTAGCAGAGTACAAGTACAGACATGCAGTGACGAATGCTGATGTCAACGTCAGTCTGACTCCAGCGGATTCTGACAGAAGAGTCCGTACAATATACCAATATAAGTAACAAGACAAGACAAAACTCGCTCAGAGGTAGACAGATCAAACACAAGAAGCATTGAATGATCCGAATTCTCCGCGTGGCTGAGAGTGTACTGTATAACTGGCTCTATCTATGCGATGACGATCCCTCGGAAGAGAAAAAGGTCATCGCCGGAAAGTATCCACTTTGCTGGGATTGCGGGGAAGAAGTGATCTTTTAATATTCATGGCATCGTTTCTTTTTTATCTTATTATGTTCTAGGTGTATGTACACATATGCAGTATTATCCCAATCCGTAAAATTCACAGAGGCAAAATGAAAAAGAAATAGTTGTTTGTGGTGCATAAATAACCAACCATTGTACCCAGAGAAAACCAGTCCCATAATCCACACACCTGACAATGCCCACATCTATATTACACACAAAGAGATAAGTAAACCACTCCAAAACGGCCAAAAAGAATATCATCATCGCATATGATACGTGTCATCAGGGGCAAAGCTAGAGTCATCTTGCTGAACTCGTCCATACCCACCCGTCCGCCATCGTCCCAAAGGCGCAGCGCTATGCGAGGGCGCTTGGGCATGGCTCAGAAGTTCAGTCTCGCTTTCATTGGACTGGTAGTATAGACCTCCGCTGGTTGGGACAGGCCCGCTGTCATACCGAGCCAGAGGAGAAGAGAATGCTGTGTATTCCTGATCTCTTGTCCGCATGTCGGCCAGGTCGAAGCCGTCGTGCATTCTCATTCCAGAACCAGACCGGAATGAGGGTGCTGGCGACGAGGACCGTGAATCGCCGGCGGTCTTGAACATACGTGGCGTCTGAGATCGCTCCGAGATCAGATCTTCTGGACGACCGTATATGCCACCACCAAACTCGTCGCGGAAGTCGGGACGATCCTTGAAATACGAAAAGTCAAGATGATTCTCAGGGACGAATTCAAACGGCCCAAGGTCGATCGTCGAATACATAGACTTCCCTGGCTGACCTGCCGCCATTCGGTCCATCACAATGTCCGAGTACTCCCCGGTGTGGTCAGTGGGATCTAGTCGGCCTTGATAAATACTCTTCAGCGCATCCACGGCCCTTGCATGCACCATAGGCGTAATCAAAGGCTTATACAAGGCTGGGTGACCGAATTTGGTGCTCAACCCTTCCGACGCCTTCCTCGCCAGCTTAACAGCGGCTAGTTCTTCGGTATCAGTCAAGATATTCCGGTTGTAATAATGAATGTCGTGGTCAAAAGTCCGCATGCAGTAGAGCTTGAATCCAAGCATCAAAAATGGCAGGGGTACCATGCAATATACCATGGTCCACGTACCATTGGCTCTGGCAGCAAGGGCCACTATGAAATTGGCCAGAATCGTTGCGAATATCATCCGGTTAAATAGGAGGCGCCAGAAACGGCCACCCGATTCGTTCTTTGTCACGAATACGTACATCAAAAGGTATTTCTTGAGAACCGCATCCAACCCAAAGTAGAATGCGGTTACCGGCAGGACGATCGGCTGCAGCGTTGCAAAGCATAGAGCCACCGTGGCATAATAGAGAAAGTAGTTGCAATAGCTTGCATAGTCAAAGGGCGGCGGAGCGGTCCACTCAATGGCCTGTCGGGGAGTCGGTGCGAGGAAGGTCTTGGAAAACCAAACCCAGGTGAGATTGACCAGCTGTACCAGGTCAATGGTAGCTCCAAGACTCCGTTGCAACAGCCATACTACAAAGAACGGAGACACTTGGCAAAGGGATTTGAACGCTGTTGCAAATAAGTGGCCTTCCTTGACAGCTTCCCAGGCACCCTTGTTATGCTTTGTAGCATCAATCACGGCAGTGACAAACGTCCAGGCGGCCGAAAATAGGGAGAAAACGATGAGATTGTTGAAAACGAAAAAGGAATATAGATGGCTAAGAACTTCGTTCTCGCGTGCTGTCTTCGTCACATTGCCCGCGTGGATGGCAAGCCGGCGGAAGATGATCGGCAATATCAGGTATACCAGAGACGTCAGCGCAGGAGAGGCAATACCCTGAACTGCAGCCCACAGCTTGGGATGTGCCTCGAGGGATGTCGAGAAAGCCGGCCAAACAAGACCCAAATTGTTCAGATTCGATAGAAATACGGCAATTAGAGCGTTAGGCGCAACCCACACTATCGTCAGTGCGATCACCCAGATGACATTTATAAATCGCTTCCATCCTCGAGTCGCTTTTGACAAGGGCAAGTTTTCCCAGATGATGTCGCTCGGCCGAGGGGCAAGACGAATAGTCGTCCCCTGAGGGTGCGTGTTTCGAGACGCATACGCCACAGTGTGGGCATGCTCTATCATTTCCCAACTCGCGAATCCGAATGGCATGACATTCCGCTTGTCAATGGATGCTCGCACATGGCCGATCTCATCCTCTAACAGCCTAATCCGGGTGGTTAAGTAGTCGATAGCGTCCACCCTGCCCCGAGTACCTTCTTTTCGAGGAGGGCGTATTGTGGGCCGCTTAGCAGGCAATCGATCTGGCCGCTTCAGATACTTGGCGAGGACTGACTCGAGATGCCGCACAGCTTCCTCATGTTCCTTAATCAAACGAGGGAGGCCCTTGACATTGCGACCGATAGCAGTTCGTGGGATGGCAGCCGTGGGATTGACCTTGTCCGTGAGGAGCATGAGGCCTTCATCGGACCGTGCCGCTGGCGGAATATCGGTGATCATCAATGTCCTGGCATGTAAACTACGCTGGTAGTCAGAGCTCTGGAAATACCTTCTCCGTAGCGCGAGGACCGCCTTGTAATTCCACCACAGAAACAAAGCAACGATTATATCAAAGATCCAAGCACAGATCACCTGGCTCCATATCCCGTTGGTCGAGACGTATTGAGGCGTCATTGTCGCGAATACCGACAGGCCCTTGGTATAGCTATTTGAGCGGCTTAGGATAATATTGATTGGGATCATAACGGCGCAGCCGACGATGCTCATGACAAGAAACATATTCCTACACATTTTTGTAAATCGCAAGAAGACGATCGCATCGAGGCCGATGGAATCGACGAGCTCGCTCTCCTTGGCGCGCAGGACGGGTTTAACCCAAGAGAAAATACCCTTTCCGGCAGGCGGAGGTGCATGCCTGCGATCCGCATGTTTGACCTTGGGTGCATAGACAACAGTGTGATGAGGGCGAACGAGGGAGAAGAGAAGGGTGAGGAAGACGGCGAAACCGATGGAGGTACCGAAGGAAAGCCAGACAGCGTTGATTTGGAACTATGGCAAAGGACAAGCACAGTCAGTACAGTCATAACACACAACCAACAACCATTTAAAGAACAGCAGATCATGATACAACGTACAGCTGATTGAAACGGACTAGAGATGAGTTTAACAAACTCATTTACCGGCGAGTCCTCGTCCACGTTCCTTCGAGTTAGAGCGGCCCAAGCTCTATCGAGAGCCATTCCGCCAGGGGAACCCATTGCCCAATGCCCAGAAGCCTTTCTTTTCAGGGAAGGAGAGAAAGGCGCCTCCAGTATGGATAGACCATGGGCGAAAAAAAAGAGCGAAAGAGGCCCCCTGGCAAGCACAGAGTTAAGGCCCGCGGAAGTAGAAATAGTTTGTATAGTTAGCAGATATAGTGGAGTATAACAATGCTAATAATGGAAGCGCAATATATATCAATATGGTGATTAAAACATAGAGATCCAACACAGATGAGTAAAAAAAAAAAAAAAAAAAAAAAAAAAAAAAAAGGAAGCAAAGCAAAACAAACGTTGCGGAATCAACCAGAAGACGATTTAACGGTAGTTGATGAGGGCGAGCTGATCTGAATCAGAAGAGCAAGCGGGGGGCCTTCAAAAAAATTAAAAATAATAATAATTAAAAAAAAAATAGCCAAGCCTTTTGGAGTGAGACCAACAAAGCAACTCCCGATATGAGTTGGTCAGCAATGTCAGGGTGTCATCGAAGGCACATAATAATAGCGACACATCCAGCGCTCCGGGCCGCTGAATGCGATATTTTGGCGACAGAGATGGGAATGAGAAGGGCTCAAAGCAAGCCTGAGCAGCCACATCGCACCGTCGATGGACATTCTGGGCGGTTTTCAGGGACGAGCATCACTCCGCCACAGGGGTGGACGAGCAGGGAGAATCAGGTAATGATCGACTGGGGGCAAATAGTGCCATGCTAGAGTGCTTGTTCTAAGATGCAGAACCGCGGTGACTCGCTGGCATGGTCTGTACCTAATGCTATTTTAGGAGGAGCTTCGCGCACCGTTGAGACATGCATCTGCCGTTGATCTTAGTACAGAGTGTGCTGGATTTATCCGGAGCATGTCCGTCGAAGGGGTCACGTGGTGCTTTGCCTATAACATGCCATTGCTCTGGATGGGTGAGACATATCCTATCCTACATGATGCCTGTCTACGAAAAGTACAGAAGGAAAGCCGAACCCTTTGTCTCTTCTGAATCCTTAAGAGGATACGTGTTTTGCAGAGGAATCTACAATGCCCTGCAGACACGTAGCTACAACATCCTCAGACCATGCTAAAAATAACGTTGAAGACGCATATATGCATCCCTAGGTAGCATACGCAATACTGGCTATCAAACTGTTTCATATCGACCGAAAAATAGGTATAAATCTGGTGGGGAGCGTTCTAGACTGGCAACAACCCTGGATAGGTAAATGATACAGACTTCGACAACAGTCTGTGGCTATGGAGGATGGTACTCAAAATTAACCTCCACACTCCGTACCCAGGTAACTTAAATACAGTAATATCCCACGTAGTTTTACTTCATGTCAAGCATTTGTATTGACAGATATCTCATTAATGCGTTTCTGGTACATCTCAAACCACATGGCTTTTCTCTCGTTCATCGCCCGGGGAATAACAATGCCATCCAACCCCACAATCATTGAATATTAAACCGAATAGGGGGAAAAGAACTTTGAAAAGGAAAAAAAAAACCCTCTTCTCCACGCTCATCAAAAGATATACATCACCCTTTTTCTATTCCCCATTGTTTCCCAGGCTAGTTAAGATAAAAATTCCAGGATGAAATGAATCCGGGATCTTATAGCTGACCAGCAGTGTTGAAGTCCTCAAGAGCAACCTGGACACGCTTGCTCATGGTCTTCTCACCCTCGCGGATCCAGACACGGGGGTCGAAGAACTTCTTGTTGGGCTTGTCTTCACCGTCAGGGTTACCAACAGGAGACTTGAGGTAGTCCTGCTTGTTGAGGACGTAGTCGCGCACACCGGTCAGGTAGGCGTACTGCATGTCAGTGTCGAGGTTGACCTTAACGACACCATAGCCAATGGCCTCTTTGTACTCCTCCTTGGTGGAGCCAGAGCCACCGTGGAAGACGAAGAAGACAGGCTTGTCCTTAGACGAGCCAGTCTGTTCCTTGACGTAGGCCTGGTGCTTCTTCAGAAGCTCGGGGTGCAGACGGACATTGCCCGGCTTGTAGACACCGTGAACGTTACCGAAACCAGCGGCAATGGAGAAGTAGGGGCTGATGGGTGCAAGGGCGTTGTGGATGGCCAGGATATCTTGAGGCTGAGTGTACATGGCGGCGTTGTCAACGTTCTCGTTGTTGACACCATCTTCCTCACCACCCGTGATACCAATTTCCTGTGATTAGGGCGTCAGTATGCCATGTCATGTGTGAAAATACTGGAAGACTAATTATCCCCATTGGGACACTCACCATCTCGAGCCACTGCTTCATGGGAGCTGCACGCTTGAGGTACTTGGCGGTGGTAGCGATGTTCCAGTCAACAGGCTCCTCGGACAGATCGATCATGTGGCTGGAGAAGAGGGGCTCGCCGTGGATCTTGTAGTACTGCTCGTCGGCATCGAGCATGCCGTCGAGCCAGGGCAGCAGCTTCTTGGCGCAGTGGTCAGAGTGGAGAACAACGGGGATGCCGTAAGTAGGAGCAATGCTGCGGATGTAGTGAGCGGCGGCGACAGCACCGGCAATGGAAGCCTTCTGGCCATCATTGCTGACTCCCTATCACGGAAGGTGGATTAGCCCAATTGTTTGTTTTCTTTTTCTCCAAGGATTGTTCCAGCCTACCTTGCCAGCGAAGAAAGCGGCACCACCCTGGGAGACCTGCAGGATGACGGGGCAGTTCTGATCCCGGGCGGCCTCGAGGGCAGCGATAGCGGTGGAGGAAGAGGTGACGTTCTAGTAGTAGAAGACATCATCAGCAAAGCCGCTCACCAATGAGGACAGCCGGGGGGGGGGATAACTCGAGAGCGAAAAGTACTTACGATGGCGGGGATGGCAAAGACCTTCTCCTGGGCGTACTCGAAGAGGTGGAGGACATCATCACCGACGATGACGCCGGACTTGCGGGAGAGCTTCTCTAGGACACCCATGCTGGATACAGATACGAGGGGATAAAAAGTCGATAAGAACAGAAGTGGGAAGAAGCGTGAAGCGGGATAGTGGTGGTCAGAAAACGAGTTCCGATGATTCACTGGAAAGGGGAGAGAGAGAGGAAGAATAGAAGCAGGCGAGAAGGAGGGGAAGTGATATTTATTAATGCTCTGGGCTTCGTCGAGGTTCTCGAGCAGACGGAGGCAGAGAGGGGCACCAGCGCCAAGGGAGGCACCAAAGTGGGCAGGTTGTGTCATAGGCATTTCCAGCGAGGCAAACTCACCGGCTGCCGGTGGGGAAGCTGGGAAAAGGCGACAGACAACACCAGCAGCGAAAAAACGAGCCAGCGTCAGTATGATTTCAGAGCTCGCCTTGGCTGGTCGGTCCACGCTCACAGGCAACATGCAGCGCCTGGAGAACAACCTGATTGCCCATGCTCAGATGAGTTGCCCTGGTCTGCCCCTTCTGGGCTGCTTCGTGCACCGTCGCTGGGCTTCCCCCGGCAGTCTTCAGCGTCATAGCCCTTTTCCCGGAATTCCCCGCGTTCGCTGTGTCCCAAGGATCCGAAGAGCGTCGTCGATGCATATTAACCGCGGTCCTACATCCGGAAATCGATGGTCCAGCAGGGGTTCTTCTGCTCTGCTTCTTAGAAATTCTTTGAGATGTGATAGCAATTCATCCATCCTGCCACTGTCATATCATGCCACCACATCAGATTGGATGATCTCAGGGGCAAAAATAATAAAAAAATAAAAGCCCACAGATAATCATAAACCCCCCTCAAGCTCACCGAGCAGGCGTTTGCGGGAACTCGGTGATGTCGACGGGACCGGTACATGGATGTACGCTGCGTCTGCCGAAGCATCGTCTGTTTCCTGTCCGTGTTTCTTTCGTGCTCCAGTCACATTGTGTGGATAAACAATTCCTGGTCGGAGGATCGATCTCCGCCGAGAAACATCCAACAATCCGATAACAAATAATTATGGATTCTGGGACATCATGCATGCAAGTCATCACCGTCGTAAATTGTAATGGCTTCCCTCCTACCCGTTTCGGGCATTTTCGGCCTGAATCAGGCCGAAAATCCTGTCTACGTAGTACGCTGTACGTACTCAAAGTATCGCAGATGTCTGACGCTTCCATTCTAGACGGAAATTAAATCGCAAAGATGGATGCTTCACGTGCATGTGCTTATAAGCCGTCCGACTATACAGCCGTATATATATGAGTTGAAATACCGAGACGCGAGTCTAGATGCACTGGCCCCATCCAGACCTCGCTCCCCCAGTCCTATATATGCTTTCCAAAATAGACGCCCTATATAATATAATAATATAATATAATATATGCTTTCCCCCTCGAATCCCAAAAGCCATACTCCGCCTTCCTCCTATTCTCTCCACTGAATAGCCATTGGCTCACCCATCGTCTCACATCGTCTCATTCAGCGATCGGCGCCATGCGGCCCGTTGAGCGGCACCTTCTCCATCTCATAGAACAGAAGATACACCTCCTTCTGCATGTTGAGAACGTCCGATGTCTTGCATTCTTTGACCTTCTCGTCTGATATGCGCCACCACCGATCGTTTGCCTTGTGCCGGCGCCGGAACCGCCCATTCGATCCAGAAGCGCCCCCAAGGGACGTCTGCGGCATCAACTTACTGGCAGTTGAAGAAAGGCTAGATGTTGACTTCTTCACTCGTACCGGGTTGGGTGCGCCATCGGCCGCCGAGGGGTCTGCTTTGGAAGACTTCTGCTTGGACTGATCACTTCGGACGGAACCCTGAGAACTGGACGCGTTCAACTGCGGAGAGTGTGATGTCTGGGATCTCAATCGCGATGGTGACATTGACGATGCGCTGGCGGTCGACTTTCCTGACAGCGACGGGGATGACGTCGTAGTTGAGATACCGCCCCCTGTCAGCTCATCTGGTAACTTTTGAGCAGCAAGGCTAGGACTCGGAACTTCCGACACATTACCGCTTGCAGCCCGGCTCTGCGAATATGATCTAAACGCATCGGGTGTGGAGAAAGGCATGTGAAGGTGGTTCCGCCGGAATGACTCGTAGTGCCCACTATTATGGCTACCCTTATGGCAGACAATCGCCAGCAAGTTAAACCACTTGCGGTTAAGAATTCCTCCCAGTGAGAGTCGTTCCGGAAAGGAAACTTTGGCTGCATTTTTAGTTGAGCTACTTCGGTCAAAAATCGACCGCGACAGATGGATCGCAATAACCTTTGGGAACACTGTAATGCGCATGTGTCTTGCGATTCTGCGCTTCGGAGCCTCCTCGACTGGTGGAAGCGTCACGCCCTCTAATATCTGCTCCGGGTCTGTGTCGAGGGCATTTTGGATCCGCTCAATCTCAGCCTCAAGACGTGCTCGATCTTTCTCCGATCCGGTACTTGCCTTCTCTTGCATCTTCGATTCTAGCGCATGTTGCAGGCTGCACTTATCGCATCGGAAGTCGTCGATATACTCGGTCTTCAGTAAACCATCAAAGCATGAGCTGAGCGTGGTCGAGCTCTTCTGGGGTACCTGCAGTGTCAAGTTGACGAAATTTGTTGGGTTCGGTTTATACTGATAATGACAAGTCTGGCACTCAATCTGGGACTCTAGCTGGCCCTCAAACGGAAATCCATAGTCGTCGGCATCCGGATTTTCTAATTGAGTATTTATGGTTGCGGGAACCCCGTTCTCAGTCCCGTCATCGATTCGGACGGCCACCCCGGGATCTCCTGAAGTACTTGGAACCCGAGAATCGGCATCCTGTGTCGCCTCCATCGCGCCCGGACCGGCCGGCGCATCGATGGTAATACTTTGCCATCTCTGCCGTGCTTGGACACCAGCATGGTACTCGTCGCAGAGTCGCTCGGCGACAACCTGTAAGAATTCCTGCGCGTCCTGCTGGCTGCGATTGATGCGCGTGCGGTACGCATACTCGAGCGCCTGGATAAACCCCCGGGCGGAAATCGTCTTCTTGTAGATGGGCCGCTCGTTCAACCTATCCAGCATTTCCTTGAGCGCCCGCGTAATTATCCCTTGCTGTAGCTCCCTGATCCTTTCGGGTCGTTGTCCGCGAGGCATATCCTCCTGAATCGGAAGAAGAGCGTAGACCTGGGGCCCATCCAATTCGCGCCGATGCAGTTCTCGGATCAAGTATAGTCGAAGATCTAACAGGCCCGCAAGGGCCTGCAGTACGGAGTTGATGAAGCAGTCATTGGCCGGGTTCGACAGCCCAACAATGCTTCTCTTGCGGTTGTTGTCACTCGATTCCTCGCCATCGATAGTGTAGTTGGGTCCAAAGACATAGAATAAGGCAATAGCAGCGAGAGAGGCTCCAGCCGCATAGGCGGCCACAGTTGTCGGTTTTTCTGGCATCAAACCGTGCCTCCCCGGGTTATCGCGCTGTGTAGGGGAGAAGTGCAGTCAACGTCGCTATATATACTATATGGATGTACGATATCAAGGGCGGTCAACGTCGGTTTCCGTGGTCTAGTCATGGGGGACTAGCTAACTGATACGAGAACGATTCCGGGGCAACAATAATCGACCTGTTCTGATGTAAAGCTGGCCGAGGAGGCCTTCTCCTCTTGAACAATCGTTCTGCCTTCAGCGGCTACAGCCGAAATACCCGTTAGCCAGTCACTCAGTCACTGGTGCCGAGTAACCCTGCTGTAATGATAATGGGGTGGGAAACCGAGGGCGAAATCTGGGGAAATCTGGAATTGCCTCCCTCACCTGAAGCAGGTAGCCTTCAACTCCCCAAGGCACTGGCGGGTCCAATAGAAAGGAGAGACAGCCCTGCCTTGTTGACCGCGGAAAAGGGAGGTGATAATAACTATAGCGAGAGCGAGGGAAAAGGAAGAACAACCAGGGGAGGCCCGGCCTACGCTGGATTAGGTCTAGTGCTTTTTCTTCTTAGCTCAGCTACACGTGCTTCCAGATAGTTAACTATCGATCGTGCTAAGCGAAACGCTTCATTAGCTAAACCAGCCTACATCCAGGACATGGCATTAATAGTATTGGGACAGATACTGGGGAGATACAATGTATCATATCCACCAAAATTAATATTCGGCGATATGGTTACACAAGTGTAGTCATCCTGGCTATTCCGTCGTTACAACACTTCTACCCATAGCAGGTTCCAGCAAAGCCATGGAAAAGGGGGTCAGTTTGAAGCTAAGCCCGCATACGAAGCTTGCAGGGAAACAGTTTCAAGCCAAAGAGAAATTTTCTTTTACTATGTTTGAGTCGACATTATGAGACTGAATGCGTTAGATGATCTTGGATATCCCTGATGAGAACACATCCACGTTCACGCCCTCCCAGAAAGCCAAATCAGGTATGCAGTGATTCCGGCAACGTAGCAACCTTCTCCTTGAACAGATCCTCCGCTTGCGTCCACACACGAGCGTTGGATCGGTCCTTCAACTGTAAAAGGCTGGGTAGCAACGCCGTGCTGAACATCTCCGAGCTTTCCCGGGGAAGAAGAGATGGGAGATGGTCAATGCTGATTACGCTCAAGGGATCCTTAGTGCTCGAGGCAGGCAACTTGACTGGCACTGTCGGTTTGTCGAAGGTTGTGGTAATGGTGTACACAGGAATGGGATTATGAGGATTCGTACTTCGGGTAGCAAGGAAAGGTCAGCGATCATAAATAGGCGATATTGCAGCATGGAAGAAAATGACTTACGTGTCAGCGCTGACATCACAGATGACAGTGAGACGTCTCTTGGGGGAAGAAAGTAACTCGTCATTCACGAAAGGAGGGATCTTGGCAGAGAGGTAAATGCAGTTCACAAAGATATCTGCATCCTCCACGATCTCCCTGAAGGGACCTCCTGCAGAAGATATATTAGAATATGCCCATACCGTAATAAGGAGCATCGATCGACCGAACCTTTCTTCGTCTCCTCAATATCCCACTGAATAATATCCGATTCTGGGATCCCGACATCCTTGGCCAGTTGCACAGCTCCCTTGCCACATCGTCCAAGCTACTCCACATCAGTAAACTTCTACCTGATTTCAATCAATGGCCACTCACAGCTCCGATGACAAGGATCTTGGGTGACCGGCCAGCCTTCTTCTTCCCAGCCTCCAAAGATTCCCTGACGGACTCGATCAAGAGGTCCTGATTGGCGTAAGGTGTCTCGGCATGTAGCAGCTCGCCTTCAGGATGGGTTAACTGCCACGCCCAGTTCTTGACAGCCAAAGCGGATCCTGCGCTTCATATTCAGTACTGAAACAAGGCAGCGTATTACGAAGGGACGGAAATACCTGCATATCCGGCAGAAAAGCCAAAAGCTTTATTCAAAAAGAAGGCATTAGCATTTGCATCCTTGTCGATTAAAAAGGATGCTGAAAAATGTGAGTCACTCACCGGCCACTCTCCGCCCAGTATCATCAGTAAGGAACTCAAGGTCTAGAAGAGTACCACCTCCGCGGGGCCAGCGGCTAAGAACCTTCTCCCAGCCACCTTGCTGCTTATAACAGTGCGCAAACGTTATATGAACGTGCTCAAGGGGAAAGTCATCCTCCGGCAACTCTTTCAGACCCAAAACGTAGGCATCCTTCGGAGCATCCTTCGCCCAGGAGCCTTCCTCAACCAATGGCGCACCGACCTTTTGTCAAAATAAGGCAAACCGTTATTACCCTGTTCGAAGATAAAAGCTAGAATTGCGATTTCGCAGAAACATACCGCGGAGAATTCCTCGTCTACAATGGTGGGGTCCAAGTCAGTCATACATTGCGAAGGAAGCAGAGTATAATTCAAATAGTATTGTACCTTCAAAAATACGCTGCTTGGAACGTTCAACCGTCACCTGATATCCAGCATCTAAGAGCGCCTTGCAAGTTGTGGGCGTAACTGCCAATTGATTCCAAAGTCAGAAGGGTAAAAAACTCATCCCGCATAATTCGCCATCAATATACGCTTCAGTTATACTCACGGGCAGATCGCGCCTCAGCAGGCTTGGTTTCAGCGCGGAGCCAGATCTTAGTACCCGACATTGTGACAGTAAATTGATTCTTTTAGCAGAGTGTACAAGAAGAAAAATTCTTGGGGAATATCTAGTTAACATGAGATCTGACTCAAGACTTGGCCCCTCCGATAGCGGGTGCAGTCACGTTGTTCCGAACCGTGGTCGTGACTCACCGCCGACAGGGGCTGTTTCAGCTTCTACAGAGTGGATTTTTGAAGTGCAAGATCGGTATGTCATAGTTGCTATCTAAATCAGAAATTTAAAGGATTCGAGATGATAAGATTTCATATTTGGTCAATTGAACGTCTATTGAGGATATAATAAGCTCGCAGCGTGCGTTGCAAACGCCATTTCCCAATATCCGCTTCGCGTGGATCATAATATTCATTTGATTTAATGTCGTCTTGAAAAGTCGATGAGGTTCCCTGCTGTATACAACCCATCTGTCTGGTTCATATTGACTCCTCTATCTGGAGAGGGCCGATGATGTACGGACGACATGAGACCTGAGATTCGAGATTTAAGGCCTGGGTGGCTCTATGCTTCTCCTCCATGAACTAGACACGCTGCATAGCCTGCTCATCTTCACATGTTTTGAAGTATTTTATGTCTCGTGCATGTTGATAGGCGCAATCACAAGATAATAGTGGAGACTGGAGGAGGCAGTGGCCAGAGACACCATACGATAGTTGGCGAAGTAGAGCACTGTAGATGCTGCAGCGCTTGTGACGATTCTACTTCTCTATGCCAGATTGGACAGACCGCGGGTATTCGCAATCTTTGTTCACGCGTTATCCTCTCCTACACCAAGTTGCCTGTATCAAAGGGCGAATGCCACATCTAGCCGACTGAGCAGATATTCCTCTTCCGGTGAAGTGTGATACTTCTTTGGCGTTGTCTCCAGATCAGTTTCGTTCGGTAGCAGTTGCTGAATATACTGTGCGAGTCTCGAGGCTTTCCGAGATTCATCTCTGTCGACCAAGATTCGAAGGGCATCAAAACTGACTCTCAGGAGAGTCTCCTGTTTAACGTTGCTCCAGGCCCGACATTTTTCAGGCGGATGGCCTTCCACGAATTTCAGAAATAGCCCGGTGTCGGGGGCTGTAGGGTGGTAAAGCGGCACAGAGGCAGATAACAACGATCCGGGTGACATTGCGTAGATCCTTTCCCTGAATTCTTCGTATATAGGGGCGGGAATATCCCTTGCTTGGCCATGAGCGTGCTCCATTGTCCACTGGCAAAGGCGGCCACCTGGAGACAATAGCAGCGGCTTCTTGAATTCAGGGGATGACTGGTCGGCCAGTAAAGAATGCATTTTGTATGCCTGAAGGTAATAGTTCATTGCCGAGGCCAGCCTGTTCCCGTATTGTATCTCGGCCGCCATGAAATCGATGAGAAGATGGCAAAAGGATTGCCGTGCGGAGGACTCCGTAAGCCTGCCATCACGGCCCCCAACGTCATGCTTGAGTAGCATACCCAACCAGGTAATGACAGTATCTTGCATTCCTTCAGCAGCCATGAATTTCAGTAGAGAACCAGTCAATGAGCGGGAGCTTAGCAGCATTTTCCTGGCAGCAGAACCGGAGGCCCAGAACCATGATACGACTTTTGAACCGGCCCCGGACGCTTTCATGGCAGTGCTCACATCAGTACCGCTGGGTGTGGATGCGAGGAGAAGCTGAGATTTCAAGCAATTGGCAAGTGCCGTCGAATTCACCGACCCTGACGCAACCAAGTCGTCAAATACTGCCATTGGGGTTTCCACCATCCTCCGCTGCTGCTCGAGAGCTGCCGCGCCAGACGGATCATGGGAAATAGTCCCCCTTGAAGGAACCACCCGGAAGAGCGGATTATCCAAGATGGTATTGAGATGCTTGGCAGTGGCATGTGCTGACGAGTCTGGATTTACGGGTTTGTCGCCATTTTCGGCATTCTCAGAGGACAAGGACAGAGGATACTCCTGGTCGAGTTGGCGGCGGAAGGACGACGTCAGGGCGTTTAGGAGTTGTTGCGACTCACGGGGAGTGCGAGGCAGTGGTGGATTTAGCTTCGACCATGCCCTGAGACTGAGAATCGAAGAGCCTTTCATCGTTGCTGTGCAATCTGAGAAGAAGCAATGAATTGGATCATAGATCATGAATCATGAGGTGATCTGATCTCCGGCTACTCGACTGTGTAAGGCGGTGAGGGAAACAAGTACTATTGTTATGCGAGGCTACGTAGTAGGCTACCATGTTAAGCTGATCTTGATGGCTAGCTGTTCGAATAAACAGCATTATTATTATTACAGCGCTTATTGTAAACCATAAGGATAGAAGTAGCAAGCAGTATGAGCAACTTCAATGGCCCTTCCAAGGCAGTTCCTTTTATCCCAGTGCCCGATTACAGATCAACTCCACAGGGTCATGCTGTTCGGACCTCAGGCAGACCATCCCACCACTCCATGTCTTCTGAGTCTCAGCCAGTGCCTTGAATGTATGAGAGGGCGTTGAAACTGTAGCTAAGAGCCGTACTCCATGCGTTGAGCATCAAAATATCCCGAATGCTTCTTTTGGAGTGATCCCATATTGCCAACGTATTCCTTCCCATTTTGAATTATCGTCACGCGAACAGGTAAAGCTCGTACTGGATGGTCATCTGGTTTGTCTGCAATCTCTTCGCCACTTCCACCAGTCGTCTCTCTTAAGCCGATCGCCGCCACGGCCTTGTTTATGACTGGGTTGTGGGCACTATGATTTTGGGGCCTACAAGAAGAATCTGTTGTTGGATGAAGGACCTCAATAGCGGAGACAGAACTTACTAGTATGGGATGAGGTAAGAGAGAAGTTGAATAGGTGGGGGGGAAAAGAGACTGAAGTGAAGGGAACACAGTGGCCACTGTATACCATTAGACAACCCTATACGTTGTGGACGCATGCGCATCGATTATCAGGTTCTGATTTATTAGAAAACTGCTGGATTTCCAATTAGTAGGGATTTATTCTTCCCAAGAGATGGATTATAGATGCCCATTGTTATGTTGAGAGGCTTGAAGATTTGTCATTGTAGCAGCAGCGACAACGACGACAATCAGGTGCTGACGATGAATAGCAAACATCAAACGTAGCAAGCAGAAGCAGACAGTTGACTCTGCAGCAGCAAGCCAGCATAGCTGGCCTGAAGATGGGTGCTGGAAGACTCTGCAAAACAAAGCGTCGATCGCCGATGGAGCAGCCGCTTAGTGTTGGTACTGCCCAGCCTTCTTTTTAGCGCTGCTCGCTAAAGCTGCAACTCTCCCTTGAACACGCCTCAGTCCTGACGGCTCTGATCTTGCTTTCTTGCGTCTTTCCCTTCTTTCTTCCCTCCCCTCCCCTCCACCTGCTTGTGTTTCTTCGTTCTGCTGGTTCTTGCGCCTGTGGTTTGGGTGCCAACCTCTTTTCGAGGGTGCATCTTCGACAATAATACTTTTCACCTCACAACGCTTATTCGTGCTCACGAGCCAACCTAGAAACCTTACAACCACACCTCCATCCATCCTCCTTTAATTCCTCTTCCGACGACCATCTTCCGTCTCGTTTACCTTCCTTCTCTTCAGGTATCTTCATATTCCATTCAGAGTCATGTCTGAAGTACAATCGAGGTCCTCTGCCTCCCGTGGCAGAGCGTCCGCTCGCGGTGGCAGAGGCGGTTACAGCTCCAGAGGTGGTCGAGGCGGCAGTAGATCTGCAAACGCCGATGGCTCAGAGAAGATCGCATCTACAACATATGAAGAAGAGGGTGAAATCGGCCAGATGAAAAAGAAATATTCCAGTTCTCTGCCGGCTCTCAAAGAGCTTTTCCCTGACTGGACCGAAGACGATCTCGTCTTTGCATTGGAGGACGCAGGCGGCGATCTCGAGAGCGCAATTGAGCGTATAACCGAAGGTATAACCCCTTGCGAATACGTTACTATCCTTTTCAATCCATCGGCTTTTCTGACAGTTTGTTTTTCCTTCCGCAGGTAATGTATCTCAGTGGGGCGAGGTAAAGAAGAAAACCACAGACCGGAGTCGCTCCAAAGCCAAGGAAGCCCAGAGCACCCCGACCGAGACAACCACTGCCTCTGTTCGTGGAGGACGTGGACGCGGTGGATTCGAGGGCCGTGGGCGCGCTCGTGGAGGCCGCGGCGGTCGCGGTGGCCGTGCTGGGGCTCATGTCAATGGAACTCGTCCCGTGAAAGTGGCAGCCACTCCCACCGTTGGCGTCGCAGAGACTCCAGTAGATGCTACTCCTGAATCCGGAGCAACCACACAGGAAGAGAAACACACAGACCGCGAAACTGCGGGAGTCTCCGGCACTGGCGATGCCTCGAAGGAACCCCCCAGGACTAGCGTCGCTCCTGAAGCCCCCAAGAAGTGGACTAGTTTGTTTGCAAAGCCTACGCCCCCTCCCCAGAAGAAGCCGCCTACTGCTACGCCTGCACCGGCCCCAGAAAAAGCGGCGGAGCCGGCAGTGGAACAGAAGGCCCCCGAGCCTGCACCTGTGCCTGTGCCTGTACCTGCGCCCGCTCCTGAACCAGCGAAGAAGACCCCTGAGCAGCCCGTTCCTCCTGCTGAGGATACCACCGAAGCGCAGCCATCAGAAGAAACTAAAGAACCGGCGGATGACTTGACGGAGACAAACCTCGAGCGAATTCCTGATGCGTCTGCACCGGCTCCTACAGCTACTGCGGCTAGCACAATTGGCAGCACAGCACAGGATGCGGCCGCCTCTGCAACTACTCCTACTCGCCAGCCGCCTTCAACTTACCCCTCAAGCACGCTGAAGCAGAGTTTCAGAGCTTCCGGATTGCAACGTCGTGTCATGGAGCAGCAGGAAGCGGTTGTTATGCCTGCAAATCACGCAGTTGACCGTGCTGCTGTGCAGTTTGGTAGCATGGGTCTGAATGGCGACCCCACCGATGTTGATATCGATGAGAACAGAGAACAAGCGGAAACTCGTGCCCAGCCCCCGCAACACTCGCCTGTTGCTCCACGTGCATCGCTGCCCCCTTCGACCCAGGCACCGATTCCCACGGAGACGCCAGCTGTTTCCCGTCCTGCTCCCGGACTTCCACCAGTTCCGCAGGCTACTGCTGCAGAAACTTTGAACGATTTTGGCCAGTATGCTGACAGCCATAAACCTTACGATCTATTCGCCCACCAGGTTACGCAGCCCCAGCCGCAGGCCCAGGAGCCATTCGCAAATCAAGCGCCTATCCAGCCCACTGTCACTACTAGCAGTGAATTCTCTCCATTCTACGCGATCGACCAACAACGCCTCCCGTACAACTACTACGGTACTTATGGCCAGGCCCAGGATGCCACTGCTGCCCAGAGAGCTGCCACCGGATTTGGGATCTCCGGTGCCGAAGTGCAACCTCATATTCCTACCACTCAACCGCCGACTCGTTACGGCCAAGTTGACACGCCTAACAGTGGACACGTCACTCCTAACCCGACTCTGCCTGCAGTGACCCAGACCCCCACTGCGCAACATATCCCTGGCCAGGCACATGGTGCTTATGGATATGGCTACCCATACTATTCCAACCCTCACTATGCCTCCTACATGAGCCAAATGACTCAGCATCAGTATGGCAGGAACCGCCCTATGTATGATGATGCTCGGAGATACGACGACCACTACATGCCGCACACCAGCCAGTATGGTTATGGCAATGGCTACGGACCGTACGGCAAAGCAGGAATGTACGGACAACCCCAGCACGCCTTTTCTTATGAGCACTCTTCTCCTGCCAATGCTGCCGGTTTTAACCAAGGCGTGCCTGGCCGCGATTCTGTTTACGGCCGAACCGGATCCGCACAGCCATCTGAGAACCAGCAAACTGCGACCACGGGCACAAGCGCTTTCGGTTCCGGAATGTCGGACGTCTTTGGTCGCACCCCGGCTGGCTTCTCTCAGAACCAACCCATCAGTCAACAGCAACCCGCGACAACCGAGGAAGCAACCAAGAGTTTCGACGCATCCAAGCCAAGTGGACCGAGCCCCTCGCTTGCCCAAGCTAACCGTCCCGGATCTGCGACGAACAACGCCCCCGGGCAGCCTCAGGCTCAGACTGGTCTTCCCCCATTGCAGTCCCAGGGCCAGCAGGCGTTTGGTGTCTATCCACATCTGAACCCCCAGTATGGTGGTCTGGGCAGCCTTGGTGGTCATCAGGCTGCGGCTACTCAAACCCATCACGGAACTGGTTATGGTAACTACGGTGCCGCAGGCTTTGGCAACTACTACGGGAACTCCGGCCGCGGAGGCTGGGGAGGCAACTACGGACACTGAGAGACCATGGCGGTTACATTGCGGGTAGTGAAGTATTATTTATTGAGAGGGGCCAGCATACCTGACAAACAAAAGAAGAATCGTTCATGTGTCTCTCAATTGTATAATCTCTACTCTTGATGAAAGTTTGGCTGGGCTTAGTTTTATTTGATTTTTTCTTTCTTTTTCAATTGGACTTTCTTACCCAGGGTTTTCTATTGCAGTGCCTGTACTGACCAAGGATGAGGGAGAAAAGAAAAAGGAAAAAAAAGAAAAAGGAGTGGAGTGGAATAACCAGCCTTGTGCTCTGTCTCCATGGGTCTATTGATCGACTCTTGTGTTTTTATATTTTTACTTCTCTGTTACATCTTTCACCCTCCAAACTCTGCACTTGTGTTATTTTCTATTTTTGCTTTTTTCCTCACCTTTTCTCCATGTCTTTTCCAATGCTGTCTCTATTCGTCTTTTTGCTCTTGCCTACATGTGTATGCACTTTTCAAATTCCTTCAATGTTTTCATTGTATGGCTTGGTTTCGTTCATTGATTGATTGGGAATCATTCGGATGAGATAAGGATCAAAGCCTCGGACATGGAGTGGAAATTAAAAAAACGAGAAAATGGAGAGATTCGGGAATATGGAATGGCGTTGATCATGCTCTTTTCTTTCTTCCTCGGTACTTCTTTTTTCTTCTTTTCTTTCCTTCTCGTAAGGGTACTGATGTTCCGTAGCGGTGAATAAATACATAGTCCCGTCACCAGCGATGTTTGAACCGTCTATTGATAACCATAGTATAGTATCCAAGTACTTGGCCTGATTTACGATCAACCATTCTGTTGCTACTGGACCGTAGGTACCTACCTAGAACCTATGTACAGGATTTCCTATGCCTTCCCGTTTTGGTGCTCACCTGAGTGCTTAGTATGTAGCCTCAATAAAATGCATCCAGTTCAAAGGGGTCTCAACCTCTCCATGTTGATTAACTGTGTCAGCTCATTTCCACCCATCATGACCGGTGATTACATTCGTTTTTGAGCCCACCATCTTTAGCCTTTTTCTGGTCCCGAGCAATCTAAACCAGTCTATCTGTCTTCACGGTCAACACCTCGAGGCTGTTATTGTTTTATCTGAATTTTCTCAGACTGGGGAGCAGCAGCACAACCCGTGTAATAGACAGTACCCGAATCAGATACAGCTGACTTGAAATCTGATTATGATTTCTTCCTACTCAATCAGGCCCAGTTCATGGTTGATGAGTTACATCGTTCTACAGAATCTTGCAGATTGCCCCATGTAAATCTCTCTCAAGAATAGATTCTAGGCTCTCAGGAACAGACCTGCTCCCAGGATACGTAACCGGGTATTCCGTCCTGCAGTCACTGGTTATTTGCACATCACTGTAATCATTGTCTGTCAAAGGTTACCATGCAAATCGTTCAGCCTGCAGACTCTCGAGTCTTAATTCTTACAGGAATGGTATACCATAATCCCCGAGGCATTGAAGTTACTGCTGTGCAAAGCCTCTACCCTCAGGGACTGACCACCACAGTATGCCACACCTTTAAAAATAAAGCTCACGTGCAGCTATCTTTCCCCTAGGGTACCTAGCCTCCAAAAAGGGAAAGACGGGGTACCAACGACGCGATCCTCAACCACTTCGGCAACAAGCGGGTTAGGAACCCAAAGGCATAGTACTGAGGAAAGAGATCATTAGGACAAGCAATAGTGCTGAACTCCAGTGAAAAGGAGATTACAAAGAAAACCTGCACAGCTTGTAACAGAGTAATAAACTGGTCTGAAGACTGCATCAGGAGAGCAAGGGTGGAAGGAGAAGGAGAGATAGGAGGAGAGTTCGGAGATGGGCAAGGGCAATTTTCTAATTTTCTCTCCTTGCATGTTCTTCTTGACAGATGTGGATGTAATTGAATTTGGCATTCTTTCCCTTCTCAGGCAAACTCTCTATGGCAATTGCGAAGCAGTGTGATCAGTACATACATGTCAAACTTGATAGGGTTATGTGGGGCTGATAACTTAGGGCTTGTAGGATTCGCCAATCGGAATATATTTTCTATATGCAATACTCCGTAGATTTCCACGCGAGCTAGTATATGTAACTATCTAGGTAGTTCAGCTACCCCGTACGCTACTTGATCATGTCCGTACCCTATTCCCTAATCGTCCTTACACGCGAACGAACTTTTCGGGACCTCCGCGGTTAGTCTTGCCTAGCCAGTGGGATCTCCCACTGGGCATGGATTGAGCGAGCTGCTCGTTCGAGGTTGGGTTGCAGTCATGGCTCGACGTTGCCTAGCAGGTACCGTCGTTGCAATAGCAGTAGTTGGGCAGGTCACTGGCGGTCGTCAGCGCAATCACGAGGCTGCAAGGGGACTGAGAAACATACCCGTCGGGATCGGCTTGGTTGTAGCATAGCTGCTTGCCTGAGGCCAATACGACAGAACTTAGTTCTACTGTGCGGACTATTCAGCCTGCGGCTCTTGATTCTCGCAGAGGCAGTATGCCGCGGTCTCTGATGGAATACCAATTCCTAAATGAACATAATTGACTGAAACGCTCACCACTAGCTATCAACACAGCTGTATCTCAGCTCTTATAGAGACAAATGTAACCGCGTCAGCGCCTTTTCAGCCATGCTGTTAGCATCCAGAACGTATCCACTGAGCACCCTCATGTGAGTGGTGGCAGCTGGACCGGGAAAGCCCTACCGGGCATAGGAAATCCTGTACATATATATATATATATATATATTTATAGAGGTACCTATGTATATGTACTCCATTGCGAGGGCTCACATGCCTCATTTCCTAATTTGGAACTATGAGATCATACATGACGATCGTTTTGCATTCTATAGTATGTCTACCCAAACCATCTATTCTTTCTATCAGTTCAATAATTGCCTTGGTCTGGAATAATATAATCATCATGATGTTGGCATGCCCGTATACTGTACAAGGGCTAAGCGCAAAAACACGGCCCTGATAACTCCACCATTGACAAAGACGGAATGACTGCAAGGAGAGCGGTAGGTTGGGGGGCGAAGATGATATTAGACGAGTCAAACTAACGATATGTGACGACCATTATTTATAACGGCGCGAGTCCAAAAGGAATGAAAGAGAGCAGCCACCTGGGAAAAGGCATGCAAGCAATCAAAACTGCATACAGGCACCCTCAAAGCCGGCATGGCTGCTCCCTTCACTGGGAGAGCCCCAATCCCTCGCCCCCTACTTTGTGGTAAGGTGGTTTGGCACCCACAGCTCGCTCAGGCTGGAACCGCCAAACGCCGCCTGACTTATCGCTTTCAAGAGCTGCCAGATAGCCCTGCGACTTCGCAAGCTTCGTGAAAACTTCATCTTCCCCTTCGTTTACCCGCTTGAAGAATCGTCTCTCCCACTCCTCACCCTTCTCTTTCTCGGTCTTGCGCAATTGTCGTTGAGCGTTTTCGATCTTCGATTTCGCCACCGACACGGCATCCATGTCGCCGCGTTCAATGGCAGCGGCTACGTCGCGCCATGCCCGACGACTCTCATATAGATCTTGCTCATCGAGAGGGGCTAACATGAGCGGCGTCGTCTTCGTGTGTTTGGCCATATATGTCTCTGTCTCTTTTGTCCGAGTGTTCCTGATCACAAAGGTATCTGACCACTGTCCGTCGGCTGTGTACAGGGGCTTCTTCTCGCCTTCGCTCTCCTTGTATAAAATGGCAGAGAATGTATTCTTCTTGCCACTTAACCAGCCCTTGCCGGAATAGTCAATCTTTGCAGTGTAGCCCGAGGTGCTGACGATGCGCGTTGTCTTCTCCAGTTCGACGAACGGCGAGCCGTAGATCAGTCCCTCGATATGGAGGCTAGGAAGGGTAATCAGATACGTTTCTTTCTGAGCGGGGTCATTTTTATCGGCAGATGGCGGGGTGATAGAGAGAAGCGCGTGTCCGATCTGTTTTATATAGATAGTGCTCGAGAATGAAGCTTTCTGGGCATTATATCCTTGCAACTGAAGGACACGCTAGTCAGCAGAGCGATGTCTAAAATCTGAGAGCGAGGGGCGACTGGGAACGAGCAACATACTTCGACTCCATGTTTTTCGTTCTGGATGGAATAGGCAGTAGCTGGTGGATGATGACTGAACGGTCAGCACAGTCAGCAGAAATGCATACATATGTCACGAAAGTTGTCACATACCTGACTTGCTCACTGATCAGCGTTGTCTCTCCAGTCTCGCCATCTTCTGGCCATTTTCCAATAAACAGCTCTCCCAGGAAAGGGTTCAGAGGCTTCTTCTCACTGCCCAACTTCTCGCTGCGAGTGCAATACTGCTGGTGAAGCGTGCTGAGGAACCATTTCAGCACAAGCAGCGCCCTCCTTTCCGGGTCTGGCTCCTTTGCAGGAGCTACGAACAATGCCGGATGCTCCGCCCAGTAGGCGGAATATTCGACCAGGGAGGTGGAAGAGAGGATAAAGGGGGGGGCGGTCATGGACGAGAGATCTCCATTGAAGGAAGCGATGGACTAGAAAGCATAATGCATGTACGTTAGCCATCATGAAATTGCAGCATCGGATGGGAAGGTAGGCAACGGAGGTAATGAATTGATTACCTTGAGGAAACTGCCCCATGAGCTTCTGCTCTGGGGAGGAATAGCGCTCTGATGATCTTTGCTGGATGCCATTTCGCTTCCTCGGGAACACAAGACCTGGAGTTGAATACAGGAGGGTAAGAATAATAGCTGGATGCTAGCGATGCTGTCGGGCTGGAGAGGGGAGGGAGGAAGGAGATTAAGACAACATGGTGGTGCTGGAGAGTGATGTATCCATCCCATCTCTAGTGGGCTCTGAGCAACCCATGACATTCCTTTGCGCCGTAATAAACCTCCGCCCGCAGATCGTGTTCTGCAGCTTCAGCACAGCCACTTTTCGACGTCATTCTCGCTTAAAAAAAAAAAAATGAAGAAGATCAAGATCCCTCGGATTTTTATCTACCAGAGAGCAGTTGATGCGCCTACTAGGGCTGAAGACTGCCAACTGGAGGGATGACAGAGTCCCTTAGGCATGGCCGCATCCGCTGCCAGCTGTCTTCACGCTGAAACCTCGAAATGCTACTGCCTAAGCTCGGAAATTCTCGAAAAAATCATCAGATCGTCAGAGCGAAGCAGAGAAGTCGTCAACTGGAAACATGGCCAAAGTGACAGATCTGTGATGCCTAGCAGTCGATCCTATTCAGATCCCCTGCCATCAAGAGACTCATGGCCCTGGTCATCGTTTTCTTTCGATCATCGGTGCCATACTCGATAACCTCTCTCGCGATAGACATAGCGGGGATCTACCGCACTTTCTTCCACATTGACAGGTCAAAAGCAGACTGTGCGTACTTGGAGCAGCATGTTCCGACGGAAAACCGACAACCAACGACAACAGGAGGAAAGCGTTAATAGGGTGTTTTTCTACGCCAACGGAGCTCTGTGCACGATGAATCTCGGCCCTCAGATCTCTGGGGTTGATAGAAAACTGACTATTCGTGAGGCATGCACTGACATATAGCTGAGACAATGACTCGAAGCGCAAGCATTCTTATCATATGTCAAAGAGAATATTAATTTCACCCATTCAATCTGCCGCTCGGGTTTTGCTAGATGCAGTCGGAGACTCACCGACAGCAGCGAGTTGCTCGGATCAATTGGCCGAATTCCTACAGTGTTTCCTGCAACCTGGAGATGTGCCCCATCCACCCTCTGTCTTATGATACCGAGTGGCCACTGCTATCTGTTGTCTCTGATCTTCAACTATCTATTGGGTCTTCCAAGAAACTAACCTGGGAACATCTTCACCGTGCGGTCCTTTCTCTCCAATCTAGACTGTCAATAGTCTACCGACCCTGTTACCTCGCCGATCTTCGGTGCTCCGCGAATAAGATAACTGTTGGGAAGCAAAGTCGGCTTTTGCTCTCATCGCAGGGTTTTTCCAGTGTTGGCTTTATTATTCCATGACTCATTAGAGCGCTCATTTCGAGTAGCATGTCATGGTTCGACCCGTTCTACTATTACTATATTGTCCAGGGCGCCACTGTTACTCGCAAGTCAGGCTAACGTATACCTTTTCATGATACATTTCATGTGTCGATAATTGCCTGCTCTATTGCTCGAGAACAATCCTAAATTGCAGGCGCTTTACAGATCTGGCTATGATGGCGCTACCCCAGGATCCAGATGCGAAAGCAGATAAGCAGGTTGAAAGGCCTCCTTCTGGACAATTGCAAGCAGAACTGAAAACGCTTGACCCAACTCAGGATCGCCGTGACCTACCTGCAGCGGCTGAGAAGTTTAGAGAACCCGACGCAGAGCAATACTTGCGGTTTTCTCCCGCCCGTAAAGCTTGTATGGTCGCTATTCTTTCGTACTGCTCATTTCTTGCTCCCATTTCTTCCACCTCAATTCTGTCTGCGATTCCTGAGGTTGCTAGCACTTATGACACAAGCGGGAGCGTTGTCAATGCGAGCAACGCGTTGTATTTGGCATTCATGGGGATCGCTGCTCCTTTCTGGGGTCCGTTTAGTCAGGTTTGGGGCCGTCGCCCTGTAAGTCCGAACGCCTGTCAATCCATGAGGGAACAGCCCTGTCCAGATTCTCTTGCTAACCAAGACAACTATGACACAATGTAGATTTTCCTTTGGAGCGCTTTTCTGTTTTGCGCCTTTAGTATCGGTTCTTCGCTAGCTCCGAATATAGCAGCATACTTCATTTTCCGAGTCCTCACGGCCTTCCAGGGAACGAGCTTCCTCGTAGTCGGAAGTTCTGCGATCGGTGATATCTACGAGCCCCGAAAGAGAGCGACGGCATTGGGCTGGTTCTTGTCGGGAACACTGATCGGACCGGCCCTGGGACCGTTTATCGGAGTATGCTCGAATCCATGGCCAACTAATTATTTCGAATGGATCGCTGATACATCTTGATGCAGGGTGTCATCGTAACATTTCGGTCGTGGAGAGTTATCTTCTGGCTTCAGACCGCACTCAGTGGATCTGCCACGTTGCTAGTCTTCTTTTTCTTCCCGGAGACAATACCCTACAAGGCCAACGCCGAGCTTGCTGAGAAGCCTATCCTGGATAAAGCCAAAGTGCTTTGGCATTGCATTTCGCCTATCCGCGTGGGTATCCTCCTCTTTTCGTATCCGAATCTCTTCTTCGCGGGCTTGGCTGCTGGGGCTCTTGTTTGGAACCAGTACTCTCTTCTGACCCCAATTCGATATGTCCTAAACCCGCGCTTCCATCTAACAAACCCAATTCAATCTGGTCTGTTTTACATAGCCCCCGGCGCCGGGTACGTAACCGGCACTCTGGTCGGCGGTCGTTGGGCGGACTATACCGTAAGGAAGTGGATCCGCAAGCGGAATGGGGTACGAGTACCTGAAGATCGCCTCAAGTCGTGTTTGGCGTTCATCTGCGTTGTCATCCCCGGCTGCATCCTCGTCTACGGGTGGACCGTGGAGAAGGCCGTGGGTGGGATTCCCGTGCCGGTGATTGCAATGTTCCTACAAGGGGTTGCCCAGCTGTTCTGCTTCCCGAGTCTGAACACCTACTGCCTGGACGTCATGCAATCCAAAGGCCGCAGCGCTGAAGTAGTTGCCGGGAACTACATGTTCCGATATGTCTTTGCAGCTGTCGGCTCCGGTGTTGTACTCCCAGCCATACAGGCCATTGGAGTTGGATGGTTCAGTACCATCAGTGCATTCTTCTTGATTATCGCGGGGATCTTGGTGTGGTTAACAACTATTTTTGGACCACGATGGCGAGACCTGGTGGATGAGAAAAGGCAGCGAAAGACGTCGCGGCAAGCTGGCAATGAGGAGCAGCAAACCGACAACCCTAAGAGAGAAGTATACGAGACAGTGCGCCCTGATGGGAAAGAGACTGTGTGAGAAAACACAGTGTCCTCATAATGTGCATCTCAATCCTTCTCTTCATCCCTTGCCTCTTTTTCATGACTCACAGCGTCTAATCGCCTATTGTCCACATAATGATTGATAAGGAAAACACTAGATTGGAATAGACACCTTTATTGGTATTTTCTGGACCTTTTGATCTTTTGAATGCTTCTAGACCTGGATCGCATGTATCCATGAGTCAGAACCCATCCTGCAAGAAGTAAAGATATGGACTGCCGGAGAGAAAGCCGAAGCGGGAATTAATACGGGGTAAGCATGGAGATTTTGCAACGTCATCCACGGCGCCTCGCACATAAGTTATGATAGAAGACCTGGCAAGTCTCGTCTCATCACTTCCTCCCGGCCCTAACGCATTGACGGCGGGGACACTTCTGCTTCCCAGCCCAATAACTGCATCTGCTGCTGAGAGCTGTGCCGGTTTGCCGAAGTATGCAGCAGCGGTCACATCAAGCAGGCGACTGATTCGCTGTGTTATGGGCCTGCTTATTGTCTCTGGCTCTCTGATATCCGCGACTCTCTCCATAGCGATGTCGGTAGCAGGGACGAATCGACCTCATATTGCTGCGATTTGCGAGTCTGGAAGCCTGGTCTGGACATAACTCGGCCTCAGGCCCAATTACAGCCTCCAGATATATACTCTGTAATAACTGGATGACCGATCCTCCAGAATCCTCTTCTCGCACAGAATGGCGAATATCTTGGGAAAACATGGACTTGCAGGCTAGGTGCCCAACCAGACCCCGTTGAGGCCCTTTTCGCGGTCCCAGTTCGGTTACTGCTGAGTGACTATCTATTGCCGGGCTGCAACCAGTCTATCTATTAGAGCTGCCAAGGGCCATGGTAGAAAATCGTGACTGCCGATTGCGCTTCACCTGTTATATAGCATGGATCGTCTGGCGTGTGGTTCTTGTTTCCTGAGTGTTGCCGGTTTCGCTGCTGTTCCAGTGATCCAAGACTCGCAAGATGCCGTCTTCGTTCCTTACCAAGAGCTTGGAATTGGATGTTCAGTAAGTGCTGGCTTTCTCTCTTGCCTTACTAAGTATTAAGTAGAAACTATATGACTCACGCAGTTGTATCTCCTTAGAAACACGCCTGAGGTAGACCCAGGCGTCGAAAAGAAGCAATTGGAAAAGGACAACTATCATGAAAGTGTGACCTCTCTATACGATGAGACCAAGAAAGACCTCGAAGAGGCAGAGGACGCTCGTACAGCCGTGGAAAACGAGAGCCGTCAAGACCATGACAGCAATACCATCTGGTGGGATAGTGATAATGACCCTGAAAACCCGATGAACTGGTCCTCTGCGAATAAATGGGCCAACATCGGCATCATTTCGATAATCACTTTTATCATGTATGGAAGATCTGTTGCCCTTGGGAAGCGTGCTTTTCGGTTTGCATTTCTGACTCTACGACAGACCTCTGGCTTCCTCCATGTTCGCACCCGGCGTCGAACAGGTAATGACGGAGTTCCATGTCACAAATGATCTATTGGGAAGTCTCGTCGTCTCGATCTACGTCCTAGGACTGGCGTTTGGTCCGCTGATCCTGGCACCTCTCTCAGAGGTCTATGGCCGCAAGATTATATACTCAATTTCCAACGTTCTATATGTGATCTTCACCATTGCCTGCGCTGTGTCTAGCAGCATGAGCATGTTGATAGTCTGGCGCTTCCTGGCTGGCTGCGTAGGATCTGCTCCTATGTCCATTGGAGGTGGTACCATTGCAGATATGTTCCCTCTACACCAGCGTGGACGGGCATTGTCTATTTACATCCTTGGTTCCGTGTCTGGGCCGGCAGTTGGTCCCATCATGGGAGGATTTCTGACCCAATATAAAGGCTGGAGATGGATATTTTGGCTGTTGGCCATCATGGTAAGTTATACTCCCCCTGTTTGATGCTGGAATTTATTATTTTTAACCACCCACATCGGCCGTAATTCACAGGCCGGGACAGTAGGCATAGTCCAGATAATCTTCCTGAAAGAATCCTACGCGGTGACCATTCTATCCCGGAAAACGTGCCGACTACAGAAAGAAACAAGCAACATGAATCTTCGATCAAGACTAGACACAGACATCCCTCCTCGCACCGTGCTGGTCCGAGCAATCGTGCGTCCGACGAAAATGTCCCTCTTTTCCCCCATCAGCATCCTTCTCTCCGTTGTCTCAGCCTACATGTACGGTATCTACTACCTCGTCCTGACGACCTTCCCCCTCATCTTCCAAACACAGTACGGCTTCTCCGTCGGCATCACGGGTCTCAGCTACATCGGTATCGGTGTGGGCAATTCTCTAGGCCTCCTGATATTCTCCCTTACAAGCGATAGGTACATCCAGCACCGTCTCTCGAGAAACAAAATGCGGCCTGAAGATCGTCTCCCGCCTCTGCTTATCTCCGGTCCGCTGTTTGCTGTGGGATTGTTCTGGTATGGCTGGGCGGCCCAGGAGAAAGTCCACTGGGCTGTTCCGATTGTCGGGTCCACCTTCGTCGGGCTGGGGATTAATCTTTGCTTTATGAGCGTTATGGGATACCTTGTTGACGCCTTTACCAAGTATGCTGCTAGTGCGTTGGCGGCGAATACTATGCTTCGGTCTGTTGGGGGTGGCCTATTACCTCTTGCTGGAAAGAAGATGTATCAGAGTCTGCATTTTGGGTGGGGTAATTCCTTGCTTGGATTTCTTACGTTGGCGTTTACCCCTGCCTTGGTCTTTCTATATTTGTATGGGGAGAGAGTGAGGATTCGGTATCCCATTGAGCTGTAGTTTATTTGGCTAGGGATTACTTAGTATTATTGCTGTGCATGGTGCATACCGTTCTCATTCATCATTGCCTCTAGACTCTTAAATATTATTATACTGGAGGGAAGGTAATACTGAAAAAAGGGACAAGTAAAACAGATGGCCTAAGGATAATGCATAATACTATCCTAAGCTGGACTCCCATTACCGTCATTACCATTAGTCGTCGCCTTGAAGAGCCCGTCTGCCGTCATCCCAGTTTCCACCTGAACACGAGCTAGCTTTCTCGCCTCGACAAACCGCTGGCAGTCCTCACGGCCTTTCTCGACATTCACAAACGCAATCCCGATCATGGCTGCTGCGCAGATGGCGAAGAGGAAGGGGAATCCCATCCAGTTGTTTTGGGTGTTGTTTATGATTGCTTGGACGACGTTTGGGCCTATGATGGAAGACTGTACGTCTTAACTTTTAGTCTTTGTCGTTCATTCAGAGTTTCTTGCATCAGGTGGGGAGTTGGTTATGTGGATACGATGATAGTACTTACAGCACGGTTGGTTATTCCAAAGAGAGCAAAAAACATATTATCGTATCCACGTGGCATGAGGTCGCTAATCATGGTTTGGGAATACTAAATCAAGTAGACGATCATCAGGCATGAATATATCATTAGATGGTGGAAATGCTTTCATGTATACTCACCGCATAGTAGGGAGCTTGGAATAGTCCGAATATGACGTTGTAGAAATAAAACTCCCACTGCGAATGGGCAAACTTTTGTTAGTTGGGAAGATTGAAAGATCATAGACAAAGAAGCTTAACATATATCTCACCTTGTGGTGATACCCAATCCTCCTCGTCCAAAGCCCTAGCATACCCCAGAAGGGAATGAGGACGCTGAAGAAATTGGTTACTAGGAACATGTATTTGGTGCGGATCTTAAAGTACTTCTGAAAATACCAGAAGCCAAGTGTAGAGGCGATTGAGCAGCAAGCTTGGGCAATTCCGAGGTAGGTTAGCTGGAGGAATGAGAAGGAGACAAAGTCGTTTTGGATGATTGAAACCAGGCTTCCTGTAGTAGAAATTTTATCACTTAGCAAGATGCTCCCACCAGTTTCGTCTTCTCCCCTTTCTCCCATTCCAGGGCTAATGACTTCTCACCGGTCGTATTCAGCCCATCCGCTAACAAGAAATAGGCCATGAAGTAGAGGAATGTTTGCGGCAGGGCTCGTATTTCGCGAATGGCAAGCCAGATCTGCTTGAATCCAATGGTCGCATAGTTGGAACCTTTGGGGAGTTTAGGTCCTGGCCGGTTCTGCTGGAAGAAGAACCACCATACACCTAGAATGACCCAGTCTGCGACGACCATTAGAACTTAGATATCCTCGCGGGAAGCTTGCCAGGCACCGACATGAATTGGTTAGGCACAGCGCCAGATTATTCGAATATTGATTGTTCTGCAGTGGAAGGAGCACACTCAAGTTTATCAACAGGGTCAGCAGATAACCGATATTGCTGTGAGCGGTCGATATATTGCTGAATGGAACATGTCAACATGCCAAGATACAGACGTTTAGCTGCAGCGGAATGGAAAGGGGCAGAGTTATGGAAATACCTAATGTGATTTCTCTCCAGCGATTCAATAGCATCGTACTCCTGCTGGCTTATCTTGCCCTCCTTCAGATCCTCTTCGCGGGCTTTGCGCACATGGGGTGTATATCGAGCCAACCTGGGGAAAACAGCGGCGTAGAACACGAGGGTCGCGCCATACGCAATATACGACACCACGTACAGCCCCATAGCTGCAGACCACTGACTGGGACGTTTGATGGCCATCATACCGTATTGTAAGGCCCAGCATACGACGGTCAACACCAATAGCAGCCAGCGCCCGAAGGTGCCATAGTCAGCAGCACTGCCCAGCCAGACGAAAATGATCGTCATAAATGCGAAACAAAGCCCATTCGCCACGAGCACAACTGAGGACACAGTGCGTGTGCCACCTGCCCAGGGTACGACACATGGAGACGAATCCGTGCAGGGCTGGCGAGGCTCTGTTTCAGGTTGCCAGCCAGCACCGTTCAGGGCCCATTGGAACAAAGCGGTTGTGTATGAACCAGGGCCAACTCCGTTGTCACCTAGATTAAGGGTAGCGATGATCAGTACATAATAGATGATATACCATGGAGATGGTGAGGATTGAATGCCCCAAAAGCAATCCGTTTAACACAAACCATTGTAGTACAAGTAGTATGACCATAGTTCTTTTCGCGTCGTGGTCGGTTGCTCGAAGGCATCTTCATCTACTCCGAACAGATGCTCGAATTCTTCAACATTGGAACGGCTCTGGTCCTGAGCCTCAGAAAACCCGGGCTGGACGGGTTGCACCTGGACCGTTGTTGCTTTGGGGATATCATTACCGGTTTTCGCGCTGGAGGGTCCTGAGCCAGAACGAATGTCATCAGAGCTGGCTGCCATGGTTGAAGGCACCTGCGACCTTGCCTGACCCTGAGTCTGCTGGGGAGGAAGAAGGACTCCAGCGGGGACTGAGGAACTTGATAAGCAAGAGCAATACGAGGAGATAGATACTCTAGCACGGAGTTCTTGCAGGGTAGAAACTGCGGAGGTACGACTCTACCAATCACCAGCGCAGAGTTGCATATCTAGACACGGGAGAGCATGGCAAGGGACCTGCAGGATAACATCCGAGGTGCAGATCCAGTCGATAAAGCGTGATAACCGGGGGAATAGTTGCAGAAAGAGCAAGAGACTGCGCAATGTGATGATGTTACGTGAGTAGCATTTCTGCTGGGAGGAGAGGCTGCAAGACACTCCACCTCACCTCCCTTCCCTTCCCCTCACACTCTCAATCCTTCGCAATGGACCATCAACGCGAGTTGGAGTTAACCATCAGAACTGCCTCTGATATGTCATCGCCAGATCTGCGCAGGAAGGTCGGCCAGGTTAGTCTCATCCATCCTTTGTACTGCTGTGTTGAGACCCGGGAACTGATCCCTGTCGTGTTGCCAGCTCTTCGCGGTCGGCTTTCATGGTCTGGTTCCCAGCCCCGAAATAAGAATCCTGATTCGAGATTATAACCTAGGTGGGATCGTTCTCTTTAAACGGAACATTCGCGATGCTGCGCAGCTTCAGGTACGAGATGTTTCTCTGACCTGGCTGTCACCAAGACCCAATGGCTGATCTTTTGCTACTATTACTATCGTGAAGTCTTTGACTCTCGCCCTGCAACAGGAAGCCAAGGACGCTGGTCATGAACATCCTCTTTTCATAGGCATAGACCAGGAAAATGGCCTGGTCACCCGGATTTCTCCACCAATTGCAGCTCAGCTCCCGGGATCGATGGCATTGGGAGCAACTCATTCCCCAGAACTTGCTCACCGCGTCGCCAAGGGAACAGGAGAGACCCTAGCACACTTTGGCATCAACATGAATTATGCTCCTGTCTGTGATGTTAACTCTGAGCCTTTGAATCCCGTCATCGGTGTGCGTAGTCCCGGTGATGACCCGGAGTTTGTTGGCCGATTAGCAAGTGCTGCCGCCCAAGGGCTCAGAGAATGTAAAATCGTGCCCAGCATCAAACATTTTCCGGGCCATGGGGACACTGCTGTGGACTCTCATTACGGCCTCCCCGTCATTCCCAAGGACAGAGACCAGCTGGAGCTCTGTGAATTGGTGCCTTTTCGTCGCTGCGTTGCGGAGGGTATTGAAGCTGTCATGACTGCACATATTGCTTTGCCTGGTCTTGGTGATGAAAAGTTGCCTGCTACCCTTTCTGCCGATGCCTTGAAAATCTTACGGAATGACATGAAGTATGATGGTATGGTGATCTCAGACTGTCTTGAAATGGATGGTATTCGCGCCACTTATGGCACGGAACAGGGCTCCGTTCTCGCATTGAATGCCGGATGCGATAGTATCATGATCTGCCACACGTATGAAGCGCAAGTGGCTTCGATCGGAAAAGTCTGTGAGGCTATCAGATCTAATGTTGTTCCCATTTCTCGTTTGGAAGAGGCTTCCAGCCGCGTTGACAAGTTGAAGAGGGCCTTTTTGAACTGGGATACGGCACTGCAGCACCAAGGCACGGAGGCCCTTGTCTCTCTTAATGCAAAGAATTCCGCTCTTGCCAGAGAGGCTTATTCTCGTTCTGCCACCTTGGTCCGTAGTAGACCGGAAGTTCTGCCCTTGTCTGGAACTGGCACGATTGCTTTCCTCCTTCCAGGAGCAGAGATCCCTACGGGTGGGGCTGTGGATGGGGAAGGACTGGGAAGACAGGGATCCTACAAGGCCACTTATTACATTAACATACTCCAATCCTATAACCCGGCCACTGTTGAAATTCGCTATGGCGCTGCTGGCCTGTCTGCTGAACAATGGGATGTGGTTACTGCCGCTGATGCGGCCATTCTCACTACGATGAACGCAGCCGAATCTCTATATCAAAAATCCCTTGGCCTAGAGCTAGCTAAGCGTGTGCGGAAAGTAGTTTCCATCGCAGCCAGCAGTCCTTACGACTTTCTGGAGGATCCAGATATCGGAACATACATCACCACTTATGAGCCAACGGTAGAAGCATTCGCAGCAGCAGTGGAAATTATCTTTGGAAAATCACGGGCGAAGGGAGCCTTGCCAGTTGCATCAAGAACTGCGACCAAATCTTCAATTACCGTAATGCCATTTGATCCCCAGAATGACCTGGACCAGCTGGTTGCTATCTGGAATGCGGCCCTGCCTACCTACGCACTTCCCAAGGAGAATTTACAAAGACTGCTGATCAGGCCCAATGGGCACCACTTTGTTGCCCGCATTGGCTCCACCATAGCAGGCTTCTGTATCGCCTATACAACACTAAACATGGGAAATATTTCTGGGCAACTTGCAGCGCTTGCTGTGAATCCTTTACATCAGGGTAAAGGTGTTGGGACTGCCTTGCTGGCGAAAACCCGATCATTCTTTCGGACCAATTTTAACCTTAACAGTCTCGCTCTGAGCAGTGTATTTCCTCGATTTTGGCCCGGGATACCCAAGGACTTGCCCTATAAGGTGCAGGAGTTTTTCCTACATCGAGGCTTTCGACTCGGCGCTCCAGATGATCGTGCGGTTGATTTGTACCAAGACATCAGAAACTATGAAGCTCCCGAGGAATATGTCACTCGCGCTAAAGAACGGGGTTATACTTTCAGTCCTCTCCAGCCAGAGCATTATGAAGAGTGCATCCTGGCCCAGAAAAGGAACTTCTCTACATATGGGGTGAGCGCCTACAACCACGGAAGAGTTTTAACTGAACTTTTTCAGGTATACTAATACTTCATACTTTGCTAGGGCTGGGTTGAAAAATATGTTGAGCTCCATCCTCGTGACCACCCATCCAATATCATGGCTGCATTTGACTCCCAGGGGAAACAGGTTGGCTGGACACTAATGCTATCTCCGTCTTCACCCATTCTTCAACGGGATTGGGCCCTTCCACCATTATGTGGTCCCAAAACCGGCCTGATCGGTTGTGTTGGTACCGATTTTGCGTACCGAAGCCAAGGAATTGGTCTTGCACTGCTCTGTCACGCTATTGAGAATATGAAACAAAGAGATATCGAAGGAATATTTGTTGATTGGGTTAGTTTGAACGGCTGGTACGAGAAGGTGGGCTTCCAAACCTGGAGGAGTTATAGGGCCGCATCGATTTGAATCCGATCAGTTTTACATGAGATATCAATGAGTTTGGTATGATTAAATATGATACAAGTCTTCGATGCTCGGGCAGCAGGGTTCTTGAGCCGAGAGCAATTGCCTTTCGCGATTAACCTCTTAATATATATATATGTATATATAGTTACACTAACCAAACTTATCGAAATGAAATACCCACCGACTATTTGAGCCACAGCATAACCAGATGGGACAACTCAAATCTGTGATCGAGCAGGTAGTGTTGAGGGTTTGACGACATGGTAGGCATTGGTTCTTGGCATGGGCCTCTACGGAGTGGCTTCGTCTTAGCATCACACTTTGTTCGAACGACAACCACGTTGGCACTTCTCGCTCTTTTCATCATATTTTCACAACCTTCATTCTGGAAGAACAGAGAGAACAACTTACGTGTCTTTGTTTTAGGAATTAGCACCATTAGGTCTGAAATCACGCCCATGCTCAATTTAGGGTTCAAGTCCATATTCGTCCGTATTGGATGGCCAGTATCCTGAAGAAGTCATGCCAAACATGTCAAAGACTTGAAGAACTTTTGCTATGAAATTGGTCCAAGGGCAAATGAATCTACTCGATAGCCTTGAGTCTGGAGATTCTAGACCTAGTGTAGCTAAATGCCAATGCGAATTCAGCATTTAGGCCCTCGACAGAACAACTCTGAAAATGGAATGTTCGAGCAGGATCGTAATGAAGACACCTCTATTAAGTGAGTAGGCTGTTTCCCCACTCATTATATCTCATTTTATCAAGCTATCTGACATCCTTCTGGAACTTCAAAGGGGGGCTCTCATAGCTAAGGATCCTGAGAATTTTGATTCTGTGCCAGACTTGAGAACAGGAACTAGATGCTATTCGTGATGAGGTGCATCACAAGTGGCGTCAGCCAACAGCTCTCTATTTTACCATTGTTATTCTCTCTATTGGTGCCGCCGTTTAGTAAGTGTGCTCTAAGAGCCGTGAAGTTCCACTGATTTTGTCGTTACAGGGGCTAGGACCAGACCGGCTCCAACGGAGCGAACTTGTCATTCCCTGGCACATTTGGCATTCCTTAAAGTGCCTGTCAGTGTAATTAATGGATTTTCGGTGTTGTGAACGCGTTAGTGCCCAGTTTCCCGGTTCCTATAATTGTGGACTTTATGGTATTGGCTAACGTAGACATAAAAAATAAAGGGCTCCCTATCTTTCCAGTGCGTTTCTTGGCTGTTGGTCGTCCAACTCACGCAACAAATATCTCAGCTGTCAAGGTGCCATCTTTGTCTCTGTCATTTTTTGTGTCATCTCTCCTATCAGCTCTGCTGTGACGCAGAATTTGCCTCAGTTATTCATGGCTCATCTGCTTGGAATAGGCATGGGCCTGAACGCATCAACAACCTCCATGCTCTGTGTGGAGAATACTCCTGCTTCCATACGTGGCGGCCTTGTGATGCCCTAGCAATTGTAAGTCTTCCTTGTGATATATACAGTCTTCTACTCATTAGCATACTGACTCATAACGTCTGTAGGTGGACAGCTTTGGGAATCTTCCTTGAATTCTGCGCCAGTCTTGCTGTCAAAGATGCCAACAAAATTTCCAGGCATCTACAGTTGGGGTCGGCATTCATTCCTGCTGTACCTATTGTTCTTGGTATCGGCTTTTTCCCATAATCTCCTCGCTGGTACGTCAAAAAAGGCTCCATGAGAAAAGCATATGAGTCTCTTTGCAGGCTGCGCAATACGCGGCTTCAAGTAGCGCGTGATCTCTACACATTTATGCACAGACCCAGGTCGAACAAGAAATTGCAGGCAAAGGCAACGACATTACCCGCTTTATTCAATTGTTTACCGTTCAGTGTATTAGGCGCGCCATGCTAGCTTCGTTCACAGTTATGATCGCTCAGCAGATGTGTGGGATCAACCTATTCCTCAACTATTTTCCAATAGGCCGGTACAAGTACGACAGACGCTCTTCTTACCTCCTGGGGCTTTGGACTGATTAACTTCCTGTTTGCATTCCCGGCCGTATTCACGATTGACACCTATGGCCGACGGTCCCCTCAGATTGCATGGACTCTGTTAACCGCCAGTTTCTGCTTCTTTATTCCGGAGCAATCCAAAGTACATTTGGGTCTCATTGCTATGTTCGCCTTCATGTTTGCAGCATTCTGCTCTCCGAGTGAAGAGCCTGTGTCTTATACCTACTCCACGAAGTATTTCCTCTTTCTCACCGCGGTAAGTGCTTGTTCTTTGCCATCTATGGTCTTCACACATATGCGCATAACACTGATTCGACTTCAGAAGTTGGCATGTCTTGGGCTGTGATAATCTGCCTCTTCTGGGTAGCCATTCTTTCCACATCCTTCCCAAGAATCTTGCAGTTATGACCCCAACTTGTGCATTTGGCTTCTATGCGTGAGTAATCTCCCGGAATTCCCCATCTCCATGCTTTTTCAGATGTTCTTACACATCCTCTTAGGAGTTTGAATGTCACTGCACTTGCTATGATCTTCCTTTTTGTCCCGGAGGCGAAGCAGCGTACTCTTGAAGAACTCGACTATATCTTAGCTGTCCCCACCCGCGTGCACATGCATTGCCAAGTTTTCAAAGTGTTACCATGGTGGGTTCGCCGTTGTACCTTCCAAAAGTATGTCCAGCTCCAACCACTTTACAGGTTTGACAGCCGTTAGAACGTGATGCAGAAGTAAATATTGATACCTCAGGGGCAGTTAACTCGGTTAGCAGACTCGAGGCTTGGACTTCTCATTCTGTTCATTCTGCCTCTTCCCCACATGTGCAGAAACTTTGATTAAGATACCTGATATTTTCATTGTTTGGGATAAGACCTACTCGGAACTGACAACGGACTGTATTGTGAGAAGGAACGGTGTCTATTTGCGCTGCCATGTACCTTAACAGCAGAATCGCATATGTAGATTAAAGTGTATCACGTGATAATTGCGCTGGCGTCAAGCACATCCATAGCGGTGGATTGCTAGGCTTCAACCTCACCCTGTCCTTGCAACAGCAACCCCGCCATTCCTTGTTTATACTGTAAAGCATCCTACTGATTCCTCACTCTTTTATCTGAACTCCCATATCTTATAATGCCACTGATGTCTATTCATACCTCATGATATGATGGTCCTTGGTCTGTGCTGATCTACTGCACTTACTTGGGGACTTTCGACGCACAAGCCCAGCTGCTTTTTGGAGCCCAACTGACGGAGAATTGGACGGTTTACAGCTTTTCTATTCCATATTTTTAAACCGAAACGGTATTTGTATCGAGTATTACATCGACTCTTCCAGAACCTCAACAGGATAGCTCGTGTCGGACACTCTTAACTCCCTTGCGGGGAAGTGTTGCTGCAGTTTGCACACGACACTACATCAACTAAAACCCGGGAATCGATAGATAAACCTTGCCTCTTACCTTCCCGACTTCGCATATCGTATCCTTTCTAATTATACTACCACCATGCCGTGCTTCAAAGGACTTGCTGTCAGCATACATACCCCCGATGGACCGATCCCTGAGTACTCCATTCAACGCCAATCCAGAGCATCGCGCATAGCTTGTTTTATCCCTGTGCCTCCTCCGAAGATACCTGATTCAGCGTCTGGCAAGCTGGAGCAATCTACCTTTGCTATCTCGATTACCCTCCTAACGCCTGGTCAAGATGTTCCCTACTCCACCCCGAAACCGACACCTGGCGCCCCTCCACCAAAGCCGAAAGTTGTCGGTGGTCTCCCTGGGCAGACTGGAGAACGGGGCCAATACACCAGCATGGTCGCTCCCTACCAGCCCTTGACTAATTCCCCAAACGAAACGGTAGCCGCTTACATTTACTTTGATGGAAGACAGAAGGAAGAAGTTGCAACGCTACTCCGAAGGGGGGAGGAGACCTGGGTAAATTCGAGATGGGTCAGTGTTCCTGAATCTGAGGGCGGTGGCTTGGCCGAACGAGAATTTCTGTTCCGTGAAGTTGGATTGGAGCGATGGTTAAACGGCCTGGATCTTGAAGGCAAGGATGCGGCGGATAAGATTGAGCGGCGGCGGCAGAAGATGGAGAAGCGTCGACTGCATCGCCAGCACTCGGGCGGTGAGAATGGTAATGCAGCAATGGATGCAAAGTCCTCGAAAGGTACAAGGGGAATTATGCGGTATGGCGCTAATGCCAAATCGCCGCTTGAGGATGTGTCGGATGACGACGTATCTTTCTCTGATTCCGACGACGATCCTATACCTGAATCTACTGGGCAGATCAAAGTGGCACTGTTCCGAGTGCTCGCATCGGGAGAGATCAAAAAGGGCGAATACTCTCCGCAGTTCGATGCGCACGATGATGATGACGGACCGGATGGGCAGGGCAATACTGATGGTGCAGCTGATGCGGATATTGACCACACAACGAGCTTTGCGAAGCCAAAAACCCTCGACCCTAAGTCTATCAGCACTCAGACTGTCACTGGAATTGACTCGACGGATAAACCGTATGCGATTTTCACATTTATGTACCGAGGAGAACGTGAGTGAAAATCTCATACGAATTTTTTACATTTTCCGTACTTACTGTTTACTAAACACTTGAAATCTCACAGGTCAATTGCAAAAAATGGGTATTTTGAAGAACCCAAAAACGCAAGATACACCTGGTTCGGCGAAGAGGAGATCCTTGCAACCAGACTTCTCCAACCTCGGTCCCCTTAAGCCTGGTGGTACTGTCGGCTTTCTAAATTTCCGAGACGGCGGAGACAGCAGACCGAAGGATAAAAAGAACAAGAAAGGCGGTGGTGATGAGATGGATAGTGACGACGACGATGACGATTCGATACTCGGAAAGGCCGATGATGATGAAGACAAGGATGGTGATGTGAATCTGACTGCTGACGATATCCGACGCCAAGGTGAACTCGCAGAGGGTGTTCGTAAAATCAGGGTAAGAACTATTTGATCCGGAGATGTGGTGTAGTGGTACTGATGTACGGAACAGCTGAAACGTCAACATTCCTCGGACGATATTGCCCCTGAGAAGAAAGAGTCACCTGGCTCCGGCGTGACTCCTCCAGCGTTGTCGAACACTACGTCACCGACTGCGCCCTTGAATACGGCCGGATTCCCCGAGACATCTAAGCTGCTTGCTGAACCGGTGAATAACGATACTTTTATTGGAAGTCCCCTAAAGAAACAGAGGGCCAGCGTTTCCGGTGCTGACGAAAATCTCTTGCGACGAAGGATGGAAGCCGAGCCGTCCAGTAGCCTCAGTGAAGCCCTAGGGGTCACCAGCGCAAAACCGGCTATGAACACTTCGAACAGTTTTGGGGAGGAACTCAAGTCTAAGGAACCTGCGCAGCAAGCAAATGACGAGGATGAGGAATTGTGATAGATCGGAGGGTTGCATCTATTGGCTGTGTATTTGAACACGATTACTGCAAGCAAGATATACTTACTGATCTCTTGGATTTCTTGAGACAATTGGCATAATCTGAATGCTACGCTACGGTACTGTTTAGAGTTGTCGCGAACGGCTTCAATCCTATTCATTATCACCTCAACTACTATGAGATGACAGCTATTTGCTCTTTTCTATCTTCCTTTATCTCGCTCGCTGTCCTCTCCTTTTCTCAATATCTCTGCATTGCAATCAACTTGGAGATTCCCGTGTCATACCTCTGGTGTCTAGATATAGTTCCCTTGGTTCCCTTTCTTATTACTTTTTGCTTATAGTTTTTGATCTTCCCAGTGAAGAGTCGGGCGACTTTTATGAAACTAATTTACATAGATTTAATGGAATGAAAGGCCCTTGACAGGGAGTTCCACAATGCAGACGGCATTCTTGGTATTAATTAATATTATTATGCCTTGGCTTGCTCCGCTTCCCGCATATGAAATTGCTTATCTTTCTCTTGCCTTCAGTCTTTGTAAAAGCTGGGTGTATTCAATTCGCATCTGATGAGAGTCTTGATGAAATGGGCATTGAATGAAACGGCTCTGCTCTCTGACGTCGTTCAGGTCCCGGACCTTGTATCGGTACAACCACGATTACTCCACCAGACGCACTGGGGTCTTTCTTCTCGGCGCCCCGTTCAACAGCCTGCGTCCGCTGTCTGCATTGCCATTGAAGACTACTCATTCATATACCAGTAATACCTGCCGTCGAGGAATTGCCATAATGCCTCTAGAACGGTCGCATGATCCACTGGTGTGGATTGATTGCGAGGTGCGTGTTCTCCCAGCACTACCACCAGCTCCTACGGCTAATATCAAATATCAACGTTGCTGATAAAAAACTACGGAGCGAGAATTCCCGCATATCTAGATGACTGGCCTAGATCCGCAGAAAGACGAGATCCTCCAGATATGCTGCTTCATCACAGATAGTAACCTCAACCTCCTCGATCCTCACGGCTTCGAAGCCGTCATCCACCATCCACAGTCGACCCTTTCCGCCATGTCGCAATGGTGCATCAACACGCACGGTTGCACGGGACTCACAGCATCCGTGCTCGCATCGATGACAACTCCCGAAGAAGCCTCGAGAGAACTACTGGCGTACATCCAGAAATACGTGCCGGAGCCACGCAGGGCATTGCTGGCTGGGAACAGCGTGCATGCGGATAAGGCGTTTCTGGCGCGGGAGCCGTATGCAAGGGTGTTGGAGTGGCTGCATTACCGGATTCTGGACGTGAGTAGCTTCAAGGAGGGGGCGAGACGGTGGGGTGGAGCGGGGCTGCTGGAGGATGTTCCCGGGAAGAAATTGGTGCATTTAGCTCGGGATGATATTTTGGAGAGTATTGAGGAGATGAGGTTTTATCGGGACAGGTTGTTTGGGAAGTAGGAGTTAGTTATTCTTGGGTAGTCGGAGTTGGTGAAGCTGTGGTTAGCTCGTAGCTAGCTAGATACGGAGTACACTATGGGTGTTGCTCTGCGGGAAATGATTCCGCCATTTTGCTTATGATGATGGAGATACGACTTGTGGGATCATCGAGTAGCCACGTTGGTGGTGTGGATTGGATCTCTTGAAGACTTCTCCTTGGGAGATGAAGCTCCATGAGCCAACCATCTCGACACGGCATGATCTGGCGATGAAAGTGGCAACTCTCGACAGCGGGGTTGTCGCAAGGACAGAGCTGCCAGGTCCAACAACCACGATGGCTATGGGAGAGAGGGATGGGCTGGACTGTCAACTGCAGACTGGTTCAATTATTATGAAGATAGATGTTACTGATATTATCCTGGTATCGTCGTAAGGTCAGTGGATGCGGCTAATGGGATTCATCGAGAGAATAATAATAATGACGGAAGGTGGCACTGCAAGCTCCCTTGCCTCTCTTCTCTCTCTTCCTCTCTTCTTCTTCTCTGTCTATCCTCTTCTTTGTCCATCAGTCGAATTGTCGGTGAGTGTCTCCTAGCTCGTGTCCTTCATGCCCCGCTAACCAATTGTTCGTTTCCACAGTGACTGACTGCCCCTTCTCCTTATCTTCCCTCTCTCCCATCCTCTTTCTCTCGTGTATACAAGCTCTCTTTACTCCCTGAGCAATCTCATCTACCCTGCAAGCTTCATTTGTTCCAGTCTCCCCTGGCCAATTGAAAAATGTCGATCAAGACCGTCTCCTTCCAGTCCTTCACAGACCAGAAGCCTGGCACGTAAGTTTGCCCAACATAACCTCACCGCAATCACCCCACCATGGCCCTCAAGTAGCTAACAACCCACCTTGTCTTCTTGCAGTTCAGGTCTTCGTAAGAAGGTCTCCATCTTCCAGCAGCCCAACTACTCCGAATCCTTCATCACTAGTGTGCTTCTCTCCATCCCGGAAGGTGCTGAAGGTGCTTTCCTCGTCATCGGTGGTGATGGTCGCTATTTCAACCCGGAGGTTGTCCAGAAGATCGCCAAGATCAGCGCTGCCTACGGTGTCAAGAAGCTGCTCGTTGGCCAGAATGGCATCCTGAGTACTCCTGCTGCTAGCAACCTTATCCGGCAGAGAAAGGCAACCGGTGGTATTCTCTTGACTGCCAGCCACAATCCCGGTGGTAAGTTGCCCTTGGAAAGGGCGCAAATGCACAGGCGCAAACAAGACATTGGAAAAGTATGAGTTGTTGATTCTTGACAGGGCCCAATGCCGATTTTGGAATCAAGTATAACCTTTCGAATGGCGCTCCGGCTCCTGAAACAGTTACCAACAAGATCTTCGAGACCTCCAAGTCCTTGACTTCGTACAAGTACGCTGAGATCCCCGATGTCGACACCTCGGTCATTGGCACCAAGTCCTATGGCCCTCTCGAGGTCGAAGTCGTTCACTCGACCGCCGACTACGTCACTCTGCTGAAGGAGATCTTCGATTTTGACCTGATCAAGGAATTCTTGAGCTCCCATAAGGACTTCAAGATCCTTTTTGACGGAATGCACGGTGTCACGGGCCCCTACGGTGTGGACATCTTTGTCAAGGAGCTGGGTTTGCCTGCCAGCAGCACCATGAACTGTGTGCCCAAGCCTGATTTCAATGGCGGCCACCCGGACCCCAACTTGGTTTACGCCCGTGAGCTCGTTGAAACCGTTGACAAGAATGGTATTCACTTTGGCGCTGCCAGCGATGGTGATGGTGACCGCAACATGATCTATGGTGCCAACAGCTTCGTCTCGCCAGGTGACAGCTTGGCTATTATTGCACACCACGCAGACCTCATTCCGTGGTTCAAGAAGCAGGGTGTATACGGCTTGGCACGGTCCATGCCCACATCTGGTGCTGTAGACCGGGTTGCCAAGGCGAAGGGCCTGCAGAGCTATGAAGTCCCCACTGGTTGGAAATTCTTCTGCAACCTATTCGATAACAAGAAGATCTCTATCTGCGGTGAAGAGAGCTTTGGAACCGGGAGCAATCACATCCGTGAGAAGGATGGTGTCTGGGCCATCGTTGCCTGGTTGAACATCATTGCAGGTGTTGCCAAGCAGAAGCCTAATGAAACACCTAGCATCGGCTCTATCCAGAGTGAATTCTGGAAGACTTATGGCCGCACTTTCTTCACCCGTTATGATTTTGAGGGCTGTGAGAGCGAGGGAGCAAACAAGCTCATTGCTCACCTTTCCGAGTTGATCTCGAGCCCTACCTTTGTTGGCTCGAGCGTCTCGGGCTACGAGGTCGCCGATGCGGGCAACTTCTCTTACACCGATCTTGACGGCAGCGTCACTAAGAACCAGGGACTCTACATCAAGTTTGCTGACGGCAGCCGCGTTGTCACTCGTCTGTCTGGCACAGGAAGCAGTGGAGCTACCATCCGTCTCTACATTGAGAAGTATGAGAGTGATCCATCCAAGTTTGGTCTGAGCGCTCAGGATTACCTGAAGGATAATGTGGCTCTGGCCTTGTCACTTCTCAAGTTCAAGGAGTTCGTTGGAAGGGAGGAACCTGATGTGAAGACTTAAGAGGGTTTTCCTTACTTCCTGCCCGTTGGACATAGGGTAACTTTAATGTTGTTGGCTTTGGCATGGTTTCATAAGATTAGCCAACAGTTAATTGTTATGACAGTTACGTGAGCAAGCATAGGAGGGAAAGGGGCATAATTATATGAATACATGGCTAAACAGTAAATCATGTTGTAGGTAGCCAGCATTGTTAGTGTACACCGGCGAAGCGGGTTCATGCACATGCAGTTCCAGAAGCTGATTAACTCGTAGATTCCTGATCTGTCGGGCTTCATTGACGATAGGTATTAAGCATTACATTACAAATGAACCTGTCATTCGAAAGAATGCAAGTGATAAGTGTCTCATAACGTCGTAAGGTTACCCCAGACCGGCCCCTTGCCTTTCTTGGCTTCTAGGAAGCCTCATTTCGCCGCCGCAGCAGCAGCAGCCGAAGCTTGAAGCTTCTCTTCCCACCAGGTCTTCCACTTAACCACTTTCTCCTCCCTTCTAGCCTCTTCAGCCGCAAACACAACAGCATGGCTCCTCACGGCCTCTTCAAGGGTACAGCCGACGAAATGCTCCTGAGCCTTCGCGATGTCCCAGCCACGGTTCTCGACTGCATCGACAGCCCCAACAAAGCTACGAGCAAGACCATAGTCGCCGCCACCATGGGACTTCTCTTCCTCAGGCGGCTGGCGCGGAACAGGAACAGCGGTAGTCGAGCAAGTCTCGAAGTTGTAAATGGTGATATTGCGACTGTCGTACGTGAGCTCCCCGTGCGTTCCGTAGATCCGGCCACGGCGTTCGCACTGTCTCTCCGTGGGGGCGATCATGTGGAAGGTTGCTATCTTGGCCGTGCGCGGTTCGATGCCTTCATCCTTCTGCTCTTGGGTTAATTCCTCGTCTTCCCATGAGATAGTCACGACCTGGTCGTCGCAGACGTCATTATCGGTTTCGAAGACGCATTTTCCGTACCAGGGGCTGGGAGTGTTCGGGTCACTCGACGCGATGTATTTGTCGTAGTGTGGCGCCAGCGCATTCATGAGACGACGCGTGGCGGCGTCCGAGCCCTCGTTGCGGAAGATGTCCTCAATATCCGGACAGAGGATATTCAGAGGCCAGTCGAGCCGGTTCTCAGCGAGATGCATGTCGCGGTAGATTTTGACAGCGCTGTAAATGCAGTCCGGCTCCGCAGGGCAGGAGAGACAATTAATCGCGTTTCCAGCCGCGGCAGGCTTCCTGGCTCGACGGAATTGGGTCAGTGAGCCTGTCGACGTGATGGTCCGGGGGTGGTGGGCAGTGCGGGCTGTCTTTGCCGACGAAGCTGCAGTAGACGGGGGAGGGGAGCACAGGAGCCACAGGATAAAATCGATGTCGTGACATGATTTGGTCAGAAGGCTCCCGTCTCCATTGCTAGTGGCACGGCGCCAGTTTCCTCTCACGTAGCTGTGGGTGAAGTGCCACCAACCGACGGGTTCGCAGTGCTCAATGGAGACGACGTCACCGACAACCTTCCGAGACAGGATGAGGTCTCGGAGGAGAATGTTGTGTGGACTGTACCGGAGAACATGGCCGATAGAGAATATCTTAGGAGTCGACTGGCTCTGAAGAACATGGAGAGCGGAGAGACAATCATCTAGGGACAGTGCCAATGGCTTCTCGCAGAGAATATGCAGCTGGAGAGGAGCGATGGCCCGGATGATTCCGATATGGGTCTCATCGAGAGTGCAGATGAAGACGCCGTCGACTCCTACAGCAGCAGAGCCGGGGACGGATTGGGGATCAGCTTCAAGCTGGCGTCTTCTATTAAGCTCCCAGTCCAGCCACTCCTTCCAACCGTTGAAGTCCTGGCCCTCACTGGGTTTTCCCTCTTTTCCCCAGATGAAGGCCTTTCCGAAGTGGTCACGCTTAAATTTATGCGGGTCGGCTACGGCGTGGATGACAGCTCCAGTTGATTTGGTTACAGCTTCAGCATATGCAGTGCCACGAGCACCAGCACCGATGATGAGGAAGCGTAACTGTTTTGACTTCGAAGCGCCGTTTTTCGACACCACTGCCGGTACAGGTTCTTTCATGTTGCTTGGTTTCAATAGTAGTGTAGGACTATTTTCTTGGATGGAGAAACTGATCGAAGGTTAGAACAACAGCTTTTACAGAGAACACCCAGCATAGACAAATATGTACCATCTGCTAGACCTATCTAAATGATGATAGCAACACAGCAACCCCTCCCCTCTGCTTAATAGAGAGTAGCGGTGATTGGGTGTCTGGAAGACGGAGATCCCCCGATATCAGCGGAGTTGATAACCATAGATGGTTAGTTCTGTTTGGGGAAACTCACTGCGAGGAACCGGAATAGCTTTGCTGCTGGTTCACAATCAAGTATGAGCCTTGTATTTGGAAGAAGTGTTCAGCAGAACAGAGGTGGGCTTGCACCCTTCTCTGTTGAGGAGGAAGAGTGAATAAGCAGCGATTCATCGTCGGGTCGCGCCTTCACTCGAGTCACATGATGTCCCGTGTCATTTAACCAACATCGACACGTTTCTTTGCTTCTGCTTCTCATATCTTCTTATTTCCTTATTGATTATCTCTGAAGAAATGAATGACATCTATATCTGTACCTTGTTGTCTGTGTAATTGGTCCCTGACAGATACAGAAAGATACTGTCGTTGCACTACCGAACATCTATATCACAATGGGTGTAATGGTTCCATGTATATAACTTGGGCATTCCCAACAGCCCCATTTATATATATCCTTTGAATAAACTATTTTTAACTGGATTGTTACTCTTTACAAACTCCTTCTTTACCATCTCATACAAAGATCTCCATCTGCACATCGACATCGCCTCCCCGAGATATACTACTACTACTATTATTCTCCACTGCTCTTCTCTCATACTTTTACCTCTACTCCAACCAGTGACGCAGACAGAGACAGGGACCATCATGGCAGGGTTTCTGGTCTCTCCTCAATTCCCCTTTATCATATCTATATTTTCGACTTTAATAGGCGCCTGCGTGGGGTTTACTACTAGTAAACTCTTTGTATCAAATTTCTGTACTGATTGAACAGAGAGTTATCTTTTTAGGGATGATGAAGAGGGGATGGTTTGATCCGCAGGTGTATATGGCAGCTACCATGGAGACTCTAAGAAAGTTGGAGTATCATTGTCCTGGGCTTGGTTTTTAGAGGTTCCCGGGATTAAGTGTGAGATACGTTGAGATGTTATGATATATGCTCCTCTTTTTTGTACTCTTTGGTACACCATTCTTCCTGTCAACTCTTGCTGGTTTTCGTACAGTTCAGATGGCCAGAAAGAGTGGAATACATAAGACCCAGGTGATTAGATTGATGATACAAGACTGAGTGGAGTATAGACTATTATTATTCTAAATCCAAAAGACAGCAATAACAGAGGAGAAAGAAAGACAATAAAGCTTGACTATTAATTACTCTAATAAACAAAACCTCACTTAGGCCGTTCCTTTCCCGTCTTCGACTCATTACCAGCATCATACCCAGCAATCCTATCAACCTTACCCCGATGGACTCCCCCTTCTCTCCGATGCCACGGATCCTGGGGCCACACCCACCCTCTCACTCGTTTCGCATCCCTCCGCTCCCCAATCTGCGGCTGCGGGATCCACTTATCCTTTCCCTCAGGGAGGACACGTTGTCTGGTGAGTGCGCCGGGCCCGCCGACGTTCAGATGCCCGGATGGCTGGGACGGTAATGGGACTGATTTCGAGAGCATGAGGAGGAAGTACAGCGCCAAGCTGGCTGTCATGGGAATGGGAAGGCCTTCTTCTGATTCCAATTCTTCCAATCTGGGTTCCTGGGGGAAGTATGGAGGGGAATAGCCTGTAGGAGATGGAGTGGGGAAGGAATACGATGCTGCTGCTGACGCTGTAGCGTCCAAGGAGGAGACATTTGTTGGAATCGGTGCCGAGAGTTCCAAGAATCCAAAGTACGGCACGTCGTCGCCTTCGTCGCAGCCCGCGCGGACGCAAACTAGTTCAATCTCAGTCATTATGAACCCGTATCGGCATGAGTGTTCGCGCATGCAACGTTGAAGATGCGCTAGTCCATTGAGATACTCGACTCGTCGGTTGGGGCCCTCGTTGCGCATCCCCGTGTTCCAGCGGTCGAAGCTCTTGACCACGCCCACCAGACGGCCGCGGGGTTGGCCCGAACTGGTGCGTTCAGTGTCGGAGACATAGTTTGCAAGAAAATGCGGTGCGCCGCAGTTCTTGTTACCTGAAACCCGTACTTCGGGGGCGGCGTATAATTGGAGGTGGTCTGAGCCCTGGGAAACCGCCAGGGCGGCATTTACGCGAGGCGCATAGATGTCGCGGATGAGACCAATTAGTGCAGTCTCAGACTCTGGAGAAAGGCCGGATGGCGGGACAATGGCAAGTGGTGTGAGTTGAGAAGATATCTCGGTCTTGAGGAGCTTGGTGAGCCCAATGATTGAGTCGAAAGTTGACAGGGAGAATGAATTCCAGCTGCGTAAATTCCGGATATCCCACCAGAAGTAGTCGTGGAGTCCTCTTGTCGGAACGACGCTGACATTGCGGACGACGTTAATCGCTTGAGTTGGTGCGGTCAGATAGGAAATCAAAGAGGTCGAGGATGAGGCCATCCCCTTGTTTTGTTCAACACCAGAAACCGTTGAGAGGTGCGCACTTGAGGTTTGGGGATAAGCACAAGGAGAGGCCGGAATGGCTGCTGTCGCCTGGGTTGGAGAATGAGTCTGGAAGCCCTGAGATGGGCTACTGGTCGACTGCTGCAACACACCCGTGTACACGTTGGAGGTCCTTACAGGCGATCTTTGCATTTGAGGTATATACTTGGGGAATTGCCGATATGTCGGGTATCCATATCGACGCAGTATCGCCTCATCAATAACAGGTGCCGAGGCCGATCTGGAATGACCTCCAGAAGTCTTGCGTTTGGACGGCGGTGTGACATTTACTGGCGAAGAAAAGACGGAGGCACTGGAAGATTCGAGGATGGGCGACATCGAGGCAGGGGGACTTAGGGTGCTTAAGCAGTCGACTGACTCGAGGATACTCCGTCGAACTGGTGGACGACTAGACGGATAGGGCATAAAGTAGCCTGGAGGATTTCGAGTATTGGACAACACTCGATGACGACGCATAGGGCCACCCGCGGATACTGGCTCGATCACGATATCCTGCGGTCTAATTTTCGGTAGCAGAACAGATCCATGATGATACCGAGGGGATGTTGTGCTTGGACTGGTAGTGGAGGTCGTGATAGACCACGGGGACGACTCATTAGAGTATACTGATGAGTCTGGCGTGTTGCAATTGTGGCCCATCCCTATCAAGTCCCCCAACCGTACCGGGGGGGGCGTCGTTGGCCGGTAATATGGATAGCCCAGAGACATTATTTGGCAGGGTTCTTGGAAGTCGGGTGAAATTCTGTCTGTAGAATAGCCCTGGGTATGAAGCCGAACCCACAGGAGAACAAGATACCAATGAAATAGGCAAATCAGATATTGAGAACAAAATAATGAAATAGGTATGCAGTTGGAAGATCCAGCCTCCAGCAATGTGTATGGATGAAGGTGGAAGTAGTCGAAATTAGAGTAAAACAACGAAGAGATAGTGGCTCACTATCAAAGTGAGCAGTAATATCCAATATAGAAGCAAACGAAAGACTTTTCCCCTGTAAACAAGGAAAGGAGACAACAGAATGATGGTCCAAACGGACAGGAGTTGGATATTAAATGCTCCCCAGACGAGCGGATAAAACAACAGAGCGAAAAGTAAACGAAGAGGTAGATCGAAGCGATGGGCAGGACGTGGATAATATGAAACACCAGACAAGCTCCCTTATACCTCCAAAACCCACCGGGTTGTCTTTTTCTTGGATTCTGCGACAGGTCGAGGGAACTCCTGATGCAAAGACCCAGCTGGAAACCCCGGGGGAGATGCCCAAAGGCCGAGAGAATCATGATCTGGCGATCAAGAGCAATGCGCATAAAGCTCATTCCGAGTGCCAGAGCGATAACAATAGGGCTCCCTAGTTTCACCAAAGAGCTGCGCGTCACCAGAGTTTCTAAATTCAGCATCCTAGTCTTCAATTCTCGTTTCAAAAGCCTTCCTCTTCTCCCCTCTGTGCGGGGGAGGGGAGGGGGCCAGGAGTTCATAGATATTAGCAAGAATCTATATTCAGTAACAATCTTATGAACTGTTCCTGGTCAACGTCGGCAGATCCATAAGAGGCATTGATACGCCGAGTAAAGGTCTGACAAGCGACGCGCCTGATATGTTTTACATCCACCAAGCGGCAAGATCGAGGGTCAGTATCGAGATTTCAGGTCTGGCAGGCGGCAAATATGTCCTACAGCTCCATATGCAACTGTAGAGAGCAGCAATATCGCGAATCAGCTAAATGTCTGCAGGGTCGTCGTCCCTTGGGTGGATCAACCGGAAGCGCCCAGGAGAACTGCAGTTCTGACTAGAGCAAAAGAGCTCTGACGAGGTGTGGCGAGACTGAAAACGCCCGGACAGAAGCGACACATTGTTTCAGACTCGCTCTGTGTAATTAGATGACCGTCCGGATCCAAGAGGATATTGAGATTCTCCGAGGGGAACGTCCAAGGAGGACTTGAAGTCTCAGTAAGCGCCGGCGTTGAGACACGGCGTCTACTTCGCAACACAGTAGAAGGTATCAGGCACCAATCAAATATAATGGAGGTATTGGGGGGGGAAACAATGGCAGTATAATGCGTTGGATATACGGAGTAGGACGAAAGTGGAAGGGAAAAGAAGAGCAGCGGAGGCGCAATGGAGGGGAATCCTGTGCACTCACCCTCAAGCAGTCTAGTCTAGGTACTTCACTGGCCACTGTTTCGTGTTTCTAGAGTCGTTTATTGGGCCATTTGGTATTTTGGAGGCGTACAGCAATTCTTTACAATTAATAGCAATATTATGGGTGATTTTCGAAGCACGCTTGATACTGTTACAGACGACTGATTGACAGCTATCGGCGGCTGTGCCGGAAAACATCCAATGTCCCTACTAAGTGCACTGTAGGAACTACTATCTAGGTAGATAGTAGGCATTCGATGTCTCCGATGACGGACAACCGGAAATGGACAAGACTCAAAATAATTTGACTCTATAAGTATACAGAATTATTAACTGTCATATGTGACACAGAGATTAAAGAGGTTAATAACAAAATAGCGAAATCGGGTCAGTAAACAGAGAAAAAGGCAGCTCTGTTCATAAAAAGCAAGGCGCTTTTCCGTCCAGGCACGGGTAGGAGAAAAATCCACCTTTCTTGGAGTCTAGGATGAAGCACCAAACTGGCATCACGCGCTGCACCCATTGGTCTATAAAACCGAGGAGATATATGAAATACAACTCGAGAGTCTATAGCCCGTCTAGAAACCCGTCATGACCAAAAAAAGGGGGGGGGTAAACGAAGAAGAGGTAGAGTCCCTACAATCACTTGCAGGCCTTCATGCTTTGATGTCATACTTCCTCCGGAACATGTCGTCGATTTCAATAAGGTAGTATGTGTCAGGGGAAAGGGTATCCGGGTTGCCAACTGGCTTGAAGTTCTTTTTCAGGTGTGCATGTTCGCGCAAGACGCACATCTACCAGGGGGAAAGAAGTCAGTTAATCAGGACTGGAAGAAAGGGGCCAGGAGAGGACTTATGATCTTACCTCATCGTAGGCCTGGGGGGCCAAAGTATTCCTGGCGTTGAGGCGGTTGTGGAGATCGAGCTTCTCAACCATGTATGATACATCACCGACAACCTTTGCGCTGAACATGGAGCTGGCAAGGCCGCTACCGTAGCTGAAAAATCCAAGCCGCTTCGGTTGGCTAGGATCAAAGGTGACATTGCTGATTAAACTGGCAATGGAAGCGTAGACGGTCGCAGTGTACATGTTACCGCACATGGTAGCGACTTCAAGGCCGGGCTTCACACGCTCGTTGAAATGTTTCTTGGTCAGACCCATAAAGGTCTTCTCGACAGTCTTATCGGTGAGAGACTTGTCATAATCCAAGTCACGTAGCTCGGGAGAAACATCAGCGAAGGCCGGGTGGCTTGGGTTCGCAAGGTAGTCGTTGTACAGCATACGACCGTACGATTTCTGCACCAACTTGCAGGTCGGCGCATGGTAGAGAATGTAGTCGAAGCGGTCCAAAGGTGTCTTTGTCTCATCCGCATGCTCGACACCGTTGGTGCCATTCTGGACCTTGGCCTTCAAGGCCTGCTCACGGGCCCCGTAAGCCTTATAGCAAGCGTCAACGGCTTCGGTATAACACTTGAGGGAGAACTGGCCGTCAACGACAGGGTATTCGCTTGTGAGATCGGGCTTGTAGAAGTCATAAGCGTGGGTAATGTAGGTGCCACGGAGACCAGGCTCAAACACGATAGGAGCATCAGGGCCGATTAGCATAGCCACACAGCCCGCACCACCGGTAGGGCGAGCGGCACCCTTGGCGTAAAGGGCAATGTCACCGCACACAACAATGGCGTCCCGGCCATCCCAGGCGGAAGATTCGAGCCAATTGATGCTGTTGAACACGGCGTTGGTGCCACCGTAACAAGCGTTGACCGTATCGATGCCCTCGATGTTTGTATTCCCATGCGGCACGAAGAGCTGCATCAGGACCGACTTCACAGACTTTGACTTGTCCAGAAGGGTCTCGGTGCCGACCTCCAGACGGCCAATGGACTTGGGATCGATGTTGTACTTGCGGAGAAGGGAGGAGAGGGTGGTCAGGGCCATGGAATAGATATCTGCAAGGGAAAGAAAAGCCTGGCTTAGCCAACACTCAAGGGGAAATTGGGGGGGGGGGGGACAGGGGCTGTTTGAAAGAAAAGCATACCCTCACGATCATCACAGAAGCTCATCTTGGTCTGTCCCAGACCGATTGTGTATTTCCCTGCACTCACGCCATCGAATTTCTCCAGTTCCGCTTGGTCGACGCACTGCGAAGTTGTTAGCAGCCACGGTATGGTGGAGAAGAGGAAGAACGCGTACCTGGCTGGGGAAATAGACCTCAATGGCCTTGATGCCGATGTTCTGAGGACGAGAAGACATGTCGAAGCGGTGAACGGTATCTTTCTGAGAGAATGAGGATTGTGTCAGGAGGGAAGAAGGGACTAGGAAGGTGAAGAAAGAAAAAGTTGAGAGAAACGGCGGGAGATTAGGGGCAATTGGGGAGGGGCAGGGAAAGGCGAGCTGGGACTAGGACTAGGCAGCTGCAAAGGCCCTGTTGGGTATTAATATTAATGGCAGAGGGTCCTCCGAAGGTAGGACGATTCTGATGGTATTGAGGACAATTTATCATTAGCAGCAACGATCATCGACATCGGAGGGGCGAAAAGGCAAAAAAATGGCGACGACAAAGAGCAGGGAATGGGTCTGCCCCCTCCCAGTGGCTCTGCGTGCTGCTGGACCCGATAATAATAGACAGTCTTGATCATATCAATCAAATCAGTGCCGATTTGCGTTTCTTGTGCCTTTCCTGTATCGGATATTTTCTCTTGTCTTTTGTTCTGTTCATTATCCAGTCATTCTATTCTTCCATTCTTGCTATTGTCGCGAGTCCATCCATGGAGCTGCTGCTGCTGTAGACAGTAAGATTAACATTAATTTTCCCCAACAAACTGCAGTCTGATCGCTGCCGCGAGGATCGTCTGATGCCCCGACAACCCCTGCTGTCACCTTGACTACACCGACTCTAGACTGTGAGGTGGCACAGACATTTAACATTATTACTACTCCGTACTCTCATTTCCGTTCTGCACTCTGCAGAGGTTCAAACCTAAATCTCCGCCAGGCACCATGCAGTCACGTGAGTTACTCGATTCAGTTGATGAGATCCTATTCACAGCACTATGAGTACAGAGTAGGAGTATAGAGATACAAGCATAATATGATAGACAGTTCTGTCGATGTTGCAAGGAGCATGAATGTTTATTCATTAAGCCAGTCAAAGAAGCCGAGATGTGGCTGAATGTGGGCCATTAGAAGAAGGGCATAATGCAAGGCCTTAAATTGTCTGTATCATCTCCCTTTTCACGTATTATTATTCTGAGAGATGGATTATCAGACATAAATTTCCCTTGCCTCGTGAGCCTCATGGTTGAATCCCCCGTCTCTGTGGCTGCAAGAAAGTTGTGTGCCTAAGGTTGTCTGTCGGTGTCGGCGGAAAGGCCACGGTTGTGTGTGGCTTTTGGGCCTTTTCGCGCTGTGAGTCTCTGCCTCAGGATTCCAAATTGACCATACTCGAGACTGTGGCCATAACCACTAAGCAGCCAGAATGACCCTGGTACCTACTTAGTCAGTTATTGCTGCCTGGCCAACCTATGCGGAAGACAACAAACACCTGTAACTAATTGATTCTACACTTTCTCGCTTTCAGTTAAGATTATGGATGAGATTGCAGAATTACGGCACCAGTTACGGGAAATGCAACGACTCCTGGAACAAGAACAAAGACTCCGGGAAGTATATGAACAGCAACTCGAACCAAGTTCGCTTTTCAGCCCGCTGGGAAAATGCCATGACTACTCTCGCAATTCAGGTTGAATCAGATGCGACACTGACCACACAGGGAGACACAACAACCCCGCCAATAGATTTGTTCCCTCCCCATTCATGATGGAATTTAATCGTCGCATAACTCCCCATACCAAGGATGTGTTGCGAGCAGCAGACAGTGGAAGGTCGCTATTTTTCTCTGCTGCGCACTTATTTAAAGTAGCAGACCGCAAGTGGGCCGCAAGAAACGTGAATATCTGTCAAAAAAGCAAGCTTTCAATTCAACTTCCTAATAATACATGTAGTGATAATGCTCAAGCTGTCAGAAGAGCGTGGCGGCAGCACGCAGCAAGATCCTCAGCAGTGAATGTAATATTTCCTTCCTTCGTGTTGGGGGCGGGCGGGCGGCGCATAATGGATTCGAACTCTAGCTCCACTGGAGCATTCTCAATATTGCTTGAGGTAACGACAATCTCTTTGCTAACAATGTTGGGGAGACTGTCTGAGGTGACGCAGGATCAGAGTGCAGAGTGCGCTGGGCCTCTGCCTGTAGTCCACGCGTGATTCTGGCGATGGTAGGTCTAAGACTGTAGAGTTTCACGATGACTCTGCGCTTGGGGAATCTCTGAATGTGAAAGAGTATGACCATGTTAACTTGGAACCCAGAGTTTGAGAACCACCAATATGCATCAGCTCGCAGTTGTGCTTCTGACTCAGAAAGACTCGTTTCAATAACGAGTGAAGGCCACTCCTCTATGTCATCACAATCGGTATTCCTCAATCGAGTGAGAGATTCGTCAGCTTCTTTAGCACATGTTCTTCTATTGTACCGGGAGGCTGAGTTCAGTGTAATCTCTTGGAGAATACCCATGTTGAATAATTTCACGACAAGTTCATTTGTAAATGACCGCGTTACCCGCTCATGAGCTTTTGAGGGCCTTATTCGAATAACCCCTTTCTGGAACTCTCTGTCAAATGTAAAATTTTGAATGGAAGTTGCGAATAACAGACCTCCCCTTCCTCAACCTGGTTGGTCCGAGACGCGACTTTTGGCTTGGACCTGTCGAGAGACTTCGCCATGTCGACATCCTTTGCGGCTGGGGGAGGGAGAAAACTGTGGATAATGACAGAGACAGCATATTGACTGAACTGGGACATTTGGGGAAAGGGGAAAAAAGCAGAAGAAGAGAAGCAAGCAAGCAGACTACTGATGGAGGAAGCATTCAGTATATTACCATGTGACAGGAGCACTGTCTAGGGTAGGCGGTCAGCAGCAGTACGGCGGTGCCGGGAGGCAAGCACGTGTTATTCCCGAATAGGAAAATTAAACCGCTTCCGGTAATTCACAATAAGTGCAGAGTTACGGTAGTACGGAGGACTACGGAGTAATACTACAGCATAAAGCCTCCTTGGATAGTCCAACGTAGAATACAAATCCCAGCACCCTCTTTCAGGAGAGTCAAGGAGAGTCCCCGTCGCTCTCTTTGACCACGGAGAATGAGAATGGAGTAATACTTGAAGCCATTATCTCTCTCCTTCGTACACAGTACTCCGACGAAGCCAGCCGGAGCGGCTGCGCCACGTCTTCCGGGGGCAAGGCCAGGAGAGCCAAGATCCCTCCCTCATACGCAACGACTCTCACAGCCAAGCCCTCCTGCTTTTTGTTCTCTCCATTCGTTCCAGCCCAGACCATGTCTGACCCTGTCGCTCCTTTCTCGTCCAGAACATGATTCGATATCTATTGTTGTCGCCGACACTGCCGATTTCCCTACGCTCCCCGGAGCTCTGCGCTATCTGCCACCATGGGCGACGATAAGTTCGAATATGAACCATACGATCCCCTCCCCATCCCGACCTACGAAGAAGCTGTCTCTCATCCGAATTCCTCCAGATCTCATATTGACTTGGCAGATGTAAGCATCAGTGATGCGGAGAGACAGGGCCTACTCCGCGAGGGGGATCCCAATGGCACCGCACGCCCTACCCCCCGTCACCACCATGGATATCAACCTCCCACCATTGAGTCCGCCCGTACAAGTCTGGATTCTCTCGCATCATCGCCTGCGAATTCGGAAAGAGGGTCACTGGAGAATCTACGGCAGGAGATCGACCGGATGGACGTAGAGGATGGTCCGCAACCGTCAGAACGTTCGCGCCTCGGGGGCCGATTCTCGAAACAATTCAATAGCCTCACCCGGACTCTCTCCTTCATCCGCTTTCCCCTTCGGAAATATCTGCCCAATTTCAAATTCAGATTCACCATCGACCTACATGGCACCCGAACACACATCCGGAATAATGGATGCATGATCATGCTGCGTCTTACGGCTGTCATTCTCGTTCTCACCATCGTCTACATATTCTTCGTATCCGACCTCTTTTCTATCAGCAGCCGTGCTTCCGGCGGTCAATCCTACAGCGCAGCATCTGTTGAGAATTTCATACAGGGCCACATCAATGAATCCAAGATTGCCGAGAATTTGGAGAAGTTGACCAAATTTCCACATGTAGCCGGAACTGAAGGGAGTTACGTACTGGCCGAGTGGATCCAAGAGGAATTCAAGAGTGCCGGCCTGGACCAGGTTCAGATGGAGAAGTTTGAGGTATATCTGAATTATCCCAGACCGGATGGGAGACGGGTTGCCATTGTCGATCCACCAGCTTTGGCTTGGGAAGCTACCCTCGAGGAGGATGATGAGCAAGTTCCAGTCTTTCACGGACATTCTAAAACTGGCAATGTTACTGGGCCTCTGGTCTACGCAAACTATGGGTCGCGAGACGATTTCAAACTTCTAGCGGATAGAGGCATCTCGCTGAATGGGTCTATAGTGCTGGTTCGTTATTACGGAACTGAGACCGATAGGGCGCTCAAAATCAAAGCTGCGGAGCTAGCTGGTGCGGCGGGCTGTATTATTTACTCCGATCCTGCAGAAGATGGTTTCCTTCAGGGTCCCGCCTATCCAAAAGGTCGTTACATGCCTGCGGATGGAGTGCAAAGAGGTGGAGTGAGCTTGATGTCTTGGGTTGTGGGAGATGTTCTCTCACCTGGATTCGCCTCAACTCCGGAGGAGAAAAGGAGACTGAAGCCGGAAGATAGCACTGGCTTGAACAGCATTCCGAGTCTTCCCATCGCCTGGCGCGATGCTCAAAAACTCTTACAGGTCCTCAAGGGCCATGGTTCGAATGTGCCCCCAGAATGGGTTGGTGGTGTCCCAGACGTGGATGGATGGTGGACCGGAGATACAACTTCACCCCTTGTGAACCTTGTCAATATACAAGACGAGGTGGAAAGACAGCCCATATACAACGTTCTGGGCCAGATTACCGGACTGGAACAGCCCGAGAAGAAGATCATTGTCGGTAACCATCGAGATTCATGGTGTCTAGGAGGCGCCGATCCGGGCAGCGGTACTGCCGTCTTTCTCGAAGTCATTCGAGTTTTTGGTGAACTGCTTACCTACGGCTGGCGCCCGCTTCGCACCATAGAGTTTGCTAGCTGGGACGGAGAGGAATACAACCTCATTGGCTCCACGGAACATGTCGAAAATGATCTTGATGCTCTCCGATCGGACGCGTACGCTTATCTCAACGTTGATGTTGGTGTAAGCGGTACGGAATTTGAAGTGGCGGCTTCTCCGCTTTTCGAGCGCATTGTCGTGCAAATACTGGGCCGTGTTACCGATCCGGTAGCAAATCAGACTCTCAAGGACATTTGGCAAAGTAAGGGAAAGAAACTGGCCGGCCTTGGCGCTGGCAGTGACTATGTTGCCTTCCAGGACATTGCAGGAACCTCCAGCATCGATTTTGGGTTTGGCGGTTCGCCTTACCCATACCACAGCTGCCACGAGAATTTTGACTGGATGGTCAAATTTGGGGACCCCGGTTTTCAATTTCACAGGATGCTGGGCGAGTTCTGGGGTTTACTTCTCGTGGGACTGGCAGACACTCCAATTTTACCTTTTGACTTGGAATCTTATGCCAACTACCTATCAAACTATGTTGCCGATTTGGAAATTTATGCGAAGACAAAGAATGTCCCCGTCGTTCATGAGCCGTCTTCCGCGGACAATGTGAATATTCAGCCGCTGTTCGATGCAGCAGCGCAATTCAAGGACGCCGCAGAGCAGTTCTCTTCCTTTGACAAGCTATGGCACGACGCTGTATGGAACGCTGGTGGATTCGAGAACAATATTATGGGAGTCCAGCGGATAACCCATAACAATCGCATAGCAGAGTTTGAGACAAATCTTTTAGACCTCAGAGAAGGCGGAGGCGTAAGTGGATCTTTCCGGCCTTTAGCTTCCATGAAACCGTGAAAACTGATGTTTTTTCTACCAGGTTCCCAATCGTACCCAGTTCAAACATGTCATTTTCGGTCCCCAAACCTGGTCGGGCTATGACGAAGCTTTTTTCCCTGCCATTCGGGACTCCATTGATTCTGGCAACTGGACTCAAACGCAAGAATGGGTTGACCGGGTTGCCGGCATTCTCAATAACGCCGTTAGCAAGTTATAATATACCTGATAAGCTTCGCTGTCTCATCCCAGGCGATCGTCCTGCCTTTGTTCATCACCTCTATCATCTCCTTACTATGCCAGTGGTATATAGGCCAAGCATCCATTTAGTGTTTTTGATTTTGTCTGTTGGTTATTTTTCTTGGGAGCCATGGCCTGTCATATACGTCTAATTGGCGTTCTTTTTTTTTTTTTTTTTTTTTTGTCAAGGATCATTTCATCTGCATCAATAAATGTCACCGTTCATTTGTCTGAGTTACCAGGTACATCACCGGATATAGTACTGATACTACGCCATATATCTCATCGTTTGTTCCTTTTTCTTTTTTCTTTATTTCTCTTCAATGGAAGCTGGCTGCACATGCCATTCCAGATCCGTTAGGAACCTCCTTTGTTATTTCGCTTTTTATCTTCCATAGAGTACATGCGCATCCTTTATCTATAACTATAATCAATATCCTGCAATCAGTATCATATGTTGGTCTGAGGTAATTGTAGTAACCAACCAGGAGATATGTCTTAGCGGAGGGGCCTCTCTTGTTCATCACACGTTCCTTTAAGAAAGCCTCTCGGTATCTTCAAATTGGCTTCCTCCCTTTCCTTTCTTCTCTGGCCTTAATTCTCTCCCATCTAGTTCCGGATCAGACTAGATAGCAAAGATGATCGATCAGATCAATCTATAAAGTAGGTCTGTACTCATCCTTTAATTATGCTGTTCATTAACTTAATATTCTGTAACAATTTTGTGGCGCTGCTCTCGAGTTATCCCTGACCAATTTGAAAGAAAAGAAAAGAAGCTGCTCACAACCGCATCTATCGTACCTCACGTCATTTCTGTGATCTTCTTCAGTCTACCATCCGACCCTTTTATTCTCATCACAACTGACCGCCTGCTGAATGTCCTTGACTCCTCAATGTGGTATTCCTTCGGTGATATCGACAAGGACGTTCTTTCTTAGAACATTATCTTCGCCGTTGGAAAGAACCCAGCACTGAAACGGCCCTGCTTCGTCATAGCCCGTGATTGAAACCCCCAATCGGCTCACTGGATCCGGGGACAAGACGCACAGAGCACAGTATTTGGGATTCCGCGTCTTCGTTAGCTCAGTATCGCCTTGCTTCGGGTTGAGGTTGCACTGATTATACAGGCGAAAGCTGAATTGGCCTATGTAGACATTAAGTTCCTGATATGCAACTACCCGCTAGCACCAGCTTCGCTTTAATTTGACCCCCTTAACAGTCGGAAACTGAAGCTTGTGGTGATATTCGCTTCAATGGTGCTGCGTGTAAGCGTCACCTTCCATATCCCATTTGATGTACTTAGAGAGACAGGATTTGAATTCACGCATCAACCAGCAGATGGTCCTAGGGTTGTTCCTTGCTTTCATCCTCCTTGCTGTTGGGCAAGAACTCAATTTAGGTTCTGATGTCAACAAGAAAGTGTTGGTAGAAGCTGGGAAGAAAACGATACTATTTATGTCTATGCATGCCCACACCTTGTCATGAGCAATTAAAGAATCATTTGATAGGATTTCCCTCTTCAGTCATGGCATTATCCAGTCGACAACTCGCCCATCGCGTTTCGCCACTCAAGTGAGTGGACGATTCGTTGTCTCCTCCCTAAATCCCCTTATAAACACTACTCCTTTCCCGCCCTTCCATTCTCTTCCACTCCTTTACCTCTGTAATTGCCCCTCCGAAGTTCCAGCCACTAGCCTGTGGCCTTTATCCATTTACCACCATGATGCCAAACAATGTGAAAAGATAGCAAAAATGTCCCCACTCCTGCATGAATAGACACCAACATGAGCAAATGTGACCTGGTCTCAATATGGATATTCACATGATCCTGTTATACCCTGTATGCTTGATAATTCTAGAAAGAATTAATTACTCAACTGACCGACAAGAATACATAGTAAATGTTCTTCTGCACAGAACAAGAACGAGTTGGAAAGAAAATCAGCTCATTTCATGAACAAATCTTCTGTCTACCCTAGATATATGAATAGCCTCTGTGGCTCAGTGGTAGAGCGTCTCACTCGTATTTTCAATAATGCATATGAGAAGGTCCGCGGTTCGATCCCGCGTGGAGGCAGCATCTTTTTACATAATTTTTTTTACATAACCATTCTTCCAGTTGCAGACCACATAAAATACCCACTGTTTTAGCCCGTCCATGGGCGCAGCAGGCTAGGAAGGTTTGGGTAACATGGATGAGATGTTGGCAAAGAGGAAAGATGCATACCTTGATTCATGGCTAACTGAGGTGGCGCGGAGCCAGCGGAGGACCGAGCCGACTGGTCAAAAGGAACAACACCCTGCTTTTCGAAGCACCGATGGATCGAGATCCCTTAGTATCGGAAGCTTTGCTTGATGACCCTTTGTTGGGAGGTGGCCAAGCGGTGCATCTACCATAAATCTGAATCTATTCTTGAAAACACTAGATGTGTACGGAGTACTTACATATGCTGGCTTATTTGACTGCGAATATCGTCTTTTACTGAAGTAGCGGGATTTTTTTTTAAAAACGCACAGCTTCATCGCCGGCGAAATGGATAAACCTACCTCAAGCGCAACAGTTGCCACGTGATATTACGGAAAATATGGGGCTTATAAAGAGAAGCCACTCGGAAAGGTACACTAGCCAAATATGCCTCTATAGCTCAGTGGTAGAGCGTTTCACTTGTATCTCCAATACTTGCCCATGAAAAGGTCCGCGGTTCAATCCCGCGTGGAGGCATGCTAATTTTTTTTTTTAATCCGCCCAAGGGTTCCTTGGGCCGGTCTTTCTTAAGCAGCCAAAAGCACGCGTAGCAAGCACCACACAGGACACAGTCTTTCTCAGTTGGGTGCCACCTACTCCCGTACATCTTGATGTTTCTGACGCAGGGCAGTTGGAGAGCATGGTCCTCGTTTTGGTGCCTTGTGCCTTCCAAAAGCCATGATGGATGACTGCATCCCCTTCTGAAGCTATATCAATCACACATACGGCAAAGGTATGCAGTTTCCACGTTGCAGGAAGCCATGCCGGTAATACCAAGACGGACTCCTCTTCCCAGAACAATTGTTGCGCATATGTGGACCAGCATCCTTCGCATTTTGTTTCACCAGCAGTGCCTTGTTCAACGGAAGAAACATGGTCACTTGGATGCTGCATACGGACAAAGCATGGAGATACTACTCATCCCTGCCAACATCCCGCTTGCGGCGGTGTGAGGTTGCTTGTGGTGGAAGGTAGACATCCAGCAGAGTGCCATGCCAATACTGTTTTGAGAAGATATGCTAGCCAGCTGTAATATGCTAAAGATCGCATCTGGCGAAAATTCCTCAAGACAAAAGCGGAATGGTAAATACATCCACGAATGCTGCTGAATTAAATAGCTCTTGGGGCGTTGTTCCTTTGGCCACCCGGACCAAAGACTCGATTATTTTGCGCATCCTCGCGTGAAAGTTGAAACTAACTCGCCAGGACAACAGCGCGGCGATGTAATCCAAGTATCGGGCAATGTTGTGGTCATGAAAGAGCACCCAGACCTTCTATTTCTCAGTTTAACCAAGACGATGAATGCAGGCGATCGCCTGTAACAGGCTATACATGTTGAGGGACGCCCATGGCTCCAGGACGACCAGGCACGAGCATCCTTTGTGGAGATTGAACCAGACTGCGCTAGGATCCCCAATGCTGCAACTGCAGGCTCAGCGGGTTTGTAGAAATGGCCTTGGAGATTCTCAGCATCATGGTCGACCTCACACTCGGGGTCATAATCCTCATCTTCGACGGGGTTATCTTCACCAGGAACCAAGTCATCAGTTTCCAGGGTGCGGTGTTCATCACCAGTGTCTTGCCCTGAAGAAGTCCCGTGTTCATTCGATGTTTCTTGACCCATTGTTTCTTCCATATCAAAAGGCTCCCCCTCGTCTTTATCCGTGGAAATTTGGGGAACAGGGAGATATTGAGGGCCGTCTGCGGAATCATCGAGCTTTTGTCGCGTCGTCATCTCGGTATCCATGGTGCTATCATTTGGACGGTAGCTGCAAATGTATCTGCAGACCGCTCCGCTTTTTATGGACTGTCAACAACGAAAGAGGGGAATGCTCTGCTGTTGGGTCTTGAGCAGTATAGTAGTCTATGAACATTGAACAATGGTGCGGTTAGCGCACCAACAAACGGTGGGGGTACAGGGTAAGAGGAAAAAGCAAGGCAGATGAATATGAGTTCCTCGCAACTTGGTGCTTGACAAGAGTGTACATACACTGTTTATTTAATAAAGCAATCCTGTAAGAAAGAGTGAGTAATATATTGCAGTCTCAAAGGACAAAAAATTATATTCCTCACAACATAATACCTGCCTGTCTCATCCAGCATCTAACGGGGGAAAACATGGATAGGATAGCATTTTCAAATCACTTCACTGTTTGTACCCAGGAAGCCAGTGAAGAATTATCCAACAGCCTGCATATTCTTACAATCTGTGGCTGTTCCAAGCATTCAACCGAAGGATCCCTGCGACAGAAAGATAGCTCTACTTGGGAAACCTAATCCTACATTTTGCAGAATGATAACCACCATGAGGAACCATATCCAGACCAACTTGTTCTCTACGTATGTAGCTGCTGCAACTTGAGCTGGAGATCATACGGAGCCCCAAACTCCATTAATATTCAGATTCTGCATATGTACAATCTGTTTAGTGCAGAAATGCCATTATTTCAACCTATAAGTAGAGTCTCCATCCACTGCGAAGACAGCATAGCATGTATGAAAGGGGCTCACCTTATGCATGACAAAAAGACAAGAACAAGGACCATCAAAACAGAGAATCGGGGTGGGGTCACTTTCTTCCCTTCCTTTTTCTTGTTTCATTTCCCCCAGGACTGGGGTTAAATCTGTTACTATACCAAGACATAAATGTAGCGCTAAGCTATCAACCAAAGGAATATAGCAATGCTGGTGAAACCCAGGGCCTCACATCATTCAAATCACTTCTATTGTGAAGAGAATGGGAGATTACCACATGGACATGCTTGAACAGATTTTGGGTATTTTGTCGAACCGACGAAAAGCAAAAGAACAAGGCAAAGAACCATTCAGCTAGCTGGCAGCTTTTTCATGTCACCCTTGCCATCCTTGATCCATTCTGGATCAATCAGGCGTTCTCTCTCAGCATAGAGTTGCTTGTAGGCGCCACGAATCGTCCCATCACTGACGTGTGCCACTTGCGAAATCTCCTTGGCTGTTTTGCCGTGGCCCATCAGATATGATGCCATATATATACAGGCTGCCACAATCGACAATGGGGATCGCCCAGCAAGATCACCCATCGTAGTAACACGGTCTGACAACGCAGCAGAGACACTGGTGACTTGAAATGGCAAATCGAGGAGGTTACAGAAACGATTGCAAAGGTCGCTGGGCTTGGTAGATGTCGTTGCGGTGTATGTATCGTTTGGATCTGGGACGCCTCCATTTGACACAACTGCATTATGCCTCTCCACATTCTGCGCGGTAAAGAATTTTTCAAGTGCCTTATAAATGCGACCAATTTCCTTCCTCGAGACCTTGGTTACCGCAAAAATCTCAGTAAAGGTACGAGGCACCTTGCATTGACGGCAAGCAATGAAAATGCACCCCGCAATTATCACATCTTGTGACTTGCCCTTAAATGCCTTAGCATCGTCGACGATCTTAAACAGATACTTGGCCGTGTCAGCCACATTCTTCTGAATGTTAAAGCCGTCGCATAATGCGCCAATCTCTTTGTATGCTGCAAGTAGCGATTTGTTCGCTTTTTCACTAGATATTTTGTTCTGAGCGCGGTATAACTCGCGAACCCGACCCGAACCTCCAGTCGCAATTTGTGTCTCGAGCTGATCGCCATTCAGGAGCGGGTTCGAAGCATCTCCGACACGGGAAGGGTCGTCGTTGTTCTGATCGTCGTTCGAGAATGTTCGCCATTCTGAGTGCATGTCAATCTCCCGGTCTGCTAGAACCAATCCACAGGAGCCGCACACAGTCTCATGGGAATCAGGAAACTCCAGGTTTGGGGGGTCCTCCTTGCATTCGGGACACAGCACATGTGCCGAGAGGTTCTTCCGCCACGGGCCCGTCTCTTGCTTAGGCAGAGCGACAGCCGCCATATTGGTTACGAAGGATTATTCCAGACGGTTTCGATGAGTCTGACGTGGATATGTTCCACGGACACCGGAACGAGAGAAATGTGGCGAAAATAGTTTCGCTGGTGTTTTATGGCCAAGGCAAACTCCTCGTCCAGCGAAGCCAGGATAGTTAAAGAGCAAAGTAGCTCCAGTTTCAAGCCCGATGGTTCTGGAAAGCTAATCCGGTGCCACCTTCTCTCCATAATCATGTTAGCCCGATACTGTAACAAAAGTAAAGATGCACAGTAGTCGATACTGTGAGTTCCTCATTGCGAGAACTCATAGGAGTTGGTATAAGAGCAGTAGCATCATCTCACAACAGTCCGCCACCGAGAACTCTCATGAACTCCAAGGGGGGACTACGTGAACTGATGCTTTATTACCTTTCCAAAGTTTGGAGGATCCCGCTCCACAAACAGCACCTCGGAAAGCAAAGAGTTCTCGCAGAATCTTCCTTTGCAGTCAAAATTTAAAGAGTCTCGAAGCCAGACTTGTCCGACCGCGATGAACCAGTCAAGGTCTCCGTAAGAGGGATCTCACGAAAAGGGTCGCGGAACCTGATAGAGAGCCGCTGCAAGCGAGATCGAACGATCGGGGCGAGCAGAGCAAGGACGAAGCGCCCAGTTCCAGGACAAGAGGCTGTTCGAAGACAGGCGAAACGAGGGCTTGGGAGGTTCTTTGTTGGAGAGGGCTGGAGGAGGGATGAAAAAGGAGAGAAAGGAGGACGGATTCGTCGCAAGATCTCGAAGTTACGAAAGGAGCCGCAACCAGCTGAGTCATCATTTCTGAGTCATCAATTAAGTTCCCGATGACTCAGCAGTGCCAAGACTGGATTGCCCGAGTCGAATCCGAACAACCTCGCGGAAGCAAAGCCCACTCACCCTCCCAGAAACCACCCAGCTCTCCTCTCCCACAATCTCGCCGCGATGATGTCCCAGGCTCTCAGAGCATCTGTGAGCGTCTTCTGTTGTTCCGAATGGTACCATTGATTGTTTTGCTGACCTTCCTCAGCGCTCCGTGCTTTCCCGCGCTTCTCGGCAACAGGTTTCTGTGGCCCGCCGGACCTTCGTGACTTCCGGTGTTCGCCAGGGTATGTATTTAACGCTCTTCAGCCAAAGGCTTTTGCAATCATCTAAGCCGAGTGCATAATTTTTTTGTTTCGATCAATTGCTAGTTTGCGTCTTCTGACATCCTACGTCCTACAGCAGACCTTGTTCAGGACCTGTACCTCAAGGAGCTCCGTGCATTCAAGCCTACGCCCGTCAAGCCCAGCGACGCCGAGGCACACGTCCAGAAATTCAGCATCCCCAAGCCTCCCCCGTCCCCTGAGGAGGCCAACCTTGCTAGCGAACTGCAGGCTTACGAGACCCAGCAGGTTGAGGTTGAGGGCCAGGCCGCCGCTGGAGAACCCGCCCCTGTCGAGGAGAACTGGTTTGAGGAGGACCTGGAAGAAGAGGCTGCTGAGGCTCACTAGATCTCACCAAAGTCGTGGGAATCGGGCTTTGGTGAGCGTTGTGGCTACCAAGGCACCATTGCTTATCCGTTCCCGGAAGGAGTTTGTAAATTAGGATTACATGGAACCCTGAAAGCGTTGTCTTGGCTTTTGTGTTATATATTAGGCTGGAAACGCAATCCATCCATACTGATATGTAACACAACGCTTGGAATGTTCTATTTGTAGTCTCGTTGAAATATCAGCAACCAAGTTTCGTTTCTACGTCATTCACCCTTAATTCAGATGTCCAGCAAGCAATTATCCGACATTTCCAGATGGCAAGGAGAGAAGGCCATCTTGCCAGTCACAGCAGGCTTGATCATGTTACAATGACGCATTGTGTCTTTTCATAGACAAAATCAACGACAGTAAGGTAACCCATGGAGACGGAGTATGGCAAGTTCAGTGACTATAGGCGTTCTGTCCCTGATGCGCCAAGATTTGCAGTGTACAAGTTTTGACCAAGGGGGGCCGGCTGCATTATTGCAACCTGTCACAAATGACTTTGGAATCCGCGCACCAGAGAGACTTGATCGACAACCAATGCGGGCATAATGACTTGGGATGGCTTGACGGCCTGTGGGCTTATTACATTCTGGAATCAAGACTGTTCAAATAAGCTTAGTAAATCAGATGCAGCTGGCTTGATATGATCTGATAGATCATACCTCTGGCAGGAAAATGAATCTGCTGCAGGAGGAGAGGGAATCCCAGTCCTAGTCGCGGAACGGACGGCAGTCAGTAATAGTAGTAGTCATCAGGGTACACTGGTGAGCCGGAGGCGTTCTGCTAGCCTTTCGTTTATTTATTTCCGCCGCTGATTTCTGAAGTACATACCGTGGACCGGCCATATTGTAGAGTTGCTGGGCATCTAATTTTAGCGGCGATCTTGTGCTTCAATTCGTTGCTGTGCGCCTGCGGTCGGCAATACTGCCACGGGCTGTGGCAGTGATGCTGACGCTGATGCTGCTGTCGATGCAGTTGTACGGAGATGATCCTTCTTGCAAAGGAAAGAAAGATTCCTTGGATGATTCCGCGTTGTGTAGCTGGTTGTCCCCGATGCAGAAGCGTGCCGACAGGGTCCGTGGGTTCGGTTCGCACGCATCCCGAGAACCCGTCGATGATCGACCTGATGTCTGATGTAAAGTATGGTATTTATTAATTAACCTGCCCTGTAGCTGCTGGAATGGAGTAAGCGCGCAGACTCAGGTTTCCGCTGATTGAGGACACACGGCGTACAATGGATGGCGGAGGTGCAGGGAGGACGCTGCAAGAGAGTGAATACCGGTGTGCACGCGATATGCGCATAAATAAGACTGTAGAACTAGATAGAGACAGAGGTATCTCTCCATGGCTTCCAGAAGCAGGAGTGCCCCAAATTGCTGCAGAGCAGATCGCGGCAGAGATATTCAGCCTGGAGTCTTTTTCTCTCGTATCCAGGCTGGCTGGCTGTTTCGACTGTCGACAGCGTAGAAAGCCATCATAATATTATCTGGGAGCCTCCTCCACCAGACAGACTAGGAGCTCACTCCATCCACTCCACCCTTCGCTTCCTTCGCGTCCCTTCTTCCTTCTCCCCCTTTCGCCTCCTTTCTTCCCTCGTTCCTCCTTCCCCCTCCGTCCTCTCTTCCTTCTCTTCCAGCTCTGGACCCCCCCTCGTTTCCAAGGTCGAATCCCGTCTCTCGTTGACCTTCCCGCTGTCTGTCGTTCCCGACCCTCTGGACGCTCCATGGGCTTTCCCTCCTACCTCCTCTCTAAATAGATACAATTCCATCATCAACGGTCTCCGTTCGTTCAAACGCTGCTTTTTGGATCGATTCCTTTGCCTACCATCCGGGCAGGAGATCATTTGTTATCCTCCAAAAACCGGTATTGTCGAAATTTAAGCCTCATTCCGGGGCGCCCGCGATATCTCCGCTCCTCTCCTGGCAACCACATCGCTGAGAGAAAGAGATTCCAAGGCAGAAGAGGAGAAGAAAAAAACGAGAAGGAGAAGAACTGCATATGTGTTGATCCCGACATCGATAGTGTTCTGTGCATGGAGGAGCTGGTCTCCCCAACGAGAATATCTATCTAGGCCGTCCCAGGAGATGTGTAGCGCTTGCAGGCTATACTACGCCCTTTTCCGCATATAGTCTAGATCATGCCTTCTTCCGCGACCGAAACTGTGAACAATCACACCTCTGACAACCCCTCCTTGCCCCGATCTGCAAGCTTTACCTATCTTCCTGCTGTTGCACCGGCCGAATCTAGCTCCCCCGGTCTTAGACGGACCTTCTCCGATCTTTCCATCCCGAGACACGCCGATCCGCCTACGAAGGAGAGCGTGGATGTTGGGAAGGACATACTACGGCGGACGTCCCAACGATCCAAAGACCGACCGGCCATTGGCGTATCAAAGTTTAGTATCTCGACTGAGGATTTGGTAAACACGGGAAGTGCAGAACCTCGAAATGATGCTGTCCCTGTCCCGGAAACCAAACCTCCTGAGCCTGCGGCTCGTCCTGCGAAGGGACGTTCCGTTTCTGGCAGGCTAGTTAGTCTTGCACGAAAACCCTGGTCGTCGAACTACCGTTCTCAACCTCCGCCAGTTCGCGCGGAGGGGCCGCAAGCGCAGCCCACGAAGACTCCCTCACCAAGCAATGCCACGTCCGAGTCTGTCGCCGATACAGCAGCAGAATCGAAAAAGCGCACTGTTTTCTACAGGCGCCCAAGACTTCCTACACTCGCGGTTGTGACGGACGGCGGCGACAATCCGGGCACACCAACCAGTCCGGCACCCTCCCTACGCACTAAGAGCTCATTTTCGAAGTTGACCTCGTCCCCCAATATTTCCACTCCTTTACTTCCGCCAATGCCCAAGATTGCTTCAGTAGCCGCTGCCGTTACCGGCTCTAGCACCCCTGAATCTCCTCGGAAGAAAGATGAGCTATGGGGTGTCTTCCGCTCCCTGGACGCCGACTATCAAAAGTAAAGTGTCAAATTTTGAGCGTTGAGACCGCTGCAATTACTGACTGCTTCCAGATTCCAATCGAAATCGAGTGCCCTCAAGGCCAATGTCATTCGGTCCTCGCTCCTATCGTTCCTCAACAATCATCATCAAGCATCCTGTGGCGACGTGAGACCGGAAGACCTTGATCGGCGGGTGGCTATCCTCAACAAATGGTGGACGGGCTTGTTGGAAATGCTTAATGGCAAGAACAACCAATCTATCTCCGGTACGGATCGACCGGCGTACCTAGACGCGGTTGTGGGCATAATGAACCGACCTGAATGGAGAGTTCCTTTTCCGGCATGGCAGTCGAACAGCTGTGTGCCAGACCCACAGGAGGGCTCAACCTCGATATCAGACAGCTCAGATGCATCTTCCTCAGGCACTGAGTTTCTAGTTGCATCTATTTACCACAACATTCGAAACATATTTGTCCAGAATCTGCTGTCACAGATGGCTTTTGTAGTCGGGAGGATGTCGATGAGGAACGCTCCGGCAAGCTTGGTCGCATTTTGCGGAAAGGCTTGCGCCTATGCATTCTTCTTCTGCCCAGGCGTGGCGGATATTCTCACTCGGCTTTGGAACACCCCTGCTGACGTTCTCCGACGCGTCCTTGAGGAGTCGGGCGTGTACAGAAATGCAAATGTGCGCTCCTTTACCCAGGACCTGTCTCTGAACTTCCCGGTAGGCCTACGGACACTATCAGTTCAGTCGTATGCATCTTTTGTTCGGTATCTCCGGCGAAGCCCCGATGTACCCCTTAGCGCGACGAAAATACCTTGGCAGAGCCCATGGATCTCACGTTGGTGTGGTCGAGATACGGATCTCTTCTTCGTTTTTGTCAAGTACATCCACTTATTGTACGCCGATTGTCTTCCACCAAGGCTGGAGAAGTCAAAGAGAATCTTTGCCCCAGGTTTGTTGCCAATTCATGGACATCTCCTCGTCATTCTAGAGGATACGCTGTACAAGCAGTCGATGCCACAAGTGCCTGATAACTCACATGTGGCAGCGGCCGTCACTTTTGACGATTTCATTGAAGGCGCTGATGCTTCCGTATCAGCGCTCCCTTTGGGAGCGCCCAACGGGCAGCGTTCTATGGCAGAAAATCGTCTGGTCGTTCTTCTCAGGGATTTTCTCTCCGCATCATCTCCAGAACCGGACTCTGCACGCTCGTTATATGCGGAATCATTTTGTACTACAATGAAGGCTGCGGCCCGAAGAACGTCCCTATTTGATCACAGTGCATGCTTTATGCTTTGCGATTTTCTCGAGGAGGTCATTCCCATTTTCGTGCGGTACTCTCAAACCTCCAAGCTTGAGCTCGTCGACTGGAATTTCTGGCTTGAAGCTTGCAGGAAGATGGTGCAAAGCCATAATTCTCTGACCGAGATCCGCGTCTTCTCATTTCTTTTTTGTATCTGGAACACCTGGGTTGCTGCTGAAGAGCGGAAGGCCGAACTTTGCTTGGGTTTCTTGCTACATGAGAGCCTACTTTACTCCTACTTCAGCCACTGGAGTCCGATGGTTCGTGCGTATTTTCAACGTCTTCTGTGTTGGAGAGTGGCTCGGTTCAATGATGATCCGACACCGCTGGACTCGTAAGTCGACATTCATGGAGCCCTTGGTGCGAGATGATGATCTAACCATGCTTCCAGGAAAATATACGAAACTCTTTCGGATCGACTTCAGCAGATTTTCGGATACTATGTTGCATTTCAGTCGAAGGCTGAGGAGGAGCTTACAGCTCCTCAGTCATCTGCACCCTGTACTCCCGCCCCAGGACGAAGAATCATAATTATTCGCTGCGACAACCAGCCCTCTCCTGCCCCAAGTCTTTTTGACTCGTTTGACCGCCTCGTGCCTCGCGTCCCTCCCGATCAGATTGTGGCGTCAAAGAACCAGGGCTTTTCGAAGCCGGAGTCGCATGCCTCGGAATCTCAGCCGACCCCAAAACGAAGATGGAATCTATTGAAGTCTGTTTTTGGTGTATCTGCAAACTCGAAGCAATCTGATCATCGAACACCCGGAAACGGCTCAGATGAACCAAATACCGATGGGCTTAAGGGGACTCCATCTGAAAAGACTTCACAAGGCCATGACGGGTCTAAAAATAGCTCAAATGAGAGCTTGCGATTGAAGTCTTCTCAATCTTTTAGTTTTAGGTTTTCTTTGGAGTGGATGGACCGTCCGCAGTGGCCCAGCAAGAACAAGCGCCTTTTCAACCCTTGTCTTCCTTCTGCTACTCAAGCATACATAGAGCATCGTCAGGCTACGACGGGGTTGGACGGTTATGAGTCTACATCAGAATATGGATCAGATGGAAATTCCGAAAAATCAACCAAAAGTTCTGGCGACAGCCAGGAGAAGTCGGACACGGACGGGACTGTGCAAGCGAAAACGAGGGATCTTGTCTCCATGCCGGAGAAGGAAGTTAGACGCCAAAGTCCAGAAACAGTGACAATCAGCAAATTTGCGGCTAGTAAATATGCTGGTCGTGCTCTTGCCGAATGGGCTCAGGTTGTCTCTGAATGTGATAGCTTCTTTTCCAGACGACGAGACGAAGGCGTTCCATCTGATGAGTTGGTCGAGACCCCAATGCTGGGCGTGGAGAGTTTCAGGAAATAAACGCAGACGGGCCCGGTGATTCTATCCAATTCTGTACTAGCGTTTTCCGGGATGTACGCTGGGCGTAACCTGTGTCACTTACCCTTCGAGAAAAGAGGGATGGAGATGCGAAGAGGACTCGTCCTCTCCGTGCAGATCTATTGGAGACTGAGGAGAGGATGGAACGAAGGTCTGTCGCATCAAGGCGATATTATATACTTATTATCTTTCTCCCCCCTTTCCCCCTTCACCTTCCTACCCCTAAATTCTCTGTCACATCACAGGATTGATTGGAAAGCCAAGTTATGGGTTGTCTTTCATCTGGACATATTGATCAGGAAGGCGTATGGCTTTTTTTTTTTTTTCTCAAGTTCAGTATTGCATTGCATTGCGCGTTAAGGTCATTGTTTTGTGTTGGAGTAAAGAATCAGTACCAGTCATTGTTTTTATTTTTTTGCCTTTCTGTTTATTATTTTCTTTATTTCATCTATACATGTAACTCTACTTTTAATCATCATTATGTGTTTGTGAATATATCCTAATGGTCATTTCACAAGCTGGCTCACAGGGCTAATCTGTACTATTCTGCCCCTTACACGGCCTCTGTACAGCTATTCTAGATAGTTACTAGCACATCTGGACATGAGTGCTGAGTCACACATAGTATTTAAACTGATTCCTCCTGGAATATTTATTATTTTATCTAGTATCTGTTGTTTTCATTTTCTTTTTACAGTATCTATCCCTTGTGTTTAGTCTCCATCAGGGAAACAGCAGGGATATTGTAGGGCTAGCCCTAACAAGTCACCTTCTAGGTAGGGCCCTGGGATATCAATGGATCTTCATGATAGTGTCTGTAGAGCATATAGACACCTAGGTACAGTGTACTCTGTACTCAAAAAACCCGAATGATAGTTTAGTTTCATTGATTGATTGATCGACTAGTTTTACAAAGGAGAGACAGCATATCACTCGGGCTAAAGCAAAATCCCGCTTTGAAAATTTCCAATTCAGAGCTTCTGTAAAGGAGGAATAACAATAATGAAGTTAAAAAGAACAAAAGAGGAACGCTGTAAAATTATAGCTACAGCAGAAGTCAACCATCAACCGAATCCCTTAACTTGACTCCTCTACATGCACATCCTCTTCTGATACCCTCTTCCCAGTAAATGCCTCAACATTCTCCACGGCTTCAGAAAACAACTCAGGCGATCGTTCCGTCTCAATCTCAATATCCGAGTCCGCGTCAGGAGATGTTACTTTGGGCAGGTCTTCCTTGGCAGTCAACTCCACGGCAGCTGACTCGTGTGAACGGTCAGAAGCCGGAGTAACTGTGTCATCTAGTACCGGAGACAGACTACGATGCTCGACTGGAGGAGGGGAAGTCGGTTTCGTAACTTCGTGTGGTGTAGTTTCGGCCGCTTCAGTAGAGATGGCTGGAACATGCTCTACCTGGGGACTTGGGTCGACGGGTTCGCCAGCCATGTTCCTTGCTAACTTGGGAGCCACTGTGCTCTCCAGGTTCGGAAAAACTTGGACATTCGGAGCCACGGTAGTCTCCTTGTCGGCTCTATCACCGTCACCAACAACCAGACGGCCGTCTTCATCAATCTGCCACACATTCCACGTGGATGTGATTTGGACCTCGGGGATGGTCGGCAGCTTGGCGGTCGTAGCTTCACTGGCAGGTTTCCTCCGCGCCGGTCCCCGGGCTCTTCCCTTGCGGGCATCATTGAGAGGGCCCTTTTCGGCGGGCGGCGCTGTACTCTCCTCTTTCTTTTCTTGTGGCTTGGGAGGTGCTTGAGGACCCGTTTGCAGGCGTGAATTCAAGTCTGACAAGAATCCCGCCCTCAATGCTGCAATCTTACCACCGATGGGACGAGCAGGCACCGCCGGCTTCGGCTTAGGTGCTGGGGCCTCTTTCGACTCCTCAACACTCCCTGTCGAGCCAGCTGACGGGACTTTTGTGAGGCCTTCGGATGAGCCACGTGACACTGGGTTTGACGGTCTAGCGGGAATTAATGGCTTTGGCCTGCCCGGTACAACGGGTGGTTTTCGTTCTTCAGTCGGAGAGGTTGCCTGTTTACCAGCACCTTCTACGGAAGAAGGCTGTTGCGGACGCTTTTGAGGCCGGGGTGGAATACTCGGTTTGGACGGCACTTCCGGACTTTTAATTTCCTCTTCTGACGGCACAATCGTAGTGACAAGAGTTTGGCTTTCAGGGGCATCTTCCCAAATGTCTCGACTGGGGAATCGCTGCTTGATATGATCTGGACGCGTCGGTTTCTGAAGTTGGTCATGGTCCGACGGAGTGCCATGAGACTCAGCTTGGCTCGCAGCCAGTTCCTTCCAGGTGACCTCCTTATACGGGGACTGGGGTTTGTTGTCGGCCGACTCAGCTTGTATCTCCGGCGTGCTCACAGTAGTCTGCAAGTGAAAGCTGTTCGGAGAATCCTCCCAGATATCTTCGCTAGGGAACTTCTGTTTGAGACAGTCGGGGCGTTGCTTGAAGCGTTCCGCAGGAGAGAGAACTTTCCTGGAATCCTCCGGGAAAAGAGGCTCATACTCCTCGACGTCGTCAAGAGGCGTCGAGGTAGTTTCACGTCCTTCGTGTGAGGTAGTCCGAGGCAAGGCACCGTGCCTACTAGTTGGTCTGCTGCTGGATCGACTGTGGGGCGCACTCGGGGTCCGACTCCGACCCTCGTAATCTGCACTGGGCCTCCTATCGAACGTCGGAGAGATGGCAGGGTGGAGGAAAGCAGACTCCGGACGCACTTCGTCGGGTGCCAGGATGGGTTCATCCGCCGCTAAATCGCCCTCTGCCCCACTGCCCGGCAGATCCTCACTAGCTGGAGTAGGAGCAAATCCATCCGGGTGATGTAACGGATGGTATGGGTCGTCGACGTGGATAACATCAGTCTTCTCTGAAGTATCACGCTCAGACTCCTTGTGCGAAGCGCTTTCTTGTTCGGACTTCGCATCAGAAGCGGGAACGCTCACATTACGCAGTGGTGAATCGACCGTACGGGATTCGAGTGCCGGTGTTGCCAAACGAGAGGCGTACTCCTCCGACGCAATATAACCAATCTCTTCCTCTGGCGTGCCTGTTACAGCAGGCGATGTACCTTGGACAAATAAGAGACAATCCAGGCATTGGGTGAAATTTGAAAGGACAACAATATTAACTTACCAAGACCGGAACCAGTAGTAGCGGAACTCCGAACGATCTTGTTCAGGTCGTCTCTGCTCAAGGCCCAGTCTGGTCTGGGAGTGCCGACTCCAGGGCCGTATTGACCCTCTTCCTTGGCGTATTCATCGGGATGTTTCTCATACCAGGCCTTTTCGAACTTATCATTGGAGTTGATACCGTGTCCATGGAGACCGTAGCTCCCCGGGGGAAGCGAGAGCTCACGGCCACTGCGAGACCGATGGTGATGACGGCGTCCATGGCGAGAAGCATCACTCTCGGAGGTATACGGACTTACGGATGGCGCCTGCACATCACCCGCGTTGGGATACATGGGGACTCGCTGGCCTATTTCCGGGATGCCATGCTCGTCAGGCTGTAGTGATTTCCGACGTTCCGAAGATGTGGCGGATGATTCGGTCCGCGAGCTAGTGTTCCTGGAGTGCAACGAGCGGCTGGAACGTTCCTGTTCAGCAGGAGTGGGAGAGCTTTGCTTGCCAAATCCAGCAGCCGCGGCCTGCGTTGAATCTGTACGGGTGACAGCCTGGATCTTCGTAGTGGCGCTAGATTGCGGCAGAGAAGGTCTCGGCGCGTGCAGTTTGAGGTCACTGGCGACGGTGCGCGTCTCCCTGGGGTCCGAGCCTTGCTGGTCCGGTATATTGCCAATATGCAGATCCTCGTACTCTCGGCCCTCCTCTCCGAGAGACGGTATTACCACGCTGGGAGGGCGTTGAGGCTGTTCATGGGAGACTCTAGGTTTGGGACTTGAGCCATTGGGCAACTCGTTTAGAGGCGAAGGTGCATAGCTGTCGCGTAGCGGAGAGATAGACCTCTCGTTACGCCGACTTGCAGGACGCGGAGGGATTTTGGGCGTGTCTCTGGCGGGGTTAGGGGACCTGGACGGTCGAGGAGGAATCACGGGAGCTGTCTGTGCGGTCATGATGTGGGAGTTTGTATTTGTATGTGTATTTTGTACGTGTAGTCACAAGCAGGTGTGTTGTGACGATCAGATTTGGTAAGTTTGAGGAAAAGAAGACGCAAAGTTCTAGAGATAATGATAATATGGGACGTTAGCTTAGTGCCTCTGGATAGGCTGTTCTGCAGAGCAGACAGGTATCGACGCAACGATTCGGAAAAGTCAACGATGACTCCGACTTGGGTTTGGAGGCCAGGAGAGAAACAATTGGTCATTGTCTATGATGGACAGCTCCTTCCCCCGAAACCGCAGCAATGGAAGAGAGTCCGAAGCTTTGCGAGAGTCTCCAAGGAAGCGGAACCACTGCGTGGAGGGAAAACACTGGCATCAACGAGACGCAAGGACTTACCGACAGATATGATATGATATTGAGATTCTTCGAGTTGCTGATGGAGAGAGCAGGTGCAACTAAAAGAGATAAGATCGAGTATCAATTAAACGGGAGGAAGCTGAGGAAGGGGGCAACTCTGAGGAAGCAGGGAGTGAGAGAGAAGAGAGAGGAGAGGCAGCAAGCAGCAATGATAACGACGGGAGGAAAAGAGGAAGAAATGATGTGATGCTTGGGCTTTTCCCGCAGGCCGTGGGCGTAAGGACCCACCGCCTGTGACTGCTGGGTATCTTACTAAAACACGTACCGCCACCGCCATGAATGACCAGCTGACTGTTCCTGCGGGACTCTGGTGTGGCTCGTCTGTAAGGAAACGGGGCCGTGATGGTATTGATGGGTCGTGCGGCGGTGGACCAACGAGGGCAGTGCGTGGCGTTAGGGATATCGATAGCTATGATGATAATAGTAACTACAGTTATTCATTGGTATCATCGGCGCTGCCAGTGGCCGGTTCGCTCGTTTCTATTCTTATCTCTTAATCGTTTCGTATTATTATGAGGTAGTAATGTACTCGTAGATAGCTGGCCCGAGTCTGGACTATCAGATCACTCCATTTTTCTGCTTCACTCGCAGCCGCCATTGGCTGAACCCGAAATCGAAAAGTCCCTCTCGAGGCTTTCAAACGCAACCAACGCAAGCTTGGAACAGGACCCAGCAGGAGGCCTGAACCTGGCCATGCAGCTGTAGAGTGCAGATTCCTGCAGTGGCAGTCGGAAAGGTCCCACCGCATTGCATCATGCACGGTGCTCTATGAGTCCTTTTTGAGGATGTATACCTAACATACAGGAATTCCCAGCGTACAGAGAATAAAAAGAAAATCATGACAAGAGAGGGGTAACTCTGATCTCATACGTACTGTAAATACTATCATATCATACCACACTGATGATCCCCGTGCATTAAGCGCATGTACCTACAGAGCAGTCCATACAGGATGTACTTAGGTAACCTCCCAACAGTACTCGGTACATCCTGCCAGACCACTCTGCATAGGCCGTTACTTAAATATCGCAGTCTCTCTAAAATGCGGGGTAAAAGCATGCGATCGTTCCTGGCGCTGCTTGCTTCCTGAGCCTGAATTCAGTCCTGACGCCCAGGCACCAACCTTGCCTCCCCCTTCTCCCGCGGTCCATGCTGTATACATTAAGTAGTAACGTCCAGGAGATGTGTGGTTTCAAGATTGACATTATTGGGACATTTTTGGTCTCTTTGCATAAGGGTATGAATAGCCCATTGAGAATGCCGTTTTAGAACATGCTCCAGGCCCCCGTCGAGGAACATGCAGCACTAGTGCATATGCTAGAAACCAATCTTCAGCAACACGTATACGTATGCGATCAGCAGCAAACGCTAGGGTTATCCTGACGCTGTCAGTCGGCCGGTAAGTCCTGCAGGACCCAATGTGTCTTCATGAAGTTCAAACACGGCCTTCGAGCCGGACTCGTCATACCATAGACGACAACACGCTAGCATTGGGCACAATAAGGCAAATTTTCAGACATGCAGACACGTGTAGTAAACACAGGTCGAGAAAAGATATTGAAAATAGAATAAAACACGAACACTCGCTTGGAAACACGAATGCGAATAGCGTCGAGACACGTCCCATGAAAATTTGCCGGTCTTACGCCAGCAATATGCCAGGCAACATAATATGTAAAGTAAAGTAAAGTACAAGAACTAGTAGGCAACGTCATAAAGAACACCCGAAAAATCAGAGAATCAATCCATAGTCATGGCACGTCCAATGCAAAAAAAGATTCAACATCAACATCACTCTTTATTTCTGTCCTTGCGTGGGCGCCTTTTTCGCCTTTCCACATCCTTTCCACTGCCTCAAATCTCAACTTCACAGGAACTTCCAAATCAAACAATCATCTGTGCAAGGCCCTGCCCGCCCAAGGCCTTGCTGCCAACGAAGTCTTGACTCTTCAATCCAGCAAGAGCGTAGCATATGGCGGGAATCAGGAGGACAATAGCCGGGACGAGAAGACTGCACGGACCGGAGATCAGACTGAGCCACTGCAATACGCTCATGACGGTGTAGATGGCCGCGCGCATCCAGTTGGTAGTGAAGCGTCGGATGAACTCATCAAACTTCGGTGACGTGGGGCATATTCTGAGGAGGAAAGGCACCTCGACAAAGACAATGATGAACGCTGAGACCCTGCAATTGCAATCATCCGTCAGTCTCCCAAGCCTTCAGTAGCCCGTGACAAAACCCCGCCATAACTTACAGGCATATTATCGCAAGAACGAGGTGAAGGGCATGAAGTGTGATGATGTTGGCAATGCCAAACGCCAAACATAGGATGATGCAAATAACGCCGGACCTAGTCGCAAGAAGCGGCGTCAGTACACGACTTACAGACAGCACAAGTCTGAATAATAGATGCCAGTTTCAATGGCCTCCGCTAAGCTTCACTTCCACCTCGGATTATGCGAAGGGAGGAAACGTGTAACAATCGTCACTCGATCGCGCGAGCTCAAGAAGCGGGATAACATGCGAAACGGAAGGGGGATAAAAAGAGTTATATCACACACCATTGTCCGTAGATACCTAGAAGAAGATTACCAATCCAGTTAGCACCTCAGCCCAGCCATAGATTCATAGAACGTATTGATCGGCAGAGCACTGCAAGGAAAGACCAAGCCAAATAGGGAAAACCGCATACTGAAATTCCTCGAACGAAATTCCTCTGCGAAAGTCATTGTTGTTTTTCTTCTTTTAAGACCAGACAAAACAGAAGCAAGTAAATGACGATTCAGAGACCCTTAACTTGGGCAAAGTAGATGGAGTTTCGATCGAGTTCGTGAGGCAGACAGTTCCGTACAGTTGTACAAGGAGTTGAGTGACACTGGTGGAGCTTTCCTGGTGGGCTGTCGATTGCAAGGTCTCCGAAGGACTCGTGAACGTTTCTTTTTATCCAAAGACACAAAGAAGTCAATTGGACATTGCAAAGAGAGAGAAGTTGCACCTGTATGTGAAAGGGGAAAGAAGGAAGCAGGGAAGGTGTGCTTACTGTCGCTCCGTTCTTGGTAAAAAGGCAATAATAAAATAAACAGGTTCTTCCGCTAGTTAGGCGGTAGACACAACAAGGTCTACAGCACTGCGCTGCCAGTCCGATCTGCCAGTGTATATCTGGTACAGAACGATGAACTGGGGGAAAAGAGAGAGAAAGAGCCGGACAGAGGATTGTTGAATTGAGATGGTCCAATACTACCTAGGTAAACTTGAAACCGCGAAGGTGGCTTGAACGCGTGTTACATCTATAAACAACGGCAGGCTACTCCGGGGATGTTCTATGATAATTCTGGCGCCTGGAAGTGGAGCTACTTAATATCAACGCAGACGCCTTGTTATTCTTACATTGCACTGGTTTCAGTGATGATGACGAACTTCGGGCAGCACGATCGCACAGCACTACCGGCCTAGAAGACGCGCGGCTGCTATCGAAGACGCCCACATTTTCCCATCTAAGCCTTCTAGACTCAGAGAAGAACCGTGAACTATAGTATTAGTTATATCCACTGAATCAACAAAGCCACGCTCGCGTGGGTAGACCAGGTATCCATGGCAGGAAAGTTCCCTCGATGCAGCAGACGTCCGTGCATTCTCCCCAACATCGACCCCGTTGATCCAAAGTGGCCCGTTACCGACCCCTACCTCGAATAGCCATCAACTTCATTGCCCTTGCAAACTCATGCTGCGGAGTAAATCAACCGGAAGATGTCGTTGAAAACGAAGTAGCTTCCCTGACCATCGGGGAGGAGTTGGAAGGACTGGGTGTAGCTCATGGGCTTTTGCTCATCATCAACCTAAAAACCATCGTGTTAACGAAAGACCAGGCTCTCTCTAAAGAGAAAGAAGCAACAAGAGACAATACGAATGAAATATTGACGGAAATAGCTTACCAGAAGAGCACCAGTGACCATGACAAGGATACCGCCTGCATCGCTAGAAGGCTGAGCATCAAAGGTCGCAACCTGATGTACAACTTTCTGGAAGGGAAGGTTCTGCCAAAAGCTTATGGTAAGCATCCCATCAAAATCAACCCCCATGGAAATCCAGGGTATCTATCTCAACTAACCGTCAGCTTCTCAACGATACCAGCAACACCCTGAACCGATGAAGTCTCGAAAGTGAGCATAGACTGATCGCGCTGTTCCAACCAACAATCCGTTCTCGTCAGTTCTCTGTAATTGCTCAAAGTATACGAGGCAAGTCATAGCTCACGTAAAGTCCTGCAAGTCCCGCGCGATTCGAGTCGAAGGTCTGATAGTAGAACTGAACGAACTGCTCTGTGACCGCCGACTAGGTCAGAAAATCCCCCAAATCTGAGTTGTCATCAGGACTGTCGCGCTGGAGCGACACGAGATGTATGAAGGAAATGGTACACGTACGAGCGACACTGGTGAAGTCTAGTAAATAAGAAATCAATTAGCTTCAACGCTTATCTCCTTCCTTTGAATTGCCCGTATGCGCCGCCATTTCCAGTGTTGGATGGTGAAGGAGGGGTGTTTATGGAGGGGTAAAAAAGCGCAGAACCCGAAGTTGAAGATACAAAACGAGAAAATGGCAATCTGCAACTAAAATATCGTACTTACCGGCCATTTTGAAGGAGCGCGTCTAGTACACAGCACAAGGAAGCGGAAGTAGGGATACGTAGGATGTCTTCAAGAAATGGAGTGACGATGAACTCTGGACTCTGGGAGGAGATTGACTGATATTGTGGGGAGGGGTCAACTTCCCTTAAATAGGCAGGCCTCACGGTTTGTTTGCCCGACAGTCGGCATTTCGCTGTCTTGCCCAATCTTCGGTTTATCTTTTACTCTCTTCTACCTTGAAACTGCCATTCTCCATCAAATTTAACATCTCAGTGTCATCTGCAACAGTATGAGCTTGCCGTTGAAACCTTCCTGGATCTACTGTATTCTTTTGCGACAAGAATCGCAAGATAGAGCCTGTCATATACCCTTTACTACCTACCCACCACCATTTTACGCTGGACATGGGACTGCTAATATGTCGTCAATCTCACTAATGTGCCACTATTCTACATGGCTGATACATTTGTACAATGTAGAGAAGTTCACTCAGAGTCAGAATCGGCAAACATGTCCTCTGCTTTTGGACGTGGCTTCCGAACTGGAGGTGGCCGTTCAGACTGAACTGGCTCCTGGTCTGATTTCTCAGGCACTGTTCCAGTTCCAGTTCTAGTTTCCTCTTCACTTTTCTGCTCCGCGTTTTCCATTGGTGATCCTTCATCTAACGGCTCCCCATCCAGCTCCTCCAAGTCACTGTCTTCCATGGGAACACCGTCGATATCACTCATGGGTTCGGCGCCCAGGTCATCGCCAGCGGCAGAGTCGATATCCATCTTATTTTGATCCGCCTTGGGAGACCGGTTAGGGTCAAATTTTCCTGCATTCGCATCATCATCCACGGCTTTCCATCGGCTCTTTCCCTTTGCGACGGTGGCAGCAGCCCGCTCTGCTTCTGCCCTCTCCCTTTCCTCCTGTAACTCTTTCTCCGTAAGGGGTGGCTTCTCGAAGACTTGCACGAAATGTTCCTGGCTCGACTGCGGGAAGACACACCAACCCTCCCACAAATGCAAAAGGGACCCGATACTCCGTTTCCATTTCTCGGCCTTTAGCCGGCCCCAGCTGAGATCCTTCTCCAGTCGCCCGAGATGTTCGAAGACGTGGTGAGATCTGAGCGCTGATTCAAAGAGCTGTCGATAGCGCCATGCGTGCCGTACGCCACTTGTTGCAGAAGAAGATAGAATGTCTGAAACGACGTAGAGACCGACGAGCTTGGAAGAAGAAAGGTCTGGATTATCCTTCGTCAACCGCGACCCCTGAGTGGAATTGTTTTCATTATTAATAATTGCTTCCTCTGAAATCTCCCGCCTTGCGGCCGCTCTTTCTGGATTCGCTCCGGTATAAGCGAACGGGTTGATGATGTTGGAAACTATCATTTCTACAACCTCATCGGCACCCGCACCTGCATGCTCAATAGCAAAAGCGGTGACACGCGCGATGTCGCCTTTTCGTAGTCTTCCTATGGTCGTCGGGAGCCGAGACAGAAGATGGGTTAGTTTGGCCTTTTGGAGAGGGTTCATGTAGCCTAATCCATCATTGTTGGCACCCAAAGCATCCTTCGGTGGACCTCCGGCTTGTAATCGCCTATCATCCTCCCCATCGGACTGTTCCTCATCAGAAGAGTTGTAATCCTCATCCGAGACAAATTCATCCATCCGTGTAGTGTATTCAAATTTGATATGTGCGTCAGGTGCTAGCCAGCCAGCGCCGCCCTCGAAGATGAGTGTAGGATTTCGACCTGTTCTCCCCCGTCCTCGGTCTGCCCGGGAACGAGAGTTCGTGACGATATCCCACAGTTTCCATCGATAGTATACGCCGCCAGTGCTCCTGGGATCCCACAGCCAAGCCCACTTCTCATCTTTCTGTACCTCCGGCCTGCTCATGAGAAGAGCCTCGAACTCCGGGCCATAATTTAGTAGATTCTCCAGTGTCTTGTGTATCAGTTTCAGCTGCTTAAGATCAGACGGAGCGTCAACCTCAACCTGCAACGTCGGCCCACTTCTCCCGTATCCTGGTCCATACGAACTGGGGGGAGCGAATGCCCCACGATGAGACCCAGGCGGCGGAGCACGCCTCAAACCCCCTCCAAAGTTCTGCTGGACAGGCTTGGCACCAAAAGGACGTGAAGATATCGATGACAAGCCAACGGTCACGGGCATCGTGGAACCAATAGCTGCTGAAGAGAGATGACGAGAGATCGAGAGATAGTAGCCCCATCCCAGATATTTATTTTGTAGCGCACTAACAGCGCTGTCTATGTCTGAGGCCGCGGATTCATTGGCAAGCGTAACTATGGCAGATATGGACTTTCTCTCGGTCGAATTCGGTTGTTCTGGAGATCGAGGCAGAATCTTCACATTGTCGACGGTCAAAGTTGATGGAATCAGGGACTTAATAGCCGCTGGCGACATCCCTGGAGGCAGCGTTGCGAGATATAATGTCGGCTTAGCAGCAGCTCTCTCCGCCTCCTTCGCTGCGCTCGCAGTTTTCTCATCCTCATCGTCCGACCCCTGAAAAGCGGACGCAGTATTATTCAACGGCCCCGAACCCGAGCTCTCAAACCCCAAAACCCCGTGTCCAAAGGAATCTCCAGCCCTATTGTGCGATGGCGGAAATCCATCATGAGTTCGTTTCCTTGAAAGCAACGACGGAGCCGGCCCCAGCGTCCCAGGACCGCTATTGCGCAGTGCAGAAGAGTTCGTGAAATGTCGTCTCGGAGGACCTCCAGCGGCGCCCCGGTTACCGCCACCAAATGCATTCGTTCGTCCATCTGAAAAATTTCGAGAAGAGTCTCTGTTGTTATGATGGGAGGAATCATCCTCGAACGACTTGACGAAGTCCTCATAGACGGCAGCTGTTTCCGCGCGTTCTCGGGCGCGTTTTGCCTCCGCCTCGGCTTTTTGGCGTTCGAAGAGGGACTTTTTGGCGGGCGCGGACAGTTTGGCCGATATGTCAGGGAAGCCTTTAACTTTTGCGTCGTCAGGCATTATTGTGGGTGGTTGTATTGAGTGATCTTGGTATTAGTGATAGTTATCGGTGGGGAGGAGTTGGTCTTTCGATGGATGCACGGCAGATCTTGGCTTGAATCCGATTTGGTTTCTGCGGCACTCATGCTACCATCTATTTAGATCTCCTTAGTGTAAACTTCAACTATTTCTTTTCTAAAGATATTTGTCTCGCATCTACTGCTAACGGGTTATGCCATTCGTATCGATAGGTCCCTGGGATAAATTCATCATATAAAGGGAAATTTCAGGGATTCGCAAAGATCACTACCAGGGAACTTTCTAAAACGCATATAGAATCATGGATATAACCACTGCGATACAGACAGGACTGGCTCATGAGCTTCCGATACTGCAGAACCAGCAATCTCAGGTCTGCGGACCGTCCGGCACATTTCCAAGGCACTGACGAAGCATTCCTTGATATATAGAATGATCGAAGACCAGGAGGCTCGCCAAGAGCACTGTGGGGGACTCATGCCATGTAAGCACATCCAAGTAGGAACACGAGCCGTTATCGTAGGAACCAACGATCGGCCGTTTGCAGGTCCTTGTATTCAAGTGGTTAAGACATTCATCGTATTCTTCATTGCCATATCCGGTGTGCTGCGCAACAAGGTTGGAGCAAGGTCAGTAGAATCGAGACTTTCCAATAATTCCATGGTCATTCAATGCGTTACCGGCGATGAATTCAACATGAGAGCATTAATAAGCGTGTAGGCGCAGAATTGGCCTGAATCGAGCAAGGCCGTCAATAGAGTTGTAGAGATAGGACAAACATCCTTCGAGGAATTCTCTCGGGGATGTTAAGGTTTCACGGCTGTCACCAAATGGATCCTTCTGAAAGACAAAATTCTTTTGGCCTCTTTTAATTGGGATATGTTGATGCTGGACGGGGGTTCCTCCATGGGATATTGGTTCCCAATGACACATGAAGACAACAGCGGCGTCGATTGACAACCAGACAAAACCTGATTTGACATGATATCAGGCGATCGAATATAGGGTTGCAATCAGCGCTTTTCTGGCGGTTTATTCGCCGGGACCTGGTGCCAGATTGCCGAAGAAACCGCATCTGCCGGGCAGGGCGTCTTGGCTGGAGAGGCTTTTGGTAAGCCTTGAGGCATAAATCGCTGCCGTGGAGGACGATGATGCGGACGATTCTGCTGGACGAGACAGTAATGATCGTTGTAGAGAAGAGCAGCGTGGATGTCCTATTGAATGCTAATAATACCGCATGAGGATTGTGGCCGTGCAGCCGTCTTAACCGTCTGAACGCTGAACTCTGTCTCACCACCAAACCACTCACTTCCTCTCCTTCATCTCCCTCTCCCTCACTCCTCCATCGCCCATCTTCCCCGTCTCTCCCAATTCGTCTCAGCCCTTCCTTTCGTTATCCTCACCCGCCCTTCAGCCTGCCTGCCACCCTCCGCTCCTTTGTTTCCCTGTTCCCCTCCCTCCTATTCCTTCCCTTCCGTCTTCTGGCTGGCCATCACGATCTTTACTTCCGCTGCAACTACTACGTATTAGGGGCTGAGCGAAACGGAATACAAGAGCCCGACCAGGGCTATCCGCGCCATGTCTGCGCGTCCGTCAGCCGATCTTGCTCGCGCTGTGTCGCTGTCTTCTCAGTCCCGACGCTCCTCCCTGGGGCAGCAGAATGAACCGTTACCTCGCCACTCTTCATCGGGCTGCTGTCCCAACCCCGACGTCTTCTCCGACGACTACTCCCTCGACCGCATCGACTCCGAAACCTCTCAATCCCATCGAAACCCCTCCGTCTCCTCCGTTGGCACGTCGACGACCCTGTACTCCAACCGTTTGACCCACGAGAGCGCAATCCGCACCAGTCCACGTGACTCCATCGAGAATCCTTTTGGAGATGCTGCTCGGGTTTCGTTCGACGAGACATCCCACGATACCCTCGCCGATGCCCCTCATCGGTCGAGTCTACCGCAGAAGGGGGGGAACCGCGATTCTTTGACTTCTTCGGTCAACACGACACCTTCTATCGCCCAGCGGAGTCAGAGCAGTTCTTCCCGTTTTTCGATTCCCCCTCGAGCCCTCAGTCCCTACAGGGGCGCGACCGGACCCAGCCATCCCTATGCTATGTACCCTCAGGTTGGCGTCGGTCGCTCCCCGAGCGTCACGACAACTTCGTCGGTACGGCCTCCTGACCGACCCCTGGGCGATTCTACTGCCCCGCAGCATCCCTACGCCATGTACCCGCAGAATGTTGTTGTGGAGGAGGGAATGGACGGTCCTGTAATCCCGGTTGGGTTCCCCGGACATAGTCAGCCCTATAGGCGACCTCCCGGCCGTGCCGACGATGACATTGCAGACATTGTCGGGCCAGACGGGCATACTGAGCAGCTTCCACCCTACTCGCGCTACCCGGACGGCGTCGTTCCGGCGGTCGAGCCAGTGCCAGAGCCACACAACAATAATCCCGACACCGCCACAGACGAGGATCACCTCTATAACTTTGACGGACCACCGGCCTCGGGAACATCATCGAGGACGTTGGTATCCGAGCGCTCCGCGGCTAGAAATAGCCAGCCACCGACTGCATCAGCTGCTGCTGCTGGCCAGACAGTTCTCAATGAAAAGGCTGAAGGGAGAGGGCCTAGGCGAGTTTGTTGTGGGTTGCCGATTTGGACGTTCGTCCTTATAGCGGTTGTCATGATTATATGTGCGGTTATTGGGGGTGTCATTGGCGGTCTTTTAGGCGCCAAGAGAGCTACAGATGAAGGCAATAAAAACCATACGACCCAGACGATCGTCACGGTAACGACTACACCCGGATTTGATGCGACGCCCTTGGCGACGCAACCTACAAACGTTCCACCCTTGCCTACAGGCCAGTTCATCATTCCGCCCAGTTTGCAGAACTCGTCGAAATTATGTTTGGTCAACCAGGCTTCGTTGGTTACATGGTCTTGCTTGCAGGAAAGTTTACTCATTGATGTTGAAGGGTCAGGCTCACAAAATACCGTGACCTTCCAGAACCAATCTGTTCCTGGGTTTTTCAAGTACGGCGCTCAGATGCCCTATTTTCACTCCGATACGAAGAAGTTGAATATGGTGCTCGACAAAAATGACTATAGCTTCGGTCCCGCGTTGTTTTTCTACGATGTAATGGATAAACTCGTCATCTTGCCAGAGGATAAGCTGTCTCCAGATGCAGTATCGAAACAACTCGTCTCCTCAAGCGATATCCTCCAGCATGCATCGCCGAGCAATCAAGTTGCACAGGTGGGCGATCAGCCATGGTTTTGTTGGTGGAACAGCACGATCATGGAGTTTTTCCTGTACGTCAATCAAACAACGACAGAGTCGCTTGAAAGCGACAGCTCCAGCACGTCTGGCAATGATGGCGACTCGTCCACGGATTCAGTTTCCCACTATCCTCGCAGGATTAAGATCGAAGAAAAGCGAAACCTTCCTGGCGCAAAGGAACCCTATTGCCAACAAATGCGCGTCATGGATGGAGGGTACATCGTAGCCCTGTCTAACACAATCAGTATCAGTGAGGTTGAACCATCATCCGCGACGACGGTAATCGGTGGCTCTGGTAGCCAAGGTGGGCAAACTTACAGGCCCCTCTATGGGAGCTCATGTTACTGTGCATTTCTCACTTAATTTAATAACTGTTTGTGGAGGGCAGCAGTATCTATTGCAAAGCTGTCGCCTTCGGACTATGGCGCTGGCGTTATCAAAAATGAGGCTTTATCAGAATACGCTTGGTTAATCTTATGAATTTCTTTTTATCCTCTCACCAAGGTCTACAGACTTATCCCCCTTCGGAACGATTATCCTAAGGCGAAAGCTCTTACACGAAGGATGTCCCTTTCTTGGTTACTATGACGATGTGGCTTGACGTCTGTCGATTCTCTTTCAGCACGTTACCGGTGTTTAATTTCGGTGTTTTGACGTTAGGGTTTGCAAGGTGCACAGGTGAAATCGCCAAGTGCAATTCAATTGACATTTATATTTTATTTTCTTTTGTTATGTATCTTACTTTTTTTTTCTTGGTTGGACGAGACACAGTTTTGGCGTCTTATCAATACAAAGGCGATTACAAAACCATGAAGGTCTCCTTTACAATATCCATCTCGCAGAATAGTCAAAACCAGCTTGTTAAATTGCTCTGTTTTTCCTTCAAATCGAAGACCTGATTGGGACGGACTTTGTGTGAATTATGACAGCTTTCCGACGTCATTGTGTGTCGCAGTAGGCCATCCACTGAAGGCGCCACAGGAGGTTTAACACATATGGTCTCGTCTATTGCTCAAGCGTGGATGCAAAAGACAGTTGAAACCCTATTTGCGAATCTTCTAAAACTATTTTCCTTTCTCTCCCCGACGTTGTCGCAGGAAGATGAGCGCTATTCTCCGCACATATACTCCATTGCGAACGAGTACTATTACACTCTCACTACTCTCTCGAGCAAGCACAAACATCGCAGCCTTAACACGCAGACAATACTCATACAGTGACTATGGCGGCGAAGACCAGACTCGTCGCAGACAAGCCAAGTTGCCGAGGGATAGTCCTACGAGGCGGATGGAGCACCCAGGTAAGCATTCATTCACGTAAAAAGGGCAGTCTTAAAACAAAGCTGACAACAGAATGGGAAAAAAAAGGCCCCGACCCGTCTCCCAACGCAATCAAGGATTCACTTACCTTCAAATCCCCACCCGGTGCCACCTCAAATGCCTCCGAGCATGCCCCCGGCTGCTGCGAAGCCGCCGAAAAACCCACGCATCCCTCGATTCCCTCCAACAAAGCCCACCCTACGCTCAGTGACGGACGACAGTCCCCCAACGTTGACGTGAGGGGCAAACGGGTCCGCGATATTCCGGAGGATGTGCAGAGGCATAATGCAGAGATCAAGGAGAGGCATGGTCAGAGTTATAATAGGATTTCGGATAGGGGAGATGTCATTCAGGGGTTTCGGTCGGGGTCGACTTGAATGAGACTTTTTGAGGTGAAGATGGGCTGGCTACGTAGGATGCTAAGAGGGATGGGATGTAAATGTATGATATATATACAAGGAGTTCAGAACAGAATTGACGGTCAATAGTTGGAAACGATAGCTAATTCCAAGGTGCTGCAGACAAGTTGCGTTCACTTCTATGTCCGTGCATACTATTCAGCCCTGTGACGTCAACCTATTATTTAAGTCTAAGACAGCGGCCTATTAAAAGTCTCAATGAAATAGACCTCTGTAAACCAGAAAGGAGGAGAAAACGTGCATGCATATATCCATCTATAAAATGAGAACACTAAGGAGGATCTCAATCAAGGACTCTGTAGAAGCGGCGTCTCCTCAGAGGGATGACCATTCTCTCGTTCCACATACTCATGCCCCCCTTCACCCTCACACTCATATCCACGTCTAACAATCTTCCCGGCCTGATCCTCGCCATGCTGATGCTCCATCTTCGGGCCAAAATACTCAAAATACAACGCCATAACAAGCAGCACACCCTGCAAACAAGCCGTGAGAAGGAACACCCCCCACGTACTCCACCCTTCCTTCCCGACACGGGCAGCTAAGCTAGCGGCCCAGACGAGCCCACCAGGCGTCTGGAAGCACATCATGGGGATGCTCAAGCTGCCGACGCAACGGAGACGTAACGTGGTGTAGATCTGCGGGAAGTATTGGATGGATGCGAGGACGGCAGCCATTATACCGAGGAAGTTGGCCCATGTCTGGAGGGAGGCGGGGTATCGTAGGATGACGATGAAGGAGACGAGGGCGAGTGTTAGGGTGTAGAGGAGGGAGAGGGCTGCCACTGCTAGTGCGGTTTTGTAGGTTGGCCTTGGGCCGTTGGTTTCGGGTGAGGACGAGGGTTCTGCTTCGGACGTTATTGGGGAGGTTGGGGAGGTGGCTCTGGGAAAGTAGATGACGAATAGTAGGAGGCTGGACGATAGAACCAGGGTCAGTTAAACGATTGCCTTCTTCTAAGAATTGAAATCCCTACATGATGGAGAATCCCAACCACTGCGCCCCAACCTGGAACATGCCCAACATCGTTGAGAAACATGCCACGCCATTGATTTCCTTGCAGCAGGAGATATCGCGTGCGCTCCTTGGAAGGGTTATGATATTGGCAAACGAGGATGCACTTGATGTCGTCCCCAGCAGGATGAAGTAGGGGGAGATCCCGAAGGAGCTCTTCAGGGAGATTATCCGGGCATGCTGGGGGACGTAAGATGCGAGAATGGCAAATAGGATGAAACTGATTTCATGTAGTCAAGTTAGCTATAGAATAGGAATCTTTCTGGAATAAGGGTACAGAATGGTTGTTTGTTGGGCAGCGAGGGGGGCGAGGTTGTCCGGGAAGATTGGTTATCCGTACATGGAAAGCACAAAGTTGAATAAGCCAGGAGAAGCCAGCTCCCTGCAATGGGCATCTGAGGAATGCATCTTCAGCAGAGAATCTGAATGCGGCAGGCTGGCTGCCATGGTTATTGTGATAGTGCAGAGCGCGGACGTTGATGAGTTGTTGAAGATGATCGATCAGGGGTGACGCTCGTTGTCTGGTAATTACGTCACTCGTACTATATTACAAGTACAATACAGGGCATGGATCTCCCTGCCCTAATTCATGTACGCAGATGCTTTTTTATTCTTCTATTCTACATGGTCCTTCATACGGGGATATTCCTGCAATATACAGCTAGAACCTGCAACATTTCAGACCTTAAGCAGAACTGCTCTTTGCAGGCACGGCAGCAGCAGAAGCAGCCATCTGCTCTGCCCTCTTCTTTCTCCAGCGTGGAGACTGGGTACGCAGAACCATGAGTGCTGCGCCGACAACGACGAAATTCAAGAGTGCAAGGCCGGTGAAGCACCACCCCCAGCCCATACATTTGACAAGTGGATGTATAATGACGGCAGCCACGGCAGCTGCAGGGTTTCGAAGCATGTTTCCCAGCGCAAAGGCACCAGCTGCCTGTTTGGCGATACATTCTGTCAGGAAGGCATTGGAGATCACGAAGATCCACGACATCCCGAAGCCGGCTGTTTGGTTACATGAATATCACTTCGTCAGTTTCAATTTCATCGTCGTCTAGAAACTAGATTAGGGGAGATGACGGACTCAGAAATGTCGATATCAGCGTTGCCACTGGATGGATCTTCTTGTCGACGAACCATCCAAACATCACAAGACCTCCAGCGATGAGAAAGATGCCCCAGACCTGGTCATTTAATCTGTTTTCAGGAGCAACATGCTCTTCACCAATCTCTTTCGCCAGCGTTTTGCGCCTCCAGTCCGAAAAGCGACCCCCGAGTATAGAACCGATGACCATGGCAAATCCCACCACGAGGTATCCCGCCCCAACCTCCGCCGATGACCAATGGTATGTATTTTCTAGTGCAGTGGGAAGCTCGACTGCTATACAAAAGTATGATGAATACAGAATGGCTGTATCGCACGAGACGATTCCGATCGGCGGGTACTTGAAAAGACGCCAGTATCCCAACAATGTCGGCTTTGGTGGAGGTGGTCCTCTCTTCTCTTCAGGAACGGGCTCTGCAATAAGTCGAGGCGGCCATATTATCCAGCTGCGGTTCTTGTCCTGGTAGATCTCTCCAGATCCTACGCGGGCGCGGAGGGTTTCTGGTAGACAGAAGATGATCGTCACCCAGAGAGCAAATCCGGTGATAGCTGGTAGATGGAAAAATAGGTTCAACATCAGTTTCCAGGGACACAGAAAAAGATGAAGAGGAACTCAATAACCCCAGTTCAAGGACTCAATCGAAAATACCGAGAAAACCAAAAATCCATCTCCACGATGTGCTGCCAGCAAAGGCGCCTCCTAACACTGGCCCTAGAATCGGACCACACTGAGGACCAAGCAGGAAGTATGACATGGCCCTTGCCCGCTTCTTGGGCTCTACGATCTATTCATATTTCCAATGAAGTTGCTCAGTTCCTCTGCCTTTCACAAACAAACGGGTTCTGATCTTTGCATCGTGTTTACATACATCTGACACTGTACCTGCTCCCAGAGACACTACTGCGGATGATCCAAAAGCCTGCACAATTCGCAAAAAGACGAGAGCACCGAAGTTTGCTGGCAAGGCGGCGAGCAGGATGTTCACCACTATGTAGATGGAAATTGATATCACATACAGCGGTCTGCGGCCTCGCCAGTCTGCGAAGCTGGCCCAGAACAATGGCTATTTTCGTTAGATGATATGAATTTCCCCTGGCGGATCAATTTGACGACTCACCCCAAATGCAAAAACCACCATGAACACCGAAACGGTCACGTTAATGACATCTGTGCTCACTCCGAAAGCGCGGGATAGAGCTGGAAGCGCTGGAAGGTAGATGTTACCTGCCAGAGGGCCAAAGAAACCAGCAACTGTGACGAGGCTGAGGATGCATATTTGGCGAGACCGGGGCAAAGAGGTATAGGGACGCTTCGCGGGAGGTGGAGATGGCGTTGATATACTTGCAGCTACCTTTTCATCCGGTTGCAATGCGATGCCATGGCCGTCGTTGGCATTGCAGGGAACGGAGGGAGAAGAGGACATGACAATGGACTTGGGAGGAGCTGACTATCAAGATGCAGAACAGCAGTCAACATGACACCAAAGCCATTCTCGCTGGGTCTTTTATCGCTGAACCATTGCCGGACAATAATATGAACAGTCGGACTATGGTGGACTGACTGTCATCCATCGTGTCTCTACTCGAAGGATCCGAAGCCCTAACTAAAACTGCTAGTAATGGACTCAAATGCACTCAACGCTTAGGCTGTCTTGGCAACGGAGAAAGGATTAGATTAACGCAACAATTCTTTTGAATAAACAGCTACTCTTACTCGGTTTGATTTCCATTATTCTATGTTTCATTCGTATTGCAAGAATGAAACGGTCTGGTGCGTAGAAATGCGCTCAATCGGACGCAGTAGCATCGGACAAGGCAAAAGCCCTGTTCTGGGACTTGATCATGCCAGATAATGAATCAATAACCAAATAATTATTACCTAGATAGTTATTGCTGTTTCAAATGGCCTTAAGCATTTCCACTATCGTTATATTATATTATGTCGGTCTTGTTTGCTAGAGCATACTCCGTAGCACCGTAGACTCCAACACTTCCACAACTCTTTTTCAGCTCAAACTTCTCCAAAGCCAGAATGGCAGAGCCCAGTTATCAGCAGCCTCCGCCACAGTATGACAAGACAGCTGTAGTCGTCGGCAGCAAGCATGATCATCGCGACGACAGCCTCTCGAGACAGAATGAAGCCCCAGCCGACGAGGAGAATCCGGCTGATGGACAACCATCCTCACTGGGGTCAAGAAAGGCTCTTTGGGCCTATCTGATTCTTTGCTTTTCGGTAAGGCTTTGCCATCTCTTTTTTTCCTTCTTCATAGCTGACCACCTTGTCTGCACATAGACCGGTCCGACGGCTTCAATGGCGTTCAACTACGTGTCTGCCGCTATACAGTCGGCTGCTAATCTGCTCGGACACCAACCTGGGTCTGACAGGGCGTGCTCGCGACGTGGGCGCAACATTTCGTGTCTCGTTAAGTTTGGCGCTGGCGAGATCGATTACATGAGCTATGTGTCTGTTCCCCTTTATCCTTGATGGAGGATCGATACGGTTTGCTTACACATATGCTTGTTCGCTACAGACTCTATCTCAGGGCCATCGGACGTGCATTGGAGGGTGTGATTACCATTACCACTGGGGGAATTGCAGATTATTCGAGTAAGGGGTTATGTTCCCCTTTGCATCTGCTTGAACTGACGTTTCTTTAGACTACCGCAAATACATGATGCTGGTATCTATCATGTTCTTCGGGGCTTTTGCTCTACCATTCGCCGGCCTCACCAAGCAAGATTACAACCACCTCAATGCACTGGCTGCGTTATACATCTTATTGACGACAACCCAGGGCGTCTACACGGTCATCGAGGGATCGTACATACCCATCTTCATGCGTTCGGCCGGATGGCATCGCTCGTCCGTACGCCTGAACGACGACGATAACCAAGTCTCGGGCCAGCAGAGGCGAACATGGAAGAAGGGCTTCTCCGTCAGTGTGCTTGCTATGGTAGCAAGTAACGTCGGTGGCCTGGTATCTCTGATAATCGGCATCATCCTCGTCTACGGACGAGGCTCGTACGTGAAGACGGGATATTTCAACTATCTGCTCGCTATTACCATCGCGGGATGTATTACGAGTAAGGACACAGCAAGCTATCTATATCTATCTGGGAAGACTACTGCTAACAGGGGAAACAGTCGTATTCGCCCTACTCGGCCTCTGGCTCCTCCCATCCATCCCAGGCCGAGAAAAACCCAAAGACCAAAGCATTCTCCTCCTCCCAATAAAAGGCTGGTTCCGCCTCTTAACCTCCATAAACCGCTACCCAGAGACCTTCAAATTCTGCATCGGCTGGATCCTTTGGAATACAGGCTACAGTAACTACCTGGGCCTGATCGGCTCCCTGTTCCTCGAAGTAACAGGCATCAACCGATCCGGCGGCGTGTACCAAGTCTGGACATTCACAAACGTGATCTTTGCCATAATGGGCAGCTTGAGCTTCCTCTTCGCCTTCGGTCGCATCAAAACCAGAATCCCGGTTAAGGCGTGGGCGTACGTGTTTCTGTTCGTCAACATGCTCTGCGTCTTCTGGGGGTGTATCGGGATCAGCAACCACGTCACGGTCGGTTACAAGCACCAGGCGGAGTTCTGGGTGCAGCAGGTGCTTTTCATGAGTTCTGGGAGTGCCTTGCGGTGTTATAATCGTGCTGTGTATGGTTCGTTGGTGCCCCGGGGCTCTGAAGCGCAGTTCTTCGGGTTGGAGATCACGCTTGATCTCGCGACAGGGTGGATCAATCCACTTGTCCAGGGGGTCATACAGGATCATACGCATAATTTGCGGTTTCCGATGATCCCAAATTTGCTGCTTATGTTTGCTGCGTTGCTGCTTTATATCTGGGTTGATATTCCGAAGGGGGTGGAGGAGGCTAAGGTTCCTCTTGTTGTTTGATATATCTCCTCTCCCTGCCAGCAGCTGTGCTTAGGCGTGGTGGTATATACAGATCTATCTGCGTATGTTGTAAAAGCAGAAAAGTGTGTTAGAAATCTCCTATGAACAAAGATTCCTAGATTCTGCTGTTGCCATGGGACTGTGCAATGTCACACAGGTATGAGCTGCAGGCAAAGTACCACACTACTACAAAGTACATTCAATCAAAGCTCGACTAATCATGCTCGCACCATTAGCACAGAAGAATAAACTGAATAGACACCGTAGGGCTAAATCTGAATCCCCGTCGACGGCTAAATTTATTTAGGGTTCGGTTCGGACAAGCCCGATGTCTTGGCCCTCTCTGATCAACATGGTAAAACTGCGCAAATGCGAGCATGTTAACTTCCGCCCCAGTATCACACTATGCAGCGTCTCCAGTCTAGTATCACGGCGTCAAACATGTCCGATCAGTAAAGACCAGTCGGAGTGCACGAGGGAATAAAGGTCCGGCCTGGAGAGCGTTAGTTAAACACTAGGGACAGACCCATAGGATTCCTAATCTCCTAGGGCTTTTTCTTCTTCTGCCTGCTTACCGGCGTCATCCTGTCCGTCCACTCCGGATCAAGCGTCCAGCTGAGTTCCCGGACTAGCGTAGCAAGAGCCACCTTAATCTCCATCACTGCGAATTTTTCACCTAGACAAGCGCGGCCACCACCGTGAAAGGAAATGAATTCGGCGCGGGCTTTCGCCACGCGCAGCCGTCTGGAAATCTGCTCGCTCGTGCTTCCCCAGCGCCCAGGCAGGAATTGGTCTGCTGTCGGACCCCATGTGGCAGGATCGCGGTTTGTCGAATACGAGTTATAGCCCACGTATGTCCCTTGCGGCAGGTAGATGCGTGAGCCTAGCGTTCCCGATTGGGATACACGCCGATTGATAAGTTGTGAAATCGGTGGAAACAGACGGATGCTCTCGTAGACGACGGCCGTGAGGTATGGGAGTTCGTTACATACGGCCTCTATTGGGCGATCTGAACCGCACTCGTCTACTTCTCTCCTTAGGCGAGATTGGACCTCCTGCGACAGCGGTCAACTACATGAGTCTATCTTCATGTCATTGTCATTGAAAACTTTGGTATTGTCTTGAGTCACATACCGGATACTTTCCCAGCAGATATAAGGTTGAAATCATGGCCAGCTGGGGATTCTCTTGCCCAGCTACAAAGACCACGTTCAAGTTATCGCGGAACTGCTTCTGGGTTAGAACGTTATGCTCCCGTGCGGAGACCAGCCGGTCCCCAAGGGTTTTCAGTTCCCCAGAAGGTAGAGACGATTTCCCGCGACTTTCGTAGAGGATCCGCTGCAGTTCCTCTGAGAATCGCACCACGAGCTGCCGGGCCCGCACGCGGCTCGGAAAAAGATTCCCAAGCCGGTCGAGGACCGGAAAGTTGAGAAAGATAGGCTGGAATATTTCTCGTTTTACCTGCTGCTGCAGTACGTGCAGATGAACGTGTGGATTTTGCATAATCTTAATTCCATATCCACAATGTCAGCAACATCGATGACAGTTGGAATCAAGAGACGGAGGTGTTACGTACTCCGAGGTCCGTCCGGAATATGACCGTGGCGATGTTTGCAATCGAGTAGCGTTGCAGAATGTCTTGCACAAGACATCCCCTTTGCCCTTTATCCACCTGGGACTGTCTAAGGAGCGTGCACAGCTGACGGGCGTTCTTGGCAATGGATTCGCCATCAAACCTTGCTTGAAGTGCTGGCTTGATGACTTCTCTATAGACCCTCCAGTCGTCTCCACGGGAAGAGATGATGTTGTCTCCTGCACTCTTCGCGTCAAAAAAAAAAAAAAGCCCCTTGGTATCAGGTGAGGTGGACGAAAGACGTACCGAGATATTCAGCAAGGACGCTGTGTGGTATCTTCTTCTGATTTCCGCTTTTCTGATATGTTTCTTCGTTCCTAAATACTTCCGCTAGATACGTTGACCGTTGCACCAGGACGTTCCACTGGCCGCCAAAGAAGATCTTCACAGCACCATGCTCGAGCAGTGGTTTCTGTATGTATTTCTTGTACATACATTCCTGGTCAACGTCGTAGACAAACGGCAGTAGAGTCACCCAAAGAGGCACAGCGGGAATGTTTCTTGGGTGATAGGGCGGACAGAAGAGCCAGCATGATATGACTACAAGGGCCACACCTGCGGCACCAAGTATCTTGACTAGAACCACCACGGAGTCGAATAAGGGGAACATTCTCTGTCCTGATGGCTTTTACCTTGCTTGCTCAGAACGAATAGAGTGCTTTATATTGTAACAAGCGCAATTTGATTCGGAAAAGGCCGTGGTTGCGTGTATCTTCAGAGGCGGCACAGTATTTCCGAGTTGCCAGAGAACCTCCCACGATCTCAAAATAATTCTTCAGCTTCTGTAGCGCTGTATATCTTGGAAACTGTGTATCAGTGAATCTATGCCATTGGCCCAGGATAGAACAGCTATAAGTGTTAGTGTAGAGGAGCACATTTGCGCCCATTATTATTACCTTCCTTTGCTGAAGGATTCACTAATGAACTTGCAGTCTAGGGTAGCAATCAACACAACAATAGTGCCTGCTGTAGGTGACGAGACTCGGAGGAACTCGGATATTGAGGCTGGCTCAAGAATGCAGGGAGGGAGTATGGTGCAACCGGTTTGTCAGACTAGAAGGAGAGAAATTCTTAGTTCATCTGATGCGTGAGAGCCAAGATTAACACGCCTATCAAGCAACAAGACTAACTCAAGAGAAGTATATATATCTTGTTCGCTTGAAGCTAGGTGCGCAGGCTCGATATTGATCGTGGCAACTTCGCATAGCTACCCTTGGAACCGATCAGTCTAGTCATGGATATCACGAATGAAGGTACGTCTGTCTACCACCGGACCCTGGCTGCATATTCTCGAAGCACAGATGGCCAGCTAGGAGACTGTTTCGGGAAGAAGGCAGACTTGGTCCGAGCCGCCTGGCCTGAGATATGGTCCCATATGGCATCGATAGACGAGAATATTGCGTCGAATTCCCGGCTCGCAAAGGGCCTACGTATCGAGGAGACGAGCGGCATTCCCAATGTGCCCGGGAGCCTGGTTGCGTGGGAGATCAATGGCACCAGGCTGGGCACTGTTGTCGGATTGATTTTGCAGGGAGGGCATGCAGAAGAACTTCCGGGTGCACTTCTGTTTGACGAGGCTTTTCTCAGAATACTACTGCCCAGGATCCGATCCAACATCGACGCTATGAGCTGTGCCGTTGAAGATAAAGAGCTGCTGGTCCAGAGGATTATAGGCCTCTTTGAAAGAACTCTTCTTTACCGTTCTCCCAACGATCGATGGTTCGATGTCGGTAGAAGCCGTTTCCAGTCCAAGGTGGAATTCTTCGTGTCGCGAAACCTCAGGCTGGAGCTGTGTCTTCCTGCCTTCCCATGCAAATCATCCAACTTGAGAAAGGTGCTGGGGGTGGTCCCCGACAAAGGAGAAGAGCTAGCGCTCAGGCGTCTGCATGAGTTTGTGCGGTTGGTTAAAGAAATATATGATCCAGGGGCTAGAGTTCTGATCGTTAGCGATGGACACGTTTTCAGCGATTGCAGTATGATCCCATTCCTGGACCATTTCTGGCCAAATAAGATCATGATACTAATGGCTCTGTGAGTGATGAAGTCGGCGTGGACGACGACACCGTTGACACTTATGGGACGAAGCTCAAAGAGCTCAATGCCGCTATTTCGAAGAGCATCGGCGGACCGGCAGACCGAGTTCAGTTCCAATCTCTGGTAGATCTCTTCAATCTGAAGGATTATAATGGGGACTGTGACATGCAGGACTTGAAGGATAGAGCATTATCTGCGCTGCCGCATTACTTAGCGACCACCTTCACGGAGGAGGCTGAGCTTTGCCGGCGAATGCTTATCACGGCCTGTCAACCCAGTCATGAGGTCCTCCGAAGCCAATTGAATGGGGCGGATCCAGCATTGCTGGCCTTATATAGGGGATTTTCGCGGTTCATGCTGGAGGATTTGGCAATGCATCCGGTGACCCAGTCACTGTCTCGCTCCAAGCAAAAGAAGCTGTCTTCCAAGGTGGCCTTTGAGATGATGCTGCGGAACCAGGCATATTCCAATCTGGTCGAGCTGATGTTCCCCAGCTCCATCCGTCTATCGATCCATGCGCACTCTAACACCGGGCCCAAGTTTGCCATCCGGCTCTTCGACCCTAGCACCACGCGCGTTGTCGACTCGCTCGATCGGCAGCATGAAGCGGGCAGCATGCACGACCTCTTGCACATCCCGACCCCCTGGCATAACTGCATCGTGCAGTTTGAGGGAAACGATGTCGTTTATGTCACTAAAGCGGTCGCCGTGGAGAAGTATCTATCAGCCAACCCGTCCGGTTGGCGCAAGGACGGTGACCTGCGCAATGGCCGCGGAGCGTATTTCTTCTTCAAACCGATGAAACCAGCGAATACGGCCGTTGTCCCCGGATATGCTGCCCCAATAGTGGCCCTGGGAAAAGTCGTGGTGGAATAGTTCGCTGTTGGGCGCCGACATATAACCACCTGAACAGTCGGGTGTCTGCCAGTATAGCCAAACCAGGCATATGTATTCTATAGCTGTGGCCGAGTTAATTGAGTATTATCTCTTCCCTTTCCGTATTATCATCGAAACAAGAGAGTAGACTGCAAGAGCAGCTCCAAATACAAGTAATATCAGGCATATATTGTCGCCTGAGGCAGCTGATATTGCTTAGTAGCAGAACGGATGTTGTGGCCTCAGGAATCTACGAATTTTGCATCACCAACAAAGCCAGTCGGAAAGCACTCACTCTGCAGGCGCTCAGGCGCTGCGAGTGCCACGAGGAAGTTCACAGTGGCTGGCAAACACCAGCATGCATATATGGAGGTCTGTCTTATTGCCGGAGCTTACGTGCACATATACACACATTGTCCTACTAGGAGCTAAGCCAGTGAGAGGTGAAGCTACGATGTCCATTCGACAACGCAATCGCCATGATGATCTCGACCAGTGGCGCCAATGGCAAGAGATATGAGACACATAGCCCTTGGCAGTGGAAGAATGATGGAGGCCAATCCAGAGAGATGTCTGAATTTCTGGAAAATCCGCCGCATCGCATACGTCACAGGGTTATCATGCATGTTCGATGGGAAACCTCCAGCTTTTGCCCCTCTCGTTTAAAATGGCCATTCATCCTGTGGCATCCTCTTGTTTTTGCAAAAGATTTTGTCTGTTTTCCCAGTAGTCGGGAAAATTGGTAAGTGTTAAGCCTGTTGTCAGTCGTTGTTGAGCTTCACTGATGAACCCTGTTAGTAAATGCTGCATAGTGCTCCAGAATCTGATCAGAACACCAAAACTTCCCTAGTCATACGAAGTAAAAGGTCAGGATGAAGCTCAATTTACTGACCAGCCTCCTATGGGTGCTGGTAACCACCGAGGCTGTTGGGGCCTCCAACTGGTTCACCAGAACGGGTATGTCTGCGGCTGATCTCTTGCTTGCTGTCCTGTGATATTGACAGTTTATGGATAGTATACAACAGATGGCATGAAACCGAACTGGAACGGTGGCTCTCCGACCACAGTGCGTCGCTTTTTGTCTTTTCTTGACCGCAGGATGGTTAACCGAATACCTAGGCATCCCGTATCCCACACCGGCAGACCGCAAAGATCTCGAGAATCTGGTAAAGGCAAATTGGGACTCGAAAGTGCAGCAGCCCTTGGGCCGTTTTACCGATTATACTTCCGACCAGATTCATCATGCGAAAGAATGGGTCTTCGACACGTACGTGTAGTGGAAATAAACGCATCCTCACTAGCATCTACTGACAGTTTCGAGCAGCTGGTCAGAATCACAGCTCAAGGCATTCCTCGACGCGCACGGTATTCCTCCTCCTCAACCGAGCAGACGTGAGGTGCTCTTAGGGGCAGCCCGTGAGAATTATGAAGTCATTGCGAAGAAACTCGGCGAGACAGCCGCCTATCCTGGCAATTGGATCTACGAACAATGGAGCGAATCTGACCTTAAAGCCTGGCTGGAGGAGCACGGGTGGCCTGTACCGGAGCCCACTAACAGGGACAAGCTTATTGCGTCCGTACGTCGCAATTCGCGTCTCGCTTCTCTGAGGGCACAGAGTCTTGCCTCATCTGCTTCGGCCTCGGCACAAGCGGCACAGGATACTTTGAGTGATGCTCTGTTCCATGCCTGGTCCGACTCGGAGTTGAAGAAATTCCTTGATGGGCATGGCGTGAAAGTGCCGCAAGGATCCAGGCGCAATGAGCTAATCGCCCTGGCAAGGAAACACCGTGCCATGCTGCTCAGTCGTGCATCTTCTGCATCCGAGGCGGCTGTGTCGTCGGTTTCAGACCTTTTTGGAGCCGCCACATCTAAGGCTGGTAATGAGTACGCAAGGGCCACTGATGATGTCAAGTTGGCGGGATACGATGCCTTCGACACCGCTGTCGCCGTCTGGTCCGACTCTCGTCTCAAGGCATATCTGGATGCGCGAAGCATCCCTGTTCCCCAGGGGGGGAGACGCGATGAGCTCCTGGCTAAAGTAAGAGCAAACAAGTTCAAGGCCGCTAACGAATGGAGTCCCTGGACATTCGATACCTGGGATGCAGAACACCTCAAGTGAGATGGCCCCTCGCCCATGATCCCTTTCCCCCGTTCTAACGTGATTGCATAGAAAATACCTCTCTTCAATGAGTACTGCCACTGCCCGTCGCGCAGATGTGACCCGTGAAGAACTCATGCGACAAGCCCAAGACACATACGTCAAAGCCTCCAAAACCGGCGGTTCAAGCTACGCATCAGCCACCTCCTACATGGCACAGGCAACCGGAAGCGCCAAGGACGTTACATTTGACAAATGGTCCCGCTCCGAGCTCAAGGCTTATCTGGACTCTTTTGGGATTCCAATATACCAGGGTTCGAATATTAATGAACTACGCGCTGCCGCGAGACGCAATGCTTACTATTTCAAATACGGGACTATGACGCCGCCGAACACTATATATGCGAGTTTCATGGATACCATCCAGTGGGTTCTGGATCGGTTAAGACTTGGTGCCCTCACTGGGAGGGAGAAGGGGTATGATACTGCGGAACGGGTGAGGCAGGGGACAGAACACTTTGCACATTCTGAGTTGTGAGGAGGGGGAGCTGTTCTTTCTGAACTCCTGTCATCTGCACTTATTTCTCTTATTATTCCTCAGAACTTCTGAAGGGCGCTTTCGATTCTCGTTCTTACATTGGTGGATATGATTGTTTGATGGCCTGGGATGTGTAAAATACATAGGAGCGTACATTCAGTATGTTATATAGCTTAACTCAATGGCATTTTCCCCATGACTTGGTGATTATCTTTGAACCATGAATTTAAATATGTAATCAAATACTCCAATTTGAATATATACAAACACGAAATAAAATCCACTGAATGACGGAAACCAGTTAGTAGCGATGAAGTTACCTTATTTTGTCTTTTTTCAACCCCGAACCCGTATCCTACAACTTTACTGTTTATTTTTCCTTCTTGCAAACCGAAATCTCACCTGCCCGTAACCTAATTGATGTTGCTGGGCTGCACTTAAATTGCACAATTTCGTGTGACAGATCAACATCTACTCGGCTTCCGGATCACCCTCTGCCACTAACTTGCCGACAACAAGGTATTTCTCCAAGAATCTCTCCTCCCAACTGCCGAGGTTCTCCCACTGCTCGGCGTCGAGATCCTTGAGATCGTCCAAGGGGCCCTTGAGATCCTTCGTTAACATCTCCTCATCGAAACTCTGGCATGCCAAACCACGAGAGGCGTCTCGACCGGCAAAATTCTCATATGGACCACCCTGTATCACCATTTTCCAATGATAGTAAGCAAAGCCTGTGCTGTGTCTTGTCTTATCTTAACAAGGAATGACATCTGAGAACGTACGGGCCCATAGAAGTTCCTGCCTGGTGTTACGTCAAAGACACGGCCTCGCACGGCGAGGTAGACGGGTTTGCCATCTTCACCGTTGAAGGGCAGGAGAGTTGTCGGGGTGAATGTGCGGAAGACGATTGGAGGCGGAGGTTGCGGGAGCTTGACTGGAGCCTTGGGACGGAAGTGCAGATAGACTAGAACGGAGAAGAGCGACAGGAGGGCGAGGTTGATTGGGGTGGCAATTGACATGCTAGATTGAGTGGTTGTCAATGTTAGTATCGGTGTGTTCGTGTGCTACATCGTATAGAGCAACAGACTGACACTTCAGCGGGTGGGACAGCGTCCTCTAGATGCAGGATGGGTTAGTATGGATACTGTTTCTTCCAGAATAATGGCGTACCCACCTGTCAAAGCCATTCTGACAAGTGTTGAACAGTCGACAATTGAGGAAGAGAAAGCGGACGTTGAAGATGTCGTGAAGCTTCCGCCTTCCCCGCTCCCCACGTGATGCAGCCCATGATGTAATTATAGTACATTATAGCACTAGCCGGGTTGGGTTAGTACGGCCAGGCAAATACTCCGCGTTATTATTAAACACTGCCCATCTTACTCCAAGCGATTAAATGTCGACCGTCAGCCTGTTGTGCAGAAACATCAGAGCTGACATTTACTTCCTCCATTATTTGTTTCTTCTAGATTAATATCCCGGTGTTGGTCTACGGCAGATCGCCGTGGGCTGGACTCCGATTAACTCAGTCCTAGCTATCAGTATCCACGGGCCCATAGGGCCCAAAAGTACGGGAACCGCTCCTTGTGTTGTCTTCCATCTTGTACGGATATTATTGACAACTCGACAAGGAGGCGTCAGCCCCGTCGTGGCTTTCGATTTCCGCCTGGGATTCTGCTGTTGTTATTATTATCCTGCTCTGTGGTACCCAATGCCACCTGCCACTACCACTGCCGCCCTTTGCGCACGTTGATCATTTCTATGTCCTTGTCTTGGAAACCTTTGAGATCTTCTCCATCTTTCATCATCTCTCTCTGTGTTTCTTTAGTCACATTTATCTTAGATCTCTTCCTAAAATCCTCGGGATCCCAGGAGCCCTGAACTAGCCCGATCTCCTGACGGTTCGAAGATCATCCTCTCCTTAATATATTAACGCCTGGTCACGATCGCATATCTAGACCCCCTTTTTTAGACCGGCAATAGTCCAGAACTCAATATGTGGGACAAAAAAAAACACATGAACCATTGGTCTCGGAACCCTGTAGTCATTGGGCACCCCACACTGGTCGAGAAGACCTTGGATGAGAGCGTGTACCCCTCTATCGCGCGGAAACCCGTCAACAACACCAGCGCCGCTCTTAATAAGGATCTCCCTGCGCTGCCTCGGTAGGTGCCGTGGCTCTCATCGTGCCAAACCAAATAGTTTGTGCGCGTATCATGCAAAGTTCCTATGGTCTAACTACTAGTTATTTTTGTTCGGCTTTTTTTTTGAAGGAATCCTTCCAATTCCCCCTTAACGGCCAGACCACCCAATCTCAGGCTCCACTCCGCCTTGAGGAACGATCAAGAGCAGCCACATCAACAACGTCAAAGCTCCCTGAAGCGGGTTTCCTTAGGCCGCAGAAGCCACTTGAGACGAGGAGGCCGCTCGCCCGACAGAATCTCAGATATATCACCCCCCAGCACTCGCGTCTCTTCAGGTCGTGTTCATGAGTACCCCTACGACGTATCTCCGACGGACGAGCAACCTCCGCAGTTATTTGATGATACAGATATGGCACCTCATTCTAACGACGTATTGACCTTGAAGTCCAGCAATATACCCTCTGGACATAGCTTCCACAAATCTCCGAGTCTAGGCAACTTAAAAAGGTCTGCCAATGCGCAGACGGCCAACGGCTATGACAATGTTGGACTCAGGGCCGCTAAGAGTACCACCTGGCAGGGGCGGGCCCCCAAGCCAGGTGGGTTCTTCAAGAACCTCACTGCGAAAAGGAAGACAATAGGCTCCAACGGGGAATCACCTGCGGATCATGATCCCTGGGCTTGGCCAAGTGAACGCCCTACAGTGGAGCAGACCGTAGGGAGGAAGTTTTCGCTACGCAAGTCGAAAAGCCACGACCGGTTAAGAATGGAACATGACGTGCCATGTACGCCGTTTGTCCCCTCAGTCGTTACTACAATTACCGCGGGCAAGGAGAAGAAACATGCATCCTTACCCAAAAAACACGCCACACGCAAGGAAGCTCACAAGCCTGCTCGTCCAGCTTTGGCCAACCCTCTTCCGCCGCGAATCGATTTACCAAGGCTTGGCCACTTGAACGCAGAGCCAGTTGATCTGGAAACTCGCGACCGACCTGTGAGCCGTTTCAGCGCGACCACAGATGGATATTCCGAAGCAGATAGCTTGATAAACAGCGCGAGCATCAGCACCACGGAATTCGATACCACGCCCACAGAGAATCTCTCTCCGGCTATGGTCAGGGAACAGTTAATCCCTAAAGCCAAGACACTTGCGTCTACGAAGATGCCACCCCGCAAGCCTGTCCCCATGGAGGCTAACAAAGCATTGAGCATTTCATCACAAAATTCGCGTGAAAATCAAACAGAGAAACGCATCAGAGATCTGGAGGCGCGCAGGGAAGGCCTCGCATCGCGCAAGGCGAACGTTGTTGCGGTGATTCACGAGTTAACAGAGGTCGTCCAGCCGAGCTCTGTTGCTTACGACCTCGCTGTTAGAGACGAGGTCAAAAAGACCGTGGCGACTCTTAACGATGAATTGGCCGAGATCCAAAAAGAGGAGCACGATGTTGGCTTGCAATTAGTCCGAGCCTGGAAACGACGCGATGAACGTGATCTCAACGGCGGCGAGTCCAGTCTGTGGGTTAGACGGGTTACCAATTAAGGGAAGCCTATCTATTTCTACGAGCTCGCTGATTTCCAATTTTTTACCCTGACGTCTGTCTCTTGGTGTTATTGGTCGATCCATGGTATGGGTATAGAACGTCGGATGTCCATTCTTTCTCATGTTTCTTTTCTATCTCTATTCTCGTACTCTTTCAGCTAGCCGTTTGGCGCATTCTGGTCTTCATATACGGTGCTCACTTGCTTTTCCCTAATTTATCATGTGCGATCTTCTGGGCTTGATATACCCTTTCTCCTTTGTCGGATGTCGGTCATTCTCGGTTCCTTTACTAATTATGCATACATGATCAATTTCGGATACGGCAACTTGTTAGGTCTAGCTGTGAGATATAGCTCTAATATATTGTTGAAAACGGTCTAGCGTTCCGAATATTATCTATCATATGCATACCGTTGAAACCAAAAAATATATATGGTAATCAACACCGGCTTAAAAGTTAAGAAGTCCATGTATTGTGTCCGTCTCCCGTAGCTCGTTGCATCGTAAAAGAGCCCTGGGACTCGTGCGGAGGATGGCAAGATCTCTCTTGAACCCCTTACGGCCCACTATCCCATGTCGCATCACGGCACCGTACAGGGGTTAATTTGTGCCTGTCTATCCGTCAATAGTCGGCTGTCCCACATTTATTTCTTCCCGGATTTCTTAATGCCTTGATTGCCGGTATTCAGAGGACCCTTGCCCTTGGCCTTTTCCATCAATTCCTTTTTAGCCTTGGCATCTGTAGAATTTTGGCGGAACTTGTCAGACAAGAGATATTGTTGGATGAATACTGAGAGTGAAGGGAGGAGGGAAAAGGCAAAACGTACCAGCTTTTTGCTTCTCCCTGAACGCAATTTCGTCCTCGTCGAGTTCCTTCTTTCCTTTCTTGGGTGCCTTGAGAGGCTTTGCTTTGCCGCCTAGAAGAGATCTGATTGTAAATGTCTGGATTCTGCATGGTACTACTGCAAGAAGAAAAAGGTGGATCGCATCTGCTCACCTTCTCTGCTTTGACCGCCCATTTTGTGGTTGGTTGATAGGTACGGGTTTGGCGGTGAAAATTATTTGGTCTTTATGTCTCTTCGTCTCTTCCAAGATATATTATATCTGGACGTGGTGGCTTGAGATCAGTCTGAAGATGAAAAGAAGGAAGGGGGAAGAAAAATTAAACAAATGCCTCCCTTCCAGTCGACCTGCGGGGAGTGAGAGAAAAGCATCCATCGTCCCATGCCACGGGTTATACAGTCTAGTCCCAATTAGGTTAGGCACAGAATCTTCGCTGCGGCTCACGTACTAGCAGAGCATCGTCGACCTCGCCTCCCCCTTGCCTGGAACATCACATACATTCAACTATCCGTTCGTTCACTTGTCTTCTATGATTGTGGGAATCATTGGAAAAGGAATCCGCGGAGCAAAAGACAGCAAATCTGTCTATTCTTCTAGCCGGTTGGACTTTCTCAATACACCTATCCCCCGTTTCAGCACAGCCAAGTCCCGTCATCATACTGAAAGGAAAAAGACCTTTGCTGACCTGAACCGTCTCATGCGCTTGCCGGCTCTGAAAGCTCTCTAGTCGGATTGAAAGTGAGCTTTCACATATTGACTCTCCTGCGGTGTTGAAAGCAAAGAAGGCGAAGGAGAGGAAATCATGGCATCCCACAGGTCGATGTCTCCGTCGACCCCTTCTGAGGGTGAGATCATCGAATCAGGATCAGAGATGAAGGCAACTACGTCGCAAGCTCCTCTTAATGGCATCAGCGTTGACCGTCAGACCAGAGCCAGTACATCCTCTGCGCCGAGATCTCCCACGTCACGGAGTAGTCGGTCGCCACGCCGGCGGAGATCAAGGACTAGGTCCACCAGGTCGCGATCGAGATCGATAACGCGCTCCCGCTCCCCCCATCGAGATAACTACAGTAGAAGGCATAAACGAAGACGCGACGATGATTACGACTATGACTTCTATGACGAGAGACGATCTCGACACGGGTCCTCGCATCGTCCACCGTCGCGACGTTTCAACCACAGGAACGATGATGACAGGTATTACGATCGGATCGGGCCCCATCGGCGACAAAGATCATACTACGATTACGATAGAGAGGATTACTATGGCCACGCCCATGGCACCGGTGCCATCCGGTACAGTGACGACTACGATTACCGTCGTCGAGATAAACGACGACGGACTCAAAGTCGATCGCCTCAGCCAGAGATCCGAAAGCCCAAGCAGTACTCGAGTGACGAATTAGAGTCGAAGAGAGACGAAGGTCCTGGAGCTGGTTCCGCTCGGGACAACGTCGGACGGCGAAGGTCGTCAACTATTGAACAGTTAGTGAGCGAACGAGGAGCTACTCCAGTCGTCGCTCAGAATTTTAAGCATGATGCTGAAATGAGAGAGAATCAGGTGCTTAATGCCTTGTCTGATGCTGGTACCCGTGCAGTGAATAAGTATGTCACTGGAGATCGTTTCCGACGGTCAGCTGCTAACCCGCCGCCCTCTATCAGCCCGACTGCTCCGGTCCCTCAAGAGAATCAGGAGGAACCTGCTGAACTGCTTGATGAAGCGGCACGTCTTGAAGCTCGTCGCAAGCGACGAGAAGCTATTAAGGCTAAATATCGCGGTCAGGCCACTCCTTTACGTCTCCAGGCATTGCATATTCGAGGTGAAACAGACTCTTCTACTCCAGGTACCGATGAAAACGTAGCAAGTAATATTTCATCATCAGGTAAGCCGACTTTCACCGTCCTTCATGCCTACTGGATTGTGGGTTTGAATAGGTTTTTTTTAAAGCTAATTTTGCTGCTCATACTAGAATCTCCTCAAATGTCGCCCCTCCCTACGCCTAGTGAACAGCAAGGGGACTCAATTCCCGATTTCAAGGTTGGCCAGGATGCTGATCTGCTTAATTACAACTTCCCTGCAGATGGCGTTGAAAAGGATGAACCCTCTGCGGCGGATTATGACCCCACTCTTGACATGAAAGAGGATAGACAGAAGCATAGTGACAGAACCATGAACGGGAATGTTCCATCGACGGCATATGACGAGACGCAGACCGCAAAACAGGATCTCTTACTTCCCGATGCCGGCCTCCAACAACCACCGCCGACAACGATGAAGGATCCATATGACATGTTTGCCGAAGACGATGATGATATGTTTGCTGATGATAACCTGGAAGCCGCGCCTCCATTGCGTGCCTCAGCGAAGCCTGTAGTACCACAGCCGCAAGAGCTTGACATCAGCATGATGGACAATTGGGATGACCCTGAAGGGTATTATAACGTTCGGCTTGGTGAGTTGATCAACGGGCGGTATCATGTGCAGCAGAATCTAGGCAAGGGAATGTTTTCATCTGTAGTGCGCGCGACAGACTCGAAGACAAGGAAACTGGTTGCTATCAAGATCATCCGACATAACGATACTATGAGGAAGGCCGGGATGAAGGAGATTGGTATCCTCGAACAACTACACGAGGCAGACCCCGAGGATAAGAAACACATCATCAAGTTCGAGCGGTATTTTGAGCACAAGGGCCATCTGTGCATGGTCTTTGAGAACCTGAGTATGAATCTGCGGGAAGTGCTGAAGAAGTTTGGGCGGGATGTCGGATTGAACCTGAGGGCCATCCGAGCGTATGCACATCAGATCTTCCTGGGGCTGAGTCTACTTCGTAAGTGCAACATCCTGCACGCGGATCTGAAGCCGGACAACCTGCTGGTGAACGAGCAGCGCAACGTGCTGAAGGTGTGCGACCTGGGATCGGCGTCGCCGGCGTCGGAGAACGAGATTACACCGTACCTGGTGAGTCGATTCTACCGTGCACCGGAAGTGATACTGGGCATACCCTACGACTACGCAATTGACGTGTGGTCGGTAGGGTGCACGCTGTTCGAGCTGTACACTGGGAAGATCCTGTTTACAGGGCGCAACAACAACCAGATGCTGCGGTCGATCATGGAATGCCGTGGCAAGTTCCCGCCGAAACTGCTACGGCGCGGGTCGCTGGTGCCGATGCACTTTGACGAGATGCTCAACTTCCAGAGCACGGAAGAAGACAAGGTGACGGGGCGGCTGGTCACGCGGGTTCTGGACTTCAAGAAGCCGACGCGCGACCTGAAGACGCGACTGATGGGGCAGGGGGTACGAGGCATGTCCGATGGGGAGGCGAAGGAGTTGACGCTCTTTGTAGATCTGCTGGATCGATGCTTGAACGTCAATCCGGAGAAGCGGTGTACGCCGGCGGAGGCGCTACGACATCCGTTCATCGCCAGACCCAAGGCGTAATGTGGATGTATATAAGCGATATTTTTTCTACTTTTTCACATTTTTCTTAATCTTTTTACGGAAGAATTCCTCTTTTTTTTTTTTTGAGTGAGCGGTAGGTTTACTAGCAGAGGCTAATCTTCGAGATACGAGAAGGCGTCAAGGTCCAGGAGGCCAAGTGTCGAGGATTTGATTTGAAGGATAACGACGCACCGTGCGCCCAACGAGGCGGGGGCGTTGTCTGATGGGAGAATCAGGCAGATTGGATTCTCGAATATGCAGGTGGCTACAAGAAAAGCCAACGGGAGGATTCAGCAAGGATCGGAGGGCGGTCTGAGCGCATCCTGTGTAGTACATACTCTGTATGCAGTCGGACGATACGCTGGAAAGCCAGACAATGAATGCATCTGCATATGCACTGGGGAAAAGACAAGACAATGTTTTGGGTTTGTCGCATCCACTTCATTTCATCCAGCCAGGAGTTCTGAGTCTCGGGTCTCGAGTCTCGTCTCGAGTCCTGACCACCTTCATTACAGGCGATCAGCGTTTAAGATTGCTGCCTCAGGGGGATGAAGCGAGGAGGGATGGAACTGTTTATCTTGCCTCGTAAATTGTAACATGCAACTGCAGCATTGTTATTTACAGTGGGTCAGCCTGGAATGATAATGATAATAATAATAATAATAATAGTTGCAACGACCAGCCTCACTCCAGCGGAGTACTCCGGAGGATAAAGTACATAGCTACATAGCTACATGCATACAGCATACATTATTACATAGGACATACCATAAGACATTTGGAATGACCGATCAACCGATCGTCTAGAGGACAGTGGGCTGATGAAGTCACCAGCCCTGGAGACAAGGACTGTTGCCCCCTCGAGTCAAGCGATTCTAGGCTTCCTGGCGGTGGCGTGGACTAGGACTCACAGGACTCCCTCTGATACAAGTTGATCGCGAAAATTACGGTATCACTCCAGGCTAAGGTCATGCTAGTGTGAACAGAGACCCACTTTTGCCCCGTCGAAGCCAGCTGCCAAAATTGGAAGGCCGCAGGGCCAATCCCAGCGCGTCTGTGCCCTTTGGTCGGTGGGGGCCAAGCTGCCTGTTACAGCCACGCCCCGGAACACGGTCGCTGGGTCACCGGACTGGCCGAAGTTTCTGGAGACACCGCCTCCTGGAGCTGGGATCGGCAGTTGGCTGTTTGTCTCCACGCACGTCAGCTGTATTGCTTTATTATTTTATTCTGTAAAATAATACTACTAGAATGATGTGGTGGAGTCTCGCCTTGCCTCGCCTTCGATTTGCCCTCCTCCCTTCCCTGCTGCTCTGCCTGCATACATAATACATTAGGCCGCTGTGTCTAGTCGCTCTTCACACTTCCATCCTCCATCCTCCTCTATTCTTCTCCCATTCCTATTCTTCTCGTTCTTCTCTTCTTCTCCCTCTCCCTCTCCCTCTTCCTAGTCTTTCCTATCACTCTCCCGCCACCACCTAACCACCCCGGATCCTTATCTCTCACCTGGACTATATCTACATATAATCATCTCTCCTTCGATGGCTTCTCCCTGAGGATTGTTGTTCCTTGGATGCCCCGACCCGCCTCTGGATTTGGATTTCCCTAGGATTCCCTTCTCTCGGTCTTCTCTCTCGTTCCCGTTCCGGTTCCTTGGATCTTTCTTGTCTGGCCTGGGTCTTTGCCCGTCACCCGTCCTACAACACCCCCCCAAAACAAAACCAAAAAGGAAAACAAACACTCTTTATACACATAATAATGTATCCTCCCACAATGCTTCCCCCTCTACCCCCTCCCGTCACCCGTTGCTATGCTCCTGAAGACCGTTTGGGTTTCCTTTTGGCCAACCGCCTGGAATTAACCAGCATCCTGGGCGTGGGTGCTTATGGCGTCGTCTACACCGCCGTTGACATCCATACCAACATCATGTACGCCGTCAAGGCCCTCAACAAGACTGGCCTCGACCCCCGCCAGCTCAAGTGCCAGCAGCGCGAGATCAAGCTGCACTACATGGCCAGTCAACATCCCAGTGTGGTTTCCCTGCTCCGGATCATGGATTCACCCGAATGTATCTACGTCGTCATGGAATACTGCCCCGAAGGTGACCTCTTCTCCAGCATCACGGAAAAAGGCAATTACGTTGGCAATGACTCTCTGGTCAGGAGTGTGTTCCTGCAGATCCTGAGTGCCGTTCAGTTCTGCCATGATATGGGTGTCTACCACAGAGATCTCAAGCCGGAGAACATCCTGGTCTCCGATCAGGGCAGGTCGGTCAAGCTGGCTGATTTTGGGCTTGCGTCCACGGACTACTTCACCTCAGATTTTGGCTGCGGATCGACATTCTACATGTCTCCAGGTACGTTTATTCTTCTCGCCTTTTTACTCCATCCATCTAACATGTCAAATCAATCACCAGAATGTCAACAGTCGAATCCCTGTCCAATGTCCTGTTACGCAGCCGCTCCCAACGACGTCTGGAGCTTGGGCGTCATCCTTGTCAACCTGACCTGTGGCCGCAACCCGTGGAAGCGTGCATCCGTTGAGGACTCCAGTTTCCGTGCTTATCTGAAGGATCCCTTTTTTCTCAAGTCTATCCTGCCCTTGACGGACGAGATGGTCTACATCCTCAGCCGCATCTTCGACTGCGACCCTGCCAAGAGGATTACCATCCGGGAGCTGCGTAAATTGGTCCTGGAATGCCCTAGGTTTACCACTACTTCCATGACCCCCTGGGTGTCCAACAACAGGCCACAGCCTGTCAACTTCATCCCAAACCCCCACATTGTGTCCACACCAGTGGAGCCTCTCGGTGCGCAGCCTTCCGCATCTTCGGAAGCCTCTTCATACTACTCCAACTTCTCCAACTCCGCTGTCTCTGATGCGTCTTCACTCACGGAGGATTACTCTGACCTGGACAGCATCTCATCTTCTTCAGCGGAGATTCTGCCCGGAGTATGCCACAAAGGTGATGGATACGTTTTCCCGCAAATGGATCCCACTGTTTGCAACCCATACAACCCCGGAAACTACCCGGGTCTATCTCTGGTTCCAACCCATTTTTACGGCTCGCCATACGTTGTCTCTTAAGGCTGGCTCTTTCCAGGTGTCCTAATACCCCTTTTTTGGCGCCTTTTCACGCTGAGTTATGATTTACGTCGATATTTTCTTTTTCTGGTCACATTCTTCTACTGGACCATGAATTGCTCCTTTCACAACGCCATGAAAACAAAAACATTCTGGTCCTTTATTTCAACATCTTTCGATTTATCCTCCCCCCTCCTCGAAAGCGAGAGGAGCTGTGTAATCATTTTCTTTCAAAAGAAGTCTGGATTTTCCGTTTTGGATATACCGTGTTTTCCCGGATGATATTTCCAAGGGACAATTTGACTAGTGGCATGGACTGCTGCCGGGTTTCTACTATCCATAACCTTTTTGGGGATTTTTGAGTCATCGGTTGCTGGATCAGCGACCGGTTTGCTTTGTTTTATTATTGGATTACTATTATTATAACTTTTTGGATGTTTGGTTTATTGCCGTTCTGGCGGCTCATTGTTTCGGTTATTTCTGTGGATTGGCGTTGATGGTTTGACCGTGGATATTCTAACTGTTAAAACAAAATTTTGACAAAATACCCCTTGGAAGAAGATGGAATTGCACGGAGTTTCGGGTCTTGGGTTATCTTGTATGCGGGATGATTCTTTCTCTTTTTAATTCTCTGAATGCCTTTTTTTTTTTTTTGCGTCTTCCGCCCTTTCCTTTTGCGGAAGATGTTCAACCAGGGAGACGGCCTGGCTACCTGTTTCATATCATACACTGGGAAGATGGTTTGCTGTTTTACCTTGTCTCTTCTCAATTGGCTTGACGCCGGGAAAGGCTATGTACGTTCTACCTCTCCAGCCTTACATTTTCCTACTCAAGTTAATACTTGAAATACGAGCAAGTCATGCGACATACGGAGTACTCGATAAAATTCAAGTACTGGCACTTTTTTTTTTTTCGATCATGGACATGGAGACGGTCTAGAATGCGTATATTACAGTAGCTTGGGCGTGTTCTATTCTAAGCAGCTGCATGATCTACATCTTCTGCATGCACTGCATGGTCGAGGGGATAGTCAGAGTCGAGACCAGGATCCTTCGATCCTGTCCACTGTCCAGTGAATCCAGCCCAAGCCGCAAATAAATAAGCGCCGAACCAAACTGCAACGTTTGTTCTTGTCGGGGAACTACAGCAGGACACATGTCATGTCAGTGGGGATGTTGCTGTTCCTGCCTGAATAAGGCTTAGTATGCAGCATTCCGCGATTTAATACGGTGTGGCTGGCATGTATTAAGGGACAATTGCATGTCTAATATCAATTCCGAGTCCTCCGTATTCAACTACTGTAATCAATGCTGTACAGTATGGTTACTGGTCATTTACATACTACATATTCCTCCCCCCAGTAACCCTAATCGTCTCTCCACTAACATACGAAAACAACGGACTGGCAACCGCCAAAATAGCTCTGGCCGCCTCCGCAGGGCTTCCGGGTCTTCTCAGCGGGATGTCTGCATACGCCTTTCCCTCCTCCCCATTCTCCTTGCCGCTCTGGTCATGCTGAGTCTGACCCGATCGACTTTGGAGTTGTTTCCCCGGAATCCCCAACGCCACCCTCGTCCCATCAGGCATAGTAATCGACGCACCGCCCTCCTTTGGCGCCGTGAGCCGCGTCGTGATGAACCCGAATGCGATCGTGTTCGCGCGGACACCGAACTGAGGACCCCATTCTTTGGCGATGGTTTTGGTGAGGCCTACTATGCCTGCTTTGGCGACGGAGTAGTTTATTTGGCCGCTTCCCCCAACTTCCCCGTTAGTAATGGCTTATCCCTTAGAAGTGAAGTAGTATGTGGAAAGAAAAACGTACGCATTCCCATGAACACCAGACGTACTACTAATATTAATAATAATACGCGCCTCGCCGTCCCTGAGTCGGAAGTATGGGGCTGCCGCACGAACGAGTTTGAAGGGGGCTGTGTTGTGCATTGCTAGCATTGTTGTCCATTGTTTGTCTGTCATCTTATCCGGGTAATAATAATGTTAGCCTCATACGGAGTATATCGTATAGAACATACCATATAAACATTATGTGTTAGGGAAGGGAGAGAACCTTATGAATAACCCCATCCCAGGTAAACCCCGCATTGTTAACAATAATATGGATCTTGCCTCCACCGAACTCGGCGGCTTGCTTCACTAAATTCTCGATGTAGCCATCGTCGAGCATGTCACCGACCACGGCGATGGCGCGGTTGGGGGAGATGGCGTTGATAGAATCGGTTACTGCTTTTGCTTTTTCTTTTTTTTTTTTTTTTGATTATTATTATGTCAGATTAGTACAGTCCTGAATATAGATCATGATACATATGCATATAATCTGTACCACATATGATGTGGACTTGCAGACACACAGTATATAGCCAGCCACCAGGGTCAGGGATAGAAGAAAGAACCTACCCCCGTCAATATCAGAAACAATAACCTTTGCCCCCTCATTCGCGAATAGTTTTGCCGTCTCTGCCCCGATGCCCTGGCCTGATCCTGTGATGATGGCTACTTGGCCCGCCAGTAGGCCTTGGGGATAGTTGAGGTGGTTGTTTACTTGGGCGAGGCGGTTTTGGGCCATACTTTTTCCTATTCTGGTTCTTTTGTAGATCCTTTGTAGGGATACCTGCAGTTAGGAAAGAGAGTAGGAACAGTAAAGTTGGTGGACTGGGGAAGTGTGTTATAAAGGTTACCCGGAAGTTATGCCGAGGTTATGATTCCGTCGGCTTTATTATTTACTATTATCCTACCTACTACGTTATTCTAGCTATTAGGATATTGAAATTCCCCAAATACATAACTGTCTGATTGTATATCCATTCCAACAACCTGAACTCCGTGCGGCACGATACAGTATGATACCCCAGAACAGCGTAAGCAACAAACGAACACCAGGTCAGCTCAAACCTAACTACATGAAATCCAAAGATGCCAACCGCAGGAGTCCGTCCACCGCACCATCATAATGCGTTACCATTTGCCGCAGTCCATTCGCATTGCCATCATCCATGCACGGGCTCACCTGTCCTGGCATCGGAGACCATGGAACACCGCTAGTAAGAGGTTGATCAATTGCCTCGCCAAACATAGATTGCGCGAAGAACAAGGCATCCGCATCAACCCCAACCGTTATTTTCTGCTGCGGAACGAGGCACGTATCGATCGCCTCCCTGAGCATGGCCAAGATCTCCTTACAGCGTAAGAGGAGACCTCCGATGAGGAAGTTGCGGATCCGTCGGCTCTCCTCCTGGCTGACTTCGTAGTGACCGTAGTGGATCCCCAGGATACTTTCGTCCCGGACTGATCCAGTATGTTGGGTTTTGTGGGACATCCAACGCTCAAAGAGTTGCAGGGCTAGTTCTATTATCGAAAGAGAAAGAAGCACGTTCGTGCTGTCCTTGCGACAGCTGGTGCATTGGAGGAAGATCCGGCAGGCCTGCAGTGCGGATTTAATCTTCCCAAGGCTGTCATCGGAGCGCGGTTCGATTGTCTCTGAGACCACCTGGCTTAGCTGGCTCATGTAAGATACCTGAATTTCAAAGCATTTGCACGTTGGTTGTAAGTCGTGGGGGATTGGAAGAGCGTGGTAATGATAGTTGGTCATGTCTTCGGTAGCAGGATCACTTTGCAGAGATTGTATCGAAGGTGAAGCCTGGCATCCTAGCCCGACCGGCAACTGCCCGATAGGATCCAAGTCGAATATGTCTCCTGGATACGGGCCACCGAACCCGTTCAACATCATTGGCGTGCCTGATGTAGAGGTATTCGAAATCAAAGGTGTTTCAATGGTTATACTGCTTGGACTCTGTGACGGTCTTGTATCCAACGATCCCTATATAAACTCAAGATTAGCATGCGCCCAGTCCCTCTGGCACAATCATGACTTGGGTCCAGTGTCTAACATTCTTATCCCTACTCTTCGCACCATGGTTCACTTGGTTGATGCGCTGTTCAGTGATAGCAGGAGTCATCTCGACCATGAAGAGCCCACAACTCCCTTCTCCAAACATCCTGCCAATAGGTCTCTTCCCTTCGTGTAGCCGCCCCATTTTCTTCAGCGTAGCTCTGTTCTTGCTCCCCTTAGGTTTACCCGACCGATTTGCGTATCCGTATCGGCATTGTAGTCCATGACGCAGACAACGAGTGCAGGTGCTTTTGCCAGACAAGTTGCATTTCACCTTGGACTGTCTGCAGTTTTCACAAGCAGTCCTAAGTTTCGGCGTTGTGTTTCCATTCTTGCTGGCTTGTTTGTCCTGTCCTGCAAACATCTGGTGAGACGGCCCCTTTTTAACAGAAGAGTCCAACATAGACAAGACACTCCCAACTGTGTTCAACTGGCACCCGAAGAATGGTGATATTGTTGTTACTGTTTAAACTTCTGGCAATGAAATAAAGCCACAATGCTTTCAACACACCTATAAGAAACAGGCAGGAACTTCGAGCCATATAACCATCTTATAAATAAAACAGACCGCAGGTACAAAATAGTAATTGGTCTCGTATTTCAATTTTGGTATTGGCGGCATCCGTATGTCAAGTCAGCCGCTGTGAAACCTGAGGACATTCATCTGATCAGCTTCGTCTGAGGTGAGAGTAGTCTGAGGTGAGAGCAGGCGTGCCGATTAGACACGACCAATACGATCATCAGACATGCAATTACAGAAGCCAAAGGCAGATCCGAGGAGCAGAATTGACGAATCGACCCTTCAGACGCGCAGGATCGCTTCTGGAGCTGCTGAATGCAAGTAACGAAAAATCCTTGTTTCTATAATAGGCTCACCCAAAAAAGGAACCGGGAGCCGATGATCCGGTTGCTAAGTTGCACATATAGGACGGACCCTGTAGACAAACAAGGTTCAAGCCCAGTTGTATTCGAAATCTCAATGCCTGACCTTTAGATACCCTGAATATCGAGCAAGGGCAATGCGTCGACTCGCCTGACGGAATACCCAGTAGGGTATTTCTATGTCAAGGCTGCCCAGGGTAAAGAGCATGCACGCCCTGCGAGATGCAAGAGAGTACAGCTCTTCCGACTCCACCGGCAGTGATGACGATAGTCCATTTGCCCGGAATTCGTAGATGCTCCCAGCGTAGGTGATAGCCAACTGGTCTGGCTTTATCGAATGATATGAGGGGAAATTCCTTTACTGGAGTCCATTGTTTCTCGCTCGCTGCACGCTGTTCACCTTAGTCAACTACGTTGCACATACTCGAGTTCGTGATCATCAACAAAGAAGAAAGGCGAGGCCAAAGGGATATTTTTCTGCTGGCTAATTATAGAAAAACACATATTGTCGCGTCTGCGATAGTCAACCTGTTAGCCAGTATTCAGCCAACTTCCATCGTGGAGCACATAATCTATTAATGTTGCCACATGTCATCCAATGCAGGACGTATTCACTTCGGGTAATCCGGATCAAAATCAAATTGCCCTATCACCTCATGGGACACGTTTCCGCAAACCCGCTATGCCTGTAGTCGAAGGCACTCAGAAGACCGGTCAGATGAGCCAAAGCAGCGCACACCACTAGCACGTGAAAAATCTGGTGCGAGCTCCCCAGGATATCGAATTGGCCCGGCATCAGGCGTTCGGGAACTCGAGCAGCGTAGATCACGGCTCCCAGGATGTACAAGAATCCCTGAAGCAAGACCCAGCCTAAGCCTATTTGCCGCATCATCTGTTCGGCACCGTAGAGTAACAGGCCATGGAAGACAGGGAATATCGCTGACAGGCCCATGCCAACGAACATGGTAGCGCGGAAAGGCCGCCATTCCGGAGTTCGGAATTTGGGCATGATGGAGACACAGATGCAACCGATGCCAATGGAAATGATCATACCCCAGTACAGCAGCTGCAAGTCCGGCACGCAGTAAAACCCATAATAGACGCATGGAATAAAGCTGCCCACGATGAGACCCACAATACCGATGTAGTCGAGGGCATTGCCTATGCGGGCAACAGACGGTGAGTGATTTGAGATTGTATGATAAGTTGCAGACATCCCAAGACAAAAGGCAGCGCCTCCGAAGAAGCACCCAAACGCAATGATGTCGGACTCAGTCGCCGTTTCATAGCGGGGAGCAAGGATACGGTGAAGTTGAATTGCTACTGGAAGCGCCAAAAGACCCGGTAATAGATGGCTGTAGATGTTGACAGTCTCATTATGAACGTAGGTCAGCGAAAGGAAGGAGATGAGGAACGAAAAGGATGCTGGTCGGTATCCCGTATGGATATGGTGGTTGTCGCGCTGCCAAGGCGGAAGGTCGTCCCAATGGAGGAGTCTTTTCACGGCCTTCTGCGGCTTGTCAATGAGCTGTTCTGCCAGGGAGGGTCGACGCCGGCGAGACATGGTCACGGCAAGTGGCTGCTACTGCATGAAACCAAATATCTGAGTGATGCAGGCATTGAAAGCGCGCAGAGGTTGGGACGAGAAACGTTGAATAATGCCTCGGTCACGGGATCCCGTTGGGGCTGTTAGATCACGCGAGGTTCTGCCACTTAGGTCCGCCCTCACTGCCCCCTTTTCACCACTTCAGCCTACCTAGATAGTTACCAATGACATACATTCGTCCATTAGGCTATGAGCCCATATAACTCTACGAAAAGAGTTAACCTGACCCTTTAGGTAGTCAATGTCAGCCTTCTGATTGGTTGAACCAGAATCCGTAGCCAGGATTCTTCACCAGGATCATGGTGATCCAACCTCCAAGCATGTCACAGGAGCTGAGTACACCCCCTTATAGCTGTTAGGTGCTCAAGTTGTCTTTGCTCAGCCTATGAGCGTTCATCAGCTGAATCTCAAGAGATAGAGACCCTGACACCGTCTGGAGCACATGCCCACTCTACCAATATGGCTTTCAAAAGCCCATCTATCTTAGACCTCATGGTCCTACTACAACAGATGCTTGACCGTCAAGCACAGATTGAAGAAAGACTGGCCTCAAGAGACCAGTCCAATGCCCTTCAAGGCCACATGCCTTTAAATACAACCAAAGATACTGCACCAAATCCACCACTGCCTGAAGCTTCAGGCTTAGATCTCAAAGATATTGTTGCTCTTGTCCAAGCTGATGTTAAGGCCTTACTGCCTGACTGATGTCGTGTTGTCCTGACACTAGATAATGATGATGCATAGAGCTCTGCCATGCAGAAAGAAGCCGGTATCCTCGATACTATTATAATCCTTCACTAGGACTCTCTTGCTGAATCATCTCCAATTGATGCCACGGTTTGGCACAGAAAAGCCACTGTCATAAGAGCCCAAATGCTGACAGCTCCGATAACTCTTGCCTCTCATAAGCCAGGCGTTGTATATGACCTCTCTGTCTATGATCTTTGGACCAGAGCTTCTATACTATTTGGCAAGTCCACTGGGGAGGAGAGAATGACCCCTACTACTAAGCTTAAGGAGCTTCATCTCAAAGACGATGATTATCTCACATATCAATCCATTTTCAACCAAATCATTGATCGCCTACACACTATAGGTGAAACCTCTTTTAATAATCTTGTACATGACCTCTTCTTTATAGGCCTCTAGGATTGGAACAAAGTATTTGTTAAAAGTAAGCTGGATGATGTCTACTCTACCGGATAAGCCCCAATTACCAACCTGGATCCCAATTCTATTTAGGCTCAGTTATCTACTTGAGCTGGTTCAAAGGGGGGGGGGGCATACGTGCGTTGTTCCCTGCGAAAGGAACTGGGTTGTATTCGAGAGATTTTAGGGACGAATGCACAGAAACGGTACTGCGACACAACGCGGCATGGAACGGTTTATCAACGAAACCATATAACAAAGGGCCGAATAAAACGAGAATGGAGCTGAACTGCGTACTATATGGCGATAACGCTACTAGTGAAGCAAACTTGAAAACGAAAAGTATGCCTGGTTCTTCGAAACTACCTAGGAGGCTCGCCTTACCTATCTATGGTAAATTTCCGAGCTGGAGCCTGATTCCTCCATTAGGGGCAGCGTCAACCACGTGGTATAGACAAACAGTGCAAACACACGGGTACCTACCGCATCCACATCTCTCGCTGTTTATTCTCACACGATACAGTGACGCAGTGAAGCAGACCTCATCTCTGCTCAGCACCTGCAGCATGGCTGGTCCAGTGCAGTCCGGTAAGTCGGCTGGTAGCCGTCTGAAGCCAGTGTCAGACCCTCTGGAAAGCGTGGGGTTCGTATCTAAGGGTGACAAGAAGTATGCTGACAATGCACCGTTGCATCTGCTGCCACCCGCGCAGTGCTAACGTTCTTTTCCCAGGCTTCTTGATCTCAAAGCCCAGGAGGATTACTACAACAAGATTGTAGAGCGGTACATGCGTTTCTGCGCTCATCATGCCAAGGACCTTGATGCGGCTTTTGCCTCCCTCCCCACCACCCCCTCCGGTGACCCTACAAGAAACCCGCCTGCAGCATCTCGTCCCTACCCCAAAGCGAAGCAGGTAAAGGGTCAAATCCCCCCACCATCTGTTGAGCTGTCCACCATCCTTCTCTCCCTTCGCAAGCTGAGAGAAGCCCTTTTAGCGACAGCTTCCACCACTCCCGTTTCCTTCTCCCAGAGAGTCCATATGTTCTCCATCCGAATCTCTATTCTCGCTCAGCACCCGCCGTCATATTTCCCTTCCCTTCGCTACCTTCTTGATAAATTGCACTCGCCCTCCCATCCACTACCCGAGTCTGAACTGAAGGAGTTCTTCTTGTACTTGATTCTTGATTATGCTTGTCGACAGAGCGACATGGTTGCTGCGTTCGAACTGCGTTCCCGTGCCCGGAGCAAATATGCTATTAGATCACAGACAATTGACAGCGTGCTAGCCGCTCTCATGCATGATAACTGGGTCGTGTTCTGGCGCGTCCTGAAAGGCGTTGATTCATATATCCGAGCTGTTATGAACTGGGCAGCAGATCGGGTCAGGAGACATGCCCTGAAGGCAGTTGGCAGTGCATATCTCAACGTCGACGTGGCATGGGTTATCGAGGGCTGCACTGGAGATAGGGATAGCTGGTCATGGGAGAAGCTGGTAGAAGTGGAAAGGCTCGGCTGGCAGAAGGAAGACGATAAGATTATCATTAGAAGGCCGAGGCGGCGGCCTGAAAAGAAACTCGATCCAATCAAGGAATCTGCATAAGACCAGACTATTAATCTCGGACGTTCTTTTGTTGTTTGGCGTTTTCTTTTTTTTTTTTTTTTTTGGGAGGCTTCATTGAATTTAGCGCCTGATCAGGAGGAAAAAGGAGTAGAATGCTAGACGGTTAGCCGGCGTTGGTGTACATAGCATTGGTCATCTTTATCGAATGAACTCGATTTACGAAAAGTACAATTTCCTTTTGACACAACTATAGTTAGATACTTGAACCAAAGTTAGTCGGCTGAATGATATCGCATGATTTTCGTTCACAGTTTGAAATCCGCATTGGGCCTGTCCAGGTTCATGTCTCCAGAAATAGGCTGCCTAGCTACTGCATCTGAAAGCTGGCTCTTCAGGCCTGTGGACTTATCAGAACAGAGTTCGTAGATGGTTGATAAGTTGAACGTCAAACTCGCGAACGAATGATTCGCGGAAATCAAGGACTCCAAGAGCACACGCGCCTGTAACCCAGTAAGCTCCTTGGCAGGGAAGAAAACAGATAGAAAAATGTTGGGGAGGAGTGGTTGGCAAAGATACCTCATTCAGCTGTCCGGTATAAAGCAGACACACAGCTAAGTTCTGTGAAACAACGACCTCGTCGGACCTCTTGGGACCGCGTTCCAAAAGGGCCCGCCATTCAACTACAGCATCGCCATAACGACCTTCAGCCATCTTGAGAAGAGGCTTTAGCATAGCAGCCCCGGGATCGCTGAATTCGTCAGTGATTTGCTTTGCTGCATCGAGGTCACCGATTTTGAGGAGGAGAAGTGCCCTCCTCATGTTATGCACAACGTTGTTTGAGCCCTTGAGGTTATCAAGCGATCGCCTAGCGGTGTCCAGATCCCCCATCTCTATAAGCATGTTCACGCTCCTAATTCCAAGGTCTGCCAATCTTTCTTTCCATATATCCATTTCTGCTTCTTTTATATCTGGTCTCAGTATCTCCCTTCGCGCCTCCATACCGATTTCATAGAGACCGCCGATGCCTCTGCGTGAGTCTCCAAATCCGATACATTGGAGTCTCACAGCAAGGACTCGCAGCGGCCACGGTGCGATATGGCGGGATGAGGATACATGGCTCGAATTGCTTTTTGAATCCGATGCATCGAGTTCTGGGGTAATGTAATAGAACGCGGAACTCAGGTCCTCCAACGCCTTGGATTCCTGCGCTGCAAAGACAACATTTCCAGACAGCTCCAAGCATGCTAGTCGTGTATAAAAGAGAGCAAAGATCAACCTACAACTGGTGGGCGAGATTATAGACGTCAGAATTGTTCCGCATAGATGTGCTGCGAGCAGGAAGTGACCCTCTGCTAGTAGCTTCTCCAATTTGCTTAACAATGACGATAAAGGTTCGTCTATAGCCGGGTTAAGAAATTCAGATCGCAGTGCCGGCGGAATGCTAATCTGCGAAAGAGGATGGTAAATGTCCTTTCGGAGAAGGAAGGATAGGTCCTTTCCCATAGTTTCTGGAAGATCATCCAGAAAAAGAGGATCTAAAGCACTTAAAGTCTCGCCAGAGAAATCGCCCTGGTTAAGCGGAGATGGAACCCGCAATCCAGAAGGTGAGGTTGTACCCTCTATCGCTTGGAGGCTGGCCGACAGTCAAAATCCATCTCCCAAAGACAAAAAGAAAACAACATTCGTCAAGTGGCTTACTCGTCACGAGCATCTAAAGGTCCTTTAGTTGAGCTACGAGGACGCGATGCTAATTTCAAGTTAGTAACCACTGTAGAAATAATTGGAACGAGGTGAGTTGTCCTCCAGTGCTAGCAGCTCACTGACATTTGGAGTGCATGCGTCGGTGTTTGGATTCCGCGGTTTCCATTCCTTTAGCAGCTAGAAGCATCCACAGGATATTTTTGGTGGTTATACGCCCTCAATCTCGGATCAACTGTCGTTACTGCTTGCATGGGAAGTAAGTCATTCATGCGTAGATGTAGGTAGATATTGCGAGCAAGGGCATATCGTCGCCTTGATTCTGCCAAAGGCGGTGTTGATAGGGATGCGGCGAGCTGTCATTTTGGCTGCACGACACGGTCCAACAACAATTCGGTCATCATAATTCGTTCCTCCTGACATTACTAGACGGAAGGGTCACAGGCAATTGCCATCGCTTGAGTGGATTCTTCATCAAAATGGCTGCCGGAGGGGATAAGTACTCCGTCATCCTTCCGACCTACAACGAGCGGAAGAACCTCCCTATCATCTGCTGGCTGCTAGAGAGGACTTTCAGAGAAAAGTAAGGCATACTTTTTGTTTTGCTAGTTTTCGCTGCTTATATGTATATGCATATGGAAAGAAAGAAAGCTGGCTCACAATTCTTCTCTCTAGCAAGCTAAACTGGGAAGTAATCATCGTCGACGATGGATCCCCTGATGGCACACTCGAGGTCGCGAAACAGCTACAAAAACTATGGGGCCCCGAGCACATTGTCCTCAAACCTCGCGCTGGAAAGCTTGGTCTCGGGACTGCTTACGTTCATGGGTTAGAATTCGTGACGGGCAACTTCGTCATAATAATGGACGCCGACTTCAGTCACCACCCCAAGTTCATACCCGAGATGGTCAGGATTCAGAAGGAGACCAACGCCGATATCGTGACCGGAACCCGGTATGCCAGCCGTGAAGACATTAAGGGTGGAGTATACGGCTGGGACCTGTTTCGGAAGTTCACGTCGCGTACTGCGAACCTGATCGCTGACGTTATGTTGATGCCGGGAGTTAGCGATTTGACCGGCAGTTTCCGGCTATACAAGACGAACGTGTTGAAGAAGGTCATTAGCAGCACGCAAAGCAAGGGTTACAGCTTCCAGATGGAGATGATGGTTAGGGCCAAGGCAATGGGATACAAGGTGGAGGAGTGTCCGATCACTTTTGTGGATCGTTTGTATGGAGAAAGCAAGCTTGGAGGACATGAGATTGTCGAGTACCTTAAAGGCGTGTTTACACTGTGGCTGAAGGTCTAAATCTGGTTGATCTGCTCCCGAAACAATGCACCGAACTTCTATCATTGACAGAGATGGTTTTTTGATCGCTTATGGCATGTATATACCCACCTTGCTCCTGCAAACTTTCTTATTTTCTTTATTTTCATTTCAGAGGCACGATTTAGGTGGGCGAATTGGGGTCTTATTTATTCTTCTGTACAATATTGAACTGCAGCAGGTCCAAGAACTGTGTCATATTATCGTGTATTCAAAGAAGGCAAAACTCCCTGTTCAACAAAACCGACGAATCGCAAGGTCAATTAAATGCTGCTCAAGTAGCGGGTAACCCTGCAAATCAGGTCGCGCTGGGGCGCTTCGCCAACGCCTTTTACATTATGGCTGGCTCCAGCAACAACTCCGCTGCCAGGTTCATACCACTTCTCCTCCACGGCATTTGTCGCATCTCTCCATCTCTGCAGTAGTTTATCCTTGTCAACCCACTGTGGGACATACTCATCATTACCAGAATACAGGACCATAAGCTGAGTACGCAACAACTTCCTTGACGCGATTGCGCCGAAAGTTTCATGCAGACGCTTGTCAGTTAGATCTGAACTGAAAAGGTCATCATCCGAGGGCTTTGCCGGGCTATCTGGACTAGCCAAACTAAGGAATCTCCGACCGCAGATTGGAACATTGGAAGGGTATCCCAATTTTGCCGTCATGGACAGCGGCAAGATGGCTTCGACGTTGTCATGGTGGGTGTACGGCTGTCTTCTAGCGAACTCGACAAGCTGGTCGTGGCACATGACGAGCTGGCTTGGGGTATACTGCGCCGTCCCGGTTGCCAGTGTATTGAGTAGGTGCTCTCTATCGGATACAGGAGCCTGGAGAATGGCTCCATCGAGGGCTGGACGGACGATGTGCTCGAGATCCGGTTCAAAGAGCTCATTCGGTGGCAGAGGGTTCGGGGAATGCAGATAATGCAAAACATCCTGGCTACCGGTGGAATGCCCCATGACAACAACCTTCCCTGGCTGAGAGAGCTTGGAGGACTTGTAGTTGCGCACGAAGTTCACGCACTGTGCAATCTCCACGACGTCCCTGTCTAAGCTCCCCACCCCGAACCCGCCATACGAAGAGGATAGCAAGATATTGAACACAGACCAGTCAGTTGGCTCCAGAGCTTTGGCAAGCTCGGCCACGTAGGGAACCGTGAGAAGCCCATCTGTCAATCCTCCGACAAAGATGATGCTGTTGGGTTTAGTGACATCTGCAGCCGACTTGAATTCATACGCAACAAGCCCGGGAGCCTACATTGGAAAAGCATCACTCTCGATCAGTTGAGAACCGAATCAGAATCGCCTTCTTTTTCTCTTCTTCTTCTTCTCCCTCCGCGCGCTTCGACTTTCCACCAATGCATCATGAGGACGGGGGCTTCCATACATATTGGTGCAAGACTCCGAGATACGACTGTTCCTTGGCGCCGGCCATCTTTACGTCACAGGGGATCTGGATATGAGAAGCTTGGCAATAAGGTATTGCGACGTTCGTTTTCGTTTTCTTTCTCTTAAAAAGAGTCCAGGGTATTAATAAGGAAAGAGTGTAATGAGCCGAGAATATTACCAGATCAGAATTCTCTATGGAGGAGACTGGGAGTTGTTAATGTTAGTGTTATGGGCTGACGTTAGGAGGGGCGGCGTATCCACGGGGGAGCATGGCGTCACAGAAATACGGTAACAATACAGCCTAGGTAGTACAGCTCAACAGCCAACGCCTGAATCTCTTACTGGAATGCGCCTTGTTTCTCTTCTAGTTCGAACTGCGAGTGCATGCAAGGATACCCTGATCACTTCGGGAGTATCTCCAAAGCTTGCTGGCATCAAAAACCTGACATCAATCCAGTACTGGTGTGTAAAATTACATACACCTCGGCGACAGAAACGCGACACCAGCTCAAAACACTTCTGCGGGTCGTCGCACCAGCAGCGCCGAAGTTCAGCGATTGACAACGAACCACATAAGGCTCAAACACGTCTTTCTATGTTCACTTATGCTGATTCCCAAGAACAGTCTGCCCACTAATCAGATACACAGCAGTGTCCTGATAAGTGACGGAGCTACGGCCGAGTCGTGCTGTTGCAATCGATGAAGTTCTTAATGCACAGAGAAGACACCTTCATATGCTTTTTTAATAAATGTGACGTGACATGGCACCAGCACGCAGGTCCATACGCCATACAGGCAGCAGGAGAAAATACATAGATGACCCCTTTAAGGTGGCCGGCGTTAGTGAGGGCTCTGACTCGGAGGAGGCAGCCAATAAGACAGAGAGGAAAGGGAAGAGGACCGCGCGGGACGCGACAGATTCAACAGATGAGGAGTTCGTCGATGCCCACGCGGATGATAGTGTCGATGATGATGACCATGACCAAATTGATGTGCCGGAAGATGGTGAAGAAGCACTTGAAGAACCCGACTGGGATAGAACCGCTGGGAAACGTCGGGGAATCGGTACAGGGCACATCAAGAAACGACGGCCCGATGGTACTGTTGCGCTTCCCCGCGAGGATACCCATTCCCGGGGCACTTGGAATCTAGGGGAGTATTCCGGGAAGGCGCTTCAACTAAAGCTTACTTTCGGGACTGATGAGAGGGATGTATTAGCCATGATATATTCGCGGGACCGATGGTGCAGGGGTATTGACTCGACGCTTCCCACTCGCATTTCATTAGACAAGGTCCAAAGTGCGCATGATTACAAATATGGGCAGACATTTGGCGTGGAACCAGAGGAAGTGAGGAGAGAACGCACACAGGCCTGGGACTGGTACTACATCCCAAGCATTGGTGGAAAACTGAGGGAACGGCAGCGAGTTGAAAAGATAAAGGAGGAGAGTGCTCGCAGAACTTATATGCCACTGCCTAAGGGGAAACATACAGTTATCATTGGACCAATCGATGATCAAGCAGTGTTCCATCTGGGCCAGAATGAATCCGTCAACTTTGGTGAAGCTTGGAGCGAGTTGAATTCCCAGGAAAGGAAGGGACGTAAGCCGTCCCATGATAAATCAGGCGAAGCAACAGCTTCTGCCGAAGGAAAAAGAAGGGTGCGAGAAGGATGGATCCTCAACATCGGAAGCAAAGTCCAGTGCCTAGCCTGGGCTCCGAATCAAGGCGGCCTCCAGCATCTGGCCGTGGTTGCTCCAATCTCTGACGAGCAAAAGAAAGCTTTCAATACAGAAGAACCTAAAGAAGCTCCTGCATTTAGTCCATCACAACCATATCCCAGTGCTCTACAGATATGGACATTTAAGGCCAGACAAGAGGATAGGCTCACAAAGACTCTTGACACGGACTTCAGACCTAGGTTACAACTGGCTCTATGCACTAACTGGGGTGATTTGAGGCGTATTGCCTGGTGTCCAGTGCCACGGGATTCGCGTGAGGAGGATGACAAAGATGCACTGAAGAATACTGGCCTTCTCGCTGGTGTATGGGGAGACGGGAAGGTAAGGGTGCTTGATATCAAAATTAGCAGGGATCCTGATGCAACTGAGTTTTGTAAGGAAATCAGACAAGTATACAAATCGCTTCCGCTGACACGTTCAACACAGACGAAGTCCATTGTCCCAATTTTGAGGCCAGGCCGCCCTCAACAGTGTGTACGAGCGTAACTTGGCTATCTCCAAGTGATATTGCCGTTGGCTGTGCCAATGGGTATGTTGCTGTTTGGAGTATCCTATCTTCAGAGCCATCCATGTCGCCTCTTCCCTACATATATCAGCAGATTCATTCAACTTACGTCCTGAATCTCGCGTCTGCTTATCCAACACATCCCCACTTGCTAGCCACTACTGCTATGGACGGAGAGACCCGTTTGATATCTCTTCTTGATCCCCAAATGGATGCAGTGGAGACAAATCGCATGCGAATCGCCTCACCGTATATCTCATATTCTCCTTTTCTGCAGGCTTTCTTATCCAGCGATGAAAATGACTTTGCCCGACTCCTCGCCGTACGAAGGTTCTTTACATCTACTGCGGTGGCAAAAATCCAAAATACGATATCGGCAATGGCACCCTGCAGTACCTGGCACCCATCGGCGCTGATTGGATCTGCAGATGGTACAGTAATCGCAACGAATCCTGTTCGCAGGCAATTGTACTCAAAAGAGAAACAGTATCAACAGACTTGGTTCACCCACGAATGGGCTCGGGGCCGAGAAGCCGGAGATTCGGGAGCCAGCCGGTTCCAAGACGGATTTGTAGCAGAGCCTGCCAATCTTCTACGGAATCTGATGGGTGACCGAAAACTGGTTAACAGTATTCCATTGATCACTATTTTCGAAGACGGCACACATGTTACTGCTCTTGCGTGGAATCCGAACCAGCTTTGCGCTGGATGGGCGAGTGCCGGGATGGGATGCGGTATCATCCGAGTGGAGGACTTGGCTTTATAATAGGACAGGCGAAACCAGCAGCAGTTTGCAAGCAAAATCTACGTCTGGCGTGAATCAACAGATGATGCCTTTAACAAACGTCACTCGGCGGATGTGCTCAGCCACCCAACATCGTACAAGCCACAGAGAAACAAAATTATTATCCGCCTACTCGATGGACCTCGAGACTTTCTTTTTGTTTTGGGCAACGAATCCCGGACTCATTCCCATGAATCATTATTATATCAAAAGGATTCATCTAGGTGCATGCATGCCAACTGCTGGACTGAACCAGCTTCAATGCTGACCGTCGAATTTCCATCGGCGATCATTCCCGGCCGAATGAGGCTGATCGGGATGATGCTCGTTCCAGCGTGCTGCTCTCGGTTCTCACGCGGCAAAGAAGGAATGATGTTTATTACCATCCTGTTACTTTGTTCTTAATTTAATAGCATAATGCTACTGCTTTCTCTGTTCTATTCACGTTAGGCTTTTCCCTTCATCTGAATCAGTCTTTTGAGAGCCTCCTGCTCTGTTCATCAGTTATACGGCAAACTTACCTACCTATATCTTGGAAATCACTTGCCTTGGAAAGCCAAGTTCCCTTTTATCAGTTTCACTATCACTCCCTCCGCTTAGCCCTGGGTACTTAGGACCATGCGCTTCTCTTCAGCGGTTGTCGGTTACGTTCTTTCATCCCTCAGTATTTCTCACGCAGTGCCCTTCACCCATATTCCGGGGGTAAGTCATGCCTTAGGGCGGAGGCAGAGCCAAACATTTCCTATTGTTGCGCCTCCGGCTACCTCTTCACCAGTGGCTGCTGCCGAGACTACTGCTATACCTCTAGTCAGCACTCCATTAGCAGCTGCTGAGTTAATCGCACGTCCTCTCGGCTCTGCACCACCTGCTGCGGAGTCGGTTTCTGCACTTCCGGTGAGCTTTTCGCCATCAGCAGCTATACGTCTAATCAGCACTCCACTGGCGCCTCCCGAGACAGTTGCCGCATCTCCTCCCAGCTCGGCGCCAGCTTCTGTCATAACGGCTGCTGAACTTGTAGCTAACACTCCACCAGCTACTACCTCAGAAACAGCCGCAGCAGAGATAACAAGGATGGTGACGGTGACGATAACTGAGAGTGCTGCTCCGGCTACGGTCACAATCACACACTCATTCTTTCCCAACATTACATCCTGCCCTCTCAACGTTTCAACCGTGACTAGTGGTCCTGCGGAACATTTTGTCCTCCCTAAGAGACGCATGAAATGGGCGGCCACGGATGACAGCCCCGGCCCAGACTATCTAGGCCAGAGAAGGAACGTCAAAGTTGCAATTCCCGCACGAGCTGAATGAGACATGGGAGACTGTATTGAACTACAATGTCCTTTTTGGTTCAGTAAATGGGCTGAAGAAAAAAAGAAGAGCCTTCGGCAGGATGCAATCTTCGTGTTCTGAACTTCACATTGGATGGATGTATACTAAAAAGACATGCCACTGTACTTGTATCTTGAGCTATATTTCTTATAGATTAGCTCCGGGGGTAGCAGGGAATATAGACCGATAGAATGAATATACAAGTTTGATCAAGCAGCTGAACTCATAACCCATTCATATAAAATCCTTCTTCAGGGCTGTTGCATTGGTTTTTGCCGAAGAGTTGGAGGGAAATCAAGGGAGAAGAGAGGTTTGTGGCACTAAACCCGAACAAGCAGGAGTATGTACGACCCGCTGAAGCAGCGGACGAACTCCCAAAGCCACAGTTGCTTCTGTCGCTGCCTATCTTCTGCACCGCGCAGGTTCCGTCTTATTGATTTGCGTCTTTCTATGGATCGATAATTATCTGAATACGCATTTCTGAGTGCTTCGCTAGCTCGATCACAGCCCATTGAAGCACTCCTCGTTGCTGCCTGCGCTCAACTTCCCCCGTCCGCTTCCCGTTTCCCCCATCTCAATCCAACGTTCCCAGCATGACGTCGACCACTGAAGACCAGATTCGCCTTCTCGAAGAGGCCTTAGGTGTGGTTCGACAACAGTCGCAGATGATGCGAAAATGTCTCGAGACTCCAGGAAAGCTCATGGATGCACTCAAGTGCGGGTGAGCTGATGCTCCAGCCCATCCTCTTCTCCCTTCCCAATGCGATCAACCACTTTATCTGCAGTACCCTTTTCTAACAGCCCCTCGATACCAATTGCTCAGGTCCACCTTTGTCTCTGAACTTCGAACGCCGAGCTTGAGTCCGAAGCAGTACTACGAGTTGTATATGGCTGTGTTTGATGCGTTGCGACACCTTTCCATCTACCTGAAGGAAAACCACCCAGTTAATCACTTGGCTGATCTCTACGAGTTGGTACAATATGCCGGCAACATCATCCCGCGACTCTATCTCATGATCACTGTTGGTACCGTTTATATGTCGGTGGAGGATGCTCCAGTCAAGGAGATTATGAAGGACATGATGGAGATGAGCAGAGGCGTGCAACATCCGATCCGCGGCCTGTTTTTGAGATACTACTTGTCTGGTCAGGCAAGGGACTACTTGCCCACTGGAAGTGGCGATGGGCCGGAAGGCAATCTGCAAGACTCGATTAACTTTGTGCTGACCAACTTTGTCGAGATGAATAAACTATGGGTTAGACTCCAGCACCAGGGTCCCTCGAGGGAAAAAGAGAAAAGGGTGCAGGAGAGACGCGAGCTAGAGCTACTTGTGGGCAGCAATATTGTCCGTCTCAGCCAGCTGGTGGACCTGGAGGCTTATAAATCGGGTATCCTGCAGGCGCTGCTGGAGCAGGTCGTTCAGTGCCGTGACGTCCTGGCACAGGAGTATCTGCTTGAAGGTCCGAGGATCTCTCTTTCTATTATCTGCTTCTCTGGCGCTGTTGCTAACTTCCTGCATAGTTATCACTAATGTCTTCCCGGACGAATTCCATCTCCACACGCTAGATCTCCTCCTCTCCGCAATCGCCCGGCTCAATCCACACGTCGATCTGAAAAAGATTGTAATAGGTCTTATGGACCGGCTATCATCCTATGCGGCTCGAGAAGCGGAAAGCGTGGACCCTGAGAGAAGAAAGCTGGATGAGGAAGAAGCTGTAACGAAACTGCTTCGGAAACTTGAGCTTTCCGGGGAGACAGATAAAGAACAACCGCCAAAGGGTGCAGAAGCCTCTGCCGCTGTCGAGAACGGGGCTGCACCCGCCACAAAAGAAACCAGCGAGTCTACTGAACAGCCTGAAGAACCCGCGACGAATGGGGACTCCAAGACGAAAACTGGAATCCCAGAAGACGTTAAGCTATATGATGTCTTCTATGAGCAAGTTGTTAATTTGATCAAAACTCGTGCCTTGCCAATCCAGGATACTATGGCGCTATTAGTATCCCTTGTCAATCTTGCCCTGTATGACTCCGCCCCTTCTTTTCCTTCGTTCCGCAGCGGCATAGGCTGACCTTAATAGGAACATCTATCCGGATCGACTAGGTGCGCAAAATCACCCGATCTCCTTTCCTGGGATAATCTGCGCTAACGGGACTACAGAATATGTCGATCAGGTTCTTGAATTTGCTACAAAGAAGACCGCCGAGTATGCTGACCACGCAGATCTTCACTCCGCTCCAGCGCAACAGAATCTTTTGAGTCTCCTTCTGGCGCCCATCCGTTCTTATGTCTCCATTTTCACAGCTATGGCTTTACCCCACTATATTCCGCTCTTGTCTTCTCAGTCATATCCCACCCGAAGATCTGTCGCTGGAGAGATTGCTCGTAGTTTGCTGACAAACAAGATTCCAATAGCGACATCGGAGAATCTTGACCGTGTTCTCCAAACCATGAGAGTCTTGATCCGAGATGGCGCGCAGCAAGGGGCTGGGTATCCTGGGCTCCAGGCTCAGCGACGCGGGGGAGAAACCGATGAGACATTAGAAGAGCAAGGATGGCTTGCAAGATTGGTCCATCTAGTTCAATCTCCGGACAATGATACGCAGCTCAAGGTTTGTTGGCGAAATAAGATGGATTTGTCTTATATTTCCCAATCGCTGACTGACTGTCGACAGCTTCTACAAACAACCCGCAAGGCATATGCTGAAGGCAACGAACGAATCCGCTACACAACCCCAGCAATCATTACAGCTTCCATTAAGTTAGCCCGGAAGTTGAAGTCGCGCGAGCACTATGATGATAATTGGCAATCACAATCATCAGCACTTTATCGGTTCATGCACCAATGTGTCAGCAACCTCTACCAGCGAGCAAACCCCTCATGTGCAGATCTTTCCTTGCGTTTATTCGTGATGTGCGGTGAAGTTGCCGACCAGACAGGATTTGAGGAGTTCAGTTATGAATTCTTTGCCCAAGCATTCACAATCTATGAGGATGCAATCAGCGACTCCCGTGCCCAGTTCCAGGCTGTATGCATTATTGCAGGTGCCCTGCACAGTACACGGGGATTTTCCAAAGAAAATTACGACACACTCATTACGAAGGCCGCGTTGCACGGTAGTAAACTGCTCAAGAAACCAGACCAATGCCGAGCTGTGTACCTTGCCAGTCACCTGTGGTGGGTTGTCGAAAACCCGCAACGGGGAGAAGAAGACCCGAAGAATGTATGTCAAATCACACCATCATATACTTACTCATATGGGCGTTCTATATAATAAGTCTAACATTCATATTCACAGCTTTATCGGGATGGTAAGCGCGTTCTAGAATGTCTCCAACGCGCCCTTCGTGTTGCGGATGCCTGCATGGATGCGGCCGTATCCGTGGAATTGTTTGTCGAAATCCTTAATCGCTATGTCTATTACTTTGACCAACAAAACGAAACCGTTACGGTCAAGTACCTGAATGGCCTTATCGAACTCATACACTCTAATCTGCAAACCAACGAAGACGAACCAAATCCAAATCTTGAGGGGCCAAAGCGACATTTCCAGCGGACGCTCGAATATATTCGATCTAGGGAGTTTGAGGGTGTTGTGACGGAGCCTAGGCAATAGGATTCCTTCCTGTCACGTTCATTTCTCTCACTTTTCTCTCTCTTCCTCTTCCTGTCTCCATATCACCCTATATACATGCATACAAGGGATCATATGTTGACCTGGGATAGATTGAAGGTCGTCAAAGTCATTCCTTCTGGTTTCTTTTTCTCTTTTTAATGTGTCATCCTCTCTTTTATCACATAAGTACATGTGTAACTTCAGATTACCCTTCGTGTGTTATATTTTAGTATCATCATACCCTGTTTTCGTAGATAGGTAGTCATTGATCTGATTTATTATCTATTGTACTTAGCAGGTATACATATACATTGCTATGTTATTGTGGGAAGAAGTGAGACCAAAGATATGTCGATGTATATAAACATCTTCACATCACTGTCAGACTCTCTTTTTTCTAGAGATTTCTCTTCTATGGTAGAGAAAGAGGGAAGAGATATAGTAAGAGAAGGGCAAGAAAGTAGTCGATTCATCATGGCGATTCCTTCAGAGTAGCGATCGATCAATAGTAAATACGGACGGCTGAGCAAGACAGAGACAGGCACACCGATCATCCCTCTTAGACGCTGATATATAAACTACGATAGAAGTGGTAAAAAAGAAAAATAAGAAAGAGAAGAAACCCAGTTTCATGCAATTGTAGTTCGGGCACGGAGAGGTTACCTATTACTCTCCATCGTTTCTTAAGAGAAACAACGAACAAAAAAAAAAAAAAAAAAAAAAAACATCGCTACACGGTATTGGGCACCGGATAATAATAGACAAACACTCATAATAATGCCCTTGGTGGAATACATCCAACATAAAACGAGAAAGAAGGAAAAGAAAAGAAAAGAAACACTGACACATGAAGAGTTTGACATGAGAATAAAGCGCAGCCCTGAAGGGTGTGCTAGACAATCCATTCCACAATGCAATCGTCCAACCTGAAAAACGTAATAAAACCCAGAGAAATCGACCTAGACAGACAGCCAAGCCAGACCCTGTTTTACAGTGTTTTTTTTTCTACAAACACCGAAACAATGACAAGCCCAACCCATCCGAGAATCAACATGAAAGGGAGGGAGAATGAAAAAAACAAAAGAAAAGGAAAACGTCTCAGAAGCTCGTGGGAGAAGAAAACTGTCGCAGTACTGACGATGATGGGTTTCCAATTCCGCCGAGCACCGGGACGCTGCTACTCGGGACAGGACTTCCTATCTCACCCGGAACAATACTAGCTCGATGACCCGGAACGGAACTGTTGTTATCCGGCTCGAACTTGACAGATTTGCCGTGTCCTTCGCTGTCCTTGATTAGGAATGAACCACCCCCATTTTGCGGATTACCCTCTGTATCACAGATGTCCAGCATCTCATTCAACGTAATAGGTTGCTCATTCGCAGGGCGTAGCTGTTCGACTTGGCGAAGCACGAGATTTACGTCATGAAACCCTCCAGTATCTTTGCCAGGACCCAGCGCGTTGAGTTGTTTGCAAGCTTGAATAACCAGTAGCCGAATTGTAACAGGTCGAGAAGCATGAGCACGGTGATGACTTCCAGCACTGAAAGCATTGTTGGGCCAACCATTCCCTAAACCGTGTTAGTACAGGAAGAGATCTAATCGGGATAGGGCGTAGTACTCACCAGATACAGTTCCCCATGTGGGAGCCCCAGGGAAAGCAGACGGCCCAAACGGAATTTGCGTTCCCCAGGTGCCCCCAACACCGGGACCCACGGGGAAATTGCCATGTTTCGAAGCCAGGGGGTCAGGGAAGAATGGAGATGTCCCAATGCTGATGCTGGCACGCGTTGGCCCTGGTAAAGGTCCCGGAGCTGATGCACCTGGTAACGACTGAGATAAATTGGACGTATATGGAACAGCATTATCATCAAGAAGCGCACTGCTGCCTAGATGAGCACTCAAGTCGTCCACATCTTCTCCAGTAGTGCTGCCATTTTCTCTCTGTTGGTCCTGCTGCGCCGTGCTAGAAGGTCTCTTGATAGGGCTCGGACGGGACACGGGTAACGGCTGAGGCTGTGTGTCAAGAGGAGATCGTTCAAACGAATTTGATGCCTGCCTCGAGTGCGCCTGCGAGATGCCGGTCTGTGGCAAACCAAATGTGCTTGCTAGCGGTTGTTGTCCATGGAATGGAAGACCATGCCCTGGCTCGAGTGGATATCCCCATCCGGGAGGGATGGACCTGGCTCCATTGATTCCCGGAGGTATTGGAATACCATTTGGCGGTGGAAATCCCCTGAACTGGCCTGCCATAGGTCCAGAGTGTGGTGGATACATGGGCAGTTCATGGCCAATTGGTGGACGCGGAGCCATGCCAGATATGCCAGGAGGATGGGAAGGTAATCCGCTGAGAGCCGGGAATCCAGGAGGAGGAGCCCTGCCCGAGTCCCCAAGAGGTGACAGCGGTGCGGAAGGCTGGGGATGATGAAGGACTGGCTGCTGCACTGGAACCTTCATAGAGGCTACGCTCGAGGTGCCCGACGTCTGTGACAATGGAACAGATCGTGGGGAGATCGACAATTGAGACTGGGCGGCACTAGCTGGCTGAGACCGTGGCGAAGACGTATGGGAACCATGCTGAGACGGCTGCCGGGGCCTGACTGGAGTTGCAGCTTTGGGAACAACGGGTGTTGTAATCTGGAAATGGGGAGAATGGGGCGGATGTTGTAAAGAGGATGGAATTGGAACTGGGCCCGACTGTGATGTTCGTTTTCTTTGGGCTTGTTGCGTAGCAGGATGGGCTTCGCACTTCTCGCGTTCCTGTTCGATCTTTTCCAGTCTGGCCTGTTCCTCGCGAGCTTTACGTTCGCGCTCCTCCTTCGCCTTCTCCCGAAGTTCCTTCTCTCGCGCCTCTCGTTCCTCTTTTTCTTTGCGCTTGGACTCTTCACGCCGCTTCTTCTCTTGCTCCTTCAACTCGCGCTGCTTCCGCTCTGCTTCCACATGTCGCTTCCTCTCTTCCCTAAAACGCCGTTGTTTCTCTGCCTCCTTGCGAGCGCGCTCTTCCTCCTGTGCCCTTTTCTCGGCCTCCTTCTTTTTCCGTTGTTCCTCTCTCTTGCGTCTTTGCTCTTCGAGTTTCTTCTCCTGTTCGGCGCGCAAAGCTGCTTCCTCAGCAGCCTTCTCCGCCTCCCGTCGAGCCTTTTCTTCCTCCTTTGCTTGTTTCTGGAGCCTCTTCCTGTCCTTCTTCTTTTGTGCATCTCGTGCTTTTTTAGCCGTTCGTTGCTCATTCCGGGTTTGCTCTTCCATTAGCTCTTCAATAAGTTTCTGCTGTCGTTGCAGTGCAACCTTTTCTCGATATGCAGTCAATACTCGTTGCTCGAACATCCTGGCCGCAAATATTTGGAACATTCGACGTCCTTCTTCCATGCGCTGTTCCTCGGTCATGGCATCCTGATTGCTGTCAGCATAGTACTAGACAAGACGCCACGAAAATCATCAAAGCTAACCATCTCGTCCTCTTCATAGTCGTCTTCCTCCTGACTATCGTACTCTTCTTCCTCCTCGTCTTCTTCTTCCTCCTCCTCATCGTCGTAATCCTCGTCGTCGTCGAGCGGGCCGTGGTTGTGACCGTGAAGAGACTGATGTGCCGCCGCCATGCCGTACTGTGTATCTTCTTCACGCTGCATCCTGCGCTCCGCTAACTGCTCCATCATGTCGATGAAATGCTTCCCATCGTTCTTCAGTAGATCGTCCGCAACCGTGAGAATGCCATCTGCAAAGAAAGACGAGAGGTCAGCCAAAGCAGCTAGAAATGGCTCCAAGTGGAACATCGCCCTACCTTTTACAGTTAGACTATTCCCAAACGCGAAGAAATCGGCACGGGCTGCACGAGTAGCATCATCTTGTAGATCGTCTTCGCTGACGAATGACCCATCGCCATTATCATCTTCATCATATTCGCCATTCAGTCCATCGCTCCCCTCTGGCAATTCTCGAATGCGTCCTCGGGAAGGATGGAATTGGCCATGACTGTGCAGCTGCTGACTGGACTGCCGTGGAGATTGTCGGGTTAACAGAGTGGGTACAGGAGAAGTCTTGTCGGGGGCGCCTTGGTTGTTGTTTGCATACTGTTCGAGTTCTTCGTAGTACGCATCGTAAAGAACCTCTAGCTCCTCTTCGATGGCCGTCCGCTTTCGACCACATACAGTGCAGCTGCAGGAATGCTTCTGCTGCTCCTTCATCTTTTTCAAAACCGCGTCTTTCTCCACTTTGACCAGTTGCCGTCGCTCGTCCTCGCCCAATTCCAGCCAGAAAGTCTTGATATTCTCCCGTTCTTCCTGCGTGGTTGTGTTCCATATACTGCGGCCCTTGGCCAGCTTCCGGGTGGGTAGGCGCACCACCTGAGACGCAAGGCGGGAAGAAAGAGGTTGCGGCATGGAGACGGACGCTGTGGAGATCGAGGTCGAGGTTCTGTCGAGGAGCGCTTGAGGGTCAGAACGACCTTTTTTCCCTTTAGTCTTCTTCGATTTACTATACGTCACACTCGGTGGACGTCCATTTCGTTCACTGTTCCCTGTCGGTTCCTGTAGGTCGTAGCGCGCGTCTAGCGTGTCATGGTCTTGTTCGTCGTCCTCGTCTCCCTTCGCAGAAAAATCGCGTCCATCGTAGGAACGTGTATCCTCCGCTTCTATCACGTCTCCAGAAGCAATATGCCCATTCCCTTGCGCGATATTTGTGGGAGTGTAGCCGTTCCGGACGTGTTCCTCTGCCGCCAACCGGGCAGCTTGTTTCTGCCTTCGTTTCTGTTTTTTCCGGTTAACTGACAGGGGCATATTTTCTGCAGATTGTCTATTGCCAGATAGACCATTTGCCAGAGGAACTGCAACTGTGGTTGATGCGTCGTCAGATGTTGTTGATTTTGAGGTTGACTTCGAGGGTTGTGGGGGAGCTTTAGTAGGTGTGCTAGCTTTCGCCGGTGACAGCGGGGATCGATTTCTGGAAGGCATAGCCTGCTGTCCAGGCCTGGCGGGCATACTGCTGTAAAATGAAGACACGAGGGATAGTTAGAAACAAGGACCCAAAAAGAGAGAGAGAAAAAAAGGAAAAAGAGAAAAAAAAAAAACTTGACAGGGCATTGGTGAGCGGAGAAACATACCAACAACCGCAGCAGATCAGGAGAGGAGGAGAGTAACCAAAGAAAATGGATAAACAAAGAAACGGACCCGTAGGAAAATGCCAGAAAAAAGGCAAAAGGTAAGGCTGGCCCCTCACAAACGACGGAAGAGACTGTGACGGTGGAGGGGGATGAGGTTCGCGGGAGTCGCGCAGGAGAGGCAGATGGAGCGGCACGGTGTACCTTGACGGATGATGTAAAAGGACAGGGCAGCCGGACGCGAAGAAGGCGACCAGCAGCAGAGAAGCGAAGAAGATGCAGTCGAAAAGCCGACGAAGGTGGCTGCTGGACTGACGAAGGTGGTGGATCTGAAGATTGGATGGCCCGTCCCCAGCCATAGCCGCCGCAAGCGAGGGCGGTTAGTATGCTCAGGATTCCTTGCTTGCTTAGAGTATAGTATACTACTATAGTATGGCATGCATTCAGGGACAAGACAGCTGAACTACAATAATACACCACGATGATCTGACACATCGTGAAGCCGCATCCCTGCGCTGACCTGTTGTCTTCTCGTCCCAATGTACCACCTCCTTGTCCACTCGGATGTTCGCTGTGCTGCAGACTCAGAGTGAGACAAGTCCAGAAAACCTCTTCTGCGTCGCTGACGGCGAGCTGTTGACTGTCAACGACAGAAGTACCCCGTATCCGCCCGTCCAATTCGTCATCTTCCAGCTCCTCTCGCCCTTCCCCTTCTTCCTTTTTTTTAATCTTTTTTTTTTTTGCTCCTTGTTGTCCTCTGTTTTTCTTCTGTTCGCTCTGAACCTCCCTTCTCCATCGTGCCATTGCCGATTCCCCCTTCTTCTGTGCCATTCTATCCTCGTCACCTCTCCCGTCCCTTCTCCCTAACCGCTGCCATAATTCCAACTCTTCAACAACACCACTGCAGTCATCTCCTCCTCGTACAAAGTCAATCTCACCGTCGACAGCCAATCCAGCACAGCCTCCTTCGTGGCTGACCGGTCGATCTCTGGCTTCACGCTAATTAGCCGCAGGCCTCGTCGATTGACCTTCTAGGCCGCACTACGCTCAGATCCCATCCTATTTAAGGGGAGAGAGGCCCCGGCTTTATCGATTCCTGTGCCCCCTTCACTGTTGTCAGGATCGTCATTGACCGTTACACGGGTGGGGTCTAGAGAGAGAATCAGGCCCCTTTCTGCCTAATTCCGGCATTTGCCCTGATTCAATTGATACCTGTGTTTTTTCGCGCGTCGACTCCCTTTTGTTTCTGTCGCCAGACCGCTCCGCGAACATGGCCCAGCAGCAGAATGACAATGTGATGCGAAGGTACGTGCTTTCCGCTACCGATGAGGGTTCGTCATCGACCATACTCCATTTCTACTACTCGCCCCCTGGGCGGCTTGAGTGAAGACCTACCACGGCGAAACGGGTCCATCGAGACAGCGGGCTTGGGAAGCCCCAGCCCGGCGTCCAGTCTCCATTTCCTTTGTAGGCCTGAAATGAGGATGGAATCGCATCTCTTGCGGACAAACAGTGCTGACTTAAGACGACATGCAGGAAGCTGGTAATCATTGGCGATGGAGCTTGTGGGAAAACCAGTCTTCTCAGCGTATTCACTCTTGGATACTTTCCGACTGTGAGTGTATTCTACCATCTAAACCTACAATAAAGGAAGCTAACAGATCATCCGACTGCCAGCATTATGTTAGTGACCGATCCCTTCCGTCTTCGGGCTTCTTTCCACCTGCTATACAAGGCATTCGAATCTGACTTTCGCCGCTGATAGGTCCCCACCGTTTTTGAAAACTACGTGACGGATTGCAGAGTAGACGGGCGATCGGTTCAGTTGGCGTTGTGGGATACCGCTGGCCAGGAAGACTACGAACGATTGCGACCGTTGGCGTATTCGAAAGCTCATGTGCTCCTGATTGGTTTCGCCGTGGATACACCCGATTCATTAGAGAACGTAAAGCATAAGGTTCGCACCGTTTTTCTTCTTCTTTTCTCCTAATTGGATTGTTATCGCGTTTTCTACCCACAATCTGCAGGAGTAACTAACCATGGACTGCAGTGGATTGTGGAGGCAAATGAACGGTGCCCCGGCGTCCCCGTTATACTGGTCGGACTGAAAAAAGATCTCCGCGAGGACCCTCTAGCTATCGAAGAAATGAGAAAGAAATCGTTGCGCTTCGTGACGCCTCGAGAAGGGAATGAAGCGGCTGCCGAGATTGGAGCTAGGAAATATCTCGAGTGTTCCTCGTTGACTGGAGAAGGGGTTGACGATGTGTTTGAGGCAGCGACTCGAGCTGCCCTTCTCACGTTCGACAAGCGCAAAAGCTCATGCTGCATTGTGCTATGAACGAACTAGTCCTGCACCATGCTTCAGCGATACTCACGAAGTTTCTTTTGGGATTTTTGCATACGTTCACGATACCGATCACCAGCGATGAAGCCTTTCTCTTCCGAAACCCACGCTGTTCCCGTACAGCCGCATAGCGACTGCTTTCTCCGTTTTTGGTTGAATTATCTGGTTGACCGAACTTGGGGGGATAAACTATCTTCGCATTTACCGGCGTTCTGGGTCCCCTGATTGATATTTATTTCGAGTTGATCCTTTTTTTAATACCTTCTTGGCTTGCAACGACTCGCGCGCACGATGTCCTCTTTCCTTCACTTCTGCCATTTTCGTTATATATCTCTTGCCCATGGTGTCCTATATTTATTGTCCCAGGGTTCGTTTCTTTTATGTTCTCTTTGCACATACATGTAAAGGTTTAGCCACTCTCCCTTCAATTTAGGCGCACCCTGACGTTATGCTCTCTTGAGCGGGATTCCCAATGTACCATGGTTCTTCATTTCGGCTGTACGCTCTTTTTTTTTTTTTTTTTATTTATTTATTTTTTCTTGTTCTTGTCTAACTGTCTTTTGATTGATTTTGATTTCTAGCGAGTTCTTCCATTGTCATACAATTCTTTACATCGTGCAATTGATGCAAGTTGGATATCCCAGTTAGCTAATTGGAATGGATGGATTTTTGTTTTCCTACTTTCCTGGCTGATTTCTTTCCTTTCCTAGTCTTTTCGGGTTAGGACTTGTAGTCAATCTAGATCAACATTACCGGGTTTAGAGCGGCAAGTGCACTATTTGACGATATTAACCTTAACCCCCAAACTCGTAAGTCAATGTACCAATATGAATACGATTCTCCTATCCAAAGCATTCTGTTCGAGATACAAGGAAGAACCAAGAAACAAACATGGATTATCCCCCTTTTTATAGAAAGATAAAAAGAAAGAAATGAAATGACCTAACCTAAGAAGACCCATGTGAATGAATGTTAATGTCAATGTCCATGCTTCTCAACCCTCTTCCAATCATAATTCCACCCACTCGCGGCAGGTCCCTCAGTCTGTAACCGTGCATACTCAATCGGAATCAAATCCGTAAATACACCCTTCTTGTTCATTGACACACGAAACAGTTTCCCGCCATCGCCTGCGCCGGTTCGGAGTTCCTCGCACGCGGCACGCATCGCCTGCCATTGGCGCTGGAGTTCGAGCTCCTGCGCTCGTCGGAGGGAGGCCTGGTATAATTGCCAGGCACGGTGGATGGTCCAGTGGCGGAGGTAGCGGGTTCGTGAGAATCGTAGGGGGCGGGGTGTTAGGGGGTGATAGAGGAAGTATCTTATTAATTCTGGTGAAAAAAATAATAGCATATATTGTTAGCCTATCTATCTTTTTTTTTTTTTTTTTGAAGGAAAAAAGAAAAGAGTATATGGGAGGGGGAGTCGAACTGATTCTTCTATCACCGCCTTTTCCGCCCCTTTTCTTCGCTAGAACGGGTGTAGTGGAGGAGAATTGTCTTGTTCTTCCCGTTACTTCGTTTGCGACATTGTTGCTGAGACGGATTGCCGGGCGAGATGGGGAGGAAATGGGGATTTTGAAGGCGTTTGCCAGTGAGGCGAGGATGGGGGAAAGAGGACGCATTTTTTTTTTCTTTATGTTTTCTTCATTCGAGGAACTCGGGGTATCAATTGGTTCGTTCTCCAATGGTGATGATAATGGGGTGGATGGTTGTCCGCAGGACGCGAGATCCCGGAGTTCAAAAATAAGCGCGCGGTTATACGCTCCGCAGGCTAAGCGCGTTGAACCACTATCGGACTGCCGCCTTGAATTCCAGGCATGAATGCAAACAGTCAGGAACTCGAAACATTTGATATGTGCAGATTCTCTTTTTTTTTTTCTTTGTTAAGAATGAAAATACCCTGGTTGTATTATACAACGTAGAGAGAAAGGAAATCTTGAGCGTCATTATCGATGCCAAGTTGAATCATACCAACGCCGCTAGAAATGCATTAAACCGTGTTCATGATCGTCAGGTTGAACAGACAAGAGGAAAATCCAAGAAGCAATTAAACCAGGAATCAGTCCAGCAATCTATTTATCATTTCCCTTTCCCGCAACCTGCTTCTTTTTTCGATCGTAGTTTAATATCCGTCGTTTTCGGTGTGTCTGCGCCAGCTTCCACCGACAATAGAGAATCAACGCATCCTTCAACAACACGAAGACGCAACCGCCAACGACGCTTCTTCCCCAGCGGGTTTGGAAGAGTCCAGCTCGACCTCGCTCTAACACCATGGATGAAGGGGTAGTCCACGACTTTGGGAGGATAAGCTTTAGTAACCCACCCATACTCGCGGATATGGCCGGAAATAGAAGGGCCCCGAGGACAGTCCCCGCAAGACTGCTGCCATCTGTTATGAGTTCATTGTGTGCGCGCCCAACTCCAGGCATTGGACCTGCTCCTTGGTTTTGTCCCGCGGGAGCCTCCTGTGCGTCTTCATCACCACCAAGTCCGACCTGCAATTCGAGATCGATCTCCATCAAGATCTGTTCGTCATTTCCCCGTTCGTCCATAGCCCGAACAGCATCTTGTTGCCCTGCTTCATTTTCCCCTGCTCTCGGCTGGATCTCCGCTACCCACTTCCGCTCCAATGTCCCGAAAAACCTCTCGTAGAGCGTGGTGTAGAAACTCTTCACATAAGGAAGGGCGGCAAAGGTCATAGCTGCACTTGGAGGCCAGAGATCCAGATCGGATTCGTGCGTGGATCCATGGGATGCAAAGAATAGCACCGGAACGGTAGGGAGAAGGGCCTCCGCGTAACGGGTGCGCGCAAAGATTAATGCCAACGGTATGAACGGCCAGGGTCCGTCTACATTCTCCTCAAATATCCGTCTTGCTTCCTCTTTTCCAAAGACAAAGTACATTGAGTACATCCCATGTGCGCAGCAACCGGCCCAAACCGTCCCCGCCAAAGTGAACACCACCCCAGGCAAAACCAAGCGGCCCGCAAGTCTTTCAAACATGCGAACAGCATCCACAACAAAGTTGCGCGGTCGCGCTACCATTATTTCAGACTTACACTGTGGGCAGAGCATCTTGGTCGTGCGGCCGTTGAGATTGCGTGTCCGAGGGTTCTCCATGTCGGCCAACCAGTCTAGGAGACAAGCTTCATGAGCAGTCAAAGCGCAAGGGCAAGGCGAGCGCCATTCTGAGTTGAGTGGTGAATCCTCTGTCTCGTCGGTATAACAGATCCAGCACTTTCGCGGTTCGGTGTCAGACGAATCGATGGTGTCTGAGGTGTTTGAGACTGAGTTGGGAGATTTGTTGGACACTCCTGCTGAAATTTCTGTCGGCGGTTGTCTATCGGACGGCGATTCCCTGTTAAGCAGAACGGTCTCACTGTCCTCCAGGGACCCTGCAGAGAAAGAGCTAGCTGAATCGTGTCCGGGTGCTCTCGCTAGCTCGCAGTTCCTAGACGCTGCTGTATCTGACGGCCTGGCCCTCCGATCGGCTGAGAATCCTGGAATAGATGCCATTTTACAAGGCAGGATCAGAGAATATAAAAATAAGGGATAAAAATGCTAGGAGAAGAGAGCTAGATTCGACATTCCGAGGGGGAGGATGGTAAGATGACAGTGTGCTCTGGAAGGATGGACCGATGGCAATACATCGCCGATAAGTAATCGCCAGCCGCGGCTTTTGCGGAGAAGGGAACGCCACGTGATCACAACCATAGTTATACTGACTCGACTCTCGAGTTCTTCGCTTCATTGTGCAATGCTGTCCAGGATAATATATTCCAATGAGAATATTAAAAGGAAATTCAAAGTATGTACATGCACAGATGATAGGTGGTACATGGCAGATTCCGCCAACCGTAAATCACTTGAGAATAGACAGAAAGCCGATTGAGATTTCGCCGAGGAGACATATTTTGGGGGAGGAAAAGGACGAGAAGCAAGTAAAGAATTTTTTGAAATAAAGGAAAATAAATCCAACTTTTGTTCACTTTTCCTTGTGTTTTTATGTCACCCCTTCCAGTAGTGTGCCTTTGCAATCACCAGGAACGCCGTGGATATCAAGAATATGACAAGAAGGTCGATCAACCTAGTTTTCAGACTTATGCCTATGTTTTCTTTGGATTATTGATTAAAATTTAACTCCTCTCTTCTTCATCAGGGCTTTCCTTTGCTTTTCTTTCTCTATAATAAAATGATATCAGCGGGTTTTCATGACTCATAAGGGGGAGGGAGCTAACCTTCATCATAAACGAGGAAATCATGCAGAGGACTGCCAGCAGGCACCATTGGAAGAACAGGAACCTTTTTATCTGTCATAACCTCCAGCAGAACGGGGCCATCGGTTTCCAAAAGCCATTTCAACTCCTCCTCGAGTTTCGCAGGGCTGGAGACGCGGCGAGCAGAAACTCCCATAGCATGGGCAAGGGCCACGAAGTCGGGATTCTTCTGATGGGTATGCGAGTAACGGTCCTCGTAGAACAGATTCTGCCACTGTGTCACCATACCCTGTTCCTCATTATTCATCAGAATGACCTTGACGCCAATGTCAAACTGATTTGCAGTCGACAGTTCAGTAAGGGTCATGTTGAACGAAGCATCACCATCAATGTCGATAACGACAGCATCAGGTCGAGCGACCTTAGCACCGATCGCTGACGGGAGACCGAATCCCATAGTACCCAGGCCACCTGACGTGATCATGGTACGCGGATAACGCCAACGGAAATGCTGTGCGGTCCACATTTGATGTTGACCGACACCCGTAGTGATAATAGTACGATCCTTGATGGGTTCTGTGAGCTCATTGAGCTTCTCAATGACGGATTGCGGTTTAATCGCACCGCCCTCGGTTTGGCGCTCGTAGAGAGAAAGAGGGAAACGGGACTTCCAATAGTTAATCTGGTCGAACCATTCCTTCCGCTCAGAAACTCGGGTGACATGAGGAATGAGGAGGCGAATGTTCTCCGTGCAATCACCCTCAACGGCCTCAGTTGCTTGAACCACCTTGTTTATGTTCTTGGGCATGATCTCAAAGTGGACAATGCCACCACGACCCTCTGAAGCAGCGAGCTTCGCCTGTGGTGCAAACTTGCTGACATTGCCAGTTACACGGTCATCAAAACGAGCGCCAATGGCAATAATCAAATCGGCCTCCTGCATGGCCAGGTTGGCATATGCAGAGCCGTGCATTCCCAGCATGTGAAGCGACTTGGGATCCATCTCATCAAATCCGCCCAAACCTTGCAGAGTGGTGGTAACAGGGATGCATGCTTTGTCAGCAAATTCTTTCAGGAGTTTCGGGCCATCTGGGTCGGCAAGTATACCATTGCCAACGTACAGAACGGGTTTCTTGGCAACATTAACCAGGCGAGCCACACGGTCGATGGTGCCCTGGAGATGTTGGCTGCTCAGCTCACGAGCCGCCAATGCCGCAGCACTGGGGAGAGAGGGCCGAGTGCTGCTCATGGGGATGGGTCTGCGGAGAATACCAGCGGTGATATCCTTGGGAAGGTCGACCAAAACAGGGCCGGGGCGGCCAGTAGTTGCAATCTCAAAGGCTTCTTGGATGCGACGAGGCATCTCAGCAACGCTCTTCACCATGACATTCCACTTGGTGCAGGCCCTCGAGATGCCGACAACATCGGCTTCTTGGAATGAATCAGTACCAATAGAGGTGGTGGGGACCTGACCACAAAAGACGATCATGGGAACACCATCAGAAAGGGCGTCTTGCAGGGGGGTGATTATATTAGTGGCTCCAGGACCCGAGGTGACAAGGACGACGCCAGGCTTTCCAGAAGCGCGAGCGTAGCCCTCTGCCATGTGACCAGCACCCTGTTCATGTTTCGGGAGGATAAAATCGAAGTGTTTTGAGTTGTAGATGGCATCGAAGACAGGAAGAATGGTACCGCCGGGGTAGCCGACTATTTCTACAGGTTAGAGTTCAATTCAACTCCTGACCGAACAGAGGTAGAGATGTGACTCACAAACATGCTTTACATCGAGGCGTAGCATCATCTCATGGAAGATTTCTCCACCACTAAGACCGACGAATCTATTGCAACACCAGATTAGTCCTCGGATTGGCAAACGAAAACCCCATATAGAACCGGATCCGTGAAACGTACGAGTCATCGAGGTCGGGAGCCTGCCGATTTTGCAGGGGTGAAACCTCATTGCGCTGGGGTTCCCGATTGAAGGCCGGACTCGGAACGGGTCTTGGACCTCTGCACCAAGTCAGTCAGAAAGAACAGCTGCAGCCATGGGAATACATTGCCAGGAATACGACTCACGGGGTAGCAGTTGCTGTGCTCTGGGATCGCTTTGATGTTTGGAGGGATGAGCGGAGTGGTGCGATGGCGGTTGCAGTGACGGATGGTACATGACAGCGCGCAGAGACGAAGGATCTCCGGCACTGGAGGGCGCGCATGGCGCCTTTTGACGGTCTTAAAGGCATCATCATCGTGACAGACGACAGCCAGGCCTGGGGAGAGGGTGAGATGAAGGGTGAAGAGCAAGGACAGGATGAGGAAGAGAGAGAAAGAGAGGGCGAAATGAGTCAAAAGAGGCCGGGGAGAAGAGAATCGACCTCCATTTTGGCTTTAATTTTTCGACCTTTTTAACTCAATCTGCAGCGCCATTATTGGCCCGTTGTCGCCCGTCGCCTCCGATCATCGGCGCCCGTGCTTACGATAATACAGATGACTCATCAATGCATTCGACAGGTAATATGTACGCTGCACTAGTACTGTATGCAGTATGTAAGCTGTGCAGCAAGATGTCTGTATTCATCAGTCTCCTGGTCGACTGACACTGGAGGCACCGGTGAGTACGATTAGATAGCCCGGTGTGGATTGCACGGGATGGCCACGCTATATATATCTCTGCAGGTTAGGTACTAAGGTACCATACTAATTCTGCTGGAGTTCCCCGGGCACAGTTACTTCGCTTCCTACTGCCGCGTACTACTTCGACTCAGTTATGAATAACCCGTCCACTGCGTCCAGAACTCGGCATTCAGACTATCCATGGCAGTGATAATTGTGACAATTACCCGAGCCGGTCTTCTCTCGGTGGATCACATGATCGATATAGCCGTTCCGTTCCCGAGGACATTTGATGTCCCTGTTATGACGCAGCGTGCACGGAAGCCATCTGTTGAAGCTACTACCACCTAAATTTCCTACCCTGGACCCATTGGACCATTCCAACGTTGATCAGCCGCCCATAGTGCTTGAATATTGATGTATCCATCATGCGAGAACATATCGACAATTCCATACCGATTTCGTTCTGACAACACGGAAGACACTCGGGTATAACCACGGAGTTATTTACAGCAAGCCCTATTTCTGTTATCATCACGTGGCCTATCCAGTGCTGCTTAGCTTGTTGCAACTTTGACACTCCATATGGAATTGAACATGGAGCAGGGCAGCAGGAGACAAGCTGAAATCCACAGTGATCTAGCCCAACAAACGTCTTCTGAACCCAAACCAATACCACCACCACTGATCGTCATGCCGCAGGGTAGCATCCGCGCATGGGGCTGGCTTTTCCTGGTGGGGGCTTAGTCAGTCACTGCTACCCCGGCGGGGCGACTGACCCTTCATGCGGGAGGGATGGCCAGAAAGGGAAACCCTCACAGGTCACGGTCTTACGATTTCTGTCTCACCACCCATCAGGGGAATCCACTTATTTTCCATTTTAAAGCGCTTCAATTGCCCTCTACTCCTGGTTCTTGTCAACTTCTCCTCTTCCTCTCCTCGTTCTCAGCCCAAAACCTTGGACCTACGCACGCTATACATACAGCTTAACCCACTGATTATGGCAGCAACACCCAAGGAACTCGTCCCCGAGACCGAATCCATTGCCGACGTCTACGCTTCAGACGAGTCCTCAGGAGTCTCACCAGAAGTTCAGGCGCGCTGGAATGGTTTGATCTCAGGCTTTACCAAGCTGTACGGACATCGCCCCGATTTCGTATCTCGCAGCCCCGGTCGCGTCAACATCATCGGTGAGCATATCGACTACTCGCTGTACGACGTATTGCCCACCGCTGTTAGTGTGGATGTGCTTATTGCCGTCAAGGTCGTCCCCTCAGATGGCGAGTCTTTCGTTAAGATCTCCAACGTGAACCCGGAGAAGTTTCCGACCCGGGAATTCAGCGTCCCCCGGACTACCGATATTGAGATCGATCCGAAAAAGCATGAATGGGTGAATTACTTCAAGTCTGGCATTCGGGGTGCCCTGAAATTTTTGCGCGAAAGATACCCGGATCCATCGTTTGTGCCTGCTAGTATAGAGGTTCTGTTGGACGGCAACGTTCCACCTGGTGGTGGTATCTCTAGTAGTGCGGCATTTGTCTGTTCCAGTGCGTTGGCGGTTCTGAAAGCAAACAACCACAATGTCTCCAAACAGGACCTTTTGGACCTGGCAGTCGTCTCTGAACGTGCAGTTGGAGTCTACTCTGGGGGGTAAGTCAAAGATAGGCTTTATTGAGGATCTGTGCGCTCTCCTGCTGACGTACCTCATAGCATGGATCAAGCAGCTTCCATCTTCTCTGCTCGAGGATATTTACTCTACACCCAATTCTTCCCCAACTTCGCCGTGCAGCATGTTCCTATCCCGAAGGCCGAGCATGAGATTACCTTCCTAGTCGCGCAGAGCTTCGTCACATCTAATAAGGCCGACACTGCTCCACGCCGGTATAACCTACGTGTAGCTGAATGCACTCTCGCCGCTGTGGTGCTAGCTAAACTGAACGACGTGACCCTACCCAAGGATAGCAGCTCTCTTGGGTACAGCCTTCGTAACTTCCATAACGAGTTCATGCGAAAAGAAGGGCGGCTTGGGGATCCTCTCGAATACCAGGTTGACTCCGTCATTCAAGCCGCCATGGAGCAGCTTACCCAGGAGGAAGGTTACACACGAGAAGAGATAGCCAAGCTTTTGGAGATAACCGTACCAGAACTGGAGGCCCAATTTTTGTCCTCGTTCCCTGTCCAAGCTGAGCGCTTCCTTCTTCGCCAGCGCGCCTTGCACTGCTTCAAGGAAGCCCGTCGCGTTTTGGACTTCAAAGCCTGCCTTTCCAAGACAAAGACACTTGATGAGCACCATATCCTCTACTTGGGCCAACTCCTCAATGAATCTCAAGAGTCGTGCCGCACACTGTATGAGTGCAGCTGTCCGGAAGTCGATGACATTTGCGCCATAGCCCGCCGCGCAGGCACCTGGGGCAGCCGACTTACCGGAGCTGGGTGGGGAGGCTGTACTGTCCATATGCTCCCGCAGACGAAGGTAGATGCTGTCATCAAGGCCCTCAAGGAGGAATACTACTACAAGAGATTCCCTGATATCAGCGATGAGAAGATGGCACATGCGATGGTCATCAGCAAGCCGTCCAACGGTTCCTTTATGTAAGTCATATCTGGAAATTCCGATGTACCTTTTACTGGGTAAAGAGACAGGAATTAATAATTCTTCACAATTTATAGGATTACGGGAGCTGCAATTTCCCAGGTTGAGATCTAAATGACCACTACTATTCAGCATGCAATAATGACCTTCTCAAAATTTCTCATTTGTCCCCTATAACTGTTTGCATATGTGATACATGCACTTATATGTTTACCATAATATACTATATGCTATGCACTTGAAAGAAAGCTACTTTTACATATAGAAATATGAGGATGTGTGAAAATGACGCCAAAAATGACCGCTACCGGCTCGCTGCTGGACGTTACAGGTGGTAAGGCGGCTGTTTCTGGTCTCGCCGCTTGACCGCCCTGCTACGGCGGACTATAGGCGACAAACCGCTAAAACTCGTTTTTTTCTATGTAACACGAAATGCCACGTAACGTAATCCACGGCCGAGCAGCGCGCACGGGCGAGTAGCGCGTTTTCTCCGCGACTATCAAACATTCAATTACCTACTCTTTCAACATATTATATTTTCATCACTTCAATTCAAAATGCCTATATCTCAAGAATCTAACATTCAAATGGCCATTTCTGCATATAAATCGAAAAAAAAATTCAAGTCTATAAAGTAAGCTGCCAAGGTGTTTGAAGTATCTGAAACCACTCTCTGTGGACGTCTCAAAGGAAGAAAACCACGCTCAGAAACACGCGCAAATGGTCATATATTATCATCTATCCAAGAAGAAGTTCTTATTAAACAGCTTTTAAGTGCAGATAAATGTGGATTTTTAATTCATCCAGAATTTTTACGTCAAATGGCTCAGATATTGCTTGAGAAACAGGCCTCTACCTCCAATCCAAATATAGGAGTCAACTGAGCATATACCTTTGTCAAATGCCATCCACAACTCTGTACATTATTTAATTGGCGAATATCATACCAGTGGGCCAAACAGGAGGATCCAAAAATTATAAAACAATGGCTTAATGTGGTTTTGGAAGCCATTCAGGAACATAGTATCCATGAAGATGATATCTGGAATTTTGATGAGACTAGCTTTGCAATAGGTTTCTGTATAACTTCCAAGGTTATTACTGCAGTTGAGTGCAGTGAGAGACCACATACAATTATCTAAGGAAACCATGAATGGGTCACAATTATTGAATGCATAGGGATAAATGGGCATTCTATTTCTCCAGTGGTGATACTTAAAAAGGAAGGAGCATCAAGCTTCTTGGTATCAAAAACCAACTCTCTCTCAAGATTAGAGGATATTCACAAGTCCAAATAGCTGGACTACCAGTATAATAGGCCTACATTGGCTTAAGGAAGTGTTTGAGCCATATTCTAAACACTATTCAATTGGCTCAAAATGGCTACTTATACTTGATGGCCATAGTAGCCACTTAACTGCAGAATTTGATAAATTTTGCAAAGAGCATGCAATTATCTGTCTTTGTATGCCTCTTTATTCATCTCACCTTCTTCAATCAATTGATGTTGGTGTCTTTGGACTGTAATGGGGGGCGTACGTCCGTTGTTCCCAGCGACAGGAACCGGGTTGCGATCGAGGGATCTCAGGAATGGGTATACCAAGACGATGCCGCTGTACCACACGGCATTGGACGATCTAGTAGGAAAATGGTATAACAAAGGGAGAGACACGATGGCGGAGCCTCGCTCCTATGCGACCATAACGTTACTAGTGAAGCAACCTAGAAACCAAAAGAATGCTTAATTCCTCGTAATTATCTGGGAGGAAACCCTCCTTAAGTACTCTCCGGTCATGGACTCCACCATACATTAGTATGTCGGACCGCGGCCCTACAGCGTTCTAGGATAGGAAATATGAGGAATCTAGGGTTCCGCAGTGCCGCCGGTGAAGGCCCATTAAAATGGGCATATGGGAAGCTTATTGAGGAAATGATGAGAGCTGGCAATAATCATATTGACAAAAATGATTTCCTATCTCTCTATCCATCTGCGTGAGAAGATCTTTACCAAAGAGAATATATACAGTCGCATGCAAGCCAAAGGATTTAGCGTCACTTGAATCATTGGTGGATAAGAGAATCTAATTGCCTGTTGAAACTCATACTAAGCGCTTTTCCAAGCCATATTTCCCAACGAAACCTGGACAAATAGATAGCTTTACACAATGCTAGAATGAAAGCATGGACAACCCACTGCGAGCCCTATATACTATTCGCAATCCTCACAACCGTGTATACTTGTTTCGGAGTATATATTAGACGGCTAGGATCGCATGCCCATTGATGAAGTAGAAGTCGCAAAATGGATCCTCAATTGATATTGGACTGTTACCGTATCATTTCATGGTGTCAGCACGGGAGAGCCAGGGGGGCAAGGAGGCAAAGGATGACGAGCCGACCGAGTGAGTGCAGAATATTGGGAAGGAAAGGTCACAGGAGAAGGAGAGATTCTTATATCCTTAGTGCTGCATAGGTAGTGGGCGGAGGATCATTACCAGCGCGCGTACCGGGAAGGCTAAACCTAGAACGGCGAAATTAACTAGAAAAGGGAATTCACAGGTCCGGTGTTTTAAATGCCATATAATACAAAAACCTTGATGTGAACTGCACGCACTTCTTGTTTCTGCAGTCCAATTAATTTCATGATCCCAATGTTTTTGGGTAGTTACAAATGCTGGTTATGCAGCATCTCCAAGAGCCAATTTAGGCATTCCCTGCCCTGGCACCAAGGTAAACCTGTATCTCAAGGATTCCGGAAATTGGCAGAGCGGCGTCCATACCTCCATAGGACCTGCATTGAATGGGAAGACCTAGGTAAAACTTCCTATAAACAGGAATTCGGGTTGATGCTGGCGTTCGCCTCGTATTCGAGAGACTAATCTTCCCACAGAGGACGCTGTCTTTTTTCCTTCTCTCCATACCATGTGGAGTATCAATCTCGGACGTAGGAGATGGAGAAGAGAAGAACCCTAGGTCTTCTTCTTGGATGCCGCCTTTCCAAAGAAATCGCTCATCTTCTTCATCCCGCTCGTATCCACTTTCTTTAATTCTCGGACCGCGCGAGACTCCCCAGCTTTCTTCTTCTTCTCCTCTTCCTCTTTCCGCCGTTTCTTGTCCGCGCGGGACTCGGCTTCTTCCTCGTCTTCTGCAGTACGCTTGCGGCTGAAGTCTGCCAGGGAACGAGCTGCGAGCGCCTCCGCACGAAGCGTGGCTACGCGTTTCAGATGCTCGTTCATGGGGGTAAAATCTATTGGGCTTTCTGGCGAAGAGAGGATTTCATCGATCCTAGTAGATAGGGATGGGGGGAGGTAGGATTGTTGGATGAATGAAAGGGCGGTAGAGAGGCGGAGGAGGCGGACTATGGGTTCGGGGGTGCCTGTGTTTTCTCCTCTGTCTGTCTGGGTGGATTCTGGTTTCGTATCCTCCGTGTCTGGAGAGTCTGTTACCGATGGTTCTGTTGCAGGTGACTCTCCTGAGGGTGTTGATAGAGATGGCGTAGTCGTAGCCGTAGCCGTACTTGATTGAGACACCAGCTTTTCTGCCTGTGATTCTCCTTTCTCGTTCTCATTAGAATGAGATTGGCCATGGCCATTTTTGTCCGTAACGAGATCCTCTCGTTTGACGGCCATCAACGGCGTAACTAGCGCCTGCCGGACAAATTTCTCCTCCAAGCTGGCGGGAAGTCCCTGGGCAGTCATCTGCTCAGCCTTCCGGATTAAGTCCTGGAGCAACTTCTTCTCGTTGAACCGGAACATCTTCTCGTCTCCTGCCTCCACGGTATCACAGACTGCCTCCACGCGCTGCCGGTAGACGTCTTGGAAAGTCTCAACGCAGAGGACATACCGCATATGTGCATGAAGGTTATCTTGGGAATCAATTATATCATCCAATGGCTGAAACAGTCCCTTGGCATTGTCACTGTTCCTCGTCGGCTCTGAGGGGACTAATAATGGTATCATGAAGAAAAGGAAATCGACCGGTGTCGCGACCCATAATTCTGCACTCCTTGAGATTGCCCCTGGACTTCCCTTTTTGTTTTCTTCTGATGCTGCATCCGTTGATTTTGGGGCGAAGAGAATGCTTCTTGGGGGTTGGCGGGGAGGAGGCGCGACGACTGTGAACTCGTACAGGCCGAGTTTGGGGGAGAAGAGGTAGCGATTTAGGGACCCCGTTCGCGGGTTAGGGAGCGTAAGGAGTCTAGAATCAGCGTCATTGCTTGCTGCGGTTGGTAGAATGAATGTCTTGCTTGGTTTCGTGGAGGACTCGGTCGTCGCAGTTGGCTTTGATGCAGACTCCGATGTGCGTGTTGAGCGAGTACGCATTGTGACCAACTGACTATTTTTCTTTTTATATTATCCTTTCCTCCTCCTTTTCCGTGATGATAAATCGTCGTAGAAGAATGATTTGACATCGGTTGCGCATCTCTCTTCGAGATTCGGCGTTAAGAGTTCGACGCGTCGCAGCACCTCCAAGGAAAACGCGACGCGACACCACCGATCCATCGCCTTTCGCAGCCAATAGCGCCCCGTCACAAATGATATATCGACCAGGATTCCATGGATCTAATTAACTCTAGCCCCATGTCGGTGAAAACCGCCTTGCATCAGCTCGTCTGAAGTCTTAAGACGATTTCTTCCGAAAAGGTTATGCCCCTGGGAAGCATCTTTCCATTCCGACGGCGATTCCCGACATCTCAGTTTGTCTCACCGGTCGACCCTCGTCAATCCTGTGTACATCCGCCTGTTTACAGTTTATTATTAGCATGGGAGGGTTCAGATAGCGCTGCAAAAAAAGGGCTGTTCTTTTACCGTGTCTACTCCGCATTTTACTTTGTATTACGCTCGATAGTTGCACAAAAACACCCTATGTGACTGTCCCGCAGTGAGTAGCGTCTCCTTCGCTGAGCTGGGAAAAAACCACCAAACAGAACGCTCTACTGACACACCCCTCTCATCAAAGATGGTCGAGATTTCGTGGCCCCCAAAGTCACCCCGAGACGCTCTCTTGAGCTCTCCAGGCGGCCGAAAGAGGCTGCAGGAGATGCAGAGTCGTCGGGAGAACTTCGGCTCCCCCCTCAAACAAGCAGTGACAACACCGAATCTGCGAATAAAAGCGAATCGACTGTTGGATGACGGGATTGACGGACATACAGAGGACGAAGACAACGATGATGATGATGACGACGACGAAGAGACTCTACAGCTGAAACTTGCCGCAATCGAAGCCAAATTGAAATTGAAGCAGCTGCAAAAGAGCCGTGCGGCCAGGGGGGTTGATGATGATGATGATGATGGTAGTGGCCAGTTTCCACGGCCGTCATCATCTCGGTCTTCCGAGCACGCTTCTGCTGCCTGGAGTCCAAGAGGACGAACGCAGCCAGAGGAAGTTCAGGTCCCATTGTCCCCGGTGAAGAGGCCTGCGCCTATCGCCGAACCCGAATCACCAAGACGATTCATACTCGGTATCGATAAAGGTCTTAAAGGCCACGATGTGTCCCTGAAGCGTCCGCCCAGCTTGAGATCGGGACTTTCGTCGGCAAGTAGCTCAGGGTATCGAAGGCCTGGAACCAGCGACTCGCTCGTGTCTCAGGCTCATTCTTTTCCTGGAGACGACGGTATTAAACGAATCAAGAGCTTTAGCGAGAGGATGGCCGAGAGTCGATCCATGGAGAAAATAGAGAGATCCCGCCGGGAACGAGCAGAGAAACTACGCCAGAGTCGAAGTTCGGCCTTCCAATTGGACAAAGCAGAGATGGAATCCTTCGAGACGGCAGCTGCTAAGGCTGGATTAGACTCTCGCCCAAAGTCTCCTGTCAGAGCGCAAAACCAAGAAGCCTTCAGCCGTGAGGATGTTTTGCGGTCATATCACTCGAATTCATCTGGTGTCAAAAGAAGGAACACATCTCCCAGTAAACATGGCGTGGGCATGTCTCAAGAGAACAACTCTCATCTGCACAGACGGAACCACAAGTCCGAATCTGACGTGTGGTCTTCGCAGCCTGCAAGCGCACACTCTTCTTTCAGCAGTGAAGCGCAAAGCGAAAAGGAAAATGCTCCGGGAAGGGCGCCTGACTCGTCCAAGTTCGAAGGTTATTCCTCGCTGCATCTTTCGAACCGCATCCTTCCCCATTCCTTCCTGAACAGAACTCTCAGCGGCAAGAAAGTTTTAAAGATTCCTGATCTCCTCAGGGTGGTCAAGGCGCCCGACTTTGATCTCCCCGACGTAGATGGGGATTTCGTTGTGTTCGGGATTGTCGCTTCCAAGTCAGCTCCCAAAGATATCCAGCAGCCCAAAAACCGTACCACAAAGGAGGTTGATCCGTATGATGACGGCCTGCAAAATACAGACAAGTACATGGCTATCACCCTTACTGACCTCAAGTGGACTATTGATCTATTCCTCTTCGACACCGCTTTCCCACGCTATTACAAGCTCTCTGAGGGTGTTCTCATCGCTATTTTAAACCCTACAATCATGCCACCGCCTAAACATAAGCTAGATACTAACCGGTTTAGTCTGGCAATTTCATCATCCGATGACAAGATCCTCGAAGTCGGTTTCGCAAGAGACATCGGGTTCTGCAAGGCTGTCAGGAAGGACGGTAAAACTTGTCAGTCGTGGGTTGATGCCCGGAAAACCGAATTCTGTGACTTCCACATCGACATCCAAGTCCGCCGAACCCAATCGAAGCGAATGGGTGTGAATAACGGGACTGGAATGTTTGGGCCTGGAGGACGTTCAGCTCCACGGACTGGTTTCTTTGGAGGGAACGGGCATAAAGGCGGACAAAGCGGACTGAAACCAGACGGCGCGCAATACGATCGCACAACACAGTCTGTATATTATGTGGCGCCGGCGCCGTCCAGGAATCATAATGGAGGCCCCTATAGCCCTCATCCTGCTGCATTCGGCCGATCAGCAGTCAGCCTCATCGATGCCGATGATGATAACCTGTTCCTCCCCGCAGGGATGAATGGTCGGGGCATGGAAAACAAGGAAGAACGTCTCCGAAGACGTCTCGCCGAACAGCAGCGAGAGCGTGAGATCACCAAGAAACTCTCTCGCTCCCGAGGTGGGGGCGTAGGTGCAGAGTATTTACGAGTTCAAGTCGGCGGAGACGCATCTTCTACTTCCGCTTCAACACCATCAGTCCGACCTGCAGCGCAAGATGTGAAGAGATCACACTCAGCCAGTAGTCTGGGACTTACGAATTTGCGCAAGGCCGCGGCTATTCGGCTAAGTCCGTTAAAACGGGCGCACGAAGGCGACAGACCCAGCAATGTTGTGAAGAAGACGCGATTCATCACTGCCAACGGGATTAGGGAAGCTGGACGTGACAGTCTCGGAGGAGCAGATTCAGTAATCAAGAAGGATATGCAAGCTACATATGATGATGACGATGACGACGACCTAGATATTATCTAGGTTGGCTGTTATTTTTCTCCTCAACTGTCAAAGCTCAACATAGCAAATGTGTGCGTGGACAGTGGACGTGTTGAACATACAGTTAAGAGAAGGAAATGTTAAAAAGTAATGGATAATCTCAACTTGCTCTATCAAAAGAAAGGCTGGATTTTCATTTCTGTCATTCTTTTTTTTTTTTTTTTTGTTTTGTTTTGTTTCCTCTCGAGGAAAATGCGACAGGACCAGCTCTATTATCACGATGTCACGACATGAAATGCTTTGCATACTATTCATTCTCGCATCATTCACTATTTTTATTTGCCTTTTTAATGGCTTTGCCCTTTCCTTCTTTGTTCTTTTTTTCTTCCTTTTATTTACCCTGCAAGCCTCAACTGGTCCTGAATGGATTATATACATGAGCGCTACGAATTTGAACTTAAAAGCTAATATTACCTGAGGGATGACCTGTACCTTTCCTAGCTGGTCTATGGGATATATCAGGTTCTCGTTTATTATCCTCTTTTACGGTACAAGTACGATGTCTGCATTGAAATGGATCCAACGTAGGATATATTATCCTTGGTGGCCTTGTATGAGGTATTCCAGTAGGCCATATAGTTCCCAAGGGCTACTACGTACTACCTACACTCCGTTTCCTTAAGCCTGGACACTCTTAAACCTACGGCTAAGGATAAAAGTATGTCTTTTGCTTCAATTTCAATTTCAATTTTCACTTGGGATATCTAAACTAAGACCTATCTACCAGGACCATGGAAAGGCTGAGAGTGGCTTAACATAGAAAGAAAAGAAACAAGTTCTGGAAACAGCCAAACCCATGTCAAACACGCCCATAATCCTCCAATTGCCCATCCATACCCATAAACTCAGTCCCAGATCCACATAGAAACATGATAGGCCCATTGCAACAAAGGGAACAAAAAGAAAGGAAAACAGTATCAAAGGCACTAAATCAACAGGACAGAGAGATTAACGAAAGGAAACACTCTGGAAGGAAAGGTTATAAAAAAAACCCATCAATCATGAAATGATGAAGGATAATAAGAAAAGTAGGGGAATGACAAGGCAATAGCACTTGTGGGAGTGAAAGTTTAGTGTTAGTGATTCACGAAAGGCCTTGGAATTAGAACCGTGTTTAAGCAACAGCGGTTTTGAGGGAAAGATTTGGGTGAAAGTAGTGCGGACATTTCTCATCTCAGTCATGATGAAATGAAAGGTAACTCAAGCCAAGACAGATGTGGCCGAGGCTCTAGTTCCTCGAGATTTCTTCGTGGCAGGACCACCAGGGCTACTCACTGTCCCTGCATCCCTCTTTTTAGACTTGGATACTGCACCAGTAGGAACCTGCTTCTTCCTGAGCCAGCCATCAAATGGGCTGGCATGCTTCCGCTTTTGCTGCGAAGTCGTAGGAGTCTCATGATGACTGCTGGCTTCGTGTTTCTGTCGGGGGCGTAAAGAGCGGGTTGTCGCCCCAGGAGATGCGGGTGTCGCAACTGTAGATCTGGAATGGGGCGTCACGTATTGCTCTGGAGTCTTGGAATCCTCTTGATGAATATTCTCACTTGAGTCTTCCTGAGGGAGAACATGATCCTCGATGTCAGTAGCTGCCTCTTCGTCGGCATCACTTGCGTGGTTGTTCTTAGATTCCCGGCTGCGGGCGCTAGGGAAGAGCACGCGCGGTTTGATAGATGAACGGGTCAACGGTCGAACGTTGATAGGGATAGACGGGTCAATAAGATCGGGATGAGCTGCTAGAAGGCCCAGGTTGTCGTCATCATCATCATCACTCTGGCCATTATATGCATCATCTTGGAACTTGCGAAAGACTTTTCTACCTCGACTGAAAGGAACTTCTGTTAGAAAGTTGTTAAGAGAGTGGTGAAGCAGATAGAAAAAAGCTTACAATACGTAGACCATGCCGTCATCCCGTTCAAAAGCCTCTTCGACTTCCTTGTCGCGCTTCACTTCTTCAACCATACGTCGTCTGGAAGGGCGAACCGCAGAATTCCGGGTTACTGTAGCTGCAGTCTTCTCGTCAGGTTTCTTGTAGAATGGGTTCCCTTCGTGTTCATGTACTTCAGGGATTCGATCGCGGGAATCTGTGTATATTTCAATCCTAGTCCGACTTCCACTTGGCTCGTCACCGAAGCAGTCCAAGGAGAAGGCAGAAGGCTTCTTGCCCTTCTTGCCGCGCCCAGGCGTGGAGCTAGATGGAAAGAGAGTCCGCGACGCGGCTGAAACATCACCGACTGCCTTTTTCCTAGGAGTTTTGGCGGGTGTTGGCAACATTCCGTTCGTGATAGTAGTACGAAATTCGTGAAGAAAAGGCTGTTTCAAGTGTGTAGATTCTGAGTCAAAAGGATCTGAAGGGTTATTATTATCATTCACCGAACTGGGTGCGTTGTCCAGTGAATGCGTTGGGACGCAGCCACCTGGTCGACCTAATTGGTCCTTCCGCGGAGAGCCGTGAATTGATTCAGAAGGAGACAATGCTCCAGCCTCAGTGTCTCCCTGCTTCCTTGTGCCCTTGCGAAACTCTCGGGCTTGTTCATTAGGAAGACTGGGGGGTGGAGTCGAGCGTCGTTCTCTTGAACGCTGACTGGCTAATCTAGCAGAGTGACGAGGAGCATATGGTTCATATGAATCGTAACCCGGCCCATGTCGAGGAGTAGGAGGGATTCTGAGTTCTGACGGCGGCGGTGTCGTCGCCATTATGTCTGTTGGGATTCGATACCCCCTCTTCAGCCAGAATATCCCACTTTCCTTTCGTCTAACGTATGCAATTCTCAAATCCAACAGATAGATAGTGCAATTTGAGTCAGGAAGAGCGATTCGTAGTCTCAGGGGTACGACAAGAATAAGAGTTATTGGAGAAATCGATACTGTGGAACGAAGACGCCTGTATCTGACCGCGACTTTGTGTGGGACGCCAGTAACAGTATGCCAAAGTTTCAGGTGGTTCAGGGACCACGGCAACAACCGAGGAGAGCTGGGATGAGATAAAATAGGGATGAACCTCCTAGTTGAAATGAGAGAAGTATGATGACGGAGGGAGTGAGGTGAAATTGTCAATGATGGAGACAAGCGGGAGGAGCCAGAACAACCAGCCACCAAAATTGTCCGCTTCCCGGAAGAACTCAATTCGCTCTCGTGTTAATTAACTAGTTAACACTGCTCAGCTAGTCGTTCATCCTGCAGAATTTGGGAGATCCTCACCGATGATAAAATAAAAATAAGCATTCGTCTCGTATTAGTTTCTACTTTGCTGGAGACAAACCGAAAGTCACCTCTCCAGGATCCAGGTTGGCGACGCGTCCGACACGCGTACCTCAGTTCAGTTCCAGCGTTTCCAGCCACTGAACTACCACCACCACCCATGGCTGTTCGCAGCACGGCAGAGGAAATGGAAAATCTTAGACTTTCGGATTCAGACACAGATGATCTGCAGGGCTCTCCACCCGGGCAGCATGGCAAGGCATTTAACCAGAAGGTCTCTGACAAGGACAAATCCACATCAGGGTCCAGTCGCCCTCACGACAGCGAGACCCTGTTTGACCGTGAAGAGGCACGAGAAGCTGCCTTGCGTGATGAGCTACGGGCTATACAGAAGATAAATGAGGTTATTGAAGGCCTCCTCGATAGCCTAGATCGTGCGAAAGGCAATATGCAGGTACGATGTGCTTCAAAAGTCTATGGTTATGGCAAACAGCTGCTAATTTATGCCATTAGACCGTGTCTCGGACAGTTGACTCTGCCTCGACTCTACTCAATACTTGGACCCGAATCCTCTCACAAACCGAGCATAATCAGCGGCTGATCCTCGACCGCAATTGGCAAGGTGCCTCGCAAGATGTCATCGATATGGAGCATGAGGAGGTGCTGAGAAAACAGGAAGCTGAGCGCCGTGAACGGGAACTGCAACAGCAGAGGGAGGCAGCGGCTAGAAAGGCCGAAGAAGCAGAGAGGAAGAGGGCACAGGCAACAGGAACAACATCCAAAGGGAGATTGGGAACCACCAGAGGGCGAGTCCGCACCACGGGCTTGGGGAAAACATCGGGTGTTTCGCACTCAAGCACAAGCACCAGCACAACGAGAACAGCGACACGAGGGTCCACAACTTCTACGACTACACGGAGGCCGGTTAGTGGGAGCGGCATCGCAAGGGGCACTGGGATTGCACGCGGTCGGGGCAGGGTGTAGGAAGCATAACTTAATGACTTGATGGAATATCCTTGCATACATGATATCTATAGACTTGGGATAGGTCAAAAAAATATGAAGCTGCAATTAGACTCTTTCTGAAAAGATAATAATGGAAGGGCTGTCGCGCCAAGCCTCAAGACACGCGACGATATCATAGGTTATCCTTCGTCCCACCGCGACACTCCATCTACCTCTGTTTTAACATAACATGACAGTCAATATCACACTCGGAGAGCCGGCTAGACGAAATGGACTTTGCTCCCTACCAAGATGAATCCCCTGAGATTGAACGCGCCTTGTCACCTCCAGCTGCGAATCTCCGGTCACCGCGCGGCTCGCCTCCTGTCCAATATCCCGGCCATTTCACTGGAACAAATGGTGGTAGAACCACCGGATTTGGAAATACACATTTCGGGAGAGATGTAGAAGGTGGAAGGTTGAACTTGGAAGCTTTCGACACAAGCCTCCCTATTCGAGTGGACGTTGAAGCTATGCTGGCATACCTACTTCTTCCACCAGCTGGGAGTGTCTTCCTTCTCCTGGTGGAACATAAGAGCGATTATGTACGGTATGTGAAGGATATCATTCATTATATGCTGTTCGAACCGTTTCGGGATCGACTGAGATGGCTAATGGTGGTCCGTTGCAGCTTTCATGCCTGGCAATCGAGCATGGTCTTTACGGCCCTTTTTGTACGTATACTGTACTCGTTCTCTCGTCTTCATAACGTATAATTGACATTGTATCTTTTCTCTCAGATAATTCACCTTATACTTTCGTGGTCAAGTTTTCTTTCCTGGCTTCTATTTGTCTTTGATATCGGCCTCATCGCTTTTCTGAGCCTGCATGCTTACCGAGATGGTGAGTCTGGCCAGCCGAGACAGCTTCGCCTCAGACGAGAAGTTGCGTCCTAACCAAACTAGTCGATACTCTTGATCACTATGAAGCTCCATTCTTCGGCCGTCTTGCGAATTCATTTGTCGACGATGAGTAAGAATCTGCTCTCTGCCCGCGTTTGGATCAACGCAACTCTCGCCATGCTCAGATACCCTCATGCTGTTGATAATGCTGCCAATCGATACTTTGAGATGCGTTTCCTGTGGATCCATCCATTCCCAGTGTACTTGTCTGTCTGTTTCTGCTGTCTCTTCCATCTGATCTGTGTCTTGTGGCCTTGCTGACCTTTTGTCACGATAGTTGTACTTCTTCCTTATAGATTTTGGAGCATATGATCGACTTCAAGGTTCTTCTTCTTTTTTGTCTTTGGGAATCACGACTGTGTCTTGTAATGTGTCTACTTTATATCAATGCTGCTTTTTATTTTCCTGTAGGAGAATTGCAATGTCTCCACATTCTAATCCATTGTTTTGATGCACGACTGACATATACCTCCATTATTATTTCCATTTGTCCGTGAAGCCCTTCGTACTTTTCTCGGATAAAGTCCATCGAATGAGCGATTCCATGACCCAGGGCCAGGCAGATGTTGGATCTGATGGATCATACCATTGTTGGTCATGGTGATGAATTCACAAGCGGAACCTTCGTTCACTGAAGCAAGGGCTGCATTCTCTGCTGTTTGCCATGTACATTTACCTGGATTTGGATTTGCCACAGGATAGAACATAAACCTGTGCTCATTCTCTCATCCCCTCCTTCAACCAATACCCCTATTTCTGTTTCTTGATCTGTTGTGCTGATCTTCCAGGGCAGCCATCACTTGTTTTACAATTTTTCTGAACAGACAGTTGCATTATTTGACGTTTATGCGAAACAAGGTCACCGCGTACCTGTTTCGAAGCAATCTTTCTCTCGCCTTTCTGCTTCTTAGCCGGAGCTCTGCATTATTGTCTAGGCATCCCTTGACATTGACCGAGGAGTACTATTGTTCGCAGACCACCGACAGGGCCCTATCAATGCCAAAGCCCATAATTATACAAGATACAAGAAGGGAGAAGAAGGAACGAAATGTGCCAGGTCCAGCGCGTCATTAATAGCTGCGGCCACCGCAACGACCACGTCCTACTCACTTGCCACACCGAAAAAAGGCGGTCATTTCTTCTCGAGAATAATGTAGACCCCATAGTTCCCGGTGAAGATCCCGATCAGTTGATTGCGCCGGTTCCCGCGGTCGAACTGAGTCATAGCACGTCTCCACATAATGACAGCAATGACTCTGCTGCTGCCAGCAACAGTGATGGCTTCGATGCTCGTACGGAGCCGTACTGCGCCAATGCTATTATTCATGTCTTGGATTCGCCCAAGGGATTCAAGTGTATGGTTCCTAGATGTTTCACGGCGGATTGATCTTACCTTGGATGCTCGTCTGGGCAAAACTATGAAAACCGCACAGCTCATATCAATCTTGGGCTTTAGATGACGATCGGACGATGTGCATGATATTTGGCTTTTGTTCTGATTCACAATTTTTTTTCCGTCTTAGACTGTAGACGGATGTTTGTATCGTTATTTCTTCTGTCTTTCTTTGGCATCCCATATGTACCATATGCAGCTGCAAGGGAATTGAATTCATACTATAGTTTGATCAGTACGTAGATGTTATCCAGTCTAGATGAGAACTTCTTCCTTGCATCCTGTGCACTAATATTCCTTGGTCAAGAATGTACAGTAGGTTTTGTGTATATAAGACACCTCAAGCCAAAGCATAATGTTAACTACAGGACTTCCCTACAGCAAATACCGACACAGAAAGGAGCGTCAGTTCCATAGGCCATATGTGCGTAGTACCTTTTCCCTCTTTTCATATCTATGTAACATTTCAACCCCCTGCTCTTTCTCGTGGTTGATATATATTGCTGCTGCCAAACCCCTGATAACACTAGGACAAGATGACACAAACCAAGATAGACTCAAGGCAGATGGAATATAATTTAACTACCGGATAAAAAGACCAGGAAATGCTTCCCTGAATTTGTAATCGAAAGCTTATCAAACTATGCATACAATCAGAACAAGGCCAAAGGGATGAATAATAAGGGATATGGGATAATAGTATGGTCCCTTACTGATCCAAGGTTCAATGAAATGACATAAACGTGTATCTCATACCTGAGATAAATGATCATTGATCTCAGCGAGCCTGATGGCCTCTGAATTCGGTCTGTTCTCTGTTTGTGACAAATCGACTTTTTCTCGGTCGACGCCGAGTACGACTCCTTCATGCTCTTTTCTTAGACGATGGGAACGGACGAAAATGTTCATAATTAAAGCCATACTGGCAAATGCGACGTACTATAAAGAGAATAAGCGGACATGGCGAAATTAGCGATTTTATTTACAGCGGTACATGCGAGAGTTGTTGTCCCATTGAGACTGTGACATGGGGATCTGGAAGAAGCATACCATTATCCACACCTTTCTCAGTGATTCAAAATATGCCTGTCTGACGAAAACCTGTTTACTCGTCGGCATGGTTCCGATCAAGTTCACATTGACCATTGAATTATCACCGGTGAATCGATTGGCGAGTCTCTGGCCGATCTGAGCCACGAGGCCAGAATTCCTCGCGTCCATCTCATTCTGAAAGATCACGCCTCCAACAATGATGGAGATCGACGTTGCGATGGGCCGCAAAAACCCCATTGTCGCAGTGACGACGGCCGTATCTCGGACTGTCGTCGCAGCTTGGGTCGCAATAATCGGTACCTCTATGTTCATACCGACGCCGATACCAAGGAGGATTTCAAAGTTGAACAACTTAGTCAGGTGTTTCTCCAGGTCCAGATCAATAAACAAGCCAATGCCAAGCGTGAGGATCACTTGGGCGGCGTACATAACGGGCAGATATTTTCCAGTCTGCTGCATGAAAACCCCTGCAAAGACTGCTGCCAGAGAACACGAGACAACTAGAGGTAGCAGGTAGACACCTGAGATAAGAGCATTCGCGTTCAATACAGACTGAGTGTAGAGAGGCAAATAATAGGCAACTCCGATAAAGACGTAGGCGTTACAGGCAAAGACGCTGTAAGCAGCCACCGAAGATGGCTTGGAGAACAACCGTAATAGAATAATAGGGTTGCGAGCAAATTTCCATTCATTAACCAAGAATATGGCGATGGCTGCAATGCCAAATATGGTCAGACATAGGACTGTAGCGGACGACCAGGGAACCACGACATTCCCAAAATCCAGGCCAAGAAGAAGGATTAATGCGCCACCAACGACGAGGGCACTTCCAACCCAGTCAATGGCTTTTAGGCCAACCAAAACTGGAGTGTTGGTGGTTGGAACTTCCAAGCAGAACAGTAAGACGAGAAACACTATAGCGCCAACAGGAACTACATATGATATACCTTGGTTAGCAATTGCCAAATGAGATTAATTAAAACAATTGACCACTTACGGTTGATCCAGAAACACCATCTCCAGCTGATACAATGTTAGCTCTTGGAACTTGGCCTACGAATGTAAGTACACACTCACGACAAACGAGTAATAAAAACACCACCCAAGACAGGTCCAGCGGCGCTCCCAACAGCCCAAACAATCGACACGATAGCAAGATACAACCCCCGCTCTCTCAGAGAGAACATATCGCTGATGATGATGTTCACAATGATCCCCATGCCCGAGCCACCCAGACCCTGAATGACACGGCCGGCAATCAGAGCCTCCATACGCGGAGCCAGGGCACAGAGCAGGCTCCCCTCTAGGAATATCGCCAGGGAAATAAGTATAATCGGCTTTCGGCCCCAGATATTAGCCACTGAGCCCCAGATGGGGGTGACGGCCGTGTATGCGAGGATATAGGCGCTGCCAATCCAGATATACCCGGCTACCGACTGGAAAGAGCTCACGATAGTGGGCACAGCTGTTGTCACAATTGTGAGATCCAGAGCTGACATAGTACAGGAAATGCATAGAGATGTTATTGTCAGGAAGACCGAGGCACCTGAGCACGTAGAGACTATAGCAACTGGGGGGTTGATGGGAGAACACTCAGCTAAGTGGTTGAGTGCTGGCGCATCAGCTTCTCTGGGATGCTCGCTAGAAGAAGCATTAGTAGAGGCTTCTTCTTTATTCTGATCTGTACCAGATGTCATGTCCGATATTGCTAGTTTGGTCCTGCTGGAGGTGCATTCTTCGCGCAAAACAAGGCTGTGCATTGCTGACTCTGAGATGAGACGGAGAATCGGGCACCATGCTTCCGACCACAATAACAACAATAGCCCGGAATTTTGTGCTTCAGAATCCAGTTTACCTTAAGATTTTACAGATAATCCAAATAATCTGGATGATGAATGGCTCTGGTGAGGGCATTGTCGCCCTCGAGTATACAATGCAGAGCACAACAAGAAAGGCCTAAGAAATTGGGGCTATGTGTTTTGGGATCGTAGAAGGCTGATGGCATGGGCCGTCTTCGAGAGAGTCAGTGTTAGTTCAATCATTTCTCCAGATCTGGCGGGAAAGGGAAAAGAGAGCCGGCGCTGAGGAGCATCTACAAGCTGCAGTCTTACAATTTAGAAAATACCGTAGGGGCAGAACTGACAGTAACAGCTAGCTGCCACTCGACTAACTACCGAGGAAAAGATAGGAGAATAAAAACCAGCAGCTTTGAAGGACTCATACAGAAAAAGAAAACTCAAGAGAAAGGGTATACTCTCTCCTGACCCAAGCGTACATGAACAAAGCTCTCCCCAGACAGATAGAAACATCAAATTGAAGCCCAGGAAAATTAATGCGAACATTAAGCAGACCAAGATGCCAAGGCGTAAATCGTAAAACACGTTGGTATTGCCAGAGACAAATAGAACCATTGCGGTAATGAATAAGGAGGGAAAATAATGAAGGAATATAAAAGGGTATTTGCAAGAACATAACGCAAGGTTCTCCATCCTGGGATCATGGCCCATGGACTCATGATTTTAGGTTGAAAGTGATAGAACGAGTAAGTAGGTCACCTACATAACCTGCAGATAGTTACTAGGCACCAAGCCCGGACGGCCGCGGACACCCACAACTTCCGCTTCCCACCATCCATCGTCCTGGAGTCTGATAACCGCCAGCGTGTCTCCCTTGGAGAACCCCAGCTCTTCGGGTATAGCGGCAGTGTAGCTGTACATTGCACGGGCTATAAATGTTCAAGTTAGAAGAAAGTAAACAGCGGCTTCATTTGGCCATCGGATAAAGAAAACAAGGCAAAGGAACCTACCAAAGTGAAGAATCGGACGTCCATCACGACTGTATTGTCTCCCAGGATCGGCTACAGCAAGAGTCCTGCTCCTTGCCCTTGTACCCTGGGCCCCCCCATCTGCGCCATAGTATGAAGACATAGGTCTACCACTTGCCTGCCTTCCTCTGGCAGCATATCCATCAAAACTACCACCATACATGTCGACTTGATTTGACAGCTGAAGCTCCATCCCCCCAGCACTGGACGGTCGGGCTTGCTGCCTAAATTGCGGCTGAGGTGACACAGCCCGTGAGGCAACTTTGGGTGAGTTTCTCCGAGAGTAATCGTGAGAGGAATATGCCACATCGCTGGTCCGTTGTGGGGCAATGGCTGGACTGGGCGGTTGACTGTAACGGCTCCTGACACTGTTCGACTGGTATGAGCCTTGGGTTGGGCTAGCAGCTCCACTATACTGGCTCATTCGAGTTTCTGAGCGGGGAGCTACCTGAGGACTGGCACTTCGTCTAGGGATAGGTGATCTGGAACGAGGGACTTCCTGGGTTGGACCATTATTTCTGGTAGCTAGCCGCGAAGTCGAGCCATCATTGGCGCTCCTAAACATACTCTGTGCCTGACCGATGTATTTCTGCGTTGTCTTCTGCATTTGTGCGGCGGTAAACGCGGGTTGAGGTGCATCAAGACGCTTAATTGAGGAATCATTGTAGGCTGGGGGTGGAGTTGCTGCAGCAGTATTAGATGTAACGGGTGGTACCGGCGTAGCAATTCCATGATATCGGTCAGCAGAGACTCGAGTGCTTGATTGCTTTCCAGCACCTTTCAAATCAGCCAGTGCACGTGCAATGGGGTCGAGTTCGTCGTTTGCGCTCTTGGTCGATTGTGAGGCTTTTTTCGTTGTTTGTGCATCTGGGGACGCAACATCGAAGACGTTATTACCAACATTTAACTGGAAGTTTGCCCGAGGATCCGCCGGCTCCACGGTTCCACTGGCTGCATCATCATTTACAGTCGGTCGTCGAGGACGTGGGGCCTTTACGGGGGTGGTTTGTTTCGAAGAGGCATCCCAAGTATTGCGAGATGGCGCCCGTGATGTCGCAGGCTGTCGGTCTTTCTCATGCCGACTTTTACGGCGGAAAGGACTGTTGCTGAAAAAGGCGCTTCTTCTCTTCTGGACCTGCTTTTCAGGACCCGCGTCCGGCTGAGGTGCAACGTTCGTAGTTTTCGTCGGGGAGTGCCTTGCGCTGACTGGTTCCTGGCTAGAAAGAGATGTTCTATTTGAGCATGCGCTCTGGGAATCTCGGCTTGAAGGCCGGTACGCGCTGGTAGCTGAGCTTCGCTCAGACGGAGGCCCAGCGCGACAGAACATTGTCATACCATCTGCTGGATATGCATTATGGGGTACGGCTGCAATTTCACCGTGTTGGCTTGGATCGTAATTCGGAGGCAGTTGTCCACCCCGCCGGAGGTCCAAAGGAGGAGGCTGTCTCGTGGTCGTCTTTGGAGCAGCAATTGGAGCTTCCTTGGCTGGGGCTGCAGAGCGAGACACCATTCCAACCTCGGCTGCTTGGTCAGGAAGCTGACTCTGAGTATGTTGGGCAGCTCCATGGACATCGAGAGGCGGCTGTTTGCTTTGCTTTTGCGAAGTGGCTGCATTTTCTCTGCCTGACACAGAGGAATGAGGTGCAGTTCGTATCTCATTTTCATAGCTAGGCGGCGGGAGAGGCTGCTTGGCAGGCTTTTGTGGAGTGATGGTAGCTTCTCTGCTAGAAGGCGCGGTTGAGGGGCTACCATGACCCATTCTGGCCGCAAGCTCAGACTGCGGATCATGATGAGATTCGTACGTCGATGGCTGTGGGGAAGAGCTGCGAAGCCCTGAGTTGATGGCCCTTTGGAACTGGGCTGCAGAAAATGGTCCATCTTCTTCAGATATCTCCGAACTTGAATCGGTCACATCGCCTCGGGTGAAATCTATAAATTTTGGCGGATCTGGAATGTCACTGCCTGTTCCCCTTTCTTTGATGAAGTAAGCAATGTCCTTTTCGACTTCGCAGTCTTCAAGAGAAAGACGGATCTTCTCGCAAGACTAGACTTGAGTTAGCAGCGTCGCCTCCGTTGGACAAAGGATGTACGCACAGCATCATCACTAACACAAACAGTAGACGCAATGTTTGCATACGTCCAGAGGCTGCTTTTCGTAAAGTCCAGTCTCTCCTCTTCGAGATCTTGGAATTTCTACAGCTTCCATTAGCCGTCTCCAGGCAAAATTGGGTTCAGTGGAGACATACGTCGCATGCGGCTTTCCATTCCCTGTTCCATCGTCCGGTTGTTTCTTCGAGGATTTTCACGGCCGTCTCGTATTCATGACTGTTAGAAGCAAGTTGAATCTGTGTCTTCTCAAGCTTCGCTTTATTTTTACGCTCCTCCTGGCCCATAACCATGTGCCCTTGTGCAAGATACCCCTTGATTCTCAAACAATCTTGCTCATATCGATCTCGAGTCTGTGAAATTTTAGCAATCTCACTTTGACCCAGCGAACAGAAAGACGTCGAGCCTACCTTATTGACTGCCTGTGTTTGCTGTATCTTTGTCTTCAAGAGGCGTTCGATACCCCCTTGCACAATCTTCCTTCGCTCTTTCAATCCACCGGCAAAAGCGACTAGAGGTTCTTCTAGTTCTCGTTTCATTTGCGATGCAATCGCAGCGTGTGCTTTGGCCATGGATTCTGTTTCACCGCGGACGACATCGAGGGATGCGCGAAGGGACCCAGATTCGCATGATCCGAAGGGTTTCCGACAGAGCGCCAAAAGTTTTCGGGAATATTCATCTTCGATAGCAGCTCGAGCTAACATGATATACTTGTAAGAAGACCAGATTGTATTGCACCAAGGCAAACAAATGGGAAGGAAACTCACTGCTGTAGAACGACTTCAGCTCATCACAAGTCACTTTTGAATTGTGCATACGCTCTAGCATTGGTATAACACCTGCATCATCTTTACCCCAGAAGTTATTGGCAACTGTATTGAAGAAAACGTTAGTTTGTTCGAATCCTTGTAGACTAGGTACGTATTTAATGGAGCAAGGCCGGCAAGACATACAGGACAAAGAGGCCCCTGGCCCCTCTGCAACTGTGCCAGGCATTGTTTCCCACTGAGGATGGAATAATGCCGTCGAGCTTCCGCCAGCGTATGCTCCAACGGTAGTTCAGCTACAGGAAACGAGGACCAGCAAAGAATAAAGTGAGGAAGAGAGAGAACGAAGATAAACAATTAAACGAGTGCTAGATCTATCTCTGTACTTGAAACTCAACAAAGAGGGATAATAGCATAAACAATGGGCTGAATAATACTGATCAATGAGAGCAGAAAGGCAGTCCGGGGGTGGTTGGAAGAAGCATATTGCTGGAGAGGCTGGTCGACAGCGACCAGGATGTTTATGGCTGGGCGTCACTCGGGGCAACCACGGTGATCCGCGCACGTCCGCTTCAGCTCTGCGGGCGCTTCGCATCTTGACACGTCCAATAACCTCCAGCTTGCTTTCGTTTGCCTGCCAGCCAAGGATACAGTTGCACTGTCGAGTCCCATTAATATATGAGGATTGCTATGATGCAGCAGACCGTGGATGGCACTGTACATATCCATACTAAGGTATCACAGCAACCGGAACGACCATTAGATCATCAGTCAGGGCGCGACGACTCGCCACACAACGTTCTCATGTTGGGCATCAATATTAAATTTGATAGCATGATCTAACTGCTGTTTACAACCTCCTTTGTCCTGGATGTCCCAATTTGGTTGATAATATGGAGAAGTCGGATTGGAATTGGTGGATTGGCTTGTCCGAATGGATAAACAGCGCTGTAGACCTTCACAGATGCCCGGCAAGTCAACTGACGGTGGACGTGCGAAAAGCCAGCCCCTTATCATCCAGAAAAGTAACTACTAGGGGCTTCATCAGAAATCTCACAGGCGCAGACTCGTTTCGAGGCGACCAGTATATATCACGTGACAAACCCGGGACATGGGTCGTGAACAGACTCGTTGCTGCTGTTTCGCCTAGGAGAGTTGGAAGCGCGACGTGTTGTTGAACCGTAGCAGAGTAGAAATAGACCGTAATAAAAGTGCCATCCACTTGAGACTTTGTGTGTGACAGTTCTGCGGCGTCTACTGCGTCGGTGCTGCTGCACAGCGGCATAGTTACCTAACTAACTTACTCCCAACTTAGCTAAGCCAAGCTAGCCTTGGGCCTCGCTGGCCACCTTCCACTGATCCTCACTTCTTCCCCATCAGACTCTCATCTCAGCCTACAGACATCCCTCATCCTTCTTCGCCCATTCTCTGCACCGTTGCTCTACTTACTCATCGCTCGATCCTCGGTCGCTCGCAATAACTGCCACTTGCTGCCTAAATATTTATCCGTTCCCCCCGGAATTCCCTACCTCCCCATAAAATTCTGTCTGTGAGGTTCGGTCAAATGATCGCGTCTCCTAGATGAACTTCCCTCCCCCTCCCCCTTCTTCCCAATCGTCGATTGCTCCTGGCACCGATAAGTCTTCTTCGACAAGATCTGCAAGATCTCAGCAGTCTATTTGGGGTTCTTCCGCATCTCAGTCGAACGTCCGTCGGGGTTTGACGCCGCTTGCGACATCCAACCTTTCCTCATTCTCCTCTGCCTCTTCGCGGGGCCCGCCGCAGTCGAGCAGCCCTGGTCCTGGTATCTCGACCTCGTCTCCTTTGACATCCACTTTCTCTGCCGTTCTGAGTTCATCAAGGAACTTCCCTGGTGGCCGGAACGCACCTTCTCCCGCCAACACACCCGCACCATTTGCCTCTCTACATTCTGGCTTGCAACTACACCAGCAATCCGGGCAGCCCGTCTCATCCCCTAAATTGAGGGCCCACACTCCGTCGTCGGGGCCTAACTTGGCTTCCACAACGAGCTCAGTCACGGGTGGTGGAGGTACCGGGGGAGGTGGTGGTGGGACGGGTTCTTCCAGAGGCGTCGCCTTCTCTCCGCTATCGTCCGGCAGAACTGTTAACTCTCCCACAGGAATTCCTTCCGATAAATCCCACGCTAGCCAGTCGTCTCTCACTAAAATATCGGTCGCTCAGGTCTTCCTCCTTTTAGATTCCATCACCGACAAGGAGGGCAAAGAAAAGTGGGAAACTAAAGCCGCCCAGATTCACAAGGTAAGTTCGGAATTTCCCCAGAGGAATTTATTATTTCCCCCCCCCATTATCATTTCTGACGGTCATGTAGCTCGTTGAGTCAAACGGAATGGAGGTCTTTTCCAAATATTTTCGCCGTCTTCTTACTGGCAATGCCGGCCAGATCTTTCCAGGAACCAATAAAACCGTAGAGAATGCGGGCAATTATCCTCTCTTGATGCAAGAGATGCAGAAGATATCTCAAGATATAGACCAAGCCCAGAAAATTGCCGAGACTATTGATTCCTCTGAGGGCGACATCTTCCGCGATTTCGATCTTTCAACGTTCTTGGATCACTTCAAGCTTGACCCTGTCGCAAAAATTGCACTCGCACTTGCCTTCAAAACAGCCAACAAATCGGACCTGCGTGCGAAAGGTAAGTCGTTCTCGCTAACCGATGTCTCGTCACTTGATGCTGATTAACGTAGCCGATGCCATTATTTCGAATTCTATTACGCCTTTTTTGCAGAGCCTAGCCACCCCTATCGAAACTAACAAGGATTACAAGCCATCCTTTATCGGAATGACTATCGAGCGCTTCATATTGTATCCACCTCGTAATTTTACCGACGACGTGAAGGCCAAGTTGGTATATGCGGCTAATTTGCGCTACCAGAAATTGGGTGTAGAGATGCCCTTCGAGATATCTTCTTCCTTACAGATGTTCAACTTCATCAGTCCAAGGTATACTCTAGTTCGCCAGCTGCACTCGAAGGGCCCCAAGGCAACCGCGAACCCGGACGCTGTGAGCGAGATTATGAATTCAGCTGGCCCAGACAGCTGGAGTGAAGAACATATTGCGAATGCACTCCTTTTCATGGTCCTCTCGCAAAATTGGCGACAGTACTCGCTGGAGACTTTTCTTACCACCGTCCAGTCTCATTATGCTGGTAAACGACCCAATTGGTCGCTGCTGTTTCGACAGTTTGACCGCGAGGGCTTAAGGATAGATCATAAGCAGTTTGCAAAACTGTATGCTGTTTTCTTGGCGACAGCGAAGGAGGATTCGAGCTTAGATCTTCAAAGACTTTGGGGTGGGGACTGGGAACATCGTGATACTCAGATGTCTTTCTTGACAGCCTTCATCGTTTCGAGAACTGACGTATCCAAAATTCCCAACCTTCGCGCAACATTTCCTGAAAATTTCTTTGCCGATGGTCCGGAGGTTGTACGAGAGCAAGGAGAGCGTGCTCTCAAGTCACCTTTGAGGTCGCTAGATGCCGTGAAAGCCATATTTGATCTTGCACTGTTCTCCCAGGCTGCGTGGGCTGCCACGGAAAGCCAGCTTCTTATTAAAGCAGTTGTTCAATATGATCTCCCTGTTTTCCTATGTTCCGCACTTGCTCTCCCCCAACCCTGGACGACTGTCCAGCAGAGCTTTCTTCTACGGACCCTCATTGTCTTCACTTTGAAGCAAGAGGAGGGCTATCAGTTAGCGCTTTATGGAGCATGGATGCAAGACAGGCAGTGGGTAGCGGAACAACTCTTTACTACATTTACCCAGGATCCTACTTCCACAGCTGCCATATATGAACACGCCACCGAGTTTGGCTGGCTGGATTACCTGCTCGGATTCACGAATGGACTTGCTATGGATCTCGCTTGCTTAGCCCATCGCAAGGGCCCATTTGATCTTGAAGGATGGGTTCGAAACGCTGCGCAGAAGGGGCCCATGGATATGGGCAGCTTACTCTCAAAATTCTTGAGGATCAAAGCGGAAGACGAACTCCATGTCCAGAGGAAGGAGCAGCCCGCTCCGCAAATGGTTAGCCTTTCCGTGAAGACAGTGTACACCCTGCTTTCTGTGCTGGAGGAGTACGTAGGGGACCGTGAAAATCTCACCCCGGTACAGCGACTCTGCATTCAGACATACCCGCGGCTGATTAATTATGACGAAGGCTTCGACGAAATCATCGATGCTAATGGTGAAAACGGAAATGCATTGCCGGAAGCTATTGACAAACAGATGCAAGAGCTATTCGGCAAGATGTACCATGAGGAATTGTCATTGAGAGAAATGTTGGAGCTTATGAGACGATACAAGACTTCGAACGATCCTGCTGAACAGGATCTGTTTGCGTGCATGGTCCATGGCCTCATCGACGAGTACCACTGTTATCACGAGTATCCGCTAGAAGCTTTGACAAAAACGGCAGTCATGTTTGGTGGTATTATCAATTTTCGGCTTGTTGACGGTATCACCCTGAAAGTCGGCTTGGGTATGATATTGGAAGCTGTGCGTGAGCACGAACCGCATGATCCGATGTACAAGTTTGGTGTTGAAGCCATTGAACAGCTGATCAATCGCCTTCCTGAGTGGGTGGGCTTCTGTCACCTTCTTCTGCAAATTTCAAGCTTACAGGGCTCTCCGATCTTTCAGAAAGCCGAGGAAGTTCTTCGTGAGCAAGGCAATCAGATCGGAGATCCTGAGAGCACACGGCCCGGGGATCTTGGCGTGCAGATCAACGGTAGTGTCGATGGTTCTGCGGCAGATGGCACAGTGCGCAGGTTCCGCTCGGTTCACGTTGGCCCTCCTCTCAGACCGGAGGTCTACGAGGATCCCGATGAAGACGTACAGGATAAGATTCTTTTCGTGTTAAACAATGTATCGGAGCAGAACATCGAAGAGAAGCTGCGGGACCTCACGGATGTACTTCGTGATCAGCATCACCAGTGGTTCGCTTCTTATTTAGTGGAAGAACGAGCAAAACTACAGCCAAACTTCCAGCAGCTCTATCTCGACCTCCTAGAGCGCATCGGCGACAAAGTCCTTTGGGCTGAAGTTCTCAGGGAAACCTATTTCAGCGTTGTCAGGCTGCTGAATGCAGAAGCGACTTTGACTTCTTCAACTGACCGTGGACACCTTAAAAATCTCGGCGCTTGGCTTGGATCCTTGACAATTGCCAAAGATAAGCCTATCAAACATAAAGATATCTATTTCAAGGGTCTTCTTTTGGAAGGGTTTGACACCCAACGCCTTATGGTTGTCATCCCATTCACATGCAAAGTCCTAGTCCAAGCTAGCAAGTCCACTGTGTTCAACCCTCCGAACCCTTGGTTAATGGATATCCTGTCCCTCCTGATGGAGCTGTATCATTTCGCGGAGTTGAAATTGAACTTGAAATTTGAGATAGAGGTCCTGTGTAAGGACCTTGATCTTGACCATAAAGAAATTGAACCGTCTGTCATAGTGAGAGATCGTTCAGCCCATGCCGAAGAGGCATTGGTGACGGCAAATATTCCCGAGGGACTTGAAGCGTTTGACGATATGGCTATTACGAGCATCAACCAGACTGTTCGGAATGAAAGATTATCTCCGGCGGCCATTCTGTCAACGCTTCCGAGTCTGGATAAAATTCTCGTTCTACCATCGTCGACAGGCAGCCTGATTGATCCCAATATCCTTAGACAGATTGTCCATACTGCCGTGGAACGTGCTATCGCGGAAATCATTACTCCTGTCGTTGAGCGTTCAGTTACTATTGCGTCGATATCGACAGCTCAGCTCATATCGAAAGACTTCGCAATGGAGCCTGACGAAGAGAAGGTGCGCCATGCGGCCGGTATCATGGTTAGGCAACTTGCTGGTAGTTTAGCTCTCGTAACTTGCAAAGAGCCTTTAAAAGTCAGCATGACGAATTATATTCGGATGATCCAGCAGGAATATTCTGACCAGCCCATGCCCGAAGGCCTGATCCTAATGTGCGTTAACGATAACCTTGATGCCGCTTGTGGGATTGTCGAGAAGGCAGCAGAAGAGAAATCATTCCCTGAGATCGAGAAGGTCATCGAACCCCAGCTAGAAGCACGCCGACGCCACCGAGCTTCTCGACCTAATGAACCATTCATGGATGCATCTATCAATCGCTGGTCTTTCTTTATCCCAGAACCGTATCGACCAGCTCCTGGAGGTTTAAACAAAGAACAGTTGGCGATTTATGAAGACTTTGCTCGTCAATCCCGTGGTGCAGCAGCCGCTCACGTACCAAATGTTTCCACGGACTCTGGTCGGCAGGTCCCTGATCTTCTCCAAGAATCCTATCCCGCGATCCCTAACCTTTCTACCCCTGCCGAACAGCCTGCTGTTCCGCATCGGACTGCTCCAGTCCAGGATGCCCGTTTGCCACAGTCGGCCGTCGTTGGCGGACAGCCTCAGTTGAACGGATTCCTTGACGCACAAGGCCCAAGGGACAAAGTGGAAGGCATCGTTTCCGAAATTCAACAGGCGGCCCGGGCCTCTTCTGAGGATCATGTTAGGGACCTCGGCAGAGACAGTGCCGTTCTCCAGGTGTATAATCAGGCCTTACGCACCATCCTCTCTTCTCCAAATGGCGAAGAATTGGCCCGCCTGACATCTCTGAAAATATGTACAAGTTTGTATTCGCAGACGCCTGGTTCGCTTGAAATTGAAGTCCTTGTGCATTTTCTGGCCAAATTGTGCGACATGTCTACCCTTGTCGCTAGGTACACATGGGCTATCCTCTCGGAAGTTGATGATGAACAAATGTTCAATATCCCTGTTACGGTGGCCCTCCTGGACGCTGGACTTCTAGACATTCGTCGCGTGGACATGATTCTCACTAGACTTATCCTTCAAAAGAACACAGGTGCATTGGAAGTCCTCGCCAGCCTGATGGATCGCGTCTTGTTCGTCGATGAACCAACTGCTCTCAGATCTGACTTTTCCGGTAGCTTGGAGGCGATGAGTCAATGGCTTTCAGAAGACTCGAGTCTTACTACAGCCCAGGAAATCATCCGCAAGCTCCACGAGTCTGGTATCCCCGAGGTAGTCAACCCTCTTCTCAGTGACAAGGCGCGGTCGAAGCGAGATCAGATGGAGTACGTCTTCAGTGAGTGGATCGGTATTTACAAGTCTCCTGGTGCAACGGAACGTACCTACTATTCTTTTCTCAAAGATATCCACCAAAGACAGGTCATGAACAACCAAGAAGATTCTGCCCTATTCTTCAGATTGAGTATTGATATCTCAGTTGCTATGTTTGAGCACGAGTCGCAGAACCCCAATGGTAGTCTTGATGAGGCGTTCCTTTACATCGATGCTCTCGCGAAACTGGTTGTCCTGCTGGTCAAATTCCAGGGTGATAGCACGGGCGCTGTTAAAGCCAGCAAATCTTCATATCTCAATTCGATCCTGTCACTTCTTGTGCTAGTTTTAAATCACCACCAAGTCATGCGAGGCGAGGCTTTCAATCAGCGAGTGTTCTTCAGGATGTTCTCAAGCATTCTTTGCGAATATTCGATCAATGGGTTGCAGCATAGCAAGAACCACCAGGAAATGATGTTAGCATTTGCCAACAAATTCTTATCTCTGCAGCCTAAGTATGCGCCAGCGTTCGTCTACGGATGGTTCTCCTTGGTATCCCATAGGATTTTTATGTCCGGGATGCTTAACATGCCGGAAAGGGCTGGCTGGGGCCCTTACTGCGAGATCATGCAGGCTCTCCTTTCCTACATTGGCGAGCAGCTCAAGCCCGCAGCGATCACATACGTTGCAAAAGATTTGTATAAGGGGGTCCTTCGGATACTGCTGATTCTGCATCATGATTTCCCTGAATTTGTTGCCGAAAATCATTTCCAATTCTGCAACGTCATCCCTGCGCATTGCGCCCAGCTTCGAAACCTAGTGCTCAGCGCCTATCCGTCGTCGTTCCACAAACTCCCAGATCCTTTCAGAGAGGGTCTAAATTTTGAACGCCTCGAGGAGATGCGGGAGGCACCAAAGATCGCTGGCGACGTCGTCGCTCCTCTGCAAGCGGCGAATGTCAAGAACGCCGTTGACTCCTTGCTTCAGGGAAGCAATGCGTCGGAAGCGTCGATCCACCATATTTGTGAGGCCGTATACAATCCTGTTACAAAGGAGACCGGCCTCTTCTATGCCCCAATCAATGTGAATGTCGTGCTCCTCAATGCTCTAGTTTTATACGTCGGGCAGGGTGCTGTGTCCGCCAATGCCTCGAAGGGTAATACTCGTGCCGTTTTCGACAACTCACCTCACTCAGCCCTGTTGGAGAAGTTAGCAAAAGCCCTTCGACCTGAGGGACGGTATTATTTGCTAAGTGCCATGGCAAACCAGCTGCGATACCCAAATAACCATACCTACTTCTTCAGTTTTGCGATCCTTCGTCTGTTTGGGATGGAGTTCTCTGAACAAGATGAGTCTGGCATCCGCCAGCAGATCATTCGAGTGCTTTTGGAGCGACTTATTGTCCACCGCCCCCATCCATGGGGCTTGATTATCACTCTGCAGGAACTGCTTCAGAACCGAAACTACACTTTCTTCCACCTACCATTCATCCAAGCTGCTCCTGAGGTTAGTCCTTTCCATATACATAGTATAATGTTCTGACAAGCTGCTGACTCCTATTCTCTTCTCTTTGCAGATTGGTCGTCTATTTGATGCCCTTCTTCAACATATCCAACAGCAAAACCCAAGAGCGTTAACTTAGGCACCCGAACAAAAAGTTGTCTTTTTCTACCCGCTTCTTCTCATCATTCCACCAGTGATACAGGACGATATATTTGCGTGATGACTCTTTGCATTTTGTGAGGCACATGTCGTACGGGTGCTTTATCAGCGTGTTCATATGATGGGTATTTATGTCGTTCCTATTCTTCAATTTCGTGTCGGTTCTTTCTTTGTGCTTCCTCGGTTGGGTCATGGGAGTGTTACGAGTATCAGGGATTGTCAACATTAAGCTTCGTCTACTTGCATGGACAATAAGATTGTAAAATCACAATGCAATTAATATCAGCCTGTACAGTTGCTTGATCTACAAACAGTGTCTCAATTGTCAACCATGAACAGCCCGACTCAATCATCCGTTTCAGTCTGTTGAAGCTATACGGTGCCAAGACCAGCTACTAGGCCAGATAAAGCACAATATTGAGACAGTAAGGACTGACTGATTAGACAACTACGGGGCTATAACTATAAGGCGGTTAGATTACTCGTTGATAGCTCTTCTCGATCAAGTTACCGACTCCGTTCGTATAGATTCAACATACTCATTCCAACACCACATGTCTCTCTGTAGACAATTCAAGATAATAAAGCAGAGTGCCGGAAAGGCTTTTGATTCACCATCTTCATCACCAAATCCGAACCGATCTCGCCATTCTCATCCAACAGATGCCTGAAATTCTCATTATTAGCCAACAGCCGCGACTCGCAGGCAACGTAATGGATCACTAAATCCCTCAGTTGGGATTTTCCACCAGGCTCTTCCCTCCCAGTACTCTTGTATGTATACTCGAGAAGATCAAGAATACGCTTTGCATTCTTGTTACTCAGTTTGAAGTTTCTCAGATCGCGGTGCAACGATCCGAGAGCTTGCATTCGCAATTTGTCGATGAGATATCGCGTGGCAAATACATATATTTTAGCATGGGCCAAAAAGTCTGGGTTGGGAGATACTGTTGCCAATTTCGCGAAGGCGAACCCTCGTCTTGATACGAAGTCATTCCAGAGGCCATTGTAGGGATGTAGGATCCTGGGTTTTGGAGAATCCTCATCGAGATCAGTATTCTGGTCAAGTATACCCTCTAGCGCGACCTCAAGTGTCTTCCTCGGGCTGTTTGGTTGACGTTTACTTGGCTTCTTGATGTCCTTGCCTTTGAAAATAAACACAGGCAAACCTTTCAGCGCGCTTTCCTCGTTGTCGCCATCCACATAACCCGGTGTGACGTACTGACCAGTGTATGCGTACTCGCAGAATGATATGAAAGTGTCGACCTCAGTGTCTTTAAGAACGGCGCAGCGGGACGTAGACTCTTCCATCTGGCCGTTGTTCATCAAGGCGTCCAGGGGTCTTGACAGGCCACTAACCAGACCCGCGTGGATTGACAAGCAAGTACAATCAGGCCCTACAAGAAAGTTAAATTGATGAGACATGATTATGCTAAAAAAATGTCAGCCTATGGGCAAATGTGAGTTGGATTAAGTTGCGGACCTTTTATAGTTGGGCATTTTAGACTCGTCAGGGGCTGGTTGAAGCGCTCTGAGGCTTGCTACTCTTTCAACTGGATAGCAGCGATGATATAACCTTGGATTTGTGCAATCAGCATTGTTTTCTTCAAGATCAAAGGGGGCGTTGGACGGTCGCTTGGGAAACGAGACAGGTACCTGGTAGTCGATAACTTGCCCTTTGAAAATTACCCTAAGCCCTATACCCTAAGCCCTACATAATATTCCGGTCCATGACGTCAGGGGCTTTGCCTTGGACAGCAATACATTTGTACACCCAACGCGCCCATGGGTACTGCTGTGCTCCGTTCAGTTTCCTCCATTCAAACACTGACAATTAAAAATGGCAAAATCACAATACGCAGAAAATGATGGTACAAGTAGGAAGGGGTCCTCCCTCCTTAGAGCCGTGGTAAGTGTCGCGGTTCCGTACATTTTGAGCTGCGGATTTAACGGATGCAAATAGGGCGGCCTTTTCTCGAAAGAAGCATGGAGGGTGTACCTAAGTACCTTTCTTTTTATCAGTACTTCTACCCTCTTACTATGTGTCTCTGTTATTGCATATTGGGTGTTCTACACCAGATACATCCCACAAATCGGACTTGAGCGCGTCGTGCATTTGCAGTTTGGGTAGGCATGGGTATTTCCTTGATGATTACCAGCCCCTATCCAAACAAATGAAATTAAGTCCTGGCTAATATAAAATTGTTACACGCTTCTATAAACAGTGATGGTCATCCTTGGGGAACTGCACTGATCGGCTCAGAGCTGGTCTCTCTCCAGCCGTATGACGTGAGTGTAAGATTACAATTGCCTCGTACTCCTTCGAACCTTGCAGCTGGAAACTTCATGCTGGACTTGGCTCTCTTATCACATCCTTTGGATATTTCCACGGGGAAAGGGGCGAATGTCTCTACAGTTCCTATGGTGCGATCTCGCCGTCCTGCTATTCTTACCTACGCCTCTCCCCTGGTGGATACGGCGAATAGACTCTCTTATCTGCCCCTGTATGTGGTCGGTTGGCATCGTGAAGAAGAGATTTTAGACGTGCAGATGATGGAGCAAGTTGAATTTTCCCGTGGGTGGCGCAATTTGCCCGGTAGTCTGCGTCTTCGGGTGGAAAGTGATGAGCGGATGCAGATCTACAGTGCGAAGGTGGTGTTTAGGGCGAGATTCACGGGTCTGAGGTACCATATATGCGTCTATTTCTTACAATCGTACCATACTAACATAACTAGATGGGTTATGTATAACTGGAGGCTCTCATCTTTTGCCATTTTCAGCACCCTTTTCTGGGGCATTTCGGTGTTATCAGCAGGCGCCGCCTGGGCCTTTCTTGCTTTCATTTTTGGCAGCAGGACGGAAAGGCATACGAAATATGACAAGAGACGGGATCGTGATAAGTCTGAGTCCCCTATCAAAGAAGAAACGGATCATGAAGCAGTCAATCCACATTCCGTCGGGCCTACAATCAAGGAGGACGATTTAGCGGAACAACCGAGTGTTTCCCCGACAAGTGAGGCAGATGATGAATATGATAGTGCAGGAGAGGGCCAGAGTACCGACGTCCATGGTGAGTTCGGTGCTGGAACCGGATTCGAGAGCCCTGGTGCTAGAAGACTTCAACGACGAAGAAGTCATTTCCAAGAGGAGCTCTCATAGGATTTTTGGCTTATTTTTGTCTTTTCAACATGCATATATAGGCATTTGCTATCTTATTTAGATACCCATCTTGTTAACTACTCTACTATCATTACTAAACGTAGATCTTGATTGACGGTGGTGGAGCAACTCCGATAAATTGCGCCATGGAAAGGCGGGGGCAGTCAACTTAAAAGAAAACCTCGAAATATCCACTTCTTCTCTTCGTACGCCTTGATAGATAACACGATCCGCGATGCATATCCTAGTAAGTGGCCTCTTTTTACTCTAGCTATCTTTGGACTTGATTTTGTAAACTTACGACGTGTCTTCCTTGTACTCACTTCCACTGGTTTCCAGGTTGTCAACGACGACGGTCCTCCGTCAAACCAGTCGTCGCCCTATGTCCATTCCCTCATCCACTCCCTACAGTCCGCTGGACATACGGTTTCGGTTGTTCTTCCTCATCAGCAGCGATCATGGATCGGTAAAGCGCACATCGTCGGCGCATCCGTGAAACCAAGTTACTTCCGACCCGGAACCCTCCACAAAGATGACGGCTCAATACACTCTCTTCCACGAGGGAGCAACGGGGAGGCGGACGACGAAGATGGCGACGAGTGGATTCTTATCGATTCTACCCCGGCCAGTTGTGTCCAGATTGGACTCTACCACTACTTTCAGGACCGTGGGCCAGTTGACCTGGTCGTCTCGGGCCCCAACTACGGTCGCAACACAACTGCGCTGTTTGCATTATCCAGCGGCACTATCGGTGCCGCTATGGAGGGTGCCATATGCGGGAAACGCTCGATTGCGCTTTCATATGCCTTCAGTTCGCGAAATCATGATCCGGTGATTATCGCGGAGGCATCGCAACATTCAGTCCGATTGATTGAATACCTTTACAAGAACTGGGCGGAAGGTGTGGGCCTCTACAGCATCAATGTGCCCCTGGAGCCTGGTGTCAGCAATAACAAAGTCCTATATACGGACATGCTTGAGAATCGGTGGCGGTCTGGTAGTTGTTTTGAGGCTGTTGATGCTGCGTTGTCTGGGGAGTCCCCTGATCTGCAGGAACAGATGCTGCGGGATCAGGGTGAGACGATAGGCACAGAGTCATCATTAGCTGAGAAAAATAGAGTTACGAAAAGCAGATTCCAGCATAAACACTTCAAGTGGGCTCCTAAATTTGCCGATGTATATCGAAGTGTCGAAGAGAGTGAGCCCGGGAATGATGGTTGGGTCGTTAAGGAGGGAATGACGAGGTTCGTATCTGCTTTGATTCAAACCCCAGAACTTCCCATGCATAATTCGAACTAACATCCCTCTCACGTTTTAGTGTTACTCCTCTCAAGACCAACTTTATGCACACGCCCGGTATCCAAGGGGAGATTAAGCTGTGAGTGGTGCTTTAGGAGTGAAGCTTGTGTCAATGTTGTCTAGAGTAAAAGACCATAGATCTCTAGACTAAGAGCTATATCTTCTTTCCCTTTTGCTAAATTCCCCTATCACATGCTTTTTTGACTTCCCTTCTTTCTTGGACGGAGATTCTGATGGTTGGTTTGACTGTAGATCGGGTAGTGAACCTGCATTATACTCAATTGTCGACTGCGACGCCCCTTATGTTCAGGATGTAGTCGAGCAGGCGCTGAAGCGTCGTCTCGAAGGGATTCATTATAAGCCAATACTTGCTTTGTCAGAACTCCCGGATCCTTCGCTGCCAGTTTTCCAATATCGCGAATACGAACGCCTGGATTTCGAACATATCCTCTCTCATCCTTCGACGTCTCTTTCAAATGCTTATATTATCCGCAAAGCTCTTATTCGGAAACATTATCTCTCTAACACAGTAGCCAGCTGGGTTTCGAAACACCCAGACAGCGTTCTGCGGAGCCATTTTAAACCCGCGGTTGACTTCGAACTGGACTATGCTGAATTCCTCGACGACGCACTGTTGGAGGCGTACGAACTGCGCGAAAGCTTGGAAAAGAATGAGGAAAGGTCCGACTCGGAAAAGGAGTGGTGGATTCTCAAACCGGGAATGAGTGATCGGGGTCAAGGCATACGCCTCTTCAGCAGTGAGGACCAGCTGCGTGAAATATTCGAGGAATGGGAGGTGGACGAGCCTGATGACGAGAGCGGGTCTGAACGGTTTGATGATGACGCTGCTGTGGATAATAAACATGGGGTAATCGTCTCCCAGTTACGCCACTTCATTGCCCAACCGTATATCGATCCCCCTCTTGTTCTTCCGTCTTCGAACGGCCGAAAGTTTCACATCCGGACGTATGTTCTTGCCGTCGGCGCTTTGAAGGTATATGTTTTCAAAGAAATGCTAGCCCTTTTTGCTGCAAAACCCTATTGCCCACCATCAGAGGAAGATGACGATGTAAAAGATCTCGCCAGGCATCTCACCAATACCTGTTTTCAGGAAGGTGGGAGCACCAACGAAGGCAGTGTGAGGCGTTTTTGGAAGCTGGACCACCATGTTCCTGGCCTGAAACCAGACTGGAAAGAAAATATCTTTGATCAGATCTGTGCCGTGACGGGGGAAGTCTTCGAGGCTGCCTCTCGAGGTATGATGGTTCATTTCCAGGCAATTCCCAACGCATTTGAGCTCTTCGGGTTGGACTTCTTGGTAGACAAGTCTGGAACGGCGTGGCTTCTTGAAGTTAACGCGTTCCCGGACTTTGCACAAACGGGAGAGGAGCTTAAGGAGGTCGTTATCGGACAGTTGTTTGAGGAATCAGTTGATGTTGCGGTTAAACCATTCTTCGGTATGGATGGGAAAGTTGAGGGCAGCGAGAATATGAGACTCGTTGCCGATATCAATCTTGGTCGAAGTGCCTAGGTTCTGCATTCTTCAAGTTAACCTTCCTCTTCGGGATATGAGATGCAACAGGAGCTGTTTATTGCTGCTGGAATTTAATAGGGGATAGCTCAAGGAAAGCAAGGGGACTCCTATGTCCTTTGCCGTTCAAAATGGTTTTTTCGGCACCAGTTGGGGCTCTGCTGCGACCTTAAGGGAGATGACAACAGGACAAGCAGCTAGTCATTCGGCAGCTGCTATCACAGCCTTTCGTATGGGTCTATCAGAGTCAAATGCATGGACATCATGCTCCTACACGTATCACCCTGCCTCTGCTGCTCCTCTCCCAGGGCTAAGCGTCTCCAGGGCTGCCCAATCGCTCCTTCCCTAAACGGAAGATCCACCAGCCTGGGTGCTCCTTCCTTTCCTAGCCAAAGAGAAGAGGAAGAACCGGCTCGTTATCATGCGTGTTGGGGTGTGAGGTCAGCATCATCACCTCGTCGTCCGCCTCCCAGTCTCCTTCCTTCCCTCCTCTCCTCTCATTCCTCACATCCTTCCTTCATCGAATCCATCAAACCATTCTGCTCGCTAGTTCCTGCTTATCCTGTGTCTTCATTTCTGCATTTTGTTTCTCGTTCAACTAGAAATATACGCTTTTTTATGCCCAGTTTGGGCTGTTCCTCTTATAGCTGGCCGTCAAAATGACCTCCTCCATCCACACTGTGGGTGGAGGACCGGCTCTGCATGCAGTCGGAGTACTTCATTGCATGCTTCCCCTTCTGGCCATCCTCTATTACATTCTCTCTGCCTCCATCGGTGTCTTCTGTGATAAACTCCAAAAGGCAAGTAGGGACACTCAGGTCAGGGGCCTGATGACCGTCAAGCTGTGGTTGGTAACGTCCATTCTGATCACCTATGTAAGACCACGGATTTCTTTCACCTTCTGAATTCCTATTATCATCGTTGAATCCTACGTGGGTTATTCATGATACTGATTGTCCGTAGGTTATCGATTCTACTTTACTGCTCCACCTCTCTTTCTCCGGGGAAGCGGTTATCCCACAGGACAGTCTCGTAATATTCCTCCCCAAGAGTACCATTTGGAAATTTAACCTCAGAATTGAGTCAAACTGATTATTGTTCTGTACTCATAGGTCTTTTCTTTGAGTTCTGCTCTACTCTGGTTCGCCCTGCTTCTAGCGTATGCTGAGCCACAAACTTCCTCGTGGCATTCTCTTGCCGGATGCTCAGTGATGTACTTGCTCGCGGAGACATTCTTCGTAGTTGTTCAACCTTGCCAGAAGCCTGAAAAGCCTTTGCTCGCTGTACTCGATAATGTCCAGATATTTCGCTTGTTTATCCTAGTTTTCCTCCTCGTCTTCGCTTTCTGGTCTCGGATTTTATCCGGAAGGCATAGGCAGTCTGACGAAGAGACACCTCTTCTTGGTGACCGTGGCTCATACAATAGAAATCGTTGCCGAGGGAATAACAATTACCCTAGTTATGGGACAATGGCCTACAATGAATACGAAGGCCCGGAGTCCGAATTAGAAGAAGAAGACTCGTATTACTGGGGTGACTTCGGCATACTCACTGTGAGCTTTACCTTCATACTACACAATTTCTGAAGCCTAAAGCTAATTGAATTATAGTTTCTTCTCCCTTTCTTTTGGCCTAGAAATAAGCTGAAACTACAACTCCTATATGGTGGAGTGAGCTTCTGCTTCTTGGTTGGACGCATTGTGACTGTTCTCGTCCCTCTGCAGCTTGGACAAGTAGTAAATAATCTGAGCAACAATTCCGGTTCGTCATCAATAGAAGAGCGATGGCTGCAAGTTGCAAATTGCTGGTTATAAATTGACTTCTCTACAGGTAAAATGCCGTGGAAAGATATCGCCATACTTGTTCTCCTTCGGTACCTCGACTCGAGTGGCGGCGTGACAGCGATCCGTAAACACTTCTGGCTTCCACTTGAGAATTACTCCTATTTCCAGATAAGCACTGCTGCATTTGACAAGATCATGGGCCTGTCGAGTGATTTCCACGACAGTAGAGACTCAACACATTTATGGGAATCGGTCAACCGAGGGCTTTCTATCAGATATTCGTTCCGTACAATGCTCTTCAAGATCATTCCGATGATCATCGATCTCATTGTGGCTTTCGGCGTATTATACTACATGTTTGATGTCTATATGGCATTGATAGTTGCGAGTGTTGTCCTCTTTTTCCTATGGTCGTCCAGCAGGTTTCAGGTCAAACAACAAGACAAAAGAAGTCAGTTCATTGCTGATATAGATATGGAGCAAAGAATCCTCTGCGAATCCACTTCTAAATGGAAAACCGCAACATATTTCAACCGCGTTCCTTGCGAAACGGCACGATACCACTCTGCAGTCACACGTCGCCTATCATCTTCTTTCCGTGTTCTTCTATGGTCCAACTTTGAGTCGGCTGCACAGTCATTCTTCCTCATGTTTGGCCTCTTATGCGCTTGTCTGTTAGCAGCCTATCAGGTCACTTCAGGGACGAAATCTGTTGGCAGCTTTGTGACGCTACTCGGCTATTGGGCTCAGTTGTCTAGTCCTCTACTGTTCTTCGCAAGTGGGATCTGTGATATTGCCTTACACGTTGTAAACGCTAGAGAGTTGGTTAAACTTTTGAAGATAAAGGCCACTGTCGTCGACCAAAATGAGGCAAGACCATTAGCTATTAGCAGAGGAATGATTCAAGTCAAAGGAGTGGACTTCGCATACGACAGTTTCAAACACGTGTTGAAGAAAATCAGCTTTCAAGTCCTACCCGGTCAAACAGTGGCCCTTGTCGGTGAAACTGGAGAGGGCAAGACCACGATCCTCAACCTCATTTTGCGTCTATATGATCCACGCCAGGGCACTATCACTATTGACGGCCAAAATATCTCCAACGCCACACTGCAGAGTCTGCGCGCGAATATCGGCATTATTCCTCAGAATCCGGTCTTGTTCAACGACACTATCCTGAATAATATTAGATATGCGAACCCTGCTGCGTCAGACCATCAGATATATGAGGCATCCAAATCGGTTGGCCTTCACGGGAAAATCAGTGTATTTTCGGCTGGCTATCAAACTCTAGTTGGTGAGAATGGTGTGAGGCTGTCTGCTGGAGAACTCCGACAGATTGCCATTGCCCGGGTAATAATCAAGAACCCTAAAATTGTCCTTTTGGATGAGACCAGCGGTATTTTGGATAGCAACACCGAGACTCAGATTCAACAGGGTCTGCAAAAGCTCTGTCGAGGGCGAACTACGTTGGTTGTTGCGTAAGTTCATACGCCTCTCATCTTTCTTTTTTATTCGGTTCACTAACATGATTGGGCTCATGTCGTAGACATCGACTCTCCACCATTGTTAATGCAGATAAAATCCTCGTTGTCCATGATGGGAAGATACTCGAACAAGGGTCTCACAACTCGTTATTACAAGCGAACGGTCATTATTCTCGGCTTTGGGCTCATCAGCAAACTGTGGATCTTTACACTGCTGTGATCTCTGGAACTCTCACTGGAGCCCAACGAAAGGTCGTCGGAAGCTTAAACGGAGAGTCATATCTAGACGGAGAGTCATCATTTCCAGATTATGATAGCCTTCTGGGAACTGCAACAAGGGAGTCTGCAACAGTACCTCTTAAGAAGACTTATAAACTGGTGGAATCTCCTGGTGAAGGTCCCAGTCTCCAGGAAGTTCGTTCTTCCAATTCGAACATCGGAGGGAAGTCGACAAAAGCTTACAACGCTCACTCGAAGAAAAGTTTCTGGAAACCAGATGTACCAGACTTCATTCCATCTTCCAAACTAACCTTCCCCACGGATTCTCAGGCACATAGACCTACTTGTGATCAAGGTGTTAGCACTTCATGGCGGGGTAGTATGAGATCTACCGGGAGTAACGAAAATATTCGCCCGAGTACTACGACTTCACAAGACAATAGCAAGAAAAATTTCTCTACGTTGGAGCTGTACACTGACACAAGCCGCTCGGATAACTTGTCGGCTCCGAGTTTGAAATCGCACTCTGCAAAAGCAAAGAAGCCCAAGATACGGCATAATCTGCGCAGGGAGCTTACGAAAAGCGAGCCTACTGATGTGGGTCTGACCCCAATGTGAGCATGAGATGCTGCTTTCTGTACTTTGATGGATCTAGGGCTCTTGGGTCCGTCTGCATCATGGAGGGGAGTTGGATCTGTTGAACTGAGAATGGACATAAAAAAATATATGAAATACGGAGGAAGGTCGGCTTTGAAGTTTCTGTGCTTTTTACTTTGGAATTGGCTACGAGGTTACTTCCATTAACACTGAATATGAACAGATCGACCGCATTCTCTGCATCCGAGGATGGCGGACATGCTATGTGGGCCTCTCATACTAGTTGTTATCGTTTTGTTTGTTGTTTTATCATTCTGATTCAGGGTTGGGAATTCTGATAGATAGGAACCAACGGTTGAGGGTTTAGAATTGGGGGACTTTATGATGTGATGATAGCAGGCCGCTGGCCTTTTGTTTTGTTTTCGTCTTTGTTGTTTTAGTTCAGGGCTGGGAATCTTGATAGAATAAAAATCAAAAGTGAGTATTATTATCCATTCACAATGATTGAAGCCGCCTTGTTTATATGCCAAAGTTGATGTCATCACCAAGTAGGAAAGCTGAGCCTCAGCCAAACCTCTGCTTCGCCAAAGTCTTAAGCCACCCAATTGTTTCCTCCTCCTTCTGCCTATACCTCTTCACTCTTTCCTCCCTCTCCGCGGCTCTCGCCCGCAGAATCTCTTCTCGGCGAATCTCCCTCTCGTTCTTCTTCCGCTTCTCTTTCTCCTGTGCCTTCTTCAACGCCTCCAAATCGTTCTCGCCAGAACCCATCAATTCCTCATCCGGAGCGGCCTCTGGTGATCCACCCCTTCTCGAGGATTCCACAAAGGCCCGGTTAGCGGCTGCCGCTTCCCGACGTTTCTCAAGACGACGTTCATGGGTGCCTGGTTCTGCGCGAGGAGCGACAAAGTCTTGCATTTCCTTCATTTCATCACGATGGGAGCGAGCCGCTGCGCGGTGGTATAGTTTGGACTGTTCATGGGCAAATTCGGCATCTTCAATTGCCAATTCTGATATCAATAATAATATTGCTTATTAGTGATGATTGTCTTAAATTGATTGATACAGGAGACCTAGATTGTTATAAGTAATGCACTTACCCTTTCGAAGCTCCAAGTCTTGCAGTTTTGGAATTGTTGGACCGGAAGAATGTTTTGGTTGACCCTGTGTTTCTGGAAGCATGGGTCCGTAGTCTTCTTCGTCTTCTTCCTCGTTGCCGTCTTCATGGTCAGTCCTTCGTCCATCATCTTCAGGACGGCTGGAGACCCTATCAACCCAGCTGCCTTCGCCTTCGTCCCCTTCCTCACGACCATGTTCACAATCCGGCGATGACCGTCTTGACGGTCCAGCAAAGTAACTTTCGCCCTCTTTTGCACTTTTGCACGCCTTTCGCAGTGTCTCGGGATCGTACCATCCTTCAGCAAGTTCTCCATGGTTCCTGATATGTCAGTTTCATTTCAAAGGAAGCCCAATTCCGTAGGTAGTATTCCTTCCCTTTCCAAAGCAAGAGAGCGAGTAGCCTTACCATTTCCTTACAAAACTCTTCCACCTCCCCTTAACTTCTTCGGGACTTAGATCCTCCAACAGAATCTCCTTCTGAATATCCAAGTACATGGCAAACATGGGCTCATAGAACCGCAGATCATTCTTGGAAATCTCCTGCGCATTAAAAGGGAGGATGACGGGGGCCGACAATGTGGGAGCGCCCGTCTTCCCATGTCTGTGTCTATGCTTGTGGCTGTCGTGATAGTCACTGTGATGACGATGGCGGTGATGGTGATGGTGTTTTCGTCTATCGCTTCTGTCGGGCGAGCGAGAACGTGAGCGCGACCGTGTTCTTGATTTCGACTGCGATGGGCGCGAAATGCTACCTCGATGCCGATAGTGGCGCTCCATGGATAATGATGGGTTGGTGTAGCGTAGCGTGGGAATGGAGATCGGGTATGAAAATCCAGTAAAGTATGAATTCCCGCCTCTTCACCTCCTTTCTCACTTTGTTGATGGCTTTTCGGTTGATTGTTGTTGACCAAAACGAGTTGGATATACAGAGTTAAAGGCTAATCGGTGATCGACTGGATCCCTGCCTGAGGCCGCACTGTTTTGGAGCTTAATCTCATGGCGTCATTCCTCTTCCATCCTCTTCACTCCTGTTGGAATTTGGGTATAAGATTCTCCATGAGATTGGTCTAAAAGTGCACTTGATTCGACGGTAAGGTCATGTAGGTCCTACGGCTTGTTACTTAATTGCATAGTCTTCACTTTTCATCAAACTCGTTTCCTAGGAGAGACTGTCTAAGAGCCAGGTCTTTTCGGTTGTAAATACAATAATAGAATGAAAGAAAAGGCGGATCAGAAGAATGTACAATGCCAAAGAATAGCCGCACAGAATACAGAAGATACTTCGCAATCCATTAGCTGGAAGAACCGCTCTGCTGTTGCTCATTTGTCTCGCCTGAATTGCTCGTGCTGACTGTGGCGCTGGGAGTAGACGTAGGTGATGACTCATTCTTAGACCTGTTTGCCGCTGCCATCTGCCAGGCGGGGATGGTAGCTGATCTTCCAAGCTGTGAAAGGGGGGTCTTTACCGCAGAGGGTGTGCTTTGGGTCGTGGTGATCGGTGCCTGCGAACCTTGTTCCGTAGGAGCTGCTGCCGTGCCATTAGTAGCAGTGGTGGAAGCGGTGGAGGATTCATCGGCTGGTCGAGATGTCCCAGGTAACATCGATCCAACTGGCCTTCCAGGGCCAGGGGAGGTAGTACCAGCACTGCCACCAAGTCTGTTACCGAGCAAAAGCTTTAGACTCCTTAGCTCGGAGCCAAGTTCTCTCAGTCTGTTCTCATTGCCTTCCCGGGCACCTTGCAGCGCCTTGGGAATTGCGTCTTTCAATGACTTGACTTCATCGTTCATTCTACGAACATCATCGTCCCGCCGGCGCGATGCGGTCTTCAAGTCTGCAATAACATTTTCGACCTCCTTCAGCGTAGCATCTAGACGCTCTGTGCGTGACTCTTCCGCTGATTTCAGCGCTGACGTATCGGTAGAAAGTTGATCAATCAGGGCGAAGGCTCGAGAGAATTCTTCATCAATGTGCGCCTTATCCTGCTCCAGCTGTGGAGGAGTAGGAGGTGCGATGAGAGGGGTAATATAGCGCTAGTCAAGGCAAAACTTGTTAGGCTGGCGGAGAGTAAAAAACGACGATTGTCAGGAACCCTATATACCTTTGCGATGAAATAGAGACCATAGCCCACACCACCCACTACTGTAGCCATAATAAACCAATCTCTCCAGTCCCTCTTTGGGAGCCTTTAAAACTACTATTAGCTTCCAAGTGTCACAGAAAGTTACAGATAGAACGCACTCTGGTGGAGGTTGCCATTGTCCATATTGGGGGTATCCGTATCCGCCATATGCTTGTGGGGGAGGTCGATAAATGGATTGTTGCTGAGAGGAGGGCCCTTGAGATGGAGCTATTGATGGTGATGGGTCTTCGCCTACCCGTGAGAGGGCAATGTTGATTTCATCCTGTGTCAAGTTCTTGGACTGGAGGAATGCGATTCTCTTCTCAAGAGGTGACGACGCCACTGACGGGTCTGAAAGAACTGCCTAGTATATTAGACGCCGTCACAAGTGGCAGGGGCTAGGGAATGTTAATCGGCTACCTACAGGAAATCTAGAGACCATCGTCAGCATGAACGTTCGGTAGCATTGCAATTGGAGGGGGGAATGAGAGCTGGAAACGTACAGCGGAGGAGATAAGCTCCTCGCGAGCCATAATGTGTATGGAGTCTGATGACTCTGATAGAGAAATAATGTAGCTGTTCACATATACCAAACTGGGCAAACGAAGAAAAGGGGAGAAAGGGCGACGACAGCAAGTGCCTGCGGAGGTGACGATGTACCTCGGAAGGAGGCAGCTCTCCACGGTCCCGTGACACCCCGGTCTTGTGATTCGGCCGTTGCGGGCTCGGATTATCTTTATTTCGCAGAATCAGACCGCCTTCCTATCGAGGGCTAGTGTGCCCTTTGGGCGTTTCCTTGTTTACATTGTTGGGTTTCGAGGATGTTGATCAGCCCGCTTCGCCCTTTCGTCCCTTCGTCAACTCGCTGGCATTGTGGTCAGCTGGTGTGTGCTCTCAGGCATCTTTATTTGCGACTCCGATCCCAATCTTTTTATTTCTTCAAGTCAGCACCTGCTGCCCCGCGCGCGGGGTCATTTCCGACATGTCCCAGGACACGGGGCTATTCAGCATCAGGCGCCCTCGAGATGTATGGAATCAGTGGTGCTATTCTCTATTCGTTTGCTGTATTGATCAGTGCTAACACAAGTCATTTACAGACACTTGGGAGTGTTCAGAACTTCACTTCAATACCACAACCTTCGTCGGCCTTAAAGCGCACTAGCTCGATCGGCGCCTTCCATGCGCAGAATACCCGCGCATCACTACTGAACTCAGCCAGCAGGCCACAACAGCCGAATTTTAAACGTTCCTCGTCTGGAGGCGCTTTTGGCGCAGATGCTGGTCTATCTTCGGTCAGGCGCTCGGTTTCGAGCAATATCTTCCATGGCGTTGGTGTGGGTCGGCCAAGCTTTGCGCCGGGGTCGATGTCTTCCAACGCCGCATCGCAAAGCCTTCAAAGAAGAAGTAGTGTGTTTTCACGGCCATCCATGGGGCCGATGGGCCACCAGTCTTTCTTCACTCAGGCTCCTCCACCAGCTGGTGTGCCCAAGGACCCGCGACCTCTCAGGGATCGCTCCTTTCAAGCCCGTATTGCGCAGGAGCTTTTGGAATACCTCACACAAAACAATTTTGAGCTCGAAATGAAGCACCCCTTGAGTCAAAACACATTAAGATCTCCAACCCAGAAAGATTTTAATTACGTCTTCCAGTGGCTGTATCACCGGATCGATCCTGGGTATAAATTTCAAAAGGGTATGGATGCAGAAGTACCTCCGATCTTGAAACAGCTGCGGTATCCTTACGAAAGGGGCATTACAAAATCACAGATCATGGCGGTTGGGGGTCAAAACTGGCCGACTTTTCTTGGCATGCTTCATTGGATTATGCAGTTGGCAAAGTCCCTGGAAGGATTTGCTTTAGGGGAGTATGACGATGCTTGTGCAGACGCTGGAGTAGACGTTTCTGGAGATCGTATCATATTCCGTTTCTTGACTGGCGCTTACCATGATTGGCTTCAGGGTGGCGAGGATGAAGATGATGAAACAGCGGAGAAAAGGCTTGGGCCGCACATTGAAGCCATGGCTTACGAGTTCGAAAAGGGAAACGAGAAATATATTCAGGAAATGGAAGCTTTGGAAGCGGAGAATAGGGCACTTCGCGATCAACTTGAAGAAATGCAGAAAAACGCTCCGGATATGGCCAAATTGGACAAGCACTTTAGGATTTTGGAGGATGATAAGAGGAAATTTGAGGACTACAACCAGAACGTCCAGGGAAAGATCGAGAAATATGACAACCGCATCAGGTTTCTTGATGATGAGATCAAGAAGACCGAGGCGGATCTTCAAGCGGCAGAAGAAGAGCGAACAGGACTTCAAGCCAGCGTTGACAGCCAGGGAATTACCATCCAAGACATTGACCGGATGAATTCGGAGCGAGAGCGGTTACAAAAAAGCCTTGAAGACACAATGGTGCGACTCGAAGAAGCACATGCACGAGTCATGGAGAAGGAAGCGGAAGCAAGCAGAAAATTGGAGGATCTGGAACAGATCGTCAAGACCTACAATACACTTGGCTATCAGAACAGTCTGATTCCCTCATCTGCAGTAAATGCCAAAGGCCAGGATTACGAACTTCGGCTCAATGTCAACGAGACCAATTTCTCCGCATCTCAAATCGGTGGCACTCGGGTTGTGGTCTCTCCAGAGGGGGACCGCCTCCTAGCAGAGCCTTTTATTGGCTATCACCCCGCGTATCTGCTCAACCTCGATCTACGCGGCGCTATCCGTAGCAGCCTGCAGTCTCTGCGGAAAGAGATCAATGAGCGAAGAAAACGGGCCATTGATGACGACTTAGAACGCCGTAACCTTTTGGACAACATTAAAGAAGCGATGGATGAAAAGAGAAGCGAGGTTGAAGCTCTTGAACACAAGCGACGCGCTGCAGAGGAGGAATTCGAACGTACCAAGGAGATTACGGTGGCGCAGAAACTAGCCTCTGACGCGCAGATTGAGAAGATGGAAAAGGAATTGGCCAAGATGCGAGCCTCCTTATCCGAAAGTGTTCAGTTAATGGAACAGCGCGAGATGAACACGAATATAGAATACGAGCAGCTCACTCTCCGTGCTAATACACTCCGGGAAGAGCTACATACCAGTGTCGAAAGCATGTTGAATGATGTGATTCGCTTCAAAGTACATGTCCAGAAGGGCCTCGAGGATTACGAGAATTTTGTCGTCGACGAAGTGGAACAGGAACTGGGGGGTGAAGCACAACCCGCAGAGGATATCCCGATGGGTGAAGAGTGATTCTGTATAGTTTTTCTTGTCGACACAGTTCTCATGGTTGACGATGACCTTGTATTTCTATGCTATTTTTGACCTAGTATAAAGTACGAGCGCGCTGGGATTGTTCGATCAATCTGTCATTTGAGTCGATTACAGTCTTCTTTGTACCTCTGGCATAGTGACGATGTTGGTTTTTCTGCAGATGACATGATAAACACGAATATCACTTTTTTAATGAGTCCAGTGGTGATTCCAATAAATAACTAGTAGTTAGTTAAATGCTTTCCAGGTTGAGGTCATTCCTGTGGTGCTGACTAAGCCAGTGAGTGAAGCTCCAACTTTTTTTGACCGTTTAAGACGAACAACGACAACAACTCCGATCCAAACGACGCAGTGTCCAGCTGGATATCAATGACTCCTCTCGCATTGGAAGAAGACTAGATATGCGTCACAGGCGTCTCTCGCAACACTCCGAGCTCTCGATTCCTCTTCCACCGGCTCCCTTCTTCACCTCATTCTCAGCCGGGTCATGAGAACGTGTCTGTGTCGTGGTCGACTGTCGTATCTGGGTCGCAGCCCTTTCCTCTCCTTTTCGCGCGCTGTTCCGTACCGTACTCGCTGTTCTACTGGGAAAGTCACTTCATGCCGGACGAACCGACAATGGAGTCGCGAGTTCTCCGCTCGACTCGATGACGCCCTGCCCTCTCTAGACCGAGTATGGCTGCGAGAACGTGCCCGGGGAAGACTTCCAAGGATTCCAATTCCGGCAAATGCCCGGGGGGATCCTAGCGCATGGATCCCGTTGGTTGAGAAATACCTCCCTCCATCGCTGCGAGATGGTCCGGAAGAGCTTGGGTCTAAAGATAACATATACCAACAAGCCTATTCTCTAGCGGCTCTCTTATCGCAGGCGAGGCTGTCCGAGGGTATCGATGTGTTGGGCCATCTCGGTTTTCAGCTGAATAGATGGCCTGCGGTGCATGCGCTTTTGACTAAGCTGGTCGATTTCTCTCAGGCACTCCAACAGGCGTCGATTCCTCGACAGCCCATATCGAGTCTCGACTGGGGGCTTAGCGCTGGTATATCACTTGAGCAGTTGAGTAGTGGTGGAGCTTCTAGCGATGGAACACGATGGTCGTCCCAAGTCCAACTGAACTCCACCACCAATCCTCTCATCATTCGAAATAGTCTCGAGGAGTTGTCAAATCGGCCGTTTGCAGATGAACTCAGTCGACGACTAATGGGAGAGGTCTGGTCAAATCTGGGTTCCATTGTCCTCTTCGCTGCTGATCTTCCACCGAATGAGTCGAAGCTAGCAATGTCTTGTGTGTTTCAGATACTTGCGCGCCTTCATCATTCAGGATCGATATCGGAAAATGTCTACAGAGATTCACACATAGACAGTGAGCAAGTGGGATTTAGGCCTCCGGGGTTGTATCTGCTTTCGACGCATATAATGAGTATTCTGTCAGACGCGGCATGGCGGATGCATGAAGCGGAAGTTGCTGCCAAAGCAGCTGCTGCGGGCGAGGACTCTCCATTTCTCCCGTTCAAATTCGGGTTCAGAGAATTAGGACCTGAGGTTTGGTTTGAACTTATTCTCTGGTGCTGTGTGGATCATGCGCATTACATGGAAGGCGCATGGCTGTTAGAGAAGATGAAAGCACGAGAAGGCACCTTAGCCTGGCATCTGAAGAGCTGGAAGCCCCTTCTTGAGTACCCAGAATTGGTGAGAAAAACGAAGATCGATTCGGAAGAATCCTGGCATGACCTGGATAGTCCTACGCCGACCCGATCGTCAAGGAAACGCAATCCTGTTTTCCACGGACTTGGAGAGCGAACCATAAGCACCGAAGTTGTCGAGTCACTGTTAGGTGGTCTCGTAGACAATGCTTATCTGGGATTCGGTCACCATGGACTTCCGCTAAGCAAGATTCGACAGTATATCTCACGTTTCATGCCGATGATTGCTCCTGTAGGAGATGGGGAGCTGCAGCCGACTACAAAGGCATTCAATTGGCTTACTGTCCGTATTCTCGAATCCGGGGGGCTGAATGCTGAACTTGACCCGAATGCTCTCGAGCAAGTCCTCAGGCTTAGTCCTCACGTCGTGCCTCCTTGGGATGAAAGCTGTCCTACTGCCGAAGAGGCCCTGGATGAATTAGAAAAATCACGGCTCTATAATGAAACTGCGGCCATGGCGGGTCTGATTGAATACAATATCAGATTCTACGCAGCTCGACAACGAACCGGGTCCGCCTTGAAAACGTGCGCTTGGTTGCAAGAAGTCGTTGACTCAAGCAAATTGCAACATATACACAATTTCCTCGAACATGTTTCCCAGCCGGATTGCTCAGACCTAGGCTTTTTTGATGGATCCTTCCTTACTCCTCATCAGATCTCCTATGAGTCTTCTATTCCACAGATGTCGAATGTCACGTTCGCAAGGTTGCTTGACCTGGCAGCGACAGCAGGAGCATTTACATTCGGAAAGTGGCTACTCCATTCCGATGACATGGACGGACCTCCCATACCGCGAAGTGCATATGGTGACCAAGCTCTCGCGCCTTCGATACTTCGGTTCGCCGCAGCTTCCAAGGACAGAGTACTCTGCGATCAAGTGGTGCAGAGTCTATCCTCACCCATCTCCTTGAACACGTTGAGATCCCTAGCCAACGTCCGAATTGCACTGGGCGAATGGGATCGAGTAGTTCAAATCCTGGAATACATCCGCGACCACCGACTGAAGTCCTGGGGCCACAGCAACGTGGCCGCATTAGCGGCGGCGATCCTGGAAGCGGACAGCGCCACCATTGACATTGAAAATAACCAGAAGAATAAGAAAGCAGCGCTCGACATCCTCCTTCAACTCTTCAATGGCGACTTCAACGACAAATATGACCGCGGCGAACGAAGCTTCCAACAGAAAACCCTCTACAGCTTCCGCCGCCTCTTCATGTCCATCCCGGGTCCCCTGCGCGAACTAGCCCAAAAGGCAACCTTATGCCTCACTCGTGCCTCGATCTCGCCGCACCAAGTCCCTATCATCCCAACAGCGGCATTCCACCCTTTCCTCACAGCCCTGGTCCACACGCACGGCAGCACAGCCGGCAAGAATCTCTGGGAACAATGGTGCGTGGACCCGCCATTCCCATCCGATCAACGGCTCCGTGAAGGCGGGATCCCGCGCCTGTATTTCCAGCGTGAACGGGATCGAGAACGCGGGGATCCGCATTTCGACACTGCCTGGTTCCAGCATACGCGGCAGAAAGCTATCATTCCGAATCTGGATACAGTGAGGATTATATCGCAGGCTGCTTTGAGGGAGTATAATTCTGGTCTGAAGAAGAAAGTTGATGCGGAAGCCGTGCTGGACTTTTGTGTGGAGAGGTTCCGACATCTCGGACTTCCTGATGATGATATCAATTGGGAATTGCGGGGGTATCTTGAGAGATAGTAAAGAGTGTTCGCGTGTGGGGAGTTTCCTCCTTTGGCATTTTTGAGAGAGATATATATATTTGTCCTTGTTTCATTCTATTACTGTATATTACATGTTATTTTATAGATATCCTTTTTTACATATGTCTAGGTGTATATCAATTGAATTGAACGTTTCATTCTGTAGTCTTAAAAGCCATAACTCGCATCAAAGCATAATTAACATAACCAAGAGCAACAGCCTCCGCATTCTCACTCTGGAACCAATTGCATTAATACTGATTTTCAAACTTTTTTCTTTTAAAAAAGAACGAACAAAAGCGATAATAACCAAGTGAAGAAGAGGTATATAGTACATCGGCTAAGAAAGAAAAGAGGATATATATACACGGAGAAGAAAAAGACATCAAGCGCATCAGTCAGCAGAACATATCAAGGAGGCATTAAAAGACATGTACAGTGGATGGATAAAGAGGGCTTGGCAAGAATATACAAAAAAAAAAAAAGGAAAAGAGAACAGAAACTGCCGTGGAGAGGAGAGCGGTGAAAGCCAGATGGCACGTGAACGCCAAACAGAAAGAAAAAATTCCTCTAAAACAAACCCGTGACTCCGCTGTGGACACCGGATAAATAAAAAACCCGGACCAGGATACCACAGCCAATGAGAATTAACAAAAAATAAAAGGGGTTCCAAGAAAAACAAAAAAAAAAAAGGTGGATCGACATGAAGCATGATTGGCCAGTGGGAAATCCTCAGATTTCCCCGAACATCGCGTCCAGCTCGTCGACTTCTACGGTTTCCGGGCTTTGCAGCTCTATCCATGATTCAGTCATCATGTCCAAGTCGAGGTCCATGTCTCGGGAGGCGAAGGAGAGCTTGCCATCCCATTTTGGGTGGGACATTTTCATGTCCACATCCATACCAGGGACAGCAATGGGTCGTGCGACAGTGGAGACACCCTTGGAGGGACCGCTCTCCACAGGTGTGGCAAAGTCCTCGGCGTCCGGGGCCATGCTGGGACTGGACGAGGCTGACGACGCGGTGGAAGAGAGCGATGGCGACGGTGACGTGCCAAACAGCGCAACTGCCGCAGCCTCATCCAGGTCCTGATCCTCGCCCCGCGAATCCATGTGCGCAAAGTAGTCGCCGTACTGGCCATCGACTATACGGCCACCGCTAGCGGAGGAAAGCGGATCCTCGTCCATCGACCCAGAGGAAATTCCGTCCATCGCAGTGTCGGAGATGGTGTTTCCGCCATTCTCCGGTTCCTCTGGTCGGACTGACTTGGCCTCAGAGGCGCGTTCGCGAACGGCACTCGCGGTCAGCGTGAATTCCCTCTCGTCACGCTCGAGCGGCGGGGAGTTGGCGCGCTGGTGAGAGCGCATAAGACGGGAATGATGTCGATGATCGGCGGAGAAGCTGGGGGCCTGTTTTGACGCGGTTCCCTGACTGGCGCTGTCATCATCGAAATCGGGAGACGAAAGGTCGACCTCGGGGCTGGGGCTGCGCTCCCGAGCCAAGGCGTCGGCATCATCCTGGTCCACGCTCGACGCGCTCGGCGTAACGACTGCAGGGGGGATAAGCGTATCCTCCGAGGCATCCGGGATGGGTTGGCGCGGGGTTGTGGTCAGGTAGTAGTAGACCTTGCGCGGATGGACAGGGACCAGTTCCTTGGCCAACGGACAGGGAGCCAGAGCGGTCCAGGGACGCCTCAGATAGGTGGTGAGTCGCGAGGCGAGGAAGGCGGCTGGATTTGCGGAACTGCAGTTGAGAGAGAGAGAAGGTTAGTGCGGGTGGCAAACCGCGCATAGTCAAGGTAGAAGGAGCACGTACTTGGCGACACTCTCGTTGAAGGTGATAAGGATGGCGGCCAGTTCCTTGACGAGATGAGGGCGGTTCCCCGTCTTCTCCAGCTGTTCGATGACGGCAACAACCACGTCATCATTGATCCCTTCGGTGTCGATCTTGTGCGCGACGCGAGCGTCGGTGGGAGAGGGTGGCGGCGTGTGTTCGTAGAGATTCGACCTGGCACCGGGTCGGACAGGCTTCCAGGGGTATCTGATGCCGGAAGACGGAGGCTCCGGCGACAGCGAGGAAGCGTGCGCGGTCTTGACTCTCTTAGAGGGGGGAAGCTGGGCGTCGTCTGCCTGGTGCGCGGACTTGGAGATGGAGGGCGACCGGCGGGAAGAGTTGGGGAGGTGGATTCCCAGCGACGGCAGGGACAACGACTTGCGACGGGTGTTGTACGGCATGATGGACTGGAGACGAGAGAGCGAGGAAAACAAAAGGGATGAAGAAGAGTAAGAAGAATAGAATAATAATTAAGAATAACTATGGTAATAACAATAATACTAACCAAGAAACGGGGAAAAAGCACAGGGATAGGAGATGTCGGGACGGGGAGGGCAACAGAAGAGGAGAGAAACAATAACAATAAAATAATATTTCATAAAAACAACAATAATAATAATATAATAAATGGGGCTGACGGGGTCGACCGGGTTGAAGCACTGAAACTGAAAACTTTCCTGCGTCCAGGAATCCCGCGAATTCTCTGACGGGATACTGCGGCTGATTGGCCAGGAGACGGTTATCTGTGGCAAGAAGATCCTCTTATTAAGTTATGGGCCTCCAGGATTACTCTATAATACTGTACGCGTAGTAGATGCCGCCGTTTGCAATTTGCCGTTGAAAAAGCTGGCAATGCGAGGATTGTGATGCATCTGATGTGAGCTCTCGACAAGGGAAGAAAGAAAGAAACAAAGGCAAAGAAGGCAAGAAAAAAGAAAAAAAAGAAAAAAAAAAGGCAAAAAAAACAAAGAGAGCAAACGAGGTCATCCTGCACGATCACCGCCCTAGTGTACTAGCGCCGTACGGTAGCGGTAATCTATAACCGCCACTCACAGCGCGCTGTTTCCAACCTACGCCTTCCGGTTGGCCCGATGCCAATCCTGCAGAATTACGCGATACTGTGGGCGGTACAGGCAGGTATTGTCTAGGCGTACGGTACGGTGGATACCATCGAGATCCTCTGCGGATCGGCAAAGTCTATGCAGTTTGTATGCGTATGCGGTTTGCGTATGTATGGAGTTGGAGAATGCGGTATGGTACACCGCTACGTGAAACATCAACAAACAAACGTCATCCATCCTTGCATTCTGTAGTAGCATGTACAATGCTGTGCAGCTGTATACATCCATGACATGCTGGACAGAGCAAACATCTCGTCTCCAGCCACGTCCCTTGCATCGCAGCCACAATTGACGGATGAGATATCCATCGACAATAGATCTATTGTGCTTCCACTTCAGAGTAGGAGGAGAATGTAGATATCCGATTCAGCCGGCTATTCTCTCCTCTACTCTCCCTGCCAGCCACTGCCATTCCGGACTCGTCTGGTGATGGAATCGATCAGATTAGATATCCAGCATCAAACGTTCCAGCCACAACACTGCAGCATGGCACATCCCTGCTATGCTGGACGTGCTACCAGTATACACGCTTCTTGCTCCGTAACTTTGTAACTCCATCACTGCAGCATTGTTTTTGCAGGCGGTCTCTCTCTTTGCATACCTACTTGGCTGGACAAGTACCAGCCACTGCGAGATGCTCCAAGAGTGAGGCGTTGGAAACATAGATTCCCTCCAGAATGTATACATCACATGGATTCAGATAACAACAAAGGAAAGCCTTAGAAATATATTTTACATGATGCCTTAAGATTAACATATATATACACACACATGCAAGTAAACCATACTCCATACCCATGCCGCAGAATCCCCTATTTCCCCTCAGCCTGCCCCTTCACCCTCAAAACGTACCGCCATGTAGTCCCCAAATGCCACCGCTTCTCCTCCACCACTTCCAGCCCGCTCTGTCGCACAATCTCCCCGATATCCCGATTCCACCAGCATCCATGCTTGTCCGCATGTGCCGGCGCCAGGTTATCTAGGATCCGGTTCAGCCAGTCGTAATACGACCGTCCGTGTTCCAGAAGTAAAATGCGCCCATTCTGCGGCTCCGTAATGGTACCCAGGTGGCGCAGCGTAGCAATGGGGTCAGGCATGGAGCAGATCCCCATCGTCTGCACGATCGTATCAAAGTATGGCCGGGAAGGAGGTGTAGATGTTGTCTCATTCTTCTCGGAAGAGAGACCAACGGGCTGTACGTCCTTCGCGTCCGCCACCCTAAACGAAACAGCCGCCGCGAGGGAACGGCCATTCTTCTCGTAATTGGGATATAAGTGTTCGAATTTCTGCCGCGCGACATCTACCATCTGCGGGCTGAGATCGATGAACGTCACCGTGCGACATCCGTAGACCTTGGCCCGGCCCTTCTCGTCTATGCCTCTTCGCTGTCCGAATTCGTAGTATTCCATGTTGCGCCCTGTGCCGCAGCTGATCTCGAGGACGTCTCCATGCGCCAGCTTTATGAGCTCCTTCCGTCTCTTGCCCATGCGCATGAGTCTTTCCGACATGTCCACCTCCGAGTCGTAGACAGTTGCCGTGTCATTGTACCGGTCTGATACATCGTCGGGGACCTGGAGGATTCGCGCCTCCTTCACTTCTTGCTTGTATGTCGCGTAAAGGGAACCGCTGTAGATGCCGACGAGGAGAACACCGACGCTGAAAAAGGCGAGCGATTTGGGAGATACTCTGGATGAGGCGGAAGTCGAGGCTGGGGGTTCGGTTTTGAGGTTCACAAGACGCGGATTTGTGCGTTTTAAAAGGGCCGGTTGCGATTGCGAGCTTGAAATGATTGTCAGTCTGGGACACCTGCAGCAGCTAGGGTAATTGGTACTGACCCTGGTTTCTTCGCGGGGATCCTACTCCCTGCCCTCGGAACAGGCACCTTGGCCTTTGCCAGGGATGCTCGTCCGACTCTTGACGCAGACATTGTGATGGCAACAAAGGAATTCTTCACCAAACGCAAGGCCGTTCACTCCGCGTGGTGTCGATGTAGCGGTTCAACGCGCATGAGAAACCGCGGCACGAAAAAGCTGAAAGAAGCTATGATCAGATGGAAAACATCAACTCATGGCACATTAAACACATTAACATTGACCAGCATATAGACAATGACGCACCGAAGAGCAGGCCCTTCTTGTCTCCGTGCGCCTGGTTTTGGTCTCTTCAAAAATGGAAAGTCGGAACAGAATGCGGCCCGCAAGTTGAACAGATCGGATGCGAGACCGAAGGCCGTTGTCGGAGATAAAGCCATGATGATTATTTATGGAGTGATTTACCCTCAATTCACCCATTCAACCCTGTAAGCTCTTGTAAGACCCTGAGAGTCTGAACAGCCCATCATCCAGCACAATGACACTTCCCCAGAACATCCTCATCGTGGGAGGAGGCGTTTTCGGACGTTAGTGAAGGAAACTACCGTATAGACATCCTCGTCTAAGGAGTGCTTGATTAACATATACACTTCTCACAGTATCCACCGCTCTCTCGCTTTCTTCCCGCCATCCCAGTTCGAAAATCACCCTCCTGGAGGCCTCTCCCACTATTCCCAACCCGCATGGCTCATCCGTTGATGCCTCTCGTATCGTCCGTGCCGATTACGCCGACGCAGCCTACGCGAAACTAGCCATTGCGGCCATTAATCGCTGGCGAAACACCGACTGGGGCCGTGATGGCCGGTACACGGAGAATGGGCTCCTCCTCGTTTTCCCCAAGGGCAACAATAACGCGAGCAATTACGCAAGAAAGAGCTTCGAGAATGTCAAGAAACTGGGCGATAAGGTCGAGTACCTACCCACCAAAGCGGATGTGCATCGCGTTGCACCCGCATTCGACAAGGATCTCCGCGTAGATGGCGGCTACGTGAACTGGGCGTCTGGCTGGTCCAATGCAGAGGCATCCGTGCGATACGCAAAGAAACGCCTCGACGAGGAAGGCAAGGTGGTTTTCAAAACCGGTGAGGTGAAGCAGGTTCTATTCGAGCAGCTGTCGTCGCCCAAAGCAACCGGCGTCCTCTTGAAAGATGGTACAACACTCACGGCCGACTTGATTATCCTCGCTACAGGCGCCTGGACACCGAAACTCGTCGACCTGCGCGGTCGAGCCGTCTCAACGGGCCAAGCAATTGCCTTCATCCGCATCTCAGATGAGGAACAGAATCGTCTAGCGAACATGCCTACCATCCTCAACTTTGCGACGGGCATCTTCATCATCCCGCCGCGGAACAATCTACTCAAAATCGCCCGTCATGCTTACGGCTATCATAATCCCAAGACAGTGCCGGTTCCGGGACTTACTAGTCAACAGGGAACGACGATGGAAGTCAGCCTCCCGGAGACGGGGGTACCAATTCCACCTGAGGGCGAAGAGGCTGTGCGAGCTGCCTTGAAGGAATTGTTGCCTTCTTTCGCTGATAGGCCTTTTGTTGAGACTAGGGTTTGTTGGTATACAGATACGTAAGTTTTTCTCCTTCGGATCTGACAATGAAATAAAAAGGCAATGAAGCTAATGCTAATTATCTACATAGACCAAAAGGTGACTTCATCGTAACCTACCACCCAAACCACCCGAACCTCTTCCTCGCAACGGGCGGCAGCGGTCATGCCTTCAAGTTCTTCCCCGTAATCGGAGATAAAGTCGTCGATGCGCTTGAGGGGAAACTCGATCCCGAGCTGAAAAAGATGTGGGCCTGGCCTGAGTCAAAGGTGGATCCGAACTTCCTGGCAACGGAGGACGGGAGTCGGTCTGGTGTTAAAGGATTGCGCTTGCTAGACGAGTTAGCCAAAGGGAAGAAGGCCAGCAGAAGCAGTGTCTTGTGAGTGTTTTATCATTTCAGACAAAAGTATATATCATCAATACCAAGTACTGCATTTTATTCCATTTTTTATGATTGCGGCCTTCAGGTCCGTAACAGCTAAAAAGGAAATCAAATACTAGGATTCCCACCGAGCAAACCCTATGTGGCCCTGACTCATCATAAAACCAGTCCCGTCCAATCTCCCAGCCCTTCTCACTTCTTGATAGATGAAGCGACTAACATGATCTAAACTAAAAGCACACCGATAAAAGGGATGAAAAAAAATTTTTTTGGGGTTCTTTCGCTTCGGGATTGCCCTCACCAGATGGCGGTAACCAGGCTAGCGTGGAATATTCGAGAAGTTTCAGTGGCAATAACAGGAAAGTTCTCCGTTAACCTGCAACGCACCATGCCGATAGCGAAACAGGAAGCGTAGAAATAATTAAAGGAGGCAGTCATTCGACCAGCGCACAGTACCGCCTCCCGCGTGTGCGGTGTGCGACTATCTAATTGTAAACATGAAGACTCTGAAAAGGGACAACCGAAGAAGTTCCAAATCGCTATAACGCCGTGAAAATGCTAGTATGGAAAACGAAATCGTAAAGGCGCGTTCAGTAGTTTGAGTGGTCTCAAGACAAAAGACTCTGAAAAGACTTTAAGAGGCCCGTGAGACTTGTCGTATAGAACCCATTATCGGAACATCGCCAAAAGGAAACTGTTAATACACGTGGGTGGAAGCGCAGAGGGCGTAAACACTGTCCCCAATAGCGTGAAACTGAGCCGATTCAAAGCCCGTAGACCATAGAATCTTAAGTATTTTTAAACCTTGCGGAAATCTTCAGACCTGTTAGTAAGTTACAACCCAAGCGACGTTAGTCCAGATAGAACATACCAGAAAGCACAGGGTAAATCAATTCGAATGCCTGGTATATTTCCTCACGGACTTTGGCACCCGTCAAGACAATCTTTCCGCTGACGAAGATCAACAGAACGATCTTGGGTTTCATCATACGATAGATAAGACCGGGAAACAACTCGGGTTCGTAAGAACTGAAGTTATGGTGACGACTGGCAAGACCCTCCAAGCGGATAGGGAACTTGATGTCGCAAGAGCCGACGATGTTCTGGATTTTGAAATCCGTAAACTTGGCATTGAAGCCAAGCTTCTGGATAATCCGAGCATACTTCCTTGACGCCAGTTTGGAGTCATCTTCCGACTTCGCGCCGGTGACGACCATCTTGCCAGATGCGAAGATCAGGGCAGTAGTCTTTGGTTCTCTAATACGCATGATGACGGCAGCGAAACGCTAAGATAAGGTAAAAGAAAAGTTCAGCCACACTGTTCCCGTCTCAAGTTTGGAACTCAAGCGCGAGGACTAGAGAGGAATGTACCTTTGGATTGTATTCAGCATTCCTCGCGTGCAGGGCAATGGTTTTCAAATCCAAGCGACAGTCAAGGTTGACAGTTGCGACAATGTTTCTTGAGAAAAACAATTTGTTCAGTTTACTGGTAAACTGGATTAACAGCAACGAGTATACTCACTGCAACGTAGGCACAATGCCGCTCCCCGGAGTAGTCGCGCCAGGGGTCGCAGCCGGAGTAGCGGGCATCACCCCATTGCCTGTGACGGCATTTCCTCCTTGCGGCTGACCATTCACAGATCCATTCGCACTCTGACCATAGACAGCTGTATTGGCTCCTTTCTCCGAGGATGGAGGAGTCAAATCGGCAGCAACACCAGGGAAGGACAGAGAGGCAGGGGATGTGAAGGCTCTCGCCTGCTGCGCGTTGGTCGGATGGGTAGTGAGCGAATCCATTGTAACGTGCGCGGCCATACTCGAAGCCGAAAGCCAGCCGATGCTGAAAAGTGACAATTAAGAGGGAGATGTGGTACGGCAGACTGACGAGTGCTTGTCAGAGATGGACAGGGAGCCAGAGGGTGAATGTAAATCAAACATACCTCTGCGGGAGATGAACAACTCAATGTCTCCCCTACACTAGCTGCCTGTCTGGCGAGATAGAATCCCAGAAGAGGTCGTTCGAAATTTTGGGGTTAAGAGAGATATTTCGAGACCAAGAGCCAGAGATGATGAAGCCGAAGCTAGGAAAGGTGGAGCAGGAAATACTCAAGAAGCCAGGAAGGACACAGTGAAGTGTTTCCGGGGGAATGCTCCTCGACTTTGAACTATTCACGAGGAACAACAGAAGGCGTGGGAAGGGAATGGATGATGAGGAAACAAGATTCTCTCAACGAAGATTTTTTTTCTTTTTTTTTTTTTGGTTTGTTTTTTTTTTTTTTGATTTCTATCTGCTGTAGAATTGAGGATAAAGAGTGGCGAAGCTGCAAACGTTGCAAACTCCCGGGGATGCAAAGTCCACCAACGGTAGAAGAGTTGTGTGATGAAAGGGTGTGAGAGGAAGGAAGAGAGTAGGATGGTGTCTTGGTGCCCAGACGAGCTCTTAAGAGCGATGAGCGTTGGAGATGGAGACAGAGGGCTGGAGCAGCGACTCTCTGCAGAAGATGGCACTAGCAGCAGTCAACCCCGAAAGGGAAAGGGGGGGGGGAAGAGCGTGAGAGTGAGAGGGGGGACGGAGGGAAGAGGGCGGGGAGGAAAGACGGTGACACGGAGAAACCGGTGTTCCGGGAGCGATGCCAAGACCAGAAAAACAAAGTCCAAATGGGAGCGGCCGAGAGGGAGGTTGGGCCTTTAAATAGTCGGAGACAAACTGCTTGGCCGGAACCGCTGCTATCAGGGGGGTGGCTGGACCCAGCGGTGGCGGCAAACGCAGCCCTGTTTTCTTGGTTGGCGACGCTGCCTGCGCGCTTTCTCATTGGCTTCCTGCGGCTCCTCCGGCGAGGACTATTCCTTCCCATGCTATTGGCGGAGAAACGCTATCACCCCACCGCCTATCGCCAATCGGCGTTAGCGCCTGCCAGATCGAGGATGGGCCTATTACTAGCGTGTGATTAGTGCCAGTTAGTGGCAGTTTAGCGCCATGGACGCAGCCTTCACTGCTGCCCAGTCCGCTTTTGTCCTGTGATTGATCTGCTGCGCATTCTGCACGCTGTCCAATCACGTGCTGCTTCTCTGCTCGCGACGCGCCATCCGCTTGCTGCTTTTAGCCCCCCTACCAGAGACTTTCAATGAAAATCTTTTAATTTCACCTGCGCTCTTCCTGGAGCACCCCATCAGCAGATATAACACGTAACATGTGAATCCTGCATGATACCAGTTTCTTTTGTCTCCTATCACTTGCAGTAGAGGTTCCAATCAACGAGCAGCCCCCAGGAGAACATTACATCCAAATCCTGTCGTCAAAATACAGCGCGCTGCATACCGCATGTCGAGAGTAAACTTTGCCAATCGCTGTCGCTCCCGTAGGACACATATTAAGGCAAGATATACATCATCCCTGGAATCGATGTTTACAGTCGTCCTTCTCCGCTTATAACTGGCTGCGGTTTGTCACCCGTTGCGATATGACGTTGAAAACAACTCCTACTGAGATACGAGATTTTGATATATACTCTATGCCGCGTTATTACTTTAATTGGATCCTGTCTACACGATATGCGGCGCTTAGGTACCCCGCATTGCTTCTGTTTCTCCTAAAATCAGATGCGAGACGGAAGATGCTCTGTCTAGCATCGAGCATATCTGCAGTTTGCTCAAACATAGGCGCTTAGAGACTCCCAGCATTCCTGTCAACAACGGACATTGCATTGATGGCGCCTTGACAGCTCACAGCTACAGAGTACAGCACTCCAGCAAACGCTTAGTTGCATGCACCTTTATATAGTATACATGGGGCATGCGGAACAAGGTACCGGAAGACATAGATATACTACATCCACATCCAAGTATCCCAATGCCGTGCAGGATCGCTAATGGCACGGTACCAAGCGCCCCAGGAAAATATTCTTCCTACCAATGAGAAAAAGGCACCAAAGATATATATTATCTGAAGAGAACTTGTACTCTTCCAAGACAGCATAGGATGACTCTTTGATTCTGGATAAACATCTACCTAAGCTTGGAGTGCTCCATGGATTGACACTCTACTACTTCTGCCTCTGACAACCTGCTATCGTAGACCTATTCAGGGATGCCCAATGAATGCGCTTTCAGCACCTAGAAGTTCAATACTTTTTGCAGTTGCCCTCAAGAATACCAGCAAGTGGCCCCGTAAACACGTTGAAGAGCTTAACGTTAGTATTCATGCTTGTTTTGCTGATAGCATGATGCCATGAGAGCCATATATCTGTGTAACGGACGGATATAGTTAAAAATGGGCTTGGATTGCAATGGCTAGGCCAAGGGCACATTCAAAACATGAAATGGAGTTCCAGACTTGTATCACCCTGCCGGCAGAGGGATGCCACAGAAGTGAAACTGGGTGTACCATGCAATAACATGGCTAGAGAAAGCCAGATGGAAAGGGAACATAACCGCATCCAAGCGTATTACTACTCCATGGTAGGACGTTGTAATAAGTAGCATCGCGTACTGCTTATCCCCATGGGGACGGGCATGGAACCATGGGAACAGCATGGCTTTGGCGATGACACGACATCCCTGTCAATTCCGACTCGATGACAGTCGACTGGCCTGCAGAAGGACACGTGATGGAAGGAATCATGCACCCTGCAGAATTCTAACAGACTGACAGTTGAAATCTTCGCATGATTCGGGGGCATCGATAATCGAGATGAGGCTGTCCAACGGTCGCTGGCAGAAATGCGCCGGGGCCACGTGGATCGGCGCTTTCAAAGTGAGGCGAGGCGGCCCCCTCGATTGTTTTGTCTGCCGTTCCTCTCATCTTTCTCTGCTTCTGCTTCTGCTTCGTCTATCATTCCTGCGACCCCTCACTCCTTTTTATTCAGGCCCTGCAGTTATCCTTCAACCTCGCATCTGGAGCTTCCTTGAGTTCGTCGACCCTTTGGATACCCATTCTCTGTGCGAAAAGGTGGTGAGAACCACACCGGGAATTATCCGTATCCAGTTTCTCCTGAGGATATCAGCCATCTGCTTCTACACTCCAGCTCTCAGTTCAATTCGGATCCCCTCTGGCCACATTCCATCGTTTCTGGTATCGAAAGAGTTACAGTCCGATCCATCTGGTTAATTGCATCCTGTACCTGGATTTTCTTTTCTCGTGAAATAGATAAACAACCTCATTTGCTTCCTTTCAGCCATGACTGAGGTTTCTTCGACCCGACTCTACCTTGGGAACCTCCCCCGAAATGGTACGCAGGCTCTCACAGTTCTCTTCCTCTTGCAGTTGTATCTACCATACTTCTGCTCTTTTCTTTCCCTCTTCACTTTGGATTCCTCCCTGTCATCCACCCATCGCGCCTCTCGAGAACGGGAATTAGTCCATGTCCTTGGGATTGTACTCTCCATTTTCATCATAATCCTTTCATGGATAGCAAATTGGCTTGCGTTTTCCCATCTGCTCTTGGAGAGTTTGAGGAAGAGGATTTCCCTAAAGCACAATCAATCACCCCCAGAAAACGAGTCGAACCTGGATGTCTCTGGATCTGCTGGATTATTGATATGGTCATGAAGAACTGACGTTGCAGCGCGCCCTACTGGGCGCCGATGTCTTTTCCAGTTACCAAACAGGATATCGAGGATCATTTCAGCACCCATGGATCCGGAAAGATTAGAGAAATCAAGTTGAAAACCGGTTTCGGATTTATCGAATATGAAGATGAGATGGATGCTAAGGACGTCGTTCCGGGTATGCCCATTTTCCCCTTGAATTCTCACTTCTCTTACCGTCGCTGATCCGTTCTTCTCGGTCAGCCTTTCGTACGTATCAATTTAACTCCACTTAGGGATGATTTTGTTTGACCGTTTCTCCTGCAATAGACGGTAGCGATTTCAAAGGTAATCGTCTTACTGTGCAGTTTGCTCGTGGACCTCGACGCAAGGAGAGTTACGCTTCCCCTCCGGACCGGTCTCTTCCACCCCGTCCGCGTCGCACAATATATCGTATGCAAATTTCTGGCCTCCCAGAAACCAGTTGGCAGGTTAGCAACCCAAATTCACATGGAACCCCCGGGGCCTTCCTTTCATTCTGGAGCTTCAACAGCGTTTGATTTATCCTTGCCCTGTGGTACCATCCGTCACTCAGCTTCTCTTGTTCTCGTTCATTTCCGAGGATTCATCAACTACCATGGTTTAAACTCTTGAGTATTCTTCGTCACGCGAAAAGACTTCGGGACTGCAATTTCTGAATTGTCTCCAATATAATTTGCGTGATTTTGGCTCTTCTCGGGAGTTGTTCTAAGGAAAACCCGCTGGCCTTATTCGAACGAGAAAGGATCTTCTGGAACCCACACCAATCCTCATTTCCTGACATTTGGTTTCGTTTCCTTTCACCTTGTTTATCTTCTTTTCTATTTTTTTATATATATCTCTTCTTCTCTTGGCTGCAGCTGTTTGTCAGCTTCATAATGCTTCGCCCGAAGATGAACTCACAATATGCCTTATCTAGGATCTCAAAGACTTTGCCCGAGAATCTGGCCTTGATGTAGTTTATTCCGAGACAGGTCGAGAACCTGGCAGAGGGTGGGTCAACCAAACCTATGACTATAAACCCATGGACTCCGTTAACTCCAAGGAAGCTTTGTCGAATTTGAATCGGCCAAGGACCTAAACACAGCCATCTCCAAGCTCAATGGACGGACCTTCAAAGGATCCAGTGTGCTTTGCGTTGCCGACGTAAGAGCCTAGTACATCTTGCCAGTCACAAGGACAGGGCCTGACGATGCCAGGAACAACCGTACGATGAGAGACCCTACCGTGACATGTACCGGTCCCGGTCGCCCCGCCGAGGGTACTTTCCAGTGGATGATTACGACAAGAGAGGACCACCTCCTAGGGCCTATAGTCCCCGCATGCATTACCGTGAACGTTCTCCAATTCCTCTCCATCGGGACTACTATGACCGTGATGGGTATGGGCGTCGAACTCCTCCTCGTCCTCGGATCGATGATTACCCACCTCCACGTCGTCCCTATGATGACCCCTACGAACCTCGATTCCCCCCGCCTCCTCGCCGTTACGATGATCCATACTTAACTGACAGGCCCTATGGCCGTCCTAGAACACCGCCTAGGGGGGACTTTATTGGTTACGATCGCCGTGGTTACTGGTAAATGCGGTTTTCTTAACCTCTTTATGACTGGGCGTGCGTAGTGAAATACCCATTGTGTTTTGCATGTGTTTACTGCATTCTTCAGTTAAGAACCGAGATGACGCGTATGCTGGAGCTTATTCTGGGCTGGATGTACAAGCCGGGACATTTGGAACGCCGCCGTACGACTTTCTCATGCTTTGACCTGATCTCGGACATGTTAAGGACCCATGGTAAAAATTCCAGAAGAGGAGAATTCTCCGGATATTAATGGTGAAGGCAGTTCAGATACAGAGAGATCGTATGAGTTTCGCCTAACTGCTAATGAACCGCGACCGACAGCTCGGCTTACTCTGGACCTCCGGATTCTACAGCGTAGGTCTATCTAGGTCTATCGCCTGGCAGCTTTCGATCTCCAGGGTGCTTGGTGGACCTCGCTCGACTAACGCAACCTCGTTCTTTTGTGTCTGCCCAGTAGACGCCGATCGATGTACAGTTTCGAAAATACTCGTAGTAATAATATCTATGAAATCCAAGAATGGAATTCAAAAAGTACTTGGCATTATATAAATTGTAGTAGTTCATGCGAGTTCATGCATCCCTTCATTTCTTGCAGCAGTTGACATGATGACGTCCCGAGCAGATACAATGTTAATCCCCACCGCACCACGATGACTGCTCCAGAGCCTAAAAAGCCCACACCGCAATCCGCAGGTCGAGAATGATGATGACAATAGAAGAAACAGCAACAGGCTCTGTTTGAGGCCCGTGGGAGTACCACACCTGCTGAAGGGACAATAACAATCAGTCTCACCTCTCTATTCTGGTTCTACCATTTACGTCAGAACTGCATCGCACCCGTAGCCAGGGTCGAGAGGTTGGCGAATTCCCCGAGAGTTGTGAGAACCCTATCAACTGTAGATTTACGTGTCTAACTTCTTAGTTCCCCTGGCAGTCATCACCGAATCAGGCTGTTTTTCGAACGCCTCTGCGCCTATCTGCTCCTCCCTCTTCTTGCGATCCCGAAATCACCATGGCGGAGGACCGAATCGACGTACACATCCCCCCTCGCCCAACGCTCCTAGACAGCGTCAGACTTCGCGATATCCAGCTCTCCCTCCCTGCAGCCCCAGACCCGTGGCATCGACAAGGAAAACCACAACCATGCACTGCATCCCTCAAGCTGTCGTATTCGTCCGCCGTCGCCGCCGCTGCAGCCGATGACGTTTCTCTCTCTCTTGACTACGGGAAGCTCTACCGCCGCTTGGCGGAAGATATCCGGCAGATGGGCCAACAGGAAGGTCTGGGCCAGCCGACTGTTTTTGTGGATGGGAATCTTAAGGATGAGAAGGCCGTCAATACTCTGGGCCAGGACGTGAGGGTCATCGGGGGCGTTGTCGCGAACTGCGGACTGGGCCTACTCGACGAGACGGCTGCGGGTATTAGGAGGATGTCTCATGTTCATCAGAGCCCGAGGAACAGTATTAATTCCACTACTCTACCGGTTAGATCCTTGGATGAAGAGCAGCAGCAGCAGCGACGACGATCAAGTTCCGCGGCGGCCCCATTCCCTATTTCTGGGGACTACGGGCAATGTGAAGTCTGGATCCATTTGCCCAAGGCATTGCTACGTGCTGAAGGTGGCCTCAGGTATCGCAGCGTCACTTTGTGGGGTTACAAACAGCCGGATGAGACGGGAACAGAAACTGCTGTGGCTGCTATAGATGCTGACAGGCGTTCTGTGGTGCTGGAAGAGGAGTTTCGTATTGAAGGTATCCGATGCTACTGTATATTGGGAGTGAACTCTCACGAGAGACTGGAGAAGCAGGCTGTGATGGTCACGTTGGAATTCAAGGGCCCGGGACAATTGGCATGGGGAACTACTGTCGTTGATACGTATCAAGAGATGACTAGAACTGTGGCTGAGGTAAGGCTATCTCTCTCGCCTAGCTCACTTCTCTTCCTCTGTTTTACTGACTATGCCGTTGCCAGAGAGTCGAAGGAACTACTTTCCAGACAGTGGAGGCACTGGCTACCTTCGTCGCACGAATCGTGACTGTGGAGTTTGCCAACGAGAGAGTGACGGTAACCGTGGAGAAACCCAGCGCGTTGGCATTTGTAGAGACATCCGGTGTGGAGATCACCCGGACCCAAGAGTTCTTTTCTGCGTAAAAATAAAGCAATTGTATATCTGCAGCATAACTATTATATGGAGCGTATTCAAGGAAACAAATACGGACATCTGCCGTCCCGTGATACTAACACGTGACCATGATTATGTCACTTGATCTGCGATTGGCTGCCCGCTGCCAAGTTCAAGCTCGATTTCTCTTCTTCTAACCTCGAGGAGTTCTTCGTCAAGACTACCTTTCTCTTAGGCTGGAGCCTTTGTATTTCTTCCTACAACTGTCTGTTTTACTAGAATATACGTCCAACACCTTACAACCTTTCTGTTCCTCTATGTTTCAGTCTTTGTCCGAGTCGTCCCTGTCGTCCATTTCTGTGTTCTTCGGTGGCTGCCTTGCTGGATCGATCTCGAGCCCCGTCTCGTTGGAGACCAACTTCAATCTCGGTATCCCTTCGGATCTGTCAGTGTTGAGTAGGACCGGCTCTTTCCCCTCCACTGTGTCGGGGAACCGATTTCTTAGCGAAGTGGTCTGGGTAGGGGTACATCGTCCGTCCTGAAGAAGGGCGGACGGTAAAACGGTTATTGTTTATTTGACGACTTTCAGAGGAAGCTTGTGTCTCTTGCCTCTTGAATTTTCAGAATTATCCTTAACACGAGTCTGGTAGGGATTGGTCTTTTCGTCACTACTCAGTAACTGGATGGGCTTGGCGGGTGCTTGTTCTTCTGTCTATGTCTTAGGTTGACATTCGCAAACTTGCCGGTTTCATTCGCCTGCTGTGAATTGTGGAGCTGCTGTTGTTGAATAGTTCGGTATCTTCTGTTATCTTTCATTGAAGCGAGATGGATTCCAGGTCGGTTCCCGTCAATGACGACCTGTCGGTTGGGGACGTGTTTAGTCCCCAGGCTGATTTATCCCGGTCTTTCAAAACTTCAGGCATCTGTGAGGAGCAGGTTGCTGGCTTTAGGACGGATAATCGCAGTCCCTTTGGCAGGCAGGATAGGGAACTTGGCCCACACGGACTAGCGATGGACGCCGATGTGCTGACAGAGAAAGCGCGGCGTGGCAAGAAGAAGAACAATAAGAAGAAGGAACAGGCCACTAAAGCTGCTCCTGCGCTTTCGACGGTTCGTGGCTTCTTCACGCCTATGGCTTCCGGTGATGAAGAGTCGGATTTCTCGACTACTAGCTCCAAAGCACGGAGTCCGCAGCTCGCTCCTATTGCAGCAGGTGGGAACAGCCCATCAGTACGTCCAGTCCCTTCTTCTCCTGGCCTCAGTGCCTTGACACACCAGCTTGATGCCTTGAACTTGTCTGGTAATCGGCGGCCGGACTCTGGAACTCCAAGCAACGCCAGTGTCTGCTCGGACAGTGACCAAACAGAGGTATTGACCAGTTACGAGGTACCTCTGGAGAATGATTTCGTCAGCCCGGATGCAGCTGCCGACGAGAATTCACAGGAGATTTCATCTGGCGGAAAAGAAGAACTGCGCAGTCAGCTTCGCCGAAAGATGACCACGGATGACTTCGAGCCATTGCTGTGCCTTGGCAAGGGGGCTTTCGGCACCGTGTTGCTGGTGCGCCACACAGTTACGGGCAAACTGTATGCGCAGAAGCAATTCCGGAAGGCCTCATTGACAGTGCACAAGAAACTGGTGGAACAGACCAAGACGGAGCGCATGATTTTGGAGAGCATCAATCGTCATCCTTTCGTAGTTAAACTGTTCTATGCTTTTCAGGACCACGAGAAGCTATATTTGATCCTGGAGTACGCGCAGGGTGGTGAGCTTTTCACTCACCTCGCCATGGAACGCATGTTCGATGAGGATGCGGCGGCCTTTTATATGGCAGAGATGGTTCTGGCCCTTGAGCATCTGCACCAGAACGTGGGCGTGGTCTACCGTGACCTGAAACCGGAGAACTGCCTCCTAGACGACCAGGGCCATCTCCTTCTGACCGACTTCGGACTCAGCAAAATTTCAGTTGATGACGAAGATCGCTGTAGCTCTTCCCTGGGGACAATCGAATACATGGCCCCCGAAGTCATTCAAGGCAAGCCCTACGGTAAGGCATGCGACTGGTGGTCACTAGGTGCGTTAGGCTACGATCTCCTTACCGGATCGCCACCATTCAAAGCGAACAACAACGCCAAGCTCCAAGAAAGGATCCTCAAACAGAAACTCATGCTCCCATACTTCCTGGGTCCGGATGCGAAGGATCTTCTGACCCGTCTTCTCCGCAAAGAGCCTTCCAAACGCCTCGGATACCACATGCCCAAGGACCTCCAGACGATCAAGAAACACCGATTCTTCCGCAAAATCGACTGGAAGGCTCTCGAGCGCCGCGAACTCAGTCCACCCATCGCACCCGTTATCACGGATCCCGCCCTCGCAGAGAACTTTTCCATGGATTTTACGCACTTGCCGTTGAGCCCGGTCGTAAGCTCGAACATCATGGATGACCATCTTGGCGGCCGGAGGTATGCAGGGAGCCCGTCTGGCATCGGTCCTGAAGGGGCTATCTCCATGTCTGCTGGTAAGGGGGGAGGAGCCGAGTCAGACCCGTTTGGGGGATTCAGCTTTGTGGCTTCGAACAGTTTGCTTGATCATGGACTTGGGATTATGACTTCTTCGCATTAGTATTTGCTTCTCTCTGTTTTGCTATGTGTTTATTTGTTTTTGCTTTTATTTATTAACTTTGAGATTCCATCTCTGTAAAGTAATTCATTCCCATTGTGCAGTATGCATCCTGAAGTGAGAACAGTTAGTTCCTTTACAGCATTTGCGAAGAAGGATATTCCATGATCAGTTTCAAAGGTTTCTTTTCTTCCTGTCATGAATTTGGGTCTTTTGTCTATTGTCTCATCCGCTCGATCCATATGCACACATATACACCATGCAAATAAAGTTAAAACCAAGTTCAAGCTCAACCTAAAGCTCTCCTTTTAACGAGAAAGAAACAAGAGTGTATCTAAGTAAAATAAAGCGTAGTTTTTTTTTTAAACAAAAGACATATGAAAGGAAGAAAAAGGAAAAAAAAGGAAAGCAAACTTAGAAGTTCAACTCAGTCAAGACTAGACAGACTAGACTTAGAGCTCCCCTTCCTCGCTTCCATGACCCTCTTCTCGCTCTACCACTGAGTCTTTGCGAGGAGGATCACGACGATCCGGCGGCTCCTGGCTCAGAGAGGTTTCCTTCTCTCGCAGATACGGAGGTTGGCGTTGATATGGTGGATATTGATGTTGAGATTGAGATTGGGATTGGGATTGGTAACGCGGAGGGTGATGGTAATGGGAATGCTGGTATTCATAGGTGTCATTATTAATACTGGGAAGACTTGGTTTTCGGTTCCGATAGCCGCCTCCATCGGACGATACGGATCTTCTTCGCTCGTTGCGGTGAGGCGGTGGCACCCTTTCCCTATCTCGGTCCCTGTCCCTGTCCCGATCTCGATCGTAATCCCAACCACGACTGCGGCCGCGACCACGACCATGACCACGATCACGGTCGAGGTCACGGTCACGGTACCGATCGCGATCGCGGTCCCGATCCCAGTCGCGGTCCCGGCTATGATATCGATCCGAGGATCGTCTGTCAGACCAGCGGTCGTTGTGGTCGTTCAGATTTGAGCGAGGGGGGCGCTCTTGGGAGGAGGAGAGGTTTTTCTGGACGATCTCGTCGATTCGCTGCTGGACGGGATCGATGTTGTCTTGGTCTCTGCTTCGATCTCTTTCCCTATCCCTACCCCGTTCTATTTCTCTATCCCTGTCTTTGTCCCAGTGGTCGCTGTAATGATTCTGTGGTGGCCAATGTTGTGACGGACGGCGTGCAGAGGATGGAGGATATGGGTGATGCCGCGGGTTGGCCGTTGTGGAAGGAGTAGGGGATCTATGGCTGTTGCGCGATACATGGCCATTCGTATTTCTCCTCCCCCGATCTTGGGATGGACTACGGCGATCTGAACTCTGATCCGGAGCCAAGCCTTGAGAGTGGGAGACTGATGGTTGGTGTGAAGTCTCAGAACCTGCTGGTTTGCTGTCACTGCCATCTTCCCTGCTAGTGCGAGGTCGTTTAGGAGACCGTCCCCCGTTCAACGCTTCCTCTGGTTGATCATGCGGTTTTATGGATTCGCAACGGCGTGTTTCCTCGGGTTCCCTCGATCTCTTGCGTGTGTTCAACTCTGATCCACCAGTTCCATGGGTGGGTTGGGGAATCTTGATCTTTTCGGGACTCTTAGGCTGGCCGCTAGAGTCTTTTTCTGTCTCCTTCAAGAGTTTCTCCGCGCTCACTTGGGGGATCCTAGGCTTCTTATTACTGTCTGAGCCATTCCTAATGACGTTCTCCGGTTCCCTTGGCCGCTTCCGTTCAGGCTCCCGCGTAGATTTTGGCGTGGACTCTGCAGGGTCGGCACGCAGAATCCTGGTCTTCTCGGCGCCTTCCTCAGACGGTATGGGCGTGGTTGGGTAGTGCTGACTATGCCGCTGCATGGCATTATTTTCGTAGAGCTCCGCCATGCGCATGCAGGCGCGGCGTACTGTAGGCAAATCAACATCGACCTGCTTCCACCAGGGCTGGCCAGCGCTATCATCTTCAAACCCCATATCGCAATGCCTGGCTGCGGCATAGAGCGCGGCTGCTGCAATGGTGCGGGCGGTAAACTGAAGACAAAGCACTGTATACATGGAGTCGTTGACGAAGGCCCATGACGCATTACGCATGGGCTTGTTCTCGCTGACGCCAAAGAAACATAGAAAGTCGTACAAGATCCGGTAAGGCTGTTCTAATTGTAGATCGAAGCATAGAGCCTCAAGAAGCAAGTCCTCATGATGTAGAATGGTATCTCTCCATTTCCAAAACTCCTTAGATTGCTCATCTACAACCAGGTTGGGCTGCTTTTGTGCCACCCGACAGCATGCGACGACGAACTCCCTCATTCTTCGAGGATTCTCCTCCACCTTGGTTGATAGGAACAGCGCTGTAGCAGCAATCGGGTATGGATGCATACCCATCCGCTGTGGGAGATCAACCATACTGTACCGCATGAAAAACCGGTGTAGGTAGACGGCCGCTGTCGCGAGGGTGAGTTGTGGCAGCTTGAGCATGATTCCGACTTGCGTGATAAAATTGACCCCTTTGCTGCGGCTAATCTGTTCCGCCTCCATTTTCATGCCATCGAGTTGCGACGGTGTCCGTGTGAGTTCCTCATCTGTAAAGAGCCATTGAGACTGCGTCGCGAGAAGGACAGGGTTCGATGGGCAGGGGATCGGTCGCTGGCCAGCGCGATTTGACGATGGGGACACCATCTGGAGAAACTCTGGAGAACCCTTCGAGGGTCCCGTATGGTGGTAGATGGTTATCGGTCAAACTAGAGCAGCAGCAACAACAAGATCTCTGCTCCTGTTACTGTGGTTAAGGACGAACAAAGGAACAGAGATCCCGGAGGACAGTAGAGCAATACGCGCTCGCGCGCGATATGAATGACGCTGCTTCCCTGTCCTCCTCCAGCCAAAAAAGCAGATTTCCTTACTGCTCACAAGATGCAAAATGACATGCCGCAGAAGCGCGTCATAGGATCATTCGCTATTCGACCTGAGCTTGATAGATGGGCCGGAGCTAGAGCGCTGAAATGACGGTTGGTGAGAACACAACGAACGGCGCAAACTCTGTCCCTGGAGATGACGAATTCCTCGTCAGTTATAAGAAAGCGTTGAAGGAGACGTAGAAGAGTAATGAAAGCCAAATGAAGCTGAATGGACTGGCTGGAAGCCTCCGCGGGCAAGGACTTCCGAGAGACAGTCAATTTGATCGCTGCTTGCGGGCCGGATCTTCTGGTTTCTCCGTGAACGATTCCCTGGGTTCCCCATATTCCTTCCATGGACGTTTACTACTATCAATTAATATAATAACTAGTATAGGAGTTTTTACAATAACAATGATGCAGTGAATATTTTTCTCCTATAAATACAAGATGGAAAGTTCAGTCACATGGTATCATGTCTGGTCATTTTACTTCATGTTCACAGCCCCGTCTTCCCCCTTCCATTCACAGAACATCATGCACTCGTTGGGAGGAAAGCATATCTTAAATACATCTCATTCCTCCTCGCTGACCTCACTTTCGTCGTCACTAGGAATGCGATACTGTGACTGTTGTTGCTGATACTGTTGACTTCGTGCTTCTTCCTCTCGCGCACTCTCTTCAAAGGCAGCTTCCATTTCCGCAGCCAACGCGTCATCGTCTTCAGCTTCCTCCTCATTTGAGGGCATTACCTCCCCATTTCTAGCTAGCGCGGGTGCACCTGGACGGCCAGCCGGAGACGGCAGACACAAATCCTCCACTTCTTCCCCATTCCCATCACCATCCGGAAGATTCGAGGGAGTGTTGCTGGATGAGAAATGGGCAGGATTGACCTTGAATACAGGACGAGACGGTGGCGGTGAGCCCATGTCGATGATCAAGTCACCGTCAATGATAATGTTTGAGCCCGGCGATGGGGTCGACTTGTGCGATGGCGCACCAGTCACCGCATCCGAAGACAACGATTCCGACTCTCCACGGGCTCCAGCCCTTGTGTCTGGTTTGGATGTCGGTAGGCCCGTCTTCCTAATAGATTGACTGGTTGCATTTTTATTCTGACGAGCGGGCTTGGCTTGTCGACTGCTTTGGACTTTGGCTGGCGGTTTCGACCTGGGTAGAGGACCTCCAGCTGCGGGCTTTGTAACAGGCTGTACAACTGGCGTAGTGATTTTTGCGATGCTGTAGCTTGGTTCCGGGGTCGAAATATCTGACGTGGACTTCTCGTCTCCGGCATTATCCTTAGGAAGGAAGTGACGGTAGTCATACGGGTTGCTATCATCCGCCAGGCCCTCACCCTCGCCCTGCAATTGATCGTCACCGCATGCTTGGTCGTCCTCGAGAAGTGTTTTGAGTTGATCGTATTGTTCGAGAACCTGTTTCGCTGTTTTCGCAGGAGCAGAACGAATATTGAAATTCAGCTGTGTTGCAACCGGCTCCAATACGAAAACCTTTCGACTTGTATCGAACACTAAGACCAAGTTCTTCTCTTCCGATCCCGACACGGGCTGTTCTGGGTCCACACTGCCCTCGTATGTATATGTCAACGTATTTTGCTCCGTCGTAGGTGCTTTGTCTGTGATGGTGAGGGTGTAGGCATCTTGGGACCGGGATGAACGACTGATGGTCGACCGTTGCTGCGGTGTGGCAGACTTGCTCTTGTAGTTGTACTGGATGTTGACTAGCCGGTTTGGAGTGGTACTGTCCTTTGCTGCTAGCCTTTCTCCCAAGACAACTGGGTATTCTGCCTGCTTCGTAGGGTCGATCAAACCACCGGCGGGCAGAGGAGTGGAGGCGGAGATTGCAGCCATGGGGCAGCGGTCGGAGAAGTAGCGGTCAAGAAATGCTAGAAAACCTAGATTGTCTAGATTGTTGAGCTGCTCTTTTGCCCGCTATTACAAACGAGGAAATAAACCCCAACGCTCAATCAAGAAGAGAATAGCGGCCCGTAGGATCGCTGTACGGTAGCAGCAGCATGCAAGAGAGCGTCACATCACAGTGCCAAGAACAGACAAGGGAACAATGGTGAGAAACATAGACGGTTCCGGACGCACTATATATACTGAGAGCACGGCTAATGAGGAGCCAGGAGGAAAGAGAAGCCCTCCGGAGGCGATAAGAAGAGGAAGAGAGAAAGAAACGGTGACGATGAAGGGATCTGGAGAGAGAGAGAGAGAGAGAGACGGAGATGAAATGGGGAAACAGCCGGAGAGGGGCGATCCGTTCTGCTTGGCGCCCGGACGCCAATCGCTTGCAGGGCTGAAGTCGCCCCTTGCAGGCACAGCGAAACACTACTTGGAGAAAACAGCAATTCAACAGTGGAAGTTTCGTGGTTATGTTCGTTCTTATTGTCCTATTTCCTCTCAGGATGTCAGTGAACAGGAGACGCCTCTCGCAACGGGCTCCTGGAACCCGGAGTGGCATTCCCGACGGTGAGCTGCTCCAGGCGCCCAGCCAGTGTCCGATGTTTCCTCATTACCTCCTCCCACTCGCAAGCCATAGTCTCGTCTCTTTCATCCTCTTTAGTAGTCAACTCTGTGACAATTAAACTGAAGTCTCCCCCCAGTCGTCCCAGACTGGCTGCGCAGTACAGAACCTGCGTTAGCAGACTCTCTCTCGAGCTCTTGTCTTGGACATTAGGAAGATATGTGCGCAGGGTTTCCGTAAGTAGCTGTACTAGGTGCATGGGGAAAGTCGCTAGAGCAGGAGGAAGATACTGCAAAAGGTCCTCTTTCCCTATGGCCTGCGCCAATGACGGTTTGCTTCGAGAATCTAGTCCTCGTAGACCAACGACGGCCAATTCAGACTCCGATATATCTGGCGAGAATATATTCTTGTATAATGAAATAATGGCGAAGCTCTGTTCACGATATATTTCAATGTACCTTTTCAAGAACTTCTCTGTTTGGTGACCTTCGGACCAAGGACCGGAGTGGGCCGATACGCCGTCCCTCTTGTCTACACTGCCCAGCCGTTTCTGTGTTTCCTGGTCTGCCAGCTCCCGTAATGGATCTAATGCTTCCAGTGTAGACACCAGATTTGCCAACCGGCATACCAGAAAGAGAGCGCCAAATGCTCCTTCCCCTTTGCCAGGCGTACTCCCGCGGTGAAGCGTCTCCAACTCCGGTGCCACTCGTCGTAGCCAACCAACCATTCTCATAGCAGCTGCAAGTCTAAGGTTATGCGCCCGAAGCCCATAGATAAGATTTGTCGTCATGTCCCTCATAACATCCTCCGCCTGGGCAGCCACGTCTTCGACCAGAGGGGAATCAGGGTATAACGTCTGTAATCTCTTGATGTGCGCATATAGATCCAGAGCGGACGAGTATGTAGTAGACGATGAAGCACCCGCTACACCTGAATTTGCCGCCGCCGAGGACACGGCCGTGGAGAGCAAGGCCGGCAGTTCCAGGATATCCGACAGTCGATCGACATTCCTCGCTAGCTGCATTGCCTTCTTCCGTCGATCTAGAGCCACGTTCTCCGCAGTCTTGCTGTACTTGGATGAGAAGCGCATAGCCTCCTCGTCAAGCTTAGGAATGGCATCTCGAAGCTCTCGCGTCTCACGGCTGAGTTGGGGGATGGATGTGCGCAGGGCAGAGAGACTGTCCGCAGAGGTAATAAACGCTTTATGGGATCGATTGGATAAGGCCTGGAGAGAGAGAAGGGTCGAATGGGAGGATTGGGAGAGGGATTGAGGTTCTGTCGACGTCAGGGACTGCAAGGAGAGGGTGGACAGGCGATTGAGATACTGGATCGTTGTCGGATCTGTGGCATCGTGATTGGTGGTCCTGGACTGCAAATGGGGAGCCAGCAGCTCGTATAGCGAGTCTTCCATGATGGACCCGCGTAGATCGAAGCCTCTGGGATATCCCTCTGTGCTGAAGTCTGAAGAAGCCAGACTGGACGCAGACAAGATGCCGCGCAGGAGAGAACCGTACGGGAGCCGCGGCGGCCATTTGCGCAGCGTCTCCGTCCTTTCTTTCCCCCTGCGGCATTCAGACTGTCTTTGCGACTTCTATCTATCTATTCTCTCCTGATCTCTAGCTAGGGACAATCCTCTGGACCCTTATTTAGCGCCAGTGCTCTTATTGACAAGCTCACACATAGAAACCGAGCTCTACTAGGGCTCGTCTGGACCATGGGCAAGCCGCGGGTAATGCTCCGTTATTATCGTGGATGGATTTAGTTTTCTGACGTTGTACGCAGATGATTATATTGATTCGCCATGCCCAGTCAGAAGGAAACAAGAATCGCGAAATCCATCAAACCGTCCCGGACCACCGGGTGAAGCTAACGGAGAAAGGCCATAAACAGGCGCGCGAGGCAGGGTACAAGCTGCGCTCTCTCCTCCGGCCCGATGACCGGGTACTAATCTATACATCCCCTTATTGTCGGGCACGGCAGACCACAGAAGGCATTGTTGAGTCTCTTTCATCCGATGAGTCCTCCCCATCCCCTTACAGGAGGAACGCCATCAAAGTATATGAGGAGCCGCGACTACGAGAGCAGGACTTCGGCAATTTCCAACCATGCGCCGCGGAGATGGCAAGGATCTGGCAGGAAAGGGCGGACTATGGTCACTTTTTCTATCGAATTCCCAATGGGGAGTCTGCAGCGGACGCATACGACCGAGTGAGTGGCTTCAACGAGTCTCTTTGGAGACAATTTGGCGAGGATGACTTTGCCAGCGTTTGCGTTCTTGTAACACATGGACTCATGACGCGAGTCTTCCTCATGAAGTGGTATCATTGGAGCGTGGAGTATTTTGAGGACCTGATGAACATCAACCACTGCGGCTTCGTGATCATGAAACTCAATCCGGACACCGGCAAATACGATCTTGAGACAACTCTAGCGAAATGGTCTGAGAAGGAAGCTCAAGCAGAAGAACAGCAGGAACCACATAAACGGAAATGGGGCGGTTGTGCCGAGGGATGTAAACATGGCGCCTCAGTCTCCGACAATAAGCGGCTGCGGTCGGATTCTAAGGTATCATCAGATGGGGATGTCGGTAAGTTGGAATGGGTGGTTTCGTTATTGTCCAGCAACGCACGGGAATTGAAGACGGAACCGGCTGACTATAGCTCGATCGCTTCTTAGAAGAAGCAAATCGCTTGCCAGACTCCCCAGAGCCACAACGCACTTACGTCTTAGAACAAGGAGACGATGGCGGTGACGACAAATATGCTAGAAAGGGTCGTCGCTGAAACCGACATTCTTCCTCACCCTATTTAATCTCCAATCAATACGAATACCCTCTCCGATTCCAGCTTTAACTCTCAACCAGAACAGGGGTGAGATCATCCCAGTGAAATATCCCGTCATCGTCGAAACGCTGTACGAAATGAGTTGTCAACACCATATACCTTAAGAGAAACGGAGGATAGTGACGACAAAGCATAGATCCAACCTCAAACCATCATTCTTTCAGGGAATTGGCGTCCCCCAATGAACATGACCTAGCCACGGAGAATCAGTGGCTTTCTTTGAAAGCAGCAGTACGACCTCGAGATTAGAGTATTAGGGATATTCTCTTGGGGATGGACAGAGATGAGAAAAGCAGACTTGCATTATTATATCTAGATAAAAAAATAAAACGTCCATTAAACAGCATAGCATCCTTGATTTACTATGTATAGGGTATCTAGTACTATTCAAAGATGAGATGAACAAACAACGGGACTGATTGTGCTGACAAGAAAGATTCAAATTTTTGTCTTTTTTCTGGTTTTGTTTTTCACATTGAACAATGTTATTTACTTCCAGCCCTTTGTCGCAAAGCCGGGTATGGTACATAAATATCCATCCCGCAAACGATGTAAGTTCCATGCAGGCAAAGGACTAACTTACAAAGAGGGAAATGATTCGAAAATTCGAAGAAGAAAAGAATGAAAGGGATACCCTAAAACAGATTTGACCTCGGCCAAACCGTCAAGGAGTCAATTGAAAGACAATGGATGAGGAAGATCAGAGAAACAAACAAAAGAGGAAGAAGAGAGAGATTTAATAAAGGAGTATTTGGAGTTAAGAGGAGTATCACTTTCCCATGGTAAATGAGCGTCTTTTAAAACAAAATATGACATGAGATGTGAAGATGTGAAGATGTGTGAAGACAAACAAACATGGGGATTTTGTAAAAGACAGTCATGGCGGAATGATGAAAAAAAAAAAAAAATCAAGACTCCCCCAAATGCAGCCCCGTGACATTGAGTGCCGGACTTTTCTTCGTTTAACATTTATGTAGCTCCAAGCACATATATGGATCGGATCCTTCAGCCGGAAAAGGCGAGAGACTAGCCAGGAACTCGACCGAATGTGCGCATGCCGACAATTGACCCAAAGGAAGAGACCCTTCCAAGGCTGGACATCAAGACATCATCGTTGAGGGGGAAAATAAAGAAAATGAGATGAAAAATATTAACGCCGTGATACTGACTGTAGAATGAGAAGAACAATGTGCCAACTTGATGGAAAACCCAAACAGGACAATCTATGGGTAACATTCGTGAAAATAAGATAATTCCCTGAGGCCAGAAACAGAACCGAAGATGGAGAAGAAATAAAATGAAATAAAAAAATCAAAGAATAACCGGGAGATAGAACCGGCAAGAAAAAGCGTAATCGTCGTAACCTGGTCCACTCAGAAGATCAAAAGCCTTGACAGAATCCAGAAGCGGACTGACGTCTTGATAAACAAGGACTCATTGTCGAAAAGTGACAAGTTTGCATCGATATGACCATCGGATATGTCGGATGCAAAGTCAAGCTTCGTGCGGTAGACGTAAGCATCCACAGCCAGCAATGATTCCTCTATTCCCCCTTCATTTCTTTTTTTTTTTTTCGGGTTTGCTTCTTTTCTTGTGGTGGCATGAACAAAGATGAAAAAGAACATTGAGACTTTTAGCTGGGGCAATAGATATTTTGACAATCGAATAGTGGTGTTGTTTGAATGGTAAAGAGACATATAAACACGGTATCGTTGCAATGATCAAAAAAAAAAAAAAAAGCGAAAATGAGCAATCCAACGTATATTCGGATAGTCAATTAAGAAAAAGAGACGAAGGCGGCAAAAAGATGGAACCTAGCTAGGGTTCTCTAGCCGGCAACATTGTTAACCCGAAAAGAAAAATCAGGCAGCGACAATGGTTGGCATGGCGCCAAAGGTGTTACCACACATATAGTGCTCAAGCTGTTTGGCACAATACAAGCAGCCACAAGACGATCCATGGCCAGACCACATACTTTGCGCAAACGGCAATGCATATGATGGCGTATGGTGATAGGAGGGATGCTGAGGCCGTGGCGCAGATCGCGGGATGTACGTCTGTTGAGGAACCCATGCACGAGGAAACGATGGTGCAGGATTTGCAGCAAAGGGCCAAGGACCGAGCGGATAATAACCCGGCGTAGTTGGACCGCTTTGGGGAGCAGACGGAGGTGAATATTCCAACGCTGCCGGGTTCAACCAGGAATTCTCATATTGAGATCTGCGCTGGTACTGTGGTGGAATCGGGCCTTCTGGAGACAGGAGCGGTGTGGAGATGGGCTGGGATCTCGTGGCATGGGTATCAATTGTTGGAGTTGGGCGCTGACGAGGCTGCTCTCGGGACTTCAGGGTTGCCTTGTTCCGCCAGGTATTCCAGTGAGCACGCCAGGTCGCGAATCCATCTTGCTCGTCGTAGATGCGGTCATGGATCTTCCACTCAAAGGCGAAAAGCCATTCGAGTTCCATGGCATTCAGATCGGCAACGGGAATGTTGCTAACCTCGGCCCAGGACTTGTTCTGGAACGTATTGTCGTCCAAGAACTTGCTTCCCAGGAGAAGGGCAATCGTCAGCATGCGATAGACCTGGCCACTGCCAGAGGTATAGACGCCGGCAGCCGAGAGCATCCGCATCCGGCTGGCCAAGTAGTACAGACTCAGGAGGATGGTGGAACTGGGGAGACGGGTCGACGACAGGATTTGGAAGACGTATTTCCGGAACTGAGGGGGTACCGACAATCCTGGGGAGACGCTTCGCGCCAAGTCAATATCTGCTAGGTTGATTTTGGTGCTGTACAAATCATACATTCCCTGGGCCATCTCCGCCACAAAATCCGACATCTGGTCCATCTCGTAATCCAAATGGGCTGCCACACCCCCGGTGGTCTTCTCCTCCTTGCGGTGCTGCGATTGTTCGGGTTGCATCATGATGTCTTGGCGGCGATACTGAGGAATCACATTGCTGTCCATGGAAGGAAGCTGGACATTGTTCCGAATGGGGGGCAGCACGGGAGCAGTGGCCAGCGGACCGTACATGGGTCGAACGGCACCCTGCTGGGGGAGAATAGAGTGAGCAGTTGCTATCTCTCTGCCTCCGCGCAACGGGTGTACCGACTGGGAATGAGAATTCATCGGGGCGGGCTTTGTGTAGCACGCCGACTGGGAGTACTGCTCGATGAATTCGCAACCAGTCTGGGAGTAGCGAGGGGGGAAGGCAGAGGGGCCGAACATGTAGAAAGGCTGCTCACTCTCCATGCTGGAGCCATTGTGGATATCGGGAGGAGTTGGGGGAAGGCCGTGAAGGCTGGGAGCGAAGAAAGACGGCATGGTGGTTATAGAAGAGAAAAGGAGAACCAGTTCAGGACGGGGAAGGTAGACGGCTGGAAACTGGAACAGATTCAAGAGCTTCGCGTCAGCCACTGAAGCTTTGAGAAGAGTTTCCAGGGATGAGCAAGGAGCAAGGGTGAACACAAACCGTCTACACGTCCACGACGCCCTGATCCTGGGGGAAGAGCGTTGCTCAAGGAGCCGCGGCTCTTATGTTCTCACAAGGTGAATGTCTCTAGTTGAATGACATCGAGAGAGAGATTCAATAACAATACAACCCAGCAGATGCAAAGAGGACACAAAGGAGTGAATGCGGGTGGCGACTGCAAAGCTCTGGTATTCCGTGAACGGTGTCGATGTCCCTTACGGCAGTCTTAAACAACCACGGGGGGCAGAGACGTGACGCGCGGTGGAGGGAAAAGACGAGGCAAGTGGTGACAGGACAGGACAAGAAGAGGTTCGTCAGAGAAGAAACGCAAGCTGAAACGGAGCTTTTTCGCGTAGAAAGGCGAGGGAAGGCCTGTCCAAGTTGTCAACGACACTTAGTGAAAAGCTCGTTGGACGAACACGTGCTGGTGAAGGCAGATTGACTGATCGATAGAGGGGAAAAAAAAAAGAAAAAAGGTAAAAGAGTAAAAACAAGCTGGACGAGTGGGAAGGGGAGAGAGAGAAGAGGACAGATCAGACTGCTGAGAACAGGACAAAACAGATGATCTGTACCGCGAGTGGGAGGAGCAGACTCTTCTCTTCACTCTTGCTGGCAAAGAGCAGGAGAGCGCCTGGCTGCTGGCAGGGAGGATGGGGGTTGCAGGAGGAAAGGGAGCGAAGGCGAAATGAATAATAATAATAATCTTCACGCTAATACAGCGTCTGTACCGTAATAATAATATTATTATTAAAATAAAAGTAAAAAATAAAAGAAATAATAATAAAATACACTTGTTGAGGCTGGGGCAAAGACGGAAAGTCTCAGAAAATTCTAAAAAAAAGGGTCTCCAGGAAAGAAAAGAACCGCTGTCCACACCGGTGTACAGCCACTGCCTGTGCATCGAACAGTTCACCTGTTGTCCTAGTAATTGCGATAAATGCCATGACCATTCTGCAGCAGTTATTATGATGAGTACAGAAGGGTATCTGTCTGTACTCTGTATTACCAATGGCAATTTCCTTGTACAGCCATCGTCACGACCCAAAGAATCATCCAGTGCCACGCTGCCGGATGCAGAACACTTCCCCTTTATTATTATGATGATGATCAAGGGGACGTGAAACCTTCTAAGTTTTCTGTAGCGTGACGCGATGGAATGAAAGGCAAGTCTAGAAGTCGGATGGGGTTGTCCACGCAGCATCGTCGGACACCAACGGGGACAACGATTTGTACAGCCAAACTTTTGCAGTAATCAAAACTGAGACATCCCGTGACTGCGGTCCCGTGACCTGTCGACTCTGCTCTGTCCTGATGGATATGCATTGCTTGAATCCTTGGATAGGTACACATCCTGCGAGAGTTAACTCGCTTTGCTGCTGCGACCGTGGATCCCGCGGTTCTGGACTGGGTGTTCGCTTACAGTACCCATGCGTCCATCGCCATCGCTATACCTTTAGTGATCATTTCTAATCGTGCTCTCCCCATAACAGCTAAGCGGCTAAGCGGCACAACATTCGCGATTTGCGCCCCCGGAATCATCGTCGCTGCAGTCAGGATTCAATACGCCGGGTGCTTTGTCTGATGGATGGCCAGTCTGTCTTGTGTCATTCTGATCTATCTAGGATCTTTTTTCGCAGTCTGATCTAACAAACCCTTGTTCGGACCCTAGACGCCAGGCAGGAATACGTTTTTGGTAGTGGGCTATAGCGACTGCATACATATTACATAGATCGAAGAAAGAAAGAAAAAGAGAAAAAACGTATGAAAAGCTAAATTTCCAACCAAATCGGCGATTTCCCACTGGCTCAGGCAGTCATTTCTAGTCCTCCGAGACTGGTGTTACGCGGGGCATTAGCCGAGAGGGGAACGTTCAATGGATTTCTAATGAAGGCACTGCAGGGCAGTGCCAGGATTCAGTGCATGATAATAATAATAACGACCATGGCCGTGGATTCGACAATGATCGTGCCTCATGCCTTTCATCCGATGTACCCGGCAGGCATCATAATATCCCACGTCCACGAAAGAAACCTCACCTTATGGTCACATCCAAATGAGACTTTCTTTTCCCCCACCATCAACTCACTCGATCAGGCAGACTTGCAGTTTATTGTCTACCCGTTGACTCACTCTTCAATTCAAAGACAAGCCACATGATGTCACGCATGCAGGACGCTATGCAGGCCAGCCATCCTCGTGGTGACGATGAGGCAGAATACCCATCTTGACGAAAGCTGCCAGACTCGATTGATTAATTGCTATATTATTAATCCACCGCTATGGGAATCTTCCAGCCATCCTTGCATATCACTATCATCTTAGGCAACAGTAGCCGGTTTTCGTTCCTGCTGTATGAGTCTTGAGATCCCGATTCTAATCTTCCCTTTTGCTCGCTGCGCAGTCTATTACACTGTGCTGCCCAACTCATGCTGACAGCTATCTTCTCATTCTTAGTTCTGAGTCACTTTCATGCATGCAACTGACCGAATCGATTTATGTTTTAATCCCTGTCCCGAGAAGTTGACTGCACGGCCAATGCGCGAGGAGAAGCCCGCTGATGTCCTTGAGACAGTATTAGTTTAGACCACTGTACGTTCTTACAGGTTCATTGGTCTTAGCAGGTTATCTTCTATCTTTCTCTCTCTCCCCCCTCCCTCCCTTTTTTTTTTATACAGATCTCTTCGGGATCAGGTTCCCATCCAGAAACCGGGGATCATCCCAATCTCAATTGAGAGTATCACGGGCACTGAGACACATAAGGAATATGTGAAACGGCACTGCTCTAGCTTTTCCAACTGCTGATAGTCCCCGTACTCTCTGAGGTCTGAGTCCTGCGGTCGCTGGACCTCTGACAGCCTCAGCTGACCATCCTGTGCTTAGCAGGCTACTCATTCAGGGCTTGAATGGTTACAATTGCTGAGACCTGTGCATCTAGAGGTGAGTGCATGCTCAGGTCAGGATAGAACTATGCGTTCTATATGGATCCTACGTTGTAGATAGAACTAACGTACTGAGTATATAGTATTAACAAACATAGCAAGGACCATATCTATATGTTATACAACCAACGATATGTTGAAAGACTTGATACCATATAAATATTATCCCCCATTATCTCTTCCATAGAGGTCTCACTGTTATTTCCAGTTTCAATGCTGCAAGAAATCATACCAGCTACGAGTCCGACGATAGCCGGTCATACCTTTGGCTCTTCGCAATGATATACATCGAACGACATGTGGAGAAGTGCATCTTCCTTGGGCGCATCATATCCGCTTTGTAACTGACTAGGGGTGATTTGTTTTGCCAGAACCAAGAAAGATTGGATTTTGTAGAATACCAAATTGATGACGCTTCTTCAGCAGGGGTCCTCGATCTGCCAAGTGAGGACGGGCTCATGCACTGGCTTCAACGTCTTATTGGCCATCAATAATGGCATATTTCATAAATGGACTGCACGATCGAATCTGTTTGTCCCACTCAAGGACTAGAAACGGTGTAGCAACGAGCTCAACGACAGGAATGCAAGAAGGGAGCTTGCCCATTGGAATCCAAGAGCCCTATACATGGAAGATGCAGCTAGAGGAAGAAACGCAACGGAGCTGTCCTCAACTAGACAGACAGCCCCCAGGAGTGCTCGCTGCATACTTGCTGTATGCATCAATAAGATAGTCGGCATTGCCTACAATGACAGCAGTCGTCCTAAAACCCACCATGGCCAGGCCGATGGTGGGTGCGATCCAATCAATGGGTGGCTCGGTATGCGGTCTATCCATACACGAACATCCTGCCAGTGACATCGACTGGGTGAAGAGGTAAATGATACCAAGGCTGTAGGCAGCCCAAAGAGCGGCAATAACCACCACCGATTCCGTACCTAAGCAGGCAGATCAGGTCCTCCTTGAAGGCATGCTGATAGGTTGAAGCATCCTACAAGCTACTTCAAACAAACTCAAGCTGATGGAACACTGCAAGGAGCGCCTGGCTTCACTGCAATGCAGTGTGAACTAAATCCGCCTGCACCTTTCTTGGCTCTTGTTCGATGCAAATCCGGAATGGTGGTTGGACAGGGTGCAATTGAAGGCTCTGGTCGTGCAGCACAATGGAGGAAAGAATGCCATGTTATGGTTTGTAAATAACCAGTGAGAAGTTTTCTATGCCTCTCCCGAGGGGAATTTGGATATATCAAGCCTCCGGTCACTCAGGCAACCATTTCAGGTTCTCCAGTTTGCGCCATGACTGCACAATAAATTTCTTAACCGGTGGTGGTGATGTCCCTGCTCCGCAAGACACGTCGCCTTCCGTCCATGGTCAGTCTTCTTCATTCGATCACTCTCTGCTGAGTTTAATCAGAGTTTCAAGTTCAGTGGGTTGCAGAGGAGTGTCAACAAATTTGGATCAGCCTTCACGTAGGGCGCGTTCGCCTGAGCCTGTTGAAGATTCGGATGAAAGCTTGCCTGTCACGAGGCTTACGCGGAAACGTCAGCATAATCCTGAGTCAAACACGCCGCAACATCTCTATACATATACCCAGTGTTCTGGTGGCAGTCCCAATGCAGTATCCCAATACACATCCTGCATCGCGCAAGGGCTATTGTGGACCACGTGGTTGCGTGTCGCGATGAAGGCATGGTCTCCAGACAGGCCGCTGTTGCCACTATTCTTTGCAAGGTGCGAGCAGGGAGATCGATCATTATGCAGGAATATCCTGCACTTCTGCCCTGTTCAAAATGAACAGACGCGATATCATATGTTCAACACCACCGCCCCCCTGCTGGAGGACGTATGAGCGGAGCAAGAGGTTTATAGGATTTCGAGAGCGTGTGGTGGGGCAAATCATAAATAGACAGCACATGCCCGAGTCTTGCTATCCTTTGCAAAGGCGGATCTGCTTTGGCTGCTTGAGATACCCGTTAATAAATTGCCAGCGGAGTACAGACGGTTGTATCCAGTATATCCCCAGAATACAATAAGGCAATTCAGCATCACCGAGAACACCCCGCTTAGGGCTTCTCGGAATCACATACTTGATTGGTCAAGATCCCATATCTTCCACGCGGAGAACAAAAGATTGCATCTGGGGTAATATATCACCTGTATACCAAGAAATAGCTCTTAGAAAGAAATTCCGACCGATATCTCAAAGACATTGATCGAAACTGTGTCATATCAGATGTGGTTCAACGCCTCTCCGTTAAAGGAAACCGATCCCGAATAAGCAAAAGCGCCATGGAGAACGATATAAGAGTCGATCAATCCAGTAATTTACTATTTCCTCATGATATTATCGTTATCCTTCATTCTGTCTTAATTACTACATTGCAATATTAGCAAATTTATCTTCTCACTTCGCTAAATCTAGCGACACCCAAACAAAAATGACCACGACACCCCAAGAACTCAAAGGCATTCTAGTTGCCCTAATCACACCCTTCTCAGACGACGGGACCAAGATCGACGAAAAACGACTCGAGATACACATCAACCGCCTGATCGCAACTGGCATGCATGGGCTCGTTCCAGGCGGCAGCACGGGCGAATTCACAGCTCTGACGCTAGACGAGCGCAAACAACTAACAGAACTCTGCATCAAGTACGCTGCTGGACGTGTACCCGTCGTTGCCGGCACAGGAGCCACCTCGACACGCGAAGCGGTCGACCTCGCGAAACACGCAGCTCAAGCTGGTGCTGCGGCCGTGATGGTCGTCCCGCCGTACTACGATCCCGTCAACTACGAGCAACTGAGGGAGTTGATGGCTGAGATCCATGAAGCGTCCAATCTGCCCATCGTGTACTACAATATCCCGTCTGCGAGCGGGTTAACCCTGACACCGCAGCAGATAGCGGGTCTGTCGGATGTGGGAGTCAAATACCTCAAGGATACGTCTGGGAATGCACCCGCCCTCACCGAGTTGATCTTCGGCTTGTCGGATAAGATTACCTCCTTTAACGGGTGGGATACTCTGACCTTCTACGGTTTGGCAGCTGGATGTCCGGGGTCGGTTTGGGGCGCAGCAAACATCATTCCTGAGTTAGCAGCGGAGCTGTGGAATGCCATTTCCGTAAAGGGAGATCTGAAGCGTGGCCGAGAGTTGTGGGCTAAAGCCTGGCCCATTTGCAAGTTCCTCGAGTCTCACAATTACGCTGCCGCTGTAAAGACTGGCATCGAGCTAACGGGTTATCCAACGGGTGGCGTGCGGAAACCGTTTGCCCTGTTGACGGAAGAGTATAAAACTGAGTTGGCCACTCTCCTCCAAAGCGCTGGAGTAAAAACTGTTTGAATCATATCGGGGTTTTCTGAGACTGTGTTTGAAGAGGCCCAGAGAGGACAAAAGGGTGTGGATTGTCATCAGTGAATGAAATAGGCATGATACAATGGCAACATATGAATGAAATGAACCAACAGTACCAAAGCGGATTTCGTTGATGACGTCTGAAACCCTCGTGTATATTTTCAGCGTAGGAAATAGATCATCTAGCAAAATATCGGCCAAAACTTTCTCCGTTTTAGTACTTCGACCCACGTTGGATGGGAATCTCCACAACGTGTGCTGCTGGAACGGTGTTCATCTTGCTCCTTCCAAACCTCCATGATCACCTCCTTCGCAGCATCGAAGACGGCAAATCCGGACCGTGCACCTCCCTTTTCAATCCACCGCAGTAATGCATCCCGCCGTGAGGCAGTGACTGCCTCACAACCAGCAATGAATGCGGGCCACCCAGTCCCCGGTCCAGGGAGGCCGGATTGGGCCAGTGCAATATCAAACTCGTTCAGGGATGTAATAACATCATCAACATGTCCTTGGAGGATTGTTGGACGAACGTTGCGAATCCTTCTGTAAAAGAAGATTACCAGAGCAACGTTCATAGCGCGAATCATATGCATATGGGACCTGCCCACAGACTCGGGGGAGTCAAGACAGCTGACACTATTGCCTCTTAAAGCAAGGGAGCAGACCATGTTCTCGAGACGGTTGCTGCGACGTTGAAGTGCCTCCCATGCCTCGGAGCTTATTGAATCCCTCGTGTTTCCAGACCTGACCAACGCGTCCATAACATTGGCTAACCTGGTAGTTTGCGAGAGCAAACTGAGCCACGTTTCAGGGATGCCATATATCTGGCTATAGAGGGTCTCTGAGAACCGCCGCGAATCCTCCAGATGGATGTCATGGAGACCGGTCTCACGTTCTTTTGGCTCGTCAATATCGAGGTCACTATCCAATTGACGAGGCCGTAGACGAAGGAAATCATCGAGCCGCGGATTGTGATCGACTTGCCGACATCGGTCATTACCTGTTTGGTCCAATTGAGGGAGAAAATGATGACTGAATGCTTCAGCAAATGATGCTGAGGGACTGTGATCGTGAAGCACATAAGTGCTTTCGCCTACGATGCGATTCCATGTGTAGATATGATGTAGAAGGCGTGCCTTGCGGGATATTTGACGTTTTGACAATCCACGAAGGCGTAGAAGACGTTCAGCATCAACCATGTAAGACCGTGCGTCTTTCTGAAGACATGAAAGTACCTTCATAGAGATACCATCAGCGAGCGAGCTGGAAGACATGAACCTGAGGGCAAAGCAGGCCTCACCGCAAAAGCCGACATTCCTTCGATTGCCATGAGCTGATCCTTGTATTTAGCCTTCCGCGGGCCGTATAATTCGGTTTTGAGTGACTGCTGGATATGGCTCTTCGCCTCGTGATACGTCTGATTGGCAATATGTTTCCAATATTCTGCAGAATGGCTCAGATCTCTGGACGGATTGGAACTTAGGTGATATGCAGAACAGGCCAGGATGGAATAAAAATTAGCCATCCGGGCGTGGTTGACTCTCCGATCACTGAAAAATGTTAGTTCACTGAGTGTGAGCATTGCAACAGGAATGTTTAAGATTGTCCACGGAGACTTTTCGTTAGTTGGTAGAGGCATCAGCTCTGCAATAAGATGGTCTCGAAAATGTTTTAAAAGAAAGGGCGCGTCTGTTAATACATCCATTGAGGATGACAAAACACCTGCCATAATTTGCCGTGATGACACCAATTGGGTATCGGATTCACAATCGTGAGCATTGTGTGCTACTCTGCTCTGACGGTGTCCCCGCTGCACCATATCCGATATCCCAGCTTCGGAAATAAGCGCATCAGAAGAAAGGTCTCTGGGTGATAGGGGGTCGAATGCAGCTTGTACTGTGGTACCAAAGAGGTCAGATTCGAGGCCAAGTAGATCATTCCATTGCAGGAAGTCCTCGATGTTGAACAGCGAGCCAACCTCCAACGAGGATGGGTCTCCCGCTGCAACCCCTTCCGGGGAATTAGAAAAGTCGGATGGGCTATCTACCCTCTCTGGGGAAGCAGTCCTCTGGTTCACGGTGACCGTGTTTGAAGTATTGAAATTAAGGACGCCAAAGGGCCCTACAACAATGTCTCCTGTGGTCGACCATTCGGAGCCCTTGGACCTGATATCAACCTCAGCCAGCGAGGCATCAATTGAACCAGATGCGAGGTTTGTTGCCAATTCCGTGCTCATTAATGCCCTTGCCTGTTCTAGATAAGAGTCAGGCCACCGTGCTAATACCGGGTTAGAATGATATATTGGAGCTTACCTGTATATAGATGGCGTCTGCCACCATCATTGGCACTACTTGAAGATTTCTCCACAGTCTCGTCATCTTCGGTGACAACTTCTTGATACTGACGCGTCCTGGATGGCATCCAGCGAATCTCGGCTGAAAATCCCTCGCAAGGTATGCCCATGGCCCGGCATGTTAAGCAGCTTGGCTGCATTCGATCGCACTTGACATGTCGTCGGCGACATGTTTTGCAGCTACCAAGAAGATGCGTGCGACGAGGATTGTTTCCCTTTGAATACCGGGCTGGAGGCATTGAGAATCCTTGCGCTCATGATCGATATTCCTGCTGTACCCGGGCTGTCTTCTTGCAGCTCCAGTTGATGCTGTTTCTCCTCACGAGAGAAGACACGTGATCGGGATCGCTTGCTTTTTCCGGCACAACCTCACTTCTTCCTCTTCAAGGCTACTCCGCACAGGATATTCCTATCTATGGGAAGCAGGGAACCAGGGCTGTCACTCATTCTCAGCCGCAGTTCAGGCTCTTGGCCTCTGGAAGAGGTTGACCGTCGAGCCCTGTTTTCCTATGACTCTGGCAGCAACATTAAGGAAAGATTATATCTATTTTTCTATATTCCCGACTATTGGACTATGTATCAGCTATGTCCATTTCCTTAAAGGCTGTCTCTAGCGCCTTCACAATAAGCCCAATCTGGACGCCTCCACATGCACTGTGTTAGGTATCTCTTCTTCCAGTGAAATGCCCGTAGGATTCCATCCTAAATACTTGCGGGCTCGCTGGGCTTTTTCTTGCGCATTAGTGCCTAGAACGACACTGGCGTGCCCAGACAGAGAGTCGGCCTCCTCATGACTGATTTGCTTCACGGCGGTTGCTGATTCGACCAATCCCAGCTTGTGTGCCTCTTGCGTAACTAGCTTGGAAATATGCGCGAAATTCTAATAAATTCAAAGTCAGGATGCTTGTTGATAGAGACAGGAGGCTCTTGAAAGAAAGGGTGAAGAGCATCTGTGACTCACAATTGCTCCATTTTCCGCGAAGTATATCCCATTTTCGTTCCAGAAAGGACCATCCGTACCGTTGGCAGCATTCTCCACTAAGCGAAGGAAGATCTGGCTGAGATCGGAGATATGAACGTTACTCCAGGTGCTGAGTCCTTGTCCAATCTGGATCCCAATTTTGCTCTGTAACGTCAACCGTGCGAGCTCTGGGATCTGCACGCTTCGTTGATTGACTGGGCCTCTGCCGCTGCCATAGATGATGGGAGGGTATACGGCGGCTACCTTGTGTTCAGGCTTCGAGTTGACAAAGTCGAGAATGAATTTATCGACAAGACGCTTGGCAGAGTAGCGATGAATGAGTTCGTTGATTCCTTGGATGTCATCGAGATCGCCGTATTTTGTCTCTGATAGCTTTCCATATGAACCAGTCTCGATGTCCAGGGCCGAAAGCAGAGAAGCGCCCGATATCTGGATCCAGTACGCTAGAGGCGGCAACAGGTTCAGCCCCCTATTGATCGCAATAGTCATTGGAAGGGGAACTTACCGGGTTTGCTGCTGTTTCTCTTCTCCAGCGCGCGTCCTATGGTTTTTACACTTTTAATATGCTGGGCACTGGCAGCATCTGTATGAGTGTGAGTCGTATGAAGTGTTCGCTACCTTTGACTGCGAAACAGCCGACAGACTTACGGACGACAATGTCTGCCTTGCCCACCTCTTCCTCGAGGAGGGATGCAGAGTCAAGGTCTCCCAAAACGACTTTCACATTGGGATAGGCCTGCGATATCTTTTCTCCCTTATGGCTATCTCTGACAAGGGTTGTGATGGCATATTCAGGATGCGTTTTCTGAAGCGTATGCAGCACATCACCGCCTATATAGCCCGACGCTCCAGTCCTAGTTGCATGCTTCAGTTAGCTTCCGTTGTCTCTACCGAAATATCAAAACAACTGAGATAGGAAACGCTCTATTTGGCTCACAAGAAAATTCGAGTCATTTTGCTATGGTTCTGTCAAGGTTGGAAAGTTGAGAGTATACTGTTGAGTCGTGAAGCAACCCGAGTATGAAGATTAACCATAACAGATTGTCACAGAAGAATATGACCGTCGAGACTACACTTGCTAATTATTCAGAAGGATCTCGTCTTGATTGATAAATAGCGGGGTGAGATCGAAATAGGCAGGAGATTCCGCGGAAACGCAATCCTGCTCTATACACACTTCGCGCATCTGCAGCTCTCAGCATCCAAGAGGGGCAACAGTCGAAGAAATGCACTGTCTACCACTCAAATTAGGCTGATAAGACCTTCATGTCCCTCCTCTCATTACTCTTTTGAGAGGGAAGGAGAATGATGGTTATCGCACCATGGCTTCAGGCTGTCTTCGGGATCGGATCTCCTCGTTCTTCAAGCCGTGAACCGAATAGCTATTTAAATGCAGTATATACGAAGGCTGCGAGTGCAACAAAGAATATTAAATCTCCTTTCCATTTATATCCTAGAGTATTTGAATTTCTCGCCTATGCTATCGTAGTAGCATCTGCATGCAAACATGGCGCACCGGGGAGAGACATTCCACAAGGATGTATCCTGCATCGCCGATCTCAAGAAGAAAGGGAGTGAAAAGCTCCCCAAGTTTGTCAGAGGTATGGTGCTGGAGAGTCGTCCCTGAACATCCGGCCATAGGCAAGATGAGCATACTGATCATAAGCTCACTATACTGTTGTTGCCTTAAGACTACTATAATGAAGGGGCAATGGATCTTATCACGTACGAACCTGGCTATTAAACCAATACCGCTATATTTTCTTTGTTAAACAATATTCTAAATGGACTAGACTCCGTGAGAACGAAGCTGCCTTCGACCGCTACAAGATCCGTCCACGCATCCTGATCAACGTCGACAAGATTGACACAAGCACGGAAATCTTCGGCATCAAGGTATGAACAGCCTTATGTGGATGACTTTTACCACAGCATCACTGATTAAAGGAATGAACCTCTCAGGTTGCATTTCCATTGGGATTCAGTCCTGCAGCATCTCAGCAGCTAGCACACCCAGAAGGAGAGGTCGCTGCTTCTCGCGCAGCCGCAAAATACGGTCTATGCGTGGGATTGTCTTCGTATTCGAACTTTTCGCTCGAAGATGTAGCCAAGCAAGGTTCTGGAAATCCCTATGTGATGCAGATGTGCGTTCTGCGGGATCGTTCCATCACGCTACAACTTTTGAAGCGTGCTGAAAGTGTGTCATTCATGGAATTCCCCGACTCACTGTTTTCCTTCGTTCATGAATACTGTACTGAGTGCTTGACCGTATAGAGGCGGGATACAAGGCACTCTTCCTATCTGTCGATGTACCTGTATTAGGGAAGCGACTGAATGAATATCGGAACAACTACACTCTCCCAGAAGACATGGAATGGCCTAATATTCTCAGCAATGGAAGCGATACATCCAGTCGAACGGAATATGGTAAGTAATCTTCAGCCATAGGACGTGTATATGTGTACCTCATTCTAACACGGGGAAGACCCAAGTCTCGACTGGGAGAATACAATTCCATGGCTTCGGAAACATACCAGTCTTCAAATCTGGCTCAAAGGGGGTAAGTCCGAAAATACTTATATCATGTAATGCATACTTATATTGATGAAAATAAAGTGTACTCCCCAGAAGACGTGGAACTGGCCATCAAATATGGCGTGGATGGCATCGTAATCTCCAACCACGGAGGCCGTCAACTTGACGGTGTTCCAGCTTCGCTGGATTCCTTGAGAGCCTGCGCACCCGTTGCAGCAGGAAGGATCCCACTGGCTCTTGATGGCGGTATTCGACGAGGATCGGATATCTTCAAAGCGTTGGCTCTGGGTGCGACGCATTGTTTTGTTGGGAGAATTCCGATCTGGGGTCTTGCGGTGTGTATTTCTTCCATACCCCGGGCATCCTTTGGCGATTTTTACATTGTCTATCCTTCCTTCGAATATAGCGGAAATTAACTAAAGAACTCTATCCTCTAGTATGCCGGACAAGAGGGCGTCGAACTAGCAATCAAGATCCTGTTGCAGGAGTTCCGGATTACCATGGCACTTGCTGGGTAAGCTGAATATATAGAGGCCGTTCTCATCCAGTTAGCATGCTAATAAATAATGTTATTTTTTTAGGTGCCGATCTGTCAAGGATATCACGAAGGACCATCTCTCTACCCTGCAGCCCGATGGAATCTTGTCCAAACTATGAACAATGATCTCTGTCAGAGTGCGTATCACATTGTATAGATTAGGCCAATAAAGGCTAGATCATATACTAGTGTTGAATATTATTTGCCCAAGTTAACAGTAAAAACCTTTAGACCAATGATACCTAAACTATATTACCTTCTGTATTTTAAAGATACAATAATACCATTATTAACCCTAGCTAACTGCCTCTTAGGAACATGAGAACCATCCTGTCCCTGATAGATATCACGATATCCCCCAAGCTCAATAAAATCCAACCCAAATGAAATACATCTGATCCACCAATACTGAGGGAAAATATATTTATTCGCTCCTGATGGTTTAAACGTCTCCATGATTGCCAGCGTTCCAAGTAGTTTTAGGATGTCCGAGATCCAAAGTGTCTATCTATTTGTTGACTCGAGTAACATACTAGACATAGACACTACTTAGGTGTCATGGAATCTTTTCAGGCCAATGCTATTATCCATACTCAATGGCAATCCTTTGAGGGTACTTGTTTACAGTGCCATTCCAACGGAAAACCCTCTAGGGTTGTTGTTGGGTGCTGGGTTCTCATGGAGGCCAAACTGCTACAGCGGTGAAGAATCAAAGAACGTAGTCATCTTTGCTGTGTATTTGCTGAAAGAGACGAGATGGGTTCCAAGTGATACGGTATGGAATGTAATTATCTAGAGCATCAAGTTAGAAATAAATAGTTCACAAGCCCTTTTTTTAATGGATGGGAGATACTGGAATGTAGACATACCGTAATGTTTGTATGATTAACCTCATCACTGGTGGGATCTCGTGCGTAACTCTCAGATACAGCCGGAATAGGGCAGCAGCAGCAGCAGGAGCTAACCACTTGGTGCTGGCTGGAGCTGTCCAAGACAATGGCTTCTAGTCCAGCAGGTGTGAGGTGGTTTGCATCCCAGTTGGTGCAGCTGGCAGTGGAATTATCGGAACCTGAGGCTGAGCCTATACTGACATGCTACTCTGCTGCTGCGTTCGCCGGATTAGAGACAGATGAACCATACAAACAACCCTCTAGGGCGATATCCATGTATATCCTTGACTATATGGAGTCTCTTTCCTTCGATAGATATAGTTTGATTCTATTAACGGGTATAGTACTCACCTGGCAGCCATTTTCAAGCACTGTAGATGTGATTTGATGAGGGTTTGATAATAATGTGATTAGGGCAGTGATACGTATTGTGATAGCAGATGGCTGAAGGTGTCCCCAGAATGCTACAGAGGACTTCAAGTTGAACTACCAATGTCAACAAGGACAGATGCCATGTTTCCATTAGCGTTGGGGATGCCAAAAGGTGATGTCAAATAAATTGTCTTACATATATTATGATCTGTTGGAGAGATATCGAAAGGGATTCATAAAGGGAGAGACAAAAGGGAGAGACAAAAAGGCCTTCATGACATTCTCTTGCAGCTCGATGAAGGGAAAATTGATCGTCCTGTTTCGTACGAGAAGACAGTGGGAATTTGGGGATCAATTTATCTCCATCTGATACCTCTCGAGACTTGTGAGTAAGCCAGCCGGGGCTGAATTAAACCTCTGCTTCGTGGCTGAGCCTGCATCTATCCGCAAACATGGCTGCGTGCTTGACCGATCTGCAGTTTTCTAACATCAGTACCGGATAGATGTTTTATACAGTAATTTGTAACTGGACTTTGCAAGGACAGTCTTCCGTGCACCATACAAAGTAGTTAACTATTACGGGTGCAAGCTGATTGTTTGTGTTGTATATTTCAAGGGAAAGGGGGGCTGGACGAGACGGTATCGGCTACACGCACGTAGCCTACTAAGAAGTAGATGCCTTTGGTACAGGTCCCGGACCTGGAATGAATCTATGCTCTACACGAAGCCTTCAACGCGCTCCGTTGTATGCTGCTCAGCTCATTGAGGATTCATTACTATCTAAAAGGGGTTCTCCCGAAGTTGGTCCCATCGGACCACTAATGTCACGTGCTCATACATATTTGTATCAGTTTGTGAAAGGTATGAATGTTGCCAAGGAAATCATCCGCGGTGAGATAGATGCTGGAATTGGTCGTAAGAACGTCCAGCTTTTGTCATTTTGCTACTTGCTAATGATAATATCTGATTCCTTCATGCCGTTTGCCAGCAAAAATATTTCTATAACCAGATTAACCCTAGTATTTTCAAAGAGGTTTCTATATACAATCAGTGTTGGTGGTCCCCATGGTTCACTCCTTCCTAGTTAGCATAGCGTAGATAACTAGTTAACTCCTAGCTAGTACAACCAACTCGGCGAGTTCGACCCCGTCAACAATAGGTACCTGGGAGGCAAGCCAGGATTACCAAAATAGGAAGTGTAGACTTAGTGATCACGTGTTTCTAGTACGCTTAGTTAGTACCTGTATTGGAGGTGTAACTTGTGTTGTATTCCTATGTAGGTGCGCCTTTCCTGAGCCAGCTGCGCTAGGCCAGACGAGGGCGGTCTAATAATGGTATAACACACGTGACCTCTAACAACCTGCCACCCCTAACCCTAAACAGTCTTGAAGAAAAGGATACAAGTTCTCCATAGCCCTCCCTGGCGCAGTTCATGATTCTTCTTCTCTTCGTCTAGTTCTCAGCAGTATCACTGATAGTCCTTTTGATTGTTTCAGCTTTCTTTGTTCCTGATATAGCCCTACTGCAGCTCACTCCCTTTTGGATGCAACATACTGACTACACCTGAATGGTAATTACCTTCTGTCAACTATTTAACTATTCGTGCATTCGGCTCAGACGAAAGAGTAGTGAAGGGCTACAAAGTAAAAGGTAGCTATACTAGCAGGCTATTGTAGCCTAGACTATCATGCGATCTCCATTGTTTCTACAGTCATAGCTTTACTTCAAACCATACGAAGTCATTATCATGGATCATAATTATCATTATGTATAATGTATTGCTACACGCCAACGAATCCTCCTTCGCGTACCTGCCCCAACGGCGACTGGTGGGCAAGCCACAGCTTTCCTTAGGCTCACACCGCGCGCCTGCAAATTGACAGGGAAAACTACACGAAGAGCCAGTAAGGGAGAAGCCAGAAGGTCGCACCAAGTCGCCATTCATCAAATAGCAAAAGCATCGCAGGAAAATGTTGGGACACAGTGTATTCCACAGCAAATATGCAAGATCAAAAGACCTGGTGCATAGCAAGGACCGCTTCCGTCAAGCGTCCTTGACCAAACCACTCATGACCGTTAAAACATAATACCACAAGCCAGTCCAAGTTCCATCTCCTTTCCAAACCTCCGAGGCAAATAAGCAACAACGCCACACGTGTCCTCAGGACCCATAGGCGGGAGATTGATGACATAAATCTATCAATCGTATAAAGTACTCCAAGCCATGTTCGAGGGAGAAGCTGAATCGAGAGAGAGCAAAACAAGCCCTCCTCGTTGCTTACTCTATATGCCAATGCAAATAGAATCATTAAACGTCAGAAATCCCTTAACGCGCGGTAAACGCTGTGTCGGAAAAGGTGCCGGAGCTTTTTTCTTTTTCTTAACTCCTATCCCATCACTTGACATTCCCAGGCGCCAAGGGTGAGCGATCGACACGAATATAAAGGATGAATATAAAAGATGTCCCTGACCAAGCCGAAGAAAAAGAAGTCAAATAATAAAGATGCTTGGCCAGTTAAACGGGGGACTAAGAGTCCAAAACATCGTACAAGCGAGTGTCTCCAGTGACAGCCAGGTCGACAGCGAAAGTAAAAAAAGAAGCTGTGCCAAATCAAAGCGGCCACTGGCATTATCATTATTGACGGAGGTCCGATGAGTGGCAGTTGAAGAAGCGAAACCGAATCGCAGAGTAGACTCGCCGGATGAATAAAGCGCATGTACAATCAAAGCAACGCATATCCCGTTCAGGAGCAAGTCAATGAGGTCACATGACTATACTGGTGAGGAGAATAAAAAATAATTCTCATTAAAAAGTATAAGTGTCGAAAGGGCTCCATGCAAAAATGATTCGAAGATGTCGTCAAAACATAATAACGCCGTCTCACAAATAAATGCACAGGAAGGCGAAAAGACCCGAAAGAGGAAGATATTAAACCGTATATGCAAAGGTTGGAGTTAGAAGAGCCGTGAGCCACGGTGAACACTGTCTACCGTGACGGCTCGTGATCGCTATTTGAAGTCAAGGTCTCGCCTTCCCATGTATAGTGGTCTTCGACGGGGCTTAGGGATCCGGAGGAAACGGAAGATGATGAGCCTAGGGCCCACTCATCATCCAAGTTATAATCACCATCGAGGCTCGCCAAGTCATAGCCATAGTCCGGTGCTGAGTTGCCGATTTCAATGTAATCATAATCCCAGCGGAAGGTCTTGTCTGGTTGGCAGCGCGGAAGGAATCTAGTCTTGACAAAATAGAATGCGACAGCGGCCAGGAGGCCTCCGCAGACAAGATCGACGGCATAGTGATGTGAAAAGTACATAGTCGCCCACCACATCCAAAGTGTGTAGGTGACAAATAGAGGCTTTAACTTTGGAAATACGTAACTCATGAAAAGGGCTGCCAGGGTCGAATCAGCCGCGTGCAACGACGGAAACGCACCAAAAACAACCGGGGATTGCTTGAATCCGGAGCTGTACAGGTCAACCCCGAAGAGCTTGTCGATACGAGCAAGGCCTGCAGGGTTTCCTTGCATGGAGTAATCGGCAGGGGCCAGGCCATAGAGATTCTCATACCATGGAGGGGAGCACGGGAATGCCAGCTGAACCAAAACGGCAGTAATACTGATGTAGCCAAAGGTCTGGGCGAACAGGGGGGTCGTTCCAGGAGGACCGAAGATGAAGAGGATAAGAGACACGACGAACGGTGCTCCATAGTGGCATATTCCGTACGGGAGCCATGCCAGGAGATCAAGCACAGTGTTCGAGTTGGCAGACAGGATGTTACTGATGTTGGCTCCATAGAGAATATTCTCCAATGCGGGAAGTATGCGGACCCAAATTGCAGGGCGCCAGTCGCTAGGAATGAACCTAATAGGTATTAGTAACAGAGGAACTACCAATACGTGCAGAAACATTCGGTAGCGAAGAACTCACTGGCAAGCATAGAACAATGTCAGCCAGGCAGCAATAGGCAGGAACGGCAGGAAGAATTGACGGGTAATAGGCATCAGGAGCGAGATGAGGAGCAAAGTAGCCATGGCCGTCTTGGTCAGGGGACCGGGGACGGCGATAATGCTGAGGGAGAAAATGCCGATGATCAACAGGAACATGTACTGAAAATCATACAAAGTCCACTGGTGCTTCTGCAGGGCTCTGAGCGTATCCAACGGGGAGAAGGATGTCTGCAGCGCGGCGATGGAAGATGCCGGGGCGACGCGGCTCCTTAACTTGGACCGGATCTTCCGCCGCATACGGTGCGGGACAAGCAGTTGGAAGGAACGCCATGGTACTTGGATCTGGAGCTTTCCCAGCTGGTCCTGTGTACGATCTTTCCAGGAAGGAAGGATGGAATTCATTTTTGTGTGTTGACTGAGCCCCCCGGTGGAGCAGATAACGACTCAACGGCGTGTCGGTTTAATCCTCGACGGGAGCAATAGTGACGAGACAAGAGACGGTCACAGCAGAGGTTGGAATGGTGAAGTAGTTGGCGGCGCGAAAGGGTAACACAAGGGGAGGACAACTGTTCCACTGTCTGTCTTGTCTCTACCTGGGCGCGTAGGGACACTGCTGCCTGGCAACCTCGAATCCGATGGGCGTCCTTGATGTGTCGTCGAAAAAAAAAGGCAGTGATAGTACCCCAGGGATCGCAAATCCTCGTTTTCTTTCCAACGGTCCACGGCGACGGGGGAATGCGGAGGCGTTGGACCGATATGGACAGGGGGGTGGTTTAATATGACGCTGGATTGGCAGGAAAGGGGACCGATAAGCACAGGCGCTGCACGAGGGAATAACGTCGAGGGGAGAAGAGATGCGAGGTCGAGTGGTGGATAGTCAGACAAACGACGCACGAGGAGAGAAGAGAGAAAGGGAGGAGCGGGTGGGAAGGGAGGAATAAGGGTAGTAGAAGAAGGCCGCTGCGATCGGATGCGAAATGAAGGCTTTGGGAGAAGAGAAAGCTCAGACGGCGGAGCTAAGAGAGACTAGGCAAGAGCAGCGAACAGATTACGGCGTACCGTAAGGGTACAGGGGCCGGAAAATGACGGGTGTGTATGTATGGATGGTGATAATACGGTATTATACATGCCCAGTACCTCCTAGATACACTTGGTGCTGAGAAGTACACTAGTATTGCTGTACAACGGACCACGGAGTTAACCACATCCGGCAAGACGCAGTATGTCGTCACCACCTCGAGGCAGTATATGCGCCAAGAACTCCTGACGGAAAGCCCGAGACGTCATGAACACCCTTAGGCATTGATTCGGATGCTGCGGAAGCTACAACACAGACCACAGACCGCAGGCGGCAAAGACGGCCCAGTGTGACCAGAAAGAGATGTGATGAAGAACGGAAAAAGGAAGAAAAGAAAGAAAAAGACGCAAGAGATCCACACTCAGCTCTATTCGTATACATTCGGCTTCAGCAACATAAAATATGTATCTATGGATCTTCCGGGTCAATGGTTCTCAATTTCTTAGTACTTAGGCACCGAATTTCCAAATTTCACTTCATTAGAGTCCATCAAAATAAGACCATAAGTAAAACGCTTAGCCACCAGCAGTTCCTCCTGCCCCGGTAACCAACTGGATGTCAGCGATCATCCAACATCTCATTTCCGTCGATCCCACCCCATGAGCAGGGCCCCGTCGACCCAACGCCAAGACTACAATGGTCTGATCCATTGGTTCCCGTCTGATTAATGCGTATAATGCTTGCAGTATGTCAGTATTGTAATGTAATTACATGGTATGATGATCTTGGCTGGTATTTTTGATTTGGTTTGATTTGCGGCAGGATTATTCAGCTTTGTTTTTTTTTTTTTTTTTTCTCTTTTTTTTTTGGCTCACTTTTCTCCCGAAAGTACAGTCGGCATTCGGATGGAGCTACCTATGGAGTATGCTTGATACCGTACCTATTATCCAGACTTCGATTTCCAGTAGCTGAAGTCTGTCCTACAGCTACAACAACCACAAGGCTGAATGAGGCATGATGCTGCGCACGATACCCGGATACCGCATACAGAAACTCCATCCAGCACCGCCTCTACAGTTGTCTGTAAATATATAGCCTTTATAGCCTGCTTAGTACTTACTGTTTATTTAATCCCTTCTGCCTCAAGGACTGAAAAGTCACCTGATCCATAATCAATTGGAAAACAAGAACTCTGTACCTGACTTGACTCGACTTGGCTAGGTCTGAGTCCGTGGAAGATAATAATTAATAACTCAACCAATCCAACCGTATTCGGCGATCACACGGAGCCTTAAATACGCGCCGTGCGAGTGGAGAATTCATTATTAAAAAATAAGAAAAAATTGAAAATAATAAAATGAAACAATGAAACAATGGCTTTTAATTTCGTGGGATCTTACTCGTTCTAGGCGGTTGTTCGCAATTAAACCAACCCTGGTTTTGTATACGTTCTATCCGCTATTACAGCTACGTATAAAATACTCATGGTCAGTAACTACAGACAGAGTATAGTCTGTACACAGGTGCATGTTGTATAATTATGCAGAATAATACACATGTATATAGTAGACTAGCTGGCAGCTGCACAGCACAGATGACATACAGGGAACATGAGCATCGTGCATAAGTTCTATACTCTACCTCCTATCGCTCGCTCTACCGAGTATCCTGTCAATGCCCAACAGTCAACTACTAGCCTCTTGGTAGGAACACATGCACGATCATGCATCATCACAAGACGGCCGTCAGACGATTCATTGCCCCATGCAGCTCTGTCCAGTAGATGTCCATGGCCACGCCCGGAGCCAATTTGAATTAATATCATTTATTTCCTAATCATTAATATTAATTATTCTGCCTTGTTCCTGGCCTGCTAACTAGCAGTTGCTAACTTGTAGTTAGCAGCTAACTACAAGTCCATCCAACAATCCCCTGAACTGCAGTCTGATGATCCGCCGTCGATCACCGGTAGACGGGTAAACTGAAATTCGAGCGCCATGCCATGCCATGGTACGAGCTTGGTACAAAAAACAAAAAACGGTATATGATAAACAAAATGCTGGAATTTTTCATTTAACCTAACTTACTCCGTAACTGACCATCCACTAGTGCCGGGAATGTTGGGAACTGGAGAAAATAAAACGCCAACGCCAGACCATCATCCATCTAGGGAAGATTTGAAAGAGAAAATAAAAATGAAAGAATACCGAGTACCAAAACCGTTAAATATTATCGGCGTGTCACTCCGCAGAACCGGAATCAGCCAGCATCTGGAATCCCTTCACTAGGCCCATCGCTGAACCCGCAGCGATGCCTCCCACCAGAACCATTTGCATGCCACCCGTGAACCCGCGACGAACATTTCGAGATCCTTTCCACCCGTTAACGAAGCATGTTTTGCCGTAACCGAACACAAAAAGTGCGACGGCCATAATAGCGATGGACCAGCGCAGGGCGATGAAAGCGTCATGCGGTCCCACGCAAAAGTACGGCACCAGGGGAATGAACCCACCGATGAAGTAGCCCAAGGCGATGGTCAAGGCGCAGATGAATGCACGGGCTTCCGAAGGCTCCTGGAGCGTGTGGTGGAAGTTCATGATGAACGAGGGAAGCTTGGGCGACGCAGCCAGGTGGTTGGTGAGGTTTGAGACGAGCTGAGGCGGCAGTTCGTACTGAGCGAAGACGTCTGAGATGATACTGGAGGCTGCGGCTGGGTCTGAAAAGATCTCATTTTGGGTTTCCTTCAAGGTGGCACGATAGGATTCCCTATGAAGAAGCGGATAAGCCAAAGCTCCAAGGAAACCTACGCAGACAGACGCTGAAGCAGACTTACACTTCGCTCTTGGCACCCAAGTAACCGCCCAGGCCCATGGAGATAGCCCCGGCAATGAGTTCCGCCAAACCGCCAAAGACAACGACCCTGGTACTACCCAACGCAGAGAGACCAGCCGTGAGAGCAAACGGCACGGTCAGCCCATCCGAAAGACCGATGATGGCGTCCGACACGACCCGTCCATCGATCACCTTGGAGCTCTTCCGTCCCTGAGAATTCCCATTCCCGGCGTCAGACCTGTTGGCGGACTCGAGGTCTGATTCATTCTGGAGGGGGATCTCGTCATCCTTCTCTGTCGAAACAGGAGAATAGTTAGACAGCAGGCCTTTGAGAGAGCTGAGCGACATCACTGCTGCGCTGGAGAAATGGAGGACAAGAAATGCTTGCGTCAGAGGAGGATGGGAGGGAAGTGTCACAATGAATAGTGTTTCACGGGCGAATTATTCTGTGTGAAGGGGCAGAAATGAGTGGTGATACTAATAAGTAGGTATACCTGGACACTTCTAATGCTGGCTTGCAGCAGCCATGAGACAAAAAGGCCAATTGGAGAGATCCTAAAGTAATCCACTAGGAGAAATAACCCCCCACGAGGATGATGGATTGGTGATGCATAACCCCCTACATACTACTACTACAGCCTATCCAGAAAGCCAGGGAGTGAACGTGCTGCGGGAGCTCAGGGCACGTGGGCCTCTGATTGGCCAGGGTACCGCAGGAGGAATGCTTAGCTCCGCGGCTTGCAGGGAAATTTCCTAATCGAGAAGCATCTTCGGCAGCTAATCTTTCCCAAGATTCCCGGTGGACCTGGTATATCTTAATTCTCCATGCTTCTGATGCTTCTGGAAGGAAAATAATAATCAAGGTTATACTGGAGTAAAGTAATAGGTTTCATATCATCACGTGAGTCTAGGGCTGTTGATGCAACAGGAAGAGAACCAACCCCAAAACGCCAGTCCAGAGTAGTATTAAGTACAGCAGACACAAAAGAACTCATGAAAGGGAAATGCTCTGGTTTAGATAACCTGTATACTGGCATGGCCGTTATCTACCCTAGCAAGATCAGTTAGCAATATACTCCATATTAACAGCGTAGAATCCATATACATACACACTCCTAGTCCCCCCATCATTACTATCAATCTGAATATCCTCCTCCGTATCCACGATAACAGCCTTGTACTGTGACTCAAGACGCATGTGCATATGCATGTACATACGTATATGCCTTTGACTACGCTCATGGAACAACGCATGCTTAGGACGACGATGAACCGGCAACGACTCCGAGGTACGACTCCATACAGCCATTAGGAGACTATTCCATCGTTAGAATAGTCGTATATCATAGGCAATGGTCGGGAGATTCCACCATAGATACACTGCAACTGCAGGATACAATACAGGGGGAGGGAAACCAACCTCTCCGCAAAATCCTTATAATCCTGCTCACTCCCAAACCCCCTAACCCCAACCCTCAACCCATCCCTCGAAAAGAGAATATTCCGATCCCGCATAGTATCCACTGTCTTCCGCACAACGTCCCGAATGATCCCGTACGCGACGAATAGGATGAACCAGAGCATGCCGATGAGGGTCAGGGCGACAAGAAGCGGGATGAGCCGGGGGGTTATTGTTGTTTTTATTCCTTCTCCTTTTTCAAGTATCATTATTCTTCTTCTTCTTCTTATTTCGATGGTATAGATACTCTGATCCAGGGTTGGCCCGTGGGGTAAGGCTTGGCGAGGACGATCCGCGGGACAGACGGCGGCGGGTAGGGCTGAGGATGTTGTGGCTGTACTGTCAGGAAATAGGAGAGAGAAGAAGAAAGATGATGGAATAAGTAAGGTTATTCCCACGTAAATGGGGATCTTCTTATATAAGACGCTTATATTTTGAATTCCCCCATGACAGAGATCATGGGGAAATGTTGGGGTGAATTATTAAATTGTGCAACGGGTCCCCGGCCTACAGCCCTACAAGAACGCGTAACTGGCGGGCCTTCAGCTCTAAATTATGTTCCATTAATAAACCAAATGCGCTATTTCCCCCATGCTTAGTGGTCAGGAAATCCAGAATATGCATGGCAAGCGCCAGGTGTAACCCCGCTTTGGACCAAGAAAGAAGGCAACTTGATTATATACCTAATAATGAATACTGCGTTATCTAAGCTGCATGTCTTCCAGCCTGGAATAATGGATATCTCCACCCTGCGCCTCACTTCAGCCACGTAACTACTGCAGCTGGACCAGTAATCTACATATCACGCAACAAGCAGAAGGACCAGATGCAGAACACCGGCAGTGGCTGTTGACACTATGCTTCTGTTTGGAGGAAGCCGCCCTGCACAACTGGTGAGATTAAAACGGAATGCCTTGGCTGACCTCCCCGTTCAGCTTTGCTGGATATCCCAGGACACTATTGAAAATAAACACTAGTAAGCAGTAGAACTTAAAAAAGGTGGAGAATAAAATGCACCAGGCAACAGAATAACTTGAACAGACGACAGAAAGAAAGCCACATACTCAGTCCCAGTCTTGGTAGCCCAGCATCCACAGAACAGTGATGCAGGCCAACATACGACCTATAGAGTTGTACATTATTGATTCATTAGAATTCCATCACAAGGCTATGCGATGCAGGACAAGAGTGACAAAGGGAGGCATACAGCAGAAACAATGAATAGCACAAAGCCTGTATAAAACACATCTATAATTAGCATGGAATATGAAACTTGACATCTACCTAGAGAAAGAAGACGACTAGACATACCCAGCGTCGGCCCCACAACCTTGCACCGGCACGGATTCTGCGTCGTTCCCAACTGGAAGCAGATAGGGAAGATGGGTATAAAGACACCGGACATGATTATCCTCTAACCGCAGTACTGATTTATCTCCGTTATGATTTGCTTATCGGTGATTCGGTCCCGAACTGCAGATGCAGGAAGATGCGGATACTCAATTGACGTGTCTCGACTCGGCTTGGTATGGGTGTTGCAACAATGTGCTCAGTACAAGTAGGATTGTTTTCAGAATAGCGGAAGATGAAAGAGGACGAGGGATAATATTTATTGAGACTTGTTTGCTTGAGTCAGTTGCAAACATCATGAGAGGACGGTGAAACCGACCTCCCAGAGGGTTGTTCCCTCATTCAGTCATGATGACGCACGATGCTGAAGATCCATGCCGGAACAGTGAACTGTGCCTGCCTTAGCTCTTGGCCCTGATTTCAAAGGGTTCCGTGTACTTTGTGCTAGTTAATGGATATCATGTATAGTCATCTGTATACAGGACAGAGCGCAGAATCACCCTGCATGGACATATGAACATATACCAATCTGAGGCCCAACAATGACAAAAGTCGAAATTATCAACAAAGCATAAAAATAACCCAAAAAGAAAATACGCGAAAAGGTATATTCAAAAAAACATATAAACAATTCCACCCATCCCGATTAGCCAAACGTGTCACAAAATGGTATGAACCCTATATTACTCATGCTTTGAATTTCTCCTTCAACTTCGAGAAAAATCCGTGCTTCTTCTTCTTCTCCCTTGTCTCAGCATGGTTTCCGTTGGTCGCATGCTCGTCTCCTTTGTTCTCCTGTGCCTTGCTTGATGGGATTTCCGGACGGGGGTCCCGCGTCTGCGAGGCAGTAGCAGCAGCAGCAGCAGCCGCTGCCGCCGGCGCCGTGGAAGGGGGACCCTTCGCTGCAGTCTCCTTGGCTTGGTCCTGTGCGGCTGGAGCAGCGGTGCCCTCAGACACTTCCGACGTTTTAGCTTCAGCGACGCCGGTTGTTACTAAGGGTCCAGTAGTAGCCCCGGTAACTTGAGGTCCTGCAGTCTGGAGCTTTGACTCTGTATCTTTGATACTAGCAGTGTCGCCTGTTGGAGCTGGAGCAGTGGCTGTGTTGACAGCGGTCGTAGTGGGGCCAGGAGTTCCAGCCGATTCACTTGGAGAAACAGTCTGGAGGATTTCCTGTTCGAGCTCCTTCTTTTCTTCGACGACTTCAGGGTAGCCAGCCGCCTCGGGATCTTTGTGCGCTTCGCTCAATGACTTCTTCACAATTCCAGGAACCTCTACGTCTGTAGAGCCTTGGGTTGCCCCAGTCTCCGTGTTCTCAGCGTGCTTCTCCAGGGGGACAGCTGCCGCAAGTTCGGTAGCAGTCGCTGCAGGTGCAGCTGACTGTATAGTGACGTCGTTATCGCCTGGAGTTGCGGCAGTCTCAGGCGCCAAGGCCTTATCTTGTTCATGTTTCTCCAGGGGAACAGCCGCAGCTAGTTCCGTGGCGGTGGCCACTGGTGCAGCTGACTGGATAGTAACTCCAGTGTCGCCTTGGGTCCCGGCAGTCTCAGATGCCAGGGCTTTATCTTTTGCATTCTTCTCCAGGGGAACAGCCGCAGCTAGTTCCGTGGCGGTGGCCACTGGTGCAGCTGACTGGATAGTGACACCAGTATCAGTGAGCCGTCTTCCCTCAGGAAGAATTGCCTCTGGAGTCGAACCAATTGAGACGGGAGGGATCACAGAGTCGTCGTTTGCCATCGATTCCAAGTCTGCAGATACTGGAGGAATTTTTTCTCCGGCCTCGCCGCTCTCGCTTAGGATTGGAGCAGCTCCTGGGGCGATTGGGGCACTGGCATCGCCTTCGTATGCTTCTTTGTCTGTCCTGACTGTCGACTCCACTGTGTTTGCACTGACATCCTGGGGAACCTTCTCCCCAGGTCTGAGTGTGATCGGGTTGCCCACGCCAGTTGAAGCAGGAAGAGGATTCACGCTGAACTGCTGACTTTCCCCTTCTCTCGGCCCAGGAATAACTGGAGAGCTAACATCCCCTTCGTATGCTTCCTTGTCTGTCCTGACCGTCGACTCGACCGTATTTGCGGTAACATCCTGGGGGACTTTCTCCCCAGGATTAAGTGTGACTGGGTTGCCCACGCCAGTTGAAGCAGGAATAGGATTCACACTGAACTGCTGAGTTTCCTCTTCCTCCTGGCCTGGAGCTACTGGGGCGCTAGCATCTGCCTCATACGCCTCTTTATCTGTCCTGACTGTCGACTCCACTGTGTTTGCACTGACATCCTGGGGAACCTTCTCCCCAGGTCTGAGTGTGATCGGGTTGCCCACGCCAGTTGAAGCAGGAAGAGGATTCACGCTGAACTGCTGACTTTCCCCTTCTCTCGGCCCAGGAATAACTGGAGAGCTAACATCCCCTTCGTATGCTTCCTTGTCTGTCCTGACCGTCGACTCGACCGTATTTGCGGTAACATCCTGGGGAACCTTCTCCCCAGGTCTGAGTGTGATCGGGTTGCCCACGCCAGTTGAAGCAGGAATAGGACTCACGCTGAACTGTTCAGCATCCTTCGAGGTTTGATCGGGTTCAGCTGAGGTTGGGTTGCCGGTACCGCTAGAAGCAGGTATCGGATTCACTTTAAACTGTTCAGCCTCGTTGGCAGGAGTCTCGGGGAAAGCGCCCGGCAGGTTTCCGTTGGGTTGTCCTTGGGAAGTGTTGTCGGATTCCTTGGGGACCTGCGCTGCGAGTGCAGCAGTGGTCGACTCAGGTGTGACACCAGCCATGAGTGCGGCAGAGAGACGTCTGATAAGAGACGGTGACGCTCTCTCAATATCCTCGGGAAGGAGCACGTTATTAATGTTGTGGTCGTTGTCTTCCTCTTCTCGAGCGTCTTTGTCCGTTGTCCAGGTACCGTCCACTATGAACTTTATATCGTGTCAGAAGAGGAAGAGAAGGATACGAACAAGGGAAGGGAAGCGAATATGGGAGCCTGTCAGCCTGGTGGCGGGGGAGAAGTTGCGCGCCAAAAGGGAAGAGAAAGGGGGCGGGAGGCGAGATAACATGACGTCAACGAAGGCAGCGCATCAACCGGATTTCACCACCACCACGAAGAAGAAAAAAAGGTCGAATATTGACGTACCTTGTAGACAATCTTGTCATCCGTAATCGGCAGCTGCACTTCCTTCTCGAAAATGTCGCCTTTGCGGTCCAATCTGAGCGTGCGCGCCCAGTTGTTGAAGGTGCCAGTGACGAATACCTTTTCGGCCGGTTGCGACCTGTGGTCAAAGCGTTCCGTCAGTAATAGTAGCTAATGAATGGTAATATAAGAGAGAATGGTCCCGATTGATATTAATATGAATGGAATTGACCAGTTGGAGGGGACTGGGGATTGCTAACCAGCGAAAAGTGTAGCAGCCGTCAGTTCCCATGTCTGGACGGTGATAGAGCAATTCTTTATCTTTCTCCTTCGGTTCTTCTTTGCTGTCTGCGGTAATTAAGATTATTACAATCAGAGTGAGATTACTGTTGGGGAATCCAGCGGTAAAGAGGAGAGAGATAGAGAGAGTGAGAGAGTGAGTGAACTGAAGGAGAGACTTGGAAGGAGAGACTTCTACGAGTGCGTGCCATCAATTCCAGGTGACTGCCTGCCGGAGACTTAAATATGGAATGCTCCACGGGACGGAACAATGGAGACGATATTATTAGGATCCAGACTGCGAACCCGAACGTCACCCAATTCCGGGTTAGAGAGAACACGCCACCAGCAAGCAAGCAATAAGCCCTGGTGACGTCTTTCCTACAGCTGCATTTAATTTCCTCATTGCCCGCTCCTCCATGCTATGGGTATTCTCGGGGAAGACTTGCAGCGTTAACACCTGGACCCGTGACTTCCCTCCCGGTTAGCTCTGCCGTCTCGGCTTGCTCGAATTCAGTGCTAGTATATACCGTCTCTGTCGATTGAATTCTCGCCTAGAGCGGAGACTCCGTTGCGAAACCCAGTCCACAAGATAATCCGGTTGGGATTAACAGCGACGGTGCTTCTTCAACTTCCTCCAGTGTGCGATGCTTGTCCTGCAGGGGATCCTTGGGTCTATTCACGTGATACGTTGGTACAACCACCTACTTCCTAACTAGGCAATCGGTATTTACCTCGAATATCATTTCCAGTTAGCAGCATGGGCTGTGGCTGTGATCCATGTCTTTTGCAGAGGATTTGTTAAAATACAGGTGAGAGAATGGACTACAACTGGATATTGAATGTTGTTGGCTGAGCGAGGCAGCAACAGATCACGATATCTTGGCGTAGTCATTCAATACTACCTATCCACTTTCTTCTCGCTTTCATCCTCTCCATCTCTTTGTGTCTTTCAACAGTCGCCTCAGTTTGCTCTCGCTTTTTCTATTGAGGTAAAAAGATGACATGACACCTAACTAGTGTCTAGTATATTCCTCGCCACTAGTTCCATCATGGAACCTGTCAGAGACCTGTTTGCAAGGCTCCTCTCCCTGGCTCATGTTGGGGAACAGCTGGGCCATCTATATCTGATGATAGAATAAATGTAAGCGTGTTGTATCTTTGGCCAGACTTCGAAAAGGATATCCTATGGGCACACGGATCTCTTGATCTAAGTGGAAATGTCAGACTAGCAGATCTGCAAAAAGATGAGAAGTTCATTGTCGGAAATGAATTTGGGTCTGTGATGCAGTGGCAAATGCATTTTCAGTTACAGCCTTATCTCACATTTGGTTTGGTGATATCTAAGCTGTGAGACAAACCCCTAAAAAGACATCAGATGTTCATGCATTATTTCAGACATCACATCAATGAGTGATCCACTTTACTCAGTTTGGTACAGTAAGGATAACATAGCTTCCAATATCCCAGGCCTAGTTGGTGTCATACATGAAGCTTAATTCATTAGTACAGATTGCTGTCTACATACCAATCAACTGTGTTTGTCCGACGTACAGCAGATTACTGCTTCGAGTTGTCCCTACCCATTGATCAAAGCGCATCGTCGGTTCGGGAATGTTTTGCTTGAGTTTTGTCTGCTCGTCCCATGTGATGAGATGAAGGTGATGTGGATGAGTAGTTGGTAAGTTTCTCCAGTCCTAACTTCCTCCAATGGCCACTGATAGCAAACTTACAGCTGTACGCGTCTGCCTTACGGGGGGTTCAAGTCTCTATACACCTTCATTCTGCCGATACATCGCTACATATCCCAGTAGTTTTGCCCAGTTAACAGTGATTCCTGAAGCGTCGCGTGGGCTTGCCGCTTTCAGAATTGGCTCCCAGTCAATCCTCTTTGGGGCCGAGGGGTATTTCTGTGACTCTCTAGAGTGTGTTCGATTTATTCGTGGTCCGGTGAGGAAGAAGGCAGTATTTAAGGCCAAGTGGAATGGACTTAGGGCAATTACCAAATGGTGGAGTGATGAATCTCATGCAAGGTTTGTGCGCTGTCCTGATAGTATGAGTCACAATGCCAACTGCTTGTTATTATCACAGTTATGCTACTGAAGTAGCCATATATGGAATGTTGCATGTGAAGAGGGCGCAAGATTCTAAGGCCTTCCCTTCAACGTTGGCATTTGGGGAGATCATTTATTCTTCAATTTTCCTGCATGGAAATATTCTTGTTCTCTCATATGTTCATGAATATTAACTAAACAGTCTCTGGAACAGTTTCACATTTGCTGAAAAGAACATATCAGAATCCAGTGCTGAAAGGCTGTGTTGACATTGCGACAGTCAATATCTGAGTTATAGACTGTGGAAAGCACAAATGTTCTCTACTGCAGAGGGTCAAAGGCTGTTAGAATGGTTTGTTTTAAATCAGTTGGCATATGCATCCAGGGGCTTGCTCAAAATCTCAATCAGCAGGCAGCCGGAACTATATGCCATCTTTGAATGAGGCTTTATATCTATGCCTGATATTTTGCTGTTTACTTCATACTCCATACAATGGAGAACTATAGTTTTTGTAATTCTACTGTCCTACTTAGTTATTCACAGCAAGTAACTAGTTAGTTAATCATAACTAATGACTAAATAATGAAGTGAATAACTTTCACGTGATATAATAACTGCTGGCAAAATCCTGGCTGAGCACACCGCCCGTATTTCCCTTCACCGCCACGCTTCACTGACCATCGACTGGTTCTTGTCGCTTTTCCTAGTCTGCAAAGCGCAAGAGGCCGTCATGTCTTCACAGACCATGACAGCGCCGGCATTGGACCCTCGCCCTCCAGATACAGGGCCTGGTTCTTCAATGTACGCCTATGCTGGCTCCCATCGTCGCCGCTCCGACTCAAATACCCTCCGCACCTCTCCGCCCAGCGAAGACTCCGCTGTCCGCGCCCCTCTGTACGATTCTGCCCCCGATCAGTCCGATGATATCTCCCAGCGCCGTCCATCCCTGTCTCCACCGTCCAGTGCTGCGGTCAAGATAAAGTCCGAATTCGACAACGGTTCTGCTGTGGCTGCAGCCGCGGCCAATCCGAACCCGGGCTCGGCAGAACTAGACAAGCAGTCTGCTGCGGGTGCGCTGTTGGCCCAACTTCTCGCAAATCCGCAAGGAACAGCACCTTCTGGTCCCCCAGCTCAGTCAAACTCGGACGGACAGTTCCTGGATACCGTTGCTGCGAAGGATAACCGGGGTACAGGCGCGAATGAGAATAATACTAATGACGTGGCAAGGGTAAGTTCACCAAAAGTGAAGGTTGAGGATTCTGCGCCGTCGGGCCTCGGAGGGTCTCCCGAAAAAATCCCGTCCCTGGGGGATGCGCAGCTGTCTCAACAAAATGAAGGACAGGATCATATGGGAGACCCTACCTTGCTACTGCAGCCCGGAGGCCATGATGACCAGACGGCTCTCTTCCTGCCGAAAATATCGGATCCGGCAGCAGGTCTGTCAGACCCGCTACCCAGCCCCGATCAAGCAGGACCTTTTCCCTTTGACATCACCGCGGCCCCAAGCAATGCCCTGGAGGCATTGAAGCAGCATGACATTCTAACGGCAACATATTTGTCGTCGCAGTGTGCCGACCTGTCTGCCCTGGGTTACCCCGCCGGGTTGTCTAATGGCGCTTCATCCATTGATGGACCGGAGCCTCGTATCCAGGCTTTTGCAAAGCTGGAATTTGATGATGGTCATTTCTACGTTAATACATATTCCTTCATTCTGGGTCGGGATGTACGCGCGGCTCGTGCAGCCCATCAACGGGAACTCCGTGCTAGACAGGCCATGAGAAGCTCCGGAGCGCAAAGTTCAAGTGGCGGGAACACTTCTCACACCCCAAACCGGGCGAGGCATGACGGTAGTGCAATCATGGGGAGTGTTGTCAGTGACCGTGGTGGTATAATGGGTTTTGATCCCGATGTTCCTCCGCATCTGCCTCCCGAATTCAGTAGGAGATCCTCCAACTCGTCCTATGGAGGGTCAAATGCGCCATTGCACGCGACTCCAGCCGAACTTCAAGCCACTGACTACAATGCTCTTGCTATGCAGTCATTGAATAATGAGGATGGCAGCGGTGACCCCAAGCCTGTTGACACATTAGCTCTACTTCCATCTCCAGATGCCTGTCCCACGATTCCCATTCACCCACCCACCACACTTGAGGGTAGTGTGGCAGGACACAAGGGAATCTCCCGCAAACATGTCAAAATCGCGTACAATTTCGACAAGAACCTCTTTGAGATGGAAGTCTTGGGTCGAAATGGCGCTTTCATCGGCGCTGATTTCCTCCAGCCTGGGCAGATCAGACCTCTTCACAGCGGGGACTACATTCAAATCGGCGGAGTACGGGTACGGTTCTTACTACCAGACGTGCCAATCGGTGAGACGGGGGCCGATCGGTTAGAGGAATCATGTCTCAACGAAGACGAAAATGTCCCAGCTGAGGAGGAAGTCAAGGAAACTGCAGACACGCCGCCAAAGGTTACAAAGATCGTTTTGAAAACAAAGGAGCCAGACCCGAATAAACCAAGACCCTCCGTTGAAGGGCCATCAGAGAATGGTGAACAGCAACCTGCTCGCCGTCGCGGGCCTGGGCGACCTCCTAAGGATGGTATCATGTCCAAACGTGAACGTGCCGAACTTGCCAGGGAACAGAAACTTGCAGCTAGACGAGAGGCCAATGGAGGTGTGACTCCGCCTCCTCTGCTGCCCCCGTCATCTAAGCCAAGGGTTGCCAAACCCGTTGCTGAAGGTGAAACTCCATTGCCCAAACCCGAAAAGCGGAAGTATACCAAGAGAAAGCGGCCCGAGGAGATGTCGATGGATATCCCCATTCCTTCCACAGAGGGCGGACAGTTCCCAATTGTCACTCAACCGCATCCGGAAGTACCACCACCCCCAGTGAAGAAGCGGAAACCGTCTCGTTCGCCGTCGCCAAACTATCCCCCGGAATCCGCATACACTCCTGAGGACCTTGCCAAGCCACCTTACAACTATGCTGTGCTGATCTTTGATGCTCTCACGGAGGCTGGAACTCCAATGACTCTGAAGCAGATATATCGAGCGTTGAAGCTGAAATACCCGTATTTCCGCTTCAAGTGCGAGACCGAAGGTTGGACATCAAGTGTTCGTCACAATCTCAATGGCAACGGCCACCTCTTCATGCATGCTGAACGGGATGGAAAGGGATGGTCCTGGCAGCTTCGCCCCGGTGCTTCTGTTGAGAAGGAGAAGAAAAGACGCCCATCCCCCCCACCTTCTCAGCCTCCTCCGTCAACGGCAGCGGCTTCATCTCACCAGCCTATGCCACAGATGGCGGACCGCCATATGTACGCGAATCCACCGCCAGCGCCTATGGCTAACCAGCACTTCCAATTCCCCGCAGTCCCTCTGAATCCATACACCGCACCTGGCTCCGTTCAGCAACACTCGAGTCCATACCCACCCCCTCAAAACATCCCTCCCCTGCCTAGTTCGTTGCAAAATAGTCTTCCTCCAGCCTTCATCCCAACACCCACTACCTACACCTCTCCATACGCCTCAGATCCTCCACCGCAGCTCGTTCAGTATCAGCAATCCTTATCACACCAGAATCAACAGCAACAACAGCAGCAACAGCATCAACAACAACAGCAACAACATCATCATCACTACCACCAACCTCATCCCCAACAATCTTCATATCCTCCTCAGAACATGCAGCCACTACCTGCAACAAATCATCAGCCTCACCAAATGCACCCTCCGAACTCTAGTGCTCCATATCCACCGCCACCTCCTCCTCCACAGAATCCTCTTATCAATTCTGGAGTTCCTGGACCCGTTGAAAATCAGGAAATGTCATTCATTGACCGGGCCAACAAAGCCATTGATGACTTCGAGGCTGTTCTCATGGAGGACTACGATGACAAGAATTACATCCGGGAAGTCTTGAAGAGCGCTCGTGCTCGTGCTTTAGGAGAAGCAACTGCGAGTTCCTTCCCCGGCGGAGAACCTAAAGATGAAGCTGTTATTTTGGATGCTCTTAGGAATCTGGTTGGGAGTTTAAAAGATGAATGATGAGTGAATGATTCCATAGTATTGATTACTGCGGTATCTCTTTTATTCCACCCGTCACGGCTAAATTCGATGCAATCGCCATGAGGTTCGTTGATCCAACCGGATTGAATTGGATGGGATTCCTAAGGATCGTTAATGTTCTATCTCTTCGATTGATTGATACCCCCATGTCCAATCTTTCTAGACATGTTATTGTTGTTCCTGTTGCTGTTGATCATCGCCAATTACTTGCTGCTTACTCGGCTCTAGTCTCCTTGTTCTCTCCATACTCTGTGGAAGGGAAAAGAAAAAGAAAGAAAGGAAGGGGACGGACCTATTTCACGATTTTTACGACTTTCATCTGTTTTTAATCAGGACTTGGAAAAAACGGTGTTGAACGAGACTGCTTACTACTACCAGACAAACTTCAGGACTGGACTACGTTGGAATGGGATGGGATGGGATGGGTTTTCAGAAATCATTCCAGGTGTTGGGTACGCACGCGGTAGGAGAAGTTTTTATGTCTCCTTTTTCTCAATTTCTTTTCCCCCTTTCTATTTCTTTTGTGGAAGGTCTGTTTTTTTTTTTTTTTTTTTTTTTTTTCATTTGCGTACTGGAAGGAAGAGAGAAAAAATTAAGGTCTATCTATCCATCTAATGCATAGACCATGGGAGTTACCACCACCCACTTCATAGTGGTTTTTAACAGTTAATGCGAATAATTTCTTATGACTGGGATACTTGTACACCATTTTTATCACATCTTTGGTAGAATAGTAGTTAGTACAGTAACAGGATGTGGAGGTCCTACTTTGCACATGGACATGCAATGGAGAAGTGATATAATCCCTGTCTTTCTACAACCGCAAAACTAGCCAGGCGGACGGTTTTGTTCCCAGAGGGCATACAGGGTCATATAGTTGATCACCACTGGAAGCTACTGTAGGTTCCTTCTCGTTCCTGTGAAACATTACCAGTTAAAGCATGCTCAGTTAATAAAGCCAGTGTTTTTTCTGAAATTTGTCCTAGTAACTGTGTAGACGCAGATGCAGCTTCGATTCCCTTTGCTGATACCGGCTCCAACTGCACTAGTTTTTTTGATGGTATATTGCATTATTTTATCATCAATTTGCTCCAAACGAATCTCAGGGTTATGTCTTGCGTTATGGGTCATCCTATTGTACTCTCGAGGGTTTTTTGGGAGACCTTGTAGGGCCACCTCATGAAAATGTCAGCAGAGTTTGAAGTAGACGAGGATTCATTTATATCGCCGCTTATAAACTCCATCTTTGTCCAATCTTGGATGCCCGTCTTTGACTTTCCATCGAAAACTTTCATCGATTGCTCAAACTCGCGGCATAGCTGGCTGCACGAAGATCTGACCTGCCAGGGAGAGCTACGAGCTCGCGCATACCTCCAAGGACTGGCATGTTTGGAAGAGGGAATGGTACTAAGGGAGTCCGCGCATAAACTCATCATACCGTAATTGAGGAATGTTCTAAAGTCCCTGGGTTTGAACAGCTGTGGAAAGCGGATATCTCACGCAGGAACCAGTCCTTGGCTCAATCGGCCTTGCTCCATGTGTACACGAAGTGGCCTAAAGCGCCAGTCAATCAGGAGGGAAGGCTCCGATGCTAAGGACTGGTCGAAGAAACACAAGAACTTGGGCAGGCTTACTGATCTTAGACTGTGATGACAGCCAAGTTGCAATGGCAGCCCATCGTGGAAAGCAATTTCATTCACGTGATAAGTGATGCTAAGTGGAGTATGAAGAGTTTGTACCGCAGGGGGACGACAGGTCAAGGTCTTTATACCATGTCGATCGGCCCTGTCTGCGGACGTCCAGCGTTGGAGGATCCATTACAGTCGATGACTTGACCTACTGCTGCGGTTGCGGCTGCTCCTTGTGACTCTTAGGAGTTTTGGGTGCTTTGAACAATTGAGATAGACTAAGATCTATACATTCCTGTGAGTTTTTTTGCGACTAATCGCTCCCAATAACACAGCACAGCACATACGTCGCAGTAGACGTCTGACACTACTGCAGGTCAGAGTCCGTTGATCTGTCTTGGCCGGTCCTGCTCAGCAAATTAAACCAATCTGTCTCGCAATTAGCTATCATTCTGACAGGCGTGTCAGCACTATCTTCTGCAGGTCAGCAATACCCGCTTCTATACTTGACAGCTCCACCTGGCGACGATGATCCTGAAGTCTCTCAAACCTTCGTCTGACCGTTAGCCCTGTCCTCCGATTCAGATAGCCTGCAAGACTCACCTCAAGATGGAGAAAGGGAATGGACAGGGAGAAGAATCACAGCGGAGGGCCGATCGAAACTGCATCTCCAGACACACCCAAGCCCGCATTTGTTGAAAGCCCGTCGGCCAAAAGGAGCAAAATGGGAGCTGAACCAGCAAGCAATAAGGACATTGCCAACGGAGTCGATAGTGCGAATCAGTTCAGCGCTTCCGCTGCCTCCTCCGAAGAGGTCCCAATGGAAGCGTACAACAGGTGTCCCCTGACATGCGAAAGCTTTCTGGACGTGCCCACGGTAAAGTGCCGTGCCAGCGCTGCGTACGCAGCCTAGCCTCCAACCCCGCAGTTTGGTGCGTGGTTCCTGCTGGTCGTCGTGCATGTGTCCGCTGCCATGAGGGTCACCGCCGGTGGCGTGCTGTGCCCGAGGCTGGGATTGCCTGGTGTGCGCGGCAACGTGTGCGGCTGCAGACTTTTGTGCTGCTGGGGCTGTGGTTAGGCAGGTTCTCTTTGACTTTCCCTTTCTCTTTTGGTGCTCATAAAGACTCTAAAAAATTGTCAACGAAGGGCCAATTCAACCACTTGCTAAGAATAAAACTGATACATATGAGGTACCACCCCATTTCCGCTTTCATGACTGTGTGTCTGCCTTACAGCATTGGTTGAGTCTTCCTTTCCCTGCTTTTTATCCAGCAGCATACCGCGACGCAATCCTCAACCGCCGTCCCATGAAATAGAAAATGAACGGCGATGGAATACCAATAACAATACTTGCCAATGCCAGCACACTAGAACTCCATCCATAATGCAGCCTTCGGTAAAGATATGGAGCAAACAAGGGAAACCAAAACCCAACCAGACTCCTCAGAACAACCACAGCTGCAAACCGCGAGTAACTGTCAATAGTATACGCCTGCACACACTGCATGCAAATAATTGCACCTGCAGAAAAGATTGTTGTCCCAATATTAGGTATTATCCAGTGAACATGGGCCTGCACACTCCAGCCAAACCATAATATGCCAATAGGGATCAGGCAGGAACCAATGAACATGGTCAGAATGTGATATTTGGGCTGTCCAGTACTGCTGCCGTCAGTGCCACTCTTGTTGGCGAGCAACCTATAGATCTGGTCCACAAGATGTGTGTTGACTTGGGCGCTGATCACAAAGCCTGTGCCCAGTGAAATATAATTAAATCCACTGATTCCAATGCTTTCTCTGTACACTCAGATCCAAATAATGGGGAACACTGCGGCAAACAGGTAAATTATTCTAAACAGATAGGCCATGCATACAGTGATGATCTGTACAATTGACTGTGTCACTAGGATTTGAGCAGGGCATACCATCACAGACCTAAGGATTGCAAATATGCTTTTGGGTGGTTTAGTGCTGGTGTGAAGATCTAGGTTGCCAGTATCTTTTGATAGTCTACAGAATTTGCGTTTTAGAATGGTCACAGCATGTGTTTTAGGGAGTCTTAATAGGTTAAGAACTTGGACAAAGCTTGCAGCTATCATCATTGATTAAAACACCTAGTGCCAGGTTGTCTGTTCAGTGATCCATCCTCTAGCTGTGAAGGGCTAAAGCAAGATTTGATTCAATCTAACGATGCCAGATGCTATCTACCAAAAGCTTCAAAGAGAGGAAGAGCTCGTGCTGCTCGACAACTCGTGTAGATAGACTGCTGGGCACGTGGTTGCACGTGATCCAGGACGGGCTCTGGCCCGTTACACCCTGGATGACAGATGTGGACGCCTCCCACCACCCCCCTCCACCGCAACACCCACAAACGGAGAGCCCTCTCCTCTCCGGACAAGATGCCTGGCACTCTCTCAGGCCCAATACTTAGCAGGCCAAACATGCTGTCAATTCGCCAGCAGATAAATGCAGTTGCTGAAGACCAGCTCCTCCTCCTGAATGATTGGAGGCAGGCACTAACCTCTCTTGCAGACGCGCTCGACTCGACTGTCTCCTCCCTCCACGGCTGGCCCAAAGAACTTGCCAAAGGACTGGCAGCCAGGTTCCTGACTCTGGCCAAAGGCAGTACACCCCAGCTGGGACCAGAGAAACCTCCCATAGCTCTCCCCAAACCAACTCCAGAGCCCGTACAGGCCAAACAAGCCACTCCAGCTGGACAGACAACCCAAGCACCATCTTGGTCCTCAGTAGTGGCCCCTGGACCAGACCAAAAGGGATGGCAAGCCACCAGACCCAAGCCTGCCAAGCAGCCCCAGCAGGCAAGGAGGATGGACAACCGCATCTTCCTCCGCCTCCCAGAACCCTCCAACCTGCGGGAAATAGGCCCCCATGGAATCCGCATAGCCCTTACAGGAAGGGTCCCTGGAGGGATCTCTCGTGTACAGATAATCCCCACAGGCTATGCCATCACAACCACAAATGAAGGCAAAGCCTTTTTACTCTCTGCACAAGCCAAAGAGCTAGCTGCAGATGGACATTTTGAAATGCCAATAGAATACCACCAATTTGTTGTTCCCCGGATTCCCCAGAGGCTCTGGTCCCTAGAAGGATGGACAGAAACCACACTAGAAGATATTAGCACTGAAGCGGAGCGTATCACAGGCATTAAACCATGTCATATCAAGCTCTCAAATCACCCTACAGAGGCAGGCTCAATCACTGCAGTCATTGCCTTCCCAAAGAAGCCCAAATTTGCAATACAATTATTTGGCATATCTGGCCTATCTAGACCTACATGCCCCAAACAAAGACCACTACAATGCTCCCGCTGCCACCATTTCCATGACACACGAGCTTGCCGCTCTAACACTCACTGCATCTCTTGTGGCTCCACCAAAATAGAGCATACCTGTCGTGTACAATGCATTAACTGCCATGGCCCCCATGCAGCAGACTACCCAAAGTGCCCAGCCCAGCCCATCTCCCACAAAGGGACCATCACCCACCTTTCTAAAGAAGCACTAGCGGCAATACGCAAAGCTGGGAGACTAGCTTTCCAGCAACAAGCTAGAAAGGTGCAGGCTGCACAGGCAAGCCCACACACTCTAAATTAGGCCATAGATCAGCCATCAAGGCAGCTCTCCCAAGAGCTAGCCAGTCAGACCTCTCCAGAAGAACTATGAAAATCATACAGGCCAATGTAGGGAGGGGTAGCCCCTCCCATGACCTGCTGCTATCCTTCACAGCAGATATCATCCTGGTCCAAGAGCCTTGGACAAAAATGGCAAAACACCTCACAAAAACACACCCAAGATATCAACTCTTCAGCCCAACCACCCGCTGGGAAATCAGGCCCCGAACTCTTACATACGTACGCAAAGACCTTCCAGCTCACGCACTTCCACAACCATCCTCCCCAGACATCACGGCAGTAGAGGTAGATGGCCTCACAATTATCAATGTCTACCGCCCCCCAAATGACCCAGTGGCTCCCTCTTCACCCACCAGATCTACACTCCACACCCTACTCCAATACCCTGTCCCACGGAACACCATCATTGCAGGAGACTTCAACACCCACCACCCGCTATGGCAACCAGAAACCCAACTACATGCCCTCTCTGCAGGAGCTACAGCTCTTGTAGAATGGTTAGAAACCCAAGGACTAGTGCTCTGCATGGAACCAGGCACTCCAACCCGCGGACCCAACACCTTGGACCTAGTCTTTGCCAACCTCCCAGTGGTGGCTACAGTGGAGGACCACCTTAGCACCTTTAGTGACCATAAAACTATCCTAGCACAGCTAAAATGGAGGGAGCCACAGCCACAACACAAACTAGGCTCCACTAACTGGGAAAAGGCTCAAGAACTCCTGGTCCCCCCAGACGCTGACCTACCAACAGATACTCTGGCGGAGGAACTGGTCAGCCGGGTACAGCTAGCCATCCAGGAAGCATCAGAATATAACACCCGCAGGCTCCCACACACCCCATGGTGGACACCAGAGCTCACAAACCTACTCCGGCAAGCAAGACAACATCCACCAGACCTCCAACCTCTTCAGAAGGCAATTTCAAAGGCAAAAGCCAATTACTGGAAGGAACGGATTGAGCAGGCAACAACTCCCACTAAAGCCTTTACACTAGCAAAATGGCAGAAGCCCTCCAACCAACTAGCTTCGCCCCCCTACTTGTACAAGGCAACCAAATCACCACCCCACAGGGCAAAGCAGATGCGTTCCTCACCTACCTCCTGAAAAAGGGAGTCTCCCTCCCAAACCAGCTCGAAGAGGGACCACCAAACAGACCTTTAGATCCTATGCCTTTACCAACAAAGGAAGAATGCTGGAATACCCTTTGCTCCCCTAGCCCATCTGCCCCTGGGGAGGACAGCCTTACCACATCTGCATGGAGAGAATTATGGCCTGTTATAGGAGATGCAGTTACAGCATTATATCATCAAAGCCTAGAGAAAGGCCTTTTCCCACAGATCTTCAAAGCAGCAAAAATCATCATGCTGCCAAAGCCAGGAAAGAGAGACCTCACCCAACTTGGCTCATGGCGACCTATCAGCCTTCTATCCACCCTAGGCAAAGGCCTAGAACATCTCATTACAAGATGGATGGCTGTACAAGCAATCCAGGGAAAACTACTCACACCATGCCACTTTGGTGCTCTCCCAGGCCGCTCTGCTATTGACCTCGTCCAAGTACTAGTTCATAGAGTGGAGAAAGCCTTCCAACAGGGAAAGGTAGCCTCATTACTTTTGATGGATGTAAAGGGAGCCTTTGACGCAGTAGACCACCAAAGGCTTCTTTCACACCTACACCTTCAGGGATAGGATGAACGCCTGCTCCAATGGATCCAGGACTGGCTCTCCAGTCGCTCAGCATGTGTCCAGATTGGAGAGGCAAATGCCAAAGCCCCAATAAAGGGAGGCCTCCCACAAGGATCTCCTCTCTCCCCAATCCTTTTCCTACTCTATGCAGCAATGGTGGTAGCTGCCTATAAGGCCTCCTTCTGCTACGCGGATGACCTAGGAATCCTCTTTGTAGGGGACTCTCTCCAGGAGACATCTCAACAGCTAGTGGAAACATACAAGGCAGTAACAGCCCTGGGAACAGAGGTAGGTCTCCCTTTTTCTGCGGAGAAGACAGAGATACAACACTTCTCTAGGAAACACAAGCATCCACCCCCAGTGGTTAGGCTGCCTGATGTGGGTGAGATCCCTCCCACATCATACACCCGCTGGTTAGGGGTCCTCTTGGACATAAAGCTCACTTTTAAACCACATATCAACTGGGTGTTCAGCCGTGGTAAGCAGCTGGCACAACACCTACAAAGACTGAGCAACACCCAGCGTGGGTGCCCAGTAGCCTCTATGCGAGCAGCTGTACTACAGTGCGCACTACCAACAGCATTATATGGAGTGGAGGTCTTCTATACTGGACAACAGCAGGTGGCTAACTCCCTTCAGTCCCTGCTCCGCATTGCCGCACTAGCAATCCTCCCAGCCTACAAGACAACACCCACAGCAGCACTCCTCCGAGAGGCAGACCTGCCAGACCCAAGAGCCTTTCTGGAGAGCACCCTCCAGAGGGCAGCTGCTAGATATGCAGGCCTAGATGCAAAGCACCCTGTAGCACGCATCCATGCAGCCCCAAACTATGGGTACAACACAAGGCTCACCAGGATCCTGCAACGCATCCCCACACCAGCACCAGAACGCAGGTGGGTAGAGCCACAGCCCCCACCACTACGCATGCTGCCAACCCACCAGGAAGGGCACATCTCCTCACCACTAGCCATATCAGTCTACTCAGATGGCTCCCACACGGGCCAAGGCGCTGGATATGGATACGCCATATACTACGGCTCCATCCTAGTCACCCAGGGACAGGGCCCAGCAGGCCCCCAGACAGAGGTCTATGACGCGGAGATCATGGGCGCTGTGGAAGGTCTCCGGGCAGCAGTCAGTTTGCCATGCACCGCATACGCCAACCAGCTGAACCTCTTCCTAGACAACCTGGCAGCAGCCAGTCTACTAGCAGATGGCAGGCCCGCGCCACACAGACGCCATCTCACAGACACCTTCCACCAGCTTTCCAAGCAGTGGCTCAGCCTGCCGTACATCCTAGCCCCTCCCCACAGGCCCATACAGGTCTCTTGGGTACCAGGGCACACTGGAATCGCAGGCAATGAGCTGGCAGACAGGCTAGCAAAGCAGGGAGCAGCCATGGATGGCTCCCACATCCCCCCCTCCCCGGCATACCTGAGACGAGAGGCGAAACAACAACTCCATACTGCCACCCAGGCAGCGTATACGCGCAGCGCACCCCAGGCATACCAAGACCTGGGCATCCGCCCCCATACAAAGAGCAGCCGGGCCCAGGAACATAAATTACCACGCTGGGTACTAGGCAGGCTCATTGCAGCCTGCACTGGACATGGGGACTTCGCAGCATACCATGAATGCTTCCACCACACTGACTACCTAGCAACCTGCTCCTGCAAGAAGCTAAAGACCCCAGTACATTTCTTCTTCTGCCCACATACTAGGAAGCACTGGAAGGAGAGACGGAAACACACACTAGCTGGGCCAGCAAAAACCATTGACTGGCTCCTAGGGACTGCTGCTGGGGCTGAGGAATTCAGCCGCATTGTGCAAAACACATCCTTCTTTACGGATATATGCCCAAACTGGGCCCACCTAAACACGGAGTAGTGTACAGTCAACACATATCTTCCTGGGAAAGAGGGACTGGCTCCCCCTCTCACCTATAGGGAGGCAAGACAGGGTTTTCTACCGCTTGAAGCCCCAGCCAGGGCAGTGCTGGGAACTTCCCCCAACTCTACGGCACATAGTGCTCAAATTTGTCTCCTTTAAGCATGTATTTAGATCGTTGCACACGTATTTAGATCCTTTTAGATAGTACACGCTTGGGAGGCACGTCCGGTTGCCCTTCGGGAGGCCGCGGTCACCCGCCACGTGACCGCCAAGCGACGTTAAATAATAATAACTAACTAACTAACTAACTAACAGATGTGGACGCCATCTTCTCTTCCCAACATGGATATATGGATATTGTGGATGAACTAGGCAGAATGACACACTGCTGGAACTGCAGAGACCCATCAGTTAGCCCTACTGGAGTGAAGCATCTACAAGTGGCCAGAGTGAGCATTAAAAGGTTCTCAGCCATAATTGAAGGAACCCCAGCACCAAGACATCTTCAAATTGGTAAAGTCACCATGGCAGATATCGATAAAGCACTCCAGAAGAAGAAGCCCATTGACCTAAAGATAAAACTCCCTAAGCAGTATCAGCCATGGCTTAAGGTCTTTAGCTAGAAGCTGGCTAATATGCTGCCAAAACACTATCCTGGAGTTAACCATTCTATACCAATGAAGAAAGATGCAGCCAGGAATAAGGCAGTACCACCATATGGGCCCTTATACAGCATGAATCAGGAGGAACTACTAGTGTTGTGGAAGATGTTGATAGACCTCCTAGGCAAGAACTTTATCTATGTGAGCTAGTCCCCTGCTGTAGCCCCAGTACTACTAGTACAGAAGCCAGAGGAAGGAATTTATTTCTGTGTGGATTACTGTGTATTGAATGATATCACAATCAAAGACTACTACCTCCTACCCCTGATCAAGGAGACCCTACAGAACATGTCTAAAGCCCAATGGTTCACCAAACTAGACATCATTGCTGCATTCCATAAGATTTAAGTTAGTCTTAGTAAAGAATGGAAGACAGCCTTCCAGACCTATTATGGCCTTTTTAAATGGTTGGTCACCCCCTTTGGCCTAACTAGTGCCTCAGCAACATTCCAATGCTACATTAATCAAGTCTTACAAGAATACCTTGATAACTTTGTTTTAGCCTATGTGGATGACATTATTATTTACTCAAGCAGGACACTTAGTGATCATCACCAGAAGATTAAATTGGTCCTTCAGAAACTCCTGAATACTGGCCTCTAGTGTGATATTACAAAGTTAGAGTTTGAATAGGACACTGTGAAGTATCTTAGGTTTATTCTCCAAGCTGAGAAAAGGCTCTGCATTGACCCAAAGAAGGTAGAAGCCATCTGGGCATAGGAAATACCTAAGACAGTATAAGATGTCTGCAGCTTTATTGGATTTGCTAACTTCTACTAAACCTTTATACCTAAGTTTGCCAATATTACAGCCCCATTGGTAGCACTCACTAAGAAGAATACAATATTCCAGTAAAGCTAATCCTGTCAATAAGCATTCACAGACCTAAAGAAGCTCTTTATTACTGCCCCAATTCTGACTAATTTTGAGGAAGACTGTGAGACCATGGTAGAGACAGACTTATTGGGATGGGCCACTGGTGCTATGCTCTCACAAAGACAAGATGACAGTTCTCTAAAACCCTGTGCCTATCTCTCTTAGAAGCTCTCCCCAGCTGAAGCAAATTATAAAATTTATGATAAGGAATTATTAGCAATTATTAGAGCACTTCAAGAATGGTGAGCAGAGTTGAAAATGGTCCCAAAGTTCCAGATACTTACTGACCACAAGAACCTCTGCTACTTTAACAAGGCACAACAGCTCAATGAATGACAGATGTGATGGGCAGGGATCCTTGCTGAATTTGATTTCAATCTCCAATACCACCCAGGGAAACTAGCTCCTTATCCAGATGCATTGTCTCAATGGAGCCAGGACATATCTCATAGTTTAGCTGATGAGAGACTATTGAACTGCTTCCAGACTTTATTCCCCTTAGTGAAGATCAATACAGGCAAAATTGGAGAAAATGATATTCCCTTCAACTTCCAAACCCCTATCCCACTTTTTGATGAGCACAAGCTGCAGGAACTTTGGCAGGAAGTATAGCAAAGAGACACTACATATCACAAGATTTCAGAAGCTTTACAGAAAGGGGAGAAGCAGGTTACAGTGGACACACATGTGAAAACAAGTTTATCAGAATACTGTTTAGATGAACATGGCCTCCTGTGTTTCCAGAAGAGGATATAGATATCAGAGAGTGAACCCCTGCAGACTAGGATTATTCAAAAGATTTATGACTCCCATGTTATAGGATATTTAAGACAAGATACCACCTATGCAATACTCTCACAACATTTCTTCTGGCCAGGTGTGGCAAAAGATGTATGCAGATTCCTTCAGAACTGTATTATCTGTGGGAGAAGCACCATCTGATAAGATATAAAACATGGACTCCTAAAGCTGCTGCCAATTCCCCAAAGGATCTGGGCAGAAATATCAATGGACTTTATCATAGATCTTCCACTAGCTTATGGAACAGGTGCAATGAACTGCCTAGTAATTATAGACCATCTAAGAACAACTCCGCACCGACCAAACTGACCCCTACGTTTAGGGGTCAGCGCCCTCAAAACCCATATCATCTTATAGCTCTCATTGAGCTGAATATCTCTCCCTATCTTCATTTTCTGAGCCTACAAATATCACCCACAAACCAAGCGCAAAAACAGGAATTTCCCCTGAAAATTTTGTTGTGGCATTCCACGGAACGGAATACAGGGACCCACACCAACCAACTGTGCAGCTCTGCACCAGCCAACCAAAGCTTAAGGCACCAACAACTGAGCCCAAGCTATAATACCAACAACAACAAAAACAACAACAACAACAACACCACGGTCCCTGCACAGCATCCTTAGGGGAAAGGATTAGCCCTATATCTTAGCAGATACTAGTTCAACCTAGTCCCTCTACTGGATATATCTATATCCAAATACCACTAGGACTGCTTGAAGGAGCTTCTTGAAAACATCCAGTACAGTAGCTAGGGTGAAGTCCCTCTGTGCTCTATTGGATCCCTGCTTGAAGCTCTCTAGGACTATATAATAGCCTAAGGCAAATCCCACTGGGGGCCAGGGGTTATGGGACTAGCTGCATGTGCACACCAGAGCAGTTAATATAGGCATATTCTCTGCATAAACAATAAGAAATTGCCTTTCAGTTTGCCTCTTCTCTTGAAAAAGTGGTAGGCATTTTCCTGGGTTTCACCTCATTGAAAACAGGAGTTCAGTATCTGCCTTGTAGCTATTGTGCTTTCCTCTAATTAGAGAACTAGAGGAAGCTAGCTCTATTCCCTAGACTAGGAGAGTTGGCATACTAGTCCCTTATCAAAACAGGTAAGGCACTAGGCTAGTTGCCCTAGTTCTAGGTATAAGAAATAGAGGGACCAACCTATAGTTATCTACTAGAGAAAGCTGGTTCCTAGAAAGCTCCCTCCAAAAGCTTCTCCTGGTTTAGTGATTCCCTAGAAAAATCACTACCTATTAAATATTCCCATTTAATAGGTCAAGTTGGACCCTTTTCCTTGCCATCTTTCCTTTGTCCTAGTTGGGGGATACCTTAAAACCCTCTGGATATAGTTGGGGGTCACCTGAAACCCTGCTCTTTTACTTTTCTTCTTTTCTCTAGTTTTGGGTCACCTTGTAAACCCTACCTTTTTGAGAGGTTTTTGGCCAAAAACCTAGAAAGAGGAGGAAAAAAAAAAAAAAAAAATAATATGGAGAGAAGACCATCTCCTATTGAACTCTCCCCAGCCAGCTCTATGAGCCTTGATGAGGTAGATCAGCTTTTTATTAAGAAAGCTGAAGGGAAACAGAAAAAACAGAATTATCAAAAAATACTATGCCAGAGAGCCCAAAAGTGTCTGAGACAAGCCCTTAGACTCACTATAGAAGCCTCACCAAAGCTCCAACAGGCTCTAGACCTGGTATCTGACTACCTGAAAAATCCTATCTCTAGACCTACATCTGGGCCTGCATCTGGGTCTGCATCTGGGTCTGCATCTAAACTGGAAATCCAATCTCATTTCCAAGATGTACACCAGAAACTAGACCAGATACTAGAGAAAATGAATGATCAGCCCCAAAAGCCAACCTATGCCCAGATAGCTCAAAACCCCCAAGGCAAGACACAGAAAGCATGTCCAGCACTACAGGTTGTTATTCCAAAAAAGCCAAACATAAACTTGGCTGAATACACCCCAATGGAAATAACACCTGCAGGATCCCCAATCAGACCAACCTCTAGAAAGGTATCTAGAGAGAGAAGGCTTATCTTAAAGGTCCCCCTCCAATATATAGAGCAGCTGAACCCAAAGCTACTAAGGGACCAGATAAATGACCAATTTTATGCTCAGGGAACCCAGGACCAAGCAATAGTTGCCAGTATAGCAAGATCTAGGTCAAATCTTTCTATAATTGCAACTACCCTCCCCAACTTCACAGCCCAATATCTTCTGGACCATCTCTCTATCTGGAAACACCTACTGCCATTAGAGAAATGCTCCTTAGACCAACAATGGGCTAGGGTAGTGGTCCACAAGGTCCCATGAAAAGCCTTTGCTTCAGAGGAAGGATTGTCTTATCTCAAAGAAGAGATTGAGACATTTAACCCATATTTGAAGCTTAGTAGGGATCCCCAATGGCTGTGTAGGGAGGAAATTAGGGCCCAAAAACTCCATTCTTCTATAGTGGTCTATCTGGAGAATCAAGAAATGGCAGAACAGGCAGCCCAAGCAAACAAGCTCTTTATAGCTGGAGAAGAATGTTGGGTAGAGAGATTTTATGATAAATTTCTGCAATGTGACCAGTGTCAAGGCTTTGGACACCCCCAAATCCACTGCAAAAGGGAAGCTAGATGTGGGATTTGTGCCAAAGCACATTTAACATCAGATCATTCATGCTCCATCTGCCAAATTCAGGCAAAGGCATGCCCTCATACTAAAATCTGCTGTCCAAATTGCCTAGGGAACCACTTAGCCAGCTACTCCCAATGTAAAGAGAAGCTTAGGGTCCAACCTAAAACTAGGCACCAAGCATATGCTCAAGAACAGTTACAACAACAACCTAAGCAACCTATCTTCTCTGAAAACTCTGATCTAGATCTAGAGCTATGAGACCCCAACAACAAGAAATCCAATTTCTCCAAAATAATATAGGTAGGAATCAGAATGCTATGATTTCATGCCTAGAACAAGGATTAGAATCCAAAATAGATTTTATCCTATTTCAAGAACCATGGATCTATCAATCTGGCAAAATGTATATTACTATATCACATCCATCCTATACCACCATACTCCCAGAAAATACTCAACAAAGGCCAAGAGTAGCTATCTTTTATAGAAAGCTATCTAAATTTCAATATTGCCAAAGAAGTGATATTTGCTCTGATAGTGACCTCCTAATATTAGATATTTTAGGGACCTCTATCCCTAACCTCCAGCTTATAAATATCTATAATGAAGAGTCACTTCAGAAAGAAATATCAGAATGGACAGTGGAAAGGGCTCTTATTAAAATTAATCCTTCTAGAAATACTATATTAGGAGGAGATTTTAATGCCCACCATTCCTGGTGGAATACAGCTATTCCTTCAGCTATAAGAGCTGATAACCTAGTCCAATGGCTCACTCAATGGGGATTTGAGCTTCAAAATACACCAGATCAAGGCACCTTCTTTAGAAAAGAGATGATCAATACTTCTATAATTGATCTAGTCTTTGCTACTAGCAGCCTAAACAAACATCAGATATATTGGGAGATAGATCCACAAATTACTTCAGGATCTGATCATGAAATTCTCTTATTCTCTATCAGCCTAGAGAAAGGGGTGGAAAACCCACTTACCACACCCCCCTACAATATAGAGAAGGCAGACTGGGAACAATTTAGTCAGGAACTTCTAAAGCTAGACCAATCAGATCAATATAGATCTAAGCTCTCAGAAGCTCCCAATATTCAAGAGATTTCAGAAAAAGACCTAGATATTGAAGCTCTATCTCTCCAAGATATTATTCAACAGGCTGCTAACAAAGCTATCTCTAGAAGAAAGCCCTCTTCAAGATCAAAAACATGGTGGACCCAGGAGCTAACCCAGCTTAGAAGAACTCTTGGAACAGCTAGAAAAATATGGAAGACCTCCCAGACCTCTGAAGCCTATGAGAACTATCTATCTCAAAGAAATCACTATTTCCAACAGATAAAGCTAGCAAAAACTAGTTGTTGGAATTCCTTCCTAGAGAATGCTCAGGATAAAGAGGTTTTTAAAGCCTTCCAATATACAAAGCTAAGGCAGTCTCAGAAGCTTCCTATCCTTAAATATCAAGATCAGGAACAAGGATCCCAGGAAGCTACAGCCATTACCTTCCAAGAAAAAGCTCATGCATTATTTTCTACCTTATTCCAATCTCCCCCCCAATCAGAGCCTATAGATTGGTCCACTTACCAAGCTGGAGACTGGGAATGGCCAGAGATAACAGATAAGGAGGTTAAAGAGGCTATCTTCTCAAGCTCTATAAAGAAAGCTCCAGGTCCAGATGGCTGCTCCTTTAAAATTCTACAAAAAGCTTATTTAAATCTCCCACAGAGGTTTAACCAGCTGTACAGAATTTTATTATTATTATTATTATTCTTCCATTTTTGAGAGCATTTTCCAGTCTGAGACTATGCATGCTCTACCCTGCCCCAATGAGGCAAGGATTTAGTTCTGATGCTTAAATACATGATTGGGTTGGCCATGGTACAGGTAAAATATAAAAACTCACAAAGAGGGGAGAGATGTACAGAAATATTGCAAGTGGTTATAACTGACAGATGATTGACAACGTATGATGCAGGAAACATGATAATATGATAAGATATATGATAAATATATGGCAAATATATGAAATTCAATAATTGGCAGATAAACAGGAGACATAAGCAAGAGACATATATATATATATATTTTTTTTTTTTTTCCTTTTAGCTTCCAGCCAAGGTTAGTAGCCACCTTCTAGTGGCTATCTTTGTGGATTTTAGGTATGCCAAATACAGAATTTTAATAAAGAAAGGATACCATCCTAAATGCTGGAGAGTGGCTACTGGGGTAGTTCTTAGGAAATCAGCTTCTGCAAAAAGAGACTGGACTAGGCCAAAGGCATATAGGATTATTTCCTTATTAAATTGCTTAGGAAAAATCTCTGAAAAGATCCTAGCTAGAAGACTAGCTTACCTAGCAGAGCTTCCAGGATCTAAGCTATTATATCATGACCAAATGGGAGGTAGGACCAAGAAATCTGCTATTGATGCTGTCTTATCTCTAGTACATGATATACAACTAGCTAAAAAGCAAAAGAAGCCCACCTCTACTCTATTTATTGATGTAAAGGGGGCCTTTGACCATGTTTCCTTGAACCAGCTGCTAAGGATATGCTTTAAATTAAAGTTACCTTTAGCTCTAATCCTTTGGATCCAAAGCTTTCTATCTGGAAGAAGTATGCAGCTAGCCTTTGATGGGGATATAACAACAGATACCCCAATCTCTGTGGGTATCCCACAAGGATCCCCTATCTCCCCAATCCTTTTCCTCATATATATCCGATACCTCTTTGAACTTGAAGAGGAAGAAGAGAACCTAGAGCTTAAAGAGCTGTTTAGCCAGATTAGGGTACTAAGCTATATTGATGATATAGCTCTAATAGTCAGTTCTAGATCTATAGAACAAAATTGCCAACTACTCCAACAGATGGCTCAATGGCTATTTCAGAAAGGGGAATCTCAATTCATCCAATTTGATAAGGAGAAGATGGATCTAATCCATTTCCACTCCAAAAGAAGGCTAGATTTGGACCAGGCCAAAGTTCAAATTAATAATTTGGAGATTACCCCTAGCACTATCATTAAATGGCTAGGAATCTATTTAGATTCTAAACTTCTTTTCCATGAGCATGTGAAGCAAAAGGTTACTGAGGCAACCAGGGTTTTCCACCAGATAGAGAGGCTCTCTAACACAGAAAGAGGTCTAAGCTTCCAAGCAATTAGACAATTATATATTGCTTGTATCACCTCTATTGCTGATTATGGGGTTCCTATATGGTGGAAGGGTCAAAAATATCTGCTTGAGAAGTACCAGAAGCTCCAGAACCTAGCCTTAAGAAAGATTCTAGGGGCTTTTAAAACCTCTCCCCACAAAGCTATGGAGATAGAGGCTTCCCTACCACCTCCTAAAATTAGGTTTAGGAAGATCTGCAGGGCATATATGCTTAGGACCTTATCCTTCTCTACTAGCCATGCAATTAGGGCTAGGCTGCCAACCACCTACCCAAACCCTGGGGAACTAGATGTAGAAAGATCACACCATCTAGATTGGATAGAACAGGAGAGGACCCAAAATCAAGTTCCTCCTACCCCAGGATCCAATTTCTCAGATAGGGGAGGCAGGCATCTAAGAAGAGCTTATCCCACCCAAATAGTGAGACTCCTCTCTTACTACCCAAAACAGGACTGGCAAGGAGACCCTGAAGCTAAGGACTCAAGACCTTCCCCATGGGCTAATATATTGGGAAAAAAGATAGATATCTCTATCTCCCTAAAATCCAAAGAGGCTGCGGCTCTAGACCACCAAGCTTGGACCCAAAAACAGGTGACATCTGAGATAGATAATAAGCTCATTATCTACTCAGATGGCTCTCAATCACAGAAAGGATCTAATGGGGCTGGGATCTTTAGTTCTACCTCTTCTTTCAAGGTTCAGAACTCTCAGGCATGGAACTTAGGGACCCAATGTGAGGTATTTGATGCAGAGCTATATGCTATTTATCAAGCTATCCTACTAGCTAAGAAGCAGGCCCAGCACCAAATAGCTCTCCAAGAGGTGTGGATCTTCTCTGATAGTCAGGCTGTATTACAGAAGCTCCAGAAACCACTAGATCAGGAATCTAAGGTAGGAAAGATAGCCCAGGCTATGCTGGACCTACTCTCAGCATATCCTTATCTAGAAATCCACCTTCATTGGGTCCCAGGCCACCAAGGAGTCTATGGGAATGAAAAGGCAGATGAAGCTGCTAAGTATGGAGCAGAATGGCAGGAACCTATCTCTCAGGCCCCTCTCTCATATACCTATATGAAGAGAGATCTAAAAGCTAGATCTCTAAAGGAATGGGAGCAGGACTGGCAGCTAGCTAAAAGTAAAGCTAGCCAACATTATCTTCAGTTTGCCAGCAGGCCTAAATGGAAACCAAACCAGCTCCAACTTCCTAAGCAACTTTGGTCTACAATCACCCAGCTGAAGTTAGGGCATGGATACTTTAGGTCTTATTTAGTCAGACTACCAGACTACAATACAGAAGACTGCCCTAACTGCCAATATCAGCAAAGACAGACCCCTTACCATCTGCTCATGGCATGCCCAGCATATGCTAGAGAGAGAAGAGACACTATACTTAGCCTTCCCCAGAGAAACCAGACTCTGTCCTACCTATTCAACACTTCCACAGGGCTAAAACAGCTTTTGGCATACCTAAAATCTACAAAGATAGCCACTAGAAGGTGGCTACTAACCTTGGCTGGAAGCTAAAAGGAAAAAAAAAAAAAAAAAATATATATATATATGTCTCTTGCTTATGTCTCCTGTTTATCTGCCAATTATTGAATTTCATATATTTGCCATATATTTATCATATATCTTATCATATTATCATGTTTCCTGCATCATACGTTGTCAATCATCTGTCAGTTATAACCACTTGCAATATTTCTGTACATCTCTCCCCTCTTTGTGAGTTTTTATATTTTACCTGTACCATGGCCAACCCAATCATGTATTTAAGCATCAGAACTAAATCCTTGCCTCATTGGGGCAGGGTAGAGCATGCATAGTCTCAGACTGGAAAATGCTCTCAAAAATGGAAGAATAATAATAATAATATAGACCATCTAACAAAGAGTGTTATACTAGTTGCTATGCACTCAACTACTTTAGATTCCTTGGCTGAAACATTTCTGGAACACTTCTATATGCACCATGGTTTACCACTAGCCATTACCAGCAATCAAGGTCCCCAGTTTGTGAGTGGATTCTAGGGCTGAGTATGTGAAAGGCTATCTATCTAACACTGTTTATCCACAGCATTCCACCCACAGAGTGATGGCTTTACAAAGAGAGCAAATCAAGAAGTTGAATGTACATTATGTGTATTTATAACCTATGCACAAAATAATTGGACAAGGCTTTTACCTATTATTGCAGTTGCAATTAACAACCATAATGCTTCAGCTATAGGAATATCTCCATTCTTCTTCACCCATGGATACCATGTTGACCCAATTGGACTGGATAAAGCTATAGAATTAGGACCACACACAAAGGCACCACAGAAGGCAGGTAATGCATTTATAAGCCACTTACAAGATATTACTGACTAGGCTATGGCTGCTATTGCTTCAGCATAGGACCATCAACAAGAACAAGTAAATAGAACAAGATAAGCTGCCCTAGTATATTATGTGGGTGATATGGTCTGGCTGAACCTACAGAATATCCCAATCCAACACACCTTTAAGAAGCTTGACTAGCTCTATGCCTGTTACTGTGTTACTGAAGTACCCTCATCACATACAGTTTAATTAAATGTACCAACAGGTGTACACCCAGTATTTTATGTTGATTTGATTCGACCTGCTGCTACAGATCCACTTCCATCACAAATTGTGGATGACTCCCAACCACTGCCAGTACTGGTGGACAATGAAAAGGAATATGAGGTTGAAGAGGTCTTGGATATTCACACCAAGTGCCAGGGGTGCAGAGCTTATCAAGAAGCCCTAGTCAAATGGGCAGGCTACGCTGAAACAACATGGGAGAAACTGGATAACCTGCGCGAATGTGCTGCCCTGGATACTTACAAGCAGCACTTTGGGCAGATCCTTAGCCTGCATGGGACCCACCCGCCATCTGTTAGAACCGGCCGGGGTTCATATTTCCAACCCAGACAGACAGGTGATATTACAAATTAAAGCTGTTACGATACTGCATCAGCATGCCCAGGTGTGGTGGCCTACGCATAAGAAAGGGGGGGGTACTGTAACGGGCCAGAGCCCATCCTGGATCACATGCAACCACGTGCCCAGCAGTCTATCTACACGAGTTGTCGAGCAGCACGAGCTCTTCCTCTCTTTGAAGCTTTTGGTAGATAGCATCTGGCATCGTTAGATTGAATCAAATCTTGCTTTAGCCCTTCACACTAACAGCCAAACTGAACACTTAAATAAAGTCTTAGAATAATATCTTTATAATTATATATCCTATCTACAGGATGACTGGGCCCAATAATTGCCCTTAGCTAAATTTATAATAAATTCTGCCCAATCTGAGACTACCTATATATCACTTTTTTTTACTAACTATGGGTTCTACCTAACTATGGGTTTTGAACCTATTTAGCTAGCTAATCTCCCTACCACTTATGATGCTAATACTTTCACAACTAAGATGTGCCAGATTGTTAACTTCACATAAGCTAAAATCCTATCCACTTAGGCCTGTTAGGAAGAGTAGACCAACAAACAATAACAACCTGTTTGCTAGTATCAGATTAGCTAACTTATATAGTTAAATACTTATAATATTCACATACTAAGACCACAAAAGAAACTAGACTAAAAGAACTTAAAACTATTCTGCATTCTCTATCAAATCAGCTTATATACTTATAAATTGGACCTACTGATTAGCATCTATATACATCTAGTATTTAATGTTGACCTACTAACCCCAGCTGCCAACAATCCCTTACTAGGCCAGAGACCCAACCTACCTCCACCTGTCAAAGTAGACAGGTTAGAGGAATAGCTTGTTAAAGATATATTGGATTCCCAGTGGGAACACTAGGGCTAGGGATACCCACGCTTGCAATACACTGTAAAGTGGGCTAGATATAACACACCCACTGAAGAGCCTGCCAAGTACCTGCAAAATTCACAAGAAATAGTCGCCAACTTCCATCAGCAGTACCCCCAGAAACTGGGCCCCCTGCCTTGACGGAGCTTAGCATAGAAGAGGAGGCGTACTATCACGGTGCTGGACCAACGTACACCATATGACAGTCTGGGGGCCTGTTCTGCCTGTACTGACCGCCCCTGCACGTGCCTGCGAGGGAAATATCTTGAACCTCTGTCTCAATCTTGTTGTAGCTCTTCAAGCTATGTTCGGTCTACCTGCCTGTACAATAGCTTGCCTGCCTGTCTGCCTGTGTGTTCTTTCCAATCTATTTCAGTTTCCTGATCACCCGAATCCGCACCTTGACATGTTCAGTGTCAAGTGCAAGACATTGTTTTTGAGTTGTTGAAGCTCTGGGGTTAATGGCAATAATGGTGGCAAACTAGACTACTTATTACTAGTAGTATTCTGGTTTCTGCTATTATCATCTAGTCCAACTAGACTGAGGCTTAAAAGATAATCCAGGTGTACTGTCCTCAATAGTAGTAGTATATTTCTTTTTATCATATATTAGCTTTGCTATGCGTCCACCCAGCTGCACATAATATATAACCAAAAAAAAATAGTGTCAGTAAGACCCTCTTTATAAGGCATATCATCTATAATAGACCAGTTGAAATCAGTATCATTGATATTCTGAAAAAGCAGGAGAGAAGAAGCAACCTTATTAGGAGAAATAAGTGATATTAAGTCTTCACTGAAAGAGGCCTGTAGATCCATGAGGCAGATAGTGAGCTAAAGCCATTTCCTTATCTGCTGATCAAAGAAGGTCTGTTTATAACTTTCATTAATGATATCAAGGCTAAGTGACTTAGCTATCCTTATAGTAACAGCTATTAGGGTCTATACAGCTTGACTTGGATCTTCTATCCTCTTCCAATCTAAAAAGCAGATATGGGAATTGTCAGTGCATAGCTTTCCAACTTGACAAAGGCTTAAATAGTTAGGACTCACCAGATATAGAACAAAGGCTTGAAGGACAGTAATATCATCAGTGATAAGAAGTCTAGTTTTCTCAATAGTCACTTCACACTGTGACCTATATTGTTCAATAAGACTCCCTTTGTCTGTTTAGAATAATGAAAGGCTCTAAGCTTCTGTCAGGCTGACAGCTGCAGTATAGCAAACTGCCAGTCCAAGACATTTAATAATGGATGATCTTCTAAATAATGCAAATATCCATCCCCCAGCATAAGCCAGTTGCGAGAGATGGTTGATGGAGGATTTTTAGGACAGGGTCAACTTGCTGTAGATAGATTTGATAAAGCTCTTTGGTTATTGCAGTCCTACTGAATCCCATACAATTTTCCATGGAAAGGGCATTTGCTTCTTGCATGTTTGAAGTAGAGGTACCATAATGGAGCTTGCAAGGACAGTTTGTGTGCTCTTGCTTGAGCTAGTCATATCTCCTTGCACAGCGTCCACCATACAATCAAGTTCTCAGATCTGTTATAATGTAAGGGCTGGATGGCGGTGACGGCGTGAAGAGGTAATCAATGTACGGAGAATGCTAAATACGATAGTAGGGAGGAGAACGTAGGGTCCTTGTTGTATAGGAACTAATCGCTGACTTCGCTGTTAGTTAGTTAGTTAGTTATTATTATTTAACGTCGCTTGGCGGTCACGTGGCGGGTGACCGCGGCCTCCCGAAGGGCAACCGGACGTGCCTCCCAAGCGTATACTATCTAAAAGGATCTAAATACATGCTTAAAGGAGACAAATTTGAGCACTACGTGCTGTAGGGTTGGGGAAGTTCCCAGCACTACCCTGGCTGGGGCTTCAAGCGGTAGAAAAACCTGTCTTGCCTCCCTATAGGTGAGAGGGGGAGCCAATCCCTCTTTCCCAGGAAGATATGCTTGGACTGTTACACTACTCTGTGCTTAGGCGGGCCCAGTTTGGGCATATATCCGTAAAGAAGGATGTGTTTTGCACGATGCGGCTGAATTCCTCAGCCCCAGCAGCAGTCCCTAGGAGCCAGTCAATGGTTTTTGCCGGCCCAACAGGTGTGTGTTTCCATCTCTCCTTCCAGCGCTTCCTAGTATGTGGGCAGAAGAAGAAATGTACTGGAGTTTTTAGCTTCTTGCAGGAGCAGGTTGCTAGGTAGTCCGTGTGGTGGAAGCGTTCGTGATATGCTGCAAAGTCCCCATGTCCAGTGCGGGCTGCAATGAGCCTGCCTAGTACCCAGCGTGGCAGTTTGTGTTCCTGGGCCCGGCTGCTCTTCGTATGGGGACAGATGCCCAGGTCTTGGTATGCCTGGGGTGCGTTGCGTATATACGCTGCCTGGGTGGCAGTACGGAGTTGTTGTTTCGCCTCTCGTCTTAGGTATGCCGGGGAGGGGGGATGTGGGAGCCATCCATGGCTGCTCCCTGCTTTGCTAGCCTGTCTGCCAGCTCATTGCCTGCGATTCCAGTGTGCCCTGGTACCCAGGAGACCCGTACGGGCCTGCGGGGGAGGCTAGGATGTACGGCAGGCTGAGCCACTGCGTGGAGAGCTGGTGGAAGGTGTCTGTGAGATGGCGTCTGTGTGGCGCGGGCCTGCCATCTGCTAGTAGACTGGCCGCTGCCAGGTTGTCTAGGAAGATGTTCAGCTGGTTGGCATATGCAGTGCATGGCAAACCCACTGCTGCCCGGAGACCTTCCACAGCACCCATGATCTCCGCGTCATAGACCTCTGTCCGGGGGCCTGATGGGCCCTGTCCCTGGGTGACTAGGATGGAGCCGTAGTATATGGCGTATCCATATCCAGCGCCTTGGCCCGTGTGGGAGCCATCTGAGTAGACTGATATGGCTAGTGGTGAGGAGATGTGCCCTTCCCGGTGGGTTGGCAGCATGCGTAGTGGTGGCAGCTGTGGCTCTACCCACCTGCGTTCTGGTGCTGGTGTGGGGATGCGTTGCAGGATCCTGGTGAGCCTTGTGTTGTACCCATAGTTTGGGGCTGCATGGATGCGTGCTATGGGGTGCTTTGCATCTAGGCCTGCGTATCTAGCAGCTGCCCTCTGGAGGGTGCTCTCCAAAAGGGCTCTTGGGTCTGGCAGGTCTGCCTCTCGGAGGAGTGCTGCTGTGGGTGTTGTCTTGTATGCTGGGAGGATTGCTAGGGCTGCTATTCGGAGTAGAGACTGGAGGGAGCTGACAGCCTTTAGTTGCTGTTGGCCAGTGTAAAAGAGTTCAGCTCCATACAATGCTGTTGGGAGGACACACTGAAGCACTGCAGCACGCATAGGTGCTACTGGGCACCCATGTTGGGTGTTGCTAAGTCTCTGGAGGTGCTGTGCTAGCTGCTTACCACGGCTGTATGCCCAGTTGATATGTGGTTTAAAGGTAAGTTTTGTATCCAAGAGGACCCCTAGCCAGCGGGTGTATGGTGTGGGAGAGATCTCACCCACACCAGGCAGCCTGACTGCTGGGGGAGGCTGCTTGAGTTTTCTAGAGAAGTGTTGTATCTCTGTCTTTTCCACTGAAAAGGGGAGACCTACCTCTGTTCCCAGGGCTGTTACTGCCTTGTATGTTTCTGCTAGTTGTTGGGATGTCTCCTGGAGAGAATCCCCTACAAAGAGGATTCCTAGGTCGTCTGCATAGCAGAAGGAGGCTTTGTAAGTGGCCACTACCCTTGCTGCATAGAGCAGGAATAGGATTGGGGAGAGGGGGGATCCTTGTGGGAGTCCTCCCTTTATTGAGGCTTTGGCATTTGCCTCTCCAATCTGGACAGATGCTGAGCGGTTGGAAAGCCAATCTTGGGTCCATATGAGCAGGCAATCATCCCATCCCTGAAGGCGTAGGTATGAAAGAAGCCTTTGGTGGTCTACTGCGTCAAAGGCTCCCTTTACATCCATCAACAGTAGTGAGGCTACCTTTCCCTGTTGGAAGGCTTTCTCCACTCTATGAACTAGTACTTGGACGAGGTCAATAGCAGAGCGGCCTGGGAGAGCACCAAAGTGGCATGGTGTGAGTAGTTTTCCCTGGATTGCTTGTACAGCCATCCATTTTGCAATAAGACGTTCTAGGCCTTTGCCTAAGGTGGATAGGAGGCTGATGGGCCGCCATGAGCCCAGTTGGGTAAGGTCTCTCTTGCCTGGCTTTGGCAACATGATGATTTTTGCTGCTTTGGAGGTCTGCGGGAACTGGCCTTTCTCCAGGCTTTGGTGGTATAGTGCTGTAACTGTATCTCCTATAATAGGCCATAGGTTTCTCCATACAGATGTGGTAAGATTGTCCTCCCCAGGGGCAGATGGGGTAGGAGAGCAAAGGGCATTCCAGCATTCTTCCTTTGTTGGTAAAGGTATAGGATCTAGAGGTCTGTTTGGTGGTCCTTCTTCAAGCTGGTTTGGAAGGGAGGCTCCCTTTTCCAGGAGGTAGGTGAGGAAGGCGTCTGCTTTGCCCTGTGGGGTGGTGATTTGGTTGCCTTGTACAAGTAGGGGGGGCGCAGCTAGTTGGTTGGAGGGCTTCTGCCATTTTGCTAGTGCAAAGGCTTTAGTGGGAGTTGTTGCCTGCTCAATCCGTTCCTTCCAGTAATTAGCTTTTGCCTTGGAAATTGCCTTCTGAAGAGGTTGGAGGTCTGATGGATGTTGTCTTGCTTGCCGGAGTAGGTTTGTGAGCTCTGGTGTCCACCATGGGGTGTGTGGGAGCCTGCGGGTGTTGTATTCTGATGCTCCCTGGATGGCTAGATGTACCCGGCTGACCAGTTCCTCTGCCAGAGTATCTGTTGGTAGGTTGGTGTCTGGGGGGACCAGGAGTTCTCGAGCCTTTTCCCAGTTAGTGGAGCCTAGTTTGTGTTGTGGCTGTGGCTCCCTCCATTTTAGCTGTGCTAGGATGGTTTTATGGTCACTAAAAGTGCTAAGGTGGTCCTCTACTGTAGCCACCACTGGGAGGTTGGCAAAGACTAGGTCCAAGGTGTTGGGTCCGCGGGTTGGAGTGCCTGGTTCCATGCAGAGCACTAGTCCTTGGGTTTCTAGCCATTCTACCAGAGCTGTGGCTCCTGCAGAGAGGGTGTGTGGTTGGGTTTCTGGTTGCCATAATGGGTGGTGGGTGTTGAAGTCTCCTGCGATGATGGTGTTCCGTGGGACAGGGTATTGGAGTAGGGTGTGGAGTGTAGATATGGTGGATGAAGAGAGAGTAGCTGGGTCCTTTGGGGGGCGGTAGACATTGATAGTTGTGAGGCCATCTACCTCTACTGCCGTGATGTCTGGGGAGGATGGTTGTGGAAGTGCGTGAGCTGGAAGGTCTTTGCGTACGTATGTTAGAGTTCGGGGCCTGATTTCCCAGTGGGGGGTTGGGCTGAAGAGTTGATATCTTGGGTGTGTTTTTGTGAGGTGTTTTGCCATATTGGTCCAAGGCTCTTGGACCAGGATGATGTCTGCTGTGAAGGATAGCAGCAGGTCATGGGAGGGGCCGCCCCTCCCTACATTGGCCTGTATGATTTTCATAGTTCTTCTGGAGAGGTCTGACTGGCTAGCTCTTGGGTGAGCTGTCTTGATGGGTGGTCTGTGGCCTGGTTTAGGGTGTGTGGGCTTGCCTGTGTAGCCTGCACCTTTCCAGCTTGTTGCTGGAAAGCCAGTCTCCCAGCTTTGCGTATTGCTGCTAGTGCTTCTTTAGAAAGGTGGGTGATGGTCCCTTTACGGGAGATAGGCCGGGCTGGGCACTTTGGGTAGTCTGCTGCATGGGGGCCATGGCAGTTGATGCATTGTACACGGCAGGTATGCTCTATTTTGGTGGAGCCACAAGAGATGCAGCGAGTGTTAGAGCGGCAAGCTCGTGTGTCATGGAAATGGTGGCAGCGGGAGCATTGTAGTGGTCTTTGTTTGGGGCGTGTAGGTCTAGATAGGCCAGAGATGCCAAATAATTGTATTGCATGTTTGGGCTTCTTTGGGAAGGCAATGACTGCAGTGATTGAGCCTGCCTCTGTAAGGTGGTTTGAGGGCTTGACGTGACATGGTTTAATGCCTGTGATACGCTCCGCTTCAGTGCTGATGTCTTCTAGTGTGGTTTCTGTCCATCCCTCTAGGGACCAGAGCCTCTGGGGAATCCGGGGAATGACAATTTGGTGGTATTCTATTGGCATTTCAAAGTATCCATCTGCAGCTAGCTCTTTCGCTTGTGCAGAGAGTAAAAAGGCCTTGCCTTCATCTGTGGTTGTGATGGCATAGCCTGTGGGGATTATCTGTACACGAGAGATCCCTCCAGGGACCTTTCCTGTAAGGGCTATGCGGATTCCATGAGGGCCTATTTTCCGCAGGTTGGAGGGTTCTGGGAGGCGGAGGAAGATGCGGTTATCTATCCTCCTTGCCTGCTGCGGCTGCTTGGCAGGTTTGGGTCTGGTGGCTTGCCATCCCTTTTGGTCTAGTCCTGGGGCCACTACTGAGGCCCAGGATGGTGCTTGGGGTGTCTGTCCAGTTGGAGTGGCCTGTTTGGCCTGTACAGGCTCTGGAGTTGGTTTGGGGGAGCTATAGGAGGCTTTTCTGGTCCTAGCTGGGGTGTGCTGCCTTTGGCCAGAGTCAGGAACCTGGCTGCCAGTCCTTTGGCGAGTTCTTTGGGCCGGCCGTGGAGGGAGGAGACAGTCGAATCGAGCGCGTCTGCGAGCGAAGTTAGTGCCTGCCTCCAATCCTTCAGGAGGAGGAGCTGGTCTTCAGCTACCGCATTGATCTGCTGGCGAATTGACAGCGTGTTTGGCCTGCTAGGTGTTGGGCCTGAGGGAGTATCAGGCATCTTGTCCGGGGAGGAGAGGGCTCTCCGTTTGTGGGTGTTGCGGTGGAGGGGGGTAGGAGTGGTGGGTTCCGAAGGAGGATCCGACTTTTCGTCCCAGGAGGCGGTTCCTGGGTAGGGGACGACCGCCGGGGGGTCGTCCACCTCCATCCGGTGGAGGGTGAGCGCTATCGTGTAAGTAGTATCTCTCGATGTTGGTATATTGGGGGACAGCGTGTCGTCCGGTCCTCGAAGAGCTGAGCGTCAGTCCTATGATTGTATGTCCCTGTTGCTGACTTCGCTGTCATGTTTGCGGAGTTCAGCTCCCTAAGTGCTAAATACACGTGATCTTTAGTGGCCTGAGGCCTCCGTCCTTTCGGCCTTACATATAATCAGCATGTTATAGATGCAAATGCGTTTGTCTTAGCAATCATTAACTCATACCTTGTTCAGCAAAGGATCCAAGGAGGCAGACTCATCCAACCTCAAATCAGTAACCATCCTTTCAAGTCAGCGAATTTGACAACTTATGTTTTGATTTGTGGCAAAACCATGACTCTAAGACTTTTCATGAAGAGAGGACCTTATTGGGTTTATCATCTGTTGTTGCTTCACTTGGCTAGTATAAAAGCCCTAAGGAAGATGCATGCAGTACATGGGCACACAGACTACCCCAGCATTTCTGCAATTTGTACATGGGTCTTGTTTGTGCATTTCATTTTGCATTTGTGACAAAGCTCACAACTAAGCTGTGGTGTTCATCCCACATTGGACTGCTTCTCTGGTGTTACTGGTGTTGGCAGCATTGTCTCAAGTTCGTTGCTGGGTACAAATTCTGAAGAGGATAATGTTGACGTGCATAGGGGGAATCGTGGTAACAGGCAATTGTATACACGCTTCATGCAAAGTAATATATGGAAAGTAAACGAGGTATTGTCCTCTATGTTGGAGCCTCAAAGGCTTGGATTCTTGAATACTCCAATCTCTCTCGTACTCCTGAAGGGCCCCGCCCGCACCATGGATTATATGATCTGCTCTTTCAGCCTCGCCGACAATGAAAATGCGACAATGCAGAAAACGTGGCCTGGAGGATGGGATGGGCGGGAGCGTGTATGATGATTGCTGAAAGGCTGCAGTTTTCAGCGTCATTTGCCGCCAAAAACGGCAGTGAAACAGCAAACCGAAGTTCTATATGGGTAGAATAAAAAGTACATATGTATATGAAATCCCAGAATGTTAACAGCTTGCAAGAAAACAAAACAGGTATTGTATAATTCATAAAGGTAGAATAAGGAAAAACGCAATTTAATTTGTCCGTTCGTCAATCATCATATATCTTTACACGATCAGCATACTCTCTGATTTTCGAGACATATGTCTCCTCAATCAAGTCTCCTTTTCCCGCTGCTACGCGGAGGACGAGATCTATAAGGGACGCGCGACCGAGGATGTCGACGTGGTCACCTAAAGAATCAAATTAGCGCATGAGATAGCAAAGGAGCAAAGGAGAGTCGTGACTCACCCGTATTAGGACCACCCCGAGGGGAGAACCGATCGGGCTCGTGTAGCATTTCGAACACCTTGATCTTCACCCCTGCGGGATTGTAGCGCTTCATACGCCATCCCTTGGCGCACATGTAACCCGTACTCAGCAGGTTGACGGTACCATCACCTTCTCCCATGACGACGCCGTGATCCACAAGGCCCCCGCTGTTTGTCACGGTGGTATCAATACTGACGTTCAGGTTAACCATTGGGTCTCTCTCCTCCTGGTAGAAATAACCGCGCTCTGTCGGCTTGCCAACGCCGTAGAAGCAGTAGATCTTCAAATCAGGGGCCAAAGGGAGTCGGGTTTCCAAGGGATTCAGCCACTTCCTCGGATCATCCTCGTTCTCTTCCACCTCCTTAGCGGTATGAGCCACACCGTGGGAGTAGTTACCCAAGATCTGATTGCGATACCACGGCTCGCTTTGATCGAGAAGGTACGCCAAACTCTCCGCAGAGGTCAAGTTCTTCTTAGTCCATGAGGAGTTGCTTTCACGGAAATTCAGCATGTTGCCGAATGTCATCAGTTGATCCGGCTGGTCATCTGGCGCCCAGGTAGAGTTTCCCCACACGGCCTCTCCACCTTTGGGGAGCATGCTGGAGATGCCAGGCATTGCGCGGAAGAGTTCGACCCTTTCATCTTTGGAGAGGAACTTATCAAGCCCATACACAGCAAAGGCATTCAACTGGGCTGTATCCCTCATCTCACCAGACAGGACCGCCGTGAGACCCTTGGCAGCGCCTAGCATACACCCGCTGATATTGATCCACGAACCGATATGCCTATTAACCCAGTCTTTCCCTCCTTTCCCGTGATTTTCATTTTCAACCCACTTGAAGAAGTGTAGTACGACTTGTGACCCCATACTATGCGAAGCTAGAGTCACCTTATCCCCTTTAACATGGACGGCCGTCTCGATATAAGACTTCAATCGACTGAAATACTGATCCCGAACCTCCAAATTCTGGTATGACAGTCTCCAGTCATACGCGGCAGTAAACGCATTGGTAGGATCGTATCCGATGGCAGCGAGATTCTCCAAGATCTTATTCCAGATCCAATACCCCGTGATGAAGAAATCCGTGGCGTCGAATCCTTGAGCGGCACGCAGTTTCGCACCAGGAGGATCCAAGCCCGTCTCCTTGTCCAGCATGATTTTCTCTCTCCACCCCGCCTTATCCAACACCAAGGCCCGCATCATACTCCAACTGCCCCAGAGTCTTTTGCGGAAGTACTGGCGAAAATCAGGATCCGTACTCCAGTTCTCGAGCCCGGTCGAGATAACTCCTGGAACCATAATAATAGGATGTTTGGCCTCAATGCCCTGAGACAGGAGATTCAGGCCGACGGAGAAGGCATCGTAGCTGACGGTTTCACGTTCGTGCTGCTGCTTGTAGGCCGCGGGTTAGTCCCGATGGGTTGACCAAAGGCAATGCAACAGGGAGAACCCAAAGGTGGTCAAGGAAATAGTTACTGAAAACTCTTTCACATCTTTCATGACACCCTGCGGAAGAACATCTACCAGGGAGTCGAGATTCAATTCCGTCAACGAATCCAGACTGATAACTTCCTGTTGGTTGGCGAAGAACAGGGCGACAATGATGCCAAAAAGGCCACCCAGCAAGAAGATGAAACCATTGCGCCGTTTATTCCGGCGCTCATGAGAGCGCTTGTGGACTAGTTCTGGAGTCTGGGTGGCTTCATTTGTAGTAGGATGGACGGTGTCCTTGTCGACAATGGTCGTGGTCGTGGTCGTGGTCGTGGTAGTAGGAGAGGCAGCATCGTCGGGGGACGAATTGGCATCGTCCTTACCATGACGACGACGGAGCATAACGTATGAAAACCAGTGAGTGATCCAGTGCAGGCGAAAGAGATGAAGAATGCCGGATAGGAAGAGGAAGAGAGAGAAATACGCAAACGGATGAACGCAGTTACAAGGAATGATCTCGATAAGGAAAATCACATGGCATGCAAACTAAAGACGTCATGCCTTAACTTGAAACACCAAACAAAAAATAAAAAAGGTACCGAATTCAATTCTCCTTCACCACCATTGTCTTGTCTCTTCTTACATCCTATCCTCCCCCTTCCAATGACACCGTATCGCCCATCGCAATGAGCCAAGATGCTTCCACCGCTGAGCAGCAGGGAGAAGAGCCCGCGCCCACGCCCGCAACCGTACATAATGAAAGTGAACTCCGCTACGTCCGCTACGACAGCTCCAAGGAAAACGAATATGTCCAGGCAATGAGACAATTGATATCCAAAGACCTGTCGGAGCCCTACAGCATCTATGTCTACCGCTACTTTCTCTACCAATGGGGGGATCTGTGCTTCCTCGCCATGGATCCGGCGCAGAAAGATCTCGAACGGCAGCTGGTGGGCGTGGTGATTTCGAAACTGGAACCGCATCGTGGAGGTCCGTTAAGAGGGTATATTGCCATGTTGGCCGTGAATGAGGCATACAGGGGACGGGGGATCGGGTCGAAGCTGGTTCGGATGGCTATCGATGCCATGAGCGAGAGGGATGCTGCTGAGGTTGGTCCATTGATCTTTTCTACTTCCTCTTCTGACTCACTGCTAATACAAATAACCTGCTATTAGATCGTCCTTGAAACGGAAATCACAAACACAGCAGCCATAAAACTCTACGAACGGCTGGGCTTCCTCCGCAGTAAACGTCTTCATCGATACTATCTCAACGGTAACTCGGCCTACCGTCTCGTGCTGTACCTCAAAGAAGGTGTCCGATCCATGAGATCCGAATTCGATCCGTATGCTCTTGCTCCTCCTCCTCCTCCTGTTTCTGGGCCTCCGATGTTTTCTGGACCGGGACAGAACTAATACTCTCATCTTTTCCTTGTTTTCTCCTTATTTTCGGACTCTTCTCTATTAAAGAGCAGGCAGAAACTGGCTTGGCGGGACCTAGAATAGACCAATGCTTTTGTTTTATTCCCCCTTGTTCTTACCAAGATATCTAAAACTTGTCTGGCCGTTTGTTTTGCATTGGAATGACAAATGTCCCTCATGATTTTTACTATTACTATTATCACCCAAGGAAATCTCTTCTCAAAAAGTTTCTGCAATATTTGCTTTATACCTATATAATCCGCGCCTCTATTTTAATTCTTCTCTGTTGAGATGTTCTATCCTATATTTCCACCAACAGAGGTATTTGCACAGGAATGGTTCGTGTACATATAAGATAACAAGAAATGTTATATATACAAATTCAGAGACATGGATCGGCTATAGATGGCTAGGTAGGTAGCAAAATAGACGGAGATGAAAAGAAAAGCGTTCCGAGGAGAACCCTCACATCAGTCACCACCGAGAACGCAGCCGTTTGACCACAGGCACCTGTATAGCATTCTGGATCATCCAATGCGTGGGCCGGGGCGTGTTATTCCATTCATGGTCTATAAAAGCGGCAGCATGCAGCATAAGCGCCAGACTCTCCTGCGGCTCATATCGAGGTCCTACTTTGATATCCCTGCTGACCAGATCAGAGCCGAACCGCAATTGCGTATCCCTCTCATTTCCCATCGGCTTATAACCGCTGAGCAGATATGATAGCGGGTACTCATGATATTCAGGCGGAATGTACTCGAGGATCGACTGCGGTAGTCTGATGTCGGGTAAATGCAGATCCATACCGACAATTACTTTGCCGGCGCTGACGCTCCAGAGGTCAGCGATGACGTTTTTCCTCTTTTGCGGCTCGTTGCGGACTAAGGAGGTGAGGACGGATTGTCTCATCTTATAGCTCACGCGGCCTTCCATGCACGCGTACCTCCAGAGGACGCGGCAGACGTTGTAGCTTCGGGCTTTGAATGCAATCAGAAAGAGCTTTTCATAAGCGTCGTCATTCATCTGGAATGAGGGACTTCCTATGCACCGGAGAACAAAGTGGAGAGCTGAAAAGATATTACTGCGGAAGAGGCCCAGGACTAGTCTGGGGGTGGAGTTGCCCATGGGCCAGCCATGGTGCAGGGAGATATCGATCAAACGGTCCAATGCTTCGTAGTTTTTTAGTCTGACGATCACGCTAAACATCTTGTAAAGTAACGCGCCATTGACCCAATCAGTGCCCTCTGAGGCACCCATCTTGTCAAAGAAAGAATCCACGCTCTGGCCTCTTTCCAAATGTTCGAGAAAAGTGTCCTCGACCGTTAACAGAAAGAGTGTTCGGCGGCCTCTAATACTGCTCAGATACCCACTTGATATGAGACGCTCAACCAAATACTTCTTTGCTGGAGGGAAAACGACACAATCGATGAAAGCAAGCCATGTATCTGCGTTCGGCTGGACATGCGATCCGGCCATCTCAGTCAGAATATCGCGAAAATTTGCCAGATCCTGTCTCCGAGCCGCGGATCGTAAGAGAATATTAAAAGTATCGGCCGTTGCAAGATGCTCGGCCTTTGAAAAAACCTCCCGAGCAGAAGAGAGAAATTCGTGCTTGCATAGAAAGGAAAGCGCAATATTTAGTGCCCCAGTCGAGATGAGTCTCTTGTTCTCATCCTGCCGGAACAGTTCCACGAGTGCTTTCTCTGCCCTTTGCAGGTGATGATGTCGCTCGGGATGGGTACTGTCGTACTTTTGACTGAAACGAGGATACCGCTTTGACCTACTGATGTCTTCAACATACTCAGAGAATTCCCTCACGTTCGTTAAAGTAAGATGAGAAGGCAGAATGGAATCCATAAAGACCGGCCGTTCGGACAGCTCGTCATGGCTCTCCCACACGCCTCGGATCAGCGGTACAGGCAAATTATTGAGCCGAAGCGCCTCGATAGAAGGATAGATCCGAACAGGTGGCTTCCGGACATCAATCAAAGGGTCACCGGTCGCCTGGAGATTTTGAGCCTGTGATATTTCGTTCGCGACCAACTCGACCACTCGTTCGGATCCAGATAAAACGACTTTCCGGCATGGCCCATCGCTTTCAATCGCATCCAGCACACGAACCCGACACCCGTTGTGAATAGGAACGTACCAAATGTTCTCCCGCATCCCTGTCATGCCAGCCAGATACACCACAGTCTCCTCGGGGACAAGTATCTCCCTGTGTTTTGTACCCGGCTTATCGAGCATGCGATCCTCAGACTGCGCTTGCAAATCCTCGAGCTGATCCAGCAATTGCGTCCAATGAACCGTCCTTCTCCGCTGTTTCCAGGGCTCCAGTTTCTGAACTTCCTTGTTTATATGTAGACGGTACCGCAATTTCCTTCTATCCCACGTAGGCAATCTCTCCATGTATTCCAGCGACCTCTCACGAGAATTTTCTCCGACATCTCCCGTCAGCCCTGAGCCCGTAAGATCTGTAGCCCCCCGTTCGGGATGCGGGGTTGATGTGGTGTTACTCGAGCCGGAAGAATGTCGTGTTCCAGCAGCGACTGCAGTATGTTCGGCGGAGTTTCGCAGGCCATCCTCAATGACGGCGTCACTATTTTTATTACCATTATCCTTCGCGACAGCTGTATTTGACGAAAGCCATCTCCTCGACAAGGAGCTTCCCACGGATCGTCTCCGTGCGTAACATCTTCCGACGAATAGTCGACTGGGTTGTCTATTCCCCTTGGCCGGAGAGGTAGTGGCAGGCCCAGCTATCAAAGCAATCGATCTCCGGTGCTGTCGTAAGGCGAATGTAAACCAGCGAGGGTAGAGAAAGAGCAAGGGTTCATGATGTTCATCGGCGCCAATCGCGATGTTGTCGAGGAAGGTAGTTAGACCACGGCTGCTCCTCAGACATGCAGGGCCGCGCGAGAACATAGGGACTGACGCTTGTTCGGCGTCAATGCAATGCGGACGGGGGTTTCTGGGGGGAAATGGACGTCGGAATCTCCTGGGTAGCTAGCTTGATGGTTGTTTTGCAGCAGAGGATTTTCTTGATGGTCAAAAGATTATTTTCGGCAGGCGGTGACGCCGGGCCGAGCTTCATACATCTGCTACATAGAATCTTATCCTTGGAGAAAAAGTATTAATCTATTCTTCCAAAAAAAAAAGCGATCTATAATTCTATAATTAATAATAATACAAGATCAGATTGCCAGAAGCCTGCTGTTTTAGCATACCAATGCTCCAATTGCCAAGACACGGCATCCAAGAAGTTTTAACTCATCAAGGACCAAAGATCCCCTGAAATACAATGCCACTTTGTTCCATGGCACGATGGATCAATAAAGATGGCCCTCGCGTTCAATCTCTGCCTTCTTCGGGATGCCCTTGATCGATCCCCGTCGACCAACAGACTCGTGTGCTGGGCCGGCGGATGAACATTCCTGTCCTGTAACAGGAGTCAAATTCAACAAGGAACTTTTACCATCATCAAAGATATTAGGGCCAGTTATATGACGTTTAATAGAGTCCGCAGCCCTGGAGAGGTTATCGTATCTTCGTTTCATTTCATCGGCCTCTTTGCCTTGAGTTTGGGGAATATTCCCAGAAAGCTCCTCGATGGCAACAGTTAAATAGGCCAAAAATTGCCATCTCGAGTTCTGAAAGATGAATAGAGACATTATCTCGGGTATCTGTTGGAATAGAATCAGCCTGAGGACGTGAGAGAATGAAGCATAATAGGCCAATTACATTTTCATCCAAGTAGTAAAGCTCTTCACCTCCCCTCTCGACAAACTTCTTGAGATATTCAATTTTCTCTCGATCCACAATGCCACGCTTCAAAGCGCGCATCAACGATGGAATATCAGTGATTTCCTCCAAATCCATATCTTCATCGGGACCTTCCAAATTGGTGGTAGCACGAGAATACGCTGACGGCCATGTTGACGTGGGGGCAAGACTCAACCCATCATTTTTCCTCTTCACACTGGCAGAGTGAATAGTAAAGTAATCTTCATTAAGCATATGTGCTCTCTCGAACCCCGACCGCCCACGCGCACTTCTCCCCGGGGTCTGTTTAACTCGAAGCCTGATCCATCGGCGCCGGCGCACGAAAGAATGGAACCAGGGATGAGTCCCATGCCAGGAGGAGGACCCAAAGGAGAATGAATACTCCCAGCCCTGCTCATCGACGTCCCCCGTCATATCGACGTACCAGGTCTGCCAGGCCCATTCCCAGCTGGGATCCGGGACCTGTGCATTCGTGATATTGACTGGACTATCTTTCCAATGCCGATTGACCCATGCAGACGGGTCGATTGGTAGGAGTGATTGGTGGGAGTAGAGGGGGATACCGCAGAGAAACCAGCCCCGCTGGTTTTCGTAGAGGATATCGATCTCCCTGGTTGATTTCTCTTGCTCTGGCTGAGCTACTTCATCTTCACCCTGCTTTCCGTGAGATGGTGAGAGATTCATCCCTCCAGTCCCAAGGCGCCCTTGATCCTGTTCCTGTGCTTGGTCTGTTTTACGGCCGCTTTCTCGTGTCCCCGATCCACTACCACGGGCGGTATTCGAATCCGTCAATGACAGTCCCCATTGTGGAGACTCATCGGTATTTGAATCCCTTCTTGCATCTGCAGTAACACCTGGTTTATCATATTTTGGTTTCACGTATATCCTCTTCACAAGACTCCTCTTCGACGGGGCAGTCGAGCGACGGGGCCGTTGCGCTGACGCGGACCGTTCTGCCGGAATAGTGTTATCGACAAGGGTAATCATGGGCGGGCTTTCCATTGTAGACGACTAGACATTAGGAATAGTATAATTATTGTCCTTTCCGGTGAACGGGAATGGGATCTCCGATGCTGTAGTTGAAGACAGTGCCAAGGCCTTCAGCTGTTAGTGCATCGCGACAACAACGATATCAGGTCATCGGGAAGGTGCACTAGGAGACAGTCGGCTTTGGAATCCAAAAAGGCCTCAAGAAATATATTATAGAATTAGCGAGTACATATAGTTGGAAGGATGAGAGTAAGGACGGAAGTGCTGTAAGTGTTCAGCTGTAGAGAATCTAGAGACGCGGGACGATGACATCGTTGTGGGGCGTGACCGAGAGAAGCCAAAGTGGAAGCAGGGGATTCTTCCACAACCACAAATCAAAGCCAATCCTCTTTCTGTTCCTTGATTTATCCTAACCGACCTGTCATTCTTGTTATTGGCCGTGTTAATGAAAACCATAATGGCGGGGCTTCAGAGGCCTTCTGCGACCGGAGAATAAATACTATGCAGCATCATAGTTTGGTCTGACTCGCGCCTTTCGAACGAGCTACTCAGAGTACTCCATGATGTATTCCTTGCTCATGGCGCAAGTACGATATGGCCTATCTATCGATGAATCCCTCCCCGGCGAGCGTATCGGATATGTTTCCGCGCAAGCTCTTAATGGAATCGCAATAGAAAATGGTGACCAGTGCAGAGATCGACCATGTTTTTGCAGTCAATGTCAAGGTCCAGGACTTGCCTGACTATTGGCATTTGGTCCCGTCATTTTTCCCACTATGTTATTCCCAAGAATTACATTATCTACGGAGTAATGTAATCTGACACTGAGTTACCCAATCTTTTGCGAACCCCCATAAAACCAACGCCACCTCGATTACCAAGCCCTCACTCTGATCATATTAGGATCGCTGTGCTATCATCTACACTATCATCTACATCACCTTGATTAAGCTTCTTTAGAGGCACGCGTATTTATCCTCTTCCATTAGCACTTCCTTATCCTAATCACCATTGTCCTACGCAACACACAAAGCAACATGGAGCCCAGACAACTTTGAAATCCTATCGCCATTTGTGGAAGGAGCCCTCTCCAAGATACCACATGCTCTGGAACCACCGAAGTAAGAGAGCTGTGCAAGAGGCTTGTTGCCCCCAAGAACCAGGAGGAAGCCTATTCCAAGCAAGACAGCTTGCAGTATCAGCTCCAACGCTAATGGCAAGGTTGTTAGGGTTCGAATATAAAATTCATTTTCATACTGGATACACGAAGAATTCCGGAGGAAGAAGAGAGACAACGGCATGCCAGCAACAAACAGAACAAAAAGAACAAATGGTATAAATAGGGCAAGCAGAGTTGCCATATGCCTGGGCGTAGCCCATGACGAAGGTCTACAGTGCAGGGAATTGCTAAACTATGGCTCTACAGGAGATATCACCAGCTCCGGGCTAAGGAGCTTACCAAAAGTGGTACCACAGCAAAATGTAGTAGTATTGGCGTGGCAGAGTGGCCACCAACACTACCAAATAGGCACCCAAAAGGGTATTCCTGAACCTCGAACAGAGGCGTCATCACCAGCGGCCAATGAACGAATTGACTAAGCACAACTGTGGCACAGTATCATTGGCATGCTATGACAGAATTGGCTGCCATTCCTGGTTCCTCTACCCTGACAGCCATTGAGGCCTTTTAGACCTCAGCAGGCCGTGCCAGCAGAGTAGCCCTCTGTTCCATTCAGTCCAGCCAGGAAGCCAGCATGGTCATCTGCCCAATTTGCCTAGATAAGTCAGAGCAGGAGACGGCCCACTTTCAATGCGTGGGATGGATCACTCAAGTCAATATTTCCAGATACTCTACTAACGGCAGTGTATAAGTACCTTGATATGTATATATAGGGGCTGTTCATTTCCACTAAAAATCGTGCGTTGACCTACAACCGAAGCCTCTTTGTCAACTCCAATGACCAAATGCACCGAGAACTACCAAGATAATCTGCAGAGTGCGATACATTGCGGTGCATAAGATCCGAATCGGTAGCGCAGTGCAAATGCTGGACCATTATTTTTTTACCTCTTTCGGTTCATGGCAGATGAGATCCTGGCCACGATCCGGTAAAGAAGTTTCTCACGGGAGCTTAGATGTAAGTAAATTATTTTAAGACCGGATATATCTCGTCAGCACCTTCATGAGGATGTCCAGAAAGACCATATAGCTTAGCGCTGATTCAATGGATGGCCGCGGCCCCTTTCAGCAAATGGCCTTTTTCTATCCCCCTCAATCCTAAGCCAGTTTGCCCATGTCTCCTCAAGTAGCTGTCCTGGGTTCTTCTGGATATATTCTTGTAAGGTTGCCACATCATTGCGCTTCGCAGTCTCGCTCAAAAGCGCGCGCAGAACCATCTGTGTCGAGGGGAGCGGCTCCGTAGGATTCGTGGTGAACGCTCTATACCGATATACTGCCGTCTCTAGTACATCGTGAAGCTCTTAATTGACATGCTTAATGCTCAATCACTGCCCACTTGCTCCTATATATGCGGGATTGAGGGGACCCGGATGTACAATTAGGCGGCCATTGAACTGGGCCTAGGTAGCAATGCATACAATCCATAATAGGACCCCAAGGCTCCTCCCTCCATCACCGTCCGTACTACAGTGAGGTGACAAAAGTGTTTGGAAATCTCTAATACCGCTTCCTAAATAAGAAATTAATGAAGCTGATCATATCTAGGATTTCATATACCACCCATCTGCAGCCAGTATTGCCTGTACACAATGGGGTATAGTATTGCATAGATTTTGAAGCACCCTTTTATCAATAGCATGCCATGCCTCCTTGGCTGCTTCAATCAATTGGGATCAGGTCTCTTTAGTATCAGGAGCCCTCTCGAACTCTGGGTATCTCTTGTAGATTTTTGCTTTCATCAATGCCCAAAGATTTTCAATTGGATTTAGATCAGGGGAATAAGGTCATTCCATAACATTAATCCCTATCCCATACAATATAGGCTCTGTGGGCTGATGCACCATCATGAATAAAGATATCACCATGGGTTGAGAACTCAGGAAGAAAGGCTTCATAAACACTATGAATGACCCAAGTAGTAACACCACCATGAGCAGACTCAGGGTCTCTATTGAATAGCAGTAGACCAGTCCATCAATCAAAGCCAAAAGCTGCCCAGAACATCTGTTTAACTCCTTTTCCACATCAAATAGTACATATATCCCTCTCAATAATTTGGCGAGAAGGACTGGTAAATATCCAGATAGAATAAGCTCCAACTCCACACTCGACTGGGCACTCATCTAATCATATAACCTGTCTAAAATCCTCTAATGTATAGAGAGCATATATCCTGGCCCAGTTCAGCCTTTTCTCAGGATTCCCTTCAGTAATCTCAAGCCTCTTACACTGTTTCCATTTTCGCATATGTAAGGTGCGGAATAGTCGTTGAACAGTACAGAATGAGGGATGGCTTTGGACAGCTTGAGAAATTTCACCCATTTTAATATGGTAATCCTTATTGGCAAGGTTAATGATGAGTCGTTGCTGCTCCTCAAAAGAAAGAACCTTTGATCTTTGTAAGGCCTGCGGTCCAGAGGATGCAGGTCAGGCGTCACGGCGAGGAGTAGCGCGGACACGGGCTACGAGAGGCTTTAGGAGGTGTGTAAGAGATGGAAGGGAAAAGGTAAACGTGCGTACAGCCTTGATATCGAGCTAACCGCTGGTCTTCGTAGAGACTGGAATACTGCAAAGGAATGAAAGTATATCACTGAAGACTCCAAAGAAACGGAAGCATCTGGAGGGAACATCTACAGGGCTTATCTGACAAAAAAAAAAAAACAAGACAAAGAAATACTATGATAGTGTGCATGGCATTCACAGAAGTGTCGCTGATTGTAACCACCCAATTTCTTAGCCCAGGTCTTGTGGAATGTTCATCAGTATCCCAGTACTGGACCACCATACCTGAGCTACAGTATCAAGGCCGGAGGTCCTGTTCTGTCCACATGTGATGCCAGGATGTTGTTAAGTGCTGCCATTTCAGCCGCCTACTAACCGTCGCAGCAGCAAATGGGGTGTTGTTGTTGTTGTCTATATATTCCTTTTTATTTTCATCATTTACCTTATTTCTACTTCTCAATAATAGTATCTGTGGGCATGAAAGCAAGCCAGAGTCGTATCGCGCATGGTAATCAATCCTTGAATCTACTACACAGCTAACTCCGCATACTCCGTAGTCCACCACAGGAGATAAAAACAACACCCTCACAAAACTCCCACAACACCGCAAAACCACCATCAAAGCAAAGAAGAAGAAGAAAAAATGACAGCCCCCCACCACCGCAAAATAGAACTCCAGTCCCCCGCAGACCTGCTATATCTCCACACCAACGCGGTAGCCCTGTCGCGTCGCAAACTCGACCTGCACCTCCCCCCCTCCGCGACGAACGATGGAAACGAACCAGATCCGATGCGGGAGCGAGTAAAGGAGCTAGTTGATGAGGTAGGCTGGAGCACTCGGAAGAGCTGTTGAATCAGAGTGATTGTGTGATTTGATGGATTGCTAACAATGAATAAACTAAAAGTTCATAACAAAAACCTTCACTACAGCCACCCCCTCAATCAGCATAAACGGCATGGACTCAACAGCTGCCCTTCCCATCCAACAAACCCCAAACTCAACATCACCATCAACAATCCTCTCCGCACCGGAAACGATCGAATACGAACCCTACGACTCCCGACTCGCAGCCCGCGTGACGTCGCTATACGCCCAGCTCGAATCGCTAACTACGACAGTTGCACAGTTACGACGAGATGCGCCTGCGCGCGCGGCGAGAGAATATGGCGATCAGTTGAAAAAGGCATTAGAAGATGACCAGGAAGAAGAAGAACAAGAAGCAGCAGTCAACGGGGGTGGGGAAATGGATTGGGATCTCCATATTCCCCTCGGCACGGAGGAGGAGGCGCAACGCTGGAAGGACGGAGAAGTTGCACAGGTTTACGAGGATGCGTTGCGGACTTTGCTTCGGTTGCAGGGTGAGGAGGAGATGGGTGATGTTCCTGACGGGGATGGTGCTTTGGCTACTACGGTGGGTAAAGCTGAGAGGGCGATAAAGGCTGCTGAAGTTGTGGAGGGTATGAAGTAAATATGTCTAGGCGTGTTTAAAGGCGTTTTCCTTTATATGAGGTCTTTTTTGGGGGGAGGCGTCAGGTTGGTTGGGTACGGTTCTTGGATGATACCAGCGTTGATATAATAACAATTGATCCATTAGATTGACTCTTTAACAGCATATGATAACATGAACGTTAATTCTAGCAATCTAGATTCCTACCATAAACAGATTCTGAAACACAACATAGACTGAAACCATATCGATCACTCAAACCAACCAGTTCCATTCCCATCCATCTAATGAAATGAAAGCAGTAGAAGACTGCTAATTATAAATATATCTGGATCAATCGTGAGGATGCGATGAACGAACAGGCTCGACCAGGTCAGGGGCAATTCCCAGCCAGAAGAGGAAAAAGGGAGGGGGAAAAAAAAAAAGATAAAAGAGAGTTTTATTTATTATGGACAGGCTGTAGTTTGCTGTTTTTGTAAACGTAGGTCGACCGAAGGAGAAAAGAAACGAAGAAACCACTGAGAACACCAGGTCACCATCATGTATAACTTATCCTTCCTCTATAGAACAGAAAAGAGAAAAGCTAAAGAGGGAAAGAGACAGAAAGAAAAAGAAAAGAAAAATGAAGCTCTCAGTAGATAATCCGGTTGTGCAATGGGGAAGTCTTCACATGCTGATCCAAAAGAAAGAAAGGGGGGGAAAGAGCACAAATGGAAAAGGGGAAAACGCTGATGCGCTCGAGTAGTAGGCGGACTGAGCAGGAATTGGTTAAAAAGGGATATGGATTGAGCTGTTAAAATATGTGCGAAACGCTGATTGGGTTGGAATATATGTTTATGCGCTGGGCTTGGAAACCTCTACCACCTCTTCGACTTTCCTTTCCAAGCCAGGGTCCTCATTCTTGATAACAGCCTCCTCTTCTTGAGCGGATTTTTCACCATCCTTAGGCAGAGCCCATTTAGGTGGCTTGGCCCACTCGGACTCTTGCCATGGTCCCATGTCACTTAGCTCGCAGCCTCCCGGACACTTGCAGGTACCACCGAACTCGACAGGTAGGTTCTCCGCAGGGACCTGCTCCAACAGCTCTTTCTTGTAGTTGCTTCCGAGGACGTGGATTTTGTTAACCGTGACAGGATCAAGGAAGCCCTTGATGATGTTGAAAGCGCCGCTGAAGCCCCAAGGGGCGTTGATCAGGTACAGCTTACCCAGTCTCTCTGGATAGTAGTTCTGCGAGATGGAAGATGCCTGGCGAACATATCCGTAGACGGATGGGATGCTCGTGATACCAACTCCCTTCAAGTCCATGATTGTGCAGCAGGTCTCCATGAGCTTCCCCGCCTTTCGCGAGCACGCAGGGAGCCGGGGATCCGCGAGTTTCTCGTACTCGCATACGAGGTTCTGTAGCATACGCTCGGCAGTGGTGATCTTATACATAGCGCTAAGATCGATCTTGCCGTACTTCTCAATGTAGACGGGTCTTCCATCCTAACCAGAGATTCACAGCAATCAGCATCCAATGCGAAGTATAGGGGCATCTGAAGGTTCAAAGAGACAAGAGTGGCCTACTTTGTCGGTTTTATGGTAGTACTGGGGGTAGAATTTGAAGACTTGAGCCTTCTCAGTGTAATCGAAAGTGCGAGCGAGGTCGTCTGTTCCGAACTCTTTCCTCCACTTCTCACTTTCAATGAACCTATTGACAGAGGTATGTCAGTCATGGACACTATACTTATACATGTACGTGCAGGCAAACAAACAAAATAGACAAACAAAAAGCCAAAAAAAAAAAGAACAAGTAGCAGAAGAAACCCACATAGTCTTAGCAGCCTGAACATCAAACTTCCTCGCCCTCAAAAACCGCAACAGCGTCAACGTATCCAATCTTTCAGTGTACCCTAACCTCTCCAACTCAGAGCGAAGCTGGAACACCTTGGCATCCTGCTCGGGAGTTGTGTGGCCAGGGTGGCCCGGTAGGGGTACTGGCGCAATGGTCGGGAAATCGTACTGATCATACTTGGGATCGAAGGAAGTTTGCCCTGTTGGTGCCGCCATGATGAGAAATATCTTCTTTTTCCCCTTCTTTTTGCCCCGTAAGCCTTGCTCTTCTCTAGTAATTACTCTCCTGTGCTGTACAAGGGCTTATGTGGGTGATTGCGAGGTGCTGACTCGAGGCAAATAGTGGCCCACGTATCCGTATGTAGAATGAGGCGATGAAGAGCCGTCGTGGGCGGTGAAGGGGCAGAAAGTAGCTGCCTGGAGAATTGGGAATCAAAGCAAGAGCACGCGAAGGGAGGGGGTTGCAGCTGAAAGAGAAACAAATTTTCTTCGTGGACTTTTTCCCTTTTCCCCCTGGTTTTTCTATTTCTCGGCTCTTCTACACGAGATTGCCGTCTATCCCTTTTTTTAGACAACACCACAGAGTTTGGTGCCAGTGCGAAAGGATAAAACACGAAAAGATGGCCGGGGGAGGACTAGGAAATTACACCGTCGATGAGAGACTAGGGCGGAGGTCTGCGTTCCTCAGGCATCCATCCGCTGCTGATCTCCCCGCTTGAAGAGAAAGTGACGTAAACACCTCCCTGCCATGCCTTGCTTCTTTCTCATCACTTTAACAAGCCTCCATGCCGTCGTTGACTGTTTGCTGATTGGGACTTATTTCGATTCTTTCCATCTTCCTCACATCATCGTCATCACTCGAGAGGTATACCAAATGGATGCCAGTATACGCATATGATTGAGAATACCATGGAAACTGCTGTGGCGCTTGCCATGCAGCTAGCTGACGACTGCATCATTCCGTCGGCGTCGAGGGCGCTAAACGTCCATCGCAGAATTGTCAGTAGAGATATATTATTGCATTGACGCGCTGTTGATAATGCTTGGCGTTGCAACTCTTTGTTCCTAGTTTGTGCTATACCTGCTTCTCCCCTGACTGCGAATTCAATCTAATATGGACCTCCTATGCCCTACGACAGAGGAAGCAAGGAGTAAGTCATGATAAATATAATTATACTATATATGTACCGTGGCTCGCAGGAGCCCCAACTAAAGATTACAGACGCAGCTGATTAACGCAGCTGCAGTCAGATAGAACCATGCTCTGACGGAAAAAAAAAAGAAATGAAGAACATGAACAAGAACGCCAGAAGTCAACTCAACTCGTCAAAGGAACAGAACTGAAAGCCAGTAGACAAGTGGCCATCCACTTAAAGATAAAGACAAACAATCTGTAATGGTATATAACTCATGTAAAAAAAAAAAAAAAAAAAAAAAGAACCCAGCTGCCGAAGACCTGATACGTGATGCGTGATGACTGCCCTGAGCCAGCAGGTTTGTCATAGTCAACACTGAAAGCAATACGGTGTGCGTTTCATATAAGATATCGTTGGAATTCTCGGGATTGACCGATGTCAGGCCAAGAGTGAGAGAGAGGAAGAAAAGAAAGGACAGGGAGAAAATGAGGAGCAAACCGCCCATCCCATCGTGAAACAGAATTAAGTATTGAACCGAAGGATACGTTTCGAGATCGTCAAGCGCGTAGCAAAGCCCATCGACGGGCATCGCTGGTGCCTAGAACGCGTGTCGCCATCGATCGTGGAATACTACATAGTGAAGACAGATGGTGCCGTCAACGGTTCAACGAGTTGTCCCAAGTACATCATGGCGTGGATTTTCTTAAGGGTGTCGGAGGAAGAACGTCTTACCACGCCTTCTTTCGTGCAAACCGCTTATTCAAGAGCGCAAGCACCTTGGAAACGTTGAACTGGACGTATTCAAGGTCCAGATCTTCCATGTTGTCCTTTTGCATCTCCAGCAAATCATCAAGTTTGAGATCTAGCTCCAAGAGGCCCCGAGCCCGTCCTTTAAAACACGATCAGTATACGTCACCAATAAAACCTTAAAACATCCAAGCCGTAAAGATAAATACTAACCTTTGTAATGAAGGCTGATCACAAATGTACCCGGCAAAGGACTCTTGAACATGAAGTATATGTTGGCTCTCCGGTTTTCAGGAACGTTGCTCTTTCGAATGACACCCTCCTTCTCAAGTTGCTGGTGCGTGAACTTGTAAGGTCCGAGTTCCTGGTGCTTCTGCGCTTTCCGTTGCTTGCCCTCTGACTGACTGCGAACGTTGTGTAGGTAGGATTTGTACGTTTCCAGCTGACCCACAAGATATGCATTGTGGTCACGGATGGTTCGAAACACTTCCTCGAGCTTCTTGGTTTCCTCCAGGACCTTTTCTTTTACGGAACCGAGATGGACCAATTCTTGTTCCACTTCATCTCGAAGCAGGCTAAACTCGTCAGAACGGTCAATGACACCCATTTCTTGCAGTTGACTCAGGAGTTCCATGGTGCGAATACCCTTCCGGACCATAACTGCATCGTTCTTCAGAGTGGCTGCCGCTTCGGCGATTCTATCGAGGCGGAGAGGTCGGCGAGTAACGGATGAATTGGGAGGTAGAGTCCGTAGGATCTGGACAAAGGTCGATTTGGCCTCCATGAAGTAGACTTCCTCCTGCGTAATGTCAAGCGCCGCAGTCAGATCATCCACAGCGGTTTCCCACCGACTGAACAGAGGTACCGTGATGGTCCGATTCTCCCTTCGAGGGACCTGCGGCGGGGCCGGTCCCAGTTCCTGCAATAGCTCGTGCAGATGCGAATTCTGCTCCTGTGCGAGCACGGTGCTGTGTTTTTCTAATAGAGCGTGAGTGGCATAGACCTCGTTTAATGTAATCTGCAGCTCAAGATCTTTCTTGGATAGCGCGATGTAGTTGTCCATTTCCAAACTCTCGTAGAAGTCCTGCACCTCACACAGATCAAGGAGGAACTTGTTAAGGCGCTCCTTGTTCTCTTCGATAAACGGCTGTAGAGCAGCCATGTACGGTTCCTTAGCGTAGGAGGGCTTGTTGGCGAGATTCTGTAACATCTTCGCAACCAGAGTCAGAGTACGCCGTGGCTTCTCTGTCGGAGTGGACTCGATGAGCATGTACGATCTAGGCGTAACTATGGCCGGATTGATAAATCTCAAGAAAAAGAAACCGCCGATCAGAGTGCATATGGTTTGATCCTGCGCCTCGGGGTACTTTCGTCGAGACAGACTTCGAATCTGTTTGCAGATCCACCTGATACCGTACGGAGCGTCTTCAACAGAGGCGATGATCGTCGTAAGGAACGCATTCGCAATATCTGTCAGAGCCTTCAAGCGCGGTGCAATGATAGCCTGCACTTGCTGATTCTCAGCAGCGTCCTCCGCCGTGACAGACCTCGCGAGATGTTCGGGTAACGAGCCCGTCTCCACGTGGATCTGCTGGACCATAGTCTCGTACACCTTGAGCGGGTTAATTTCCAGGTCTACATCTCGCATTTCTATTAGAGAATTGATCTGGTCGGCCAGCACATGTTTCAAGTAACTCTGACCAGGACCGCGTCGAGTGTAGGTAGTCATCATTCGCGAAACTGGCGTATTTTGACGCAGAAGGGACGAGTATTCGGGGGTATTATCGAATTGATATGTCAAAACGGACTGGAACATAGTGAGCAGCAAATGTTCTTCACGGCTCTCATACTGATTTCCGTAGATGGTGAACATGACCGTCTGAAGGAGAGAATCGATTTCCGCCATGGTAACTAAGCGGCAGAGGTGGGCAATGTGACGAGGCTCGGTCTGAAGGAGGAAGAGAAGGTTGCCGTACGTCTGAGTCTTTTCGTCGTTGGGAAAGAATCCCTCCTGGGGATCCGCTGTGTCGGTAAGGTGGTTGGCGATTTCATTTTGCTAGACGTTCGAGTGTGAGTAGGAGGACGCGCAGCAAGACTAACGATGACGGGGGGGGGTTACCTCTTCCAGGGCCATTCGGTTCTGAATGAGCAGAGCTATCCGCGAATCTAGGTACCGTACATCTTTCTCGAGGACGAAGTTCTTCTTCGACTGCGTGGAAATCTTCGACTTCAACTCACGGAGGTGTCTTTGCGCTGTTCGAGACAAAATCAGTATGGGGCCTCGAAGCGCAAACGGAGATGCCATTACCTTTGGCGAGATCATCTGAAATTTCAAGATCCCTGTCCTTTGCTGACATGGACAGATAGAAAGCCGTGACAGACATCCGCTTCGACTGGCGGAGCGATCTCGTGTCGTGGGAAGACATGGTATTCTGGCGAGTGACGGTTTGAAAGGACAAGGACGAAGTCGACGAGGTCGACGCCCTGGCTGGTTGAAGCATGGTCGCGACGGACATTGTATGATCATAAGTCGAGGATATGAGGTGAGTTGTTCAATTGACTGGTTGACTGTAATTCGTCTTGTCGCGTGCGATCCAGAAAGGAAGGGGGGGGGGAAATAAAATAAAATAAAATAAAATAAAAATTAGGATATAGGGATGGAACGTGCAATGACGACGCGGGGAATGAACCTAGAGAGACCAGAGGATTAGACGACGGTATCTTTTAATGAGCAGGCGTCAGGGGCAATAATGAAGTCGCACTGAAGGTGCCTCGTTATCGCATGTGGTTGGGAAGCAGCAGGACCATGGAGGCGCACAGCGAATACACAGGTTCCTCCAGCGTCGTGCAGGTGGCAGGAGGACAGGATATGAGAGAGAGAAAATAGGCGAAGGTTAAACAGAAGATAGATCAACGGGACGGCAGAAGAAATAATCGTGCAAAGGGTTTGAGGACAGACCTGTCACATTCGAACTGCCGTCCACGAGGGGTCAGGAGAAGGACCCGTCGACAGGACCAGCAACCCCGACCGACGCAGGACGGATTACGGACAGATGAAAGGAGGGGGAGGGACAGGAGGGATTGGAGGATGCAGAAGGGAGGTGGAGGAGCAGCGAAGAGGGAGAATTTAGCGGGAAATTGGCGGTTCGTTTCCGGCGGCTTGGCCGGGGTTTCCCAGGTATTATTGTCCTTCTGATATTGCAAGATTATTGTCATTGTCTACGGCGTACGGTCATGATATGATTATTGTTTAATTTCCTAGCAGACAGCGTGTAGGACCGCCGTTCCTGACCCGTCGATCGTAGCCCGTAGATCCATCGATTCACTCGGTTTGGCTGCATCCGTACCACTTGTCAAGCATCAAACGAGACATCCAGCATGAGTTCAGTTGGTGCATGGATGCTGTTGCTGGCAAAAGTCTATTCACGGCCTCCCTTCTAACGTTTGCTGCACCTCAACCGATCCGGGAAGTGCAATGGCCTGTCCCTGGCTGCCACACGGTGATTGCTCTGATGCCCCTGGTTCCAGGCAATATCATATCCGTGCTCCCCATATAGTGGACCCAGTTTCAGGACGCTCCATGTATCAGGAGTTGAGGATCCAGGGTCTTCATGGCCTGCCCCTTTTGCCACTCGAAGTTAGTGCACGACATCCCACCACCTAAGGCAAATAATAATATGGCGTTCAATATCCTGCATATTAATCTCGTATGCTGGACTCGCCATTCGCCCGATATAGAGTGCAGGTCTAGCGTGCATCCCCCCTCAACACCTTCCGGCGCTGCTGTACCATGTATCCGTACATCTGAACGCCTGGGAATTCGTCAGCCCGTCATATCCAGGCAACCATAAGACACTGTATTAATTAATACTTCCGAACTCCGTAGGCAGATACAGTAGGGAATAAAGTAAAATCCAGCCGTAATCTCTGCAGACGATGATGCTGACGCAGCCTTCCAGATAAGCCACTACTCACTCCCGATTCCGATGGATAAAGGAGGAAGAGTGCTACCTGCTCTCTCGTCAGCCTAGCATAAGAGTTCAAGATAACAACATGCAGTTGGGAAAAAAAATTAAAAATTAAAAATTACCCTCGTACGAACCTCGACCACTTCAGCACTTGCAACGCCACCACGTCAACCGTTCCTGTAGGCAACAGCATCCCAAAATAGACATACCGAACCCGTCTGCAGAGGACCATGCAAAAAGCATGGCTACATATCCAGGACTGCTCGCAACGACACGGGAAGGCATACCCAATGGCCCAGACATGGAACGTACGGGCAAAAACCTGGGTGGATGTAGTCAAGACTGGGGATTTGAGGATTTGATTACGCCTGTTAAGTTGACGGTGGTCAATGCTGCAGGAAGACAATCCATGCATGGACGGGAAGATCAAAAAGGGAAATTATTGAAGTCCCCACCAGCAGCAGTGTGAATAATCTCCGCCAAAGCGAGCGTTTGAGTCCATCTGGTCCACGCCTCTAGATAAGCGTATGTTTGCATGCATCTTGACGATCTGTGTCGATCTTCAGATAAGAAAAAAAGGTCCAGTTGCAGGATTACGCTCAGGAAGATGCAGAGCCATGGAAGGGCGCTGAGCAGGTTGTAGCAAAGAAGGCATGTTGTCTTTGTTGGCTGAAGTCCACGTTTGGAAGATTCCTTTGGCACCATCCTTGAATGCGGCAGACTCCAAGTGGTTTTAATGAGCTGGTTTGTGGTGATGTGATGAGCTAAAAGAATGGGAGTTCGTCGATGATGCTGCTGGACTATATACAGCTTCAAGGGCCCCGCATCTAACAGGCTGGAGAAGTGTGGAGAAGAAGCACGACCTTCTGTCAAACAACTCTTACAACCATTGAGAGTGGCTGAAGCCATTTTTCTGTCTTTCCTATCCGCTACTTGGCCAGGAGTTCGACCAAACTTCACTGAGTACATCCTTGATATACCTCAATTATCCCACTTTAGCAGCGAGGAAATCATCCGCATTTACCCGTCGAACTTCCTAGCTATAATATATATAGGTAGTAGTATAATGGGCCTGGCTGGTGCTTCGGTTCATACGTCAACCTCTACGATCAGCACGAAATCAGAGCATCTCGGGAGTAAGCCACTGCGCTTACAACAGCATTTTCATAGTAGAAGACCGTTATCCATTATTGGTGAGATCATATTTCGTGCACAAGCCTTCCCATTGCCGGCGTTGGTTTTTGGTGAAGTGGCTGTATTTTTTGTTACAACGTTATGATCCCACTGCGTCATTCCTCAGTATTCATCATAAACCCCCTTCCACTGTGACTCTTTGGCTAGCCTCAATCATCTCCTGGAGACGCTCCTGCGTTGAACCTGGAAGCTGGTGCTGGTGCTGACACTGGTTTCCGCGCGGGCAGAAGAGGAACTTGTCATTCCTGTCGTTATATTGCCATGTTTGGAGACTGCCAACGAAGTCAACAGGGTTTCTCCACCATCCGAACAAGATGCCAGCGTATAATGCCATGGTGTTTATTCTTGATCATTCAATGGCCACAACGTCGATTGTACCACAAAGTGATCTTGTATTGTGTTAAAGATTTCCCTCCTAACGACATTCATAGAATCTTCAAGCCTTTGGTGTCATCAAAAAAGCCCCTAGGGAAGTAATGGTAGTGGATTATCTATTGTATATACCACCCATCCGAAGAGTTGCTTTTGTCTCCATACATACATACATACTCCGTACTCCATATCCCAAGTCTACGCTACGTATGAAACTCAGAATGCCCTGCCCATACATATATACCCCCAGCGGGATGAAAGCCAAGAAAAAAATAAAGAAAATGTAGGTTCCCACACGTATAAAAACTATTTCCGAAACGTAAAAGACCTCGCCGCTGTGTCCATCTTTGTCTTGCGCATGCCCTTAGGTGCATCCATTGCCTTCGCATATGGATTAAAGGTTCGTGCCGGCTGCGTGGCGGCTTGGTCGGGTTGAGCGTTAAGGACCGATTCTGCTTTAGTGTAGTCGAACGGTGCTTCCCCTGGTTGATAAGACAAGGACTTCTTCTCCTTCTTGGCCTTCTTACGTGCCTTCTTGGAGATGTTGTCGGTAGTATCCAGGGAGGGTCCAGCGTCTGTTCTGACATCCTCCACTTCTTCGTTCGTAGCCGGGGAAGGAGTCTTCCGCTTACGCGATGATTCCTTGACGGTGAATATCTGGTTGCTACCGGTTTCTTCAACTGTCACTGCAGGAGTTGGGGCTGCAGGGTTGGGGGCTGGCGTCGGTTTACTAGGTGCAAGCTTCTCGCGCGCTTCGGAAACTGTCATCGGCATTGGTGGCAGGGGGAGAGAGATCCGAAGAGCCTCGCGTGACGCGATTACCGAGCACTCAGGAGAAGCCGGTGGTTCTTGGCAGTCCAGGGCATCGCCCCAAAACTGGGAGACGGTGCAGCGCTCAGCAACGGGATAGTCCCTATCCTCTAGCTTCTCTGCAGCAGCCATCAAAGCTGCTTTGTCTGACAGCTTCAACGGTCTGATAATATCGCGCCATTCTGGTCCCGTGGCACCTGCAACCTTCGCCTTCTTAATCACCTCCAAAAGGTCCGATGCACGGTCCTTGGTGATCGTAGTCATAGGAGACAACGTTCTAAATAGTGTCCCTAGGTCGAGCGGCATAACCTGGGCAACCTTGAATAGGACATGCTTGGGGAAAACACATTGCACGCCCTCATCCTCGGCTCTCGCTACCTCGTCACGCCATTGATGAACAGCCCTGAAGACAGAAAACTGTTCCTTGCTCAAGATTGTCCCGCTGCTGCGGGACAGGTAATCGTACCAGCCACCTGGTCCTTGTCCCGTCTCAGCATCGTAGACCGGACGTTCGTAACGCTGGAGAGCCTCAATCTTCGACTGCTCAAGAACATAATCGATAAGATTCTCCTCAGGGGTGGAATTTTCAATAAGCTCATTGCGCAAATGATCGTAAACGTTAAGTAGATAGTGAGTATCCGAGCGAGCATAATCGAACATACCGGGCGGCAGAGGACGGATACGCCAATCCGCCATCTGATATTTCTTGTCTGCCTCGAAACCGGTAAACTTTTGGAGCAGGTATTTCAAACTCCGTCTCGGGTAGTTCAAAGCACAAGCGGCGTGATAGGTGTCAAACATCCCAACGACGTATAGCCCCAGGTCACGCTGGAGCCAGATGATGTCCATGGACGAACCGTGAAAGACCTTGAGAACCGAAGGATCGGTGAAAACCTCATTGAGAATCTGGAGTTCTTCTCTCCACGGCTTAAGCGTATCAACGACCCAATCTTTATCACGTGTGCTGATCTGCATCAGGGACACGAGACCGTGGTACGAGTGCACATCATGATGTTCCAGATCAATCGCTATCTCCTTGGCAGACTTGAGCTCCTCCAGCATCTCATTCACTCCCTCCACAGTGTCGACGAAAGTGGCGGTCGTAGTACCGAACGGCAGATATGTGACGGGAGGCGATACAGTGTAAGCAGACGCAGGGTACTTGGCGGCGCGAATTTCCGTCTCATACGGGTTCCTGAAACCCCCATCCGGCTCGACAGCTTTTAAAGATTCCTCTAGCGAAACAATCGCATGCGGCTTTGTCCGCAGTAGAGGCCGGAAAGGAGATACATCCGTATTATCCGCAACACGCTCAAATTGCAGTTGTGGTTTCGGAATCTTCGACGGCCCGTAATCGTAGATGCTCGGGAATTTCGTCTGCGCAGCCTTCTTCCCAAACTTCGACGGAGGCGCAGCAGCCTGTTCCTGCTGAGACGGACTCAGCCTCTTTATGATCCCTGTAAACTCATCTAGACAGGCATCTGCCTTCTCCAACAGCGCATCAATTACATCGACCACACCACGCCAATTGTCTTCGATAGAGTCTTCATTCTCCAAGACCGGGGCTTTCACATCCGTACGCGCAGTGGCGGCTTTCAGGATGGAAGAGGTCAGAGAAATGATCCTCCCGCTTTGCTCATCGAGGGATTCGGAAATCTCCGAGTTTGACGTGCGGTAGAAATTGAGATCTTCCGACGCGAGCTGTCCGACAGTGCGCGTAGTTTGGACCAGTTTTGAGGTCAACTGGTCGTGGAACGAGACAAAATCCTTTGCGGGATCCATGGGGTTCATCGTCGCTAGTGGATGAAAGAGGACTGTCAAACAGTGACGCTGCCTGTGCCGTTGGGTAAGTAGTATCAAGAGCTGCGGAATTCTTTCAGCAGGAAAAAGTGACAAGGTCGGGAGCCGGAGAAATCAAACGCCGACAACGCGGAAGCCGCATCCACAGGAAGCCGATCAGATCAGCTTCAAGGGCAGCGGATCAGATATGCAAGCCGGAATAATAAAAAGGAATACAGCTCTCGCAGTTGCATCTTCTGCTTAACTCCTCAGTTCAGATATTAAAAGAAAAAAAAGGAAGGAAAAAAAACAAAGAAAGAAAGGCATCATCTCACAATGTCAGCTTCTATAGCCCCGGAATGTAACGAGATCAAAGAGTGCGTATACACTGCACCATACAACCATTGGCAAACTACGTGAAAATAACCCTGGCACAGGAAATATGACACATGCTTCCTCAAATGGTATAGCGAAAGTACGAAGTTCAAAGTCTGCCAGATCCGCAAGATGAAACGTCCTCGATTAACAAAAACGAATAGAGTACCTACGCGGCCACCACCAAACGAATGAATGCGAAGAACTCTTCGTCAAGTACAGGACCTGTCTGACCGTATGTCTCTATCCTCCTGTTCTTCTCTTAAGAGAGGGATTCCGGATCGGTTAACCCATTGCTGATTGATGTATATAGAAAGCACTAAAGGAAAAGGGCATCGACACAATGCTCGATGAAGCTCGCAAGATGAGTCTAGAGACAGATACTGAATTTCTTAAGAAGAGCTAGCCAGCCAGGCAAATTACTTTTCTTGATTGGTTTTACTGTTTGGGAATCTACTGAATCTCGCCTCACCTGCATTGTGGTTCTCTTGATTGTATTATTGTATTATATAGCATGTAGCACTAGTGATAAAAACAAAAGCTGTCATTAAATGTTCCTACAGGGATAAGACGATATTCGTCCCCATTCATAGATTTTGATATAACTGGAGGTGTAAAATCCAACTTGGACAGTGTGGATCTGAAACACATGGGGAAGCGAGGTTGAGATGGATGTCGCGTAGGTAGAGCTTGATCCAAGGGGCGTCGAACAAACCGATTCACACGAGTTATAGCCTCCTTATGGATCATAATTGACATGCTTATGCATAGCCCTTTCGCGAAGAGGCTTTGCTACAGCCAGCTGCATGTTGATAGTATCGTTGGAATGGCATGAACACCATGCAGGTAGCTGCCGGTCAAAGATGTATGCATCACTACCTGCCAATTTGAAACGGCTCACGGCTTTTTTACCTGGCTTCTCGACTGCGTGCTGACTGATTGCTACTGTCGTCTCTGTGGCTTGGACGCTGTAGGGTGAAATCGGGCTGAGGTCGTTTTCAAGTCTTCCGACATATCACAAGGCCGTAACAATCATCGGCTGAAACGGGCTATTTTAGATATTAATGTCCGTATGCACAAGAGCCCTGTCTGTATTAACTGATACCAGGACTACCCTGAAACGCCAGCTATGTTGGAACTGTGAATGGACAGCCAACCCCCTGTCAACAACGACCTTGCTAAACCAGGGCGATGGAAATCCCATTCTCCTTCAAATACAACTCCCAGTCCCACCAGCTCCTCTTGTCCTTGTCCATATTCTCAGCGGCTAGCCACCATTGCTGGAGGAACGTCTCTACCTCCATTATATTACCAAGACAAGCCCAGGAGCCATAGCTCCGAATCAACTGACGCACCAAGTCATGGTCCTCCACGGACTCAGTGCTAACCGCGAACACAAAAATAGGTAACAGAGAGCAAGTCTGAGCACTATCCTCAGGAGAGACTGAAGCCAAAAGGCCAAGTCCGTCGCGGACTATGTCTTTGACCTTTTCGTGGTCGAGAGGGCCATGCGGGTGTATGGTGAACCACAGCAGGAGAAACGCGGATAGTCGATAGGCTTCCGCAACGGCAGCAATTTCAGGGCGATCATAGTCGAAATTCCAGTTTCGGAGATCTTCTTCTATCCTCAATGCGTATGTGTACATCTCGGCGTTCGATATAGGTCCTCTGTCTGCCGCGGAGGACCTGCGAAGGTTGATAATGCGTGTTATTATGGGTAGGAGACCATCGCGAGGGCCGATGAGGAAAATACCCGGACCTGATGGTCGAAGTGCAGCGTATTCGCTGGCTAGAGAAACGGCAGGTGATGTTAGCCCTGAAGAATGGAGGCTCTGAGAATACATGTCTATGCATGGCCGCTGTCCGTGAGAAGTCAGGGCCGAGGAGACATCATGGAAGTAGAACCAGTCTAGGACAAAGTAGTCGAGCTTTTCCCGTTCTCGGGTGTCATACTGGCCATCACGGTAGAGTTGTCGAGCAAGCCCCCGGGCAATGTCAAGTAACTTCTGCCATCGGGGGGAATCACCACCTTCGCAAAGACTGAACTGGTGAAGAATCATCGTCAGGATGAAAAGCTCTCGTAGGTCAGAGCTGTCAGCGTCAACACGGCCCAGCATGTGAGAATGTTGCTGTACGGCTTTCCGATGACTTCCCCATTTCAGACTCTCAATACTCCTCTGGTCCATCTCTCTGATCTGGGCACCGGACATGGACATCAGATGTTGGTAGTGACTCGCGGATAAACTTAAGATTGCTGCAAGCAGCGGGCTTCCCCGGTTGTCTGAAAGCGCTTTCGGAAACAACTCGGATACAAAGGGATTGCTTGCAGTCTCGAGAAGCAGAACCTTGGCCAGCACTTCATGGTAGTGATAAAACATCTTGCGCTCTGACGGGGTACGGATTCCATCAACAAGGAAAGGCAACGGCTTTATTATCCGCGTACTGTAGCCCTGGACTTGCGTCAAGCAGGGTTCATTCCCCCCCAGTCCCAATGTATGGGGAAAGCGTATCGTCTGCTGTGCAGAGGAGCCAGAGCCCAGGAGTTTATCGAGATCAAGCTGATCCATGTGGTTTAGTGCTGGTAGATTCTCAGCAGCAAGAGAAAGCGCTAACTCTGGCCAGTTTATTTCCGTATTACCCTGCTGGCTCTCTGGGGTTTGAACGCTATTAGAGATCGGTGGAATTTGACCACTCGATAACGTAGAGACTGGGAAGTTCAAACAGCTCGAGTTGGCCGAACTGTTGTCATTCATTACGGGCGATTCATTCCTTCTTCTGCGTTTGCCTGATCTTGCAGCAGACGAATGCCATTCCTCGAGCGCCTGGTAACCCTCACAAGCAAACTGATTCCGCACGCAATTCTGGCACTTTGGCTTCCCTTCATCGCATTTCTTATGCCTCCTTCGACATGTCAAGCAGCCGGTCCTGGCCCGGGTGATCTTTCTTTTCTGCATGTTTGTTTCCAGATGATTTCAGCTGGCTAGTCGTCGACTGAACGGATGATCTTTGCATGGAGGTTTGTCCTCCGCTTCACTAGCGGTCCCTAGCGAGATCTTTCGCATAGTATCGAACTTCCCAGGCTGTCTTTCTGGGGAACCACGTTCCTCCGCAATAATAGTGGGACTGAGAAAAGGGCTGGGGGGAGGGGTGGATAAAGAGGGGAAGAAATGGCGTAAACAGTTCAGGAGGCATTCTTTTATCAGTCGGTACCAATAATAATATATGCAAAGCATGCTTATCTAGAGTTTTTCTCGAGCCTGGACTCTTTGCTGATTACGACCTGGCTTCGTTCTATTCGACGGCGGACGTTAATTTGCATATTTAGTGTCAAGCATTGACTTGGCAACGTTCGGCTTGGTTACAGGGGTTTCAGCTCGGCATCAAGGGATTCCCGGTAATTATTTATGAAATAATGTACTATCGGCGCTATTCATACCGGTTCTGTCCATTGGAGATTCAAGTAACTGAATTGCGTCAATGCAAGTCTCGGTGTGCTAGCCATGTAACCCTAGAATTTAGGACAGCAGAGAAGTCATCGTAGAACTTGTACAGATTGCTAGTCCTTACGTGCTCACCACACCGTGTATCTGCCTCACTGCAGAAGGGAGCAGTCACTTCATCATTATCTCGCAGATACTATCACTTCCTTATCCACCTTGCCGGCTGAAAATTGGGTCACATTCTCAAGAGTCGTGTTTGCGATGGATTTCATAGCCTCGGCAGAGAAGAATGCCTGATGGCCCGTTATCAGGACGTTCGGCAATGTGATCAGCCTCCGGAAGATGCGATCTGAGATGACTTTCTCCGAAAGATTGCGGAAGAACAGCTGCTTCTCATTCTCATACACATCAAGAGCTGCGCCGCCCACATGGCCATTTTCCAGGGAGTCCAAGAGCGCAGCACTGTCAATCAGCCCCCCACGCCCGGTGTTGATGATGGTCACACCGGGCTTGGTGATACGAAGCGTGTCCGCATTGATGAGATGGCGAGTGTTCGGGGTGAGTGGACAGTGAAGACAGATGATATCCGCTCTCCGGAACAATTCATCAAGGCTCACGTATTTGACCCCCATGGCGATCACCTCTGGATTATGATAGACATCCTCCGCAAGGACCTCACAGCCAAGCCCGGCTGTGAAATATCGAGCGACTAACCCTCCGATTTTACCAGTGCCCACGATCCCAATTACGCGGCCGTGCATTTCGGAGCCAAGAAGGCCGTTCAGCGCAAAGTTCTCCTCGCGGACGCGAAGGTAGGCTTTGTGGATCTTCCGTTCCAGGCAGAGGATTAGGCCCAGTGTGTATTCTGCAACTGTGTTGGGTGAGTATGCTGGGACGCGCACGACGGTGATACCCGCCGCATCTGCGGCGGCGAGGTCAACGTTGTTAAAGCCAGCGCAGCGGAGAGCGATCAGCTTAGTGCCGTTTTTGGCTAGGGATTGGATGACATTGGCGTTCACTTGGTCGTTGACGAAGATGCAGATTGCCGGGAAGCCGGAAGCTAACACGGCTGTCTTCTCGGATAGGGCTGCTTCGTGGTAAATAAGTTCGTGGCCAAAAGAACGGTTGACGTCGTCGAGAGCGAGCCGGTCGTAGGGCTCAGCGCTGAATATAACAATCTGCATTGTTGGTGGTTCTTTTGGTATGTGCTTTGGGTTCTAACAGTGCTGTATGCTTGCACATACCAGAACAGTGAGGCTTGAATTCTATAAATATAGCTAGATTATACCTCCCGGGTTTCTTCCATAAACTGGGGAGAAATAGGCGGATCATAATCATACCACAGAAAGCAAAACCGGAATGCCAAAAGTCTACACCAACGGCATCGCAGGGTTCCAAGTAGCCCCTCCAATGACATGGACCTCACTGGAGACGGAAGTTCTCATGCAGTTAATAAACATAGATGCTCCACGATCTCTGACTTCATGTCTGTATTCCCTCTGTGACGTTGATGTACTTTTCTCGGACCCGCATTGCTAGGGACGAGAATGACGAAACGACTTCCATTGGAGTCAGCTATCTATTTGTATAGACAATTCATGATTCCGACGGGATATACTGCAATCGACTAGCCTAGGCCTTAACCTCGTGGTATGTTTATTTGCACGATGTCGATCTCCGTATCCTGCTTCACCCGAATTTGAACTGCTAGTATCGGCATGAGCAAGATGACGGAATGACTTCAGATGAAGGGTGCGCCACCTTCTATTGTCTTCTTAACATTGAGATCTCTGTTTTATATTGACGTCGCTGCCTAAGTGTTTCTCTGATGGGGCTTTGTCTGGCGTTAGTTGATCTATGGAGAGTACGTGCCTGGTAGGGAGTCTCCGGGAGCTGGAAGAAGAGCCACATAAGAACAATCGAACAGACATACTGATCAAGCTTCACAAAATGTAATACTGCGCTTCAATGCTCCCAGTGCAGTTCTGGCTAGAAGCCCACCCCAGAATCGGATATGTGTGGAGGCATGGAATAATTCTGGACTGTGAAGATACTGGAAGAAAGAGACCCTGCTGCTGTTGAACAAGCTCCTGAGAAGTGAAAGAAGGGAACAGGAAGAGTGAATCCTGGATATTCTATAATCAACACTACCAGGACGTGCCAAATCACCCATAAGAACATGCTGACTCGAGTAACATCATGGCACTGTCTCGGTCAAATCTGGAGACGCACCCTAACATTTTCATCCCGAACGATATTACCAATCGAGAGGCCGTGGAGAGGCTCGCCGCACAATATGGGCGTGTCACACATGGGTATCTTTGGTCCGAGCTACGGCTTCTTCATCAACAAGGCCCGCATCGCTGCGCTCCCGTTCAAGGTCCGCAACAAGGGTGCTATCACCGGTGACATGCTTTGACGTGTGTACTCTGTACACGACGACCAGTATGAGAGTGAGTGGACGGAATAACCGAGAGAATTACAGAGGACATGACAATATGCACTTGCCGCTACAGCCTGCTACTTAGATGTGCATGGCATCTTCCAGCTCGCTAGGTTCTGCTGGTGCCGTTCATCGAGCCCAACCTCAGGTTATATCGGTCTTTCCTCTCATAGTTCTTAGAGAGTGGGCATGGTATAATGGTCCTTGGTTAGTATAGTACGTACAAGTCAAGGACTATTAAGACTATTGAAAAATAACAAAAATAACAAAACTAAGGACCTTAGAGTCAAAAAGGTAACGAGGTCCTGCCCGGGATCGAACCGGGATTGCTGGAATCAGAATCCAGAGTGATGACCATTACACTACAGAACCATAGCTGACAAATCCACTGCGCCCACATTAGTATTTTCAGGAAGACAAGCACCTGCCAATACTGTCCTCACTTTTGATCAAATGCATACCGAAGAACGAATAACATGGATCAAAGTAGGATACATGGGGCCGGTGTCATCGTTTTTGGGGCCAGGCAGTGCAGAAGCTGGAGCTGATACCTGTCCACGGAAAGCAGTCGTCCGTTTTTATTCTTCAAGTTGGATGTCCGGACGACGTAGCCCTCGCGGACAACATTGCAGAAGATCTTCATCGAGCCGTTTTAAGACGTTGAGTCCGATCGGTCCAACGCCCAAGGCCCCATCGACGACTCGAGTAGATAAGTGCATCGCGTCTTGTTCGCATTGCTCGAAGGTCGTGCCTTTGTTCGTGTTGTGGGCTTCATATATGGTGATTTCGTGGTCTGGTTCTGCCGCTGGTGGTTTGGGGAGATGTTTCTTCAGTTGTAGGTACGAGGCGCATCCGGAGATGACTGCGCACGATGACGATCTTCATGCTGTCGTGAGTGAGGAGAGACGGGAACCTAGTCAGGATAGGCTCTACTAAGATTTGTCGCAGCATATGCTATATACCATTGGAGTACTCCAGAGATAATCATGCCAGGCTGATCTGCATCACTGCCGCATGGAGCAGTGGCTCAGAGTGTGAGCCTCATAAATGCCTAGTGCTTATGAGAATGAGTCATTCCCTTTGGAGATAGCTGACTAGATTATAAAGCATAGAATATCTCAATCAATCCAAGCCGTCTGAATTCCCATCCTCCTTCGTACCCATCCCATCCATACAGGCAACGGGGAGTAAAGTAAAGCTTTAGCCATCCACACAATGCACACCATCCTCAATAACGAATGGGACCTAACTGACATAACGCAATTCACCCTCCGCAAAATAAAATTCGACCAGGATGCCCCCCAGAGAACAGTAGCCTGGCTCCTCGGCCAAGCCTGGAAACACCTCCCACCAACACCCGACAGCGCGGATGTCGAGAACGACTTTATGAAGAAATACTCCTCCAACATGACGATGGAAGAATGGGAGGAGAAAATGGATATTCCCGTAAACCCGGACACGGAGACCATCCACACTCCCTGGCGCGATAAGATATATTACCTCTGGAACCATCTCTTCTACGACGTGTCGAATTTCCTGAATGGCATGTATGATAATGCTGGGCATTTGCACCCGCCGGATTCGGATGTTTTTGGCTTGCCCTTCCCGCGGATGCATAGCATGGATGAGGAGAGGGATAATATTCGGGTACTCACGAAGACGTTTGGTACGGAGATATTGTTCATTCCGACTTATTTGGCGCCCGGGGCGGTTGTACGGGTTGAGACGTTCTCGCCCGGGGACGAAGGGGGGGTGGTGAGGAATGTGCAGAAGATGCGGGGGAAGTTTGAGACGTTGAGACAGATGGAGGTTTGGTATATACAGAAGGGGGTGGAGGTGAGGTTTTATGTGGAGGGCGATTGGGAAAAGGACTCGAAGGGTCTAGCTGCTGTTATGGTGTATGGGAAGTTATGCGATGAGACGCATGGTAGAGGGGGGGTTTATGACGGTGATGATGATGATGAGGAAGAAGAAGAATGAACCGAGACAGCGGTCATGACTATTATCTCTATATTGTATATAGCTAGAAGTTGGTATTCCACATCTGCATGGTAAACGCGGATGATTCCATCGATTATTTGAAATCATAACCCTAACTGGAAGGCAACATGCCATGACATTCATCGAGAGCTAAACCCCCCGGATTTTAAACTCCAGCATCGCATTCGACTCGACAGCATTGCGATCCCTCAATTTTGCAGCAGTATCCATACCATCAGCCGGTACTCGCACCTCGAGCTTCTTATTCGGCGCCGCAGTCCTCCCGTCAGCAAGAGGGTATGGGAACGGCAGATGCTCCGGCATCAAACCCAATTGCACCAAGGCCGTTGCTTGATCCCACGTAATATGCTCATGGTAGAGACGGTCTCCGCGGATGTTCACGACGGCCATGAACGGGATTTCCAGTTTGCGGCCAGTAGGGGGGATTCCCGGTAGTCTGTCATGTACAATAACAATAACACATGAGCGTCGGACTGTGTATGGGCGCGGAGACAAAATGAAAGGGGCCGTACAGCCAGTCTACTTCTCTATCATGGGTGATTTTGTAGATGAATTCGTCGACTACACGGTCAATACCAATCGTCCGGCTGACGAGCTCCAACTCGGCGTCATCAGGATTACTGAAGATGAAATGGTTCCGGTAGAAATTGGTGAGTTTGTCGCGGCCAACACCGCCAGTCAACTGTCTGTTTCAGTAAATACCTCGATCAAGATGACGTGAATTGGATCCGTCTCACTGTTGGAATATGATTGACATAAGGCTCCTGGACCATAGTACTCATGGTATGTTCTACAGACCGGTTTTCGAATTCCCAGTATGTGTGCTCTTCCCAGATGGCTTCGAGGTCGAAATACGGACCGCCCATTTTGGGCTTGAAGAAAGTGAGGGTCCGAGTATGTGAAAGACCCTCGAGTCTGTAATCGAACGCCGGGGTAAATGGTGTCGCAAATGCAAAGTCACTGACGCTGGGGTAATCGAATACAGTGAATTGTCCTGTCCGTGTGGGCTTCTCTGCTGCTTTACCGGCAAGATGCTGGATGGTTGGAATGGAGCAGGACTGCAACATCGATGCATCCGCTGCGGTAGCATATACCGCTACTGATGCCATGACATCCTTGAAGGAGTCCAGTGATGGAGCAAGTGCATCCCAGAGAGCAGGATTGTACGCTGGCTCAATCGTACGGTAAGCATGTCCGTATCATCGAAACCCAAGCTGTCAGAGTGGTTGTAGACATACCAACGAGTCCAATGGACCGCTTAGGCTCACACTTATCACATTCGGCCAGAGCTTGAATCGCTTTCTCGAGGAGACTCTTAGCATCGTAAGCCGCCAGTGCCGAGGCTTGGACCTGAATGACCGTATATCCTTCCTCTCCCCATTTGATCAATGGCGAGGGTACTCCATTTTCAATGGCCAGGCTCTTATCTGTGTCCGGGACCAGAATGATCATACCCGGCCCAACTCCCTTGCGGGATAGAGGAAGCAGACGGGACAGTCCCGTCCCAACCTCTGCGAGTTGCGGGGAAGGGAGCGCAGGGACCGGGATCTGTGATGCGGGCGTCATTTATTTTCTTCGTTGGCATTCAAAGTGAGTATGAGGTCCTGAATTGCTATCACGGTTGTCTAGCTCAAAGTGTCCAGCCGGGGACCTTTAATAAGGAGGAATAGCCGATTCGGATAACAAGCGGAGTCCAGATAACAGCAGCTTCAGATTCACATGAAGACGCTCCACTATGACTATGCACAGGCAATGTATACATGAGCGTTTACACTATTCTCTGACTGCAGGACAGTGTGAAGGATCGTATCAAATAACAGTTGCTGGCACAATTGTCGGTAGGTGTCACATCTGCCATGACCCTACGGCTCTACCACCAGCCGATTCTAATCCGCGCCTTGACCGACACCTACGCCGCAGAATACATCGACAATGAGGTCTACGTGAGTCAATCGGGAGGATGGCTTCTTACTAAATTCTCGTGGGAAGGAACGAGGATGTCAACTTAAGGTTTGTTCACTCCAAGCCGTTGCTATTAATATAGACAGTTCAGCACAGACACGAGGGGAATCAAGATATTATATTTTTGGAGAATGAGGTCATATCGATCGTTAGAATGAATAAAAATAGAAATATAGACCATAAAAAACCGGATTCAATGCCAGAGAATAAGAATCCCAATATCGGGGTCCCGACGCTGTACACCGCAAGAAAATGATATGACGGGCTGAGAGTACATTAACTCCCCCTCTTGAATGTGTAACTTTTAAGCCGGCCGTTCAATAAATCATGAATTATTTTTTTTTCCTCTTTGAAATCATACATTCAGGCAGTCTTGCCGTTGCCGTTCTGCTCGTGCTTCGCGCGCTGAGCTTTCCATTCTTTTTCCGCTAGTTCCCGCCGCTTTGCCACTATGTCCCATCGTGTCCCAAAGAGTGTATCGCAGATTCCAGGGCTGCCGAATCCATCGGAGAAGGAGACGTTCGATCGGGAATGGTGAGCGCCGTGCGCGCGGTTGTTGACGAGGCCGTCAAAAATGCGCGCGAAGAGGCTAGGTGTTGGCGAAGGAGACGCGCCCTGCACCAACACAGCCAGATCGTATCCCGAATGTTCGTAGACACCGCCGATGGCGCCGAGACTCGCGATTAAAAGGTGAAAGCGCACATCGGCGCCGCCTCCTCCGACTAGCATGAGAGGGATGAGGTACGGTAACACGATCTCAAGGAAGAAATCTGCGCCGGACATGTAGCAGGCGCTGATGCCTCGACTGGCGCTGGTGGAATGATGCACGGAGTGTTGTAGGGTGCGCATGAGGTATATGGCCGGATTGTGTAGCAGGTGACGGTGGGCGATGTACTGGACCACGTCGTGGCCGACAGCCATCGCAGGGAGGGAGAGGAGGAAGTGCAATGGGGACAGCCGCGCGGACCCCGTGAAGCACAGTCCTGTCGCTTCTGCCAGGACCATGGCGGGCAGAAGGATCAGGAACTGGTTGAGCAGGACCTTGGGTAGAAGCTGGAGGTACGGCTTGCGCTCGCAGCTGCGGACTTTGAAGCGTCTCATTGCGCCGGTGCGGTCACACCATTCGAACGCGAGGCCGGCGGCATGGAATGCGACTTCCTGCGCAATCCATGCGTACACGGACAGAGGAAGACCTCCATAGAGCCCACGCAACCGCATGATTGGTGTCGGGTGTCACGAGAAGGATCGTTTGCTGCGAACCGGGATTGGCCCTCGACGGGAGCTGCTGCGCTGAAGTTTCCTTTTCCCGGGATGGTGTAGGAGCTGTAAACAAGGGAACGAGTTGAGCGACGGTTGTTTTATAGGTTTCGGGATTAAAATGAAGACATCCGGAGCATCCGCCAAGGCAGAATTCGGCTACTGGCAACTATGGCAAGATTATTGCATGGAACGGCTCCTCTCCTCCAGCGGCCAGCACAGTTGATTCGCCAAAATCCACTCAAATTTTCGCGGTGCGCATTCATTACTCACCGACATTGCCGAAGAGGAGCGCAGACAGAAATGGCCGCGACCAAGAGATGCTGGAGGGGAACGAAAATGCCAATCAGGATATCCGGATCAGAGGGCTCATCGTTATTAAAAGATGCAAAGCCCGGCTTACCCCTGGCTCACTCCATGCGCTCTTTTTGATAGACAATTCTGGGCATGGCTCGCCGAGAATCAGACAATCGCCGTCACTGGTCAATGCAGGAACAGGTCTTCCGATGGCCGAATCGTCGTTGTCGCCGTCATTGTTTAGAGTTTTCCGGCCGTTTTCGTGGGACTGCGTACGGGCGATAGCGATCAAATCCCAATAAAACTTGATGACTGACCACGACTAGGTCCTCCTGCTAGTGCTCCTGATTCGGTGATGAAGAGCGTATTGAGGATATTCAAATTGATAAAATTATGGTCTAGTACAGACGTGCCTTCAGTGGGGATATTTGCATGGAGCACTTCAACACTGATGGTAACACCATACCATTATACGGTCCCGTTCAACATTAGGCCATGATGGGGTGATGGTAATGACTTAAATGAGTGTATTGAGTAGTTTTTTGAGCAGAGCCCAGGGGTGCAGCTAGCTAACCAAGTGTTGGAGGATATACTTGTCTATTGGAATGTATCTAACGTGAACGAGGGCGGTCTGCGATGACAGAACAGGTGGTGCAGAAGACCCTATTATAGGTCACGTGTTTTATGTCCAGATAGACCGCCCTCGCCTGACCTATCGTCCACTAGCCTACATGGAATGCGTCCGATTTGCTTGAGACGGCAGCCTAATCAACCCGGCCCCATGCTAGGGACTGAGATTCAATAACTACCTTCTCTCCTCTTGGTTAAGACTCATCCTTTCTGATGGCCTCATCTTCTTCTTTTGATAACCGGAAGGCGAACCTCTCTGAAGGGTCGCAGGAGTCATCAGTCACATCAGGCGTCTGATCACCCGTCTCGTCAGGCTCAGCAGAATCGATTATCGATGCCACTGTCCGCGGCCGACTCAGCTTTCCTGCTCCCCTGCCACCACTGCGTCCTGTCACGGATGAGGAGAATGAGACCTCTATACCCCTTGATATCTAAAAGGAGATTTTGTCCACAGTTGGGCGGTTGATGCAGCATCATGGCCTCACCTATATATACACGCTGTTCACATCCCGACAGGCCTCTGCACAGACAAGTGAGAGGTGCCCAACAGTGTGGGCTGATGCGCCTGTTCCAGATGATGACTCTTGGTATATCACTCTGGGAGATATTCATAACCGTCTCTCCAAGGAGATTCTCTGGCAAGTGGCTGTTGAGATCATTGATATGTCCCTATTTATTATACCCTTCCATTTTCCTGTCGAGGAGTCCTACCCAATAGTCCCTATCTGGGCAAACTTGTCAATGATATCATAGAAGACCTCAAAAGGGGGGCGTACGTGCGTTGTTCCCTGCGACAGCAACCAGGTTGTGATCGAGGGATCTTGGGGCTGGATACACCAGAATGATGCTGCTATACTTCGTGGCACTGATCGAGCTAGTAAGGAAACGATATAACGAAAGAAGAAACACAACGACAACGGAGCCTCGCTCCTATGCGACGACGACGATGCTAGTGAAGCGACCTACAAACCGAAAGTACGCTCAATTTCTTGTACCTGGGAGGGAACCCTCCTTCAGTACTCTCCGGCCATGGGCTCCACCATACCTTAGTATGGCAGAGGCTGCGGCCCAACTTCTGGAACGGTCCACATGTTACAGTCTCGCTTGCAGCTACAAAGCCCCAATGTTGTAACCAGTGCATGGTTAGTGACAGGTTTGGGACTTTCCAACAGAATTGCAAGGGGAGATTCTGGCTCATGGGTTCCTGATACACAAGGTCGTTGGGTTGGATTGTTTTTCGCGGCCCCTGGCGTCAGCCAGAGTGGAGTTGTCTTGCCCGCTGGTGATGTGATCAAAGACATCGAATCAGTCGCAGGTGGGATGGTAACACACCCATGAGGAACAAGGACATTATATTCCGATCTATATTTTGCCAGGCAAGGTGCCTTTCCAAGATTTGATGTCTAGCTGCTGGCCTCCAGTTCCGGTTCCAGATTGGACAGCATCATAGTGATCATTCATCAAATTTTTTGCTTTTGGCTATATGTATTCTGTTGTGCACTCTAGTATTTTTAGGTCTCTAATGAGATAACCTGCAAAAGTGATTGATTGAATTCATAGTTAGCGAAGTAGAACAATGCCGTTTGCCATAGTACTCTCTGCCAACATGTGTTTTAGGAACATTGTACCCTCAGATGTAACCTTCAAGCAATTAAAAACATTTGCATTCTCCTCAGTGTTTCTGGTAGACATTCGAGGGTATACTTGCGTCATGAAAGTAGTTTCTCATTGTGCTACACCTGCACTGCCTAGTTGTACAGGCCCCGTGCCTGACACCTAAGCAAGACTTGCACCTCTACATAGTGCTTAGAACCAGTAGCCAAATGGTGAAGCTAAGCAAGTCAAGTTGTGTACGTTAATTAACTATTGTATGGAACTAAAAATAGGGTCATATATAATAGCATCACGCTCACTGATTCTGCTGATTCTGGTTATTGGAATTTGATCGCTATCGCCTCTCACCGGACAGCTGCAGATACAGGATGGGCTGATAATCATGCCATATCCAGACATGGAAATACTGAGGATGATTGACTGAGTCTTACAGTGTCCAGAAGAGTCCATTTCTTGCTGTGTTGTTGATGAAATGGGTATTCCCATTGATAATAGTTACTAGAATTTAGTTACACTTACTGCGTAGAACTTGGGAATTCCGAAAGTGAATATGGTGATTGCGCTAAACCTAATGCGGTAAACGCAAGGGCGCGCTTCAACGACAAGTCCAGAACGTCTTCAAGCAAGAATCTTCAGACATTCCTCTGCGCGAGGAATGGCCAGCAGACAAGGCTTCAAACCCCCACGGTTCTCGTGTCTACTGGGTGGTCTTCAAGAACTATGTCTTTCGATCCACTCCAATTCATGCAACCCGTTCCCAGCAGCGATGAACTACAACCTGCAGATGCGTTCTTATCAGACACTGAATTCAACGAGATCCTGAGTTCAATGGGTCCTGGTCTGCTCTGTCCATCTGATTCCATCTCTTTTGACTTTGACTCCTTATTTCCCCAGTCTAAGGATGCGTCAACGCAGACCACAGGGCCCACCTGGGATGACAACGAGACATTCTTCCATCATCAGCATGGTCTGTCTGATTCTAGCCTAGACCAGGAGAAGTCTGAGAAATCCGAAGGGAAAAGGAGATCATTCCACTTGGCAGAAGTAAAATTCCTGAAAGAATGGCTCAACAGTCACCCCGACCATCCATATCCAACAAAGCAGGAGAAATCGTCCCTGGCTGAGAAGACGGGGCTCAGTGTCATACAGGTGTCTACCTGGTTTGCAAATGCCCGAAGACGTAAGAAACAGGTCTGTAATACGTCTATCACGTCTAAATCACTCGATTCCCTCAACGGGAACCGACAGACTCGACCCGTACAATGGGACTCCTTGAGTCCGCTTGATCGCTGGAGGAATTCGCCTCCTGAAACCGAAGCTGCGCCTCTAAGGGCTATTATTAACGCAGTTGCTGGTAGTGAATCGAATGACCTATCGAATGAGAGCGGCAGACTCTCCACTTCAGCGCCAGAATACCCACAGCAAAATCTACCATTACCTACGAGTGATGCTAAATCGCTGGTCTCTTCAGAGGCATCAGGATCAGCTTTATCAAGCAGTTCGGGATTGTCTGCCTTTAGCTTTGACTCTAGAGATTCTCACGGCTCTTTTGGTCGGTTTTATCTGAATGATACGCCTCGACGGCGCCGCCGGCGGACAAAGGCTGTCTCTATTCTCTCTAGACCCCAGAGCAAGACTTCGCGGAAGAGACCGTATCAGTGTACTTTTTGCACCGACGCGTTTCGCACGAAATATGACTGGACACGACACGAAAAGACCCTACACCTCTCGCTTGAAAAATTCACTTGCACTCCTTTGGGTGCAACCTACAATGACCCATTGAATGGCATCGACCGCTGTGCCTTCTGTGACGAACCCCATCCATCGGATGATCATGTAGAGTCCCACCGGTTTGGAATATGTCAGCAAAAACCTATAGTGTTTCGAACGTTTTATCGAAAAGATCATCTTCTTCAGCATTTACGACTAGTGCATGGGATCAACCAGTCAGTTCCATTAATAGAGACGTGGAAGTCACAGACTACCCACGTTAAATCACGCTGCGGGTTTTGCGGCGAGACCTTCACGGTATGGTCCGAAAGAAATAATCATATTGCCCGACACTTTCGGGAGGGTGCTCTGATGAAAGATTGGCGAGGATGTCGAGGTCTTGAACCATCAGTTGCTTTAGCAGTGGAGAACGCCATGCCACCTTATTTGATCGGGATTGAATCCACGGCGATGGAACCCTTCAGCGCTTCTCGGTTGGTTGGAGGAGATGCCGGGGCTGTTTGCCCAGGAGAAACTACGAACCAACTCCCAAAAGCAAAGCCCGAGCCAACGCCTTTTGAGCATCTTACCGCTCGCCTGAGTGAGTTTGCGTGGAAATCTCAGACCGCAGGAAGCATTATCACGGACGAAATGTTACAAAAAGAGGCCCGTCTTATCGCTTACGGGGATGACGACCCATGGAATCAAACACCAGCAGACAACCCTGAATGGTTGAAACTGTTCAAGGAGGGAATGGAAATACTATCAGATTCCAACGCATCTCGACATGATTTTTCTGATAACCATAGTAATGAAAATTATAACTTCTATCTTCCATGGTCGGCCGATAGATGGACACCGTGCGACCCATCTATCAGCTCGGCGGCTCAGAATTCCACTGACATGATAAATTCATGTATGGCTTGGTCGTGGCTCAGTCCGGAGTGTCTCGCCGAGTTCAGGTGGCAGAAGATGATAACGTGTTCTACCGGCCCACCCGGAAATCCAGCAGACGGCGACACGGAGCAGTGCCAAAAGACAGATCACCTTACCCAAAATTCAGATGTCGGGGGTGGTTGATTCATTCAGCAGCAATTATTGATTCACTTCCGACATATGCCGCTAGCAGTCTTGCTCAGCTGTTACCTGTGTCTATGGCAAATCCGTTGCGTTCCATCCCCTGTCACCAGCGAACTTGGTCAGATAATTCCTGAGGCCATCGGCGAAAACTAGCACAATAGTCTTGTCTTCCGAATTGAACTTCGGGTGCTGCTCGAGAAATTGGACCAGACCTGCAAAGGCAGCGCCAGATGAACCACCGCAGAGTATACCCTCCTCTCTCGCGAGTCTCCTCGCACTCTGGAACGATCCCTCGTCTGTTGTCTTGACCCAGATATCTGGAGCAGACTGGTCCAGCACACCGGGCACAAAGTCATACCCGATCCCTTCCACTTTGTATTCACTGATCTTGCGGTTAAGCGTTTCTGGTTGCGCGAGGATAGACCCAACCGGATCAACACCGACGATAAACACATCTCGATCGTCCTTCTTCAATCCTCTTGCTATACCGGTGACGGTGCCTCCTGTCCCGACACCAGCAATCACAACATCGACTTTCCCTTGGGTCTGGTACCAGATCTCCTCTGCCGTACCATACTCATGCGCACGCGTGTTCTCCTCGTTATCGTACTGATCGAGGAACCATGAATTCGGTATCTCTTCATTCAAGCGCTTTGCGACATTTATATTAGAATCCGGAGACTTAGACGGTACTCCAGCCGGTGTTCGGACGACTTTGGCTCCCAGCGCACGGAGAATCTGTTCCTTTTCCAAAGATGTCTTCCCGGGGACCGTAATGACACATTCATACCCTTTTATAGCTGCCATGAGAGCTATAGCTATACCTCTAACCATAAGTTAGTCGATAAATAATACATATATAGGTCTTGGTACATAAAGAATGCCCGTACGTGTTCCCACTAGAAGCCTCAATCAGTGTATCACCAGGTTTAATCAATCCATCCCGTTCAGCCTGTTCGACCATCCGCTTTGCAATACGATCCTTTATCGAGCCGGCTGCATTGAAGTATTCCAGCTTCGCGCATATCTTCGCTTTGATCCCGTATGAGGCAGGGAGGCGGTTCAATCGCACGAGAGGTGTGGCACCGATGTGGTCTGCGACGGATTCGCTAAGCAGTTGGCCTAGATATGATGATGTCATTTTGCTTTATAGAATCATGGCATAAATGCGCTGTGAAGTTAGACAGTGAGATGGTGATGACAATGTTTCAATAATATATCAGTGACAGTGGCAACAGACGCTGGTTCATCATGACAATTCTATATGGAAAGTGGCCTGATACATGTTTACTCTTCCAGTAATCATTAACTTCAGTAAATCTAGAAGTTCAAAGTATAATGGACATGGAAGAAGCCGGAAACCCTAATTGTATTACTAGAAAGGGAAATGAGAAAGGGGCGTCCACTGATTGATTGCTTTCCGCTCCGTTTTTTCAATCCTCAATTTCATCAACATCGTCATCTTGTATTCCAGGTAGGATTGTATCCGGCTAAAACGATTAAGCAAGAGAAAAAACAAAATGGCATCAGACCATACTACTACTAGTACCACCATCCAACCCGCAGAGGCGAAGACACGTCTCATCAAGCATTTCGAGTCACGGTACGGAGTATACCGTCCTTCCCTTTTTCATGTACTAGCTATACTAATATAATGCTAGCTCTATCAACGACCAAACATTAGGCTGGTCCTCCCTCTGGGACACGAATAGCAGTGATCTCTGGGACAGGGGAAGGCCATCGCCTGCCCTGGTTGATATCCTGGAGGAACAGGAACAGGAACGCCGTGACCTTTTCATTCCCTTTACTGCGGACGGGAGGAGGAAGAAGGTTCTTGTTCCGGTATTTGAGTCTTCACCTAATTTTTCTTTTTCTTTTTAAAAGGAAAACTAAGAAGTAAACCGACGGAAACAGGGCTGCGGAAAAGGCTACGATGTCGTCATGCTCGCCTTACACGGTTTTGACGCGTACGGGCTCGAAGTCTCCGCGACAGGCGTCTCGGTAGCTAGGGAGTATGCCAAGAGTGAACTTGAGAATCCGCACGCATATAACTTTGGAAACTCCTCATCACCCTTCTCTCCGGAGAAGATCCAGATCCCGGGAGGAAGAGGAAGAGGGCAAGTAACCATCATCCAGGGAGACTTTTTCAAATCAGACTGGGAGTGTAAGGAGGAACAAAGTGGGGTTAAGTTTGACCTTATCTATGACTATACCGTGAGTCTCCTCTGTCAATTGTACCGAGTATAGTCGACTATAATCGACAAGGAAGCACGCAGGGGTCCGGCTATAGTTAACTGAACTGAACTGTGTTTTATAGTTCCTCTGCGCCCTCCATCCCAAAATGCGCCAACAATGGGCATTCCGTATGGCCGATCTTCTATCCCCAACTGGTCTTCTGGTTTGTCTTGAGTTTCCCCTGTGGAAGGATCTGAAGCTGCCGGGTCCGCCGTGGGGACTGAACGGGGTGCATTGGAATCTGCTTGCGGAGGGGGGTGATGGTATCTTTTACGATGATGGCTATGGTTTTAAGGGTGGAGAGGGAGAGGGAAAGGGAGCTTTTACGAGGAAGCTTTATGTGAAGCCTGTGCGGTCGTATGAGCAGGGGAGGGGGACGGATATGTTAAGTGTTTATGTTAAGAAATGAGGGTATATAATCTACCTGAGGTTCATGATGAACCTTAGGAATTAATTAGAATTAGTATCATGATAGGAAATCTAGATTAGTCCTGTAAGGCTGCGGTCAGCATACAGCCAGATTAAATCTAATATTATACATCTCAATAGAAATATTGACACGCTGAAATAAAATCTATAAACAAGCACTTCACCGAATGTCATCGATGTCCCCTCCTTCTAAGATCTCCCTGCGCGAATCCAGGAGGGACCTTCAGCAGGCCGTTAGTGGTTGTCCCAATCCCACCGACTATCGATCCAGAACCACTGCTACCGCCACCACTCTTTTTAGGCTTGGTGAGAAGTGTCCATACCTCTGCCATGCCCGCTCGATGGGCCGGCAGCATGCTATATTGCAAGCTGTATAGGTTGCGGCGGTGGATGGGCGGAACGAATTGGCCGGTGACAAGACAGAAGATGACGCGCGGGGAAAGGTAGTGTTTTCGAAGACGGTGAGCTAGCTGGAAGTATTGATCGAACATTGCGCGGAGGGAGAGTGGGATAGGCTGGTGATTGTCAGTTTATCCGCAGAGTATACCAGATATAATTTACACACCTCCAGGTGTATGAAAGATGTCATTTCAGGAGAATCGCCGTTCGAATGAAAGAATCCGTCGCTCTCTTCCCGGAGTTCTAACATAATTCCACCTACCAGACGACAGCAATGAGCATCCAGAATCCCAGAAGAAATATGGCAATGTGGCAGTGCACAAACCTGGTAACCGTCGAGAGTTTTTCGCTCGCAACATTAGCGCAAATAGTGGGAAATGATTTAAAAATGCCAGACAGGTGTCAAACGTCGCCTTCAACGATATGATCAACATCCGGGCTATAGCGAAAGTCAAGTAGAACACGATGACCGTAGGCAGCAGGAAAAATAGAAGCGTGAACAGAATCGTGCCGAGAAGCAGTTGATCGAGGTCATAATCGCACGAGTCAATTCGGTTACGAAGCACGTTGCGCTTCTTTCCACGAAAAAGATGGAAAAGTGAGATGATGATACTAAGCTGCCAATTGAATATGCGCGCGGATGCGATGTAAAAGGAGTAGATGTGTACAGTTAGCATGGAGAGGAGGTCGGAGAAAAGTGCAATCGGCATGCTCGCTCCTGCGAAGCTAGAGCATCCTACGACGTAGATGATCTGTTGGAGGTATGGTTGGAGATTCGCAATCAAGGCTGAGGTGAGTTAGCGGAAAAGTGCAACCGATGTTCTGCCATGTTAAGGCCACCATACCTGCCCAGTTCTCGATGACCCATAAGAAGAGGTCACCCAAGAAAGCTGCGAGTTCGTTATTCAATTTGAGACCAGCCGGCCAGTCCATCAGCCAAGAGATCGTACGCTGTAGGCCTTCCACGGTCCAGCCAGTGAGAGCAGTGTTGATCTGATATGCCACCCAGTTAGCGTTGTCGATGATGTACGATCCCAATGCGATGCCAATTATCACATCATTGGCGACCAGCCACAGACTGTTATAAAATCGGATATAATCTGGATGACTAGTCGTGACACTCTCCCAGTTGTCCTTCCGTTGTCGCAACTTGGCATATTGAATAGGCCAATAGCAGAATTGCTGAAGACGAATATCAACCTGTTGGGCCGTCGCAGATATATCTTTCAACGCAGCCGCATCAGGGTGTGCTCGCCACTCCAAAACCTGCAGGACAGCTTCGGCAATCGAACGATGACATACGAGTCCGATGACAAAGACTCTTGTGACGACGGGCCAGATCCAGCGCCAAAGCACGTAGGATATTCCAAAGATGAAAAGGTCCCATATCGTCGTCGCCGATTCAACGACTCGCTCCCCAACACTCAAGCTTCGTTTGACGCGAGTCCCGATCAAATGACTATTCTTCTCCATAAGTCTCTCCATCTCATAGGCGCAATTGATCTGGTTGATTACAAGGGGTAGCACAAGCTCCTTCTGCGTCGGAATGTGTTTGATAACGGTATGAAACTTGAGCTTATCAACCAGTTTACGGGCGCGGATCTTCTCCCTCTCCTCTTCCGTATCTATGCTATCCATTACAGTTTCCCCTTTCCCGGCGGCCGACGACTTGTCAGTGAGGGCAAGAGAAATCGGGTTCAGCGACATGTACTCCATCTTCGTAGGGTGCGGGCGGTGAAACATGATGATCTGGACAGACACATTGGCCTCGGGTGGACAGAAAATCCTCGGGACCTTCCTTGTGTTGCTCGTGGTGACATACAGGTGAGAGGGGTTAAACGCTGTCGGCGGCGATTTTGGATTTGTCGACCCCAGGACATGCATAGCAGACCTCCCGCAGAGGTTAAATAATCTTGCAATGGGATGCGGACTGTTGCGAAAGAGAATCCCTGCACGTAGAGCATTGTCCACATTTCGAGGCTGTCGTCGGTGTCAATGTAATTTCAGCCTTAGCAGCCCCCAACGAAGAAAACAAGGAAAACCAGTTAGTCACACACCTCTACATCTTCCAAAATAGCAAGCACAAACAAATCCAGCTCCGAGTTCCGCCATCCAACAATAACACCGGGATTCGAGGAGCGTGGAAGATCATACGGCCAAAATACGCGCAGCAGTCCATCGCTCATGAGCATATTGTCATCGTCAGAAGGAGCCCCGACGGCGCAGTTGTTCGCGTGCAGATATTCCCTGGTTTGCGAATCGAGGATGCTAATAGGTCGTCAAAACAAAAGGGCGTTGGTAAGTTTCAAAGCAACCCAAGCAGCTTATTATGAGGTTCCCCCATCGCGGAGCTGCTGCTCTTGTGCGATGAGCTGGTTGTTTTCCACGTACCAATTCGCTCTCTCTCTGCGCGAGGTGATTAATGGGAAGGACTAGGAGAAAATAGAAGATTGAAAGAAGTATGAAGCCTTTCGCAGTCCGTGCCTGAGAGACGCAGTAAGAAGTCAAGTTCATTGGGAGGGGGATCTGTAAGCGTGGATGGATGGAATAGATAGGTACATACAACAACACCGTGGTCCCACGCGAAAATAGCCAGTTCGTATAACCGTGTGACGAGATCCCACCTCGCGGTGATGTAGCCCGCCACGAAAATACCGAGGGTCAGGATGGAGAACGGGTGCATGAAGTTAGAGTTGCTTCAGCGTTCCGACGTCAACTGGGCGCATAGCTGGGATTTCAAACAGGGAGGTTTGGGCAGTGGCATGGAGGTGCTGGTGGTTCCAGAATGCGCAGAGAACTTCAGGAGAAGGATGGAAATCTTGTTATTATTAGGGAATGATTATTATTTTGGCTCTACGGAGTACGAGAAATAGAATTGGCGGTTGTCAATTTCCCAAACGGCCTCGACCTCTGCACGTGATGCTGTGATGCGCATTTCCCAAAACGGCAGTTTTTAAAATTAATTAGCGCAGATCCTCCGACAACGCGAAGATCTTTGGAGATCTGGATATTTAGTAACACATATTGCGTGTCAATATTGGAGGAATCATCATGGGATAGATGGTAATGCCTAACACTGTTAACAAATAACGCCAATAATACCATTACAGCGACATATATGGCCCCGATCATAAAGCCCTAATGCCCTGAAACACCGGGTTCGCCTTGAGCGTCTCATCAGAATTAACTAGATCCCGCATGATCTGCCGTTTCTCCTCGGCAGACAAGTTTCCACTCTCAACCTGAGCTTTCCATTTCAGCAGCATGTTCCTGAGAAGAGCACTGCCTTCCTCAATCTCTTCGCGCGAATATCTATCAAGGGGGGAAGAAGAATAAGACACAGCAGCGGACTGCTGCTCCCCTTGCTCTGCAGTTGAAGACGTAGAGAAATCTTCCAACTCCTCCGCCTTTTGACGCGCCATATTCACGACCTTTTCTGGGAAACGGACCAGCTCGGCGACATGGATACCGAAGGATTGATCACAGATTCCAGGCTCGACGCGGTAAAGTAGTGTGACTTGTCGCTTTTTACGTTCTGCTTCCTTCGAGTCCTCGGTGTCTCCAGTGTTGTCGATGAATGCAACCACGTGCAAGTTCTTCACAGACTTGGGATACCGCTCCGCAAGGGCCGTTAGTTCGTGGAAATGCGTAGCGAAAAGTCCGAAACAGCGAATTTCGGTTACGATGTGCTCCGAAATGGCCCAGGCAAGGCCAAAGCCGTCATAAGTGCTCGTTCCACGGCCCAGTTCGTCAATGATGATGAGAGATTCGGATGTCGCAGATTTGAGAATATTGGAAGTCTCCAGCATCTCGGCCATGAAGGTCGACACGCCCTTGAGCTGGGAATCGCTCGCACCTACACGAGCAAGGATGCAGTCAAAGATGGTTAGCTCAGCTTCAGAACAGGGCACGAAACATCCCGTCTGGGCCATGAGGGCAATCACGCCGATCTGTCGGATGTATGTTGATTTACCGCCCATATTTGGCCCGGTGATAATGAGGAAAGACGACTCGTCTCGGACCAGGGATACGTCATTGGTGATGAAGGAGATATCATCCTGCGTCTCCATGCAGGGGTGACGCGCTTCTTTCAGGATGGTATTGCCGGTACCTCGCGGATGCATCTTTGGGCGAATATATGGTGTCGGGGCATGCACTGAGGCGTGCGCAAAACTGACAATGACATCAAGGTGCGCCAGCACACCAGCCAGTTGCTCAAGAACGGGGCAGTAAGAGGAGGTAACGTTGACGACCTCATTCACAAGTCCGGTCTGCGTACGGTTGTAGTTAAATGACAGCTGGTCATGCTCCCGGCGCAATGACTGCATCGCTGAAGTAGTGAAGTACACCCCGTTCTTTTGGGTCGAGCACTCTTGATAGCCACGATTGTTCCGGATACAACTAGCCTCGGTCCTCGTCAACCGGAAGCACCAGCCATGTACGCGATGGTTCTCGAGAAAGAGCTTCTTGTCGACGTCCTGATCGAGGTCCTTAGCGACTTTCCTAAGCTCGACATCCATATCGTGTCTGAGTTTGTCAAGCTTCTTCTTGATGATTCGCAGGCTGTCATCGAATTCTGGCTTGATAATGAATTCATGGTTCTCCAGTGCATCGAGATCGACCGTAGTCTCAACCATCTCTTCCAGCTTCGCCAAACTGTCCGAGTGATGCCGTAGTTTTGTCGTATACTCCGCCTCCAGAGGCGTCTGGTACTGTTCATCCATTACATTCTCTAACGTGCTCACAAATCCAGGCAAGCGAATAGCAACCTGATAAACTCGTACCACATCCTCTAGGTTCGCCTGCCTCCGTTGGAATCGCTTGGCCAACCTATATAGGTCAGGAATCGAACGTAGATGCTCCTCCTGCATCGTCTGTCTCAGCTCAGTGTCAGTAACAAAGGCCTCGACGAGCTGCTGTCTCTTCTCAATCTCTTTGACATCCATGAGAGGCTGCTTCAGCCACTGCGCCAGTAATCTGCTCCCGACAGGAGTCTTGCAGTGATTCAACAACCCAAACACGCTCATAGTCCTCGACCCATCCCGTGGACCCGGCATCAAATTGAGAGCCCGCAGCGCAGAAGCATCCAGTTTCATGTACTGCGATAAATCATGCTGATACAACTGGTACTGTCCGAAGTTGGTCGAGTCCGACATGACACCAAGGTACTTGATCAAAGCTGACGCAGAGCTCATGGCCAACTTAAGCTCTGTCTGCGGCAGCGTTCCCGCCACCCTCTCATCACGCAGCAACCGGGTCAAATCCTGCTCGATATCCTTGACCCCGAAATCAGCGACGGGTCTCTCCGACACGGCAATACCGCAACTATCGGCGATAGCCCGGATCTTGCCCAGTTCCACATCCTTCCGCCCCATGTCAGCCTGCACTAAACACTCCTTCACCCCAAGCTGAATCACGAGAGACTCAAAATTCGAATAGACATCGTTGTCCAGGAACTCGCTCACACCCAACTCCCGCACACTAGCATCCGCAAAGCACACCCCGACATTCCTTCCCTCAGCCGCCCTAGCGGATATCTTCACAGCGAGAATGATAGGAGCCGAATCCATCGACGCCAGTCCACCCACACTGCCTAGCTCATCTTCTACATCCTGGAGGTTGCCCGGACTGGCCTGCTTGATCAGTTTCCAGTGGCCCTTGCCCGTTCCCACGGAGCCCCAGATCTCAATACGCTTGTTCAGTCGAAAGAGCACCTCCCGGAGGAAGTTCCGGAACACTGTAACGCTCATGGTGACGGATGGCAGGCCGCCGGTTTCGCTGCGGCCGAGATTCCGCAAGACGGCTGTCGTCTTGTAGACGGTGCGGGCAATGAATTCGGCATCTTCGCCGTGGGATGAGTACCAGTCTCCACGGTCAAACACACGGATTGTTTCGTCATTATCCGGTTTGGGGAGTGTGCGGTAGAAGCGTATGAAACCGATTTCGTCGTCGACCTGACAGATAATGTATGTGAGTTGCTGAAGCAGAATGTCAAGCAAAGGCTGGAATTTATTCGTACCTTAAGGTCAGGACGAGATGACATCTTGTCGGTAGACCTCTGTAAGCAGAGTAGAGACCTGGATACAAATCCAACTCCTGTTTCTCGAGCGTACGATTGTTGCTAGATCTCTTTCTGTAAAGCTTCGGGAACGCGCTGCGGGCGAAACAGTCACGTGAAGACGCGTCGCGCGCCGCTGATAAAGCATTAATGACTGCTTCTAGTTAGTTAACTAGTTATGTATCCGTAGTATGTACTCGGTATGCTATGGAGATGAAGATAGGATGGAATGAAAGGCCTATATCAATATTGGCATCGATTCATCCAAAAGAATGGCGAGTCATGATCTAAAATGGAACCGCTAATGTACAATATGCCCCAAATCGATACTCCGTAAAATGCAATATGCCGTATGCAATGAGTCCAGCTCCATCCAAAGGAAATTATCAACTCTATCAAGTAACCTCAAGACCGTATGCCAGAGCTTTCCAAACCTATGGAGAATCCACCCAACCTATCTTCATCTGGCGAACCCGCCCCCCAATCTCCTTGGGAGAGACATCTCCAAAAGACTTCAACACCACCGATCTGATCCCCTTGACGGTTACAACAGTGACCCAGTGACCGGCAACGTCCGTCTGGGATAGAATCTGAAGACAGGCATCGACCTCTTCGTGCGAGATTGGATTCCGTATGGAGTCCTGCACGTGTTGCACGATAGTGTCGAACCGAAACGGCCTCCTCTGCACCGGAGCCATGGATTTCAAGCCAGAAGAAGAAGCATCCACAGAACCAGTCGACGGTCTCAACAAAGCCAACACTCGCGCAACATCTTCTACTCGCTCCGCGGCAGCGCGACGGAGAAGCATCTCCTTTGAAGGCGGCGGAGGCAACTTTGACTGTAGAAGCTGCTTGCTCTTGATTCGGTCCAGAAGACTCTTTCGACGATCCGTTGTAGTATCCGGCGTCTTCATGATTGACCCTGGTACTGAGGCATGATCCTTCCGCGCACGAAGAGCTTCCGTCTTAACCCTGATAATCCCACCCTTCAAATCCTGCAGTCGCTGCTGTCCCGCCCGGAAGGACGTAAGCGGAGTGAGAGATTCGTGTATAGGCGCAAGGCCGAGGGTCTCTATAAAATCAACATTCACGCCCTTCTCTTCCTCATCTAATTCAAGACACTTCTCCCAGAGCCGCTCCAGTATCCGCTCAAATTCCACCTGCAATTCATCCTCACAGATACACTCCGAGATACGTTCGCCACTCGTCTCAAGGCACACCTTCCCCAGTCCATAATTCGCAATTCGGTACGAGGGCCATGGGGTAGACTTTGGCTTTGGCTTTGCATTTGAGTCCGATTCCGACGTAGACGTAGCGCCCTGCTCCCAAACCCAAACCAGCCGCTGCAGATCCTTGACCGACACCTTTCTTCTCTTCCATATGCGTTCCACATTGCGCAGAAACTCCCTCAGATCCGCCGGCGTCGTCATGCCATTATGAGCAAAATGAAGGCCTAAAGCCTTCAAAAAGGAGGAATGGAGAGACAGGAGATCGTCGAACCCAGTCGGACGGACAGGTGTGTGCTGAGTGTGTGTATGGGTGTGAGCCCGGTTTTGGTCCTGGTTCTTGTTCTCGTTCCGGTTGCGGCTCCGACGACAACTCCTCGGCGTTGAAACGGACAATTCACCAATCCGGAGTGTCTTGGACGGGGTCTCTGCTGCAGTTGCAGTTTCTTCTTCGTGTTCCTCATTTTCATCAACGTCGTGGTTCAATTTCCGCTTCTTAGAAGGCGTGGCCGGGGGAAGTGCTTCAGTTTCAGTTGCTCTTTCAGTTGCTCTTTCAGTTGCTCTTTCAGTTGCAGTTTCAGCTGGAGCATGTGATTCCTTCTTTCCAATTCCAATCTTTGGTTTTAGTTCTCCTGCTTCTGTTTCTGCTGTGACGCCGGGCTTCGTGGCTCTTGCGAAGTTCTGGATACCGACCTGGCCTCGAGGAAGGCGTGTTCGCGTCGACGTGCGGGCCATGGTCGCTACTTCTATAGTATTCAATAGGTAGATAGTCTATGAAGATTAAGGAAGGTGGATAATGCAATTAATTAAATTGTGGTTGTAAGAATTGGAAGGTCCAGTTGAGGATTTAATACAAGTTGGTCTGGGGTGTGTGTATTTACTTGTGATAGCTCACGCATCCCTAAAATTTGCATTTTGCAGCATAGCGCGACGCGACGCGACACGCACGCGTATGCCCGATATGGTTATATGACTACTCCGTACAACAACAGAGAACAGTTCAATCACCTTCCAATCCCTCTTCAGGATATTATTCCATACAAACTTCAAAGAATACCTAAAATCACTTCCCAAGCCACCCTGACAACTTCCCCTTCGCCTCACCCGCCTTATCCTCCACCTTCCGATCGAACCTATTAACCGACATCTCCACGTCGCGACGGGCCTGGTCGATCCTACTCCTACCCCGGTCCGTAGCTTCAGGGATTCTCTCGTCGGGTTTTCCTTGGGAACGAGCGTTGCTTACCTTTTTGACAGGGTGAACTGTCAGCAACTTGGTTTTTTAAAACGGAAAAGGAAAAGGAAAAGGGATAACATAACATACCGCCTCGTCGATATTAGATACTCCCTCCCCCGCAACCTCGCCGGCACGAGCAGCGTTGGAGCCGCGGGGAACTGCCTCGCGAGCTTTCCGGGCATCCTCTGATTCAAATTCGTCAATATTTGTTCTTGGATTCTGGTCTGATAGAGGCGATGTTTGAATCAATGCCATGCCATTGATTGCGCAGACAGAGGTTAAGTTTCGATGAACCAGTCAAGTCATCCATGACATGGCATGAGTTGACTTGAAATGGGCATGATTTAAACAAGCTCATCGGATGATAAATGAAACAAACAGGGAAGAAGAGAACAAGAATAGATGGGCTTGAATGCCCAAGACAGGATGGAACGAACACAACGCAACGCAACAAGACAGGATATGCAGGACACGAGAGAATGACAAAAACTAACCCTTGATATTCTCCTTGGCCGCCTGAGGGCTCCCAGACCGGTAAAGATAGTATCCTCCCGCCCCGGCAGCGGCGAGTCCGGCGTAGAGGAATGCTCTGTTCGACATGTTGATTGCGCCTGTGTATGCGTACTTACGACAATAAACCTTGGGTTGATATTGGTGTTCTTTGATAAAGAGAAGGCAGCTAGCGAGCTATACGCGAGCAAGGGGTAGTTAACTACGTACCTGGTAATCCTAATGATAAATATATGGAGGAGGAGAGACCTGACCCTTAATGACGTTATGCCCGTCACTCTTACTTACTGTAGGTCATGTAACTACATCCATTATTAAGAGTAATGGTGCATGTTCATTTGTTTGTGCTATTGCTGCTGCTGCTACTCTCCATTACTTGTAGCTTTTTGATACGAAAACAAATCCCCCAGAAGTGTTTAACCGCAAGCGAGAAGAAGCTCTGCCAACTCCAAGGCTACCTAGACCTAACTTCACTCCTGTGTAGTTGCATAATTATCCCCGGGAACAGAAAGCCTAATAGAATACCTACAAGTAAATGAAGTAAATGAATACGTAGTAAGTATGGCTGTTTTCAGCAACCCGAAGCTGCAACCTGGCCTGGCTAGGCAAGCAAGCAAGCTTCCTCCACATTCCCCAGTGCAGGCGACCAGGTCGACGTCACTACTAGTCATAGCCAGAACCATCCATCATGTCCATCATTCCATACATATCCAGCTACACGTACACATGAGCTCATATAATGCCAGTGCATAATGCCGAATTATCCAGAACCAACCTACGCAGTCCAGGAAAACATGAATCAATTCGACGCTGTCATTCCGAAATGAAATCTAAGTCAAATTCAAATACCCCAGATGAAAGCAAGGCCCAACGCCGCCGCCCCTGTCCATCCCTCCCTAGCCATAATCTGCAATTTGCTGGCCTCCAAATGCAAACAGGACGTGCACCGTAATAATATGTTGAAAGTAAAACCAAACAAAAAAAAAAATACTAAGACATTAAAAGAAACCAGAAAATCGAAACTGGAAAAAAAATGACATCAAAAAAGACACCGATTTGGAAACAACAGCCAATATATAGAACCAGAGCAGGACAACCCGGAAATGCGTGGGGGCGGAGTAATGAAGAAAACCCCATTCACCGTATAGCATGAAGGCAAAACCGCAGTCCAGCATAGTAACCTCGCCGAACAGGCGAGAATGCAGCTTGGCCCATTGCTCATGCGCTGCGTATGTGGCCGAAGCAACACCGGAACATGCCGATGAAGAACTTAAGATGGGCTCCCTAGCAAGATCCTGCTGCAACAGAAGCCCCCTGTCGAAGTGGAATGCCAATTATCTTTTTGCGTCAATCATGAGTCGTCACGTCGTGAGGAGTCCTCCCCATACCATACCCAACGAGCCATCAATAATGCAAGAGCCGAATACCATGAGACCACAAGAATCTTGAATAGACTATTATCGGGAATATGAAAAAGAAAAAGAAAAGCCCAGTTTCTTACTTTGGGCCACGTGATAAAGCTTGGGAAACCACCCACAAAGCAGGCATGCTCCGATGGGAAGGGTATGTCTCTTGTAAAAAGAAAATAGAAAGTGATTTCAGTTCACAGGACTAACTTCGTAGCATGCTGGTTCTCACGAGTCGCAACCGCCACAAGAGCCTCCAGCCTTCCCATGCCAGAACGCTCGGTCGAGGAATTGGAGAAAAGCTCGGGCTGTGTGGAATGACCAAGATTCGTATGATCATTACCTGGATGAGATACCAAGGGAGTAGCGCAAACCTGTGTTTGTCAGTTGGATCTGATGACCGTGAAAAGCGTATTACATACTGATTGTGGAACTTCAGGAGGGGTTGCGTGTTGATGTGGCTCGACGTATCCGCTACTATGCACAATGGCCGGATGGTACTCGAGAGACGCAGTGGATGGCGTAGGAGCACCCTCACTGCTACTCGAATCCTCCGGTGACGTACGTGTGGCCGCTAGAGGACCAGGAGCAGTGCCAGGAGTAGAACCAGCATAATAGCCAGTAGGCTTGCTTTGGGCCGACGATGGCTGGTACGAGAGAGACGGACCAGACGAGACATTTTGAATTTCAGCAACGGTCTGCTGGCCCCAGTGCGACGCATCCTTGTGCGATCGATCCGCAATTTCCAGTCCTGTCAGGTTCCGGTGCAGAGTCACGTCCCAGGAGACATGGCCTCGCCTGTGGCCAGGGCCGGAAATCGGGGGAGGTGGCCGAACAGAGGGCTGTGAGTAGATAAATCCTCCTCCGAAAGCCGGATTCGATGATTGCGGTGGTGGCGGTGGTGGTTTGTTACTGCTGTCGATGTCCATCGGCGTCCGCTTCCGCGCAGGTGGAGTCAAAGGCCGCTGCTGCGATAGGACCTTGTCAAAACTCTCTATTCCGGGGAGCCTTGGTGGTGGTTCCGCAGACCCATTCAGTCCAAATGCTGGCTGCAGGGTCTCGGGTGTCTGGTAGCCACCGAGACCACCGTTGGAGACCGGTCTAGGCAATGTAGAATAAGTAGACGGGTGCCAAGTTCGCCTTCGCAATTCAGCCTCGGCAGCGCTGAGGCCGGTAGCTTCAGAATGGTGGGTGCTCGTGGGACTTGCATAAACCCCGGCGTTTGAATACGGCGATGAATGGACGTAAGGTGGAGGATAGGTGCCAGCATGGTGATGTAGAAAAGGATTCGGTCCGGACGGAACTGACAAACGGCGTGCGGGAGTCCTTCCATCCCAAAAGGCCGAGGACACTGTGGACATGGGAGATGCGTAATGGGGACTACCACCGTTAGCGACAAACATGGGCGTCGTGTAGGGGGATCCTGCAGCGGATTGACCAGGAATTCCGTGGATCTGACTAGGCGGAGTACTGGGAGGTTCGGCCATTGTGTCCACCGCCAGTCGTGTCCTAGCGGTGCCATCGTTGGCCATGATCAGAGGAGGCGGGCGACGTCGGATCTCCGGTTGACTGAAGGAGGATGCGGTCGACGTAATACTAGAACCCGATAGGTTTCTGCTGTGGCCCCTGCTGTGAGTCCCTTGGCTACCAGCGGTACCAGCTCGGGCTCTGCCTTGCGGACGAACTCGGTCGGTGCGTATCTGGCGCTGGAATCGGGTCCCTGTGGCTGCGAGCGAATCCCCGGGGATATCTTCATTTACGTGGACTGTCTGGGCATGCTGTCGCAAGTTGTCTAGGCGAGAAAATCGTCTGGAACAATGGCATTGGAATGGCCGCTCGCCAGTGTGTTTCCGAATATGGCGTGCCAGGTGTTCACTCCGTGTGAAACTCAAAGTGCAAGGAGGGAAATCGGTGCAGAAGAATCGCTGTCCCTTTTTCTTCTTCGAGGGCGGAGGGCCAGCAGTACCGCGTGGCTCAGCCGCCGCATCATTCTCGGAACCGTCTCGCTCTCCATGATCCCCGTCTGATTCACCAGCCGCTGCGCCTCTTGTTTCCCCGGAACCGCTGGCTTTGGAGGCGATTGGCCTTGACGAGTGGCCGTTAGCAGTTGTTGTTGTTGTTGTTGTTGTTGTTGTTGAAGGGTGAGAATTGCGCTCGTCCTGATGCACGGCCATTGTCTGGGAGTCCTGAACAGGCGACAAGTTCTTCGAGTCTGGTCGAGGGGTCGGGGCGTCGTCCATAGTTCGGTCATGCGAAGAGGAGTCGTTGACGGGTGAAAACGAAGACATGGTGAGGTGAGGGCGGGACGGAAAAGAAAAAAAAAATAGAACGGGAGGGTTCAGTTGGATATTTTTGAGAGTTCCCTGTCAGCCCGCCAACAGGAAAATCGGGTGGGACGTGTCAAGTGTTTGTCGAAAGACGTGTATACTAATTCCCGGCGCGAAGGAATGCTGAGGCTCTCGAGTGAGACTAACGCAGTTTATTTCTATACCGGGGAGGGGGGTTCGGACGGGGACTGTGCACCCACTTTCAAAAGAGGATTAGTATATGGATTGCGCAGTATATCTTCGATGAAAAAAATGCTAGCTCAAGTTCCAACGTACAGAATAGGACAATGTGCGCTCCGGCCTACTGCTTCCAGCTTCCAGACCCGAGGAAGGAGGGGAAGAAAAGAAAGAAGGGTGGGAAGGGCAGTAGAAGAGCACTGCTGATAAGACAGGCTAGGTGGAACACGGGGGAAGAAAATCCAGGCAGAAGTCAGCGGCAAGCAGGCATCTCCAAGGGCTGAGCAGCCGGAGACGCAGGCAGATGCACACAGCAATAGAAAGAGAAGAAGAGTGTGTGATGAAAGTGTGAAGGATTGAAAGAAACTGGTTAGTGTCGGGATTCCGCACTGGACCGGCCGTTGCAGTGGAAGCGCAGCGACGCAAGAAGGACGATATAAAAGAATCAAGATAGCAAAGAAAATTATAAATACCTAGGGAGAGCAATAAGGATAGTTGATGGGAAGAATCAGAGAGGACCGTCCCGAGCAGAGGGAGGGAACCGGGAATGGAAGAGGGGGATGAAGTCAGAGACGAGGGAATGCCAAAGAGGTGACGTTGAGAAGAAGGAAAGACGAAGCGGATAGGAATATATTATTAGGATTTAGGATAATAATATATCTGGTTGATTATAATTAATAGTAATTAATATTCTAAGAAGTTAATGACGGCAGAAGGGGGGGTATAATAATGGTGACAGCATATCATATCATATCATATCACGATCATCTCCAACTACTCTGCTGCTGCTACTCCTACATCCATCCATATCTTGTTGCTGTTTCAGCCTTGTCTCGTCCCTTTCCACTCCCAGTTTCGTCAAGAAAAGAAGAAAGACTCCAACCAGTCCAGCCAAGGAAATTCCAGGGCAAAAGAGCCAAGAACAGCACGAGGGGGGGCAAAAAGCCATAAAAGACCTAGAATCGAAATGGAAAATAAAAGAGACGGGGGTGGAGAGTGGGTATCGCAACAGCTTCTAGGCTATGCTCGAAAGGAAAAACTACCGATTGATTTGCATTTGGCCAAAGACTGAGAAAAACAGGGACAGAAAAGCAGGAGTGCCACAGGAACCGCAAGTCCTGCGCATCTCGCGAATCACACGGACGGACCAAGCGCTCTCGTCGGAACGGGTCCCATTACTGTCCCATTATCGATTGCCCATGGCGAAACTGCAAAAGGAAGAGAAGAGAGCGAGCGAGCGAGCGAGCGAGATAGAGAGAAGAGTCTTTTGCCCGGACGATGGCGGACGGTCTGGATAAGTAAGGCGTTTGGCATCCATGGTCCGGCCGTCCATCACCCAACCGCCTCCCGACCACTCAGCGAGGCACCAGGAACGTTTGCGAGGCTCGATCTTTTGCCATCGGCCCTGGTTATGAATCATAGACGGGAGGCAGAGGAGCCAACTGGCCGTGTGTGGCTGTTGTGCGAAATTTACTCCGATCAGTTGCACTCACTACGCAGTATTATCTGGAGAAGCCCATAGATTTATTGCAAGAATAGTAGTAGTCTATAGTGAGACACATCCATTCGATTTCTATTTCCACTTCTATGTCCAGTCTTATCAGAAGGAGAATAATAATAGTAGAAGGGCTAATGTACGTGACATCCCCCAGTCCGCCGCACAGGATTCGCCCGGACAATCATTCCCCTGGCGCAGGTACCTTTACCTCGCTGTCCACTTGTCTCGTCCAGCAAAGCAATCCAGCATGGACGATGGAGTATACACACGGCGGCAATCCTTCCAGCCCTCCCCGAATTGCCCTTTCCAGCCACCCGCAGCAACTCCCTGAAACAGGTTCTGCGCCAATCCATGCCCACCTGCAGGCCCCAGGGACCTTGATATCCACATGTCTGACTGACGGGCAGATTATTATTTCTTTTCTTTATCACTATTTAAGTTTCCCGCCTGCATATCCATAACGAAAGGCAGGGTCAGTGCGGTTTTGTTGCTAATCACTCAACCCTTGCCACATGCCGTTCATGGATTATGGTCTGAGCACGCCCGGTTCCCTTCAGGCTTCAGGCCAGGAGAGTCTCCATATTTTTTAATTTATGTCGTTCGTATCGATAACGTGATGGTTAGCCTAGATCCGGATCGGCGGCGGAGAGTTGAGGACAGTGTGACGTCTTCGAAATGCTGATGGACTATGGAGTAGATGTGTTCTTCCAGCACAGGCAGGCATTCTGTACTCTGCACCGACTACTCCGTACAGACAGGCACTTTATCATCCCCGTGCTGTGTAGCGCACGTGCTCCTCTGCACTTCTTGCATGTGATGGACACATTGTATGTAAATTGTACAGACACGCTCTAAACCAACGGAACTACCTACCCAGTGCTCCAACTACCGAGTGCACCATCACTGCCGCTTCTCTCTCCCAGTTCCCCGTCGTGACAGCCTCGCCACTTCGTCCCCTCCCGCCTAGTCCCGCCGTTGCGGAGAGCCGCGAGCCCCGCAGGACACACTCCCGGATATCCGCTTTCAGTCGCTCCCGGTTCGATCGAAGTGCCCGTGCCGAGACACCGCCGCGATGCAGGATCTCTTGCACGCGCGACGCGAGCGACGATGCCAGCGACCGCCAAAAGTAAGATGGTAACGATGAGGTGTCGAGGGACTGTAGTAATGGCTGGAGGAGATTGCTCGGCTGGGTCGGTGCGGCTTGCGATTGCGATTGGGTCTTCGCGTGTGGATCATGGCCGCTGTCACTGGACGTCGCGGTCGAAGGCAATAACGGGTGGATTGGCGGTCTGAGTGTACTGAGGATCGCCTCCAGCGCGACTATATCCTGGCACCTCGCCGAGACGTCCGATAGCGTTCGCTCCAGTGTAGGGAGCATGGAGAGTCCTCTCGTAAGCGCCGTTAATGATGATGAGATGGCCGAATACATGTAGCCCTGTAGCGACGAAAGAAGAAGTTCCGGTCGATAATCCGAGACGGGAACCGTCCGTTTCGGCACTGGTGACAGTATGTACAAGGTCGTTGCAGCGGAGACTAATCGCGTCCTCGCATCTCGAGCCTGTTTGTAACCAGAGGACATCGACGCCGGCCCAGATCCAGACTCGTCACCCGCAGATACACCCGACACGGAGAACCGGTTCAACGCCTGCTGCGCTCTTGCCTTGACCACGTTCTCTGCCGGGAACAACAAATCACCCTTCAGCGTCCGAATAATCCTCACCCGGTTCAGCCCGTAACCTTCCTCGCCCTCCGAGTCGGAAGAGAACATTCGCCGCAGATTCACAATCGTATACGCGGCTCGTTCCAACGCTCGAAAGTCATCCCGAGGCACGCCTCCGTCGCCCCGACCCATAGAAGAAGCTTCCACAAGCTGGTTCTCCAATTGCCGGCCCAGCGCAAGACAGCGCGCAACCGCCCTCGTCAGCCGCACAGTTTCCAGGGACTTCTGAGCGGCGACCCTCGCCTCCTCCGCGGCTTCCCACTTGCGCAGAACCTCCCTCTCCAACCGCGCATATCCCTGCGTCACAGAAGCAGTCTGCTCTTCGACCTCTTTGAGGATGCGTCCTGCCGACCCGACCTGGCCCTGAGTATGCGTAAGCAGGGGAAGTGCAGATCTCGTCGTCAGCGTGTGAATATGCGTATCGACCTCCTGTAGATCGAAAAGCACCCGCGACAGAGGTGTGGAGAGATCCAGCGATGTGTCCGTTGCATTATTAGTACTTAGTACCAGCGAGTTTGCAAATGCGGCCGAAGAGAAATTGGGATTCAGAAAGGCTTCATAATCTATATATGATGGCTCGCTTTCCGCCATCACCTCTTAACTTAAAGCCTTTCGTTTCCCGTTAAAAATAAAATCTCAGAGGCGGGGTATATTCAGGAGGAAATAGCAAGAAATGATAGAAAAAGAAATTTATGTCTGTACAGAAGGAACGCCACTTAGAGATGAACAATTGCGTATTAGATAGTAGCCAGTCTCAAGCAAAGAAGAACAGGCATGTCGTGCGTGTTTCTCCAATTGATCAAGTACTATGGATTTCTGGCCTGGGGCGAACCGTGAATAATGTCAATGGCTCTATAATCGAGAGAAATAGAAGCATCATAAATGTGAGGCAAGCGCTTTCACGTAAACGAGCGGAAGGACAGCTTCTATGGCTGTCGCAGGTCAAATCTCCTGCATTTCAATGTTGGACTTGAAGCATCCAAGTTACGTTGGCTTCTTATGGAGTGGCACGTGATTATTGGTTTAGTCATCATTGTTAGATTACTCAACAACCAGTGCGACTACAGACATTCCCAGCTCATTCCAAAACTCGTCCATTACTCTCCTCGATAATCAGTTCATACTCCGGCTGGAACTCAGTATAGAAGTTGTGCTAGACCAGACAAGTCAGGATGACTGGAAATACTACAATGGGAAACGGTCCTGGGTCCAATCACTTACAGGATTCTGAACAGCATCAGCCGTGTACTGAGCCACCTCCTCGGAGATGATCTTCTTGGGGACCCCATTGGCAGCGGCTGCATCTGCCATGAGCTGGGAGTGGCAAGCCTGGTCCAGACTGAAGAAGAGAAAGGCGGCTTCATCGACCGTCTGACCCACGGTCAAGAGGCTAGAAAGATGGCACTCAGTGGACAGTTGAAACTGGATATGCAATGCAGTGCTCACCCGTGATTCTGCAAGATGCACCCAATGCTGTCCTTCCCAAGAGCCTTGGCGATATTGGCGCCTTCTTCCTGCGCCAACGCAATCCCTCCGTGATCATCATAGACGCTCAGCTTGCCGTGGAAGTTGCAAGCATCTGCATTGGCCGTCAGCCAGCGTTCAATTCCGCGTTAACAAACAGAAACAAGCAGTGGTCAACTCACCCTGAGAGAGCATCTCGATTGGCTTCCCGAATGCACTCCAAGTCTTCCCATAGACTCCATGCGTATGCGCAGCGGCAATGACATCTGGACGAGCCTTGTGGATCTCAGAATGGATCCAGAATCCCGCCTCGTTGATGGGCGCCTGGTTGCCTCCCTCAGTGACATACCCATCCCCATCCACCAGGACTAAGTCGGATGCTTTAATGGTAGAGAAGTGTTTGCCGAACGGGTTCATCCAGAAGTGGTCCTTCAGGACGGGATCTGGAATGTCTTAGTTTCGGTATTGCTATTGCTCAGTCTATATCACGCAAAAAAGTGATGATACACACCTCTCATAGAAATATGCCCCGAAATCCCCTCCCCATACCCCCTCTTACCAAAGAACCGGAACGAAGCAGCCATATGCTCCTTCATCCACTTCCGTTTCTCGTACGGGTCAGTAAAGGTCGGGATACCCCGTAGCTTAAGGGTCCCGGCACGATTACCACGGGCGACGGCTTGAAATTTCGTATCTTCGGCTGCAGGAGTTGGCTCCTTCATCTCGGGATACTTCTGTCCCTGCTGCTGCTGTCGCTGCTCAGCAGCAACGGTGATGGTAGTAGGTCGGATAACGGTTTCGGTGACGGTGGTCGACATGATGGGCCTTTCGTTGAAGATTCTTATATAATTAAGGAGAAGATCAATTTTCTTCGTACTCTGTAGTAGATATGGATATGTTTCTCGCTAGGGGAGTTTTCACACCCTATATATATTCGACATAAAAACACCCAAGACCAGAAAGTTATTCCCCGCGACGGAATCGCCTTCCCCTCTCCCGTTATCTCTATCCACAGTATCACCATATGAACAAACCTGTTGGCGGCGAGTCCGAACAAAAACCCCACCTCTGATAGAGATGTATTAACAACCCTGTAGATTGGAGTCGGAAATAGCATTGAGACCGGAAAGACCATCTAGATTTGCCATAAGACCTTTCCCCCATGCTGTGGTTTTCCTGGAGTGACATCAGTTGCGCCCTCTGCGGACATATGGTCCCATACGACATGACGCTTTTACAGCGCACGGCAACATTATTACCAATAGTCCTGGGGTTTTATTGTTCAAGAGGGAGAATATGCTGTCGCTTACACCGTCTGGTACCTTTTTTTCATGATTCGAGGAGTATTGAAGTCTATCTAGCCTATCTGTTTACCCTCAGTCGAACAGGCGGTGTCGGTAACATAGACATTATATGTTAATATTACTATTATAATGCATTTTAGTGAATGTAGAATATGTCGAAAGATAAAGAATGAAAGTAGCAGTCCAGCCCGTAGCTCCAACTCCAACTCCGAAACGCTCTCTATACAGATGCCAGGGTATACCTAACAGAAACATGAAACAACATTCAAAGAGTCCCCAATGCCAAATATTAAATCAAAAGATACAATAAAACCAAAAATAAAAATAATAAAAAATAATTCATGCACTTTCATCATCACTCTTCTTCATACGAACCATCTCATAGCCGTCACTTTCGGAAAGATTACGACCTCGTCCGTGTCCACGCGAAGAACCCTCAAGCTGCTGTTCCTCGACTCCCTGAGTGGACTGCGAGGAAGCAGTCGATTGCTCGGCGGGACGTTTACCGCCGAAACTGATCGGTTTCAGCTCTCGCCACTGACAGGCCCAGATACCGAGGAAGATCATGAGGGCAGCGCTGGCGCATTGCAGGCCCCACCAGAGAATGTTCGTGGGGATGGAGTGGGAATACAAGGATGAGGCGATGAGATGCAGGAAGTGGATTGTAAGGGCGAAATCGGGGATGAGTTTGGAGCGGGATACAAGGAGGAGAAGGAAGATGACGCTGGAAGTTTTCAATGTTAGATAAATAGTACGAAGCATGCTGACCGCAGTAACAATCCGGTATATTAGACCATATCAGCAATGTTGAATTGACTCACCTTATTAGACCATTCAACAGCCATACCAACCCTAATATCCACCCAATAGTGGTATCACCCCTCAGCGCATCCCAGTCCAGTATCAATCCCAACGAAAAGGGCGTCCCGTACACGAGACTCGTGAATAAGACCAGCACTGTCGCAGCTGCATAGTAGGCCAGCTGGAGCAGGAGGATCTTGCGGAGGATTTTCAGCGGCGGAAGATCTGTCCCAGTCCCCGCTGGGGGACGGCGACGCGAGGGCATGAACCGGCGAGTGGCGGCGGAGATGTCACTTCAAAAAAGGTCGATTCAGAACGTCAGAGGAATGTCTTGTGCCCTGTTTCTCAAAGACTGAGTTGAGGAGATAGTGGTACACTGGGCACCATCAGTAGACTCTGCCCAGTCTATTAAGTGTTTGGAAGCAAGAAAGCAAGCAAACAAGCAAACAAGCAATGACAGATGAGCACTATCTGTGTTCACAGTTCGCATCTGAGTACTGAAGGAGAGTTGAGATGAGATGTTCAACATCCCAGAATGCAAGGAGGGAATATTCCTGCAAGAATAACAACTCAGAGCTCTGGATGAGGTCCAGTGCACAACTGGAAGTTCCAAAAGTAGAATAGCGCAGCCACGTGCCAAGCCACTCCCAATCAACAGCCTCAGGCATCTTTCACGCCCGCATGTGCGTATCTCCGGTGCCTGTCCCGGTGTGCGGAGCAGTCAAGTCCAAGTCAAGAAAAGAAAGTACAGCTGCATACCATCCAATTAACCATTCCTTACATCAAGAAGAAAGAAAAAAGGAACGCATCGAGCAAAACAGAAAGATGGGCTGGCTCTGGTCCTCCAACTCCGACAAAACCTCAGACGGCGGCAAGATCGCTCCCGACCGAACGTCCCGCCAGCGTTGCTGGGAAAGCCGGGATCTCTTTTTCAACTGTCTAGACGATAGCAACATCATTGACTCCCTAAAAAACGATAAGGAGGCACGGCGGAAATGCGGGAAGGAGATTGCTGCTTTTGAGAATGCTTGCTCGAAGACTTGGGTATGTGTTAGGAATTCCGGGTTCTAAGAATCTACAGACTCAATAAAAAAACCAATTATTGACTGAAAAATTCCCCTGGCTATTAGGTAAAATACTTTAAAGAAAAGCGCGTGATGGAATATAACCGAGATCGAACGATTGAGAGGATCAAGAAGGAGGATGCGGCAACCGTTGCGGAGTTGAAGGCACAGCGGGCGTCTAATTAATCGGTGCAACGACGCGGTGCTCGAGGTCGCGAGGGGAAAAGCGAATACGGCGAGAGGGGACTGCCAGGATAGGAATAAAGGCACATTTGGCAGGGACTTAAATCATCTATCTGTATAATTTATTTTGAGGATCAACTCCACTGTACCACTAGAATATCGTCATGATACATGCAAACACTTTAATGTTCAAGGTCAAAATAGCAATTCCATGTCTATAACCAAAATATTTCAAGGAACTTTTTTCAGTATACAACTGGAAAGATATTAGGATTAGTGTGATCAATATCTTCAATTCTCCCAATAAATAACCAGAGGATATATAACGTTGTACCGGGAAACCAGTCAGAGAATTTAACGCCATATTACCATTCTCGGAATAAATCCACAAGAGTATACCCCTGGTTGCATACATTCACTTTGGATGTAAATTCACGAATCCATTGGATCATTATGAGGCCACTAAAACACGTCCTATCATCCTTGCGACCTCTGAAGTAGTTAACGCCGGAACCTAAGATTCTAAAATAAGAAAAAAAGGTGAGTTCATAAATCATTGTTTCCACTTCGCCAGCTGGTTCACGATGTTCTGAACATTCGGTCCAACGGGAGCCCGGCCTTGCGGTTGTTGGCCCCCTAAGCCCTTAGCTAGGAGCGACATCAAGTTAGGATCGGGAATTACAGGGGCATTTGGTTGTTGGACGGGAAGTGACTGAGAAGGTAAAGTAGGTTGTTGTGGAATGGTTTGCATCGGTTGTGGCTGCCGCGTAGCGCTACTCAGAAGACTAGCAAGATCAGCGCCGGGGTGTATATTCGCCTGTGGGAAGGGCTGCTGTGCAGTAGGAACAGGCTGCTGCTGCTGTTGCTGCTGAAGCGTAGCCAAGAGTGACTGGAGCGTAGGTGCATCCAAAGAAGTGATTAGATTCGCAACATTAGGAGGAGTTGACAGTGCCGGAAGTGTCGACAACGCAGGTTGGGAAACGGGTACTGTTGGAATTTGTGGAACACCGAAAGTCGGATTCACAGGGAAAGCAGGCGCACCACTGCGTTGTAGGGACTGGGCATGGAAGACCACCTCGATCGCGATGCCAATATCAAGGTCGGGATAGTCTTCGGAGGAATGCATTAGTCAAAATTGATTGAGCTGACAACATACGACACGAGAAAGGGAAATCGCTCACCGTTAAAACGAATATTGCCGGGGCCGCCGGTTCGATCAATTAGTTGCAAGGAGACCTTCCCCGAAAACTGATTGGAACGTGAGAGCTTGACGATAGCACGAACACCCTCATTGACTTGGCGTTGCACAGCTGCAGAAAGTGGAATGCGCGGGCCAAGAGTCAAAACGTCCACTCGCAGCCCACGGTTGCGGAAGGAATTCTCTACATGAAAGACGAAGTTTCTGATATTGCGTCAGTAAATGAAGGCAATGGTAGGGAAACAATTGCGCAAAGATAAGTAACCGACCGGTCAACGTCCTCAAGAACAAGAATCTGTATATCTGGCACATCCCTCGCAGCTCGTCTGGGTACGGGTAAGTCTGAGTCGCTGTCGTACGTGCTGCGAGGTCTTGGGCTCGGACTTCGATATCTTCGATCCCTGATGTATGGTGACCGAGAGCGCCTTCTCTCACGTCGATCGTATCTTTCTGGCGGTGTCCTATCCCTGTCTCTAGCTCTGTATTCGTCCCTTCCACGGAATCCTCGGGGAGATGGCGAACGTGGTGGTCGATAATCATCACGCCTGCGAAGGGGGTGCTCGTCCCTGAAGTCACTAAATGGCAATCTTCCAGAGTCGGACCGATCGTAACGATCGCCCAAGGGGCGTAAGCTGCGACCGCTGGGACCGCCCCGTCCGTAATCTGGCGACCTTGAGCGCCTCAACTGGGAACCTCTTGGCGCATCTGCAGGTGGAGGACCTTGACGTGTGTTCCTTTGCGGCTTTGAGATCTCAAGATCTGGCCGAGAATTAGGCACAGATCAGCGTCTGGTACTGGTAGAGTAAAAGGTAAATACTTACGTATCTTCCTGCCTCGCACCACAGCGCCTTGTTCGGCCTCAAGGGCTCGGTGACAAGAATTAGCAGCGAGGAACTGGATGAAGCCATACGCCTGTTTAATAGATATTTGAGCCAATTTGCCGTATTTATGGAAGATGTGGAATAGATCTCTCTTCGTCACTCTTTCAGTGGGTAAGTTCCCTGCAGCGAGGTGAGTCAGAAATCTTCAGGTGATGGTTTTTCAGGGTGTACTGACCAACAAACAGTCTGGAACCAGGAGGGAACCGGTCCCAGAGACCTTCCGTCACATAGATTCTTTCGTCATGAAGAAATTCGTCGTATTTTTTCTGTACCTCTGGACCCCAAGGAGTATCCTCGTCGGATTTCGAGTGCCGCCCAAGCTGCCTATCAATCCGACCATTCCGTTGGATTATCTGGTCAGAGACCTCTTGCGAATCTGCTGCAGGAGATTGTGATTGTTGGAAACTAGCGACCGGTGGAGGGGGCAAGGAGCTTGTGCCAGACGACGTGCCGGGCGCACCCGCGGCAGCCAATGGAGGTAGTCCCTGGCCTCCATGGAAATTACTTTGCTGGTTAGTATATTGTGCAGCTGCATTGGAGGAACTCTGAGGAATGTTATGATATGAGCGAATATCGTTAGTGGGAGAGTAGTTGGGGTTTATAGAAGGCTTTTCTTGGGGAGGTGGGCGAGGGGGGAGCCCCGAGGGGGTACGATGAGACCTGTCGCTTGGAGTTGGAGGGATATGAGAGTCTTCCGCTGAAAGTGTAGTCACACTGGCCGTCGGGAAGGACGCGGTCGGCGGTGGTCGGGACAGATTATTGAGGAGATTGTCAAAGTCAACTCCACCTTCACCAGAGTTGTTCGACGGATTATCTTCTTGTTCGCGGCTCTCTAGTAGTTGATCCTGCGGCGCTGGGGGGGTTGCCGAACTGGTCACAGCAGTATCTACCTCGCTTGCACCAGAGGCGTCCTGAGGCTGGGTATGCGCGGAGCTGGGTATCTCGGAAGCAGTCTGGGGAGGATCATTGGGAAGGGGGTTTGGCATATGGGTAGCGTCACTATGGTGGTGGTGGTAAGGGTCGGAAGGAGAGGCGGTTAGAGCTGTATTGCTGTTGTTCCCTGCACCCTGGACAGCCGATGTTCCGGCCACAGCAGGCGCATCTTGATTTGACAGGGGATCTGCCTTAGAAGCATCTGAAAAATTTGCATTGTTCCCGTTCAGTGATCCATTGTCCTGCCGAGAGACACCGTGTAGACTACCTGGTTCCTGGCCCTGGGCAAAATCTGGGTTTTCTCCTCCGGTTTCTACCCTCGCGTTATCGGCAGATATTGCATAAGGCATGTAGGACATGCGGCCATCATGATACGTATGCTGGCTCGTTGCGTGCCCGGATTCCGATTTCTCATATGTAGAGGTGTCATTGAAGACAGGATCCATCTGGTTCTGAAGAACTGGGATGTTGGCAGGTTCCGCGACGTGAAGCGGACGTGGGCTTTCTGGGGTCAAGGTCTTTCCTCGGAAGTGAAGAGCTTCATCTGGTGGATGGGTCGTCATCTAGACAGAGGAAGGAAAACTGAAGATTCATCTACAACACGGGGAGATACGAAGGGTCAAGAGTACTCCGTGAGATAGAACAGAAATTTCTGCGTCCTCCTGGCGCGCTGAGCAGCTAGGGCGGGGCTATCATTGAAATGAACCGGGGCCGTTTGGGAAGTCAGGCGGTAACGGACGCAAGACGGAGGGTAGCTGGAAGGCGAAAAAGAACAAGAGAGAGAGAGAGTAGGAAGATTCTGCTAATGGAATCGAGGAAGGAAAGCAGATGGGGAAGATGTGTGTCGAGGAGGAGAAGGAGGATGGAAGATGCTGGAGACGGAGAGCTTCGAATAGTACACAGGAATAATTAATCATGAGGCAAAAAAGGCTTTTTGCCGGGCCGGCCACAACCAGCACTTGGCGAGACCTGGAGGCACTCTAATAGTACTGCTAAGTACTGCTAGTACCTTCAGTAAGGCAGCGTATATTTAGCCGGTACTGTTGAGTACGGTGCTAATCCTGTCCGGGCCTAGTACTTAGAATGCTTAGAAGGCCGTCTACCATTCCACATTCGATGATTGGCCCTCCATACCCACTGCGCATTCAGATGTCGCACGTGACGGTGGCCAGACCAGCCTTCGCTGCTAGTATCTCCGTCCATGTCCGTAGTAGTACTGTTACAACTTACTGCTCCTACGGCACCATGCCACTGTCCCCCACTGCCCTTTACTGAGTCTGAACGCACTGTGGCTGTTATTATCATTGGCCGCAGTCATTATTGTTCAATAGTCTGTTTCTCTGGCCCAGTTTCCTGCAACCATGACAGCATATCTGTTACGTCCTCGTATACCCCGTACCTCGACTGGCCTCGTCTTGGCCAGCAAGGAGGGTCTGTTCGTGAGAGGATTTGCCTCGAAACGGGCATTGACAGAAGAATTCGATGATGAAGAACTGCGAACAGCAAGAGATTGGCTTGTAAACCTCAACGCCAGAACCATTCCACGGCACATCTGCCAGCTCTCCTTCAGCCGGTCTGGTGGACCTGGAGGGCAGAATGTGAACAAGTCAGCCACATCCTTCTGACTCTTCTTTTCTTACCGCCTTTGAAGCTGTTTGCAGGCTCGATTCAAAATTAACAGGCTACTCTCTACAGGGTTAACTCAAAGGCCACGCTCAGAGTGCCGCTGGCTTCCCTCTTGCCTCTCGTCCCACGGGTTATTCATTCCCAGCTGCTGTCTTCCCGATACGCTGCAGACAAGAGCCAAAGTCTAGTCATACAATCAGAGGAGTCACGGAAACAGGCTGCCAATGTAGAATCGTGCTTTGAAAAACTTTATCAGTTGTTGGAAAGCTCCGCAAAGAGTTCTATCCCCGGAGAAACGTCCCAAGAACAAAAGGATCGGGTGCGAAACTTGTACGGCACTTCATCATTCATCTCATTTTGCTTCAGCGGGATTGTTGTCTGACACATCACAGGAGGAAAGCCGAGAATGAAGCAAGAATCAGAAAGAAGAAACTACATAGCAGCAAGAAAAGTAGCCGAAGGAGTAGTAAGTACGACGAATAACATATACTGGGCTAACTACACAAGAAACCGGACTTTTCCCACTGTCTCCGTATCCGAGAAACGCCTTTTGAGTGATAAGATAGATGACTGCTATGGCTGTGCTTGCGCTAGTGTCCGCTCAGCACTGCGAATAGTCGCTACCATGACCTTGTGCAACGCAGGATCTATACCCTCAGTCTTTGCCAATGGTTTCAACCAGTTGATGACCTCCTGCGCAACGCCCGTATCATTTCGGTGGTCTTTTAGGCGTCCAAGCGAGGCACCCAGCGCTCGCGGGAACCCAGGGGAGGTAACTCTCACTCCAGCAGTTGGCAGTCGTATGTAGCATATTAGCGTATGAGAGCTCGAAGGCTTAGTCGCCTGCATCACTTCAACGATATGCTCGAGGATCTTGTGCAGACATGGTGCATCCTCAAACTCTAGGACCATAGAAAAGAACTCGTGACCGAATCGGTCGTCATTATTGAAATGCTTCATGGCGGAATCGAAAATGGCGAGCGGAATCTGTCCGCTAAGGGCAGGAGAAGAACCAAGATTTTGGATCGCTGTTAGGTCCGTTTCGACGTTCTTTTTCTCATTCGGATACACGTCCTCCCCAGTCAACTCCGGAAGCTTAATCACATCTGCATCAGGGTCTTCAAAAGAGCCTTCTGGTTCGTCTGTGGCAGGTTCAATAGTTTTGTCAAGGCCCAGAATCCGCTGTCGAGCAACAAGCTTCGCAACATAGATCAATTCCAGCTTCGCGTAGTCGATCCACAATTTCCTCGAGCTCTTGCAGAATCTTAGACCGCGTTGCATGTAACTTCTCGCCTGCATCATATCTGCATGGTCATCCAGGGCATATTTGGCAGCATATATCCACAGCACTGCACTTGCGGGGTGTATCCGCAGAGCATCCGTGAATATCTGAGTGAGCTTCCTATACGCTTTCTGCTGCCTAGCGTATTCGATGTACTGAACCCATAGATTAATATCCCCGTGGAATTTCCGAGTGGCCCTATCCAAAACGAAGAAAATTCGTCTCTGTCCGGTATATCCAGCAGACCTGATACCCAGTCTTTTCACTCTTTTTCGCCGTAGAGTGTCGAGGTTCATCTCATATTGGGCGTATCGCACGAAGTCGATAGGTTGTGCGCCACGGGCATTGAGTTTGTGTTCAAAGTCCGATCGTTTCTTGATTATCGATGCGATTTCATCCTAGAGACATGAAAAATACCGTAAGCTTTCCCGAATATAAATGCAACTGGTGTCCGGTACGAAGCTACCTTGCTGAAGATCTTTTTCTTCTCGTATTCCTTCAGTTCAGGAACGGACTGTTCCAGGTAGAAGCGGGCCTTGTCTGTGGCATTGGACATGATCACTCGCGGAGTCAGAGGTAATCACGACTCTGACGTTTTCTTCGGAGGAAACAAGGAGCAAAGGACAGGCGATTATCTCGAGAAATCGTTCGCGGGCAGAAAAGTTGCGCATAACTTTTATTGCCCGCTGATGTTCCGAGGCTCCCTAACCATATCTGGACTAGCGCGGCAGGAAACATCTGCCCGCGAACCGTCAACCACCTAAGCTTCTTCCCTCAGGGGCTTTCCTTGATACCCTGGATTCCATTCTTGAGACTCTTGTTTTTCTTTTCTAACACTTTCTCACACTCGTTTATATCCTTTTTTTTAATCTTGTGTGCTATATATCCCGAAGTAGCATTGGGATTGCGTACTTCTTTCTTTTGGTTCCACCATGGCACCCAGATACAAAGATGGGGATGCCGTCGCCATTGTAAGGCTGATAAGGTCCAACTCTTGATGTTGTGGTCACTAAACGTATGGACAGGTGAATGGAAAATGGGTGTCGTGGGCTCATACGTTCTTTGCCTATGCAGCCTTTCTGAGTGCGCTGGTAGTCGGCATGAGCTTGCACTTCAGAAAAATTGTCCAGAATGAACACTATGGCTTCCCGGATGAATGGTTCCCATCGGTATCAGCGACAATCGGTGATCGCTACCCCGAACGTTCTTTCTTTCAAGTTTTCATCGCGATCACTTCTGGTCCTCGATTTGCTCTCGTTTTTCTCTGGTATCTCCTCACTGCGCGTCCCGACTCGAGGCTCCCCAAGTTCGTGGCGGGAACCGGTCTACTTCGAACCTTTATGTGTGGTGGTTGGACATATGTCACGTCAACGGATGATCACGACTGGCACGATATATTTATGATTTCATACCTCGTTGCGACTCTGCCGTGGACTGTTGGGTGTATCGCACTGAGCCCCAACAACCGCCGTGCTGTCAAATACCGCAAGATCATAGCTGGCACTTTTTTCGGTACATTGGTGCCATTGGTCTACTTCTTCATTCAGCACAAGGTGCACAAGATCGCTGGTGGTAAGTACATCGCCATACCGGAGCCTGATACGACGGCTTTCGCTAACGTCGGCTTCCTTTTAGCCTACACCATATACGCCTTCTTTGAATGGTCTCTGGTCCTGACTGATGTGGCCTTCGATGCGGTCACAGCTCTTGATTTTGAGGGATTCGAACTTGTCGTGAGGGATGTTAAGGGAGTCAGCAGAGGGTATGTACAATGGCTTCCGAAGTGATAACAAGAAAATGTACATCGCTATTGTGACTAGATGGTTTTATTGTGAAAAGAGCATTTCTAAGTTCAGATTAATAGGCAGCTAAAGACAACCACCGATGCCATTCTTGAGAAAAAGTTTGTATCACATGGTAGCATGCCCTGCTTTTCATCCCGAAAGGCTAACGACGTAGTTAGGAAGGGCAGCCCCGTCGCGAATACGTTTGGGGAGAGGTTTTTCTGGACAGAGGTCATGGACGCAGCCGCTGATGTCTACAACGCGGTAAGCTTAGGCGCAAATCAATTACTATCTTCAGGCTGACGTACTGTAGTTCGTTTTCTGGTCGATGCTTACTTCCATTTCTCTGCTGATTTGGTGTAAGTAATCCATCAGTTACCAGGATTTGGACATGCGCTGATCTTTGATAGATTTCCCCCTTTGGCATATGGGCATCTCTGGCTACGAAGCAACCATCTTAGTCTGCGTCTCGCCGTTCCTTCTACTAGTTCCCTCTTTGAGGTCTGCAGCGACCAAGAATCTTCGCCTACTCCATCTTCTGTCGCTGTCCGGACTCCTGGCTTACAAAGTTCACGATCCCGTTGGCCGGCTTCTTGTGAACGCTTTCTCTGTTGGCTGGGGTTTCCTTGCATGGTCAGCGACTTTCTACGCGGAGAGAGCGCAGACGACTCGACTAGAGTCTCGTATCACAGCATGGGCAATTGGCTTTATTATGTCTACCGTTGCCAAGTTTGCATTCAGAACGAACAATCCTATTTGGCCCACCATGCATGCAGAGAACGGAGGATGGAATAAACTGGGCCTCTTGCTCGCTGTATTGGCTGTTCTTAGGTCCACGAGAAGCTCAAGAGTCAGTGGAGGGGATCATCTGCCCGCCGGAGGTAAGAATGGCTCGTCCGTCCTGGCTGGAATTAGCCTTGGAGGTCTCATTTTCGCACTGCACTCTCTCCTGTCCGACTCGAGCACTATGATCTCTTGGGTTTGGGAAGGATATCCTGTAAGAGGACCAATTGCTGTGCCCCACGGTGCGCTGACGATTTTCATGATGGGCGCTGGTCTTGTCTATGGCTTGTTCCACCCTGCCGTCGCTAAAAGCTGGACTGCATTTGGAATCGGCTCACTGGGTGCTGCATTCCTCACCTGCAAGAGTCACTGGACGGGATTCTGTGGTGGTCTCACACTTGCCTTTTATCTTTTCGCTGTGACACCCGTATTGTTGTCTTCAGCCGTCCGTCATCCCCCTGGCATTACCTTCGGTATTGGGTCTATCGTATACATTTTCCTGGTCTTGTTCCACGTGTGGGTGGTTGCCTACGCCTTTGTTCCAGGCGGACACCTTGTCAGAGAACACACGGATTGGATTATTATCACCATGATGCTCGCAATCGGAGCCGGAGTCTTCTCTGCCGCAATCTCGAAGCCCCCCCGCTCCAAAGCCAAGCCTATCGTCAATCCTAATGGTAGAAGGCAACGGTCGTATTATGTCTATGTTCTCGCGGCGTTGCAGCTTCTCTCCGTTTCGATAGCGTATCTCCGCTTCCCAACGAACGACTACGCTCCATATCACAAGGATGACAAGGTTGCAACATTCGGAATTTGGACCATCCACTTCGGCCTTGACAATGACATGTGGTCTTCGGAGCTTCGCATGCGTGATGTTATCAAAGAACTCGAGATTGATGTAATCGGTCTCCTGGAGTCGGATAACCAGCGTATCATCATGGGTAATCGGGACGTAACCCAAGTTCTAGCCGACGAGCTTGGCATGTATGCAGATTTCGGCCCTGGCCCTAACAAGCACACATGGGGTGCTGCTTTGCTTTCCAAGTTCCCAATTCTGAACTCCACTCACCATCTTCTTCCGTCTCCTGTTGGTGAATTGGCACCAGCAATCCACGCAACTCTCGATATGTACGGTGAGATGGTTGATGTTGTAGTCTTCCACTCCGGCCAAGAGGAAGATCCTGAAGACCGCCGTCTTCAGTCGGAATACCTGTCTGACTTAATGGGATCTTCTCCACGCCCGCTGGTCTTGATGAGTTACCTGGTCACAAAACCTCTTGAAGGCAATTACAATACCTACGTAAGTGAGCGGAGTGGTATGAAGGATATTGATCCCACCGATTGGGACAGATGGTGCGAGTATATTCTTTACAAGAACCTGCACCGGACTGGATACGCCAGGGTTAGCCGGGACACTATCACAGACACAGAGATCCAGGTGTGTTATGCTTTACCCCCCTCCCCTTTCTCTCCGCCCTTTCGGGATTCTCGGCACAACATCTATTTCCACGAGATCGTTTCTTACTAACTGGATGATCCCAAATAGGTTGGCAAATTCGTTATCGGTGAGCCAGAGCCCGAGGAAGAAATCAGGCTTCCCGAAGAGATGGTACCCCAAGGTCGTCGGTTCCCTGCCATGTTCCGCGGCCAGGGCGTCCGTGGTCACAAATACCACGTCTTTGATGAACCGAGATACTGGCAATAAGTATCCTATGCGTCCATTGCTCTCCTGAACATCTTAGGGCAGTTTTTCGATTGGATTGCTTCTACAATCTACTCTTGCTATTATGAATATGTTGGCATAACTGCTATCATGATCACCTTTTTACATGACCCTCCGCTTAGCAATTTCCCGGGTATTGCCCTACATCTCCAGCGCATTTTCCACAAACTGAATGGATCCCTGCTGAAAGGGAGTTTATTTACCTTCTTCGGTGTATAAAGATATTTCTTTTTTGTTCCGTTATGGCTAGATTTAAAATGGAAGAGTCTGTTCGTTTCAATTCGTCTCTCTTTTACTAACCACACTATACTTTCGCTCAAAGATGCAATTCTTATGCTGGGCATGCATCCATACTTTGCTTCATCTGTCTATTTCTTTCTACCAAAATTATCATTACAAGATCTGGCAGGTTCCTTTTTCTCAATTCGAGAGCCAGCATTTCTGTTCAGTTACCGGGGCGCCCATTGACTGTTCGGAATGGAATTCTTTCCCTTCCGTTCCTTATTTGGCTTCAGAGCACAAAGAATAAGTGCTTGTCCTACGCCTTCATCTGGGATGTCCTATTACGGTAACCACAGTTTTAAGGGATATGGCGCAAAGAAAATGGACTGATAATCTCACTCACTCTTGACCCGCAGGAGGTTGAGGATCTCCGGACGTCTATTGGACTCTTGCACCAAAATACGGACACTGTTTTGAGCCTTCGAACACTGCGTTCCAAATGCATCCGAATGTTTCGGTGTACCTCATGCGCGGTGATTTCTTTGTTTGGCGTCATCACAAATATAGCCAGTGAGTGTCACATCCCCTCTCTGCGCGTTTCAGGAGCTGTAATGCAGGTTTCATCTCTTTCTAATATTTTGCTAAAATTAATCAGGTACAAAATGAAACAAAAAAGCCGTTTATGCTATCCTACCGGATGGTTCAAGGTGATAAAGAAATACCCTCCTATTATAGCTGCTGCACTTTCGTCTTGTCGATGCCATGGCTGCAATCGGAAATATGGACACGATCTTCTCGCCGGAAGAGGATCTCATGGGATATGGAGCTGTTTGCTTCTGATCAACTGAAATAAAAGGCACGGCAACCTGGGACAAGCGAAAAGTCACAATTGAGGAGCGAGTATCGATTTTGTGCCCTCTGCTTGTCTCCCACCTCAAAGACGGCTGCCCGGTCCATTCTAACCATCAAGATTGCTATCTATCTGATAGTTGTGGCATCTCGTGGATTGAGATGATGTCGAGAGTATCGAAGCGACTACGATCTTCTCATCGTTTGACAGAAGAGAGCATTGCGTCCGGTATGGGTCCAGCGCGGAATGGGAGCAGGCCTCCCCATGCCCAAGTCGGCAGTGCTGATTCTGGTTCTGATCCTGATACTTCGAGATTGGTAATGAGACACAAAACGCCCGTTGCCCCGGCTTCAGCTAATGCCGATACTCCGGAACCGGTACCCAAGCGAATGAGGGCTTCTGATAAAGTGGAAGAAGGAACGAGTGCATCATTTCCATTCCAAGGCTCAAGTGGGAGACAAACGGGGTTAGGATTGAGCGTTCCCAGACAAGAATTAGACCGGTTGACTGCCAGATACTCCGCTCCTCTGTCCGGTACTTCTGTGCCTACACCTTTGTTTACCGCGGATCCCTGTTCGAGTTTGGGTTTACGTACGCCTTCAACAATTATTTCTTGGACTCGTACTTCATTTTCTCATTTCCCTCCCCATGGCCCTCTTATGGTTAGATTCCCTCTCTATGGAGGCGGCTCTCAAAGCCAGTCCAGTCCTTCAGCGAATGCTACGTCTTCCAGTACCCCTCCTCCAGGAACAGGTCTTACCGTCACATTCTTGTTCGATGATAATCAAACAAGGACTGCCCATTCAGCCTCAGGAAATCCTTCGTCCAGTGTTCAGAATGCTAGTCAGGGCACTGGAAACCCGCCCAAGAGTGATGACGAACAATCACCTCCGTCTACTCCTATGCTTCCTGTTGGCTCACTGATAACGTTGGGCAGCATTGGAGCCCTTGAAATTGGCTTTGGAGTGGATGCGCCACTGCCGCGTTGGGTGGCTGTTGAGGGTTCTGAAAGTGAAGCTACCACTCGGCAACCAGGCGATTCGAATGATGAACAACAGACCGCGCTGCAATCACAGGATGCACAATCGATTAAACCAGACCCAGTTTCAAGTGATTCTAAGAATGATTCAGGCCCGTCTGGCAGACAAGGTAGCAACCAGCAACCAGGCGGTTCGAAAGATGAGCAGCAACCACAAGCTCAACAGGCACAGTCCAATGGTCCAAACTCAAATACTGGTTCTGATATCAAGAAACTGCCGCCGCAACAGTTAAGATGGTCGTTCGAAGCAGGTCCTCCGGACAGATCGGGAGGATTAACCGAAGACCAGTTGCGTGACTACGCATACGGGGTTCTAGAAGAAGTTCTGTCCCATGTATACACGAGGGAGAGACTCCGGGATTACATCGTCGGAGTTGACAGTTCAGTCCAGAAACTGGCATCACAAGCCGAGGACCCATTACCACCTCCACCACCCGAAACAGACATACAGATCCCCCAGCGAGTCTCCCCAAGGCAGAGTACGATTAATGGGCCGACTGGACAACCCGCACAGAGCCCTAATCCTAACTATGATTTTTCAGACTCCTGTCGACCCCCAGTTGCAGCGCGACCAAATATGTACGCTCCTAACGCTACCCCCATGCATCCTCTGATAGTCAGGCTACTAGAACGGGTGAAAGGAGACCTCTTCAGGCGCCCAGCCCTGGCGACCAATTCGACCGGAACTGAAACTGTATCCGGATCTAGTAGGTCCAAGCAGAGAAAGAATCCTGGTGAGTACAATTATTTCCTGCTCTGCGGAGTGGTAATCCTAGCCATACTCGTCGTGTGCCTCCTTTTGTACTTATTAAAGGTCATCTGAAAGGAACAAGATGGGCAAACGGTTTGTCAACGCTCGTTGAGTTGGGATCTTATTTTCTTATTAGTTTTGCTAACTGTATATTTTTTTTGTCCTTTTCCATAGATACATTGGCCAGGACAACGAAAACAGTGCGAGGGAAAACTACTCGAAAATCTGCTGCTAAGCAATCTACAAAAACCTCGACCAACACAGGAACAAAAACAACAACTGGGGCTAAAACGAGGTCACAGACTAGTGGTGTAACCAAGACGGCAGCGAAAAACACTCCTTCAAGGCTGCGACAAGGGGCAAGTCAACAACTGCTGCAAGTAGGACCACCCGTGTATCGAAAACAGTCTCAACAGGAAGAGGAGCCAAATCAGAAACAAGGAACACACAGGATACAACCTCTGGCGGGTGCTCCTCCGAAACAGCTAGCGGAGATGGCACTTCAAGCGGCACGAGTTCCAAGTCCGCAACAAAACAACCGAAAACCGCGAGAGGAAGTAAACCTACTACTACTACAACTACTAGAGGGAGTAGTAGATCAAGGAGAGTTGCAAAGACACAATCGGCACCAACTTCAACTTCAACAACAGACGGAAGCGGAAGCGGAAGCGGAACTAGGGAACGGGGAGGAAAGAGAAGATTTCGAAAGCGAAGCAGAGGAAAGAAATGAATGAATTGATTCATCGCGAGAAGAAGCATTCCTTCTAAATGGATAAATGGAGTGTCCGTATCCAGTCTGGAACTGGGAAATCGAAACCACCAAATTAACTTAAAAGACTTGTAGCAACGGACTAGACCCTAGGTAACAAGAAATGATTGACAATTTGGCCTTTTATTTCGTGTGTTCCTTGTATTCTGCATTCAGTCCCGGGTATCAATTGCTACATCTACATGTAAATAAATGTATTCAATTTATTATCAACAATCATCTACTCATAGAGCACATATACAGAGCACAACAAATAGGCAGAAAAGACAAGACCAGAAACCAGGAAGTCAGTCAGTCAGTCAGTCAGTCCTGAGACGACAGAGTCAAAATAGAAACGAAAACGAAACCAATCCAATCAGCAGAGTACATTCCAATAAAGAACAGGAAAAAAAATCTGTACGGAGAAAGAAAAGAAAAACGAGTTATATACACCAGATCATCGCTTCTGATTAACAGACTTGCTCCAAAGCCCAGTCACGACTTCCTTTACCCTTTGTTCCTGGGCGCGGATCTGCTCCTGTGTTTGCCCTCGCGCGTCAGCGCGACTATCAATCTCCATTGCATCGGGATATCTACTAGCCTGCGGTTGTGACTGAGCCTGATTAGCATGGTAGTTGTTCGCTGCTGAAGGTTTCGGATCAACGCTCATAACGCCATCCATCATGAGATGGCCACCTTCACGAAGTTTGTTGATGGCACGAACAGTATCGATAGCCTTGTGCAGCGTTCGCCGGGCGTTGAAGTTCTTCTTGACGGTTGGTAGCAGGTCTTCGCCGACGCCGGCTCTGCCCTCGGGATCGGCTGGATCGTAGGGGGGATTGATCCAGGGGTGCTGGAGGGCTTCGTGGGCGGTCATGCGTTCCTTGGGGTCGATGGTGAGACATCGACGAATGAACTCGCGAGCTGTTTCGGAGACACCACGCCAATATTCGGCCGGGGCGAAGGAGTAGTCTGCTGCAAGGATGGCCTGCATCTCTTCCAGGTTGGAGTCGCGGTCGAAGGGCGTATAGCCGCATAGTAGGAAGTAGGTGATGACACCGATGGCCCAAATGTCTCTGCAATAATGAGTGAGAAGGCTGAATTGGTGAGGATGAAGACATGAAGAAGGCTTACACTGGCTTCCCATGTCCACTCTTTTTGAAGATTTCCGGAGCCATGTACCCCGGGGTACCGCAAGTCGTTGTCAAAACGTGGAATTGTTCCTCGTCCATGATCCTCGACAGACCAAAGTCCGCGATCAACAGGTCCGCGTTGTCCTCCGGTGTGCGGAAGAGGAGATTCTCTGGTTTCAAATCACGATGGACAATGCCATGGTCATGCAAGTACGCCACTGCAGAGAGGATCGCACGGATGAGATCCGCGGCGTCAGACTCGTAGTAGCTACCTTTACGGCAGATACGATCGAAGAGCTCTCCACCCAGAGCAAGGTCCGTAACCAGGTACAGGTTATTCATAGTCTCGAAGTAATCGACCAGAGTGAGGATGTTCCGGTGGCCCATGGAGACCCTTTTCAAAATTGCGATTTCATTGCGGACCTATATCGACAGACAACACCCATCAGCATTTGCTCTGCCATTTATCTAGGAGTGTACAGCCAATAATTTTGCCATACCATGTGCTCTCGTCCGGCCATTAGGCGCTTGTTGATGACCTTGGCGGCATAGTATCGGCCCGTCTCGGTATGCACGCATTCCTTGACCACAGAATAGGAGCCTGCTCCCAGTGTCTTCCCAGTCTTGTACCGGCAAGGCTGGATCTTGAGTTTCGCGGGTTGTGAAGCCATTTTCGCGGGGGGAGAGTGCGCGGGTGCGACGGAGAGAAAAGATATGTACTAGCTAGCTATGGACAAGGACAATGGAGGTATGGTAATAATGAGAGCCGCGTCGTCTCGGCAATCGCTAGCGAAAGCTGGGATAATCGATGTACAGAGTGTGCACCTGTTGCCGTGCGGTTCTTGTCAGAAGACGATAACATGACTTGGGGCGCGGCTTGGAATGGACTCACCTGGCGCGATTTCGCGGATAGCGAGGACAATATAGACGTCGCAGACTCGAGCGATAATAGAATAGAGCTAACAACAAAAGATAACTGGGGTAGAGTTGCAGGTAGGAGGCATTCAATGCTGTCAGCTCCTTGCCCGCGTGTCGCGGAAGAGAAAAGCGAGCGAAGAGAGTCGGGATTCTTCCAGATTGACTGCGGGGTCGACGCTGACGGTGGCTAATTCTATACAACACTGTTGCTGGACAAGATTTGCTTCAGCGTGAAGGGAAGAGAGAGTCAAACTCGTGAAGACAGAAGAAGGGAACGGCTATCCATCAAGAGAGCTACCGTGGTTCCAACAGCCTCGAATTCCGGGCCTGGAGATTCTCATATGCTATACTAAACTTATTATTTACATATAGAAATAGGATCCGTGAAAATGACGCCGAAAATAACGGCTACTGGGGCCAGAAACGGCCGCCTTTCCACCCCTAACTCACAGCGCCTGTATAGCACCACTATTCTGCACCTGCCAAGGATTTTTAGTCGCTCCTGATATGCTGTTAGCGCTCGACTTCAACGAGCTGTCCTCCCCGCTTCCACTCACAGCCAAAATGCCGCTGTCATGGAGCTCAATCTAGAAAGCATAGCGAATGTTATTCGGCTATCTGGCTATCGACTAGATTATCAAGCATGGGGAAGGAGGAAAACCAGTACGAAGATCAATGGAGCTATCCTTTACGTGTCACGTGATGTCATAACCAATTAGTTGTTAGTACACGTGAGGTTCTGCCGTCCTAGACCGCCCTCGCTACCTATCTCACGGCACAGGCAGGCCTACCTAGTAATACGACCATACATGCGCCTATCCATTATTAGTTATTATTAGATCACGTGATATTCTGCCGTCTAGGTCCGCCCTCGCAGCCCCTTTGGCACTTTAGCCTATCCAGCTAGTTACCAACCATACATATATATACCTCCATTTATTGTCGGAGGGGGTGTCAAACTCGCTGAGTTGGTTGATCTAGCTAGGGAGGCCCGGAGTCGGGCAAACTATCTCACTCATGCTGACTAATATGGGCTAATCCTAACTAGGAAGGAGCTGAACCATGGGAACCACCAACACCATACATATACCTCCATTTATCACTATACCCCCAACACGTGACACCAACCCATCTGCAACCACGACGACGAAGAAAGTCTGTCTGTCCGCCTGGCTCGAAGCCTCATGATGATAAATAGTGATTCTGCCGCAGTGTCAACGTGGCACTGTTACTTGTGGAGGACAGTATCTGCACTGCGTTTACGCATACCCAGGCCATGTGCTATGAAGAACCGTATATTGGGAAATGGATCATCACTGGAAATGTAGCCATTGCCAAGGCTTATCAGTTGGAGATTTATACATAGTGCCAAATGATAATTGTCACGTCTTTTTCTGGGAAAACGTATCCAACTCCCTCTTCCAATAGACTCGAGTAGATTCCTCACCTATCAACCCTCCCCTCCCCCGATGCAGATTATGAGCTCATTCCGTACCAGTACGTCGAATAGTTAATATGGTCTCATTCGGAGCCCAATCGCTTCTGTGTCGGCGACGAGCCAGTCGGCGACAACATATAGTATGCAAACTCAGCTTCCGTGTTGGAACCATAACATCAAGCTCAGGACAAGCTTCTCTAATTGTCTGGCAATCGCTTTGCCGAGCACATTCCGCAGGGGACCTGCCCTCATGGCTCACATAGAGATCGGCATGATGATCCACCGGAACTCTGCTGCTTTCTCGGGTCTGATAGCTTCAAACAATGCCAGACAACATTGTCAGGCATCTGCCCCCGACTTCAGCAACATTTTGATGAAATGTAAGCTTTCCTCGTGGAGCATCGCAAGGCTAAATGGTGGACTTGGCGGCAGTTTCCATTTACCTGATCAGGATTTTTGAGTAGGTAGGGCAATACTTGGATCTGCGCCGTGGCCCAGCAGAAACTTGACAGTTCTCAATGGTTGTGGCGCTGATAGCAAAGCACCACAAAGTGGCGTACACCTCTCTCCCCTGGGTTGGAAGTTGATATCCGCCCCATTCGATATAAACCAGCGCATGCGTTTTTCATTCCCTTCTTTTGCCGCATATAGAAGCATCCAGTGTATGTCAACCCTGAGGGTGTGATTCAGTCTTGCCGGAGAATAATTGGCCAGCTCCTGAAGTAAATAATCAGCAACAAGGTGATGGCCTTGAGAAGCAGCATTTGCTGCTGGACGATGAAAAAACCGGTCATACGACAGTTGGTTCGCGCCAAGGAAGATTAGCATCTAAACCAAGGCAAAGTGGCCCTGGCGAGCTGCTAAAGCAAGAGGGCTTCGCCCATGAACATCTTTGAAGTTGATATCCACACCATATTCAATGAGCTTCCGCACAAATTCTGCTTGTCCACTGGTCGCTGCATGGCAGATAGGGTGGTCGATCCTTGTATCTACCATTGATCTGGACCGGAGTGGCTTCGTACCGGAAATGGTTCTGCGCATGAGAGCTCGATACTTGGATCTCCAGTGAAGGTCCACTCCTATATCAAGAAATGGTTGAAGCGTGCTGGTAGAGCCTGATTTTGCGGCCCAGACTAATGCAGAGAAACCGCGGCTTTTCAAATTCCACCGGTAGAGGCAGCCGATGAGCTGACGGTAGAGCGATGAACGAGTCCGTAGGAGCGCATTGAGGTCTCTGCATTCCAGTTGAGCCGCGATGAGCAGAAGCAGCTCATAGGGAAGAGACAGAATCAACATGGTGCAGAAAGGGCTTGGAGGTGACTGAGGCTAGGGAGGGAGCGTTATCCTAACTTGGGCCGGACGAGGCCTACCTAGTATTTTTAAAGACAGCCAAAGGGTGAAAACACGCGCGTCAACTTGCTGTGCCACCACTAGTATCTACCTAGGTACCCGTACCGTATCTAACAGTCTAACAATGATGGCAATTAACGATACTTGTAGTCTTAAATCAGTCCGTAACGCCTCTGTTACTCCAACGCCTGTATATCAATGCCTTATATCCCTTCCAGCACCTCGTCAACGACTCCCTCCAGCAGTTTCAAACCGTAGAACTTCGCCACGCTCGCCAGAACACGCAACTTCTTCTCGACCTCCTTCCTGTCCATTGTCTCCACCCAAACACCGCTGCACGAACAGTGCTCCATGAAGTCGCTGACCTTGAGACTTCCGCACTTGGAGCACTTGAGGTCTTGAACTTGCCACATGACTACCAGACATTGGACCTGACCGATCAGGATCTCTTCCTGCGCCAGCCGGTCATACTCGGTATGGCAGAAGGAGCAACGCCAGGGCTTCGCAGTCTTGTTGCCGTCTGATTCGGGGTCTGGGAGGACATCTTCATCCCTGCAGAGATCCAGGTCCCGAATCAAACAGCAGCTGCTGCATGTCAGTTCGGGAAGCTTCAGGCTCCCGCTCGGGTTCTCGAATCGACCTTCTTTGCTGAACTCTCGGACCTCGAAGAGCGCTAGTAATTCGCGCCGGAGAAGCCGCGTCTCGAGAGTTGTCAGCTTTGATAGACTCAGAATCTGCATCAGTAACTTCACAAGTTCCAGTGTTGGATTGCGCTTGTCGTCATTCGGGTCCACCAGTACACCGGGGAGCTCAGGGAAAGTGTAGTCAGATGCCAGCTCCGGGTGCAAGAGCTCGTCACGCTGTCGGCGAATGAGACCCAATATTTGCTTCTTCAGTGGCTTTGAGAACCGATCCGTCAGTATGGACGTGATCTCATCACCATCTGCGTCAGCAGAGCGTCCGATAGGGATCGGTGTCGGTCGAGGGGTGGATGAATCGTCCACCTCCAGTCGTTTGAGACCATGCATCAGCTCGATGTACTCGACAACCCAGTCATGGAAGATGGTCTGCATAGGACCCGGCAGGAACCGGCTTAATTGCCAATGCATAACTGTTTCCAGCTCTTGATTCTCAGACTCGATTACTTCTCGACACCCTTTACCCCCGTAGTTGTACTCATCGTACCATACGAGGTAATCCCAGTACTCCTTGATCTCGAGATCGATAAAATGGAAGGAAGGATTGCCCCGGATCGATTTCAGAACATACTGACTATATGCATAAGCATTGCCAACTTCCGTCTTCGTCGTCTGGAGCAGGAGACGAGTGGGACTTGCGAAGACGACATTTGAACCGACGCGCCGGAACTCAGCCATCAACTGCTGGAACGACTTCTTCGACATCAAACGCACATAATTATGCAGTGCTCGATCATAAAGACAGCAGGTAGGGCTCTCGACCCATCGGATAAGGTGCTGGACCATGATGTCTGCCATACTGTTCCCTTCACAGGCTTCCGTCCACCAATGTTTTACCATCTCGCGCAGAACGTGCGCGCCCGCCGAGGCAAATGCCTTTTCCGAATAAAGCACCCCGGATCCGTCGCCCTCTGCTGACGGTCCAGATGCCAGGAACGAATCACTTCCTTCCAGTTCATTGATGATGGATGAGGTAAGAATGGTGTTGATCGCCAGGTTGCGGACGTCCAACTCAATACAGACGGTGGAATATGCGCCTGGAGTATTGATAGATGGCATATCTACCCTCTCTGTAGCACCTTGAATGTCATCTTTCTCGTATCCTGCATGATCTGGCAGTGGCCCAGAGGACCACCACAGCACAACGTTGTTTTGCTGCAGTCGTCTGGCGTAGGAGATATCAATAAGATATCGGGGGTCGTCACTGTCAAGATTGCATAGTGGCACGTCACCGTATCTTGCTAGCAGGGTCAAATGTTGGATCCACGCGGCCAGATATAAATAGTGAGTGACCAGCCGTTTCGCAATGAAAGACTGCCAACCTAGCGGAGGAAGGTCCATATCAGATACTTCTGGTTTAACAGACAAGATTGGGTACTCCTTCAAGATCGGGATATCGTGGCATAGGCGACCTTTCTGCTGGGATTGCACAACGAGCACTATTGGCTGGCTCTCCTCGCTTCGGAGTTTCTTGAACAGGTCACCAACTTCCAGGTAGGCCTTTCTTCTCGTCGTTACCTGGGTGGTCTTAAAATGAATCTTCTCCTGGTATTGGAACGCATTCTGTGACTGGTCCCCATCTGTAGCTTTCATTTTCCGTGCCAGAAGATCTGAATAGATCTTGTCAACGTTGGGCAGTCCCTGTACTTCCCTCGTGCGGTTCGCAATCACAATATGTGCCTCGTTCTTCGTTGTTGAGAAAATGGCAAATACCTGTCTGTCGCCCGAGACGACATGGTACAGGTAATAATACGCTAAAGGTGAGTCCATCAGATATTTCTGATCGGATGAAGCACGAAGTAAGGTGGAAAGGTCAAATCCTTTCTCCAACCCTTCTCCCAGGACTCCGCATTGCTCTTCATCGAAGGTGCACAGGCTCCCCAGCTTCAACACAGCTCGTTCACTAAGTGGAATGTTCTTTTCATAGACGCCCTCAACGCTAGGGTGTTGCAGAAGACGATCAATATTGCCCGCTTGATTCAGGTATGTTTCCTCGGACAAAGTCATTTTGAACAGATGAACCGACGGGTGTCCATTCGGCAACGTGTAATTGACTTTTTCTACATCACAGTCCGGGACGTCGACATCAGGCAGCGAGTCTCGCTTTAAGTTAATAAAGAGCTGCCGTGGAACCTTGACAGTGAGAGCGTGGACCTTCTGATCGATTAAAACAAAGGCTCGAACGAAGCCAGCCATACCAGTGTCGCATAGCTGCAGGATTTGCCAGGTCTTAACATACAGCAGCTCAGCTTGACTTCGGAAGAAATTGCTCAAGCTGTCGGAAGTGACGTTGGTTCTCTCCCCGAAAAGTCGACGGCGGCGAATTCGAGCTTGTCTCTGGATCTTCCATTTCTGTTTCTGGTATTTAAGGAATCCTACATAATCCTCTGTGATTGAAGGCATTGTCGAAGGAAGACTGGCGAAGGGATCGAGCGATGTCTTAGAAAGTCCCTCGGGGTACTTCCTTTTCTGTGAGACCTTTCCCCCATCGGGAGACGACTTCAGCTTTTCACCCGAGCTCGCTGTCACTTCCTCCAGGTCGCCTGAATGTTGAACACGATGGTCGAGGATATTTGTCGATATATCAGACAGGGGAGGCTTCTCGCCTTTCTCAAACAAATCAGTCATCTTTTTCTGCTTAAACTTGTCATCCTTAAGGTTGATTCGCCGCTGCAGCCAATCCGGATGCGAAACCCTAGGAACCGGATTGCGGATCTTCTGGAGAGCAGCTGGGATTGTAATGAGCTTCTGCACCACGGAGCCCAAGCGTTCCAAATAGTAGTCCCAGTCGATTACACTCCGAGGGTCCATGTCACCAGGATCATCCTTCAGCCATTTCCGTAGGAAGAACCGTTTGACATGCTCCTCGGCTGAAAATATCGTCACGGGAATAGCGCGGTCTGTGACAGGTGTATTTCGTGGCTTTGCAGATATGATGTATTTGCAGTTGAGACCTTTATCCTTGACCATTTGCTCTCCCAAGAACTCCGCCAGACGCCTTGCGGTCGTGATCGACGTAGACTTCTGATTGCCGTATTCTTCAAGAGTCTTGGTCATACTCCTATTCTCAGAAATGAGGTCGATGAGTTCCTCATCTGCAAGCGTCGACCCGTGCTCGTAGAGTACGTCTAACCACCTATCAGCCACGCGGGCCACGGCAGCATACGTCTCTGGAAGTGTGGTCCCTTCCAAGAAGAACCGAAAGATTTGCGTTTGGAAGATTTTAATGAGCTTCAGTTCTCCTCTCCGTTTCACTTCGAATCCTTTCAGTTCCGCCAGAGACCCGTCATGGTTGAAAACGGCATAACGCTTCTTCAGGTTCTTGTTTTCTTCCTTCGAAGTAGGTAAAATCATTGCCCTGTACGGTCCATCGACTTCAAAGAAAATAGAGTTATCGCTGCGTGTTTCATATTTGAATGTCGCGGGATCGATGAGTGTTTGGTACTGATGGTTCGTGAATCTCCCATGAACGAGATGGTTCAACATGACACAGGGGTATGAAACTCCTAATTTCTTGCCATTCTTCAGGGTAAACGAGAAGTTCTCGGGAAACGATCCAGGAAGCATACACCAAATACCATCAGTATCAAGCTCCAGAGGTCGGCCGATCCGTTCAACGAGCTCCCGGGCCATCTGAATGATGTGAGCACCAGTAAGACAAGTCACTCCAGCCATCTCCATCGAATACCACCGAGAACCCTTTCTCATCACATAGCCATAGAAACTGTTCAAAATGACCTTGTGAGCAAGCTGTAGGGAATCGAAGAGAACGATCATCTTTTTCGCTTCCTCAATTTCTGAGGAAGAAGCACCTCCAGACTTAAGGCTCTCCGTTTTGTTCTTCCACACCTTCTGCTTTCCCTTGAATTCGTATCTCCGGTCTCGGAAGCTGCGGACTGTGTCCACGTAGAAGGGGTTTTCGCGTTGACAGATAATTGCCTCTCGCTCTATCGTCTTGCTGTCATGAATTTTATGGTAAATCTTTTTGCTGTAGTCCTGAAGCCGCTTCTTCACAACAGAGGCTTGCTCCTCGATACTCAACTCCTCAAATGTCCTCATAGGAGCATTCCTGGTTCTCCCAGGGAATTTCTCGTTTGAAACTGCATGCCGGATCATGTTATATTCGTCACGTTTGGCTGGAAGAAACTCGCCTCGCCATGCCCACGGCAATCGTCTATCACACTTCTTACCAGGCCGATTAAAGTCGCAAGCAGCACAGTCGGATTCCTGAATCATTGAATCTGGTTGCAGCCGATTTGTAATCATAATATTGGGATACATGGCAGCAACATCCAAATGATATATGAAGGGCACCTCGTCTCTGTGTGGGTTGTTCTTCAAGTCGAGCAATCGCTCTGCGATCTGGGCTCTTACTTCGTCGTAGTTTACCACATCTTCGAGAGACTTTTTCTCTTCCACTTCGATGCTGAACTTCAAAGCATGGTCAAGGTCATTTAGAAGCTGGTCAATAGCTGTGGGATCAATAGTGAAAGTGTAGGGAATGTCGCTCCTAAATACACCGGCCTCTATACTTTCGACGTGACCACCAACATAGGTCTCTGATTCAAGCAAATGGCCTTCGTAGAACGACTCTGGAGGATCTTTGTGTTTGTTCGGTAGTATAATTTCGTGCTTATAGGCCTGCACCATAAGCAACAGTTCACAGAGAGTACCCGTTCCTTTACGTAGTGTATCGTCGGGGTTTATAGGAAGAATTGTGCAGAGCGAAAATATGAATGGGTGCACATATTTCATATATAGGTAATATGTAGCGACAGCATCGGAAACTGAATATTCAGCCAGTGTCTGTGGACGCTCGCTCGCATATGGTGTCATCAATTCAGGATCGAGTTCATCGGGGTCATAGCCAAGCTTCGCAACTGTGACAGCTTTCAAGCCACGACTTCCTTGAGGGAGATAACTGTCACGATTGACCCAGGCAAAGCAGTCCATGTGTACACAGTGATCGCTCTGATAGATGTCTTCGCTATTCTTCCGAAATCCAATTTCTGTATACATATCAATTCCCAAGACACTTGCTCTGGCTTCAACAAATGGCCAATCGAAAAAGTCACCGTTGTATGTGGCAATAACCGTTGGTTTTGCTTCTTTAATATGGCCAAAGAACCGTTCAAGAACGCTTCTCTCATCTGGCTCATTGAAGATCACAAACGGCCCACTGTATTCTGGTTTTGGTGTGTACTCGAAATCCTCGATATCCTCAGAGACTATTTCCCGGTTTGTGATTAAAAACCCTTGACCGTCAATCATGTAAGATATCATCATGATTTGGTCAGTCACAGAATCCGGGAATTTAAGAGGTAACTTTGTTGTCTCAATATCGAAGGCGAGGATGACGGGATCAGCTCGCTGAAGTCGCTCTTCCAAGCATGTCAAGGAAATAACGCCGTGCTTCGCTTCTACAGTGTACCATTTCCCTATACGAATATCTGCGACATATGAGATGGAGAAGCCTCTAAGTAAAGAATGGATACACAGACCTTTGTCAATTGCAACTCTAACATGGTAAGGAACATCGTATTCTCGAATATCAATAATAAAATCGCTTGCATGCAAGTTCCCATTAGGTCGTGTCTCATAAATTAATTCGTCATCAAAAAGATCGAAACCAGCATTTGCACTTTGCAAAACGATCAGCATTGTTCTTCTGTGAAAGGTATGGTCAAGTCAAACCTGGCAATTTCAGTATATGCATCCATGGCACTCATATTCTTCTTATTCTTTTCTGCAAGCGGTAATATAGTTTTCCGCACTTCCAGCAACGTGCTTACATTCGGAAAACTCAGTTCAAGGAACTGTCTTCGATATCCAAGCAGGTGGTTGGGCATCTGGAGATCCTCTTTCTCAACGCGCCTGATATTCTTTATCAATCCATCAAACATCCTCCTCGACCACTCTTCGACCTCTGCCTCATGACCAATTTTAACGGCGATGAGAAAATAAGGGTCGTACTCGACAGTGGCCTTGAAACTCCCTCCATCATCTTCCAGAAAATAATAATCCACGCCCGCACGACCTCCTGGAATATTCGGGTCCTTTATCGACGTGCTATGCATATTTATAAGCCAGCCGACACGTTTCTCGCCGGAGTCAAACCGCGGAAAGCCCAGGCTCTCATCGATGCCGTCTGCAAGTCGGATTGCTTCGAATTTCTCATCTTGGGAGGTAGCTTCCGTCGAACGAAGTGAGGCAAATTCAACCGCTTTTGTCCGCTTTGCCTGAAATTTCGCAGTGCTTGATCTAAATTTGTTCCCATACTTGCTAGGCTTTCGTGAAGGCATTGTTGCGCGGGCCAGGGAATGACCAAGAGAGCGCGAACGGAGAGGGACTCGTGAAACACAGAGCGTTTAGCCGCGATGTTTGGGGCAAATGTGAAGCATGCTTATCGCCTAAAAATCGATGAATGAAAGAATAGCTAAGAGGTGCAAAGTGGGTTCAATTGGTAGCATATGGAGCATCTAGGATTCTGCACGACGCGTTCGCGTATGCGGAACGAAATGCGCGTAGATCGATTTAACCGTTTTTGGAAATTGGATAAACTATACTAATCGGTACTAGTACATTCTGTCAGGAATATAGATTTTCCTGCCTAGCTCTGCCGATTCGGGAAGTATCAAGACCGATGGAGCCGAGCTTCAGAAATTCAATTCAGACGCTGCCCTTCTTCTTCGCTCTCTGTTGCGCACACACATATATACCATAATGACAGAAGACCCACGAGAGCCAGATAGGCTGGAGACGAAACCAATTGAGCAACCTAGCGGACAACAAGAAGATTCCACGCCGCAACGGAAGAAGCCCAAACATGAATTCCCCAAGTCACAAGTTGGAAAATTATGGGATGCATTCGGGAGCCCAGAAGAACCGGCGAATATCCTACCGCAAGCGAAATATAGCAACTCGGCGGAATTGAATAAGCAACACGATTTGTCGATAAAGGAAATCGTAAAGTCAGGGAATGGGATTAGCGATATCAAGTCGTTCTACAAAGCGCCCTGCGCGCGGGATTCATTAATGCTAGGAATGGGGGCTGGATTTGGAATTGGCGGAGTGCGCGCTGTTATCGGAGGTATATTATTCCCCCATCATCCATAGTTCTGGGAATCCTTGACCTGGGAGAACTTATATCCTGATTATTATTCCCGCAGGTCTGCGCGCGGTATGGCCTGCATGCAGCTGGGCAGTCTACTCATTCGCGGCCACTTGCATTATTTCATTCGAACTTTGCCAACGACGCCGCCGTGAGGAGCTGGATGGCATGAAACAAGCCGTCGAAATGATGCGGGAAATTCATCTCAAGAGACAACGGGAGAAGGAACAGAAGGGCGAGGAGGTCGCGGCTATGCATGCGGAGGAAGAGAAGAAGCGTAAAAGCTGGACCAACCCGTCAAACTATAAGTTCTGGTAGCATTTTGTGGCTTTTCATGCGGTGTCTTGGAGTTAATTGGGACAAGTCTCGCTTTACAGGGTATTGCCAGGATGAGCTTGATGTGTGTATATTTAAATGCATGGGCAAAAACTTCTTTTCCAACTTGTGGAATATCTGAACTTATGCTCAATCTTTAGCAGTGACTATATATGTTTATCACTTCTGGGATCTTGCCGTTGTTGGAAAAGGCAAAGGAATGAAAGAACCCAAATTATCTTAAACAACTAAATAGAAAACTTCAATTGGATAATTTACAAATACCCAGCCCATCAAGTCATGAAGGCAAAAGCAACAGAATGTCGAACTAGACCAACCGAACAACGCCGCGACAAAGACTCCCACCTGTCCCAAAAACCGGGTGCAATTAGGCCTTTGCCTTCTTTTTGGACGGCTCAGCGTCAGCATCACGCTTGCGCTTCTTCTTGTCGGATTCACCCTCGCCAACATCCGACTTTCTCTTCTTCTTTTTCTCTTCCTTGTCGCCCTTCTCCTTCTTTTCCTTCTTCTCCTTCTTCTCCTTCTTGTCCTTCTTCTCCTTCTTGTCCTTCTTCTCTTTCTTTTCCTTCTTGCTTGTCTCCTCCTCGCTGGCGTCGGCCTCCTCCATCTCTACATCGCTCTGAGCATCGTCAACATCCAAATCAGCGAGAAGGGAATCCATTGCATTTCTCTGCAAACAATTAGTATTTATTCAATATGTGGATTATGTCGTATCGAAACTAATCTAGACGTACCATGGCGACTTCATTCTTAGTAGGCGCTGCGCCCGAAGCATAAAACTCCAGACGCTCCTCAACTTGCTGCTTCAAAACTTCACCAAACTTCGTTGTCGGAGTCTCAGAGAAGTTATCAATCCTGGATGCGATAGAGCACTTGTTGGCTAGGAACCGTGAGATTCTGCCCTTGTTCTTGGGACCAGCTCTTCCAATGAAAGAAGAGTGATACAGAAGTCCATATTTCGGGGTGTTCCCCTTGGTCTTCAAAGCTCTGAAAAGTGCCTTCTCAGCACCCAAAATTTGAACGGTCGATGCAGGATATTTGGAGAGATTCGTCAAGCTTCCGGCATGCGAAATGAGGCGAGCTCCAACAATCTCGCCAATCAGTGCGGCAAGGTTAGGTGCCACAACGCTCATCTTAGATACCAAATAGGAATGGAGAGACTTGCGATATTTGGAGAGGCTGACTACTCGCTGGGCGAAAGCGATGACGTTCTCCATGTCGGTCTCCGAAATGTCTTGACCCATGCTATGCTTAGCAGCATCAATGATACCTTGGGCAACAGCTTCATCATCTTCCACGAGTGCGGCAAGATCATGTAGGCTCTCATCGGTCAAGCTCTTCTTATCCTTGACCAACAAGGCCACTTGGGCGTAGCGTTGATTATCCGAAACAATCTTGATGAGCTCAGGGAAATGCCATGAGTACCATTCCCTCACTCTCATTGAGAACGTATTAATAGCCTTATCAAGCTGGTCGAGAATAGCAATAGCCTGAATGATATGGTTGTCGTCACGTTGCACAGAGAACTTGACCTTGGCTCGCGAATAGGCATGACCAAGACCGAGCTGGGCAGTGTCCATGTCTCCCTCTCGGAGTTGTTTCAACAGCTTGGTCGCATGGAGACGGACACCACGAAGCATATCTTGAACGACTTCACTCGTATCGCCAGTTTCACAGTCCACGAAAGAGAAGGCTGATTTAATACTTGTGGCGAGGGCCTTGTCGCTGACTCCCAGGACGACCTTCTTCTTCTTGCTAGTCTTCGGAAGGTTTAGATCGAGAAAAGAAACAAGAGTCTCAGACGCAACTCCTTCAGAGACATCGTTGATTTCGCTCAGAGCCTGCTTGTTGTTTCTGTTGTTATCCAATTAGCAAACTGCAATAACCACACTGGGGCTTAAAAGCATACTCGAAAGGCAGAAAACTAGAGAGTTCGACCATCTTGCCGAACTTTGCAAGATCATTAACGCCATCCTGAACTTCCTTCAGGCGATTGCCAGCCGTATCTGGCTGGTGAACTACTTTAAAGATCGAGTAGCCAACGGGGCTCTCGAACAAGAGGAAGTCGGCCATGATTAAAAAAAGAAGACTGCGGCGCCAATAACTTCCAACGAAAAATGAAGTGTTTTAGATGCGAGCGACAAAGCCCGCTATTCCAGCTGCGAGATATGCGACTGCGCGACTCGCGTGAAGTTCAACGGCTGGTGGAGGAAGACGTGAAGAGTTCTCGACATCGAAACTCTTTTTTTTCTGCAGCGCCAAGAACAATTTTGTGCGTTTTCTGCCACAATCAGTTGCTCACCGCCTTCGTCGGGGACGCTACTAGCTTCTTCCAGGATCTCTTTTCGAATTGAGGTTTCGCCAGCAAGACCATCAGTTTCACAGTTGTCTCCGGGTTCTTTTATTTTCTAATTCTATTTGCTTGACTTGCAGAGATGTCTGCGACACAGCTACTCAACCCAAAGGCTGAGTCCAGGGTATGATGCCCCGCCATTGTGGTAGCCCCTCGGCGCCTGTACGCACACTGACAATTCTATAGCGGAGAGCAGAAGCTCTCAAGGTGAATATCAGCGCCGGAGAGGGCCTTCAGGATGTGTTGAAATCTAATTTGGGGCCTTCGGGCACCCTGAAGATGTACGTATCCACGCGATACTCCTATGACCGTACTGTGAACTAACCAGGATAAATACTCAGGTTGGTTGATGGAGCAGGTGGAGTATGAGCTTCCCCTTTTGAATGCTCAATATACATCTTTGCCTTTCTAACGTTGATTGCAATAGATCAAATTGACTAAAGATGGAAACGTGTTGTTGCGAGAAATGGTTAGTATATTCTCCACGGGAAACCATTCGGTCAAGGGCTAATTTTTATAGCAAATTCAAAATCCGACGGCCGTAAGCCAACCTCCCTACGAAGACGTTGACCAGTTGCTAATTATCTGGAAAGGTCATGATCGCGCGCGCTGCAACTGCGCAAGATGATATTACTGGTGATGGAACAACGTCAGTTGTTCTGCTCGTCGGAGAGTTGTTGAAGCAGGCAGACCGATATATTTCTGAGGGGCTGCACCCCCGAGTCATAACGGATGGCTACGAAATTGCAAAGAATGAAGCACTGAAGGTTCATATTCAGTTTTTTCTTATTCCATCCGTGAGAGTTGCAGAAGTGCGGGGCTAAAATTCCTTTCTCTACAGTTCCTTGACCAGTTCAAGATCACACGCAAGACCGACCGCGAGTTGTTGCTTTCTGTCGCTCGTACCTCTCTGTCTACAAAGCTGAATAGTGCTCTCGCGGAGAAACTCACCCCGGACATTGTCGATGCCGTCCTTGCTATTCACAGACCTCCCACTAAGCCTGATCTGCACATGATTGAGATCATGACGATGCAACACCGAGCAGCATCTGATACACAGCTTATCCGTGGCCTTGCCCTGGATCATGGAGCTAGACATCCCGACATGCCGAAGCGAGTTGAAAATGCCTTCATTCTGACCTTGAATGTCAGTCTCGAATACGAAAAGTCGGAGATTAACTCAGGATTCTATTATTCCAGCGCCGAGCAGAGAGATAAGCTAGTTGAGAGCGAGCGCAGATTTGTGGATTCTAAGCTGCAAAAAATTGTGGAGCTCAAGAAGCAAGTCTGCGGGGACGACCCAAAGAAAGGTTTCGTTGTCATTAACCAGAAGGGTATTGATCCTCTAAGCTTGGACGTTCTCATTAAGAACGGCATATTTGCTCTCCGGAGGGCCAAGCGTAGGAACATGGAGCGTTTGCAGTTAGTTTGCGGTGGTGTTGCCCAGAACAGCGTGGACGATCTCACACCCGATGTTCTTGGGTGGGCTGGTCTTGTATATGAACATCAACTCGGTGAGGAGAAGTACACATTTGTGGAGGAGGTCAAGGATCCCAAGTCTGTCACAATCCTGATCAAGGGGCCTAACGGACACACAATCACGCAAGTCAAAGATGCAGTCCGTGACGGTCTGCGTTCCGTGTACAACACCATTGTCGACAGCTGTGTCGTGCCTGGAGCCGGAGCATTCCAAGTTAGCTGCGCTGATTATCTTGAGTCGAAAGTCTCCAAGACAGTCAAGGGAAAAGCTAAATGGGGTGTTAAAGCTTTCGCTGAAGCACTCCTTGTCATCCCGAAGACTCTCGCTGCCAACTCAGGCCACGACATTCAGGATTCCCTTGCTGCTTTGGAGTATGAGCGTTCGCAAGGAAACGTCGTTGGTTTGGACTTGGCGACAGGAGAACCCATGGACCCTGTCCAGGAAGGTGTCTTCGATTCCTTCCGCGTCCTACGGAATTGCATCGCTTCCAGCAGCGGGATCGCGTCGAATCTGCTCCTGTGCGATGAGTTACTGAAGGCCAGGCAAATGGGTAGACAGGGTGGACCTGGCGGTATGGAACAGTAATTGAACATTCTACTAGTCGTGGGAATATGGAGTTCGTTTAAAAAACCGTGTTTCAAATGTGTTCGGTAACGATTGCCTCCCGCATGGTGTCTCATGGGATATAAAAGAATATCACTTTTTAACATCTAATCTAGATAACGTTTCTGTTATTCTATGAATATAGTAGTGTTGTACTGAGTAGAAGCAATTCAACTGCCATAGGCCGCTCCGTACTGCGCTTCTAAGTTCGAAGTAGGTGCTCCATAGATTTCCAACCCGGAGGCTGAAGGGGTTGAAAGGCCGAGGCAATAAAACAAGGGAACAGCCGCTTCGTGGAAACCGAAATAATCTTGCACATGTAATAATTTTCAATAGGCATCTAGATAATATGTAAGCACTGGATTTTGCCATCCTGTATTAACAAAATGAATCCTTTCGACCCTGTTGAGGTCCTGCCCCTTGAATCTGCTCTACCAGAGGGTAATGTAACAGCCAGAACTCCATGATACAAAAAAGGCGTCAAAAATTTCACAGACTTTTCAAGTAAATTTCACGGAATTAGCCCCAGATGTCAGATGTCAAATCATGGACCTTCATGCAGACTCTTTGGAGCCCGCTTGCCTAGAAAACCATATTCTCTCACAGGGTCTTGCAGAGCAACCTGGTGGACCTTAGTCCATTCCAACACGGTTGACTTGCGTATTTTCACGGTCTGGACTTCATGGTCAGCCCCAGTGTTGGTATCTGGGGAATGCGGTTGGTGTGTTTTCCGCTTTTTTAGCGACTTCTCCGGTTCGACAACCCCCATGCTCTTCAAAGCAGTGATTATATCTTCCGCCAGCATCCCCACCGCCAGTCCCATTTCTCGAACTGTCATACTCTCAGTGCTATGCCTTCTTTTGGAGCCTTCGGGAGTGGTGGTCGTGAGGGATGTAATGTCTTGTTGCTGTTGCTGCGTTTCTTCTGAATCCTGCCTTTGCGAGCCTAGCAATATATATCTTGCCACACGCTCTTCCCAGAATCGAGAATAGCTTCTCCAGCCCATTTCGCTCAGCGGTCTTTCTGGGCTGCCGATCAATCCTCCGTCCCCTTCCCATCCGCTTAGCTTGTAACTTACCCCCATCAGCAATTTCCCCAATTGTTTGTGCTGGTAGGGAGGAAATATAAGAATGCAGGCCAGATTATTAGCATCCCAGGACATCTTCTCTTTCGAAAAATATCCCAGAATGCGACAGTCCTGGTTTTGAGTGTCATTCGGGTCGTTAAACGTCAGGAGGTAGAAGAGGAAGGACGCAACATCGAAGAAGACGGACTTATGGTCGAGGAAGAGTTTCGCGAAGAGAGACAGGTTCTGCGCAAAGAGCTTATGTTCCTCTCCATCAACCTCCCAAATTGAGTATCCGCTATGTTCGTAGACCTTGGTACCAGGAGGTGAGGCTTTGTTGTCGCAAACACGCGTATGCTTCACGTAGGCATCCACATCGCATGAATACCGAAAGCACCAGCGACAGACGTAAAGACGATCCGTATCTCTCGCCACGAGATCTTCCGGATAAATAGACTGGTACCACGTTTTGAAGAGTAAATCGCCTAGAACAACATTCTTCACTTTGCTGCCGGTCGGGGATTTCGAGTGATTGAGGGGTTTCCCGGGAGCCATTGCAGTTGAAATAGATGGGTTTTTTCGAGATCAATCGGTAAGGCAGTGTTTATAAAAGTTTTCCCCTAGGGTGCGCGCTTGTTGTTCCAATGAAAAGGCCATCGGCCTTGCTATGATTTGAGGCCTGTCTTGTGCAGGGACGGCTGGTGGTCCTTGAGGACTCACCACATCAGCTAGGGAAATAGGACAAGTGAAGCAGCATATCACTATTCCTTGCGGACTTCAGACTCGTAGGATTAAGCGACAGACGATAGAAACGAGCGGAGGCTGATAGTAACCAGATGAATCATTGCGAGAATCTGGGGAATATTTTTCCAGGGCGCGACCGTCGGCAATGGAAGCGCGGGGTGCAGAGAGCCGCTGACACCGACTTCCATCGCCATCGCCATCGCATCTCTCCACAGCTTTTATCCTGTTGCCTGGACTCCTGTCTGGTACCACGTTGGATGATTTAATAGTTGTTTTCAGAAGACTGTTTTTCTCTGGTTTTGTCGGTATCCCTCGGTCCTGTTTTTCTGCGCAGCTGATGGGACCTCTCTCATCATTTCATCAGCTTCAGTTTGTAGGCATCCGCATTACGTCGAGCCCGCTCAATCCGCCGCTCAGAACTGTCTCTTGTACTTCTTAATAATCGTCCTTGCCATTATATATCTGTCTTATTTCAATGCTCTCATTCTCTAATACGGATCTTATTTGATCGTCTTGCTGCAGTGGTTGAATTAGTCACTTTCCTGCTTGCTCCTCGGCGGACAGCCTATATATCGGAGCCCTCTCCTTTGTCATTTCGTCTAGGGCACCATGTCATCGAGTTCATTAAAGCAGTTTCGAATAAGGGATCTTCACGATGGGTCATCGCAGCAACAACAAAGCAGCCGTGGAGGTGACCAAGCGCAGGACATCGTTGACACTGCAGAACGTCACGACATATCGGACTTGAGCAGTCGCCATGCGGTTGTCCAAGTCTCGGAATCTGACTACGATGATATAGCTTCAAATCACCCCCGTGCGTTACTGACCTATATCGACGAGGAAGATGATGGTGAAGTTATCACTGTGAGTCCGCCGTGAGAACCTAGTCTTCTCCTTTCCCAGTGAACGCTAACAGACCTCCTCTAGGTTGGATCTTCCATCGAGCTTTCGCAGCGGCTTTCAGAACCTATAGATTTAAAATCGCAACTGGAACAGAATAATTACAATCACCCAATGCATATATTTGACATCCGTCGGTCGAATTCCGTGACTGAACTCTGGAAGAGATACCAATACCAGCCTGAAACTGTGATATATCCTGGATCCGACGGTGAAGTAAAAGAGGCTTCATCTAATTCCGAAAGGCTCATTTCTGACCATGCTCAACCCGATGGCTCGCAGTCGCTCCTTGAAGCGTTTGAGGCCGAAATGGCAAAGATCATGGAAGCTTCGGAGCGACAGAAAAAGATGCCGGTTCAACCAGATGAACCGTCCTCTTCTGGGGTAGGGCCTGGGATAACAACAGACTCCGACAAGACTCCAAACCCAGCAGATATATTTGCGCACACCTTGCAAAGTGTGATGGAAGGAGCTGGATTAATTTACTCTGAACTGGGATCAAAGATACCCGAATTGGACCAGCGGCTGCACGATGCTCAGCGAGTTGTCCCTGAACACGTTGGGACAGGCCTTCAGGTTGCTTTCTCAGCCCTTGAATCTCAGGCGAAGAATTTCGCTAGCGCTCTCAACAACGCATCTGCGGCTCTGGGACAAAGGGCAGCGGAGCGAGACTCGAGAGGGGACAACCCTACCGCAGAGGACTCCGTAGATGGTTTGAGAAATATGGCTTCGGAGATTGGTCAAATGGGTCGAACTCTATTTGACGCATTTAGTGCTGGATTTAGACAGGACACAGCGACTCATCGAGATCAGAATGACAAGGAGGAAGACGTTCCTAATGCATCTACGTCTGAGAAAGAGGAAGAATATGGTACTGGCGACGAACATCCAGCAGACTGCACGGTTTCCGGCGTGGAATCCTCCCGGCCCCCTAACGATTCACCTGAGAACGAGCAGGAGACACCAAATCGCAGAATTGACAATTCACCTACCGAGCCTTTCGAAGGTATATCTGTTGATTTTTCTAAACCGGCTGGACCCTCTTCAAACCGGGACGAGAAGACACGGCATTTTGACTCTACTCCGCTTCGCCATCATCCTCTACGGGCGTCCCGCCGTTTTATGCCGCATCGCCATCCTGCCCATCACAATCCTATTCATTTGCCTCCTCATCCACCAGTATCGCATCCTTTCCGGTCAAATCCAATTCCAACACCCCCACCATTTTGGAAACCCCCCCATAATTTCCCTTCACCAGTCCCTTTCCATCCTCTAACCCCCTCTATAGCAACTGGGCACCATTGGCAGGCGGGACATCCCTTCTCGACCCCGGCATATCGCGATGCCAAGGAAAATAGCAGTGAGATACCAAAAGGCAACCAGGCTCCCCAGGATGCTGTGGAATTAGACCAACCTGTTGACAGAACTCTTTTTATCGGCAATGTTGGCTTCAACGTTACAGAACGGATGGTTCGAGATGTCTTTGCCTCAAAGGGCTTCCTTGTCAATGTGGATTTACCGTTAGATCTTGAAACCGGAAGACATGCTGGTTTCGGCTACTTGCATTTTGCTTCGGTCTATGCCGCGAAGGCGGCCTTGGAAGCCTTTCAAGGTGTTCATATTGATGGACACGCCATCAATCTTGAGTTCAGCGACCGTTCGCCTATCAGCAGAATAACAACCTCACAAGATGCTACAGATGATGCAAAATCCCCCACTCCGAATATGCAGACATCATCGAATCGACGAGACCCAGTTGTCAATTCCCGAGAACCCAAACTAGTATGGCGCCAGCAGTTTACAGACATCCATGGTACCATGCAAGAGCCTCAGGATTTGAAAGCGATATTCAATGGAGAGTCATCTTCAAAGAGCGACATGGATTTGGCCCAGGAAAGTGGTTCTACTACGGACGCTGTCGACCCCTCGTCTTCAAGTCAAAGCAAATCTCCTACGATCTTAGATGAAGGGGACGAAGATCCCGAGTTCTCTGCGCGATACCCTTCCCTTGTGCCCGAAGCAGGCAAAAAGCCGCGAAAGACCGGTGTTCCCGATCGTCTTCCACATCTAAGCCCGGAGCTGGAAATGAAACGATTCCCGCCAGTCTCTCAATTTGAGGCACACCTTTTGGCTAACCAGCGCGAGGCCTCTCGCGCCACATCTTCCAATGCTTCAAGTCACAGACCACAGCCGACGTCGAAGACAGATTCCACTGAAGCACGTAAATCGAGCACCTCTCAAGAGGAACACAGTGTTCGTGGTGAACGCCCAACGTCTTTTGCTGAAAATCGCCGAGTCTTCGAACAGGAGTTGCCACGCTATCAACGGCCTATTGGAACCCATCTTCGCCGCTCAAATACCACGATACACACGAATCCGTCGGCCAGACTGTCTGCCCCCTTTGACCCGTTTTCTCCTAGCGATTCCCAAACTGCATACCGAACACTGAGGCGGCGGGCGACCGAACATCACGCCCTTCGTTCTGCTGCCCACAACGGCTGGCGAGGATTCCGCCATTGTGAAACTGGTGGTCAGGATGCAAATAGTACGGAAGAACAATGGAGATCCGTTTCTACTGACCAGCAAAGTCCTTCAGTGGAACTGCCTGTTAGAAACGCTCCTTTAGTTGATTCGAATGACACCGTTCATGCGGACCCAAAGCAGCAAGCCATCATTAACAACTGTGTAGCTACCCTCCTATCACTGGGATACGGAAGTCCACAGGATGGCGGACGTCAGAGGATAGCTGTGTACGCTGCAGCAGCGAACGGTAAGGTGTTAGATGCTATTGACATGATCGAAGAAGAAAGGAAAGCATATGAGCAGAGGGAATAGATGACAGCCGACATTGAGTGATGCATATCTTCTCTACGTTTCAGTTCAATCACATTTCTTTCCTGGTCTGGAATTTCATCGAATGTTGTCCTCCCTGTTGAACCTCTACTTCTCCCCTCCTACAACTCAGAATGGAATGGGAAGTGTCTGGTAGCATGTCTAGTAGTTTATTGCAGCATGTCTCTCATGGAGTTTAGTGAATATTATGTTCTTCATGTTGGATTGGTCGCACTGTAGCTCTATCTCATTGCACATCGATAGGACTCATGTTGTACCGTTTTCCTTTTTAGGCTTAGCGCAGATTGCCCAGATGTTCTTCCGCTCACGGCGACAGTCCAGGAAATCCAGCAGCATAATACCACCCAGCAACAACATCCCCTTTAGTTTCAATTCTTTCGAGAAGCGATGCAGGTATGGCGGCGGGGTTTTGCCACGTCCGCTGCAAGACTTGGTGTTAAACCCACTGTCGTCACACAGCCCAGAACCCTCCGATGTTCACAGGTCCTCCAGGCCACCCGGAAAGACGGCGGCAGCAGTCTCGAGGAGCAGGAGCTTAAGCTTCAGGGGTTCATTCGGTCTGTTAGGAAACATAAGCGGTTTGCGTTTGCAGAAATATCAGATGGATCAACGGTAGTGCCATTGCAAGCTATTTTGACCCCGTCACAGGCGGCTGAGTATGTTGTCTCCAACTTGGCGGTTGGCTGTACATTTTTGGTTCGAATAATCCTGACTGGTTATTATATTCTAGGCTATCTACCGGAACGGCCGTTGAAGTGCGCGGAGTATGGAAAGCCTGCCCACCAGGCAAAGAGCAGACTCATGAACTCCAGGCGACGGACGTGAGCATTGTTGGCGCGGCAGATCCCCAGGTGCGTCATCTAGTGAAATAGCCTGATGGAAGACGACGGTTCAATGGATAATAATTGCGCCACAGACATATCCCATCCAAAAGAAATACCACAGTCCCGATTTCCTTCGACAAATTCCTCACCTCCGCCTTCGAACGCCTTTCCATTCCCTCCTGTCGCGCTTCAGATCAGAATGTCTATACCAGCTGGGAAATGTGTTTCGCTTTCATCCCAGTGGCCCTTTCACCCAAGTTCAACCACCACTGCTCACGTCCTCTGATTGCGAGGGCGCTGGCGAGACTTTTACTGTGGTACCGCGCGAGTCGATGGGGTCTGCCAGCGCTGCTGAAGGGGAACATTTCTTCCGAGCTCCGAAATATCTTACTGTATCGTCGCAATTGCATCTTGAAGCGTACGCTGCGGAGCTGGGTAGTGTTTGGACTCTTACGCCCGTGTTCAGGGCGGAGAAAAGCGACACGCCTCGTCATCTCAGCGAATTCTACATGCTGGAGGCTGAGGTTAATTTCATGTATACTCTTGACGATCTCACCAATCTTGTCGAATACCTACTGCGTGATCTCGTTCGTCGATTATACGATACCCCTGTTGGCCAGGAGATATTGACTGCAAAGAGATCAGGCGAGTCTGGTCAGGAGGACAGCCCGAACGCAAGTTTACCAGATCTACGGCAGAGGTGGCTTGACCTGATGGATGGTCCCAACTGGCGGCGCATCACTTATACACAAGCGATCAAGATGCTACAGAACGCAGCTGCACATGATGGTGCAAAGTTTGAGCACCCACCAACATGGTCAGGTGGTCTGCAGCTAGAACACGAGAAGTATATTGTGGAAGTGCTATGCAAAAACAAACCTGTGTTTGTTACGGACTATCCTAAGCAGGTCAAACCATTCTACATGTTCCCATCACATATGTCAACTACAGAGGGGGAGACGGTTGCGTGCTTTGACCTCCTCCTACCCGATGTCAGCGAGGTAGCCGGAGGATCGCTTCGCGAGCATCGCTTGGAGCATTTAATCAGCAATATGCGTGAGAACGGGCTGGTTAAAGAACGTCCGTTGTCGTCCGCTACCGAGTCGTCGGAGTCTTCAACATCGGCACCTCCCGAAGAGATCCTGTCCGATCCTGAATCAGAACCGCTGTACCCAGGTCTCCTCCCCAATGAAGATCTTGGCCATCTCCGATGGTACGCTGATATGCGGCGCTGGGGCACAGCTCCACATGGAGGATTCGGTGTGGGATTTGACAGATTGCTGGGCTATCTGGCAGGTGTGTCGAGTGTGCGGGACGTGGTAGCTTTCCCGCGGTACTTTGGCCGGGCTGACTGCTAAGGATGTACTCTATGAAGTTGACCTTCTCAATGATGACTGTACAGTATGGTATGATTACTCTATTATATTGGAGATATTTGGGCATGCATTGATCTGTGGCATGAATATTGTAAGGGAAATATATACTATGTATAACTTGATAACCCGCAGCAACAGTTTGTTTTTGATATTTGACAACCTATACCACAAGGAGTCAAGGTCGGCTGACATGCCTTCCGAATGCGATGCTATGGACTACAGCCAACACAGACAGCAAAATACCAGTTGGTAATTTTCAATGAAAACGCTTACGTTTTAGATCACCCAAGCGGCAAGTGGGCTGCAGTTTAAATTACCTTTTCACCAATCAGCAGTCGAATACTGCGTGAGTCGAAATGACTCATGCTCCTCCACCTGCCATTTATAGATAGTGTTCCACACATGACCGTTCTAGCCCTCACGACAGATACTGCGGGAGTTTGCCCAAAGTAGTAGTAGTACGTACATTACTAGACAGTCGCTCATCTCGACTCATAATACATACGAAGTGACTTACTCTGAGCAAGAATATTGTAGATGCGAATAGTTAGGGATGGAAGGAATAGGATATAAGTGTACTGAGTACTTTAGCTGCAGACTGTAACTCTTCAATGGAGCTTGGGAGTCTCAATATTCACAATGATGGGAAATGGGTATGATGTCGAATTCTTGGTATGGTACGTCTGTCTCTTTTTTAATATCACCCCTATGTAAAGTGTATGAAGATAATCCAACCCAATGCCGATATGTTACTATGTTGCTACGAGGCATAGAAGAGGCGCTTTGGAGAAATGTATAGGAAGAATCTCTAAAGGGAACTGGGCCGACATCATCTGATTTCGATCACTCCATGTCTGCCTTTACAGTGTACAGCGCTGTATACACTATACAGATAGAGTATGGGTACTGTTGCTGACTTGCATGTGAAATAAACGGACAGGAAGTGAAAATTACTACATTGCGGCTAAGCAACCTGACTAGACCGTTCCAGGTCAAGACAGATACGTGACCATGGTCTTCCCCCCGTCTCAAGTTTCTATATCATCCCCTCCCTTTTCCTCCTCTTCTCCTCATCACACTCTCTTCAGCGTCAATCTCGCTGGAAAAAGAAACCACTCATATATCTCCCCTGATCTCTCACCGGGTCACTTAAGGCCCGGTCTACGTTATACAGCCATGGTCGCAGCTACCGCCAACGCAGCCAACGCCGTTCGTCAGATCCCATCGGTCGAACCACCGTGATTCTTCTACGGAGCATATCAGTTCGCTCCCCGGCGGTGATTTCGACGATTATTATCCTGTTTCTGTTCCATCGCCATATTTCGATCATCATATTAATACATTTACGCCGTCATCATCATTCATTGCGCCTCTTTCTTCTCCCTTTGTGAACGTTTCTCAGAGCGACTTCGTTGCTGAACCGGAAGCTGGTCATTCCGGTTTACTCGATTCAGATTATTTGTTTCCGTTTTCTTCTTGCGACCCGACCTTTATTGAAGGCTTTCCTGATACGTACATTGAGTCGGTGGGCCAATCGAATTACTTGGATTCGGCCTTGGAAACCACTGGTATCATAGGTTCGTCTTTTCCTCCGTTGAATAAAAGGATTAATTGAGTCTGATTGGTATGAATGCAGGACGTCAATCGGGGATTTCAAGCGAATCAATGATAGCGCAGACTTCACCCCATTCTGAAACTGTTTCTAGTGAGGAATCCGCGAAAGATACGCCTGGTGAACAGCAGTCGAAGGAGTCCACTAGTCGCGTGACAAAGCGTCGACTCAACACGCTCGCTGCTCGCAGGTACCGACAAAGGCGTGTCGATCAGGTCAAGAATCTGGAGGCTGAACTGGAAAAGGTGAAGCGTGAACGGGATGAGTTGATGCTGCGTGTTTCCAAGTTGGAGGGTGAAACGGACATTCTTCGGAGTTTGCTTAAAGATGGGAAGGGGTCTAAGTAATAGATATTGTTTTGTCAGTTTTCGTGTAGCATTCAGCCTCGGTATATTTCCTGCTGTAGGCTTAGGCTGGGCGTTCTCCGGAGGTCCGTAGTGCCAGCTGGCCTAATTGAAAGACAACTAATTTAGTTGATAGCCCTACGGGACAAAGTTATGTCATTACCGTGCTAGCCAAGCCAACAGGCAATAATAATACAACGTAAAATGCAACTATCGAAAGGCCCCAAAGGCCCCTCCCATTATTATCTAAATATCTAATAGCACGATGCAGCTGAGATGCAACTGCAACTGCAACATAACCCCAGAGGTTCAACTAGTCTCGTCTAGCCCTACGTATAATGCATTAGTGACGTGACGTCGATCAGAACACGCACTGACAGAGCAGGATTAACTATTGTATTATTAATTATAATAGATATCTACCGAATAACAGCCGTTAATACGACGTACTTAATCTATTGTAGAACAATTTACTGTTTACGTGAAATTCCTTGTGGCTGAATGGCAAAAGCTTAAGTTAAGCGAATGATCATAAGAGGAAATAATAATTCCCAACAAAAAGAATAATAAATAAATTGAAATAAAAGATTCCCATTGATCGATCTAATTGCCTCGTCTCCGTTACTGAAAAAAAAAAAAGTTTCGAACTTTCGAGGCCCCCCACTTTGTATCTGTTTCGGAGCGTCGGGTTTTTGGTCTTCCGCTGGAGATATACGATGTACTGCACGGTGACGGTGAATTACCGCATGCGGTATAGCCTTCCTATTCAGGAATGGTGGGTTCTTGCCGGCTGTTGGAGTATAGTTGTGTCTTGCGCCTCGTCCACTTCGCCCTGCGCTCCCGGCCTCCAGAAACCTATCTGAAAGCTTTTGTTCAGGCAATTCAGTGAAGTTTCGAGTCTCGAATCACATGAGAGGCCATTAAGTGACCTTCCCCCTCGATGCCATAGGGCAAACGTGGTGATAATATTGGCATCCACAAATTGATAGGGCTGACGACACAGACACACTTTTCACCAAACTATTCGGGAGGCATTTTCAACGTCAATAAAAGCCAGAAACAATAGTCTTTGGATTATTTTTAATTCCTTTTATGCAGTAAGTCATAACATGTATATTCCTTCATCCAACCGACGTCCTCCGTAACGCCTTCAATCGCCTCGAGTGGTGAGTATCTGCCTGCGCCTCTCCCAAGGTACCATGACTTGCCAATCAGCTTCACCCATCCCTTGTCCGTAGCGTCGAATTCTGGCGGTGCAGGGGCAGTGTGGACGGATAAACTCAGTATAGCCAAGTTCAGCTGCAATCCCAGAGCGAAAAGGCCACAAATTTTAAGCCAAATGCCACGCACAATTGTGGCATTTCCCGTCGTCACCCAGGGCTACTCCGTACCTTCTACTTTTCTGATGGTGATTATGGATATACGGATATACCACTGAGCCGGATGGAGCGGATACGGCGGGCCGAAGTGAGCGCTTTTTTTCAGGCTTTCTCTTTTCTTGTATGAACAGGACAGGTTCAAGCGATGGGAGTTGAGATGAAGATTTTACTTATATCAGATTATAATGTATATAAACATGAAGATATATGAACGCGTGCTTTTAGATAGATATACACCTACGTAGGTATCTGAAATAACCCGTACGCCAACGAGGCTTACAGCCAAGGCTTGCCAGGTTAATAATGAATATTCGCAAAAAAAAAAGAAAAATGAAATGAAATGAAACGTCATCAACGAGCGTCCATAATCGCACAATTTGCCGAATCCTGGAGGCACAGCCAAGCTTTTGCATCTCGGACTTTTTTGCGCCGGATAAGTTGCGCCGTCTGATTAGTACTACCTCGTACTTAGGTGTACTTACATACCTTCCTGATTAGGCTCGAACAGCCGTGATTCGTATAAGTTGCGAGAGCAGTAAGCGCTGAGCAGGCATTATTATTATCATCATTACAAGAATCTCTACTGTACTATCCATAGTACGGCTAAGGCCATTAGTTCAGGCGTTTAGGCCTGGTCAGACTCAGCTAATAATAGACAAAGGGGGGATCAAAGCGATAGTCGACAATTCAGGTATGATTCGCGAGAACACAAGTCAGGTTAAGAATGGGCCAAGACGACCCTCCATAACGAACCTGGTTTTTGTTTCACTGCTAAATCCGTACTATCAGGCTGACAGGCATTGACGGAAAGGTGGTGGCGTCGGCTATCTCAACTCTAATTAGGAGAGTTCTCCGTACTACTGTACTCGGTAGTAATAAGTATACAGCAGTAATGAACATAATGAGACCGGGGTATTATTATTCGATACTCCGTATTTCTAATATCCCGCACCATTTGACCGCTGACAGAAATACAGCGAGTGCAGTCAGCTTACGAGTACACTACACGAAAACATAAAGCTAAAGAAAAAAAAAAAAAAAAAAAAAAAAACACAAAAGGAACAAAAAATATAAGAACCGGAACCCCGGCACTTCGGGCTCCGTTTATTCCCAAACTGGGCAACTCGGATTAGAGGATGTCGTTACCTCCGACGTCCAGGCCAATCGTTACGGATTACGGTCACTGTACAAAAAAAAGTACTAAAATTGCCTTTCCGGCGTCAGTTTTGCTGGTAAGGGACTCTCAAACCAAACCTTGTTACGGAGTACATTTATTATTAATGGATTAGGTATTATTATTTACTCCGTCGCACGGAGTACCGCTTAAGCCCGTCCTCCGAGGCATGCCATCATATGACCGATAGACCTTTCCCAAAAGGAGTTGAAACAGGATCAGCATAAAATATATATTAAAAATAGGAGAATTTTTGTTATATTTCCTTATAAAAAATAAGTAAACAAAATAAAAACAAGAACAAACAAAGGTGTTGCCTAAAGTCAAAACGCAAGGCTCATCAACCTCGGCCTCGTTATTATTTTCTTCTTCTTCTTATTATTATTATGCTAAATCACCTGCAGGATTGTGGCTGGGGTGGGACTGGGTCATGGTTGTAAAACTAGTGATATCATACCCTCGCATATATGCTTATCCTTAAGCTATCCCGGCGGGAAAACTCTATGCACTAATTTTGTGGATAAGACGCTAGTCCGGTGTTGGTGTACTGATACGAACAAGATGTTTTTTTTAAAAAAAATAAAAATAAAAATAAAAATTAATAAATAAGAAAATAATATAATTCGTTATCCTCATGTGGATTTATTGAGTACATAGGCTGTATCATCGGTGGGCGTATACGATGCAATATGGAAGCCTGCGGAAGGTTGCCAGACGATGAATAAGTCAATTATGCATAAATCGGTTCCCACCGATTTGCATACAACCTGATTCATTTATTCATTATTCAAACTCTGCCAAGCACCTCCACGGGCGGCACAGGGTGCTTAGCAAGACAATCACTGGTGCCTTTTATAGGCAGGGCTTGCATGATGCTCTTCCTGTTTGCATTTAAATTATTGAAATTCAACCAGGATGAAAGGGGGGTCTAAGGATGAAGATCGATAACCAATATGGGGCAGGTGAAGTGACCGGATAAAGTGCCGAAATGATAAAAATAAGCCTCGATTAAAAAAAAATATTATTATTATTTATTATATACCTATATATATTAAGTTTTACACATGTACAATCCTGAATGGATCTGGATCAATCCATGAACCAGAACCTACCATGGATGTATATGTCCATCTAGATAAATATTTAATAGTCGCCGTACGGAGTACTACATAAGAAGTAAAACATCTTAGCCGGTGAAATAAGAAAGGCCCACAGGCCAAGGAACAGTGATACATAAAATTAAAATAAAGCCCAAGAGTTAAAACTCAAAAACGGTTCTAGTGGCACCGGGGCCCGCCTGGTGTCGACAGTCACCCGTAATTTGCCCTGGCCTCGTGTTGATTAAGCTTAAGCTTCAGAAGGTCACACACTAGCGGGGTCCAAGCGATCAGACCGCTAATATCCTTCTCTACCACGCCCGCATACGTAGGGGCATACGTAGAGCCTTACGTAGCATCTTCGATCAGGACTAGCCAGAAGGAGGAACAGTTGCGACCGTATTTGAATGATGATAGGACGAATATTATTGTAATAAGTAATCTACTCGCGTTGTAGGGCATTACGGATCACAATTCGATCCGATTGCCACTGCATAACCGTACTCATGCACAATCCCTTCCCGTTTTTTATTTTTATTTACTGTCAGCCCTTTTTCTTGGCTGTCTGCACGTACGGAGCCAGGAAATAATAGTTAATAATAAAAAAGGATGACTTAAATTTGCATTAAGTTTATGCACTAAGTCCATGAAATGAGCCACCCCCGGAAAGGCCAAGTTGCCTCCCAAATTTAAGAAGAGAAGTTTACCTAGATAATGCCGAGAGTGGCGATGTCGAATGCCTAGGCCGGTGTATTCTTCTCCTGTACGTGTACAGCATCGCACCTTTGCACAGCGACAACTAATACAACATCCGCCGGAGTTGTCATGGATGTTGGCAGGAGTGAGACAGGAGATAGCCAAGAATATATTATGGTATCTTGTTACATTCAGGCCCAAACCCTGTGGAGTTTAGAGTTGAGGTTTGCTGCGTACTCCACTTGATAAGTATTTACCCCTTCCAGCATTGTTCCCTCGTTAATTTCGTTTATTATGCTGTTGGTAGCATTGCTATTCTTTGGCAGTGGCTGTCCCGCAAGCTAGGAATAAGTTTATCTGCTGTGGCTTGTCTATAATAATGCACGCAGTCTGCTAACGCAGTAAACAAGAGGTATTATCTATCTGATTCTTCTAATCATAAGCAGGCTCCACATGCAAGCGATTTTATTGATTTAATATTAATTAACCTAACCTAGTTCCTTCCATCATAGTGTATTAATCTGGTATCTCTTGTCCTGACTCTGGCGTTCCCCACTCCCCTCTTCCTGCATCTCCTTTCCCTCTTTTCTTCTTTCTTCTTTCTTTCTTCCTCCTTTCCTTCTCCCTCACTCTTCTTCTGTCCTTCCCATCCTATACTGCTCCGTATAGACACTTGTGTTTCTCATCCAACGCCACCCCAGGCGTCTCATATCAGATCCCTCATACCGTGGTTTCCCTCTCCTGTCCACGGTTCGTCTCGAATTACTGCTTCTGGAAAGGAGGAATCCCGTCCGAACAAGGTTTCATATAACCACGGTTCTCTGCAACAAAGTTGTCTTGCACAGTCCAAACAAAGATCACGGGAGGCAGCAACAGAAAAAAAAAAGCAAACTATAGATTATAATAGTGCCTGCATCCTGTAATTCCTTGGCTTTCCCTTCCTTCTTCTCAATCCTCCGTCAGCCAACACCCCAACCCGACCCCATCTAGCAACGCCACCATCCAACCAGGATTTTTAGTCAGTTCTCAAGGTGGATGGAGACATATCACGGACACGTCCGCACACCTGCGGACGCGATCATTCTCTTCGAAGCCTGCCGTATTGGCCTTCTACCCCGCGTACAGAGACGACTCTCCGAAAAGGAACGACAATCCATCAGATCCGGTTCGGTGTTCGTGTGGGATGAACGGGAAGCGGGCATGCGACGATGGACCGACGGCAAGTCATGGAGTGCCAGTCGCGTATCGGGCAGCTTCTTGACCTATCGAGAGATGGAAGGTAAACGGGGCGGGAACGGCGTGTCTCAATCCTCCGTGTCCAGAGCCGGGAAAACTCCAGAAAGTACGCGTGGGAGCGACGACGGTCGAGGCGATGGCGGCGATGAGGGCCCCGATGGGTATCGCTATAAACCGGACGGTCTCATGAAGCAGTCCTTCAGTATCACCACGTCCGCGGGTCAACACCTCCATCTTATCAGCTATTACTCCAGGTCGCATCCGTCTGCGGCGAACCTGCAGCAGCCATCGACTGATCCGGCACTGCGACATGTGCGACCGCAGAAAGGCCTGTATCCAGAATCCACCGTCAATGATCAACAGAATCTCCCAGTGGTAACTCGGGGCCCCATGGCGGGTGCTACATACTCGATCACTCCTCATCCTATGGCTGCCTATCCACGTTCGGGAGCCACACATCCACAATCATATCCAGGGCCATATGGCTGGCCTCCGACTCCCATGGCCACTCCACCTACTGTCACGGTTCCCTATCCTTCGTATCTCCCTCCGTTGACCGCTGCCAACGGCCAAGTTGCATACGGGCAGCATCCGCATCATCATCATCAACAACAACAACAACATCAACAACAACAGCAGCAACAACAACAACAACAACAACAACAACAACATCAACAACAGCCACCACCGCCTCCTCCCCCATTACCACCGTCCTCAGCGGCCTTACCTCCGCCTGCGCAATCGGGTATCCCGTCAGCCTACGATCGACCACCGCCGCAAGCAGAAACCACCTTGGCCCCTCCCTTTCAACCATCCACTGCACCAGCCCCGGCACTCCCCGTCTTCGCGTCTCGTTCTCCGCATATTGCTGAATACCACGACCCGCATCCGAGAAGCCCTCAGACGTACGTGAGCGACCACCGTCTTGCTTCCCCGCGGACATCAACTACGGTCCCACAACCGAATGGCACTGCACCGGCGCTGTACAGCCCACATTCCCTGAAACCGGTTTCCACCCACGCACCTCCTCCCCCTTCAGTTGCCAAACCGGTAGAGATCCCAGTTTCAACGTCGGCCGCAGGACCTACGACGACAGTTCCCAGCATAGGCTCATTGATGAATACGTCGCAGCCCACTCATCCTCGTCCACCACCTCCCGCCTCGTTGCCGCCCTCGACGACGGCACCTATGCCACTTGAGGGCCCACGTTTCGGAACATTACCGCGGACAGGAGGGAGTCCCCTGGCGACGAGTCGGACGACGGACGGGCCGAAGGATATTCCTAGCGAGAAGATCGGATTCGGGGGGGAAGACATGAGGGCATTGCGCCAATTGGATCGGGTTTTTATTTGAGTCTACTGATGCTGTTTACTGAGTATCTTTTTGTTTTGGAACGACTGCATGAACATGACTGACTCATTATGACGGCCTTGATCCTTTGCTTTGTGATTTATTACCTAAGGAATCATGGATATGGCGTTGCTTTGCATGGGTGGGGTTTCATTCTATTTTCTATATTCTACCATGCATTATTATTGCTATTTTGGGCTAGGGATAAGACGTGTACAATGCAGACAAATTGACGGTTGTTGAGAGAACAAAACAGGCAATCAATTAAATCAGACACTATTAAACTGAGATCTAGCAATGAACTGTAGCAAGTAATAACGCCAATTAATTAATTAGAAAGTAGAAAGTCGATGGGGAAATAAGTAAATAAATCACCACGCCGTGCTGTCAGACGAATGACCCTGCAACGTCTCAGACCAGCTCCCATGTGAAGAACCGGAAGCATGGTCCCAGTATTCCTCGTGATCGTGATGACCCTGTTGATCGTTGAGAGGGTCGGGCGTGTCCCATTCACTTTCTGGGGAGTGATCATTTGCTTGGGAACGGTCATCGTCGTCGTGGTGGTGGTCATCAAGACGATGACCATTTCCGTTCGCATGCGAATGAGAATGAGACAAAATGCCCATCTCGACGTAACGATCCAGGTCCTCCTGATCAGTATTTGAGCCTGTAGTACCGCCGTGGCTGTGTCCAAGACTATCCACGTGAACAGCAACAACCGGATGACCACGCCCGTAGTATACACCTGCATCCCCAGAAACACCCTTGTCCGTAAAATAACTCCTTTTCTTCCCACTAGACCGATGATCGTACCCGTAATTATCGATCCGGCGCCGTGCAAGGACGAGTTTATCTTCATTCACCTCGCACCAGCCACAGATGTTGAATAGGACCAGGATGAGTAGCGCGGGTGTGTAGCCCAGGCCGAAGAGGTAGGCTGGGTTTACGCCGTAGCGCAGGGGTGAAATGGACCAATTGAAGGCAGAAGAGATGGCATAGGCTGTTTTCACGGTGAGGAGGAGGATGGCGAGAATAAATTGGGATGGCGGAGATGTATATCGTTTCTTTGTGGGGGGTTGTTGGTGTTTTTCTTCTTCCCAGTATTTTGTCTCGGTTCGCGGTTCAACAGGAGCGGGGATCTGTCGGTAGACACTATTCAACAGACCATAGCAAATAACCAATACACCCGCTAGAGCCGTGAAACCCGACGCCTTGAACCTGCTATCCGTGGCGAGGGGCTTGGAGAGCAGTATTTGCTGCTGCGGACTATTCTGGCGGAGAATAGGGCTCCATTCCCGGGGGACGGTGAGGAAGAAGGTGAGCAGGGCGAGGAAGTAGAAGAGGAATGGAAGCCAGAATGCCTGTTTCGTGGGGAGGTGGGAGCTTGGGACGTATCGGGGGTTTGAGGTGTTGGAGAGGCGTTCTTGTGTTGAGGCCCTGTATCAATTAGCTTACTGTGCTTAAGAGTATATCCCGGCAGGTGGTGTTTAGGGCAAGGGGGAACATACCAATGACGAACGCCCTCCCAAACAACGGCCATCAGAGCCGGCGTCAACGACGTATAAAACACGCCCTGCAACATCAACGGGGTGGTCTGCAGGTAGTCCCGGTCAACGTCGATGCCCATGAAACAAGCGACGACCCCGCAAACCGCGACGAGCAGCATCCAGAACCACTTAAACCGTCTTCCGGGGCCGCTAGACGCATACCGTCTGTTCAGCGGGGAGAGCAGCCGACGGCCGTGTTTCCGCAAATTGCCCATGGTGAGGATGAAGGTGATTGCGAAGAGCAGGGCGAAAACCATGCCGAGGGACGCGTGAGGGCCCAGACTGCGGATGGGGGCGTAGCAGGTCGTGCCGTTGATGGTGCCGTCCCAGACGGTGCTGTTGAGGGACGAGTGGTTGGACATGGTGGGCCGGTAGTTGCCGAAGACGAGGTAGCAGTCGGAGACGTTGGAGAGGGTGCCATTTGGGTAGATGGTGTAGTTGTAGTGGGAGAGGACGGAGCGGTTGAAGGGGATGTTGTTGATGATGATGGTGTCTGAGGCGTTGGCCCGGAGGGATCTGGGGAGGAGCATGTTGCCGACTCCAGTATACTTGATTCGAGTGGAGATTCGTGGCTTGTCAATGGGCGGTGGTGTTTGGTTTACCCACCACGGGCCGTTAAACTTGGACAACTTTAACGGAGGCTCATGTTGCAGATGGAAGAGGGAGAAGACGGCAGGGCAGCGGCGAGAGCAGGTATTAATGCGCTACGGGATGCCCGGAGCTGATGATGGATGATGAGGATGGGGGTGACGAGGGTGACGAGGATGACGAGGATGACGAGGATGACGATGCATGACGATGCATGATGAAGAGTGAACCGTGGTTGCTGCGTATTTATACTATGTGATATACTCCTATACTGCGGTGTATGTTGATATGTTTATATGCTGATATGTTGATATAGGGCTACCGTGCACGCTATACAGCATACTTGCACTGCTTACCCACTGCAGTGTCTACCAACTAGAATAATAGGGCATGGAGTAGGGCATGGAGTAGGGCATGGAATAGGCTGTCACGCGGAGAGTCATGTGCCGCAGCCAAAACGGATCGCTGTACTGTATTTGAGCGATTTCATTGAAGTTCGCAGTACGCTCGCAGTACGCTAGCAGAGAATAACTGCTAGTATTATAACCTTCTATGCTGGACGACAGACATGCATGTGTGGGGTAGAGTCCACTTCCCCAGATTAGCAGGGGAGAAAAAGAAAAGAAAGGAGACGCGGCAGTGACATGTCGGTATGCCATATAGCGTATCTGTACGGACTCCGGTATAAATATGAAGATATATGAATGCGCATATAAGGAAACACCATACACCATGCACCCATATAAGACAAGAGAGCCAGGGGTAAGTGGGATGTGGCATGACCGTACTAGTAATAGTAGTAATAAGTGCTACGCAGCAATAACATCTGCCGCATATTATTATTACTCTTCCAGCCATAGAACGTTGCTTTTGGTGCTCAGGCCGTCCCGGGATGCGGGGAGCATTCCATTACTCGTTTTTATTATGATATTATTCCACCTTCCTGCAATAATAATATTAGTATGTATTTTATTATTATTATATAGTAAAGCATGCACTCAGTCCTATTAGGCTCCCCCGCTCGCTGCAACAGCCAGAATACCACCCACCGTCATGCCAACCGTCGCTTAAAATTGCTCTTCTCCTTCCTCTTCTTCTTCTGTCTTTTGCTGTCTTTCTCCTTCTCTTCCTCTTCCTCTGGCTCCCTCCCGTGCTCCCGTATCCCCTCCCCGGCGCTCTCGAATGCTGTCCATGCACGACTCACGCTCCGCCTTCATCTTCGCTCCCGGCTGGGATCCCCGTCTGCGCCATGACTCGCCCCGCCCCATATCCCTGACGGGCCTCCCCGCCCTGCCCGTCGTCGACGAGGACCATGTCTCTTCGACCGTTGCTGGCGATGATGCTGCCGTCTCTGATGCATCGCCCGAGTCGTGGGATGCCGACGATGTCCCGGCAGAGTTTTCCCCTGTCGCCGCCATCGCCACCGCCCCATCTTCCTCCTCGTCGACCACCGCCAAATCCTTTCACTTTGCCGTCCTCACCTCCGACTCCTCTGCCGATGTAACGCCAAAGATCGAAGAGCTTGACGACTCCGATAGTCTACAGGCCATCAAACCCGCCACCCTCTCGACCGACTCCACCGCGGACCCGCCCGTCCACATTCCACGGAAACGCGGCCGACCGCGCAAGAACCCGCTGCCGCTGCCCGGAACCCAGGTCAAAATCACCAAGGGCCGTTCCAAGACCGGCTGCATCACCTGTCGACGCAGAAAGAAGAAGTGCGACGAGACGAAGCCATCCTGCTTGAACTGCCAGAAGAATGCCGTCGTCTGTGAAGGCTACCCGCCGAAAGAGGTATGGAAGAGTGGCCGGCAAAAGATCGCAGAAGGTAATCTCTCTCTCTCTCTCTCCCTTCCCCCCTCCCCCAAAAGCCCATTGCTGACGCACTGGCAGCCGCTCGCAATCTCTGCACTGCTCTCGTACCTCGCGCCTTGCCCATCCTGATCGATGGCATCGAGACAGACATCGATCGGCGTTTCCTCGATCATTTCGTCTTCGGTCTCAGTCGCGTTCTCACCCTGATCAACGATGACTCCAACCCGTTCAAGGAGATTCTCCTGCCCATGGCCACCCAACATCGTGGCTTGATGCACTCGCTCATGTGTCTTTCCGGATCGCACCTGTCGGGCCTGGATCCCGAACCTCGGGTGAAGGAACGGAGGTTCTACCACTTCCATCGCGCCATCCGGGATCTGCAGGAGAGCATCGACAACGCATCCAAGGGTCCCGAGTACGAACCGCAGCTGCTGGTTGAGGATCCGATCATCGCGTCGACCATCGCTCTGAGCCTGAATACCATCTGCGAAGGGGAGACTAATGGCGAGTACCGCCCGCACATGGACGCAGCACGATACCTGCTGGTCACGCAACGCCCCCGGAACGAAAAGTTCCGGCAGTTCATCGTCGAGTTCTTCCAGTATCACGATGTCTCCAACTCCATCACCTCGCTCGACCGCCGACCGGCCCTCATGCAGGGCGACATCCGACTGCCGGATTTCGTGCCGCAGCCGCAAGCAGGCATGTTCCTCGGGGTGTTTGACGGCCTCTTCAACTACATCTCGCAGGTGACGCGCATCCGCGACCGGATCCGACAGCGCGTCAACGATGGATGCGAGCCGGCCGTCGACTACCAAACGCTGAGCGAGGCCGTCTTCATCGACTCCGCCATCCGCTCCTGGCAGACCTCGCATACGCCGCAGACCCCCAACTGGTACCTGGCTCAGCTGTATCGACAGTCGACCTGGGTCTATCTCTTCCGCACGATCCGTCCGTCACGGCCCAGCGAGAAGATCATCCAGGTCGTCAACGACGGACTCGCCTACCTCGACCAGTTGCCGCAGGACGCAGGTGCGTACAGCATCGTGCTGATGCCGCTGTTCCTGCTGGGATGCTCGGCATTCCAGTCGGAGCAGCGCGAGCGGATCAAGGTCTTCTTCGACCGCCTCAAGGAGTATTCGAACCTGCGCAACATCGAGCCCGCGTACAAGGTGGTGCAGCGGGTCTGGGAGGTGATGGACACCAAGGTGGAGGACAGCTGGGACTGGGAGAAGATCATCAGCGACATGGACATGGACTTTTTGATTACGTGATTTTCTTTTTTCTGATTGCATTGAAGGGCTTCTTGTTGCACTGCATTTCTTTGTTTTGACTCTTTAACCATCTTTATTCAACCACTGTGTGTATGCATGTATGTCATCATCGGCGTTATTTATGCATGAATCGGCCAAGGACTGGACCGGAATCGGGAAAAAAGGAGGGTCATGTTGATTTCAGTTATTCAGTTGATGGGAGTACTGTACATATGCCATACGTCTGTTTATTATCTTGACCGGTTTGCTACTTTGGCCTGCTGATAACCACGTAACCAGAAACAACAAGGCTTCTTTGATTATATTCCGGGTTAGTTATCTCGGCCGCGATGTATGGACATGTACGATGACATCTACAGATCAATATCTACGTAGTAAGTAAGGGGTATAGCCAGTCGAGCAACTCTCCTTTAGGTTTGAATTATATTCAGAGCCTGGATTTCAGACCAAGTAGCGACATTTTTCCCCATCTAGACTGACTGCAGCTCTGTCTCAACGCCCAGGGAAGCACCATCCGTGTGTGATTCCACCAATACCACTGATTTCAATAAGCACTGCGTTTCCATCTGCATCAAGAACAACGTTTGAAGGCTAAATATCCATGTGGGATTTTCTGGCCCTGTGGAAACGCCATAATGCAGTAGCAATTTGTAGAGCCCACGAATGCTTGTCTCCGGTATGGTGTGAAGGCATTGATACTCACAGGATATGCTTTGGTTACCATTCAATATATTCAATACTATCAGTCACGCAAATATTTTATTGAGTGAAAACAAGTTAGTGTTTGAAGAGGAATGCAGGCTCCTTTTAAAGCTGGTGCAGGAGTCGTCCTAGAAAACATTGAGCCGTAAAGGATGGCGTTCAATGAAACTAAGCGGTAAGCTGCCGCATCTCATCTACTTTACAGGGTAAGATAGAATGGCCGTAGCGCGCGGTTAGTTCCCTTAGACCGGCCAGTCGTCTAGAGGCTTTTCTCACAATGGCAACAGGGATGTTACAGAAATGACTTGCGTGTGGCCGTATCAGCGCAACCGCTGGCATCAACCGGCAGCTGAGCGTTGGGCTGAGGATGTTGGCGGTGGCAACCGTCGCATGAGAACTACAGGGTTGGCCAACAGTTGGCCTTTCTGCAGCCCATCGATTAATGCCACCTTACCTAGATGCACAGTTGTTAGTCAACTGGATGCCCAAAGACCAGGCTAGCTTGACAAAATGGTATTGCCATCCAAAGCTGACTTCAAATCATTAGGTTGTTAGCTGTAGAGAATTCTAAATTAGAGACAGGAGCATATTCAAATGCCGCCGTTTTTTAAATATCCCGCTAATGACAGGAACGATACTGCTAACTTCATGCATAAAACATCTCTTCAAAAGTCCGATGCTCACCCAGCTTGGTGTCCTCCATTTGTTGCATCTTGAGCTGAATGAATGGTTCTAGATCATCGCGTTCTTGTTGACTTAAGAGTCCGATACGATCTTCCATGGAGGTGAATTTGCCGTAGTGCACCGGATCAATGAACTTCCAGTAGATGTCATCAAATCCAAAGCTAGATGTAGCCGCAAGGCAGAACCAGAATTGGCCATTATCTAGCGACTGCGCCATATGTGGGGAGAGGCGTTCAGATTCAGAGAGGTTGCCATGTTGGATCATCTCATTCTCTTCATCTTCCAGAACTTGCAGAAAGATTTGCTGTCGAGGAAGATACTGCTCCAAGAATCCTGACAGATCGCCATCTTTCCAGTCATCTGGATGCTGCAAAAGTAGCCACCATGGCGAGCAGTATGTCATTTCAGTAGGAGCAGCATAAAAATACCCCAAGTCAATGACACTGCGGATATTCAGGTTAGAGTCGACTCCAAATCGCTCTTCAAATTTTTTGACCAGTGTCGGGGTCTGTTCCTCCAACTTTTGGGACCAAGAGAGACCTAAGAAACGTGACTTTTGGTATTTCTTGTACGTCGTGAAGCATCATGGGGTTGTTCTTTGACCGTGTAGCGCGGCCCAACACCGTGACAGGGCCTGCTCCGTAGCATGTAGCACCTGCCCGCGCGGACCGGCGCTCTTTTTGTATCTGATGAGGATATATACTATTTCGGACAGGTGGATTATCTAATAATCCGGGCCCGGGATACGGAGTATATATGTTCCGGGAGGAAGGACCACCATACGTATATCCTGGAAGTTGTATATAGAGAGCGAGAAGAAGCGCATCGTTTAGAGCTTCAAGAGGTACTAGAGACGGCAGGATATCGATATAGAGCGTTCACCACGATCCTCACGAATCCTACGGTATCCTTTCAGTATTTGGTATCAGGACGCCGCACCCCTGATCCACATCAGTAACAGCGAAAGTAATGTAACACAGCTACCGTAATAGAATACTTTGAATACCGTACAATACATCATCCAGGAATGGTGATCGAAATGCCTCCAAATTTTGAAGGATTGGTTTCTTCTAGTATAGGGTTTGGAAAACCCGTACAGAGTACTTCCGTTTACTGACCGATGGCCAGAGTGAAGCCCGTGTTGATGGGGCAGCCGTGGGTGGCCTCGTTGTCATCGGGCTGGAGGTAGGCATCAGCGCAGGCGGTGTCGCCAGCCTTGCAGACGGCCGAGGGGCACTGGGGGTCATTGGAGGTCACGGCGAAACCGAACTTGGTGAATTCAGAGTTGGTGCCCATGTTGATGCAGGACAGATCCCAGAAGATAGTAGAGCCAGCCTCAGTGTACTCGAACTGTAGCACGTCGTCCTGGCTGGGGGTTGTGGCGAGCTTGATGGAGACACCGCCACCGTTGGAGTTGATGCGCCAGCTCTCCGAGTAGGAGCCGCCGCTGGCAGCCAGGGTCTGCATGGAACCGGCCGTGTCGGACACGGACCAGGCGTAGACGGGGACGTTCAGATTATTCACGATCTGAACGCCGCCGGTGATGTCGCTACCGCTTGCGTTGCGCGGGACAATGGCCGGGAAGGCAGAAGAGAGAGTGGCAGCGAAAGTAGCTGCAATACCGAAAGACTTGAACATCATTTTGTTTGTTGTTTGGTTGCTTTTGTTCGACGCAGGGAAGGGCAGTGGTGAAATCAAAGTCTGATCGACAGACGACTTAATTGTTTTCAGAAAGGACTGATCTGAGATCCGAGTCTCTTAGAGAGCAGAGAGAGATTGAAGAGAAGAATCGATGAAAGGAGAGGATTGTCTTTCCCGTCTTTGTCTTTCAATGAATGACTGTGTTCTGAATGAAACAAAGAGAGAATCAGACCTACCATCGAGCAGGCTTTTTATATCTTTCTTTCAACCCCCCCCCAAGCGAACAGCGCATGGTGAGCAGCCACTGAGAAGCGAGACGGACAGGTGAGAACCGGCCCAGTAACCAGACAAGGGAAAGAGATGGAACCCCCCTCCCCACAGTTGGAATTGGGTGGTCCTGATTGAAACGGTTCGAACGTGGATAGGCCGGTACCTGAGCAGCACTGGATTATGATTAGCAGACCGATGTCAGGTACACAAAGGATACTTCGGGGATAAGGTTCTAACTTGGCTTTGTCAACCGCCACGGAGTTGGCGGCAGCCGTGGTTCTAGACCAGGTACGGCGATGCTGGCGAGGTGCCATGGATGGATATTGGATACATTGAATGTACCTTGCATTCGGGCTGAGCGGAATCGTGCGATTGGCAAAACGTAAGCCGTGGCGTTGGTGGCGACGGAATGAAGGATTTGGAGAGAATCGCTGTCAACCGTGGGTCGCAGGGCGATGCGTTGCCATTCCGAGATTCTTCCCTGCCGGAGAAGACAGAACAGGACCAAGCGAGACGAGACGGTGAGGGGAAGGAAGCAGTCAAGCGTTCAAGCGTGTCTGGTTGAACAAGTCGCGATGCGCGAGGCAAACTCGCCGTGCAGCGTACAAGTCACATCTTTTGCAGACGACTTCCTTCACCACGTCAGTCTCTGGTTGGGCGCAGCATCTGATTCGACTCGCCTCATGCAACGCGATCCACTGCGTTCCTGGATGATGGATCAGGATTATTCATGCCTGAGGAGAATTTTCGACGGTTGAGGCTGTGGACTGTGGACTGTTCCTGTTTACCGGCGGCACCCACGTGGGAGAGACACTTTGCAAGATTCTGTCAGTCAGACCAGACTTTGAGTCAGAATCAGATCAGAGCCAGCATCCCTAGACAGATATCTGGTTGTCTCGGTGTCTACTCTTGAAAGCATCGGTTTTAGAAGTCTGGCTGCTACATCCCTTCCTGTTCCCTGCTGCGCCATCTCTTGCTTGTCCGATTGCAAATGCGGCGGCTTTGGCTCCGTCTTTGGCTCCATCTTTGATGGATTCGATTGTTGGACGTATTATCATAAATTAAATATTATTGATCAAAAGACTGTGTGGGGTGTGTGTAGGGTGTGAATAATATAATACCGCCGAATTATCCTCCCATTCAATCGCATGTATTTACCGCTGATTATTGTACATGTCTGATGTAAGACCGAGGAGAAAGGAATAATAAATGGACAATATAAAATAAAATAATAACTGAGCTGGCAATAGACTTGGACGAAGCCGCATTACTCCGGTAGAATCCGTCTTCTCATCAAGGAAAAAGGAAAAAAAAAATTTTCAAACCCCCCCGCGGCGACATCACCAATAATGCGTCCTCATCCCCGTCAGTGACGCCAGCGTGCTCTCACCCCCTGCGTCCTCCCGCTTCCGGTGCCCTGCCAATTCCAGGTTGATTTGCCGGTGGATATGCACCAGCCAGTCCACATAACTCTGCGCCTCGTTATTCCGGTCTTCGAACAGCAACCGTGCAAATTCATATTCCGCTCCATCCATCCCCTGCCGCGCCAGTTGGATCGTGGTTGCCTTGGATCCGCGGATCGTAGACAAGTATTGCAAGAGATTGCGCACCTGCGCGTTCAGCTGTGTCTCCAGCACCGGCAGCGACGATATGCTGGGGTTGAGTTCCTGGAGCGATGTGTGTCCCGGTCCGAACAGATCCTCCAGGAGGTTGGGCGACACGTGCGAGTGCAGCCAGAGGAGACAGCCCTGCCCGTTGTCAACGAGGTAAGCACCGCCCTCCTCCACCCGTGAGAAGCTCGCTCGGAGCGACGGTGGGACCTGCAGTTGGCCTTGTTCGTTGGGGAATGCGTCCTCCGGCTGCATGTTGTGGATCGAGATGATTCGAGGGTAGAGATACATCGACAGTTCCGTACACCCCATAGACTTGAGCATGCGCATATCATGAATCCGCCGGTCTGATGTTTCGTGGCCACCTGTCATGGGATTAGCTGCTTACGTGCCAAGAAACAGCCTGCATTGGCAGTGTACCCACCCTTGAACGCTCTCGACTTGATCAAGCTCAGCATGAACATGGAAAACTCCTTCAGGTTTTCTGGTAACACAAGCTGTCCAGGAGGGTGTGACCCGGAAAAGATCCTGCGGTATCCGCTGAAGATGTCAACCGTCTTCTCTGTGATGCTGGCACGGATGTCCTTGAGCGATTTATCCAATGTCTTGGAAGCAGCTACAGTTTCCCAAAGTTAATGGCATGGACAGTCAAGAACTGGAGGTGAGACAGCGCAGAAAAAACCTACCCTCCTTTGCAATAATGGCAACGACAGCATCCTGATCCACGAACTTCATCGTTTCCATACCGCCCTCATTCACCGCTGCCACGACGTTGATACATCTCACCCGTCGTTGACCGTCGGCCGACGTGTACAGCAAAGCGGCCTGGAAGTGGGCGTCAAGTCTGGGATCCAGCTTCCCGTCGTAACTGAAAAGAACCCCAAGCGCTTTGTCCGCATCAATACTGCCGATCTCAAGATCGGCACCAAACGTATGATGCAGGAAGTTCCCATGATACGAAGCTACTTGAAGACCGTTCGAGCATCGGACTTTCATCAATGCTTGGTAGCCAGTCTCCCTGTTAACTGTGTGCGCCAGCTCATGCGAGAGCTTCAAGAGATCACGTGGTGAGTGGAAATTGGGGTAGAAGAAAGTCTCCCCGCCAGTGACCTCGGAGAGGTGACCTGTAGATCGTCAGTTTGTGGGAAAAGAACTAAACAGCGTGGGACACCGCTACTCACCAATGGTGGCGACATCTATGTAGGCACCTCCAGGTGCGGCCAAGAACATGTCGACACCAATACCAGCATCTGCGAACTTGCTTGCTGTCTTTTTCCATACTGGATGTTCGGTGGTGAACAGCTTCCTCTCGGCATCTGTCCCATGGATCTTTGGATCTTCCCTCATGAACAATTTCCCAGGGCCCCATGTTGGCAGGCTTGCCAAAGTACAAACCACCTTGCCACCAGTCGCCTGCAGAGCCGATAATGCTGCGTCAAGCGCAGGGAGCAGGGCTGGCTCGGGGTTCTTGATATGAGAGAACATTTTGGGAATATCACTTAGCAGGGAAGAAATTACGGACCTAAGAAAATGGTTAGCTTATTCGATTATCGTAGTAGTATCTGAACTTTTTCTCCGCCGCATACTTCGATTGATAAGGATCTACGAAAAGACCTTCACTCAGAGGAACAAATGGCTCTTCCAAATCGGTCATCACCATCATCTGCGCCTGGTCGAGTTGCGCCTGTGATATCGTCAGAAAGGACGAACTCGCAGAAGATCGGACTGAAGAAAAACATACGCTGAGATTGTAAAAGTGCACTTCCTTGTCAAAGGTCACGATGCCAATTTTGGACCCTTCTGGCAATTTTCGTGCCGATGCTTCTCCCTCTGCAGTTTCTGCGGTTTCATCTTCGCTGCCGTACAGAGCTTTCAGAATCCCCTTGCATACCCCCTGGAGGAATCGCTTTTTCACGGCTTCCTGGCTGACATCTATCAAGAACAGCCATTGAAGACCGACAGGCTCTTTATTCCAGTATTCCTTAGGAACCAGGAATTCAACGGTTCCCATCATCAACTCCGGCCGCTGCAATCGGTCAACCCGCGTTCCCGAGGGTTCAAGAGGCGCAAAGTACTCTGGAGGTACATCGTTGGGGAACGTGCACATATTGCAGATAAACTTGTTGCCCCCCGACTTGAACGTCATGAAAGGATTTATGTATGTCCTGCATCTGCGGCATCTCGGGGGACCTGCGTCGCCAAAATCGAGCACGGGTACTGGTTGTTCACCGGGATCGAGGCGTGCAAAGGGTTGGAGGATCATCCCCAAGGGCAAGGCGGTCGAGGATAGGAATTCGGCGGTGGACGGAATATTGTTAAGGGTGAGACGTGCGAACTTGGGAGACGAATTGCCTTGGTCATAGGCCACGAACGGGATCCCAGCCGGAGGCGGCAAGTGACGTTCCATCGTCGGGTAGACGTGGCTAAAGTAATACGCTGCCGGCGCATCGCGAGACCTTGGGATGCTGGGAATCTGTTCCGGATCAACTCTTCCTTGACGAGAGCCTCCGACTGCTGTTCCAGGCACACCCGGTTGAGGGACCATGCCCGGAGCGGGGCTTACTGCACGCGAACCAGGATGTGATGCTGGATTCAGGGATTGTGATGGGGGCTGCAAACCGCCTGTATTGATACCTTCACCCGATGGTTGCAGGGACGGAGAAGGGGCAGTTCCAATATCATGGTACGCATGCCGATGCTGTTTTTTCCTGTGCGTGCGAGCAGCACTTCCATCTGCTGTTAACCCTAAACCTCCCATCTGCGACATCAATCCCGCCATGGTATTACCACCTGGAACTCCCAGTTCCCCCTGCGGTCCTGCGTGATAAGCGGCGTCCGATCCGGGGGCGAAATTTGCTTGTTGTGCAGGGCCATAACCAGGCCATTGATTTGGTGTTGTTCCGTAGACTGATCCCGATTGGGGAGGAGGATAGGTGTGAGGAGCAGGCTGGCCCATTATGTTTGGGTTCGAAGGGTCTTCACCGGGTGCGACTCCCTGACCCAGGGCGTGATACATTGTATTGTCCGCCATGGTGCTTCATAACCGCGCGGGGAGTCTATAGGGAGAGTGGTCGAGGATAGATGGGTTCAATCAACGCCGTAGCATGCTAGTTGGGACGAAACGATCACTCTTTCGAAAATGATAGGATATGCGATCTGATCGGATGACTTCTGGAAGTAATTAGAGAGACGTCGACGGGATAATTCGCAGCTGCAGTGATTCTTGCTGCACAGCTCTCTCTGTATTGACCACCTAAACGGTTGCATTGTCGGCATTACGTTTCTCCGTCGGCCTGCACGTGCAGTCCCATCCTCGACGGCCGCAGTGTACGAAGCTGTACAACAGCAATCTCCTATGCACAGTGACTCTGCTTGAGTAACCTGAAACGATGCCTTTACAGGATATATAGCAAGATCATTGCGGTGTTCTTATACGGAAACTACCAAGCGCGTCTCGGAAGGGTGCATGCCCTAGAGCTTACTGGTGGATTTCTCTTGCTGCCCACTTGGACAACGCAACGCAGTCTTGTTATGCCCATGCCTACAGTCCGCTTCTGTTACATATGCAGGTTTTCCGGACTCGGGAACGAGCCAATTTCTTCTTCCTGCTGAATGGAATAGACTGGGAAGCGCTATATGTTCGATACTGTTGTAACAATCGGAAGCGCATATTCGTATAGAGCCATGAATGTGCTTTTAGAGAGATCTGCACAAGCCCGGTTCTCTAGACTAATACGACTTGATTCTGAAGCCCTCGTGTTCTATCTATTTTGGATTTATTCGTCTATGATTAGAACGATACCATGATGTCAAAATGGTTGCAGCTTCATGATGACATCAGGCATGGTTTCCCAGCCCACGATGAACTTCTCATACCAATACAGGCACTGTAAATGCCCTTCTACGCGAAGAGTGTGAGTGAAAATAAAAATTAAAATTGAAATAAAAAAGAGAAATAGCTACCATCATACTTAATCGATAAAATCTACACTGCCCCAATCACATCATGTCTTCCTATTCTGACCGCCAGCAGCCTGAGTACTACAGCGTTCGCAAATCAGGGCTTCCTGGTACGAAAGACTACAGAGTGTATCTGCACGAATCGGACAGACTAGTCTCGCCATGGCACGATGTTCCTCTCTACCTGGATCAGAAACAGGGACTGGTGAATATGATTGTTGAGATACCGAGGTGGAGCAACGTTAAAATGGAGGTATGAGCGCTCTATAACAACTATAAATAAACAAACTGGAACGGTATTGATAATACTAATGATGATAATGTTAATGAGTTTTTACAAAGATCACCAAAGATGAATTTCTCAATCCAATCCGTCAGGATATCAAAAAGGATAAACTGAGATATGTCCCTAACATCTTCCCTCACAAGGGATACCCGTGGAACTATGGGGCTCTACCTCAGGTATGATTCATACTCATTACACACACACACACACACACACACACATATATATATATATATATACATATTTATACTTGACTTTCCCGTGTCTGACACATTTCAACTACCCGAATCTCACAGACATGGGAAGACCCCAATTGCAAAGACTCCAACACTAGTATCCCGGGAGACGGCGACCCCCTTGACGTCTGCGAACTCGCCGGCGACGTCGGCTTCACGGGCCAAGTCAAAGCAGTCAAAGTGCTCGGAGCATTTGCCGTGATTGATGAAGGCGAGACAGATTGGAAGATTGTCGTCATTGACATGGAAAACCCAGCTGCAGAGCAATTAAATGATATCTCCCAGGTGGAAAGGCAGATGCCGGGGTATTTGGGGACGATGAAGGAGTGGTTCAGGGTGTATAAGGTTCCTGATGGGAAGAAGAAGAACGATTTTGCGTTGAATGGTGAGATTAAAGGGAGAGAGTATGCCCCCTTTTCTTTGGAAGGTGGAGGAAGAAGTTATTCTGACTGACTCTGGTCTAGGTTCGCCTTGAATCTGATCGAACACTGTCACCGTAGTTGGAAAAGTATTCAACCCGAACCATCCGTGCACACGAAAGCTTCAATGTGAGTCTTGAGGAAGGCATAGTCTCTCGCCTCTATCGCCGGTTGACTGATGTCGAGTTTGAACAGGGATGACATCGGCCTCCGCGAGAACACGTTGGCAGGCCAACTATACCACGAGCAGAAAGAGGACCTTAATCACATCCATATTGACAAGGGGCCGGCTGAGAAGTATTATTTTCTTTCCCCGGATTGGCCTCTTAATGCTTCTTGTCCTGGAAGGATAATGATGGAGTCTTGATGGACTCCTTCATAGTACCCGAAAGATAATATGGTCTAGACCTACCGGGATCGAGAATCGAGAAGTTTTCCTAGACTAGTCATGCTAAAAGCAATCCGATAAAGTTGATATATCTCTTTTTCTATATACTCCGTATATGTAGTTTTATGTATTCTAGCATACATACACAACTGCAGGTCGTCTTGGCCACAGAAACCAACAGGAGTGGCAGTGGCAATGCCAACCACTTTAATGACCAGGTCTCCGTCCCATTATAATAGCAGGTTCCTCCAAGTCATCATGCTCGAACCTATGAGACAAGTCAACCATTTAGGTTCATCTCGGGATGGATGGGGATGAGGGGCAAATATGACAAACCCTAAAACAGCCACACCACAAGGCTCATTCAGCAATCTCGTTCCGTTCTTCAGTGGCTGATCCACCCATCGAAGAGCAAAAGCAGCCAGGATATGTCCATGGGCCACGCAGACAATATCCTTTGCAGCTGTGGGATGATGCGGTATTCTAGTGTCTCCCGGATACTCCGCAGATTTGCCGGCGATAACGGATTTGATCTCTTTAATGAGCTCGTCCAGACGATCCGAGACTTGCTGTGGTGTCCTGACAGACTCCCGTTAATATGGAAAGAGACAATTTTCCCATTGCATCATTTTCACAGTGTGTCAATCGCAAAACAAGATGGGTGGGTGGGATAGGTGATATTGACGTACTCCCCTCCAGGACAGCCGTCTTTCCAAATACTCCAATTTCGACCATTATGCTGGCCTTTCTGCTTCCGGAGCTTGTGGACTTCGTCGATCGTCAAGCCTTCATAGTCACCGTAATCCCACTCCTGGATTAACGGGGTTACATGAATAGTTTTCGCCCTCGGTTCGTCCTTCTCCGTGGTTGTAACGCCGTCCGCGCCCTCTCGGAGCTGGAAATGCTGGTGCTCATGGATTCCCAGGCCGAGAAGTTCTGCTGTACGACGAGCACGACCACGAGGTGAACAGTAGCTGTTTAAATTTGTTGGTCACATTATTCCATGTTTGCTGGTGGTTTGTTCTCACATCCGGGCAATCTTGTCTGGATCCATCAACTTGCCTGGTCCAACGAATGCGTCCCTGGTTTCCAAAACTTCCTTTTCGCCCGCTGCTGTTAGAGGAATGTCTGATGTGCTCGTGTGTTTGCCATTTTTGGACCATTCCGTTGCGCCGTGGCGGACGAGGTAGATACGGGAAGACATCGTCGTTTTGCTAGCTCTCAGGAGATTCGAAAGCCCAGGAGAAACTTGAACGTGTTCAGTATTATCAGTGGATACTTGAACTGGGGAGTATCAAGCAAAAAGACAGGTGTGTACTTAGAATCAAATATCAATGCAAGGGCCGAACGCGAGCTTCAAAGGATCGTCATGGACCCAATACCAGAATAATTTTGGAGGAGCCATTTGAGTGGCCCGGCGATGAACAGCATTGCGATGACATATTTATTGTGTGTATGCTCGAGTTTGCCATGGATCATTGGAATCAAGTAATCAAATCCCCGACTATGACCCGTCGGATTGCAATTCCTGGGCAGCAATAAAAATGATAATAGGATACACTCCCTGTGGGAAATCAAAAACCCGATAGCAACACCAGAAGCTCTGGTGCATGGAATTATAGTTCCGCCAGAACATTGAACTAGTTGCCTCAAGAGACTGTATTCGGACCTTTGTCCGGTAATGCTTTATAGGTGGCTTGAAACAGACTGAGCCGAATAGTTGTAAATATAGAAGTATCTGCAATATCTGCATTTTTCATTAACTTGCTGTAAACACAAAGGCATGACCAATTCAACAGTTACATTTGCCGACTATGTATACTAATAAGCTTTTTGAAGTTTGTTATGACGGTGAAGGGATTGAGAGAATGAGATTGAACTATCTATCATGATCTAAAAAGAGTGATTAACAACAGCATTCTTCTATGAACCCATAAGTCGTAATGCCCAAAAAGAATCTCCGGTTCGTCTCATCTTGGCTTCCCAAAGAATCATTTCGGGTCTATCGCATGACGTCGTACTAATACATAATAATGGTAAACTTTTGACGAAGAAAGAACAGAAGGAAAAAAGCCAAACCCCCGTAAACACCACAGCTCTATCACCCCCCAGAGAATGCTCATTAATGACTCTGGTGGGATAATTCATGGGTATAAAATGCAGTTGGTATCCATAATAGTGTAGCCGTCAAGAGTAGAGAACCGCAAAAGCAACGCCTAGAAGAGCAAAGAAAACACTCATTACCGGAGCCTTGACGATGCTACCTGCAGCACCTTCAAAGGGTGTCGCGGCGGCCAGTTCTGCAGTAAATGAATTCTTTGTAGTTGATGTAGTCAATGTCGTAACCCTGGCAGAGGGAGCATCAACCGACTTAGCAATGGGAGAAGAAGCCAGGGCAACAGAGGAAGTTGGCGTCAACTTCGTTGCCTCAAGGCCAGAGGAAGGCGAAACCGAGACAGAAGCTAACGAAGCCGAGGTATAGTGGACCGTAGACTGCGAAGAGAGAGCATTGGTTTTAGTAACATGGGGAGACGGATAAGAAAGTGACGGGGAGTGCTCACTCACAGAAGCCGCGCTAGGCGGCTGGGCTTGCTCGGAACCGGATGTCCAGCCAGCGGGGACAGACGTCTGCCTCGCAACAGACGACGCAGAAGGCGCATTGGGTACCCAAGGCCACACGCTCGGGGTGACAAAACTGGATGTCTCACGATGTGTTCCACTCCAGGGGACTGGCTCTTTAATTGTTGCGGTCACTGGTGGTGCAGACTCGATAGCATCAGGAGCACCATCGCTGTTCCCATTGATCTTGCCGCCGTCAGATATGATGGATTGCCATGAACCGCTGTTGTCGCCGTACAAGTATGATTTGCCGGTTGAATAGTCGGTTATGGAAGCGGATTTAAGATACATGGTGTAGGGGCCCTTGCTGTAGTCCGTCAAGCCACCGGCCCAGTCTAGATAAGGTCAGCGAGGTAGCGCACAAGAACTGAAATGGCACACTTACCAATAGTTCCTTGTTGATTGTTGGGGTCTCCGCCAGCCCAGATTCCAATCCTAACCATCATGGGCGACTGGGGGTATTGATTGGGAGGAGCGGATTCGGGTGTAACAACTCGAACAGTCTTACCATCAATCTGCCAGACCATCTGTTCACTGGTCCACTCAACAGTGTAGGTATGAAATTCATCGTGATTCCCGGGAGCGTCATGGAAGGCTCCGCGGCTGTACGACGAAGTGTCTCCTTTCCCGAAGTAATTACTCTGAACTTCAGTATCTTTGCCTCCTATCCACTCCCAGTCGATCTCATCCAGATCATCAGATTCCAGCACTGCACTGCTGACAATGCCCTGTCCCGGGGCGGCCTTGATCACCAAGTCGACCCGGCCGAACATGATGTACCAATTTGACTGGATCAATGGAGAGTCGCCCTGTTTGGTCACAGTAAATGCAGCACCATCGCTGCCATAGGTTGGCGTTCCACCAATGGCTTTCCAGTCTGAGGACGGGCCTTGGGTGAAATCATATGTAACGGATCTCCCCAGCGCTGGATCAGGAGGGCATGCTACACGAATCAGTTACGATATGCAGCGGGAGTTGGCAGCACAGAACACTTACACTTCTTCAACGGATTGCAGTCCGTAAACGTCTGGGCAGCAACGTAGGCCGAAGAGGTGACGAGACAGGCTGCCGTGCCGAAGGCAGAAAGCCGCATGATGGACTGAGTGGGATGGAGCAGAAAGAGATACACCAGTAACTATTTAGTCGGACAATATCGTGGATGCCAGAATAGGTATACGGGGGGTAAAATGCAGTTCGGGCAGTGTTTGATGCGAGGGTAGAGGTACAATGTGATTGATGCAGTTAAGGGTTGGGAGAGAAAGAGAGGGAGAAGAGAAATTGGGAGAGGCTGGGAGAAAACGGGGACTTGGAGGGGTCGTACGAGGCAATTTGGAAAGAGCAGCAAGAAGAAGGAGCGACAAGATAAGCTTTATGGGCAGAGGGCAGGAAAGCGCCATGGCTGATTCTCCCAGCCTCCCTTCTTTTTTAGGCCATTGTGAGGCTGTACGGATTATCTCTGTTGCAGTATGAAGTTAAGCTGCACTAGCGCCGATCCGGTTAGCGTAGCTGCATATTAATTGCCATCTGATCTGCCGAACAAGAGCAGATCCCGGTGATCCTGGTAGATCTGCTCTGTACGAACGGCTACGTATTATCTTGAATCCCCAAGAGCGCGTGGCTGCATTTCCGTTGTCATGTTTGCTACTTTGCCCTACATCATCGCGTCATCACACCAGCTTAAGACGGTCAAGCTTTCCCACTCTGTCTTCCCAGTGGAGGAGTGAAGCTACTACCATCAAGAGAACATGTGGACTGTGAGTCGTCGTTAGGATCGGCATCTCTACAGCCTATCGAGGCAGGTCGGGTGCTAATTCATTTATTTACCTTGTAGCCTCACTGGACATAGCTGCTCCCTGGGCTGTGGACTTCGAGATATTCAACCAAAAATAAGTAGCGCACTGTGCTACTCGTGGGGCAACGACTGAAAACGGCCTGAATAGATATATTTTTGCTTTCTCAATTGTTCAATTCACCATTCCTACCCTTTGTTCTCTACAATTCAAGTCCCGCGGCCTAGTCGCATTTATGCCCATTGTAACTAAACCAATCGTATCTGCTATGGGAACATGGAATTTGACATGACCATAGGTAATTTGGCAGAGATGGGGGTCAACCGTTTTCGTAGATTGATCTTTTTCATAATTATGCCTTGATGACAGGCTATTTATTGTGGACCTTCCCACTCGCACGTCCGCTCGAGAAGCACGGATTCAAGTTCAGGAGATCAATACAGTCTCGGAATACCCAATGTTGCTTTTTCTGGTGAGTCCATATCATACTAAATGCTCATATTGCAAAGGTAAGTCCTAGTCACACAATCAGTATTGACCACTCAAGTCAAATGTTTCACTCTGCTTCACGCAAGCTTGATCCACAGAGACCGCTCCATTCAGTGTATCAGCGGTGCCGGCGCCGGGTCTCTTTCTGTGAGACAGAACATCAGTTATTCCAAACCACATCTCCAATCAATGGTGGACACAGATGGCATCCCGAAACGTACTAACTCGGTACCAGCAATGGTGATGTAGGCCCGCATCTTCTCCTTGCCTCTTCCGCTATGCCCAGGGAGCTGCACGTAAAATAAAGAACCAGTAGGACTTTGGAACGACATATTGTCATAGTTGATCTTGGTACTGTAAGCGGCGCAATTTTGACGCAGTAGACAGCTTTGTCAATGCCATAGTGACCGATAGTTTGGAGATCGTCGATAATTCAGGTTGGGCTCGGCTCGAAAAAGGGTCATTCGGTGGATTGGATACTGGGCCTGGAGAGAGTTATTTGTGAAAAGCCATGAAAATCCATGAAAATCCCCCCTCAAAGTCAAGAGTCTCCGTTGCGATACGAGGATGGACCTCATGCTTGTAATACTTGCCACGAGCACAGACATCACGGACCACACCCGTATGCCCGCCAGCTGGACCACAAGGGATACGAAGATGAGATAGGCACACCGTTGGCCATTCTGGGCGAGCCTTAAAGGATATGTTTTCGAAGAAATAGTAGGATAATAACCAGCAGCGTTGTCTTGTATTGTTGTAGATTGCGCGAAGCCAAGGCGGCCCGTGATCGGGAGCCTCAACCTGCTGTCGCGCAGTTTCATCTTCGAAACTCCACCGCCGCTCTTAACCTTCCCCTTCCCCCTCCTTTTCTACCTCGCTGCTTAATCCCTGTCCATTTTCGTACCGGCAGTTTTCTGCCTGCCTCCAGCTTACTCGTGTATATTCAACAGCTGATGATGACCTTGTTTGACGGTTGTCGTTCATTCTCACGCTCTTGAAGCATGTCTTTCCACCTTGCGCCCGACTCTCAGATACTGTACAGGACCTTCGCTTCCTCACTTTGTTACGGCATCCATTATTGATCCTTGCATGAACTGTGACATCTTCCCAACAGGTTTACATATATATATATACATATATTTTTTTTCATTTATACCTTTTTGGTGACTCTGTACCCTTTCTCCAGGCTGGAATTGTCCCTTCATCGCCGAGTCGGTCTCCGCCGATCTTGACCACTTCGCATTTGGGACAAGAGGAAAACCTCACCGACGAATACCTTTACGAAACAACCGCAAGACTTATTGATGCTTAACTACTCCTGCGCCGACCGACTGCTGCCACGGCCGTCTGGGACCTTATTATGAGCCGTGTTGACATACGGCAGCATACCGACCATGGCTTCGCTGGAGCATGAACGACCTAACGTAAGGAACGGCTCTGGAAGTTCGAGTGCCGGGAGTTGGTTATCACAAGAGACCGTGAAAGGAGACCAGGGTGATCGACCGGGCTACGGCCAAGCTACTTCAGATGTTAGGCGTAGCTCATCCCTTTTTCGCCGCAGCAGCGCGAAGTTGGACGGGTAAGGATATCTCCATTCATCCTTCAGGTTACCCTTGCATATGACAATGGACCAATTTCCGGATACCCTTGTATGCGCAAGCACATAAAATGGGGTTCTACCGGAAACACATCTTCAGTAATATGCGGATAGTCCAGCCATCTATCATTTGGCCTATGCGCATATTTTTGGGGCACTTACACCAGAACGCTTGATGTCTTTGGGTGTAATACGCCTAGGTTTCTTGATGGTCATGGTTTAGGCTTGGTCTAGTACCCTCTGTGAAACAGTGAATTCTACCCCATATGATGATGTCATGCCCATTTATCCGGAACTGCTGTCGCTTTCTTTGATCGCATTCAACCCCTCAATGTCCCCTATACCAGACCTTTTCTTGCTGGAATTATCATATGGCCAGCTGTATGCTGACTCAAATTAGACTTGAATTAAGAGGCCGAAAGCCTAATCGAGGAGCATCAAATGGCCAGTCTCCCGACATTTCCCCAACAGATCGTCGAAGGGCTTCTGGTTTCAGCAGTCACAGAAAAGCTTTAGCCGTCCTTGGTGCCGATTATCCAGCGTCGCGAATGGGATCTTCTTCGAGCTCTCGGTTATCGGCTCCAGAATTTCGCCCTGAATCCAATCAACAGGCGTCGATTAATGAACGGCCCTCACCTGCTGAATATAAATCCGTCGATACCTCTAGTACCTCTTTGAACCACCGTTCAGAACCCGGAGGAGCTCCAGCCTCCCCGTCTCTCCGTCCCGGGCAAGGGCCTGTCTTCTCCAACGAATCTATTCGAGCCGATTACGATGCAAACCAAAGAAGGCCATCCATTGCCAGTGCAACGACTGTGAGCAGTCAAGGTTCAAGGTCAAGCGCCAGCGGCAAATTCCGAAAAAGATTGCAGGGGTTTTTTGGTGACGAATATCATATATCTGGAGATTCTAGACCGGATTCAGACTGTGGAGACAACCAGAATTTCAGCCGGAAATCCAGCGACCGTTTCAGGTTCCGCGACAGGGCTGATTCTGAAGGATCACAGAATAAGCCAGAAAGGCGGTCTGATCAGTCCAGGCCTAATACCCCTCTTCCTTCCAGTGAGATCACTCCATGGCTGTACCAAAGCTTCAATGTAAGTGTTCACGGATAGACTTTTGGTTCCATCATTGCTAACAGGCTTATTAGGATATTCCTCAATTTGGTCAGGCACCTGTACGCCATGTCCCTACTGGACTAGATGGCAAACGCTTTGCGGGTGAAAATATAGCCAACTCATCGGCACATACTATGCCTCAGAGACATCAAAACCATAGGCTCTCCAACGGTCACAGACACTCCCGAAGCAAGGAAGAAAAGTCAATATCCGCTGGTGAAATAGAAGGACACCTACCACGTCCAGCAACGGGCCGTGATACTCTCTCTGTTGGACTTGGCCCCTTTGGGGACGGCACGATGAACCCTCCGGCTACACTTGGAGGCCGTTCCACCAGCCCTACGCCAAGTTTGCGAAGTTCTATGTTCAGGGAGCCAAATCAAATATCACCAGGAACGCCATCAAATAAGCGCTCTTTTCTGGACAAGGTACTCCGCAAGGGGCACGGCCATCACTTGAAACATATACCAAGCTCTACAAAATCTGCTCTGGATTCGTCCAGAGGCTCCAGGTCATCGCGGCGGGACATTTCCCCAGCCACTCAAGTGAGGAGGGGAAGCCATGAAGGGAGCTCCACTTCGTTGAGGGATATGGCAGGGGATTCTGACCGGAAGAGGGATGGTAAGGGCTTGGGCATTGGCCCTTCCAAATTCCTCGCACGACGAGGCTTTGGCGCCGAATCTGTCTCTGGAAGAGACAATAGACAGCCCGAGCTACCAAATGGCGTTTATCAGCTTGATACTGACCTCGAACACATGGAAGGCATTGTTGATCGAGTCCGAGGATCTGATGCAGGCTCAGTGCATGGCGAGGATGGGCGGCGGAAGGATGAGTGGTCTGTCGGTCAGTGGGACCCTCCAGAGAGCTGGCAAGTTAAGAGGCATGATCTTGCTTCACAGGTGTCAGAAGCAGAAGAGAAGCCTGCTACTAGCTTACTGGAAAAGGAAGGAACTCAATATTTTATCCGGGTTTTTCGAATAGATTCCACTTTCGCAACACTATCGGCTGGACTGAATGCGACTGTTGCTGATATCCTTCGCATGCTTGGCCGGAAATCCTTCTTGCAGGATCATCTCAACAACTATGAGATAGTGTTGCGCAAAAACGATTTGTCCAGACAGCTTGACCGTACTGAACGTCCGATATTAATGCAGAAGCGGCTACTTGAACAGGTTGGCTATACTTCGAAAGACAGAATCGAAGATATCGGACGCGAAGATCATACTTATCTTTGCCGTTTCATATTCATGCCAACGAAACTCAGCGGTTATGCCAGTCTTGAAGGCGATCCTGGATTCAATAGGCTGCAAAAGTTCAGTCATGTGGATCTCCAGGGTCGAAGTCTTGCTACCATTCCGATTACGCTTTACAAAAAGGCCCCCGAGATCATCTCTTTAAATCTGTCAAAGAATCTTGCTCTGGATGTTCCCAAGGACTTCATCCAAAGCTGCATCAATTTGCGGGAAATCAAATTTATGGGCAATGAGGCTTTATATCTGCCAGCCAGTTTTAGCCTTGCGAATCGTTTGACATACTTGGACATCTCTAACAACTGTCTAGAGGAATTGGATCATGCACATCTTGACAGGTTAGAAGGTCTCGTCAGCATAAAGATGGCAAACAACAGGTTGAAAAGGCTACCGAGTTACTTTGGGAATTTCCAGTCCCTGAGAAATCTAAACATGTCATCGAACAGTTTCCGCGTATTCCCCGCCTTTCTTTGCAACTTGAAAAGCTTGGTTGATCTCGACATCAGTTTCAACAGTATTGAGGCTCTTCCGAACATTGGACTGATCACTACTCTTGAGCGATTATGGGTGACGAACAACATGCTCAGTGGGAAGCTCTGTGATACGTTCAAGGACTTGGTGAATCTCAAAGAGATCGATGCTCGTTTTAACTCAATAAACAACATGGACAATCTCACACAACTTCCACGCTTAGAACAGCTTTTGCTTGGTCATAACGCAGTCTCAAAGTTCAAGGGATCATTTCCAAAATTGCGGACTCTGGTACTTGACCATTGCCCTGTAACGCAATTCGACATTGACGCCCCAGTCCCGACTCTTACATCTCTTAACATAGCGTCCGCGAAACTCGTCCAGTTTCGTCACACCCTGTTTGAAAATCTGCCCAACTTGACGAAACTGGTTCTCGACAAGAACCACTTGGTGTCCCTTTCCCCGCATATTGGTAAACTTCGGAAATTGGAACACTTCAGCATGATCAAAAACCCGCTCGCATCGCTCCCGGCAACAATTGGCTGCCTCACCGAACTAAGATATCTCAACATCAGAGAATGCAATCTAAACAAACTCCCTCCTGAGATATGGTATTGTGTTAAACTGGAAACTTTGAACGTCTCCTCAAATGTTCTCGACAGTTTCCCGAAACATGGTTCTCCGCCCCCACAGCTCCCGAGTGAGCTGAGCACCACACCTGGGACCACTCCAGGTCCTGGCACGCCATGCAATGACGATTTAGGACCGTATGATGAGTCAAACGTACGTCGGACTAGCCAGGTCAGTTCTGGAAGCTCTCCCGTGGCTTCGTATAGGAAGCCTTCTATCGCTTCTACATTGGGTAGCAGTGGAAGGAAGGTGTCGTCGGCCTCTCGGTCAGCCATGGAAGGTGGCTCATACTATAGGAAAGAATCGAACTTTTCTCAACACGTGGCAACGACGCTTGCTGGTTCTCTCAGGAACCTGTATCTTGCAGATAATAGGTTGGAGGACGACATTTTCCGCGAACTATCACTGATTCCAGAATTGCGCATTGTCAACCTTTCGTATAACGAGATAACCGAGCTGCCACCAGGACTTCTGAAACGCTGGCCATTTCTTTCAGAACTCTATCTGTCGGGCAACGAGTTGATTGCGCTTCCATCCGATGATCTCGAGGAAGGAAGCAATCTCAAAGTTCTTCACATTAATCGAAATCGATTCCAAGTGCTGCCCGCGGAACTTTGCAAAGTTAGCAAGCTTGCTATACTTGATGTTGGGAGCAATGCATTGAAATATAACGTCTCCAACTGGCCATATGATTGGAACTGGAATTGGAATCGGAATTTGAAATATCTCAACTTCTCGGGCAATAAACGCCTGGAAATCAAACCGAATATTCCTTCCCTTGGGGCAGCCGCGGTAACTCATGGCGCTGACTTGACCGACTTTAACTCTCTGACACATCTCCGAGTCCTTGGGCTGATGGATGTCACCCTCACTATACCGACTATTCCCGAAGAGAACGAGGACCGACGCGTGAGGACATCTGCTACGCTAGCAGGCTCACTTGCCTACGGTATGGCAGATTTCCTAGGCAAGACCGAGCATCTTTCTATCATTGATATGATTGTGCCGCGTTTGAAACCAGACAATGTGGAGACGCTGGCAGGCATGTTTGATGGGCAGACTCAGTCCAGTGGTGGTTCCAAGATTTCGAAGTTTTTGCATGAGAATTTCACATCAACCTTTTCTACGGAGCTCAAGAAATTGCAGATAGGGCAAGGAGAAACCCCACTCGATGCATTGAGGCGGACTTTCTTATCGTTGAATAAAAACATGGCTTCGGCTGCGTACAAATCCATTGATGATCGGGAACTGTGGCATTACAACCGTGGTTCGGCAGCTGCAAAGCTTCTCAACCAAGATGATATCCATAATGGTGGCGTTGCGACTGTCATGTATCTCAACAATATGGATTTGTATGTCGCCAACGTGGGTAATGCTCAGGCGTTCCTAGTCAAATCTGACGGCTCTTCGAAACGTTTGACTCAAAACCATGATCCCGCGGAGACCCATGAAAGAGCAAGGATCCGCAATGCGGGTGGGTTTGTATCTCGCAATGGAAAGCTCAATGATGTGTTGCCAGTTTCAAGAGCATTTGGTTATTTTCAACTCATGCCCGCAGTTATTGCAGCTCCGTACACCACCCATGTAACTCTGACAGAGCAAGACGAGATGATAATAATCGCGTCTAAGGAAGTGTGGGACTTTGTAACACCGGATCTTGCCGTTGATGTTGCTCGAGCCGAACGAAGAGACGTGATGTTTGCCGCCCAAAGGATACGAGATCTTGCTATTGCCTTTGGCGCTAGCAACAAGCTCATGGTGATGATCCTTGGCGTCTCTGAATTAAAGAAGCGAGAACGATTTAAATTCAGAGGCCCTAGTCTTTCCATGGGCCCATCCCCGTTCACCGAAGAACAGCAGATCATCCCAAGCACCAAGCGCGCCAAGAAGCAACGTGATGGACCTGGCGATTCCAGGCTTGCTCGCTTCGACTACGTTGACGCTCCGATTGGGGAGCTGGCGATTATCTTCACGGATATCAAGAAATCAACAGGTCTTTGGGAAACATGCCCTGACGCAATGCGCTCTGCCATCCAAATACACAACGATATCCTACGGCGCCAGCTTGGCATAATCGGGGGTTATGAGGTCAAGACGGAAGGTGATGCTTTCATGGTGGCATTTGCAACCACTACCGCCGCCTTGCTCTGGTGCTTCAATTGCCAGACCCAGCTCCTTGAAGCCGAGTGGCCTACTGAGATCCTTGAGCAACCTCAGTGCCAAATACAATATGATATGGACAATAACCTGATATTTCGGGGATTGTCTGTTCGAATGGGCGTGCACTGGGGAGAACCGGTCTGTGAAAAAGACCCGGTTACCAATCGTATGGATTATTTCGGTCCAATGGTAAATCGTGCATCCCGAATCTCCGCCGTCGCCGATGGGGGTCAGATCTTTGTGTCATCTGATTTCATGAGTGATATTCAGCGCAATTTGGAGGTATTTGCCGATAGTGAGCGTGCAGCGAGTACTGGTTCAACTGACGGCGCGCTTGACAACCTTGGACACAATATTCGCCGCGAACTGCAGCAGCTAAACAGCCAAGGCTTTGTGATCAAGGACCAGGGCGAAAGAAAACTGAAGGGGCTGGAAAATCCAGAGCCTCTCTACCTGATTTACCCCCACTCACTTGCGGGGCGGCTCTCTGTCTTGGATGAACACAGCTCAAATGCGGGTACTCCAACGACTATTAGCAGGCATTCTCAATTGGAAATCCCAACGGACAGTATCTGGCGACTATGGGAAGTCACGCTGCGCTTGGAAAGACTCTGTGGTGCCTTTGAAGCGAAGGGCAGTGAAAAAAGGCTCAGCGAGCCCAATATGGCCCTTTTTAACATGGTTAAGAACCATGGAGGCGAACTTGCTGACTCGACAGTCATTAGCATGGTCGAGCAGCAGGTGACCCGTATCGAGGTTAGTAGTTCTTCCCTTGGTTCTTCCCTTGTTCTGGTTGATCTTGAACTCATTACTGACATATTATAGTTGGCTATCAATACGCTCTGGTTGCGGCAATTGGTACGCCCGTTCAAGCAAACAGACCGATTAGAGGATCGTGCAATGCCCATTGGCGAGGTGCTAGAAGAGTTGCAAGCACAACTTGCGGAGTACAGAACCCTGAAGCAGTTTTTCGCCACCAGTGCTGCCAGCAGCGCTGGCCAGCCTGCCAGCACTCCAGAGATTAGGGAAGTTGGCTACAACAATTCTAGCTCCTCTTCGTCGTCATCCTATTTTGGATACTCGTCTGCCCCATGACACTCTTCGCATTCTATGAATGCCAGTAACCGTCTGCTTTTCCCCTTTTTTTTTTTTTTTTTCCTTCTAACATGTGCAAAGTGCAAAGTGCATGATTGGACTGCATTGCTCTTGAATAGTGTTTTATATGTTTTATCTATTTGTTTTCATTTTGGCGTCAGATCGGATGGGCGTGGCATGTCTATGGAAGGAGCCAATGTCTTGTTGCTTCACATTTTCATCTGCATAGTTGTGTTGGCCAGCGGACTCTGGATATCATGGTAGCAAGATGGGATTATAGATGTTTTAGGGCTTCTAATGGAACTGCGATGAAATAAATGACTGTTTCTGTCACTTCTACAGTGTAGATGACTGTTAGTTAGTTAGTTATTATTATTTAACGTCGCTTGGCGGTCACGTGGCGGGTGACCGCGGCCTCCCGAAGGGCAACCGGACGTGCCTCCCAAGCGTATACTATCTAAAAGGATCTAAATACTTGCGCAACAATCTAAATACATGCTTAAAGGAGGCAAATTTGAGCACTATGTGCTGTAGAGTTGGGGAAGTTCCCAGCACTGCCCTGGCTGAGGCTTCAAGTGGTAGAAAAACCTGTTTTGCCTCCCTATAGGTGAGAGGGGGAGCCAGTCCCTCTTTCCTAGGAAGATATGTGTTGACTGTACACCACTCTGTGTTTAGATAGGCCCAGTTTGGGCATATATCCCTAAAGAAGGATGTGTTTTGCACAATGTGGCCAAATTCCTCAGCCTTAGCAGCAGTTCCTAGGAGCTAGTTAATAATTTTTGCTGGCCCAGCTAGTGAGTGTTTCCATCTCTCCTTCCAGCACTTCCTAATATGTGGGCAGAAGAAGAAATGTATTAGAGTCTTTAGCTTTTTACAAGAGCAGATTGCTAGATAATTAGTATGATAGAACTGTTCATAATATGCTGTGAAATTCTTATGCTCAGTATAGGCTGCAATAAGCTTACCTAATATTTAATATGGTAGTTTATGTTCCTGGGCCCAGCTGCTCTTTGTATAGGGGCAGATACCTAGGTCTTAGTATGCCTGGGGTGTGCTGCGCATATATGTTGCCTAGGTGGCAGTACAGAGTTGTTGTTTCACCTCTTGTCTTAGGTATGCTGGAGAGAGAGGGATATGGGAGCCATCCATGGCTATTCTTTGCTTAGCTAGCCTGTCTGCCAGCTCATTCCTTGCAATTCCAATGTGCCCTAGTGTCAAGGTGCGGATTCAGGCGATCAGGAAACAGAAATAGATTGGAAAGAACACGCAGGCAGGCAGGCAGGCAAGCTATCGTACAGGCAGGTAGACAGGACGTAGCTCGAAGAGCTACAACAAGATCGAGACAGAGGTTCAAGATATTTCCTCGCAGGCACGTGCAGGGGCGGTCAGTACAGGCAGAACCGGCCTCCGGACCGTCATACGGTGTACGTTGGTCCAGCACCGTGATAGTACGCCCCCTCTTCTATGCCGAGCTCCGTCGAGGCAGGGGGCCCGGTTTCTGGGGGTACCGCCGATGGAAGTTGGCGACTATTTCTTGTGAATTTCGCAGGTACTCGGCAGGCTCTTCAGTGGGTGTGTCATATCCAGCCCACTTTACAGTGTATCGCAAGCGTGGGCGTCCCCAGCCCCGGCGCTCCCACCGGGAATCCAATATGTCTTCAACGAGCCATTCCTCCAACCCGTCTACTTCGACAGGTGGAGGTGGGTCGGGCCTCTGGCCGGGCAAGGGATTGTTGGCAGCCGGGGTTAGTAGGTCAACATTAAAGACTGGATGTACACGGATGCTAGTCGGCAGGTCCAATTCGTAGGCATGTGGGCTGATCTGACGGAGGATGCGGAATGGTCCCAGGTTCTTCCAGTCTAGTTTCTTTTGTGGTCTTAGTGTGCGGATATTACGGGCGTTTAACCATACAAGTTGGCCAGTCTGGTACTGGTGAGCAGGTTGTCGTCGTTTGTTGGTCTGCTCTTCCCAACGGGCCTGAGCAGATAGGATTTCAGCTCGTGCGAAGTTAACAATCTGGCGCATCTTTGTTGTGAAAGCGTCAGCATCACGGGTGGCAGGGAGGTTAGCTGGCTGAATAGGTTCGAAGCCCATAGTTGGGTGGAACCCGTAGTTGGCAAAGAAGGGTGACATGTGGGTAGTCTCGGATTGGGCAGAGTTCATCGCGAATTCAGCTAGGGGCAGCCATTGGGCCCAGTCATCCTGTAGATAAGATACATAGGCACGGAGGTATCGTTCTAAGACCCCATTTAAGCGTTCAGTTTGGCCATCAGTCTCAGGGTGGTGGGCAGTTGATAACAGGCGTTGGATCTGGAGACGCTTGGTTAAATGCTTCCAGAATGAAGACACAAATTGGGGACCTCGGTCAGAGATAATAGTCCTAGGCAGGCCATGCAGTTTCCAGACATATTCCAGGTACAGGTAGGCTACTTTCTCCGCGTTGTAGGTTTCCTGGCAGGGTATCAGGTGTCTCATCTTGGTCAGGCGGTCCACTATAACCAGGATTGAATCAAAACCCATGCTCTTTGGGAGGTGTGTGATGAAGTCCATTGAAATATCTTGCCAGGCACGCTCAGGAACTGGTAGTGGGCGTAGGGCTCCTTGTCGAGCTTCATGGGAGGGTGTAATACGGCGGCAGACATGGCAGTTGGCAATCCATTGTTCCACATACTTGTACATTCCAGGCCAATAGTATTCTCGAGCTAGGATTTCATAGGTCTTAGAGCGTCCAGGATGTCCAGCAGTGGGTTTGTCATGTGTGTATTGAAGTAATTTCGCTCGCAGGCTGTCGTTATCAGGTATGTACAGGCGGTTCCGGTAATAGAGGTACTGGCCACGGCGCTGGCAGTCAGCCAGGGTGATAGCAGGGTGATGGGACGCCTTCTCATCCACAGCCTTTAGGATTGATTGTACTAGGGGGTCAATGGTGTAGGTTGTTTTTATTGGTTGTTCAATTTCATTGGGTAGAATAGGTTCAGCGGGTTCAGCGGGTTCAGCAGGTTCAGCGGGTTCAGCAGGTTCAGCGGGTTCAGCAGGTTCAGCAGGTTCAGCAGGTTCAGCAGGTTTAGCAGGTTCAGCGGGTTCAGCAGGTTCAGCGGGTTCAGCAGGTTCAGCGGGTTCAGCGGGTGCAGCGGGTTCAGCAGGTTCAGCAGGTTCAGCGGGTTCAGCGGGTTCAGCAGGTTCAGCGGGTTCATATGTCTGGGCGGCTAATCGGGTCTTGGGGGGTTCCTTAGTGTCTAGGCCAACGATGGTTCGTGGGGGGTCATCAGGGTGGTAAAATTGACAGGTTTGGGTCTTTGTGAAGTGCACCTGTTTCCTCATCTGTGTCTTAGGTTCTTGGGCGTCAGGGAACCCTCCCAAATTCTCTCTCTTCAGCACTACCTGACTCTGGTGTCTAAGGCGTTCATCCCCCTCCTTTGGAAGGTCCGCTGACCTCCGTGTCAGGGCATCTGGTTTTGCTCCTTGTTTGCCAGGGCGGTATATCACTTTGAAGTTAAAACGGGACAGGAATTCAGACCAGCGGGCTTGACGTCGATTTAGGAGCTTAGTGGACATAAAATACTCCAGGTTGCGGTGATCAGTTAGGACACGAATTGGGGATGGGGATCCCTCTAGCTCTGGGCGCCATTCTTCAAAGCAGCGCACAATGGCTAGTAGCTCCTTGTCATAGATCTCATAGTTGCATTCCGTAACAGAGTGCTTCTTAGAGAAGAACGCGACAGGGTGAAGTATCCCATCATCATCATACTGGGATAGGACTCCTGCTGAGACATAATCAGATGCATCAGTTTCCAGAATAATCTCTCGGTCCCAATTAAATGGTTTCAGGATAGGTGCTTTAGTGAAGGCTTTCTTTAGGGCTTCAAAACTGAGCTGGCAGGTAGTAGTCCAAGCAAACTTGACATGCTTCTGGGTTAGGGCAGTCAGCGGTGCAATTATCTTGGAAAAGTCCTGAATAAACCGACGGTAAAAATTGGCAAAGCCAATAAATGCTTGTACATCCGAAACAGAGGTGGGTACAGGCCAGTTAGAGATGGTCTCAACCTTCTCAGGGTCCATCTTGATCCCATCTCGTCCAATAATAATACCCAAGAACTTGGTTTCAGGGACAATAAATTCGCATTTAGCTAGCTTGGCATATAGGCCAGCTTTCCGTAGACGTCCAAGGACCAGGCGGACATGTTTGACATGTTCAGAGCGGGTTTTGCTATAGATTAAGATGTCATCGAGATAGGCGGTACAGAAGACATCCAGGTATTCAGCCAGGGTATGATTGATATATTGTTGGAAGGTAGCAGGGGCTCCTGTCAAACCAAATGGCATAACAAGGGATTCAAATAGGCCTAGGCGAGTGCGGAATGCGGTAAGGTATTCTTGACCCTTCTTGACACGGATGTTATTGAATGCAGAGATAATGTCAACCTTAGTGAAATATTTCATGTTTGCTAGGTTGTTCAGGGTCTCCTTGACTAGTGGTAATGGGTAACGGTCCTTGATGGTGATGGCATTCAGTGCACGGTAGTCCACGCAAAATCGGAGTCCCCCCCAGGTTTAGCAACAAACAGGACAGGTGAAGCAGCAGGTGAAGAGCTTGGGCGGATAAACCCCTTGCGCAGGTTGTCCTCAATCCATTCCTTTAAAGCTTGTAGTTCAGTACGGGACATAGGGTACAGGGGTCCAAAAGGAGGCATCTTTCCCTCAACCAGGCGGATATCATGGTCACAAGGACGGTGGGGAGGCAGCTGTTCGGCCTCTTTTGGGGAGAACACATCAGCAAAGTCCTGAAATTCGGTAGGCAGTGAGGTAGTGGTATCAGTTGGAGTTCCTTCAGGGTTATTGTTCTGTAACAGCTCATTGATCTGGTTTAGTGTGATGGCATATATCTTGTATTTCCTTCGGGCATAGGCAGAACAGGCTCTCAGGGAGACAGGGGCAATATCATGATCTTTCAATACAGGCGGGCGGTCTGGTAGGTGGTGTGGGCGAGCTTTAGGTGGGATATCGTGTAATGCTTGAATCTTGGAGATTTGAGAGGGTATGTTGCAGTGCTGGCGGCAGTAGTTGCTGTCAAACAAGATATTGTGGGCTGCAAAGCCAACTCTTGGGTCATGCTTCTTCAACCACGGTAAGCCCAGTATGATTGGAAAATGGGCAAGCTGGGTAACTAGGAATGGGACATCCCTTTCCACATGGTCTTCAATTCGCAGGGTGGCTCGGACAAAATGTTTGATAGATCCTAGCTCTACTTCAGTCCCATCAAACCCTGTCATTCGGATATGGTGTTTCAGAGGGTGCAGGGTCAGGTTATGGTGTCTAGCCCATTCTTTATCTATAAATCTTGTTCCTTCAGCTCCGGAATCTAGCATTGCATAGGTTGGGCACTCTTTATCTTGTTGGGTTAGGCTGGCAGGTAGGACCATCAGGTTAGATCGCTGGACTTCTTCCTCAATAGGCAGGCCTTGGACAGCAGTCATGGAGATTCGGAGATTGCGCATAGTTGAAGCCTGATCGCGACTTAGACCAGGCTTACGCCTTTTGCTGAATATTCAGGTTCAGAGGACCCATCAGAAGCTGGGGAACGGCCCCTTGGGGGGCTCCTGGGTGGTGAGTCGTGTAGTAACTGGATATTCCCACTGGCTAATTGAGTTGGGCGGTTGTCAGGGTGGGGGCAGTTTCGGACTAGATGATCTTTAGATCCACATCGGAAGCATTCCCCTTTCTCACGGCGTGTTAGGCCCAGGGATGAGGCACGGCGGGATGTAGATAGGTCCATAGGCTCCGGATGAGGCCCTAGGGTTGGCTGGCGTAGTTGTGTTGTGCTAACATTGGGTGTCTTAGGTGTAAACTTCCCTTGTTGACTCCGGGCGGGTTGGATAGGGCTGGTTGGATAGGTACTCCGGGTGGCTCTGACATAGGTGTGAGAGGCGGTATCATACTGCATGCGACGGGTCTCCAGATTCTGCAGGAAGGTTGCAAGCTGGTGATAGTCACCTTCTGGGGGCTGGTGGTGTAAAAGCATGCTTCGTAGTTCCCTGTTAATAGCTTGTTCCAGGAGTGTTGGTAAGGCAGCTTCGGGCATTTCCCCTTCTAGGGCCAGGCGGTGGAATTCAGCAAAGAAGATGCTGAACTCCTTATTACCTTGTCGCAGACGGAATAGAGTGTTACGGGCATTGCGGGCTCGGTTTGGATCCCCAAAGGCGCGTTCCAATATATTCAATATTTCTTCATAGTCAGGTAGCTGGCACGTTCCGCCATGTAGGTACGGTAGGATCTGGTCATAGGGAGCTCCCTTCAGGCGGCTGGTCACGTATGTCATACGGCTTTGTGGTGTTGGAAACCGGTCCTGGTTGACAGTCATCTTCCCTCGGATCTGGGTGACAAAACGGCGGAGGTCCTTCCGGTCTCCGTCAAAGGGGTCAGGGTCAGGAAGTCGCTCTGAAAGGTGGGCGGAGCTGGTAGATGGGGGAGTAATCGACGCAGGCGCTCCCACAGGAGTAGCTGCAGGGCTTTTAGCAGCAGGTTCAGGGGTGGGCACAGGCAGTGGGGTGCTGACGGTTGGCATGGTGGCATTGATGGCTTTGTGCTTGTCCATTACAGCCTCCATATATTGCTGCTGGGCTTCCCTAAGCTGTGTCTTCTGATAATCTACCACGCCTTGGAGGCGGGTGCTGTTCTGCTGTTCCCCGACAAGCTCAGTCTTCAGGTTTTCGTGCTCTTGCTGGACGGCCTGGTTCTGTAGCATCAGATGGTCAATTTGTCCCTTCAGCTCAGCCGTGATCGTTTCATTCCGTTCCATATAATCGTAGGCTTCACGGAAGTAGTGGTACCACTCCGTCAGGTGGTTGGGGACGTGAGCTGCGAAGCTCTCTTCGTTGCCAGGCAGGAAGGGTGGTCGGGGGCAGGCATTCGTAGACATCATGTTCTTCCCAATAGGAGGAGCTACGTAATGTCAAGGTGCGGATTCAGGCGATCAGGAAACAGAAATAGATTGGAAAGAACACGCAGGCAGGCAGGCAGGCAAGCTATCGTACAGGCAGGTAGACAGGACGTAGCTCGAAGAGCTACAACAAGATCGAGACAGAGGTTCAAGATATTTCCTCGCAGGCACGTGCAGGGGCGGTCAGTACAGGCAGAACCGGCCTCCGGACCGTCATACGGTGTACGTTGGTCCAGCACCGTGATACCTAGTACCTAGGAGACTCATATAGGCTTATGGGGAGAGGCTAGGATATACAGCAGGCTGAGCCACCATGTGGTGAGTTGGTGGAAAGTGTCTGTGAGATGGTGTTTGTGTGGTGTAGGCCTATCTTCTGCTAGTAGACTGGCTGCTGCCAGATTGTCTAGAAAGATATTTAGCTAGTTGATATATGCAGTGTATAGCAAACCAACTGCTGTCTAAAGACCTTCTATAGTACCTATAATCTCTGTGTCATAGATCTTTGTCTGGGGGCCTGATGAGCCCTGTCTCTAGGTGACTAGGGTGGAGCTGTAGTATATGGTGTATCTATATCCAGCACCTTAGCCTATGTGGGAGCCATCTGAGTAGACTGATATGGCTAGTGGTGAGGAGATATGCCCTTCCTAGTGGGTTGGAAGTATGCATAGTGGTGGGAGCTATGGCTCTACCTACTTGTGTTCTGGTGCTGGTGTAAGGATGCGTTGCAGGATCCTGGTGAGCCTTGTGTTATATCCATAGTTTAGGGCTGCATGGATGCGTGCTATGGGGTATTTTGTATCTAGGCTTGTGTATCTAGCAGTTGCCTTTTGGAGGGTACTCTCTAAAAAGACTCTTAGATCTAATAGGTCTACCTCTTGAAGGAGTGCTGCTGTAGATATTATTTTGTAGTTTGAGAGGATTGCTAGTGCAGCAATGTGGAGTAAAGATTAAAGAAAGTTAGCCATCTGCTGTTATTTAGTATAGAAGACCTCCACTCTATATAATACTGTTAGTAATATGCATTGTAGTACAGCTGCTTGTATAAAGGCTATTAGATACCTATGTTAAGTGTTGCTCAGTCTTTATAGGTGTTATGCCAGCTGCTTACCACAGCTGAACACCCAATTGATATATGGTTTAAAAGTGAGCTTTGTGTCCAAGAGGACCCCTAACCAGTGGGTGTAGTATGGGAGGGATCTCACCTATTAGGCAGCTAACTATTGGGGGGTTGCTTTACATTTTAGAGTGTTGTATCTCTGTCTTCCACAAAAAAGAGAGATGAAAAGTGTGTTATTATATATATATTTCTAAATTGAAGATATCTCTTAGAGAGAGTCCCCTAAAGAGGATTTTTAGATCATCTATAGTAGAAAGGCCTTATAGACAGCACCCATTGCTGCATAAAAGAAGATTGAAGAGAGAAGATCCTTATGGGAGGCCTCCCTTTATTAGGCTTTTTGTCTCTCCAATCTACACATTTGACTAAGAGCTTTCTAGATCTAAAGTAGGCATTCTATTCTTAAAGTGTGTGAAGAAAAAAGTCTTTATATCAGCTAGGGTTATATATTAAGAGTAGGTAACTTTATATCTCTGTAATCTAGCTTTCTCTATTAGTAGAAAGGAAGCAAAAAGGCATTCATAGCTTGTTATCCTCTCTATATAGCTGTCTATTTAGTGGTCTCTCTTTAAGTTGGTTTGGGAGGGAGACTCCCTTTTTCAGGAGATAAGTAAGGAACACATCTGCTTTGCCCTGTAGGGTGGTGATTTGGTTGTTTTATATAAGTAGGGGGGGCATAGCTAGTTAGTTAGAGGGCTTCTGCCATTTTACTAGTATAAAGGCTTTAGTAGGAGTTATTGCTTACTTAATCTATTCCTTTTAATAATTAGCTTTTGCCTTAGAAATTACCTTTTGAAGAGGTTAGAGGACTAATAGATGTTATCTTGCTTGTTAAAGTAGATTTATAAGCTCTGATGTCTATCATAGGGTGTGTGGGAGCCTTCAGGTGTTGTATTCTGATACTCCCTAGATGGCTAGTTGTACCTGGCTGACAGGTTCCTCTACCAGAGTATCTGTTGGTAGGTTAGTGTCTAGGGGTTCTTTCTTCTTTTTTTGGAGTGGAAAATTTGTCTTACAGCTGTGGAATTTATAGTTACTAAAGATGCTTTTTATTCTATAGCCACTATTGGAGGTTGGCAAGACTATAAAGGTTTTAAGGTTAAAGTGCCTAAAAATGCAGAGCAAAGTCCTTAAATTCTATGCAGAGCAATAGTCCTTAGGTTTTTAATCATCTACAAGAGCTATAATCCTGTAGAGAGGGTGTGGAGTAAAGAGCATAAATGTGATAGGTGAAAGAAACTAGGGATATAGATATAATAAATGGGCTATCTACCTACTGGTGATGTCTAGGGATGTGATAGGAAGTGGAGCTGGAAGATCTGTTATGTATGTTGTGGGCCTGATTTGGATCTACCTCTACTAATGATGTGTGGGTATTGCTAATTAAAGACTTTGTGTATAATGTCTGCTGTGAAGATAGCAGCAGGTTATAAGAAGGCTGATTTTTTTTATTTATGATATGATTTTAGTTTTCTAGACTGCTAGCTGAGCTGGGTGCAGTAATATCTTAATTTTATATGATTTTATGCTTCTAGAGACTAGCTAAGGTGAAGACTAATTGCCACTAAGTAGTAGGTAATGATCCCTTTATACTGGATTAATTTAGTCTGATATAGGGGGTATACGGTGGGAGAAGTGTGACTATAAGAGGGGCTGACTGTACTTGTCTGGGGGGCTAACTGTCTGGAACGTGTTTATACGTTCGGGGGGCCTGTCTGTGCCGCCCCCTGCCTGCCTGGGGAAATATCCACTCTGCTGATGAAGTGCAGGAGAACTTAGTAATATATACGATGCTTGCCTCTATTTTGTTAGAATCTATGTAGAGCCCCTATACCTATCAATAACACTATGGTAGTTAATATTTATAAGATATATAATAGATAGCAAGACCGACATTTATTTAGAGCAGCTTCTTATATAAAAAATGACAGCAGGAGCATGTAGTCTTTTTTTAGATTATAGATCTAGATTCTAAAGCCCTTAATTGTGTTGTTAATTTTAAGAATAATGCAGTGAAGCCTACTTTTTTATAAACATTTAAGCAGCGTTTAATAATACCTGATAATGCCACTTTTACATTCTAGTGGTTTCTGTCTATAGGCCTCTCTCTAAGATGGCTTTGGTATTTTATATAAATTTGTATTATCTTAGAGCTCCTTGTGCAAAAGAAGTAAAAAATGCCTTTAATAGGTGTTTGTGGTCTCCTGATTATCTGTATATGAGGAGAGAATCTAACCTTATAGCAGCAGCTTCTTTCTAAAAGGCCTCTTCCTGGGAAGCCTGAGGAATAAAAAAGATTTCTATCTATCCTCCTAACTACTAGGACTTGGGCTTAGGGGTGGTAAAATCTCTTTTTGTTCTGGGGCTGGTTAAGCTTATATAAGAGGTTTTTGGTTTTGAGAGTAGTTTTTTCTCTAAGCTCTGCTTGGAGTTAAGAGCTATGGGTTGTTTGGAGTAGCTTGTCTTGTTTTGAGCAGGGGCTGCTTTAGCTGGAGGCAGGAGGCTAGCTTAGAGGGAGGCTCCTTCTAAGTTTTTGACTCTCTAAACCATATTGATCTGCTGGCAAATTGACAGCATGTTTGGCCTGCTAAGTATTGGGCCTAAGAGAGTGCCAGACATTTTGTCTGGGGAGGAGAGGGCTCTCCGTTTGTGGGTGTTGCGGTGGAGGGGGGTAGGGGTGGTGGGTTCCGAAGGAGGATCCAGCTTTTCATCCCAAGAAGCAGTTCTTGGGCAGGGGACGACCGCAGGGGGGTCATCCACCTCCATCAGGTGGAGGGTGGGCGCTATCGTGTAGGTAGTGTCTTGCGATGTTGGTATGTTGGGAGACAGCGCGTCGTCGCTGTCGCTTTCCATCAGTTATGTTATTCTTGTAGATGACTGTTAGTTAGTTAGTTATTATTTAACGTCGCTTGGCGGTCACGTGGCGGGTGACCGCGGCCTCCCGAAGGGCAACCGGACGTGCCTCCCAAGCGTGTACTCATTCACGAGCGAGCAGGACCGGACGACACGCTGTCCCCCAATATACCAACATCGAGAGATACTACTTACACGATAGCGCTCACCCTCCACCGGATGGAGGTGGACGACCCCCCGGCGGTCGTCCCCTACCCAGGAACCGCCTCCTGGGACGAAAAGTCGGATCCTCCTTCGGAACCCACCACTCCTACCCCCTCCACCGCAACACCCACAAACGGAGAGCCCTCTCCTCCCCGGACAAGATGCCTGATACTCCCTCAGGCCCAACACCTAGCAGGCCAAACACGCTGTCAATTCGCCAGCAGATCAATGCGGTAGCTGAAGACCAGCTCCTCCTCCTGAAGGATTGGAGGCAGGCACTAACTTCGCTCGCAGACGCGCTCGATTCGACTGTCTCCTCCCTCCACGGCCGGCCCAAAGAACTCGCCAAAGGACTGGCAGCCAGGTTCCTGACTCTGGCCAAAGGCAGCACACCCCAGCTAGGACCAGAAAAGCCTCCTATAGCTCCCCCCAAACCAACTCCAGAGCCTGTACAGGCCAAACAGGCCACTCCAACTGGACAGACACCCCAAGCACCATCCTGGGCCTCAGTAGTGGCCCCAGGACTAGACCAAAAGGGATGGCAAGCCACCAGACCCAAACCTGCCAAGCAGCCGCAGCAGGCAAGGAGGATAGATAACCGCATCTTCCTCCGCCTCCCAGAACCCTCCAACCTGCGGAAAATAGGCCCTCATGGAATCCGCATAGCCCTTACAGGAAAGGTCCCTGGAGGGATCTCTCGTGTACAGATAATCCCCACAGGCTATGCCATCACAACCACAGATGAAGGCAAGGCCTTTTTACTCTCTGCACAAGCGAAAGAGCTAGCTGCAGATGGATACTTTGAAATGCCAATAGAATACCACCAAATTGTCATTCCCCGGATTCCCCAGAGGCTCTGGTCCCTAGAGGGATGGACAGAAACCACACTAGAAGACATCAGCACTGAAGCGGAGCGTATCACAGGCATTAAACCATGTCACGTCAAGCCCTCAAACCACCTTACAGAGGCAGGCTCAATCACTGCAGTCATTGCCTTCCCAAAGAAGCCCAAACATGCAATACAATTATTTGGCATCTCTGGCCTATCTAGACCTACACGCCCCAAACAAAGACCACTACAATGCTCCCGCTGCCACCATTTCCATGACACACGAGCTTGCCGCTCTAACACTCGCTGCATCTCTTGTGGCTCCACCAAAATAGAGCATACCTGCCGTGTACAATGCATCAACTGCCATGGCCCCCATGCAGCAGACTACCCAAAGTGCCCAGCCCGGCCTATCTCCCGTAAAGGGACCATCACCCACCTTTCTAAAGAAGCACTAGCAGCAATACGCAAAGCTGGGAGACTGGCTTTCCAGCAACAAGCTGGAAAGGTGCAGGCTACACAGGCAAGCCCACACACCCTAAACCAGGCCACAGACCACCCATCAAGACAGCTCACCCAAGAGCTAGCCAGTCAGACCTCTCCAGAAGAACTATGAAAATCATACAGGCCAATGTAGGGAGGGGCGGCCCCTCCCATGACCTGCTGCTATCCTTCACAGCAGACATCATCCTGGTCCAAGAGCCTTGGACCAATATGGCAAAACACCTCACAAAAACACACCCAAGATATCAACTCTTCAGCCCAACCCCCACTGGGAAATCAGGCCCCGAACTCTAACATACGTACGCAAAGACCTTCCAGCTCACGCACTTCCACAACCATCCTCCCCAGACATCACGGCAGTAGAGGTAGATGGCCTCACAACTATCAATGTCTACCGCCCCCCAAAGGACCCAGCTACTCTCTCTTCATCCACCATATCTACACTCCACACCCTACTCCAATACCCTGTCCCACGGAACACCATCATCGCAGGAGACTTCAACACCCACCACCCATTATGGCAACCAGAAACCCAACCACACACCCTCTCTGCAGGAGCCACAGCTCTGGTAGAATGGCTAGAAACCCAAGGACTAGTGCTCTGCATGGAACCAGGCACTCCAACCCGCGGACCCAACACCTTGGACCTAGTCTTTGCCAACCTCCCAGTGGTGGCTACAGTAGAGGACCACCTTAGCACTTTTAGTGACCATAAAACCATCCTAGCACAGCTAAAATGGAGGGAGCCACAGCCACAACACAAACTAGGCTCCACTAACTGGGAAAAGGCTCGAGAACTCCTGGTCCCCCCAGACACCAACCTACCAACAGATACTCTGGCAGAGGAACTGGTCAGCCGGGTACATCTAGCCATCCAGGGAGCATCAGAATACAACACCCGCAGGCTCCCACACACCCCATGGTGGACACCAGAGCTCACAAACCTACTCCGGCAAGCAAGACAACATCCATCAGACCTCCAACCTCTTCAGAAGGCAATTTCCAAGGCAAAAGCTAATTACTGGAAGGAACGGATTGAGCAGGCAACAACTCCCACTAAAGCCTTTGCACTAGCAAAATGGCAGAAGCCCTCCAACCAACTAGCTGCGCCCCCCTACTTGTACAAGGCAACCAAATCACCACCCCACAGGGCAAAGCAGACGCCTTCCTCACCTACCTCCTGGAAAAGGGAGCCTCCCTTCCAAACCAGCTTGAAGAAGGACCACCAAACAGACCTCTAGATCCTATACCTTTACCAACAAAGGAAGAATGCTGGAATGCCCTTTGCTCTCCTACCCCATCTGCCCCTGGGGAGGACAATCTTACCACATCTGTATGGAGAAACCTATGGCCTATTATAGGAGATACAGTTACAGCACTATACCACCAAAGCCTGGAGAAAGGCCAGTTCCCGCAGACCTTCAAAGCAGCAAAAATCATCATGTTGCCAAAGCCAGGCAAGAGAGACCTTACCCAACTGGGCTCATGGCGGCCCATCAGCCTCCTATCCACCTTAGGCAAAGGCCTAGAACGTCTTATTGCAAAATGGATGGCTGTACAAGCAATCCAGGGAAAACTACTCACACCATGCCACTTTGGTGCTCTCCCAGGCCGCTCTGCTATTGACCTCGTCCAAGTACTAGTTCATAGAGTGGAGAAAGCCTTCCAACAGGGAAAGGTAGCCTCACTACTGTTGATGGATGTAAAGGGAGCCTTTGACGCAGTAGACCACCAAAGGCTTCTTTCATACCTACGCCTTCAGGGATGGGATGATTGCCTGCTCATATGGACCCAAGATTGGCTTTCCAACCGCTCAGCATCTGTCCAGATTGGAGAGGCAAATGCCAAAGCCTCAATAAAGGGAGGACTCCCACAAGGATCCCCCCTCTCCCCAATCCTATTCCTGCTCTATGCAGCAAGGGTAGTGGCCACTTACAAAGCCTCCTTCTGCTATGCAGACGACCTAGGAATCCTCTTTGTAGGGGATTCTCTCCAGGAGACATCCCAACAACTAGCAGAAACATACAAGGCAGTAACAGCCCTGGGAACAGAGGTAGGTCTCCCCTTTTCAGTGGAAAAGACAGAGATACAACACTTCTCTAGAAAACTCAAGCAGCCTCCCCCAGCAGTCAGGCTGCCTGGTGTGGGTGAGATCTCTCCCACACCATACACCCGCTGGCTAGGGGTCCTCTTGGATACAAAACTTACCTTTAAACCACATATCAACTGGGCATACAGCCGTGGTAAGCAGCTAGCACAGCACCTCCAGAGACTTAGCAACACCCAACATGGGTGCCCAGTAGCACCTATGCGTGCTGCAGTGCTTCAGTGTGTCCTCCCAACAGCATTGTATGGAGCTGAACTCTTTTACACTGGCCAACAGCAACTAAAGGCTGTCAGCTCCCTCCAGTCTCTACTCCGAATAGCAGCCCTAGCAATCCTCCCAGCATACAAGACAACACCCACAGCAGCACTCCTCCGAGAGGCAGACCTGCCAGACCCAAGAGCCCTTTTGGAGAGCACCCTCCAGAGGGCAGCTGCTAGATACGCAGGCCTAGATGCAAAGCACCCCATAGCACGCATCCATGCAGCCCCAAACTATGGGTACAACACAAGGCTCACCAGGATCCTGCAACGCATCCCCACACCAGCACCAGAACGCAGGTGGGTAGAGCCACAGCTGCCACCACTACGCATGCTGCCAACCCACCGGGAAGGGCACATCTCCTCACCACTAGCCATATCAGTCTACTCAGATGGCTCCCACACGGGCCAAGGCGCTGGATATGGATACGCCATATACTACGGCTCCATCCTAGTCACCCAGGGACAGGGCCCATCAGGCCCCCGGACAGAGGTCTATGACGCGGAGATCATGGGTGCTGTGGAAGGTCTCCGGGCAGCAGTGGGTTTGCCATGCACTGCATATGCCAACCAGCTGAACATCTTCCTAGACAACCTGGCAGCGGCCAGTCTACTAGCAGATGGCAGGCCCGCGCCACACAGACGCCATCTCACAGACACCTTCCACCAGCTCTCCACGCAGTGGCTCAGCCTGCCGTACATCCTAGCCTCCCCCGCAGGCCCGTACGGGTCTCCTGGGTACCAGGGCACACTGGAATCGCAGGCAATGAGCTGGCAGACAGGCTAGCAAAGCAGGGAGCAGCCATGGATGGCTCCCACATCCCCCCTCCCCGGCATACCTAAGACGAGAGGCGAAACAACAACTCCGTACTGCCACCCAGGCAGCGTATATACGCAACGCACCCCAGGCATACCAAGACCTGGGCATCTGTCCCCATACGAAGAGCAGCCGGGCCCAGGAACACAAACTGCCACGCTGGGTACTAGGCAGGCTCATTGCAGCCCGCACTGGACATGGGGACTTTGCAGCATATCACGAACGCTTCCACCACACGGACTACCTAGCAACCTGCTCCTGCAAGAAGCTAAAAACTCCAGTACATTTCTTCTTCTGCCCACATACTAGGAAGCGCTGGAAGGAGAGATGGAAACACACACCTGTTGGGCCGGCAAAAACCATTGACTGGCTCCTAGGGACTGCTGCTGGGGCTGAGGAATTCAGCCGCATCGTGCAAAACACATCCTTCTTTACGGATATATGCCCAAACTGGGCCCGCCTAAGCACAGAGTAGTGTAACAGTCCAAGCATATCTTCCTGGGAAAGAGGGATTGGCTCCCCCTCTCACCTATAGGGAGGCACGACAGGTTTTTCTACCGCTTGAAGCCCCAGCCAGGGTAGTGCTGGGAACTTCCCCAACCCTACAGCACGTAGTGCTCAAATTTGTCTCCTTTAAGCATGTATTTAGATCCTTTTAGATAGTATACGCTTGGGAGGCACGTCCGGTTGCCCTTCGGGAGGCCGCGGTCACCCGCCACGTGACCGCCAAGCGACGTTAAATAAGAATAACTAACTAAATAACAAGCGTGTACTATCTAAAAGGATCTAAATACGTGTGCAACGATCTAAATACATGCTTAAAGGAGACAAATTTGAGCACTATGTGCCGTAGAGTTGGGGGAAGTTCCCAGCACTGCCCTGGCTGGGGCTTCAAGTGGTAGAAAACCCTGTCTTGCCTCCCTATAGGTGAGAGGGGAGCCAGTCCCTCTTTCCCAGGAAGATATGTGTTGACTGTACACTACTCTGTGTTTAGGTGGGCCCAGTTTGGGCATATATCCGTAAAGAAGGATGTGTTTTGCACGATGCGGCTGAATTCCTCAGCCCCGGCAGCAGTCCCTAGGAGCCAGTCAATGGTTTTTGCCGGCCCAGCTAGTGTGTGTTTCCATCTCTCCTTCCAGCGCTTCCTAGTATGTGGGCAGAAGAAGAAATGTACTGGGGTCTTTAGCTTCTTGCAGGAGCAGGTTGCTAGGTAGTCTGTGTGGTGGAAGCGTTCATGATATGCTGCGAAGTCCCCATGCCCAGTGCGGGCTGCAATGAGCCTGCCTAGTACCCAGCGTGGCAATTTATGTTCCTGGGCCCGGCTGCTCTTCGTATGGGGGCGGATGCCCAGGTCTTGGTATGCCTGGGGTGCGCTGCGCGTATACGCTGCCTGGTGGCAGTATGGAGTTGTTGTTTCGCCTCTCGTCTCAGGTATGCCGGGGAGGGGGGATGTGGGAGCCATCCATGGCTGCTCCCTGCTTTGCTAGCCTGTCTGCCAGCTCATTGCCTGCGATTCCAGTGTGCCCTGGTACCCAAGAGACCCGTACGGGCCTGCGGGGAGGGGCTAGGATGTACGGCAGGCTGAGCCACTGCTTGGAAAGCTGGTGGAAGGTGTCTGTGAGATGGCGTCTGTGTGGCGCGGGCCTGCCATCTGCTAGTAGACTGGCTGCTGCCAGGTTGTCTAGGAAGAGGTTCAGCTGGTTGGCGTATGCGGTGCATGGCAAACCGACTGCTGCCCAGAGACCTTCCACAGCGCCCATGATCTCCGCGTCATAGACCTCTGTCCGGGGGCCTGCTGGGCCCTGTCCCTGGGTGACTAGGATGGAGCCGTAGTATATGGCGTATCCATATCCAGCGCCTTGGCCCGTGTGGGAGCCATCTGAGTAGACTGATATGGCTAGTGGTGAGGAGATGTGCCCTTCCCGGTGGGTTGGCAGCATGCGTAGTGGTGGGGGCTGTGGCTCTACCCACCTGCGTTCTGGTGCTGGTGTGGGGATGCGTTGCAGGATCCTGGTGAGCCTTGTGTTGTACCCATAGTTTGGGGCTGCATGGATGCGTGCTATGGGGTGCTTTGCATCTAGGCCTGCGTATCTAGCGGCTGCCCTCTGGAGGGTGCTCCCCAAAAGGGCTTTTGGGTCTGGCAGGTCTGCCTCTCGGAGGAGTGCTGCTGTGGGTGTTGTCTTGTAGGCTGGGAGGATTGCTAGTGCGGCAATGCGGAGCAGGGACTGAAGGGAGTTAGCCACCTGCTGTTGTCCAGTATAGAAGACCTCCACTCCATATAATGCTGTTGGTAGTGCGCACTGTAGTACAGCTGCTCGCATAGAGGCTACTGGGCACCCACACTGGGTGTTGCTCAGTCTTTGTAGGTGTTGTGCCAGCTGCTTACCACAGCTGAACACCCAGTTGATATGTGGTTTAAAGGTAAGTTTTGTATCCAAGAGGACCCCTAGCCAGCGGGTGTATGATGTGGGAGAGATCTCACCCACATCAGGCAGCCTAACCACTGGGGGTGGATGCTTGCGTTTCCTAGAGAAGTGTTGTATCTCTGTCTTCTCCACAGAAAAAGGGAGACCTACCTCTGTTCCCAGGGCTGTTACTGCCTTGTATGTTTCCACTAGCTGTTGAGATGTCTCCTGGAGAGAGTCCCCTACAAAGAGGATTCCTAGGTCATCCGCGTAGCAGAAGGAGGCCTTATAGGCAGCTACCACCATTGCTGCATAGAGTAGGAAAAGGATTGGGGAGAGGGGGGATCCTTGTGGGAGTCCTCCCTTTATTGAGGCTTTGGCATTTGCCTCTCCAATCTGGACACATGCTGAGCGACTGGAGAGCCAGTCCTGGATCCATTGGAGCAGGCGTTCATCCTATCCCTGAAGGCGTAGGTGTGAAAGAAGCCTTTGGTGGTCCACTGCGTCAAAGGCTCCCTTTACATCCATTAAAAGTAGTGAGGCTACCTTTCCCTGTTGGAAGGCTTTCTCCACTCTGTGAACTAGTACTTGGACGAGGTCAATAGCAGAGCAGCCTGGGAGAGCACCAAAGTGGCATGGTGTGAGTAGTTTTCCCTGGATTGCTTGTACAGCCATCCATCTTGCAATGAGACGTTCTAGGCCTTTGCCTAGGGTGGATAGAAGGCTGATAGGTCGCCATGAGCCAAGTTGGGTGAGGTCTCTCTTTCCTGGCTTTGGCAGCATGATGATTTTTGCTGCTTTGAAGATCTGTGGGAAAAGGCCTTTCTCTAGGCTTTGATGATATAATGCTGTAACTGCATCTCCTATAACAGGCCATAATTCTCTCCATGCAGATGTGGTAAGGCTGTCCTCCCCAGGGGCAGATGGGCTAGGGGAGCAAAGGGTATTCCAGCATTCTTCCTTTGTTGGTAAAGGCATAGGATCTAAAGGTCTGTTTGGTGGTCCCTCTTCGAGCTGGTTTGGGAGGGAGACTCCCTTTTTCAGGAGGTGGGTGAGGAACGCATCTGCTTTGCCCTGTGGGGTGGTGATTTGGTTGCCTTGTACAAGTAGGGGGGCGAAGCTAGTTGGTTGGAGGGCTTCTGCCATTTTGCTAGTGTAAAGGCTTTAGTGGGAGTTGTTGCCTGCTCAATCCGTTCCTTCCAGTAATTGGCTTTTGCCTTTGAAATTGCCTTCTGAAGAGGTTGGAGGTCTGGTGGATGTTGTCTTGCTTGCCGGAGTAGGTTTGTGAGCTCTGGTGTCCACCATGGGGTGTGTGGGAGCCTGTGGGTGTTATATTCTGATGCTCCCTGGATGGCTAGCTGTACCCGGCTGACCAGTTCCTCCGCCAGAGTATCTGTTGGTAGGTCAGCGTCTGGGGGACCAGGAGTTCTCGAGCCTTTTCCCAGTTAGTGGAGCCTAGTTTGTGTTGTGGCTGTGGCTCCCTCCATTTTAGCTGTGCTAGGATAGTTTTATGGTCACTAAAGGTGCTAAGGTGGTCCTCCACTGTAGCCACCACTGGGAGGTTGGCAAAGACTAGGTCCAAGGTGTTGGGTCCGCGGGTTGGAGTGCCTGGTTCCATGCAGAGCACTAGTCCTTGGGTTTCTAACCATTCTACAAGAGCCGTAGCTCCTGCAGAGAGGGCATGTAGTTGGGTTTCTGGTTGCCATAGCAGGTGGTGGGTGTTGAAGTCTCCTGCAATGATGGTGTTCCGTGGGACAGGGTATTGGAGTAGGGTGTGGAGTGTAGATCTGGTGGGTGAAGAGGGAGCCACTGGGTCATTTGGGGGGCGGTAGACATTGATAATTGTGAGGCCATCTACCTCTATTGCCGTGATGTCTGGGGAGGATGGTTGTGGAAGTGCGTGGGCTGGAAGGTCTTTGCGTACGTATGTTAGAGTTTGGGGCCTGATTTCCCAGCGGGTGGTTGGGCTGAAGAGTTGATATCTTGGGTGTGTTTTTGTGAGGTGTTTTGCCATTTTTGTCCAAGGCTCTTGGACCAGGATGATATCTGCTGTGAAGGATAGCAGCAGGTCATGGGAGGGGCCACCCCTCCCTACATTGGCCTGTATGATTTTCATAGTTCTTCTGGAGAGGTCTGACTGGCTAGCTCTTGGGAGAGCTGCCTTGATGGCTGATCTATGGCCTGATTTAGAGTGTGTGGGCTTGCCTGTGCAGCCTGCACCTTTCTAGCTTGTTGCTGGAAAGCTAGTCTCCTAGCTTTGCGTATTGCCGCTAGTGCTTCTTTAGAAAGGTGGGTGATGGTCCTTTTGTGGGAGATGGGCCGGGCTGGGCACTTTGGGTAGTCTGCTGCATGGGGGCCATGGCAGTTAATGCATTGTACACGACAGGTATGCTCTATTTTGGTGGAGCCACAAGAGATGCAGCGAGTGTTAGAGCAGCAAGCTCGTGTGTCATGGAAATGGTGGCAGCGGGAGCATTGTAGTGGTCTTTGTTTGGGGCATGTAGGTCTAGATAGGCCAGATATGCCAAATAATTGTATTGCAAATTTGGGCTTCTTTGGGAAGGCAATGACTGCAGTGATTGAGCCTGCCTCTGTAGAGTGATTTGAGAGCTTGATATGACATGGTTTAATGCCTGTGATACGCTCCGCTTCAGTGCTAATATCTTCTAGTGTGGTTTCTGTCCATCCTTCTAGGGACCAGAGCCTCTGGGGAATCCGGGGAACAACAAATTGGTGGTATTCTATTGGCATTTCAAAATGTCCATCTGCAGCTAGCTCTTTGGCTTGTGCAGAGAGTAAAAAGGCTTTGCCTTCATCTGTGGTTGTGATGGCATAGCCTGTGGGGATTATCTGTACACGAGAGATCCCTCCAGAGACCCTTCCTGTAAGGGCTATGCGGATTCCATGGGGGCCTATTTCCCGCAGGTTGGAGGGTTCTGGGAGGCGGAGGAAGATGCGGTTGTCCATCCTCCTTGCCTGCTGGGGCTGCTTGGCAGGCTTGGGTCTGGTGGCTTGCCATCCCTTTTGGTCTGGTCCAGGGGCCACTACTGAGGACCAAGATGGTGCTTGGGTTGTCTGTCCAGCTGGAGTGGCTTGTTTGGCCTGTACAGGCTCTGGAGTTGGTTTGGGGAGAGCTATGGGAGGTTTCTCTGGTCCCAGCTGGGGTGTACTGCCTTTGGCCAGAGTCAGGAACCTGGCTGCCAGTCCTTTGGCAAGTTCTTTGGGCCGGCCGTGGAGGGAGGAGACAGTCGAGTTGAGCGCGTCTGCAAGAGAGGTTAGTGCCTGCCTCCAATCATTCAGGAGGAGGAGCTGGTCTTCAGCAACTGCATTTATCTGCTGGCGAATTGACAGCATGTTTGGCCTGCTAAGTATTGGGCCTGAGAGAGTGCCAGGCATCTTGTCCGGAGAGGAGAGGGCTCTCCGTTTGTGGGTGTTGCGGTGGAGGGGGGTGGTGGGTTCCAGAGGAGGATCCGGCTTTTCATCCCAAGAAGCGGTTCTTGGGCAGGGGACGACCGCAGGGGGGTCGTCCACCTCCATCAGGTGGAGGGTGGGCGCTATCGTGTAGGTAGTGTCTTTCGATGTTGGTATGTTGGGGAGACAGCGACGACGCGCTGTCGATTTTCCGTCGTTGTGGTGCGGATTGTAGATGACTGTTGTTACTATGCAGAAATCTACGCAGGCGTATATATCACGTGAGCCAAGTGTTTGTTGTGGATCGACGCTTCTCCAGCTTCACGTCACCATTCTTTGATCCGTTTCTCACATTCCACTTCTTGTCTATGCATCCTCTATTTATCCCTTCATCAGACTAGTTCATTACATTTGTGCTTGTTGTGGTCCTATTATTCCCCCCTTGAGCTAGGGCTACGACGCTGTTGCTGTTAGCTCCTTTTCTTCTGCAGCTCACCTTGTTGCCGTGGATACGACACCATCCAACGTTCCTCCCCACCTGCTGACGGATTTTGGCCAAGTTTGGACAAAGAATCTTCGCAGTAAATAATCCTCAGTCCTACCTACCTATCTCCCACGTCTGCGTGCACGCGATACTCTTGTATATCGCCAGCGGTTTTTATCGAAGTGCCTCTTGGTGTATATTTACAGGCATTGGATACGTCGTCCGCTGGGGTTAACAGAATTTGCTATCGTTCAATGAATCTCTGGATTGTTTACACCTGAAGAACAACCAATTTTTCGCCATGGCTTATTTTTCTGGAGGAAGGAATGGCTTTGAGGATTTGGATTACTTATCCCCTGACTTTGATCTTAACTCCCTCACCATCCCTCGTCTTCGCTCCATCCTTGTCAGCCACGATGTTCCATACCCGGCTTCAGCCAAAAAAGCGCAACTTATGCAGATTTTGCAGGATGAAGTTATGCCGCATGCTAGGAGACTAGTTAGAGAGCGTGAACAGGTCAGGAGAACCAGTGCAGGTATAATGGATATGGGAAGCCGCGAAACATCCGTCGCCAGTGACTTCGATAGTAGGAGAGATGCTGATAGAGAATCCATGCCACCACCGCCAACGCCTTCCACAGTCTCGACGACCAGTGGGACGAGGAGAGGACGATCTGCACGCAGCACTAGGGCATCTACAGCGGATACAGAGGAAAGATATGCGCCATCTACTCCTGTAGCTACTTCAAGGGCGGTGGCGAGATCGGCAAGGAAGCATGCACGCGCATCTGATACGGAAACAGGTGATGGTACTCTTGCGACCCCTACTGTGGCCACTCCTGGTACATCCCGAAGATCTACCGCTCGGAAGCTACGGAAGAGCGAATCGATACCGTCAATAGAACCTGAAGCGTTCACTCCACGTGTCAAGACCGAGCCAAGGGATAATGATATTTTCTCAGATGATAATCCATTCCAAAGCGGATCCCCTAGCTCTTGGAGCCACCACAAGATAAGGACTACTAGCCGCGAGCAGAAGCGGAAGAGCAACACACTTTCTATCGAAGCGTCTCTTAGAGACGAATGGCGGTCTCGAAAACCAGAGACGCCTGTTCGTTTGAAGCAGGATGGTGGGGTCACTGTTCCTGCGCAATCTTCTTTCGAGTTTTCACTTTCTCCACTAAGGTCTCATGAAAAAGAAGTTGAGGATTCTGAGAACGAAGAACGTGATGTTATTGCGGGCGAGGAATTCACTCCTGGGGAGCAGTTGGCTTTCGAAAGCGAGCGTGCTGAGTTATTATATCCGCCACAAATTAAGGCCAACAGACACCAGCTAAAGCAGGGAAGAGCCAGCAAAACGGCCTCTTGGCTGGTCATTTTGTCACTTCTTAGTGGTTTTGGCTTCTGGTGGCGTAAAGAGAAAATCGAGATTGGATATTGTGGTATCGGAAAGCCTACTTGGTCGTTAGCGGAGACAAAGGTTCCTGATTGGGCCAATGTGTTAGAGCCACGCTGCGAACCCTGTCCAGCCCATGCATTCTGCTATCCCGATTTCGAGGCGCGCTGTGAACATGATTTCATCCTGAAACCGCATCCCTTAGCACTGGGAGGGTTGATTCCATTACCCCCAACATGTGAACCCGACAGCGAGAAAGCGCGCCGGGTGAAGGCGGTTGCCGATAAAGCTATAGAAGAGCTCCGTGATCGGAGGGCCAAATGGGAATGTGGTGCGACCAAGGACGGCCGAAAAGCAATAAAGTCTCCGGAGATAAGCGAACTAGACTTGAAGAGTGAAGTTGGCAAGAAGCGACGCAAGGGTATGAGCGATGCTGAGTTTGACGACCTGTGGAAGGGAGCTCTTGGAGAGATTCTTGGAAACGATGAAATTGTTAGCATAACACAACAGTAGGTTTACCCTTCACTCAAGCTTCGCCGGTGACACCCTTCCACTACATGCCTAATCCTGGCATGCACACCTACAATATAGGAATTGGTCTTTGGTTTCTATTTCTGACAGATGCACCCGAACTAACAGAGACGACAATGTAATTACAGACCCTCCTCTGTCCTTACTCTCACGTCAACATCCGTTGCACGCCTCCCCCTCACATGCGCCTTCCGCCGCTACCTCCGACTATCTCTCCTCGCGTATCGACTCCCTATTTCGATTCTAATTCTTGTCAGCAGTTTCCTTCTTTATGCTCGCTCGCGCGTGCTTGCTTACCGTTCTGATATGGCGCGTGTTCCCGAATTAGTAGCGACCACTCTAGATCGCCTGGCTACGCAGGCCGCGCTTTACGCTCGCGGTGATGCTCGTGAACCCTATATTCCTATTGGCCAGTTGCGTGATGATGTACTTCGCTCCGAGCTCAAGGGTAGCAGGCGCGAGAAAATCTGGAAAAGCGTCCGCAGTATCGTTGAAGAGAATGCAAACATTCGAGCGGCTGTCCGAGAAGGCCGTGGTGGGGACGTCTCTCGGGTATGGGAGTGGATGGGGGGTATTGGTGGCGTCAGTGAAATTGAGGGAAGTGCACGAAGAAGGGAGAGCAGCAAGGTGCAGTTCGCTCTTTCTCCGGGACAAGAGGATCACCGGGTAGTGGATGAAGGGCAGACGTCGAGCCCCACTGTCCTTTCGAGCTCGCGAGAGTCACGCAGATGGGATGAAGGACGGCCCATTTATTGATAGGCTAGATGGCCTTTTTGTTTTCTTGTTACCATCCTCAGGTTCTGCTTCTTGTCGATATATTGGATTATTGGATTATTGGTTCATAACTATTCTTTGGGCGTTGCGCATCTTCAGAACTTGCTAATGATTAATGGCTTTTCTCTTCCTCTTTTGGGTCACTTTGTTCTCTGTCAACTTAATTTCGCAAGTTTACTTTTCATTGCGGAAGGCACAGTTGGCAAGAAGGTAATAAAGCCATCTATCTGCTAACTACGTCAATTCCAATCTGTCTGAGATGTCATTGCATATGCGTGCCACCGGTGCAAAATACGCCCCTAGTTTGATAGTATGTCTACCTACCAACAAAGAAGATGCAGAGAAAGCAAAGCAGATTATGTTCATGAACAAGATCTATGAAACAGAGCATGTGGCCAAATACTATTCGACCTTCCCTCGAGCGCCATACACAGTATGGCGCATTATAGGAGGATGTAAGCTATGAATGTCGATTGGTATTCTGAAAGTTTGGGGGCTAAATGTTAGGGTTGAAGGCGATGCGTGGAGATATTATTACGCGGGCCGTGCAAGATATCTACCCAGCGTTGCCATTTCAGTTCGAGCTTGTATTTGCCTCTAGCATTTCTCCAGGGAAGTACACGGCGCAATTCGTGCTATCACCACTGAATGGCGATATCGAGAAGTTGAAGCTTGCTTGGGAGCAGATTTTAAGTCAAACTCCCATCCTTCGCACTCGTATCGTACACTTTGACGACATTGGAACGTTACAAGTGATTTTAAGCAAACCAGTGGCCTGGGGCGCTGAGGAATACCTGAGTACATACCTGGAGAAAGACATCTCAAAGGGCATGTCCTTTGGCGAGGCCCTATGTCGGTCAGCTGTTGCGAAAGACGAGACCACCAACGACAGGGTCTTGGTCTTAACTATCCACCACGCTTTGTATGATGGAATGAGCTTGCTGCTCATCATGAATCGACTGAATCAGAATTTCTGGGGACACAAGATCGACCATACTCCCGGGTATAACGAGTACGTCGGGTTTATTCAGAAGCAGGATCGATCAGCTGCGGAGCGCTTTTGGATTTCATACCTCAGGGGAGCGAAAATGACACCATTTCCCAATGTCAAGAGAGGGACAAAAGTCTGCGCTGATTCTTTAATGACCTACGGAATACCCTCCAGAAGCCCTTCAATGGGTGGCGTTACGGTAGCTTCCCACACTACGGGCTGCGTGGGCAGTGCTCCTGTCTCATTATTCCGAAGAAAGCGATGTTGTCTTCGGTAGTGTGCAAAGCGGTCGGAACGTTGAACTATCTGGAGTCGACAAAGTAATCCAGGCCCATCGCCACGGTTTTGCCAATGAGGGCAGTCATCATTGCAGATGAAACGGTAAAGGACATGCTTGTTGCCTTCCAACAACAGACCGTCGAAATGATTTCCTTTGAGACCATGGGGCTCTCTCAGATTAGTCGCCTTAGTAACAGTACTTCTGCTGCGTGCGACTTTAATACTTTATCTGTTGTGCATCCAGCAGGAAGCGAGCATCGGCCGACGGCATTCACTTCCAAAGAGATGAGTATCGGCAGTGACAGATTCTATTTGCAGCCTTTGAATGTTGAATGCCAACTTTCTGACAAGGGTCTGACCAAGGTCGATGTTCACTTCGACTCAAATATCCTGGGCCGCCAACAGCTGCGAAAGATGTTGTCGCGCTTCGAATTGATATTCCAGCATCTAGTCGATCCAAGCGATGAGATGCATGTCCGCGACATTCCTTCTGCCAGTCCTGAGGAAATTATGCAGATTGTGCTGTTAAACAAGGAATCCAGGCGCTTTGATGATGAGATTATCTCCAACATCCCTCACGCTCTCTCATCTTCGAAGCATGGCCGCTTGTGAGTAACAAATGGCTGGAATCCACGACAACTGGTCGGTGTCGGTACGCCTGGGGAGCTCTGTGTTGAGCCCATTGCAGAGGAACCAGGGTTAAGTACTTCCCCAAACCCTTTCTGGGAAACCAATTCCCCTCTCCAAGTCGGAAAAGTTCTGAGAACTGGTGTCCTCGCGGTCTACCATGATGATGGATCTATATCTTGCGTTGGGCGGCTTCAGGACTCCGTTGTGGAAGAGGTTGCTGCCTCGGCGTCTCGGAAATCTGGAACGACAAACGGTGTGGTTAAGAAGCAATCAAGGGAGATTGAAGCTTCGCCGTCCACGTTGACCGATACAGAACTGGTTCTAGCGCGCCTATGGGCTTCCGCGTTGAACATCGAACTTGGGCAGATTGGTCGAGATGACGACTTCTTCCTCATTATAGGTGACTCACTTAATGCAATGCGCCTGACGGCTAGCGCACGCAAATCAGGGTACTCCCTACCTGTCCGTGACTTATATCGCAATTCAACTCTTCGGGCTATGGCATTGCTGGCCACCCCTCTCTCTCCGCCGACAACGCAAGCAGGGGCCCAGGGAAGCTCAGCCACTCCAAAGAAACTGGGGTCCGATGCTCTTGGTCGAATTGGTGTGAAGGATTCCGATGTAGAGGAGGTGCTCCCTTGTCTTTCTACGCAGGGGCTCATGCTCTCCACGTCACTCCTGAACAGCAAAGGGTTACTGTACTACTACTGCCTAGATATTCCGTCTTCCGTTGATGTCACTTAATTGATGCTTGCATGCACTAAATTGGTACAGGTCACGATATTCTCCGCACTGTATTCGTCAAGGAAGGTGCGCCAATGTCCAGCAGGTCGTGCTGAAACCTTACTACATCAAGTTCCACATTGAAGATGTTACAACTGACACCCAAGAGGCCAGCGCCAGGGCTATTGCGCTCGACAAAAGTACCTTCCAGGTGTGGAATCAACCAATTGTTCGATTTATACTGCTTCGTAACCAGCAGCAGAAACATAGCCGACTCGTCATGCGCATTTCACATGCACAATTCGATGGCAGCAGCTTTCATCTTTTGCTGCGTGATCTGCAGTTGGCGTACAACAATGACGTTCTGCCCTCTACGTCCAGTTTCAGCACGTTTGTTCATAGCGTTGAGGGTAAACAAAACAGCCTGTCCCGATTACTGGAAGGGCGTACTCGACGGTGCTAATGAGTCCCGCCTTATTTTGCATCCGCGTCCTTCGTATAGTAACTCCATGGACTCCATTATCTTCCGCAACACGCCCCGCTTACAATGGACCAGGATCGGTTTCCCCTTTCCATGCGTTCTCAAGTTTGCATGGGGCATTGTTCTAGGGGAGTTGGTCAACGATTCAGATGTCACTTTTGGCGAGATTATTGCGAATCGGCGTGTCCCCATGGATAACGCCTACGCGGTGTTAGGTTCTTGTATTAACATGGTTCCCGTCCGCGTGAAGATGGATCATGGCCAGAAGCCCCGTGAGATCATGACTGAATTGAAGGAGCAAAGTTTCTTGAGACTTCCCTATGAATCTTCCCCGTTTGATGTCATGATGGAGGGCTGCACTTCTTGGAGTCGCTGGCCCCGGTTCAGCTCGGTCGTCGTCTACCAAAATATACCTATGAATGACTACTACTTGGAGAAGACGCCTATATTACTGGGAGACGATGAATGCGAGCTTACATGGACGGAACCAACTTGGGATATGCCGATCTGGCGCTTATCGGTAGACCGTATAAGGATCAAGTGCGGGTCGAACTTGGCTACTGCTCCAGAACTATACCGACCAATCTTGCAGTATCCGTGCTTGAGCGGGTGGTAGCTTGTGTGACCACCCTCTACGACAGGTTAGACAGTCGTTACTACTGCGGACACTGGCCTACCATCCCCTTTCCCACTCAAGGCGCCGCCTCCTCCATCTGGCCATGCTCATTCGACGGGCGTGGCGGGCCCCCCTGATCCAACGATTGTCAACACAGTGCGCGAGGTTTGGGGTTCGGTTTTCTCTTCTTGTTTGAAACCGGGAATGACGACTGATGTGAGCATGTTCGACTTGGGTGCGGATATTTTCACGGTCGATCTGCTCAGAGACTTGTATGAGAGCCAAGGGTTCAAGATCTCCATTGAAGATCTCATGGAACATTCGACCATGGACGAACAGATTGCGCTTTTATGTATCCGGAATTAGTTGAATGGTCAGTTGATGAGGGGGCAATGGCAAAAGAGTCTTTTTGCTCCGATTATTGTCACATTACTGTTTAGTTTGATATTTGCACAGAGACTATTCTGGGCTATAAAATTCAGTTACTGTTATCCTAAATCCAAATTTGCGAAGGAGAGATGAATATGTACAAGAGACTGAAGGGTAGCTTGGAGGAGTATCCGGACTAATAGCCACCACAATGCCCCCAGGAGCGCCCATCTTTCTCCGGAGTCCTCACCGTGGCGACTACAATGTTCAAGATGGCATCTCCGTATATCAGTTCATCCTCCCGATCAGCCGGACTTTCGTCCTTTAGTCGTCTTGCACAATACACCGCGAGTCGATTCAGATGTATTGCTCCCCGAGGCCAGCTGTAATGGCCATGGCATAACTGAGAGTGAGGTACCAAGGTTGTCCGAGAGACCTCGCATAGGCACTGCTCCTTAACATCTACTAAGATCAACGAACCGTCATGGGCCGCTGCATCTGGTTGATCTGGAGTGACAGCCTCGTAGCAGTCGTGGTCTTCACATTCGGCCAGCTACTCTCTGGCTAGAGCCGTTTGCCAGTGGCCACACAGGTTGTGTTGGACAGGGTCCTCTTTAACCGCGTCAAAACGAAATATATGCCATGTGGGCTGGCAAGCCCGCAGCTTCCTAAAAGACGAGGCGTGGAATCCAGGTTAACAAGATATAACTTGATCTATTTCTGGACGTGAGACTCCATGTTTCCGGCCAAGAATGCCATCAGAGCCTGCTCTTGTCTGTGCAAGATTGTTTATTGATTTGACCTGCTAGGGTGTTGTAAGGTCGGACTAGAATTAAACGGCTTTCTGTTGAGGAAGGGTTTTAAAACATTCCATAAGTTAGTTCACTACAAACCATAGCCATCATTTGTGTCCTATATATATATGTATTGCACAACAAGCACAAGCCAGGTCAAGAGGGTAAATAAATAAGAACATCAATCAAGCTCGACTGGTGGCAAGTCCCTTTCATCTGCAGCATTTGTTACGCTCTCCCGCAACAGCCGAAGGGCCTCATCCCATGTCACCGCCGCATCCTGGGAGGCCCCGCCGACAGGAACATTAGAGGATTCTTGGGCAATATGAATAGTATCCTGGTTCTGGTTCCGTCCATCGTCAACTAGCCAGGATAGCCATTTAACCAGGGAGGAAGCCTTGTCCATGTCCTTTTCTTCAAGGACGACACATCGTAAATAGTCGGCTAAAGCTGCTACGTCTTCGTCAATAGGCCCTTCACTTGCAAAGGCGGAGTACCATGAAGAAATGGCATTGCGTAGTTCTGGCAGGCTAGATAATTTCTGTGATGTGAATGTGGGTTTCTCGGGACGAGGAGGGAGAGTGAGTCGTCTTGGTCTTGTAGTCTGGGGAGCTGGAGGTATGGGGTTTCGGCTGAATGAAGAGGCTGCTTGAAACCTTGGGCGTTGTTGAAGAGTGCGAGCTCTTCTTTGCTCTTCCAGTATCTCGCGGCGAATGTCATCCGGGAGGGCTTCGAGGAACTCTTCTGATATCTCAGTTTGTTCCAAAGACAGGGTTGATTGTCTTGGGAATTCTTCTTCACCAGGGTTGGTCTGGGGAGTTGCGGGTCGGGGAAGTACAAAACCCGATTGCATGAGTGTCTTGTTGCCGACTGGTTTGGCCGGGGGGCGACCGCGACGTTTCTTGGTAGGTGTAGACGGCCTTTTGGTCTTTGAAGAATCGGAGGAGCGAGGACGTGAAAAAAGAGCAGATCCTGTATTATATGGCTGTGATGTAGCACTTCTCTGGGGTTGGTCATAGTAGGCCATGATTTCAGCCCGTACATCTTCAGGCAAGGCCGATAGGGTTTCAAGATCGAGCTGTGACTGGGGAGGGAGTTCTGCTGCAACTGGTATCCGTCGTCGAGAAGGCGGAGAGGGAGATGTAGGACGGGAATCGTTTCGATGCTTAGCCTGAGATACAAGTTTCGACCTGATATCACCAGGGAGCTCAGCGACAATTTTCGGATCAGCCTGGGTCGGCATAACAAACTGAGTCCCAGATATGTTCAAGGGCTTATGACTGCTATCGTTCAGGGAGGGACCGAGCCTGACAGATTCAGAAACATCCCAACTAGACATGTTATACTTTCTGGGGCTATCTAGATCATCTGGATCACGGTCTCGCTGGATGCTATTATGAGCCGGAGATCTCTTAAAGTCAAGCTGTTGCTGACTACTCTCAGTGGTCACTGTTACCCCGGGCTTGAGAGGTTCAAGTTTTGTCATCTGGACACCTAGTCCTCTCAGGTCCCCTGGGGAAAAGCAAAAGCTCCTAAGCATGGAGACTGCTTCTTTTCCGAGAATGTCCTTGGAATTGGAGGCGACACCAAGTATGATGCTTTTATTGAATACATCACACTTCCCATGTCCCAGGTGCTTGACAGGCTCCAATGGGGCGTCCAGGGATCTCCGCATAACTTTGAGCGTTAGCTGCTTGCCTTTGACCAGGTTTTCAAGCAAGCGCTTGTGAAGTTCACCACACAGGGATCTAATAAAATCCTCGGCTTGATCTTGAGTGACAAATCGGATTCCCCAGTTGACTTCAGCCGAAACTGACTTTCGGAACACGCTGTTGCCAACTTCTGTTCGGTCAATTCCGCGAGCATAATCCCAAATCTTCCCACCTGTCTTGGGGCCTAAGCTGGAGGCTAGTCTTTCTCGGGAAATGTCCCTGACATCCTTGACGAATTTGACACCCAGCTCCTCGAGTTTTGCGCTGAAGCTGTACCCGACACCAGGAAGATCCTGAACCGTCAAGTTGCCTACAAAGTCCAAGACTGCGTCTGGCTTCAGATGAAACTGGCCAGCCGGCTTCGCTTTCCGTAAAGCAACTTTGGCAAGCAGGACATTGCCACCAATGCCAACAGAGACGGCGCATCCCGTATTCTCCTTTATAGAAGTTCTGAGGCTTTGGGCAATCTCATCTGCTTTTGCCTGTTCCCGATATATGGATCCTTCAGTTACACCTCTGCCGTCGGAGCCACCAGCTTCCAGGCATAGAGTACTTATGTCAACGAGGGCCTCGTCGATACTCACACTTTGCACGATCCCGTCGATGGAGAGAATCGAACTGTAGAACTTGCGGCTGGCATCTTCGTAGGCGGGGAAATCGTAGGGCAAAACTTGAAGCTCGGGGCACGCGTCCAAGGCACCTTTCATCCACATTCCATTCTTGATACCATACGCCCGAGCTGCATAGTTGCAGCTAGCTATTTCAGAACTAGGTCCAGTGCCATGAGCAATGGCGACCGGTTTCCCTTCAAGTTCAGGGTGTTTGAGAGTTGAGACTGCCGCGAAAAAGCAATCAAAGTCTACGTGGAGAATATATCTCCTCGATCCGGGGGTTAATTTTCTCCGGCCAACTTGAGGTTTGGATTTCTCATTAGCCGCTGACTGCAGTTGTGCTTTTAACTCTGCCTTCCATGTTGAAAGATGATGCAGACGGGATTCCCTGTAGAACTGCTGAAGGAAGTCAGGATTGAGTGCAGATGCGGTCCGCATCCGAGAATCCGACAAGAGCTGTGCATTGTACGCTTCAGGGCTTATGACCGTTTTGGGAGGAAGGGGATCTCCTGCCAGTGGTAGCGCTTGCGCAACGCCAGTTCCAGGTTGTAGAGATCCGTTGAGTACCTCGTTGCACGATTCAACATTCCTCGCTGCTGGATCCAAGCCAGCATCTTCCTTCGAAGAATTCCCGACCAAAGAATCACAAGCTCCCTCGTCTTGAGTGGTAAAACTGGGGAATTCGCCATAATCAGACAGCGACTCATCATCGCAGTCGTCATATCCAGATGATAGCAGTGAGGACTTGTTAGGCTTATTGGATTCAGGGCTTATTACGTCAGAGTTTCCAGGACGGGGGTTAGGCTGACCAGAACCGCCCTCTTCCTTGTAACGCGACCGCAGATGGTGCACCTGGCTCGACATATGGCCATTATGGAAACTAAGAACCTTCTGAGTCTGGCCCTGATCTATCACTTTGTAGTTGTCCCAAGGAAGCAGCCGCCCAGCATTGATACTGTCAATCACCCATGTTGGCTTCACTATGCGGTATCTTTTGAATTCTTCCCGTTTCTTGGGAGTCAAAGCAGTAGCGATGATATGTGTGGCCACGGTCTTTCCATCCAGGTAGTGGAGAAATGAACCGCCATAGCTCACTATAAGCTGACGAAGGTCTTGGAAAGAGGGTTGAGTGTAGCCATTCACATGTGCTATCACACCGCGAAAGATCGGAGGATTACCAACGGAGGATAAACGTATTTCGGCATCGCGGTTTTGCAACTTAATCTTCTTACGACGGATGTACTCTCCAAAGCCGCCGAATTTTGACGCGCCATATTCTTCACCTTCCTCATTGTAGAAAGTGTCTAAGAAAGAGTCAATCAGACGAACACCTGCTTGGCAGTGCAAGTCAAACATAAACTACACTTACTGTCTTCTATGCATTTGCGAACTGTGCTCGAAGCGGAGTCTTGTAAGGATCCCATGACGGGTCAGATCCGGCGACATATTCCCCCATATTTCGAGTCCGGATAGGCAGACGTAGGATGGAGGAGGGCGAAGTAGCTGGGGAAATTTGGAACACGCTTCGCAGTGGCGGACGCGCTGCCGATTCGCGAAGTCACGTGTTAATATTATATCATCATGGCGGTGTCCAGAGGCAGAACCACTCGCCGCAAACTCGGGCGCAACACGTGATTGGCCGTTGCTTCCCTGAAACTTTTTTTTTTTTTTCTTCCCTGCGTTGCACTGGTCAACAAAACTCTGCTGCATTTCTCCCCTTCTCTCTTTTTCACATCCATTCCTCTCTTTCTTGTTCTTTCCTTCTTCCAGGGGTCCCGTTGTCTTCTCCTTCTTTTCCAAAGGAAATCATTTCAGGCGAGAAAAGCTTCAATTTCATCAGTCCAATATGTCTGGACCTCAGCCTGTCGCGATCTATACCCTTAGGGTTCCTCCCGGGGGCGCTTTGATTCCTGCCCTCCCCAAGATGGCTGCAATGGTGAGGATAAATTTATGTCTCAAGTAACTGGAGTAAAAGCTGACCTTATTTCCCAACTACGTACAGTTTCGTGTGAGCATGGCTGCCATTGACCCTGACGAGGCTCCCGAGCAAGATGACACCAGCAAAGCTCCTCGAGCCACTCTGAAGCTCGTTCGCCCTCCTCCAGGAGTGGACCTTGAGGAGTCTGATGAAGAGATTGATAGTGATGAGGATTCCGACGATGAAGAAGTCAATGGTGGCCCCAGCGATAAGGAAAGGGCTCGTAAGCTCAGGGAAGCCGCTGCCCTCAAGGACATCGAAGATGCCATGGAGGATGATGACGATGAAGATGACGACGATGAAGAAGATGATGAGGGATTTGACCTTAAAGCTGCAATCTCGAAGCTCATCAAGGGTAAAGCTCCCGCTAATGATGACGACGACGACGAAGACGAAGAAGGCTCGGATGATGACTTTGAACTTAATGAGACGGTTATCTGTACTCTGGACTTGGAAAAGGTTTGCTACTCGCATTGTTGTTCTTTATAGTGACTTTGAACTGACGGTGAATTCCTCAACAGAACCTTCAGCAGCCCCTTGACCTTACCATCTCCGAGGAAGATCGCATTTTCTTCAAGGTCAGTGGCACGAATACTGTTTATCTGACCGGAAACTATCTCATTCCCGCGGATTTTGATGAGGATGAGGATGAAGATGAGGATGAGGATGAATATGATCTCTCCCCCGATGAAGATGAGCTGGACATGCTCGTTGACGAAGGAGAAGAGAGCGATGAGCTTGATGGCCTGGAAAACCCAAGGGTTACCGAAATTGACAGTGATGAGGAGGAGGTTCCAAAGCTCATCAAGGCCAAGGGCGAGAAGAAGCGTGCCGCTGAGGAATCTGATGAGGAAGCCGGTCTCGACGATCTCATGGCCAAGGATAGTGGTAAATCCAAGCCTGCGACCAACGGCGATTCAGCTTTGACCAAGAAGCAGCAGAAGAAGCTGAAGAAGAACAATGGCGACGCTGCTGCTGTTGAGCAACCTAAGCAGGCAAAGGAGACCAAGGAGACATCCAAGCCCGACAAGAAAGTTCAATTTGCTAAGAACCTCGAACAAGGGCCCACTCCTTCGTCCCAAGACAAGAAGCCAGCAGAGAAAACCACTGGAACCCTCGGTGTTAAGGAGGTCAAGGGTGTCAAGATTGATGACAAGAAGCTCGGAAAGGGCCCTGCAGCAAAGCCCGGCAACACCGTCTCTATGAGATACATTGGTAAACTTGAGGATGGCAAGGTCTTTGATGGTATGATTTCTTCCGCTCCCCGACAATTAATTCATTTTTGTTCTGACATAGCTCTGTCTAGCCAACAAGAAGGGCAAACCCTTCACTTTCAAGCTCGGTAAGGGAGAGGTCATCAAGGGCTGGGAAATTGGTGTTGAGGGCATGGCTGTTGGCGCTGAACGTCGTATCACTATTCCGCCTCATCTCGCATACGGCAAGAAGGCTCTTCCTGGTATCCCTGCCAACTCTAAACTGATTTTCGACCTGAAGGTCCTTGAGATCAAATAAAGCCTTAGCTTCCGTCCAAAGTCGCATCTGTACACTGGAGGCGTCCACCGATATTTATGTTTCCATTCCTGTTCCCTTGTTCATTGTCAACGGTGTTCGGAGGAGTTCAGATTGTCTCATAGTTTCTGTGATATCCGACCTGTTTCATATTGCACAGTCTTGCGTTGCATTTAGTAGAAATGAGGATATCGCCAGCAATAAAATAAAAATGTCTCAAATTGTACTTTGTCTCAAATTCTGCTTCAATATCTGCTCTCATCCCTTCAGGTTTCCTGGACATTGTCCATTCAGTTGCTGCTGACGAGGAAAGCCTCCGTCATGGCTTCCACATTCGCCCTCTTTGTCCGCAGTCCTGACGCAGCTTCCTCTTTGCATTCTGAGCAGCTGAGCAGTTCTGAAGATAACTTTCTACTCTTTCTCCCCTGTCTTCTCTTCCTCCCAGGCACGACATTGGGCCCGGGTTGTCCATTGAATTCGCCCTGCTGTTTATCATTAAAGAGAAACACCATACAGAGTGTATCTACAGTCCAACTTCTTTACAGTCCTTCACGGCGGTTGCGAAATGAACGTCGATTCCACCGCGGACAGAAATCCACAAACCACGATTAGCTTTTCTATGTCCAACAAGGCTGCACGCATCGATGGCATTTCACCGCAGTCGGCGAACGATGCAACTGCAGACCACGGTTCATTTCCCGATATAGCTACCCTAAAGAAAGCCGGCAAAGAGGGCATAAAGGTACGGCTGAGACGGGGTAGCTCAAAGCTGTTGTCCTTCCTTGGTTTTCGACCCTTCGCAGGTCTGTCCTTCCTAGTAGCCTTTGTATATTCCTGCATGTTAACTGACGATCTAGCTCTCGACGCCTTCGGTACTCAGTCTGGAAATGCTTCAAACACGGAGGAATTTGATGATTCTTTCCATCAATTCTTCTCGGGCTCCAAAGCAGCCAGGTCCGCTCGCAAGGATACTAGTCCCATTCGGCAAGGGAATGTCCCTGTTGCATCTTCTTCCAGAAATTCTCAGCGGCGCAGTTCAGACCGTCTGCTAGCGTCTTTAACGTCTCCAACTCATGGACAGCAAGGAAGTCAACGGAATCAGGAGCATAAATCACAATCGCAAAGAATTACTGCACATGATGACAAGAGACCCTCTGTTATTCCAGGCTTCCCACGGAGTCAATCATCTCCAGGTCTTGCCGATCTCTTTTCTCGCAAACTGTCAGTGGCCTTTGGGTATCCAACCATCATCCGCCGAACGAATCTACAAAAAAGACTTAATATTCCGGTTGTTGACTACTCCATAACAGCTCTGAATCCTGGTAACTCTCAAAGTGATAGTACCAATGGTAGCTCTGACCCATCCACAACTCCTAGCGGCAGTGGCGGCTCTCCTGCGAATAGGCCATCGACTCTTCCCACTTCTGAAGGACCATCGGTTTCTCCTGGAAGATCTAAAGACCTTGGAAACAACATTGAAGGAAGGACTAAACGATCTGGGTGGAACTACGAAGCCAATGAGGATATCGGATTAGTCGAGGGGACATCGCATGTGTCACCATCTATTGTGACGGTTGAAACCGTTGCTGCAGCCAAGATATTCTTCGAGACGTACTTCAACCTTCTCTTTTCAAGCAAAGACCCGCGTTTCCAGCGCCAATGTGTGCTGGAATCGCATATGTATTCATTACCTCTCACCGAGGAGGAACAAATCCGAACCAGGAATAACTGGCTCACTCAGGAGAGAGATTATCTTCGCCAATGCCGGATTCTCAAGACCCGGTCAAACCGTGTTCGTCGTGGCACAGCCGTTTCGCTTGCCGGGTATGAAGTTGTCAAGGTCCTGGGAAAAGGCAGCTTTGGTGTTGTGCGCTTGGTGAAGGAGAAGAGAGGAAGTGAATCTGAAAATGCAATATCGGAAAAAGAGGATCCCTCTATCCAAAGAGGCGAACTTTCTAATGTCAAAACAGCCACCCTTGATGCGCTGAGGTCAGCTGTCGACAGCACCAAGCGCTGCCGTCGAAGGATACTGTCTTCCACAAACAAGGAAGTCTTTGCAATGAAAGTCATCCGTAAATCCAATATGATACGGAATGCTCAGGAAGGCCATCTGCGAGCCGAAAGGGATTTTCTCGTGGCTTCTGAAAACTCTCGCTGGATAGTTCCGTTGGTAGCAAGCTTTCAGGATACGGATAACCTGTACCTTATTATGGATTTTATGGTCGGAGGAGATTTTCTTGGGCTGTTACTCCGTAAGAAAATTCTCTTTGAGCAGGAGGCCAGATGGTATCTCGCAGAGATTGTACTTTGCGTCGAGGAAGCTCATCGACTTGGTTGGATTCATCGCGATATCAAACCGGACAATTTTCTCATTTCAGCCTCAGGCCATTTGAAGATTTCAGACTTCGGCCTGGCCTTTGATGGTCATTGGTCGCACAACCAAGCGTACTATGAAAACCACAGGCAGTCTTTGATGAAGAAACTTGGTATCCGGGTGGATGGTGACGAGCTGGATCGAAAAGAGGCGGCTGAAAGGGTACTTATAAAGAAGAAGAGAAGAGACGAGGACGAGCTTGTATGCGAGCCACCTACAGCGGGCGTTCTTGGATGGCGCGACATGAACGAACGTCGCAGGTTCGCAAGGAGCGTTGTCGGAACTAGTCAATACATGGCCCCTGAGGTTATACAGGGGCGCTCGTACGATGGTCGATGCGACTGGTGGAGTGTGGGCATCATTTTATACGAGGTATTTCCGTTCTCCAGCTTCGAGGAGGACGTCCTTGGCAAAAAGAAAAAAGACTAATATGAGATGACCAGTGCTTATATGGATTCACTCCCTTCGCTCATCATGACCGGCAGGGAACGAAGTTCAAGATCATGGTTAGGTGCATGCTTGGATTTGAACGAACTCTGCTGACTGACTGTTGAGCAGCATCATCTTCAAACATTGCGGTTCCCCGCTGAAAGCACATCTGATAGACTCGTCTCGGCTGAAGCGATTGACCTCATTAGCCAATTGCTTCAAGAGAAGGAGTATCGCCTGTGTTCCAGCAAGTATAGACTCAATGATACGAATTCAAGGTCAACAGCGAGGAATCTATTTTACTGGCCTTGCCAGCCTGTCAGGCACCATGAAGGCTACTACGTATATGCTGACGATGCAGCCGATATTAAATCTCATCCCTTTTTTAGAGGGATCAAATGGAGTCGACATCATCTGAGCAGGCCGCCTTGGATACCGAAAGTGAGGGGTTGGGAAGACACCAGGTACTTTGACGATAATTTCGACGCTGAACAAGCCCTTACAGCCGATGATGAGAATTCTGCTGCTACAAATACAGACCAAGAGACCGATGCTGAGACGGCGTTGGAAGAGCCGGAGCCTGATGGAGCGACAAAGTCCTGTGGGAATCATGCATCCACCGCGAAAGCATCTACGGCAAAAGTCCAAAAGAAGCCAAAGGAGAAAAAAAGACCACGAGACAAGATATTACGAGATGAGCGAGTAGGCAAGGCTGTGCTGGAGATGCGCAAGGGAGGCTCATTTCTTGGCTACACATACCGTAGGCCAAAACCAGCCATCATGGCGCTCAGCAGTGAAAGGGGGCGTCCATTTCTTGCCAGAGGGCAAATGGAAGAATTGTTTGGTTATTGAATAATCACTATACATCATTTTTGGGGGGCAGATTGCTCGCCAGATCGACCTACCATCCCAGACGGCTCTCTACAACCATCATCGCTATTCACAGTGGGCAGCCACTTGACACCGAAAACATGCACCCTACCGAGGCGTAGGAGCATCTTGAAAAGCGTTTGTATCTATAATAGCACGAACCTTAAGTCAAGGTCCTCTGAGGACCGTATATTCTTATGTATAGTAACAATGTGTACTACCAAAGAACAATACCATCGATATCTTTCTGTGAATGGATCGTCCGCAAGACAGCCCAGAGTCCTTAAAATCAACACTCGACTTATCATTGCATGCTAGATAGGTTCAGCTGCCTCGAAAGCCAAGCGTATAGTATTCTCGATTTAATGACCTCGGAGCGGCAGTGCTCATCAAAAAGAAAGAATTCAAATTAGACATCTGCACATGCTTCATCGAGAAGGGGAAGTCGAAAGAAATGTAAGTTTCATATAAAAACAACCAACACCACAGGTGAACTCCCGCTGGACATGGGAATCGAGAAATCATCCATGGCCCCTTGACCCACATAATAATGTCTGCAATATTTCTGCAATCCCACCCGGCAAAACAATATGAAGTAGAATTGAATTGAAATACAGCCACCCAGCAAAGAACAAAATCAGCAGAAGGAAAGGAGATTAAAAAAGATGAGGGACCCGGGGTATCAATTGCAAACAAGGATGGTAATATTGAGGATGGTAAGTACTAAATATGGATGCACCTTTTTTTTTTCATCAAACAATCGGTGGTGCGCCCATTGGGAAGGCGGATCCGGCGGTGGGGTCTGGTGGGCGCATTGTACCATTGAGGAGGGGACAGAGTCTGTTGAGAATTGCGTATAGAGAAAGAGCCAATGTTAGCCTTCTGATTTAATTTGACAGTGTTGGATGTTGGGAGATGATGGAGAGGGGGGAGTTCTGTTTTAGTGTGACTGATGATGGAGGTAATTTGGGACGAATCCAAAGGATGATTCTCTCTCCTGAAGGAGAGACAGAAAAGGCAGGAAGAGGATTGATGGATGAGAGGGTAAGGTGCTCCAAGGGAAGAGTCATTTTTGAGACGGCGTGTCCATATCCGCCGGTGCATCGGACGAACCACTCAGTCCTGACCCGTTCTGATTTCATTTTGGTGCGGGGTTTGAGTAGATGCTAGGGAGGGGCCTGATCCTGATCCTGATTCTGGTGCATAGTGATTGGGGTCCGAAGGGAGAAGGAATCTCACTGACTTTTTGTTCGTTTTTATGTGGCCGACCTGGCCGCAGTTGGCGCACTTTCGCTGGGTTCCTCCTGCTTTGGCGGGTGCGGATGGTGTTTGCCCGTCGGCTGGGGACTCTCCAGTTGAACCCCTGACCACTCCCTTTTGCTTCTCACGAGCAAAGCGACGTTCTTTGTTGCGGTTGAGCCGGCTTAACTCGGCCTCGATGCTGGAAGATGGGAGAAAGGAGTTAGACAATAAGCAGAAATGAAGACTGGTAGGCAAGAAAAGAAGCACATACAGTCTCTTGTTGCGAGCGTCCACTTCCGGATCGCCCGTTGGCTGAAGTGATTCGAGTCTGTAGAGGTCTGGGTTAGCGTACTGAGCCAGGTACTGTCAGGAGGAGACTCACTTCGTATGCAAAGTTTCATATCGGTGTCGGTGTTGCATATATTTCCTAATAACACGGGGATCCCAGATAACTTGTTCTTTGCGGACTATTTGACCATTCTCATCCCTGAAGTCACGCATGATACGCAGAACTTTGCCCCTCTGGCTCGTAGCGCTAATCTTGCTGAACTGGCTGGTAGTCTCGTCATCGCGACGAAGAGGAGCAGGTGTAGGAGCTTCAGATCGCGGGGTGGGTTTACCGAACTCTTCCTCCTCCTGATCCATATCGCTCTCTTCATCGGATTGCTCGACGGTGGAAGATAAGCTAGCCATCTGGGAATCCCAGATTCGTCGAATAGACGTCTCATATGATTTCTGCTGTCTGGCAACGTTGTAACTATGCCCACCGAGCTCTTTAAGCCTTTGCGCGTCGAGCTTATCCTCTACACTTTCGCCAATGGCTTTGAACCCTCCTTTCATAGATGTCTTGATAAAGCTGAATCCTTCACCACGGCCGGTGGGATCGCCTTCTCCATGGAGCTTAAGCATGGCCTTACCCTGGGATGCCAGGAGGAAGTTCCGGGTAGTCTTCCAAGGAGCCATCAATTGCTCGAAACTTTCCCCTTCTGCATCTTCGTCGTCATCACCTCCAGTTTCGGCATCATTCCCGTAACCAGTGTCGTGAAGGTGCTGTTGACCGACTTGCATGGATTCCAGAAGGCAGACGTCTTCCGGCTGAACCCAAGACCGAATGGTATCTTGGTCAGGAACCGGCTCCGTCGGTACCCAATACTTTGAATCCTTGTCATGCTGAAGGAAGTCTTTCACTTTCTGGCGGTTCTGCATATCAGTGGTTCCGGGTATATGGGCCGTGACGTCGCTTATTGAAAGTCTCAAGTCTGGACTTTTCTTCAAAAGACGATAAACAAGCATTCTCATGCGATTCTTCGCCACTGTCGTGACCTTTCGTGAATGCGGACCAGGAACATCGACGGACGGGAATTGTTGCCCCACAATATACAGGTTTTCAATATTCCTGAGGTAATAGTTGCTACCGCCAGAGCCTGTGCTGCTGCGCACCACAAGGAAATCGGTTGGTTTAGCCTTATGCTGAAACAATGGTGCCCGATACATGGAATTTGAGATTGTCGGCGTGACCTCACCAGGGTCCACATGCCCAAAGATAGAGAACGGGCCCTTGTCTTGTGGAAGAAGGACAGCTGTTTCACCAATTTCCGCTTTTGGACGAGTAGGGTCCTCCATGCTCTTCTTTCGATAGTAATTGATGAAACGATTGGCCATTCCAAAGTTCGACAGCATGGTCGGCACTTCTTCTGAATTCTCAAGTAGCAGGACGTTTGAATTATCTGCCATTGAGAGATCCTTTGTCGTATTGTAAAGAGTTTTGATATCCTTGCCCTTTTGGTGCTTGCGTTTGACATGCGATGGGTTCTTGAACCAACAAGTTTGCCCTGGGCGGAAAGACAAAGCTGGACGATGGAATGACCGAGCTTCTGCTTTGGCTAGCTCTGTCTTGTAATATGGCCACTGTAAACGCAATGCTGGCATACTGTGTTCAAGACTAACATTGCCCAAGGTGCTCCGGACTTTGTTCTGGTGGTTCTGTTTCAACATGTCGTATGCCTGGTCGTTCGATATATTGTAGCGCTGATTCAGACGCCGAGTAAGGCTGGCATCCATTTCATCCCTGCTGAAAGCTCGCAAGGCTTTGGGCACCTGTGCCACGGATTCAGCGTTCCGTTCATCCAGGACTAAGTGAGGATCATTCATGTCGAGCGTAACCTTCCGAGCAATTCTAGATGTCACTTGTTCGGGGTCGTCAAGAAGTGGTATATCGATATGAGACAAAGTGATGACATCGGAAGGGTCTGGCCCGACCTTGCGCTTTTTCGCTGGACGAGTCGTCTCAACAAGCCAATCATCCTCACCGACTGCATCTTCTATCCCATTTACAGATGGCTCCTCATCAACTTCCATCTCAGACAATTCAGATTGGACGTCCCAATTTGTGCATACGACCTGAAGATCTTCCAGGCTGATTCCTCCAGGAAGGATTCCGTCATTATCCATATCATGATCGAAGTCTGCCTTAAAGTCATTATCTTCTTCTTCTTCCCGACGGTCAGTTATATGCACGGTTCCAAAATGCTCGGACTCGAATGGGCGTTTATGAACTTTGCCTGCCATTTTGAATGACTTCTCCTGATCCTGCGCGAGTTCGATACTGACTTTTGTTGGTAGAACGGGCCTTGGGGGTTTAAGAGGTTGCTTGCCAACGAAGAAGGCCTTCTTATGAGGGATGAGTTCCAAAAACCGGGGTAGAACCTTGGGATCGAAGCCAGGAAACAGAGACTGCAGAAGCTCTTCGGCATTCTCCGGTGGTGCGGGCGGGTTATCTGGACCGTAGGCAGACATCGCAAACAGGGCCTGCTGAAGCTTCCACGCTCGTAGAGTAGCTGGATCCATATCCTCTTCAGCTGTGGATACGGCCTCCTCTTCTTCAGATATTTCTTCCTCCTCATCCATTCTCACAGTCTCGAGAGGCTCTGCGGCAGGAGGTGGGATGGCTGTACCAGCAGCCGAGGGTCCCCCTCCTTCAAAAAACAGATCCTTCATCTGGTATTCCTGTTTCTCTGCCGCTGTACCATCACCAAAGAGATCATCCAGGCCATCATCTGCCAACTGTCCATCTTTTATCTGCTCCCCAAACAGATCATCGGGTTCATCGAATAGGCCTTGGATAGCATCGTCCTCCTGAACTGTTGCCGCTATACCTTCCGCAGGAAGGGTAATCGCAGCCTCTTCTTCCTCAGGAAGCTCGTCGTCATCAAAGTCCTCGTAATCAATGGCGTCGTCCGCTTTCTCTCCGGGGTCCAACTCGCGTGTCATGAAATCAAAAGACACGTCGCCTTCCCCGAAGGGACCGTTCAGTTGTCTCATCACATTGTCGAAGTCAGCATCTTCGGGTTCAGATGCACCCGGTTCCGTCGCGTGAGGCATTTTGAGTTTGAGGAGAAGGGAGTCTGATCAAAGGGAAATCTGCGGCGTCGGCGTTTTGTAGTCCGTCCTTCTGTGTCGAAAACGCGCCTGCGGAGGCAGAGACACACTAGGCTTTGTTCATGGACAGGTTGAGATATAGGAGGCAAGTAACTTGAGCTAACCTATCAAAAATTAAAAGCGCAGCGACAGATAGATAGTTTTGGTGGAAGTGAGAGACGTAAGAGCCGTGAGAGCTCTTTGAGCTGGCGGAACAAGAGAGGGCGGAGTTATCTCGGGAAGTAAGCTAGTCCGGAATAGGCAATGGGCTCAGTGAGGCAACAATAGGCCTGAATAGCACTGGGATAGTGAATCTGTAGTAAGAGGACATTGACTTACATTCACTCAGTCTGGGAACATTTACCGTCTCTATCTTTTTTTTGTTTTTGTGTGTTCTACTGAGTATTCTCTTGAGAGCCATTGTGGAAGACATACATACGCCATTTGACGCTGCTTAAGTTCCCGCCAAGTCGTATCAAATAGTATAATTCGACCATTAGGACATGCTGTATCCTCCATAGAAGATGCATAATGCCTTACTAGCACCTTCCATACAATAGTGCATCACCGTAGCCTTCTGGTCATCTTTTACCAGCTTTGCTAGTTGTCTCACATCTGAAGTCCTTGGAAGGTACAGGACCATGTGCTCTGTGAAAACAGAAAATTCATTGTACAGCTTGGACAAAGAGTAGGGTTCCATAGCACGCAGATCAAAAATATGATCTGATCGATATCCTGGTCCTTTAGAGGAGTCAGAGAGAGCCTTTTTGGGATCATGCTAGGCCGTAGAGATGAGAAGCGCCGACTTACCGCCCCATGGAGGACTCGCAAAAATAACAGCATATGGAGCCAAGTCTTTGAGCTGGTTCTTCAATATTTCGAAGCAATCCCCTTCAAACCAGGTAATTTTGTTCTCAACGCCATATACTTTGGCGTTATGCTTGGCGCACTGTAAAACCGCATGGTTTTTTTCGATGGCATAGACGCGTTTCCATTTCCCAGACTTTGCAAATGCAATAGTGTTCCCACCAGCTCCCCCAAATGCATCAATCAAGATACTACGTCCAGCAGGAGCTGAATTGGCGATGTGCTCTGCTATCTTACTGTACTAATTTGTCAGTAAATACCTCTGAAATAGATGCACCATAAATATAAACTCATTTGCAGTTCACACACTTGGCAACTGGTTCTGGAGTTACGCCAAACCAGGCGTCATCAGTCAGCCATATCCCATCATCATATTTGGAGAAAATCTTGTAGCGTTGTGCCCAGTAACTAAATAGGACTGAAGTTAGATTCCACGGGTTAATATTGCATATAGGAAATATGGGAAGAATTACTTTTGGATATCCCAAGGGACGTCCTCAATGTGCTCGTAGTGATGGACCTCGGGGGGTGCTCCTTCGGTATCCGCCGTCATGTCAGGAAAGCACAAAGGTCGCTTGTGACCTGGCTTATTGACCGGTCATCAAGCAGTCCATGACATGAGATTTGAAGCAGATTGATGATGGCGTTGATCGCGAACGATTCTTCTGTGATCAATCTTTCTGGTTTATTTGATTAGATACGGTAACTTTGTTTGCACTGTTTGCAGCGAGTTCTGGACAGCTTCTCCATGTCGATACGATCTGAGCTGGCTACTAGATCGCTATCCTTTACTTCCTACGAAACCTGGTGGACTCTAACAGAGATGTTTGGTGCTCTAAATCGATTCATCGGGCGGCTAGATGCCGAGCCTCCTCAACAACCCGGTAGTGCCACAGGGGATAACTCGTTTGGCTTCCAGGTCCTGCGCAACAAGGACCCCGAACTGCCCTTGGAACCGTGGTTTGACTTCATTGTGGGAATAAATGGACACCTCATTGTAAGATTGTCTGATAATAATATTTCCTGATTTCATTGACTTATTTTTTGTCTGTCATTATATAGGAGAATCCAGACCCAAACCTCTTCGTTACCGAAGTTCGCAATTGCGCCGGCGGAAGCGTTGCATTTGACGTATGGAGTGCAAAGGTGCTTTAGGAAAAGCCTCGCCGCTGGAGATTGGCATCATTTACTGATTCCTCGATATATTTTCTAGGGTCAACGAATACATAAACTTTCAGTGCCCGTTCCCGCAGCAAATCCCTCCCTTAACCTTGCTTTACAGCTAGCTCCGCTCTCCACCACACAACATATATGGCACGTTCTTTCGGTCCCTTCACCCCTCAGTCCAGCTTATAGAGCAGGTCTATTACCGCATTCGGACTATATAATTGGATCACCGAGTGGGACTTTGCGAGGGGAGTCTGCCTTGGGTGAACTAGTTGAGGATCATCTCGACCGGACGCTTATTTTATGGGTGTATAATAGCGAGTTTGACGTTGTCCGTGAGGTTGAGCTTGTCCCGACAAGGGGCTGGGGTGGGGAAGGAGCGTTGGGTGCCGAGCTCGGATACGGCGCATTACACAGACTGCCTGTCGGTTTGGGCGAAGAAGTGGAAGGGCCTGGGGAAGTCGTCTTCGAAACCAAGGAAGACGGGAGTTTCATGCCACTTGCAGAGCAGCAGAATCAGGCATATAGAGGATCGTTTGGTGGTGGCGGACACTTTTTGGTTCCGGCAAACATGGCATCTCCTCCACCGTTGTTATCTCTGGAAAAGAAGCCCTCTGCTGCATCTTCAGAGACAAAACACACAGCTCGTCGAGGAAGGACACGTCACCACGCTGCTATGTCACCGAATAGTGCTTTTGATGAGTACTTTGCAGAAGGGGAACAGAAGAGTAGAGAGCAGGATTATACTCCTTCAAGGAAAGGAACACCCTTACCACCGCCTCCGAAGATCACGTCACCTCCGTCTTCCGCTAGCCCTGCAACTGGAGCTAAAGGAAGCGAATCGACGAGCTAGAGCCAGGAATGATGGCACTTGGATGACCAGTAACGGACTTGTTCAATTGTATATAACCAGCTGTGGACGGCCCTGCGTTATGGCTTATTTCTTTAGTGGCGGGTTTCTGTCGATGATTTCACGACTTAATAAATAGAAAGTCCAAATGACTAACGTATTGGATAAAAGTCCTCGCTTCTTAGATTCTAAATGATGAGAATACATATACGTGGAACTGTGTTCTCCTATCCCACATTTTCCAGTATCAAAGGAATTGGCATTCCCGATGGCCTAAATGGCTTTCCAGTCGGTTCAGTGGCCCTTGCTAACCAACTCTTCCAGTTTCCTCCTGGCATCACCAATTTTATCTTCCATTCTCTGTCTCGCCATCCCACTGTGTGCAACACCGGTAGTCCAAATATACTCGGCTTGGTCGCGGATCTTCAGGTGCTGCTCTGCAACGACGGGCACCTTCTTCTCGTATTCCCAGACAAGGTCGGAGATATTACGCATTGTCACAGGCAGGAGGTACCACGCGGCAGCAGTGCCGAAGGCAAGGGGTGACGCAGTTCGAAGGAAGACACCCCGGTTCCGCGAGACGATCGAACCGGCCATGGCGGATACAATCACATAGACACCTCCAGGAAGCAGACGTTCCCCGGACTCTGGGGAAGGAGCCAATGACGCAACGGTGTTGGTGAATGCGTTCTCAATGTGCAACACGCGAGAAAGGAAGTCGTTGAACCCGTTCTCGGCGGAGAGAGCGTGCGCGTAGAGGAAGAGTCGAGCTTGTCGGATCTGAGCAGCCAAGATATCTGTAGGAGTCTGCGAAGGGGCTGACGTAGCAGGAACGACCTCGGACGAGGTTTCTGGAGCTGTTGTCACAGCCGGAGGAGTCGATATAGGTGCTTTCGGGGTTTCGATCGGGAAGTCATCGTAGATCGGTTTTTTCTGTACAACGCGGAAATTCAGCTCAGTCGGGGCCGTCAAACTGCCAGGTTAATAGGAGGAGCTCATACTATATCCCGTGGCTCTTCCGCATACGCAATACGTCGAGGATAGAGCGCGATCCCTCCGGCGAGGAGAGTGCTTGCAACTGGAACGAGAGTCCGCTAGACATAGTCCGGTTAGCCCTCGTAATGACCAAACGGGGGATAATGCAGCAGGAAGTACGGCTTCTGGAAGGCACGAACCCTCTGGAACACTGGCCGGAATGACATTTTTACGGAGAAGAGGCCAATGGCCAGTGGTTGCAAGGGATACAGGCAGATGGAGAGAGGGAGAGACGTCGGTTGCTCTCGAAGTCGGCCGGCAGAATTCGGCTGGCACTACGGATGACCGCAGGCGCCAGAGCGCTTTTGATCAAATCTCGGCATCTTCTCTTTTCTACTCTCTCTGTCATCCTCCTACGTTTCTTTGCCTTCTCAAGGTGCATCCCAAAGACGTATGCAGCATTCTCCCAGACGATGTTGATGCCTTTGCGGCGCCGGCCATGGGCATGCCCGAAATGCCTACGGCGCATACAGTCGCAAAGAGCCTTCGAGACTGCCACCTCGGCCGTCCCGAATGCAAACCAATTTGACTCGACACCTACGAGCACAGCTACTCAGAAGCAGGTGGATGATGACACGCTGCGACGAGTTTTCGACTCGCGGCCGTTTTGGAGGGAATTCTCTCAGCGGAGGTCCGGCCTACCTAAGCGTTCTGGTCTGGTTCAGAATCAATACCTGACTAGTCCCGATGGCTTCAGGGAATTCGCCAATGCATCGCTGCAGAAATGCCAGTCGATAGTGGCGAAGGTCCTGGCGGCGTCTACATTGGAGGAATACAGAGGTATGGCTCGGAATCTCGATCGTCTCAGTGATCTCCTTTGCCGCGTAATAGATCTATCGGACTTCATCAGGACGATCCATCCCGATATACGAGTTCAGGAGGCAGCTACACAGGCCTACGCTCTAATGTTTGAGTACATGAATGTTCTCAATACCACAACCGGTCTTCATGAGCAGTTGACAAAGGCTGTCTCGAGTCCGGACGTGACTTCGCATTGGACTGAGGAGGAGAAGATAGTCGCGCAGATATTGATCAAGGACTTCTCTAATTCTGCCATTCACATGCCGCCGAATGAAAGACAGAGATTTGTCAATCTGTCTAACGATATCAGTCAGCTGGGGTCGGTATTTGCCAACAGTGCCGAACCCGCGAAGTCCCATGTCGTTTTGAATGCAAACAGTCTGCGTGGTCTGGACCCGATTGTGATCCAGCAGATTAAAAGATGGAACCGGACAGCGTCGGTACCGACCATGGGAATGGTTCCACGGCTTGCTCTGCGGGCTGTGCATGACGAGAATGCGAGAAGAGAAATATATCTCGCGACCAAGACGTCGAGCAAAAAGCAGATACACCGGCTAGAACAGCTTCTCGTGAAAAGAGCGGAGCTGGCCAAGCTGACGGGGTATCCGAGTTTCGGTCATATGGCGCTCAGTGACAAGATGGCGAGGACTCCGGAGGCCGTATCCAATTTCCTCACCTCTCTTGTCGACAGCAACCGAGGACCTGTCCAGGAGGAGCTCTCAAAGTTGCAAAGCATGAAAGGTTCATCACCACTGCAACCATGGGATCATGCCTATTATGTTCACCGGCGAGTCCTGGAATACTCACAGGCTCGTAGATCTCGACTGCTTGGAGCTGTCCCGGAATTTTTCTCCCTGGGTACTGTGATGCAGGGCCTGTCACGGCTGTTTGACCGACTATATGGAGTGCGTCTTGTCCCACAGGAAACTGCACCTGGCGAGACCTGGAATCCGGACGTCAGACGACTTGATGTGGTTGACGAATCGGAGCGGCACATCGCGGTGATATATTGTGATCTATTTACACGGCCTGACAAGAGCCCGAACCCAGCTCATTTTACCCTGCGGTGCTCGCGTGAGATCTCTGCGGAAGAGATCGCAGAATGTGCCTCTCCCGATCACCCGTCCCATCCCAATGACGGCATGGCCACTGCCGTTGACCCTGAATCCAGGACCCTCCGGCAATTGCCCACAATTGCCCTTGTTTGCGATTTCGCGGAACCTCCAGCAAGTGGAATGGGACACCCGACCCTTCTCAGCGAACACAGTGTGCGTACGCTGTTTCATGAAATGGGGCATGCCGTCCATTCGATATTGGGTCAGACACCTCTACAGTCCATCTCGGGAACGCGATGTGCGACTGATTTTGCCGAGCTTCCTTCGGTGTTGATGGAGAGCTTTGCCACTGCACCAGAAGTTCTATCTCTGTACGCTCGCCACTGGCAAACGGATGAGCCCCTCTCTGAAAGCATGATGCGCACCATGGACTTGGATCGCACTGCCCACGGATCGATATACGGCGCCGTGGAAAACGAAGCGCAGATTCTCATGGCCTTGGTAGATCAAGCATACCATTCTTTGCCGACGGATGTGTCATCCATTGATAGCACTGAAATCTATCATCGGGTCTTCTCCCAGTATTCCAGCCTCCCTGACCCGGCAGATGTTCAGCCTCCTACCTCGTGGCAGGGATTCTTCGGCCACCTCTACGGCTACGGAGCAACATACTACAGCTACATCTTCGATCGGGCAATTGCGAACAAAATCTGGCAGGATGTCTTCAGATCGGGCAAGGCGGCCGTGGACCGAGAGGCTGGAGAGCGATACAAGAACGAGGTCCTCCGTTGGGGAGGCGGCCGAAGCGGATGGGACTGTGTGGCGGGCGTGCTTGGGAGCAACAACCCGTCTAATGCCGACGGAAGATTAGCAGAAGGTGGCGACGAGGCGATGCGTGAAGTTGGTCGATGGGGCCTAGGAAGAGAAGGAGTCTCTGATTAGGGCATTTTCAGGGATGCACCCGATGCTACACTGTAGACCAGGTTGTCTTTTTGATAGAGTTGCGTCGCTGCTGGAAGAAGCGGCCAAGCATATAATATACTCCGTAGAACTGCTGCCAATCTCAAGCCACGTCACCAGTTCATAAAGCGATCTCATAATCTTCGAACTACTGGATCAGGTTATCTTTGCTGAACATACAGAGCGCCATCTCGCTGTTCGAGCTTTCTTCATTCTCCTCATCTCCCCTCCATATTCCACACACGTTTCATCCTCTGATTAGATCACTACCTGGGCCAGATTCTTGAACCGTATTACTCGCAATATGCAGCCCATTCATTCCTGACTGAAACACTATGGCGATGGTCCCATTGGAGCTTCTCGTATCTTGCTGGAAAACGGCCGACTCACACTTCAAGACAGCCCACCATACAGAGTATCATCGCATGAAAAGATCAGCAGTGACAAAAGTTCTAGTCCGACCAGCAGCAATGGGACCACCATTAATTAGCACTTTCGTCCTGCTCATTTGGACAGATTGTCTGCTGTGGGGTCGGAACAAGTAGCAAAGCATATAGCCATCATGACAACACAACAGAAACCGTCGGTTCAGACTGTTGCCGTTGGCCAGACGGTAAGCTCACCAATTCCTGGTTTTAATCATCCACCAGTGGCTTGAACTGATCGTTCCATGGCTATTCTATCAGAAGATGGCATCGAAAACGGATGAGGCCTACAGCTCTGAACTGTGAGTCTACTCGAGGACGTTCTCAGACCGAATGTATATATAAAAAATCATATTAAGAATGTACAAAACAGACAAAGCCACGCCACCTCTCAGCTCCAGTCCTGAATCACAACTGGGAGCATGGAAGGCGATTCCACGCCTACAGGGAGGGCAATACGTCTATCGTTAACCTCCACTCTCCTCACCCCCTTTGTGGCCATTGTTCACCGTTTCCTATAATCTACCAGGCTACAAATTCCCAACGATGAATGCGAACAAGAACGTATGAATATGGACCACCAGGGCCTCAAATAACCTTTGTATAGGTTCTAGGGAACGGTCTGAGCCCTATACAGCCAATACGGTAAGTATGCACAGACAAACGTTTACATGGACAGATCTAATCAACAGAGCAACAATTAGGGTCCCCCCAAATGTAGTCTTCGAAGTTGACGACGTCGAAAGCGACTGGCCTCCTCGCAAGGCCTTCGACTTCATCCATTCCCGGTACATGTGCGGTTCGATCTTCGACTGGCCAAGACTCTTCAAACAGGCCTATAAGTCCGACTATACCAGGTCCCTTTTCTTTACGTGCACTCTATCGAGTATTTGCTAATATGAGGAGGTACAGACAAACCAAAAAAGGCGGCTGGATCGAATTCCAAGACTTCCACCTAGCCAACTACTCGGAAGACAACACCCTCGACGAAAACAGCAGCGTCATCCGCCTCCACAAGCTCCTCGAGGAAGCATGTTGGAAGATGGGCCGTCCCGATACCGTCCGCGTGCACCTGGAGCAATGGGCGCAGGAGGCTGGGTTCAAGAATATCCATCATGAGGTCTTCAAGTTGCCACTGGGTCTGTGGCCGATGGATCCTATCATGGTATGTATGCTGTAGTATGCTTGTTGGTTATTTCAGTGAGATCAGCACTGGAAGCATGATATCAGATGGATCTAGCTGACGATTTGGTAATGCACCTAGAAAGAAATAGGCGCCTTTAATCTTCTCCAATTCCTGGATGGTCTGGAAGCTTTCACTATATCCACCTTCACCAATGTTTCTTGGTTGGAGTGTTCCTGAAGTTCAACTGTTCCTCTCCCAAGTTAGGAATGATGCGAAGAAGAGAGGATCGCATATAATGCATGACTTGTACGTTCTTCTTCCCATTGCATCCTTCTCTTACTCCCTGTTTGAACGGCATGAGACTGATCATGGTTGGGTTTGCATAGTCATGTCGTCTACGCACAGAGACTGGATTAGATAGCTCGAGTTGCAGACTAAATATGTCAGGGGGTTAGTATGTGCCCCGTTGATATATCGCTTGGATTATCCCATCTCTACCGAATACTGCATCATTCAAATGGTATCAAGTTCTACTGTTCCAATAAAATTAATTAGGCATTAAGTAGAGACAGGAGTAAAGCCGTGTTCCATTGTGAATTACAAATAGACATGAAGAAGTCTCAAAAATAGAACCCGACACACCAAGACAAACCGTCTTCTGACAACAGAACGAAAGTATGAACAGGGGTATCCTGAGCTCTTAACTGATACAAAATAAGCTGTACAAGGAGAAGAGAAATAGTCACAGCCAGATGGGGGGGGAGGGGTTGATCATCGCCTACGATGACTTCCCACCGTTACGGCTGCCATCAGAGTCACTATATGATTTTTCCGGTTGAGGTGTGCTGGAATGACTTCGGGGTGTCGACGTCGAGAGTTGGCCCAGCTCTCCAATTACTCTGGTGCAGAATCGGTCAGTTCCCTTCTTGCTTGCTGAAGACCGTGCGCTGGATTGAACCTACTGCTTATGTTCATCGTACCAATCATCGCTGGCTGCTCGGATATGTTTAAGCTGTTCCTGAATGCTGGCCATCTAAGCGAAGGAATCAATCAGCATCATTCTTGGCGAGGGAACGGACCAAGACAGACAACAAGATCTGAAGAAGAGCAAGGATGTCCCACCGTTCCCTGAATAGATGGACCAAGGTCCTCACCTTCCGCTGCTTCAGGACCGGCTTTGTCCCCGCCGACATCGTTACCCTTAGCATCATCCGCATTTGCCCACCTGCTTCCCTCAAGGCCGACACCAACGTACTTGGAGATATCTTTCTCGGCCTTCAGCGAAGCTAGTTCCACCTCCAGTTCGCGAACGCGCCTCCGACTCGTGGAAATGGAATTTTCAAGTTCGCCGAGGTTGTTCAATAAGGACATGTTCCTTTCGATCTGATCGTTCAGAGTCCTCTCGCCGCCAGCAAGCTTTTCTTCCATCTCCTTCTTCTGCAACCTGGTTTCATCCATCTCACTGCACACCTTTTCATGTTGCTCCCTGAGCTTCGACAGCTCCTCTTTGGACGCAGAGAGTTGGCCCAAGGCGCTCTCGAGTTCGGACTTGATATTTTCGGAAGCAGCCAGGGATTTCTGGAGATCTGCAACCTGGCCGCTTGCCGCCTGGCATTTCTTCTCCAATTCGGCCCTTTCAGCCTCGATATTCGATAGTTCCGAGCTGTGTTTATAGGCAAGTGCCTCGGCTGCAGCGGCAGCCTTCTTCTCTGCTTCATCACGGGCCTTTTCGCTATCGGCTAATTTCTGTTCCAGTTCTCCAATCTTCGCCTTGAGCTGGTCTGCAATAGATGTACCCTCCGCAGCAGAAGATTTGACTTGTGCTAGCTGCTCCCCAAGATCCGCTATCTTTTCGTCATGCGATTTCTGAAGCTCGGTGATGCTCTCCTCTTTCGACTTTTCGAGATCTCCTCGAAGGTTGGAGATTTTCTCTTCATGCGCGGTGAGGAGCATTTCAATCGCTTTACTATGCTCCACCTCAGCCTGGCTAGTCTTGGCATCTAGGGTAGTCTCGTGCTCTGCCTTCAGTTTGGCTTCTGTTTCCTCGAACTGCTTCTGCAGATCGGCAATCTCCTTATCATGAGATTCGCTTTGAGTGGTAAGCTCCTTCGCATGGCGTTCAAGAGAGGACGTCAATTCGGTTTGAAGCGACTCGAGCTGTTTGGCGTGACTCGATTCCAGTTCCAGCTTAGCCGAGAGCAGCTCGTCATGTTTTCCCTGCAGTTCACTTAGCGCACTCTTGTGGAACTCAGACGCCTCGGCCTTCGTCTTCTCCAGTTCTGCAGCGTGTCTGGCATTCATTTGCTCCAACTCCGCGGCATGTTCGCTCTTCAGCTTCTCAAGGTCCGCCTTCAACGTTTCCAACTCCGTTGCACGCTCGGTTTCCAGCTTCTGCAACTCGGCAGCATGCTCGGCCTTGAACACTTCAAGAGCATGTATGTGCTCCTCCGCAGCAGCGGCCGCTTCTTTGGCCTTCTCGTCGAGGGCCTTCGTAGCCGAATCGGTCTTTTCCTCCAGAGCTTTTACTTTGCTTTCGTATTCAGTCTCCTTAGACTTAATCTGTTCCTCAAAAGTGCTAAATTTCTGGTGCAATTCCACAGCTTCCTGTTGCTTGCCCTGGATCTCTGTCTGGAGCGCCTTGATCTCATCCTTGCCCGTTGACAACTGTGATTCCAAAGACTCAACCTTCTCTCGCAGAGAATCAATCTCCTGGGCAGCATCTGCGCGAGCGGAGTTGGTGCCTTCTTCAAGGGCCTTCTGAGCTTCGCCAAGGGCTTTCTCTGACGCAGTTAGCTTTTCCTTGAGGGATTGCACCTCAGAGTCGTGGGCAGAGCTAAGGGCGGTAGTATTCTCATCTACTGCCTTCTTTGCAGCTGCTTCCGAAGCTTCTAGGGCCTGGCGCAGTTCCTCGATTTCCTTGGAGTGAGTGGTACCGGCAGATTCCGCCGCTTCCTTGGCAGTCGAGAGTTCCTTCGCGTGGGCATCCGACAGAGAGGCCAAGGCAGCCTCATGCTCTGCCTTCAGTTCAGCGATTTTGTTTTCATGGGTTGTTTCGATGTCCCTTATCTTGCTGCCCAGCTCCTCCTTGCTGGATTCACCCGCCTGCTTGAGCTCATCTTGCAACTTCTCGATTGCCTGCTTCAGTTCTGCAATCTGCAGGTCCTTCTCAGAAACAATGCCGCTTGATTTTTCGCTGCTTTGCTGAGCCTCCGACTCTGCCTCGGTAATTTTGGTCTCCAAGGAAGAGATCTTCTCCTCGAGAGCCGAGATGGTCCGTTTTGCAGACTCTTCAGCCTCGCGAACCTCCTGCTGCTTTGAACGGTTGAGTTTTTCCATCTCGACATTGAGATTCGCAATAACTTGATCACGTCCCTGGAGTTCTCGTTCTAAACCGTTAAGGGCTGCAGCATTCCGTTCCTGGAAGGCTCTTGTGGCATCCTCCGAGCTAGCCTGCTGCGCTTGCAGCTCCCCCTTGAGAGTTTCGATTTGCTCGGCAAACGCAGCGGCAGCGGCTTTCTGTTCTGCCAGTTCCTTTCCAAGTTTCTCAAGTTCTGCCTTGTGAGACTCCTCCAGTTCTGCTCGTGCCGCCGCTGCCTCTTCGTTGCCTTGCTCAGGCGTGCTAACCTCCTTGGATAGCTTCTCTTCCAGCTCCTTGTATCTTGCATCTGCTTCTTTTAGCTGGGCTTGTAGGCCCTGCAGCTCTTGCACATGATCTGCAGTCAGCTTTTCAATCTGGGCACTGTATTCCGTTCGGATAGCATCCGCAGATTCTGCGGTGGGTGGCTGCTCCCCGGCCGGCAACGAAGCTTGAGAGATCTTCTCATTTGCCGCCTCGAGCTCGGTCCTCAGGCTGGCAACGGTCGCCTCGCTTTCCGACAGCTGGTCCTGAAGTGAGCGTAACTTTTCAGCGTCTTCATGGGCATGTTTAGCGGCGGAAGATGTATGATGGACAGCGCTCAGCCTCTTCCTTGCTTCTGTACTGGATGTGGCAGTGGCATGCTTGGACGCGGCAGCTGTTGTTGAAGTTGCCGGCCTGGTGATTGTACGGGACGAGGTAGAAGAGGAGGTTGGTCGGGTAGCATGGGCTGTAGTTGTAGGCTTGGCTGCAGTATGCCTGGCTGAAGCTGCAGTACCGGAGAGGTAACTGGGAGGCTTTTTGTCCGATGCAGAGGAGCCAATGGTCGACCTCCGATCGTTGTGGGAGGTGGCTGGTTTCACGTGAGGCTTGCTCGACGAGCTGCCAACGAGAGACATCCGCTTGGCCGTCGCTGAGATGCCCTTCTTTTCATCTCCCGAGCTAGCAACCGATTTTGTCTTCTCGTCCGCCGAACTCACCGAGGGACGGGATCGGTGGGAGGCAGTGGTAGAGGTGCTCAGATTCTTGCGAACGGTAGAAGTGGTGGATGGCCGAGTTGGAGGCTTGCTGAGTGTGCTGCCATTGGTCGCGCCGCGGGTTGGGTGAGCTTCGTGCGATCGGGGCTTTGTCGTGGTCGAGGGGGGAGTTCGTTTTGCAGTCGTGGTTCCCGAAGCATGTTTGGAAGGGCTGGTTACCGAATGGGCCTTTTTGGGCGAAGCCTCTGGCACGTTCTCTTTATCCCTCGATGGCTCTGGGCTCGACTTCAGCTCCTCAGCTCCGGAAGGCACGGTGGACTCCGAAGGGGTAGCCGGGGGAGGCACGTCGACTTCAGTCTCACCCCGGGGGACAGGTTCCTCTGTCGTGGCCATGGTAGACATAGCTGACCGTCAGGCCCTGAACCAGATTGAAGGAAGATCGAGGAAGAGTGGAAGAGGAGAGGGAGAGAAACTGCAAGGGGTTAGGTGGTACTATCCGAGTCGACATGAAAAATCAGTATAGAGAGCAAACCAATTTTGATTGAGCCCGTGAATGCCCAGTTCAACCGTGAACAAAGGGGGAGGGAGGGGGGGAAGAAGAGAAAAAAAAAAGGGGTAGGAAGGAAGTGGGAAAGACGGGAGGCAGCTGCGCGTAGAATGACAGGTGTAGTCCTCTCCGAAGGCAAAACAAAATCACGGAGTGAAGCAACAGGAAGAACGCCCATCGAGATACATGCAAGTATCGACAGTATCGAAAAGGGGCGAGAGATGCAATCCTTTGGAAGTAGTAGAGGTGGTGGTGCCATGCCTCGAGGAGCTGCATGTTTCCGCATGTTTTCTCCCGCCGCGTTCTCCGTGCAGTTGCATCGCGTGTGGAGGTGTTAAGCAGTATGGACTCACCCGAATTGACGATTCAATCCTCGACGTGGTCTCCGATTCCCCAGACTGGGAATTATCCCGCCGTGGTTTCAAGGTGCTGGATTGAGGATGGAGGGCAGCAGGTACGAGTACCGATCCAGGGGGAGCGTTGAAAGTTCCTCCTGGAGAAACTGTTGGCTGGATGTCCTGCCAAGTGGTCACACCAGGACAGCAGACACGGAGGACAGATAGACGGTAGAGAGAGGATGGGGATAGTACAAGATTGGGATGCAGTGGAACCGGCAATGGCAGCAGAAACGGAAGAGAAGAGGAAAGGAGAGAAAGCAGCAATTCTCAAGGAAGCTCAGAGAGACAACACCACTTGGCCTGTGCTTCGGTTCATGTGCCCCATATTAAGTTATTTGACCCTTGAGCAGCAGCTGTTATTGCTATTATTATACTGTTAAATGCGCCATGACGCATCGCCAGGTTGGCATCTGCGCGTCTACTATTCAGTGCATTTATTTGACATCATCCCTGGAGCAGAAACATATACACGACCGTGGTAGAGGCGTTCGTGCCTATTGTCTACCATGGTCCTCCTGCGGAACAATCATAAACGCAGGTCTAGTCCCCTCCAAAAGGAGAATTTACCCGTTTACCCGTTTTGCCTGCGTGGTGATTTGCAGCAATTCACACCAATTCATCTCAGCACCGGGGAGGGCTGGATATCAACACCACTTGGACTGCTAACAATCCAAGTTGACTTCACCATAATCCCAAAGCTTCCTAGGAGCCCAAGTGAACCCTCTACAGTCCGGTTCTGCGCGAGAGCCCAACCGCGGGTTGGGCTTTAGGTCAGTGTCACGGAACTCAATGAGCACCTAAATAGGATGCTGCTTGCTGTGCTCATGTACCTGGTTCCTCTGTAGCATGCTGCGACTTTTTTTTTCACCTCTGGCAAGCATCTTTGGCCATTGAGCACCATGGTCTGCTCCGAAAGACTGTGCTGGAATTGCCCACATTCTTCGTCTAGGAAGGCTGATGAATACAACTCAACGTCTCTTTGCTCTTTCCGTTCTGTGTATTGTGTATGGTGAGCGTAGGCGATGGCCTAAGCGTTAGCGCAGAAGTACGGCTCAGATTCTGTTGGCATTTACAAGGAATCTCTATCATTATTTCCGACCACCAAATCTGAACTGTCCTCGGTTTCCCGCGCGAAATGGGAGCGCCAGGGGCATACAGGAGGGGATATACGCTATGGATGGCATGACTAGTGTGGCCGCAGGCCCCTTTCCTTCCCTTATCCTCTCCATCGAATCCTTCATGCAAATAGGCATAGATAGCGAGTTACCACCGGTCGGCCCCTGACATGAAACATACTAGTCTCCTGGAGAAGAGCCTGGCACCTTCAGGATCAACATCTCCCACAGGAGGAGCGGGCAAGCTCCCCTGGAGAATGCAAGCAGGTCTGATAATAAAGGCCTGGAGGACATGATAATTTGAAGCATGACCAGACGGTATTTTGGGTTGCTCTCCAAAAACATCCAGCATACTGGCCACCTAAAGGCAGAAAAGTAGGCGGTATGTAGGCAGTGTCGGCAGTGTAGGGATGGATTCATTAGGGGTGTCGAAGCTTTGGGGTGTCAGTGTACCCTGAAATAGGTTTATTGTAGGTTTACTGGCTATACCTAACATTGGAAAATCCCAGTACAGACAAATTTCCCCAATACATGCAAGGGCTCTTGTGCTATAAGGGTTTGAAATTATCATGTTTCGTATCCGGATGGTTCGCTCGTGAATTACGTTTCTTTTTTTTTTTTGCATAAGACATGCCCAAACCGCCATTTTCATGATACTGAGATCAGGTATCTCTGGTAAAACTCCGGAAAAACAATAAAACAAACCAAAAGCATATATGCAAGTACGTTTCGTTATAACCAGCTTTCTTGCCAATGGAATCCAAATCAACGTTTCGCTCAAGGAGCCTTTGCTTGAATATCCGCTCCTGAACTGCCGGCAGCAGGCGCATTGGAGGGCCTGTTTTGCGCCCATGGAGCACTGGTAGGAGCCATTAGCCCCGGAGGAAGTCGAGAGGTATCTGTAAGGGTAGTAGGAGGTGCAGGTGCTCTTGATATAATCGGAGCTTGGGTACCTTCGGCTCTTGCAGTGGCCCATGGAGCAACCGTTCCTGAAGGCCCCATCGGAGGTACCCCTCGCATTCCTGCCGATGCGGTCGCCCAGGGAGCCTGGGTGCCGCCGGCGGGTTCATTCCCGCCAGTTTGTGGCCCCGACGCGGTATGTATGGACGCTGGTGGGGGGATGGCATTTGGATCACGATCCCAACTGAATAGACAGCCGAACGGGAAATGCTGCACAACGGGAAACTTGGAAAGCACTTCGGCGTTGTACATTTTTATCATGCCCTTGTTGATCTTCGCCCAGCCTGCCCTGATACCGGATATATCATACAACATCGGACTATGTTCCCAGAATGGTCCTCTTTTCACATCGTAGATAAAGCCAATTGCGGAGAAATACATATTCATCTTTCTCTGTCTCTCGACAATGTTGGCTTTGACGACTGCGCTGGGAGCTGGTGCTCCTGGCAACGAGCCCTCTTCGGGAACCCGGTCAGACTGTGATATGGCAGGAGATAGTTGAGCTGAGCCAAAGATATAAGGTATGAAGGAATGATCATCAAGGCCCCAGACACCGTGGGAACCGGCGGGCTCCAGGGTATAGGTTCTGATCAAGCTTCGCACGAGTTCAAGATAGCTAAGGAGGAAAGAGATTTCACATTAGAGTCGAAACCAAAGTGTAGCATTGCAAGTAGAAAGGACTCTCACGGTTCTATGATACCCAGAACGATAGCTCTCTCCTCCACCCCAGAATCAGCTTTAGGGAATCCATTAAGTTTCCACACACCAGCCAGGAAAGCCAGGAAGCTCAGCTCATGCCCAGTTCCGTAATCCAGTCGTTGTGGGCTTCCCCAACTCCCAAGGAAATAAGCCATGAGCTCCTCCTTGGCCGTGTATCCACTTGAATCTGAAGATCTTTGCCGTAGAACGTCAGGCAATAGACACTCGTCCAAGAGCCCCGAAGCTCGACTTTCCACAATATTGTACCATTTCCGAAAACTAACGTTTCCAAACCGTCGGGGACCTGTATCTGGCGGTACCTCCTGAATTATCGACTCCAGTTTTGATAGCAATTGCTGCAAATTTCGGACGGGTGCAGAGAACTGTACTGTGTCCGAATTCAGAGGCCAGGTTTGCACGGTACCATCAGGCTGTTTTGAAGGAAACATTGATCTATTTAGTTGCAAGAGGAACGTTATAATATCTGTATAAGCTTTGCTGGTTAGGAATGTCGAGACATCCTCATGGTCATGGATCTTCTTGGTGGGTTCCATGAAGGTGTGCCCCGCGGAGGTGTCGAGAGTTGGTAAAACGCGAAGAGAAAGCCCCTCCACTGCCATGATGCAGTTATGATTAGTTCGACCGACTGCAGATAATGGAGAATAATATAGCACCTGGAACAGCTGAATCAGGAAGCTATAGCATGCAGTGTATGATGGAAGAAAGAGGATGGCCGTTTGCTGGCAGGTGATAACGGGATAAGCTCCGGCGATCGTCGTTCAGCTCGAAACCGCGGATAGAACCATACCATGCACAAGCCGGGATAGATCGCCAGTCTACATCTTGATGAGCATTCAAAATGGTTCTCTTGCGAGATCGAAGGAAACGAAACTCCACGATGCAGGCACTGGAATTCCTGAACAATGTCAACAGCAACCGCCGCAACAGCGAGCCACAGCCAGCTACACGACCATGGACAAACAAGAGGCGTAGGACGCGCCGTGCCACTGACATCTTCGATATTCCATTGTCTCCCGAACGAGATATGCGACACGCCGAAAATGGAAACGGAACCGCGGACAATACCGTCGAGCCTTTGACTCCGAGACGGTCCACGCGTCTCAAAGAACTTCATAACAATACCCCGAAATCCCAATCCAGAAGGTCTCTTAGGTCGAATTCCGATGCACGTGAAGGAATACCGGATAATGAAGATGGAGAGGACAGGGAGAATGGCCATATTTCCCAGAATCGATCGTTTTCTAGTGTCAGCCACCCTGAGGACCGATACTCCCCCGGATCGTCTTCTTTCGTGGATGAAGAGAACGAGAACGAGGGCGAGGACGAGAGTTTCGTGTCGCCTTCTTTCCTTTTTATTCCTCGAAACATATCTTCAGGCTTACGGTCGAACAGAGCTTCCAATGCAAACACACTACGTATAAATGGCTCGACTCGTAAGATTGCTAGGGAGAGGTCTGAGGTACAAATGTCGGAGGCATTGCCCGCTTCGAAAGGACAGGAGTCATCGGCGAGTGATCACTCCCCTTCGAACCAGGACAGATCGATACGCTCTTCGATCGTACATGAAACGCCTAAGCGTCGTGCTGATGAGAATCTTCATGCTTCACCTCCAAGCAGACAGCATCGCAGCGAATCCTCCCGGCCCAGTTTCCATCAGGCTTCTTCTAGACGGCATGCAAATACCCCCACCATCTCTAGGGTACGTGATGAACATGAAGCACAATCTCCGAGGCTATTTTCTCGTCCTCCAGAAAGAGAACAATCCGGGAGCGCTGTACCTAGGTCGTCCCGTTCTATGAATGGGGATGATGATGAGGATGCAGGAGTCGGGACTCATGCTCCTTCCCAACCACAATCTGGACACATGCACGGTGTCAGCCCTAGTTTTCGGCGCAGAACTCGTGCTACGGAAAAAGCTAACCAACAATCTAACATTCAAGAACATACCCGATCTGCAAATACTCATACTGATTCGCCTGTGCATGAGGATAGCAAGAGAAAACAAGCTCAAAGTAATCAAAATCAAATGCAATCTACGAGGGCCAACTCTGGTTCGCGGTATTCTCTCCGTGAACGTCATACTGCTGAAAAATCGACTAGATCTTCTGCTGCTGCTGGGAGGGATTCTCCTCGTGAACGTCATACTGCTGAGATATCGATTAGGTCTCCATCTGCTGCTGAAGAAGAGTCGAATGAAGAGGCCCATTTACCGTCAAGTCCTAGATCTGGAAGGAATGCAGACGCTGATATCATGAATGGCGGGGGAAATGAAGTGACTGTCAATGCACAGATAAACCGCCAGCCCGAAGGGGCAGATGTCGTTCTTATTACCGTGAGCGGTGAGGAGAGCATCGATCTTACTGTCAATGAAGCATATGAGGAGGAGGAAGATGCGGTGGCGTGGTTCGAGAACAACCTTGACGTCGAGAAGGATACTTGGATAGCGCTCATCAGAAGGACGAGGATGATGGCCGCAACTGCTGATCCATACATGGCAAAATATTTCAAGGGAATCAAGTCTCTAACATCGGAACTACACCATATTTATCAAAATTTACCAGAAGATCCTCCTCTCAGCCTCTTCGACGAAGGTAGGAATCTCGTGGACGGTATTTCCGGGGAGGCGTCTGGTATCCTCCGCAAAGCCTGGCATCTTGCAACTAGCCACCATACATCTCTTTCAAGGAAAGCAAAGGCACGGTATCTTGTGGACGAATTCGAAGCCCATGTGTTACCGGACCTGGTTGGCTTGGCTGTGTCCTATTTTAAGATTTCCTACACCAACTCTCTACTAGTCGCGGCACGCCATCCAAATCTCCTCCACCTGCTAAATGTGATACTCTCACTATGCGATCAGATTTTCAACCTGGTAAAGGAAGAATATGTGAGATCAAAGGCAGCCAGTGGACAGATCCGTAGACCACTCAGATTGATTATCAAAGCACTGGAACAAGGTGATTTCGGGAGAAGCACGCAGAGACATGTTGACCTGGACGATTCCCCTGATTCTGTCTGCGAGGTGGCATCCGGCCGTAGATGGACAGACGATGAAGGGATTGCGCTAACGGAAGGGTTACGGATGTATCAAGGTAAATTACGTGTCTTTTGAGCGCAAGATCTGGATGGATTCTAGGAGACTCACTGACAATGATTCTTCAGGCCCCGATCGCTATGTTCAGATCGTGCGTCATTTTGGTGATCATCTACGAGGGCGCACACTTGGAGAGCTTCAAGCCAAGGCGCAAGAGATCCGTAGTAGTAATGTCCCGAAGATTCAAGATCAGTTACAGACCGAGGAAGGGCTCCAGACATGGCAGTGGCTCTTGAGCATATGAGAGTCCATCCTCTTTCTTCGTTCTAGTCTTTTTTTTTGGTTCTTTCTTCCCTCTAGGCTGCAGTAGCATGTATACCCTGGCGTTAGTTTATTCTGAGTTATATTCTAGTAGTCACCAGTATCATATATGCCACTATATAGGATTTTTTTACTACCCTTGCAGAGACTTTCCCCTTCTGGATGCCACCACCTTCATGAGGGTAACATTGCAGGCCAGTGACTAAACAATGCTTGGCAGGTGCAGAATAGTGGTGCTACACAGGTGCTGGAACTTGGGGGTAGAAAGGCGGCCGTTTCTGGCCCCGGTAGCCGTTATTTTCGGCGTCTATGTGTAATGCGATCATGAACAACATATTCATGCAGAAATCATCTTGTCTCTTTTGCAATGAAAATGGAACCAAAAAGTTCTAACTCCTAAATCCAACCAGGGTATCATATGCATGCACCTGACCTTAGTTCTTTCAAAACACGTACGCCATAACCCGAAACCGTAGAATTCCGGGACAAAAACGAAGCAGACGCATTAAACGAATTGGAAAGCATTAGTCGGAGTCCGAATCATAATTTACCAGAGCTATAGGCATAGCTGGTCTGTCGGCTGCTCGAAGTGCAGGTTGATGCTTGGCATCTGTAGCGCCTTTGTCATCGACGACTCCTGTTTCCGAAACGGAAACGGGTTTATTTTGATGCAAGCTGCTGTTGAGCTTCCGTCGTCTGATCCCCGGCTGCCACGCCGATCCATCGTTATTCAGAAATGGGTCAACGACCGCACGCGTATTCCCGGTCAATTCATTCCGAAGAGCTGCCTTGCGCTCCGCAACGAGGTTCGCGGTCCTGGGACGTTTGCTGCGTTTTTCAAGCTTCCCTGAGGTCGCCGTTGCTGTTCTCTTCGTCAATGAAGACGACGAGGAAGCCATTGACTCGAACATCGGTCGTAGTCGGACGGTTTTTGCTGCATCAGAGCTGGCACCGCCGAAATCCACCATACCCGCCCTTAACCTGTCCTCCTCCGTCTCGTCAACTAGATCAATTCCCAAACTCATCTTATCCTTCAACGCTTCGCGATTAGCATCGGCGCGTTCCAGCGACTTGCGCTCCACGCGAAACGCCCTGCGTAACATCCTTGACTTCTCGTATGGATCCTCCCAATATTGATCCTGATGCCTCTTCAGCTCGAGAATACGACTAGTCGCTGTCTCAGCTTGTTTCTTATCCTCTATTTTCCCTTCAAGCCTAGCAAAGGAGTCTTCTTTTCCCTCTTCCCCGGCTCCTACCCCGGGAAGTCGAATCCGAATCTCTCCTTCACCGGGTAAGCGATCGTCACCGGTATCTCTTTTTCTCCCACCTTCTGTAACGACATAAGCGGTATTCTTAGGATCTGTCCGGATCTCTATCCACCCCCCGCATGCAGTGTGTTTCATCCGAAAGCTATAAATGGGGGTGGAGTAATAATTGCCCACTTTCTTTTTCTCGGCGTTGAACCGGACTCCCTGCCCGATGAGGGTATCATGGGGTTTGCAGTTCGTGCACCAAACCGCGAAGGGCATTTCGAAGCGTACGATCAGTGCGCCGGTTGTGCGGAGATGCCGCGCTCTGGCGCCTAGGGGATGTTTTCCGGCGAGCTTGTTTCCGGTTGTGAGGCCTTCCTGGTCTGGAGGGACATAGCTGGGGATATATTGTTAGATACACGAAAATAATATGAATATGGGGATTAACGAACCGTCCCATGTCTGAGATCATCCCATGTTAGCTCTGACCTGCTGGAGATGCGAGTTCGATGCACTTACTGAAGCCCTGCATTTTGGATGGATGTAAACGAAAAGTTCACATTAAACGTAGTGTACTTGTTATGATATGATTGCACTGCACCTCGCGCCAGAGTGCACTGGGTTGAACAATAGCTCCTCGAAGGAAGAATTCCTGGACAAGCAACCTTGAAGGTGTTGGAAGATCGTCATCTCAGTGCATTTGCCGCAACGCTGACCATACCGGGTTGGGCGAATATTATCACGTGGTGATAAATCATGTGATTTTTTAAAAAAATCTTATTTCTAGATTAGCCAATCCATTATCGCAGAACCAGCTAAAGTCTCCATAGTCTAGTGGTCAGGACGGCGGTCTCATACTATGTTATGACCATTCCCATTTAAAGGAATTGGCAATCCGCAAGCACGAGTTCGATTCTCGTTGGAGGCATTCAAATTTTTTTTTTGCATAGCACGTGCGCACCTTTTCTGACGTTAAATAAAAAAATAAATCAATCAGAATCAGCTAAGATGACAATATAGTACCATCAGATCATCGAATGTCTCACAAAACTCACACAAAACTCACACTGTTCCGAACAAAAGACAATGAGAACCGCATGGATGCTGCGGTATACTGCATGGATAAGCTGATGCGGCTACTTGATGGTCTGCTGCCGCCTGTCGGTTGATTTCGTGTCTCAGAGTTCAAAGGGGCGGCCAAGTAAGCTATCGGACCAGACATCATCAAGACCGACCCGCTTGGGACTGGGCTTGAACAGCTCATTTTGGAGTCTGGGCTAGAGAGATTTACCTTGCATGTGTTGCAAAAAGATGATAAAGAACGGCTAGGGGTGCAGAAAGCATTGGAGGATGCATTCTTGAAGGAGCAAACCTAGGATATAAGATACGGGACATTGGCTCTGTCAGCTGCAGTTGGAGTGCTGGCCAAAGACAGTGCATATACATGATATGCTTCCAGAGAAGAGATACTGCATGTCTCAGTAGCAATCATTTTTGGTGTTCATTGATGGATACCGCCTATCCTACAACTTCTTAGGGTTCACTCATGCAGTTCATGCATTTTACCGATCACACCCATTCACACAAAAGCTATGAAGAAAGGCAAAACAAGGAAACATAAAATGATGAAATGAATCCATCAAAGAGGATTGTATAAAGACAAGTTTGCCTGTGTACATTCGTCCTTTCTACACGGTATGTTCTTTTTCAGAGTTTACTGCTCTAAAGAAATGGTGAATAGCAAATGCGCAACTTATATAACGCCTCTCATACCTCTTGACCATGTCCATCATTATACCTGGACGTAGAAGACTTAATTGCCCAGCTTGGAGGAATCGTGGATATGGCCGTGCGAAGAATTGACCCTGACGGGGACATAAGCATAGTCGATCCTGAGGGGGACGTGATGCTGCTGGTTATGAGGGATAATGACGATGAGCATGAGAATGAGAAGGGTATATTCTTACTCTCCGCAATGTTTCAACTGTCCTAATCTAGTCTATTATAAAGATGATGCTAACAAGTTTCGCAGAGACAGAATGTTCCTCAGTGCATCTCCCTCCCTTATCCTCTTCAAGCAGGGAGGAAGAGGCCAACATCGATGCCGGTTACTCGTCTGCATCTGAATTGAACCTCACACCTGATGGAGACCAAACGCCGTCTCATAACCAAGATGATGGGGATGAGCAGAGTAAGACAGAAGAAGATGACGAAGAAGACACAAAACTAGAGAAACAGAGAAATCCCATCCAAATGAGGATCCAAGTATCCTCCAAACACCTTTCCCTCGCCTCGAGATACTTCAAAGCACGACTCAAGCCTGTTTGGCCAGAAGGTCAGACGCTGGAAGCCAGCAAATACGTCGAACTCCCGCTCCACGGCTGCGACCCGGAAGCCCTCTTGATCCTCATGCACGCCATCCATGCCCGGACAAGAAGCGTGCCGGGGGACGTCAGCCTAGAACTCCTGTATGAACTAGCCAAACTGGCGGACTATTTCGAGTGTCTTGAAGCAGTCGACTTCTTCGCTAGTCGCTGGATAGAAAGTGTCAGCTATACATTTGTGACGGATGATATGGATCGTTTGATGGCATGGCTCTTTATCTACTGGGCTTTTCGGAGGAGACGGGGCTTTGAGAAGGCAGCTCACGCAATGTATATGCAGAGTACGGGGAGGATTATGGAGTTGAGGTTTCCGGATTCGGATCTTTTGCAGTGTGAGTTTTTATCTATCATACTTGATCACCAGATCATGTTGTCTCCAGTGTTTCATGCTGATGTTGTTGTAGTCAAAATCGAACACACCCGACAGATATTCATCGGCAACATCATCAAGTCCCTCTACGACCAGATAAACAGTATCATTCATTGCGAGGAATACAGCTTTGAAAGCGAACCGACCGTGACCGGGGAGCTGCTTCTTGAACTGCGATACCAAAAGCTGTATCCACATCCAGCACCGCCCTTCACCGGCCTGAGTCTTGCATCTCTCGAGAGGGCGGTTCGGGGTCTCGTGAATGCACGCCACGTCTTCTACGGTCCGGGTCATTTCCCTTTGATTCCCCGGGCAGTGGAGGACGAGCTTCTGCGCCAACTGCACGACGCTGCTCATGCTGTTGACTACACCGAGTATTTCCCGGGAGACCAACCATGCAGGAGGTCTACTGGGAAACCGAAATAGCCAGACAAGATAGGTATGAGAAGTCACAAATGTAAGCATAGATCTAAATGACAAGGAGTCCTCGTAATATTCATCATAAAAGTGTCTACATGTAGATCTAAAACCCGTATCTCGGAAAATAAAAAGCAAGAAAAAAATCAGTTGAAATACTCGGGGAACAAAAACTGAAGCCTCTCCCTAACCTCCGGAGACCAATTAGTCTGCGGGGTGGTAACACCAAACTTGATCGAGCCCTCAAGATGCTTGGCCTGCACGAGATCAGAATGCGCGTCCGAAGCCATGGCATCAAGAACGGCGGTCACGAAGCGTCTCGCATTGAGCGAGTTGGCCTTCATGTTGCCCATGACCATTTCCACGGTGACGTCGGCGGTGGACGTGTGCCAGCAGTCGTAGTCCGTGGACATGCAGATCATCTGGTAGGCGATTTCGGCTTCACGGGCTAGTTTTGCTTCGGGGAGACAGGACATGTTGATGATGCTGCCGCCCCAGGAGCGGTAGAGGTTGCTCTCTGCGCGGGTGGAGAACTGGGGGCCCTCTGTGGTTGTCCGTCAGCACCGAGGAAAGCATCCAGGGAAACGCAAAGGGGAAAGAGGGGGGGGGGGCGCATACCCATGCAGATCAAAGTGCCCCGATCATGCAGCTTAACACCATCACCCTCCAGGCTGTGTCCGCAAGCCCTGACGACCTTGGCAACGCCCTCATCGAACGGATCCGCAAAGGGGACGTGAGCAACAGCCCCTCCCTCGAAGAACGTCCAGGGCCTAACACCCTTGGTACGGTCGATGACCTGGTCGGGGATAACGAAATCACGCGGCTTGATCTCCTCCTGCAAGCTTCCAACGGCCGAGAAGGCGATTATGGTGCGCACGCCGATGGAACGCAGAGCGGCGATGTTGGCGCGGGACGGAACCTCATGAGGCGCGAGCTGGTGATGCAGACCGTGACGGCTGAGGAAGGCGACTGCGACGACCTTCTTCGACGTCGAGCATTGGTGGTGGAGGATGGTTATCGGGGAGGATGGCTTCCCCCAGGGCGTGGAGACGGAGAGCGAGGCGACCTGTGTGAAGCCGGGGAGTTCGCGAAGGCCGGTACCACCGATCACGGCGATGCGGACGGGGTCTTTTCGATCTGGATTAGATGGGAACCGACGCGTTGATTGAGATGGTTTTGTTCGTGGAGACGGGACCTTGGCGGGGTAGAGGGGTAGAGGAGAGGGGGAGAGGTAAACTCACCGTGGTAGGTGTCCGGGAGAGCAGCCATTCTGCGTGCCAGTTGCTTTGGAGACTCGATGCGCCTGAGGGGTCTAGTCGTGAGTGTTGCCAGCTGGCGGAGAGGAGAGAAGCGCATGCAGCGATGTTTCTGTCTGTCCTGCGGGGAGGATTTTTTTCGTCGCGATTTTGCATCTTTTCGCAACATGGAAATTACCCGATTGGGCAGTGAACTCCACACTTCAGGAACGACAACCAAGGAATCTATGCTATATGCTTTGAACGTTTTGCAACTCTCCATTGAACTATATGCACTATACGCACTATATGCGGATTACACTACGCTGGAAGCCACTCATAATGATGCGGTCCCTTTTTGACCGGACCAGGATCTTCCCCAGGAATGTTCGGCTTGTTGTACGAATGGGCGCCAAAGTAGTCCATCTGGGCCTCCATGAACTTGGTCGGGATCATGGTGCCTCCGATGTACTTGAGATATTCGAGGGTGGCCGACATGGCCGGCACGTACTGGTCGGCAGCAGTGGCATGCATGATGATCTCCTTCAGCGACTCGAAGTTCCGGTGCAGCTCGCGCGAGACCTCGTCGATGAACTTGATGTTCGACAGACAGATATCGGAGGACAGGGCCGGCTCGAGCAGGTCCGCGATGTACTCGGACTGGACGATGCAGCCGCCTCGCCAGATCTGGAGACAGTTGCCCAGGTGGATGTTCCAGCCCTCGTCTTCTGAGGCGCGCGCGATCAGCTCGAGGCCCTGGCAGAAGGAGGCCAGGAAGCAGCAGTAGACGGCGCGGCGCAGGTTCTCGATGAAGAGCGCCTTGTCCTTGATGCCCTCGACCGGCTTGGGGATGGGCATGGCGAGCTTCTTGGCGACGCGCAGTCTCTCCTCGCGATTCCCGCTGGCGATGCGCATGTAGTGGCCTGCAGCCAGCGTGGGACAGGAGACATGGCGCATGGCAGACTCCATGATGGACCAGTACGGCGTGCCTTCGGTCCCGTCGTCGTCCTGGACAACCTTGTCGAGCACATCGTCTAGCACGTAGCCGTTGTCTCTGCTCGCGCCTTCGCCCTTGTAGTCTCCCCTGGGCGTTCTCTTGGTGCGACAGACATCCGAACCGATCTTGACCAGGTAGTTGCGCTTCAGCTCGCCGGACTCATTCCACTTGGCGAAGATGTCCCCGATCTCGTCGTAGTTGAGCCCCAATCCATGATGCATATACGACCAGGCCTCGGCGAGGGTCGACAGCATCCCCCCCTCAATGCCATTGTGCACCATCTTCACGTAGTGCCCCGAGCCACCAGGGCCAACATTCGTCACGCACGGCTTGCCCGTCTTGGGATCCTTGGCCGCGTACAGCCGCAGCAGCGGCATCACCAACTCCAGCGCCTTGGGGTTCCCTCCAGGAGACAAGCTGGGACCATGCCGCGCAGACTGATAACCCCCGGAAACACCCATACCGATCCAATTGACGCCAATCTCCGCGCATTCGCGCTGCCGCCGCTCTGTCCGTCGATAGTTCTCGTTGCCCCCGTCGAGAATGATGTCCCCCTTCTTCAGATCGTGCTTGATCATAGCCAGCACGGAATCCGCAGGGTGACCATGCGTGATGGAGAACATGAACAACTTCCGTTCTCCTTTCCCTTCCAGGCTGCGCGTGAACTCGTCCACGTTGTAGTAGCCCGTGATCGTGCCGCGGTTGGTTTTGGCTTCCTTGGCCCATCGCATGACCTGGTCCACGTTGGACTTTTGCACGTCCCAGATGGATACGTCCAGGCCTAGTTCTGAGAAGGCGAAGGCCATCATCGAGCCCATGTTACCGGCGCCGACGACGCCGATGGCCTTGAATCTTTGGACTGGGTCAGGTTCTGCGGAGGGCATTATGTCGTTGTGGTTGTCACTGTTGCTGCTGATACTTTTTGTCTGGTGCTTGGGAGTTTCTTCCTCTGAGTTATCCCCTGCAACGGTGATAACATTGACTGGAAGAAAGAAAGGAAGAGACGATGCTGAGGAACGATCCAAAGCAGATCCGAGTGTATTTCTTTTCCTCTGTGGCGAGCTGGGATATGATCCGGGCGGATGCAGAGACTACATCATGGTTGTAAGGGGAACGTCATGGGTTCCTTTCTTCTCCATGCTAACCATTCTTTTATTCTAGGGGTAGATATTAATAGATTTGCCTGAGAATCTTCAATCCGGGATGATGCTCAGTTTACGTTTTGCGGCGAATCGACAAGATGCCCTAACTAGCCAACTAATTGGACTAACCCTATGCTCGTTTTCTTACATTACATCACCATGCTCGAATGCCTGCAAGGAGAATAATTAGAGGCTAGGAATACTTGCGAGAAATATACCAGTTAATCTGGACATCGAGCCGTATCGACGTATAGAATATCATATTGTCATGTATAATTTCATTCCAACATAATATCTACCGGACAGGCCAGAACCAACAACAGGACAACACCACAACACCACAAACCACAACCGACAGGATAAACATACGAGAAGAAAGAGAAAAGAGAAAAGAGAAAAGACAATGAGCCGCCCAATCCCTTTCCCCTCCCTCCAAAAAATCCCCCTCTGCTACGCCTCCTGCAGCATCGGCAGCGACGCCAGCGACACCCTCCCCAAAAAGCTCGAAGCCATCTCCGCAGCAGGCTTCAAAGCCATCGAGCTCAGCTTCCCAGACATCGTCGACTACGCGTCACGCATTCTAGGTCATCAAGTCGCGACGGGGAACTACGCGGAGCTGATCACGGCGGCAGGGGAGATCCGCAAACTGTGCGAGGCGAATTCGCTCAAGATCCTTATGTTGCAGCCGTTTGCGAATTGGGAGGGGTGGCCGAAGGATTCAGCAGAGAGGCAGGATGCTCTTGCGAGGGCGAACGGGTGGATTGAGATTATGAATGTCGTCGGGACGGATATGTTGCAGGTATTCCTCTCCTCCCTCTCTCTCCTTTTACCTCCTCACCCGTTCTTTATCCTCGCCGTGTCTGATATTAATGACAGGTCGGATCAACAGACGCTCCTCCGTCAAAAATAACCTCCGACAAAGCGCAACTCGTCTCGGACCTCCGCGAACTAGCCGACATGCTAGCAAAGCGCAACTTCCGCCTCTGCTACGAAAACTGGTGCTGGGCCACATACGCCCCGACCTGGAAGGACGTCTGGGAGATCGTGAAAGCCGTCGACCGCCCCAATGTCGGTTTATGCTTAGACACGTTCCAGACAGCGGGCGGGGAATGGGGTGATCCCACCACGGCCTCGGGACTAATCGAAGACGTACCCTTCGAGGTCCTCAAGCGGAACTTTGCATCGAGCATGCAGGAGCTTTCTCGCACCATCCCGCCGGAGAAGATATATCTGCTTCAGATCTCGGATGCATATAAGCCCACTACCCCGATTGAGAGGAAGGACAAGGGTGGTTTACGGCCGAGGGGTCAGTGGAGCCATGATTTCCGGCCGTTTCCGTATAATGGGGGGTATCTGCCTGTTGAGGAGGTGACGCAGGCTGTTTTGAGGACGGGGTTTCGCGATTGGTTTTCTGTGGAGGTTTTTGACGGGGGGCCGGCGGGGAAGGGAAAGAAGTATGATATGAATGAGTATGCGAGGCAGGCGATGGAGAGTACGCAGCGGTTGTTGAAGAATTGCGCTTCGGATTAGATGTAGATGGTAGTTGGAGAGATTCATCATTATTGCTTTCATTCGATAATATACTGTGAGTCATAATCCGTATAGACAGAGCAATGCAAATAAAACAGACCGACGCCATGCAAACTCATCTATAGACACACACACACACATACAAAAAAAAAAAAAAAAAAAAAAAAAGCGCAAGGAAACTTTTATACCATACCCCTATGCATTGCTGGGATACTCAACCGTATACGTAGGGACAAACTCCTCCTTGATCGATCTCAAACTGACAAACCGCGAAAGCAGGTTCCCACTTCCAGCCTTGTCGTTCGTTCCGCTAGCTCTGGCACCTCCGAATGGCTGCTGGCCTACAACGGCACCCGTGCTCTTGCAGTTGATATAGAAGTTTCCAGCCGTGTTGCGGAGAGCAGCATCGGCCACACGCACGGCGTCGCGGTCCTGAGCGAATACAGAACCAGTGAGGCCATATTCACCGGTGCTGTCGATCTTCCGACAGACGTCGGCGAAGTCGGTCTCGGTGCCGTCATTGTAGGCATGGACCACCAAGATGGGCCCGAAAAGCTCGCGGGAGAGAAGAGGGTGGTCGGGGTTCGTAGTGCGGTAGACCGTGGGCTGGATGTACCATCCCTTGGAGGAGTCATAGGTGCCTCCGACCAGCAGTTCGAGCTCCGGGTCCTTCTTGGCTTCCTCGATGACCTGGGCGAGCTTGTTGAAAGATGCCTCGTGGATGACGGGGCCGCAGAAGTTGGTGAAGTCGGACGGCTCGCCAATCTTGATCTTCTTGACCTCGTCGACAACCTCCCTGGCGAACGCATCGGCAACGGAGGATGCCACGTACACACGAGATGTAGCGCTGCACTTCTGACCTTGGAATTCAAACGCGCCACGGACAGTCTGGACAGCAGCGTTGCGGATATCGGCGGACTTGTGGATGAGATGGAAGTTCTTCCCGCCGGTTTCACCGACGATACGGGGATAGCTGCGATATTTGCCCTCGGCCACTCCGCTGGCGATCTTGCCATAGAGTGTGCGGAAGACACTGGTGCTGCCGGTGAAGTGCAGAGCTGCAAACTCAGGCCGGTTCAGGACGGTGTTGGTGACGACTTCCGCGTCACCAGGCACGAACTGGATGACATCCTTGGGCAAGCCTGCCTCCAGGAGGATCTGATGGACCAGCCAGTTCGAGGCGATTGCAGACGGCGATGGTTTCCAGACAACGACATTTCCCATCAAGGCCGGGGCACCAGCCAAGTTGCCACCGATAGCGGTGAAGTTGAAGGGGCTGATGGCATAGACGAATCCTTCGAGAGGACGGTATTCGAGACGACTGGAGATCATCAACTTCCATGTTCTACTCTTCGTGTGCAAGGATGAAAACCGGGATACTCACTTCCAGACCCCAGGGGAGTTATGCGCAGGCTGCTGCGCATACAGCTCCTCCGCATACTTGACCCCGAACCGGAAGAAATCACACAGCTCGGCCGCAGCGTCAATCTCCGCCTGCCAGGCATTCTTACCCTGACCGTGCATGGTCAGCGCCATAATCTCGTAGCGGTACTTGCTCGAAATCAGGTCCGCAGCCTTGAGGAAGACACTGGCACGATCGGCGAACGAGGCGGACGCCCAGGACTCCCTCGCGGCAAGCGCTGCGTCGATGGCCGCTTCGACATCGGCAGCAGAGGCGTTCGAGTATGAGGCGATGGGAGAGTGGGTGGAGGGGCTGGACTGCGTCAGGACCTGCGAGCTCTTGATGTCCTTTCCCGCGATGGTGAGAGGGATGCTCAAGGGAGCCTTGGACTTGACGGTGGCAAGGGCATCCTCGAGGGCCTTGCGATCGGGGGATCCAGGCGCATAGTGTTTCTACCACTGGTTAGTGAGACATTCTTTGACTCGCGCGATTGACTGGGATCCGTACATTAGGCTCATTGTTGATCTGGGGGACTTTGAACGTAGCATAAGAGCCCATGGCCCTGGAGCCACGCAGGGACGGCAACCTCGCAAAGGGACGCCCTCGGGCACTCAAGAAACGAGCTGACTGCATGTTGAGGTACTCCTGGCGACCTGTCCTGCAGTGACGATGAATTGATCAGGGAAGACTGGTGGAAGGAAGAGAGAGAGAGAGAGAGACAGGCCGACGACGTGCGGGGAAGCTTTTGAGGCTCCCCCTCTTAATCAGCCGCCACCAGGAACATTCATTCTATTCCGGTTCCGGCAACCCTGTCCGCGGAGAGACATGCTCCGTTCTGGTGGCGGGATGCCAGCCGGTGATGCACCGGCAAGCTGCCGGGCCGGCCGGAGGCGTTCTTCGTGTTATCTCTTGGAGATAATCGTAATCCGGAGATTGGAGATACTATTATCTAGATAGCAGGTGGAACTCGCATCTCCTGCCGATGCTATTAATATTGCTACAAGAATATGGGGTATTCGTCTAGATATCTGGTGTCGTCACGTGTACGGGGTGGTAATCCATAGTATGTCCATTCCATTCCATCGATGTACGCGCTATATACATGCATGCAAAGAGGCCCACAGAATAATCGCAAGACCCTAAGACCCTCGCCAAACGCCCGTAGATAACCATTCTACCCTCTACACAAGCCACCACCAGAAGCGCTGCAGCCAGTTCCGGGGAATGCGCTCGGTCTCGTTCTCGCACATCCGGTCGATCTCATCCTTGCCCGAAAGAACATCGATGTCGTGCAGGCTGGTTATCCACGGCGTCCGGTAGTAGATCTTATGGCCCAGGTACAGCACGAGGAAGATGGCAAACACAATGTACGAGACCAGGAAAGCAGAGGCGGTGAAGTTGCCGGGGAAGAAGACGGCGTAGCCGTTCGTGATGGTGAGCAGAGACACGATCAGCAAGGCGTAGTACGTGGCGTAGGGCTGCAGAGCGGTCTTGAACGTCACCGTGTCCCAGAGACCCTGGAGCTGCAGGGCACTTCGGAATCGCTGTCGTGTGTTAGTGGGAGTGGCACGCGGGAGGATGGATCGGGCACCTACCAAATACGCAATCATCACCAGAATCCACGAGATAAAGCCTCCCACGGTGGTGATGTTGGTGAACCAGTAGAAGACGTTCGCGCCCGAACTGGACACGTTGAGGTAGGCCAGGAGCCCAACGACCCAGGTAATGAGAACGGCCCAATACGGCACGCCCTTTCGGTTGCACGTAGCGAAGATCTTGGGTGCCTGGCCGTCGCGCGCAAGGGAATACAGCGTCCGCGAGCCGGCGTACACCCAGGAATTGCCGGAAGACCAGGCAGATATCAGGATGGCAGCATTGATGACATGGTTCAGCCCACCGATGCCCGCGTTCTGGATACCAATGACAAACGGGCTCGCGCCAGCGCCAGACGACCCGCTCGAGATGCCCTGCAGGAGGCTCTTGTCATTGTACGCCACCGTCACTCCGATCACCAAGGTGCCCAGGATGTAGAAGACAAACAGACGGTAGATGAACCGGTTGGTGGCCTTGGGGATGTTGCGGCGGGGGGATTCGACTTCGCCAGCGGCGGTGGTGATCAGCTCCGGGGAGAAGATGAAGGAGAAACCGGCCTTGATGAAGGCCGTCCAGAAAGCGAGGAATCGGTCGGTGCTTTCATTACTGTGAACCAGGTAGGGCTTGAACGCGCCCGGGTGCTGCCAGTAGCGGAAGCCGAGACGATCGTGGTTGGGTCCGCCGCCGAAGAACAGGACGATGCCCAGGATGATCAAGCCGACAATGGCGATGATCTTCAACGAGGAAAACCAGAATTCGGCTTCACCGTACAGGGAGACAGCAACGATATTGAGGATGAGGATGACTGGCTGGCGTTAGTTTGGGACCAAGGGGGACGTTCAGCAGCGGGTGGATGTGTAGCATCGCATACCAACGAGGACAATGGTGATCCACACAGCGACGTTGATGGAGGTTGTCCAGTACTGGATGATCATGCTGCAAGCCGTGACTTCAGAGGCCAGGAGCATGGAAAAGGAGTACCAGTAGTTGTAGCCTGGGGCCGTCAGCACACGTTCGGCGTCATATCCCAGCAAAACGAACCGGTGAGACCTACCAGCTGCAAATCCCAGACTAGGCTCAGTAAACCGATGGATGAAATAGGGCACCGAGACCCCCCTGACCGGCAGGTAGGTCGTCATCTCGCCGAGACAGTTCATGACGACCCAGACAATCGTCGACATGGCAACATAACTCATGAAAAGAGGCGCTAGACGGCACGCACATGAGCAATAAGCATAAGCGAATGCAGACAAAAAAAAAAAAAAAAAAAAAAAAAAAAAAAAAAAAAAAAAAACCTCTCAGGCCTTACCAGGTCCAACGGTCGAGAGCGTGCTCCCAGAGCCTACAAAGAGACCGGTCCCGATACATCCTCCCAGCGCCAGAAACTGAAGAGCTCGACTGCTCAATCCACGCTGGGTTTCTTCCGGGTGAAGCGAATGCACCGAGCCCCGGACGGACTTTTCATCCTCGTAAAGCGGGGGCTTGACGACGCCATCTTCGAGCGATTTCGGTGATGGGTCCATGATGGATAGTGTATACACGGGGAGGAAAGTCCGTCTGTCTTGAACGAAAGACAAATATTATTATGTCTGGAGAAATGGGAACCGTTTATAAGAGCGCGGAATAGAGTTGGCTCGCAGGGATGCCAGGGCTTCGAGAACCAAGACAGAAGCGAGGATGATCGACAGGAGCCATGCCAACCAACTTGCGGCCGTAGATACTAGATAATAGACGTGATAGTAGTAGAGTAATGGTAATAATAATGCCGATGATAATATCTTGTGATAATGGTAGTAATGGGAATGATAATGGCGATAATCATTGGGATGATGCCTTACTTCTCCACTATCCTGGAGGGATCTGTCGCACTCGACTCCATCCACCAAAGTGCGATGCAGCGATCCTTCGTTGACGTTAATTAACTAACGCACTTTTAACTTTGTGTGTCCAAGAGCTTCGGCACCGGCGTAACGCCGGGAGTCTAGTATCTAGCATTATCTAGCATTGCCTGTCCGCTCCAAGAGGATCACTTCCACGTTTCACGGTGGGCTCACAGCCCAGACGCCCGTATCCATTATTCGCCACATGCTTCACCGAGACACGACTTGGCGCGGGCTCCGGAGGAGAGGAGATACTGGGCAGACCAGACCAGGAACCCACTGAGTCTACGGGGTACATTATTATTACTAGGAGTAATTACACGGAACACGCGTTAGGGCACTGCCTTCACGTGCAAAGTCGCCAATGGAAATGGACTAGTTCGTCTGGGGTATTGGGGAGTCAGCGTTAGCTGCAGATTTTATGGAACCTATGTGTCATGGTTAGGGTTTGGTTTCCCTTGTTCACTTCACCTCAACATCGCCAGTAATATGCCCGAGACAGACGGCCTGATTCTGAGTGTGTTGGATTGTTCTCGTCGTGAGGTAGGGGCAAGCCGTTTCTCTTCACATTCGCAGCCCGTCTGCTCTCTAGAACTCCACACCGCAACGACAACCGGAAAGAACGGAGCTGACGGGATTAGCCAGTTTTTCGTATTGATTGAAGGGAGGCTGAGCCCTCTCACCTCTCTTGCTGTCTTGTTGAAGGTTTCCCTCCACTCTTTGTGCGACCTGTCCGAGTCGTCTGGGCTTCTGAACTGGGTGATGCGCTCTCCCGGCGCTCTCGGTTCTCCCGGTTCTCCCAGTTCTCCCGGCTCTTCCTGCTCTTCCTCTTTTCTCCGCTTTTCCCTCATTTCTTCCAGCCTTTCTCGTATCTCTCCCACAGTCAGAAGGGGATACGTGCGGCCACGGGGAGCCTCTTGGGACGCGCTGGACAGTTCTAGACCTCGATCTCCGATGGCGTTTTGGGAGGGGCTAGAGACGGTTTCTTCGTCGGTCATGGTTCGTACGAGTCGCGGAACACAGATAGACTCATTCCCCATAGATACAAGGGTTGGCAACTATATAACTGTCCGACATAAAGCCGCCTTTGATAAGGGTATCTTGTGCTAGATGGCTGTAGTTGCTGGGGCCATGGCTGCAAGCAACAATGAACCCCAGCGTTTGTGCTATTCTTTGTCAAAAGCGTACCGTTGGGACAATTAAGCTGCTTCTAAGAGGTCCCTTGCACGAGGCCTGGAACTGATGAGGCTATTTATAATCATCTAAGCGTAAGCAACCAGTAACGGAGTTCCTTCTCTTGTTCCCTTTCCCCATGCTCCATTCTTTCTTGATCCATATCGGGTTGGTCGGCCGGTCTTTGTTTGCGAAAGCAGCTCCGTACGCTCAGCGTGGTCATTCAGTTAGCTGGCTTCCCTATAGATCCTGGATCTTGAATCGTCTACCCCGTCTTATGATACACAACACTGTATATTATTATCCACAGGGTACACGAGAGTTCGTTCCCAAACGGGACAAAAGCACGCACGACCCTGATCACATGAACCAACCCAACCCTAACCTGCAAGACCGGCCCGGAGACCGGCAGCCCTACCGGATGGCAACAGCAACGAAGGATTCTGGATATCAGCATCAGCATCCATGGATCACCATGCCCGTACCGGTCGTAGCAGTTGCCGTCCGGTTGCTGGATCGCCTGACTGATTGCAAACTTTATCAGAGTACATAGATATCTTCATCGCCTCATCCTCCAGGGCAACGCAGCTTTGGCCATCTCATTTCCTTCCAGGTCACCGTGCCGCTCGCTATCTGTCGCATCGACTTCCTCGACTCAGGAGTAGCAGGAATGAACACCCCACGCTATCCGCTTCACCCCTTGCGTGTGCAGGTGGCGACCCATCTGGCACGGAGATACGTGAGCCGCACCTCCAACGCAAAGGCCTCCGTTGCGGCCGCGACAGGGCCAGCTGCAGCTCCCGCTCAGGTCCCTCTGGCTCGTAAGAAGACGGGAGCCGGCCTGTCCTCTTTCTCTTCGCCCTTGGCAAAGCTCCCTCTATCCTCGGTCCTGCGGTCCCTGTTGATCCTCTCCATCTCCTCGTCGCCAATCCTTTTGAAGCCATGCATCTATACGCTGTCCGCGCTGGCGAACCCCAAGTCCGGCGTGTTCGACGTGGCCAAGAACCCTCTTTTGAACTCGCTCGTCAAACATACCATCTACAGGCAGTTCAACGCGGGTGAGAACAAGCTCGAAGTGCAGCAGTCCATCCGTGACATCAAGAGCCTGGGCTACAGAGGCGTTCTCTTGGGATATGCCCGTGAGCTTCTCGTGGGCGAAGAACAAGCCACGTCTCGGGGCGAGGAGGCCGAGCGTGCTGAGGTGAAAGAGTGGCTGGACCCTACTCTTCAGACGGTGGACATGGCTCAGGAAGGAGACTTTGTTGCTCTGAAGTATGTTGTCTCCTAGGCATCCGGGTGTCCAAGTGCATGTAGGACCGTGACTGACGGCTTGTCTAGATTCACTGGCATGGGCGCGCAAGCCCTTGGCCGATTGCAGCGCCAGGCTCCCCCTTCGGAAGCCATGGATGCAGCTATTAAGAAAGTCTGCGACTTGGCTATTTCCCGACGCGTGCGTTTGCTGGTCGACGCAGAGGAGCAGGCGGTTCAGCATGGCATTGAGGAGTGGTGTACCAAATACCAGAAACACTGCAACTCGCAGACTCCCAACCGTGCCATCTTCTACAGCACCTACCAGGCGTATCTGCGTTCCACACCGGCAACCATCGCGAAGCATCTGGAGATTTCGCGCCAGGAGGGCTACACCCTTGGCGTCAAGCTGGTCCGCGGTGCGTACCTGAAGACCGAGCCTCGCCACCTGATCTGGGCAGAGAAGGAGGAAACGGACCGCTGCTATGATGGCGTCGTCGAGGCTCTGCTTACCCGTCGCTACAACTGCATGCTGAAGCCTGCATCGGAGAAGCACACCACGGAGCTTCCTCCCGTGAACGTCATCGTTGCCACGCACAACCGGGAGTCAGTCCAGAAAGCCCACGCCCTCCGCACGCAGCAGGCTGCCAAGGGAGAGAACCCGCGTGTTGAATTGAGCTATGCCCAGCTGCAGGGTATGGCCGATGAGGTCAGCTGCGAACTGCTGCAGGGCATCAGCGGTGCGGCTGCCGGAGCATCCCTGTCGCAGGAGAACCCCAACGTCTACAAACTCCTGACCTGGGGCTCCGTCAAGGAATGCATGGGCTTCCTGTTGAGACGCGCGATCGAAAACACAGAGGCTGTTTCTCGGACGAAGCAGTCGCAGGAAGCGATGGCCAGTGAGTTGAAGCGGAGGGTCCGGAGGGCTTTCGGGCTTTCTTGATCTTTCTCCTCCCTTGGTCGACCTTTTTCTATGAGTTCTGACGATGCCCTGCATTCATTCATGTGCTGCGAATTTGGTTCTGGTGGTAATCTTTCTTATTGATTAAGCGAAGCATTCATAGACGGCGTTGGTAATGGAAATACTGTTCACATCATCTACCCTATATGTAGAGTGTAGACCAACGGCTTCAACGCCTCAAACAAAGTCACCCCTGCGTAACGCTCTGCATGGTAAACCCACTGTCCGCAGTGGCATCTCCAGTCTCAGAGACAAACGTACTCAATCCCGTGTAGAATGCACGGCCCTCGACGCAGACTCTGACCCCCTTAGCCACGACTCTGCCCTGCGCATCGGTAACATCTGCCTCCTGCGTGATGGAAGCCGTAAACCCCCCCTCGCCCCCAAACGCATTCGACACGACAGAGTGATACGTCCATCGCTCTCCGATCTTCCTGATCCCCTTGGCATACGCCAACGCCATCCGGGCAACCACACAGCTTCCGGTGGGCGAGCGATCAATCTGGTGGTCCGCAAAGAAACACAGTCCCGTCTCGGCGCCGTCCGAACCGGCAGGGATAACGCCTACCTCCTCGTCAACCACCATGACGGAGTACAGGAACGAGTAATCGGGCGTCACGGGGTGGGTGATGTACTTCCGGAAGCCCTCGTCCTCGACCAGATGGGCCTTCAGGAGCTTTACGCAGCGGCTGAGCGCGTCCAGATCCATCCTCCCCTTTTCCAGGCCTGTCGGGAAGCCGAGTTCCCTGGCCGAAACAAGAGCGTAGAAGGTGCCGCCAAAGCTCACGTCCAGCGTGACAGAGGACCGTCCCTGCGCGGCAAGTTCAGGCCATCTCCTCTCCTCGGGAATGGGCACGTTGACCTGAATGCCGGATGCAAAAGCAGGCGTAGAGATAAATGACACATCCCGCTCAGAATCAGCAACAAGCACCCCCCTTTCGTTTTGCCTGGTCGGCACGGAGACATTCACGACACCGCACGGCGCGTGAATGTCCACGCTCGTCGTCTTGCGAACGGAATCAAACACCAGCTCCTCCCTCTTCGGAAAAACGGCTGTATCATGCGTGTCGACCAGGAACCGTCCCAACGCGATAGTGGCGTGTCCGCACATGATCGAAAAGCCCTGGTTGTGCGTAAAGAGCACGCCGATGTGCGCTTGGCCGCTCCGCACGAGTTCCGTGTCCTGGCGCAGGACGGCGCCGTACATGTCGTAGTGCCCGCGGGGCTCGAGCATGAGCCGTTTTCTGATGTTGTCATGCTGCGACTGTGCTTCGGTGCGTTGCTCGAGGAGGGTTGAGGGTGTGCTTAGTGCTGGAAAGCCGGAGATGACGATGCGCGTGGGTTCGCCGGTTGTGTGCATGTCGATACAGGTTATTCGTGGGCGGAAGGGGGCAAGGACGTCCATTTTGTCTTTCTCTCTTGCTTGCTTGCTGCTTTACTTGGTTTACCTGGAGATGAGGATTGAGCGGATGTGTTTCTGAAGTGGGATGTGGACGGTATTAATATCTACTACTCGATGCTTATATGCGCCCTGCAGCCGTTGTCGGATCGGGAGCGCTTCCGGCCAAGAGGGCTATGTTTTCCCGATCCTGATAGTCTCCTGGCTGATTAGAACTATCCATTGCATGTATACATCAGGTTTAAAACGCGGTAGGCAAAACTACTAAGTGGCACGTATAGTGAGTAAGTACCGGGGCCTGCCCTAACCTATTCAACCATCGACTCGCACGCTCGGCTCAGGCTTAGGCTGAGTAGCTGCATCCTTCAGCAAAGGCGCCGACTGCGATGCAGACCGCGGCCCATCAACGGGAGATTCACCGTCCTCGCGCACAGCAGTCAGAGTAACATGCTTCTTCCCGACAGAGTCGATCCAGTCCTTCGTCGAAGCAGAGATCAGGCCCACCTCATCCGCTCCAGAGTCAGACGCAGGAGAAACCCGCGAGGTGAGAATCCGACCCTGAGACGTCTTGTTGAGCAAGCTCCGCATCTTGCTCGTCCCAGAGTTTCCCGATAGCAGCACCAGCAGCATTAAGCAAAGGATGACCAGAGTACATGCCAGCGTGATGAAGGCTGGGATGCCGTAGACGAGACGGTACCGGACACGGCGTTCGTGCACAATCACCGGAACCAGGTCCGAATCATCAGCATCACCGTCGCGTTTCCAGAGATTGCGCTTCTTCTTCTTCATCTTCTTCTGTTGCGGCTGCGGCTGCGGCTGTGCCGTCTTCTTTTGCAAGCTTCTTGACCCCACGACTGCATTCGCTGCCACATCCGTCCAGACGAGTTGAGGAATGCGGGCAACCGTCGCAGAGGTCCGAGACAGCGCCTGCCAGTATCTGAACATGGCAATGTTAGACTCACCCGTATAGTCAGAGACACCCTGCCCCTCCAATCCGATCGAGAACGCAGTCTGCAGAGCATCAACGTGGAATTTGATCCCGGGTAGATTCTCGTTATCGGCTACTGTCGAGAAGCCGGCAGCCCCCCCATAGAACCCCGGCAGATAGAGGGATTCCTTGCGCAGCGTCGAAAGACTCACGTTGCCCTGATCCGGACTCGAAATGAGGCCCCACAGTGGCTGGACGTCCCTCAGATATTGTGTCGTGAGCTCGACGCCCCAGAGAGGCTTGGATGCTTCGTCTGGATATACTTTGTCTTTGATGTCCGTGACGGTTAGTCCGGATAGGTCGTCGCTGCCGTTGAAGCGGAAGGAGACGCTCTTGATTATGGCTCTGGTTGCGGAGCTGCATGCATATAGTGGGATGGACCAGTTGCTTCCGGGGTTGAATAGGATGGATTCGACACCGTCCTGTTGTTGGGGAGCGCCGTATATGAGCCCGCAGGCCGTGGCGAAGTTGGTGATGTTTGCGTAGTCCTCACCACCGGCTCCTTCACAGACGGTCCCTATCCAGGTAATTAGAACGGACTGAGAGAGAAGATTGGGGAGAGAGAGAGAGAGAGAACTTACCGATAGAAGACCACAGCGATAGGTCAATACCAAAAGGATTCGGGTATAATGGCGGTTTCCCCGGGGGGGTGATGGTGCCATTGCCAGGATCCCTCAAGCTAGAGGTGTTGTATGATTCTATCTCCATGTCCAAGCCGTTGAGATAGTATCCAAACATGCTCGAAGTAGTTATCCTGCTGGGCACAGTATCGGTCATCGGCGACGATCCCGTCGAGTCGTTGTACATCAGCGGAAACCTCTTCCCCATTTCCGACTTCAGATACGAAAAGGGCTCCGAGTTGGGATCACTCTGATTCCTCACATTGGTAACATTCATAAAGACCATGGTGTAAGCATTATTGAGCCAGGCCGCCTTGTATGCCCGGGCCTCCAGCTGGGGAAACTTCTGTCGATCGCTGTTGAAGTCCCATTTCGGATAGGTTTTGTTGAGATTCACAAAGCCGCCACGGTCCGTCAGCACGAGGTCATGGATCTGCCACCCCTGGCTGGTGTATTTGGGCAGCATGAAATCGAGCGTCAGGTTCAGATCTACGCAATGCGACTCGGGCTCGATGAAGAGAAGCTCTTCGGACCACGTACTGCCGTACGGACGCACGGGGGGCGCGCTGTGGTTGCGGAATCCGATGCCGCCCTTCTTCATGTCGACGACTAGGCCTTCGATGAGGACGTAGTCGTTCTCCATCAGAAGACTCCCCAGCTGTCGGAAACTGCTGACAGGGTGAGTGGACCCGTTGTCCGGCTGCATGGCGGTTTTGTAGTCGTTGATCTCCGACCAGGAGTAATACCGTGGCTGGATGTCGAATATGCTGGAGACAGACTTATTCATGGTTTTGAGGCCGCTCTGGAATACGTCCATGACGTACTGCGGGATGGACGAGTCGTAGTTGTGAACGTCGTAGTAATCCCCTGTCTCATTGCCGAAGAAGGTAATGTTGGTGAAAGAATTCGGGCACGGCTTGGGATCAGACCAGCCGCAGAGACGACTGAATTGGAGATTATCCCGCGGAGGCGTCCCGTAGTGAAAGACGCCCTTGTCTGCGATGTAGTGGAATTCGGAGGGTGTTGGGTTGTCATTTGCAATGACCGTCTGGTATAGGCCCAGGGGAGTGACGATGCTGGCTACCGAGACGATGAGCGCGATGATCGTTGTGCTCCATGTAATTATCACGATTTTCCAGGGAACTCCTCTGGTTGCTGCGCTGTCCGTGGAGAGGATGGAAGGCCACCATGACGATTGTAGGGCATGACCGACGACAGACCTATACACATCACCTCCAGTCAGCCAACACGCCCGATACCACATGGACAATAGACCATCGCCACATACCAGGTTACTGCAGAAGCTGTAGTAACAGAGTTCCTCTCTTGCAGAAGTCCCAAGAGGATGAGCGGTATCGCCAGTGAGATGATTATCTGCACCGCAGTGACAGCAGCAGCAATCATCCCCGATACGTTGGCAATGGTGAGGTCACTGAGGGTCATCATCTTGGGATATTCTCGTTATCGAAGCTGGTATAAGGTATCGAGTATAAATGTCCGCACATGCTGTGCTCGAGACTATGGGCAGCAGCAGACAGTAGCAATTGCTGGTAACCTTGCCCTAGGGGAATGACGACTCGAGATAATCGAGTCCAAGAGTACCAAAGGACATTATAAATATCTTCCGCATCCGCGACAAGGCGGACTTGACTATGAAAATGTCATATCACCCCTACTGGGGAATTACGCCCTGCATGCAGCTCGTATTTCTACTCTCATATATTGGCTCCCCGTGCCATGAGCGACACTGCGGATCTGCGGAAAAGCCAGAATGCTGTGAGTTCAAACGGTCAAAGCAAACGTGAACGAATACGAGGCTCCGTCCGATTGTCCTTCATTCTACCGTCACCGGAGACCGTCCAGAGACCGTCCAGGGAAAGCAAATAGGGAGCAGGGAGATCCATTCTGAAATGCCCGTGAGGGCTTGGGTAATTTCCTCCCGCTGCCAAGGCTCCTCTCGCTCTTGGGAGGGGAGCCCGAGCCTGTTACTGCCCTATTATTACCACCTACGGAATACTTATATGTGGATTGCTCCAACATTGCTCCAATCATAATAGATGCGCCGGAGGGGCGCCGTTGCGTGACAGTTTCATACGAATATCTCGGCTTGGCTGCTGGCTGCTAGGTCCTATAGGGGCTTCTCTTCTGTTCTATCATTACCATCAGCTAACAGTCATATTGTCTTTCTTCAAAGGGCACGACATCACAAGCCGACTGCCGATCGTTAGGGATTCCCGAGGTCAGCCATGCTTGACATTTCCTTCCGGAAGCAGAGGGGGAAACGGCTTGTGGTCGATGTCATTCTGGTTTATAAACCAAACCAAAGCAGGCAGAGGACCCTGGCGAGAGATACGATGTCGTGTTTGGCTTTTATATAGTTGTCAACCTAATTCTCTAGCCTTTTACGAGGTCTAAAGTTTGCTCCAAGTCTGCGCCGGTAAGCCCTAACGGTGCCAAGTTCTACTGTGTGCCTTTGTCACCCAACTAATTTAGAAACGAAATGACGGCGCGAGAATACTATATACTTAACCGGGCATTTCCAAGCATGTGTTTAGTTGAATAGCCAGTTTGATTATTTTGATTATTGCTGTCTTTTGGCTTGAAGAGAGGTGCGAGTATGGGGCTCGGCTCCGTGTTGCACAGCCTGCGTTAATCTAAGCGACCACTGCCACCCTGCCTGAAACGGTTTACCTGCAGCGTAAAGGGCGTACGTGCGATGTTCCCTGCGAAAGGAACCGGGTCGCGGCCGAGGGAGTTTAGGGATGAAGGATTGCAGCGATGCAGCAATACAACGCGGCGTGGATCGATTTAGCAAGGAGACAGAACAAGAAAAGAAAGAAGGCAACGAGAATGGAGCCGAGCTCCGTACTACACGACAGCGACAATACTAGTGAAGTATGCCGGCTTCTTCGAAAACCACCTAGGAGAGGCACGCCTTAAGTTTCGGCCTGGGCGCCGGAAACGTCTACATATAGGTCCCACGATGAATTCGATCTGCACCAGTTCCACGGTGCTCCACGGTGCTCCTCGGATAGTGGAGGCGAGACTATGATACTTTCTCTTTATTGATTATACGTGCTGCGCGATAGAACTGGTTTTTACATTTGCCTATCCACGAGCACGTATCTGTAATGGTTTGAACGTAGAAGTCATGTATGTTCTTATATAGGCTTTTATTCTACCATCACAGAGACTTTCCTACCTGCATGAGGGTACTCAGTGTCTGCCCAATGATCAGCACATGCTACCATAAGCCGTTCACTGTAATGGCTTGAATGTAGAATTCATTTTGGTACTGGATACACGAAGAACTCGGGAGGAAGAAGACAACAGCATGCCAGCAACAAACAGAACAAATAGAACAAATAGAACAAACAGAACACATGGAGCAAAAGAGACGGACAGAACAAACAGAGCAAATGGAACAAATGGAACAAATAGGGCATGCAGAGTACTCAGGCGTTGGCCCTGAGTTGCCCTATGCCTGGGCGTAGCCCATGACAATATCCCATTAGGGCTGTGGCCTTGATCCTCAAATGGACACGGCTTGTCAACACCCAATACATAGCCGTCGTATACAATCTACTGGCAAGGGCCTAGATATTCTGATACAGTATTAGGTGTACGCCCGCGGTTCTCCGCTGCGTACGAGTAGAAGGCGATTGGCGATAATGTGTAGTAGGCCGGCAAAAGACAGAGCAGCCTGTCACTGTCGAGTTAGTAGTAGTCATGCTGCTTTGAGCTCCTGGTGAGAAATCAGAAGCTTTAGTAATGGAGCCGCTGTCTATATCCATGGCTGGTGGGCTGGTGATTCCTTGCTTGAGCCCCAACGCAGTAGTGCAGCTGGGAGTTGCCAAGACCTATCTCACAAGGCAGCAGATGCGCAGAGTCGGCACATCGTACTTCCAACGAGACCTCATCCGGCATATTCTCCTGCTCCCTACCCGTAAATAGTTGTTCTTGTCAGGGCAGTCAGGCATAAGCCATAGATTATGTCGGAACGGGATCCGACACTGAAGCTCCGACATCGCCCCGACTTTGAATACCCTCCGCATCTTATCGAAAAGCCGTGCTGCTTCGCTCTACATACATACATACATGCATACAGCGTGAGATATCGCCAGACCCGTATTCATACAACATGCATCTTCTCCCCGAACCAGAGCTCTACCGGCTTCTCCGCCAGCTAACACCAGAACAAAGCCATGGCTTCCTCGAGGCACTCTCCTCATCTCTGGTGACATTGTCCGCCGAGTCCACGCTCCCCGAGCCAGAAAGACAAATCCGCCAGCCCCTGAGAACCCACATCGTAACCAAGGACAAGAACCTGTCCCTCTTTATGCCCGTCGCCAACACGTCCAGCACGGGCATCAAGGTCGTAACCGCCTCGCGCGATGGCATTATCGGGGTGATCAACGTGTTTTCTCCCGATGGCAGGCTCCTCGGCCTCCTGAGCGCCGCAGAAGTCACTGCTTTCCGCACTGCGTTGGCCGTGATGACGCTATTCGTTCGGTGCGAGTCACTGAAGAAAGAAAATATCGTCATCTTCGGCTCGGGGCGACAGGCCGAGTGGCACGCCCGGCTGGCGTTACTGCTTGTTCCGGGCGGCATTAAACGGATCACGGTCATCAACCGTGGCCGGAAACGGTTGGAAGGCATGGAGAAGGAAGTCTTTCAGGACCTGAGATCGAAGTACCCGGGGTTGGTCGTTGAGGCGCTTGCGAAGGAGGGCACGCCCGATTACGATGAGAAACTCAGGTCTGCGCTGGCCGCTTCCGATGTCATCTTCAGTTGCACGCCGGCTACGGAGCCGAATTTCCCTTATTCCTATCTCTTCGGGGGAGAAGGAGGAGCGCAAAAGCGGCGCTTCATCTCTCTTATCGGTTCCTATAAGCCGCATATGAAGGAGATCGATACCGATACCCTTCTTTCCGGTGCGGAGAAGAAGATCTACGTGGACTCCGCGGAGGCTTGCTTGGAGGAGTCCGGGGAGCTGATCAGTGCACAGGTCAAGGAGGACCAGTTGGTTGAGATTGGGGAGCTTTTCGGTCGTTTGGGTCTATCGGGGACTGTTGATGTTCCGGATGGGTGTAACGTTGTCTTTAAGTGTGTGGGGATGGGGATTATGGATTTGGTTATTGCGAAGAAGTTGCTCGATCTTGCGCAGGAGAAGGGGTTAGGGATGGATGTTGATGGGTTTTAGGGTTTGCTCTACGTGAACGCTCACAGATGCGTTGTTAATATCCTTGCTATGACGCTGGACATTATTATACAGGCGAGGAGAGGTAAGAACTCTGGGAAGACATCTTCCTCTTGGGTAGAATCCCTGTTGCAGGTATAAACATATTTTGAGACATAAAATCATAAGACTAATCAAAGGTAATCTTCTTTCCCTGAAACGACGCCTGAGTTGCCTGCTCCTTTGCTTTCCTCGCAGCCTCCCAAGAAGGATGCAGGGGCTTATTGTCTGTCTGGGCCTTGTCTTTCCTCTTGAAATCAACGGCCCCAGAACCCCTTGCAGCATCACGACGTTGGGGTTTACCACCACCCCCTCGTCCCCATCTCCCTCTACCATCCCCATCATCAGGATCTGTGGCACCTTTCCTCAAATCCCAGCCGCTATCTCGACTATTTCGTGATTCCGCCTGTTTCTGCTTCTCCTTCTGTAGATGATTCGCGCGAGATCCGTACTTCTTCTCCCAGAGGGCTCGACGGGCTTGTTGACCCATTCGGTTCTTGCGGCGTGGTTGCTCTTCGTCTTCCGAGGGCGACTCCGAACCGGACCAGTAGCCGCCCATCATCAGAGAGGGGAGGAACGTGGTTGACTTGGGGGGTTCGGTGGATTTCATCTTTGATTTCTTTGGTGGCGGGGATTGAGATGTGCGTATTGATGGGTCGTCGGCTTCGGATAGTGCAATGTCATCTTCTGATACTGCTCCTGCGTCTTCCTCTTCCTCTTCCCCTTCTGACTCTTCATCCGAGGAGGCGAGTCGGGCATCGAACTGTGCGTAGTCCACGCTCTCGCTGTCTGCACCTGAGTCATCCATATCGACATCCTCTCCTGGCCGAGACGCTGAATCGTGGTCTTTCGTAGAAGTAATCGCGCCGCCATCCCGCTTTTCGCATCCAATACTCTCTGCTTTCGCACTCTTCCTCTCTTGAGATTGAGATGTACTACGCTCATTGTCATTAGCTCCAGATCCTCCCCGGGCTGGAGCAACACCATCCACCCCAAGCAGATTTCTAATCCCTCCAAGGATGTCAGGCAGTACATTCTTGATCGGATTCGATTTGAACAAGCGAGCCGTAACATTCGCTTCCGCTGTATCCTTAGGCCCTTCGGTGGAGATCTTCCTTCCTTTTCCTCCTTCCTTGAACTGCACGAAAACGGGCGACTCGGCGATGCGTTTCGTTTTAATGAGCTGTTTGAGTAGATGCTTCTCAGCTGTACGGTGAAGGTCGAGTTCCTATCCACGGGCGAAAAAGGAATATATTAGCCATCATCATGTGTAGGAAAAGGCCAGGTATCTTCAAAAAAACAAGGAGGGATGCATGTATAATGCGAACGCTGCAAAACAAAGCATACCTTCAAAGCCGCAATCTCCTTCTCTATCCGTTCCAGAGCCTGATTATCCCCCTGCGCCTGGGCAGTTTTCTGCCTCCTGCCCAATTTCTGTCTCTCGAAGCCCCGAGCCGTCTTCAGCGCGCGGAACAGAGTGAAACCCCCATGGTTGAATTTCTCTGTTAGTCGTTCTGTTTGGATGTGCAGTTTGCGGTTCTGGTGTGACGGCTCTGCGCGAGCTGTATCGCTCAGTTCGGAGAGCTTGCGTTTTGGCATTTTCCGATAGGGGGTTGTTTTGGATTTGTTCTATAGTTTAGATCGTGAGAAGAATGTCATATTCCGTAATTCTATGAAAATGAGGTGGTGCGATGGTTATCTGTGATCTGATCGGACGGGAAGCCTTTTTTTTTATCGTTTTGATTTTGGTTTTCTCCGCGCCAAGCCAAGAAGTTCGGCCTGCGCTGAACAGGTGTTGTTATACAGATCAGATTATTTCTACGTTTTAAAGACCAATATACCCCATTGCACATTATTGAAAGTAGTTAAATCTAGTCTCTAATAACTCCAGTTTTGCTTACCGACATACAACGAGCTACTAATTTCATCACCTATTCCACGTGCAACGACTCAGTTTCTCGCATCTAACCCATGGCTCAATTGAATTGGAATAGCAACTGCTTGAAACGTAGACGCGGTATGTACAAAAGAACATGGTAAATGAAAAGGCGGCACAGTGTTGTCTTTCTCATTTCTTTTCCTCAGGCTTTTCCTCCGGCTTAGGTGTGGGAAGTTTGAACTGCATGACGAAACACATGAGAAAATGTTTGTTGTATCGGAATCATTTAGGAACAACTTACTGTATCGGGCTTCCGGTCGACACCAGGTCCAACAGGCTCCCATGCCGCAGTACCGCCCTCGAAGTTGCGGAATGCCTGTGTGAGCTCTAGGGGTTCGACAACGATACGCTTCTTCTCCTCGTCATACCGAAGCTCAGTGTAGCCAGTAAGAGGGAAGTCTTTGCGCAGTGGGTGACCATCAAAACCGTAGTCGGTCATGATACGGCGCAGGTCAGGATGGCCGGCGAAAAAGACGCCGAACATGTCGTAGACTTCACGCTCATACCACAAGGCACCGTCGAACAGGCCAGTAATACTAGGCACGGGGCTGGCCTCATCGGCGTAGGTCTTAACGCGGATACGGGAGTTGTATCGGACGCTAAGCATATTGTACACAACCTCGAAACGCTTCTCGCGGGTTGGGTAGTCGACGGCAGTGATGTCGGAGACCTGGGTAAATTCCGCCGCGGTATGGTACTTCAGGAAGGTCATGAGGGGAATAATACCGGAAGGAGAAACATAGACGGTGAGTTCGTTTTTCCATACGGAGAACTGCTGGACGAATTTGGGAAGGCAGGACATCACATATTGCCCATACTTGTGCAGGCTATCAGCCTGTTCCTGAAACTTGTCCGCGGGGTTGACGACCGGTGCGCGGAGAGTGCCCTCAGCTAGCAGCCAGTTAGTCAATCAACTTCAACCAAGCCTTTCGACAGCGATAGAACCAATTCCATGGACGTACGGGGACGCTGGGCCTGTCGCATATTCTGCGGCTCTGGGGCCGTCGATGCCTTGGGAGCATTCCGGAGAGGAGTGGAAGAAAGAGCGCGGCTAGATCGAGTGGTTCGGGAGGCAACAGCCAAGGGACGGCCGGTCCCAAGCCGCATCAGAGAGCGTGCAGACGCCATTGTGGAGGGCAATGGAAGGAAGACGCGCAGCGAGGGGAGTGGAAGGCCGGGGGCACGGTTGAGGTTAGACTTGGAAGTTGGAGTGGTCATGGCACGTGAGGTATATGACATAAGCTATCATGTGATATGGATGAATAATACACACGTGACTGGCCACGCCGCCCAGCAGAATGGAAGAAAAGAAAGAGCGAGACGCAGCATCTATGCGGACAGCTTCTTCTCTTCGCTTCACTCCCCTGTCTCTCATCCCTCCATCTGCGCTATCACATATCCTCCTCCAAACCCTTCCTGGGAAAAGACTTCCTTTCGTTTCGCCTCGTGTCATTCGAACCTCCCGTCGCATCTTTGTCTTTTCTTTCTGCAATTCTCTTCTCTCCGGTTCCCCGTGTTTCTGGACAATACCTCTTTAAGGTCACCACGAGTCGACACGTCCAGATTCAACGGCAAAAATGTCTAGCCGTCAGCAGATTGACTCCGTCATTGATGACGATGATGAGTTCTGGTATGTGCTTCCGTTGCTTCATAGAAATCTTATCCGCTTCGTACTGACAGCCCCTCTTAGCCCCCTTTGCATCGAAGAGTTCGACCTCTCCGACAAGAACTTCAGGCCTTGTCCGTGTGGATATCAGGTAATAAATAACACACTTCAACCCTCTTGCATCTTGCTTCCAGTTTGCAATCATCTTCCATGCGCACAAATCAATACTGATATCATTGTCCCTAGATCTGCCAATTTTGTTACAACAATATCAAGACCCACAGCGACGAGGGTCGATGCCCTAACTGCAGGCGCGTTTACGATGAGAGCACCATACAATACAAAGTCCCTGATGCAGACGAGTAAGTCATTTGTCTTACAGTGTTGCTATTATTTTATGCGGGGCTCGTGGCACTAACTTCATATCCCCAAATTAGGTTCAAGGCGGATCTAGCATTGAAACATAGAAAAGCCGCAGCAGCAAAGAAAAAGGAAGCCGAGAAGCGCGAAATAGAAGCCTCCAGTCGGAAGAATTTGGCTGGTGTCAGGGTCGTTCAGAAGAATCTGGTCTATGTGATTGGTCTTAACCCGACGATACGCGATGAAAATCAGCTCCTTCAGACACTTCGCGGCAAGGACTACTTCGGCCAGTACGGAGAAATCGAAAAGATTGTGGTCAGTAAGGCAAAGCCCGGTGGCAACCCCAATCAGGGCATTGGTGTCTACGTTACCTACTCAAGGCGGAGTGATGCTGCAACTTGTATCGCTGCTGTTGATGGTTCTGTCAATGGCGACCGCGTATTGAGGTATGTTTCTTATCATCCTATCTACCCTTACCTGCCGTCTCTGGGCCTCCTTTTCCCGTTTCCTTCCCCACTGAAACGTTGCTGACTAGCTCCTGCAGAGCGCAGTTTGGGACAACGAAATATTGCTCCTCATTCCTCCGCAATGAGCAGTGCACTAATCGAAACTGCACGTTCTTACACGAGACTGGTGAAGATAGCGACAGCTATAGTCGACAAGACCTTTCGTCTATGAATACATCAAACAATCAACGTCACAGTCACCCCAACGGTGCCTCCGGTGGTCCAAACCACAGCTCTCACTCCTACCCACCTCATGCTCGATTTCCAGCGCAACCCATGTCGTCAGCGATGCGCCGCCAACCCAGTAAAGATGAAGCTCCGGGTAGAGGCCAGGCAGATGGTTCTGCCCTTCCTTCATCCGCAAGCTGGGCAAATAAAGACGCTGTAATCAATCGTGCTAGACGAGCTAGTCTTTCAAATAGTCAGGCTTCTCAGAGTCCCAGGCCGCAGGTGGCCACAGTCGCGTCTGGTGTCGATGAGTCAAAACGCAGTGAGAAACATCCACATATCGACCAGGCATCTTCTCGTCGCCAGACTCCAGCTCCGCCCGAAGTGTCGCAGCCTGTCTCTAAGACAATAAAGCCGGCACCCCAACCGGAAAACCCGCTCCTCGATGACCTCCTCAAAGCTGTCAATTCGGCTGATTTCAGATTCATATTCTCGGCTTCGGGTCTGTCCACAGAAGATATTACATTGGTTGAAAATCATCCCTCGTTTATTGATCCTTACGGCGGTGTAAAGCGCAGGGCAATGCGCGAAAAGGCTGAGCAGGAACGGGCAAATCGAGAACAGGAGTTGCTTCAGTCGGCTGCAGCCGAGGAAGAAACACGAGAAAGTGGAAGTTTACAACTGGGCGGCGAACCGGACGATATTCACCCTACTAGATCGCACGGCAGCCGTGAAGCTATTGGGGCTATCCAGCCACCTTCCCAGCAGGGAACTGCCACCAGCTCCGCCATAGGCTCTCCAGTATCGGCCGCCAGCCACCAGTTCCAGGGTCTCAATATCGGCGCTAGGAGCCTGACTCCTCTTCAACAGCAGCAGCTAATGCTTCTGAAGTCTGCCAGCAATCAGCCAGGCCTAGTCGACCCTCTCCAGGCCGGTCTGAATTCTGCTGCCTTCGACCAAGCAGCTCAACTCCGCCAGGGTTTGCTGCAGAACCAAATGGCCCAATACAATGCCTTGCAGGCACACAACCGCCAGTCTTCTAGATTTTCCTTTGTTAACGATTCCAACTCCAAAAACATAGCTGGCGCTAGGATGCTAGGTCAACAAGCATCATTGCTGCAAGCTGGGACCCCAAATCCCCTCGCTGCACCCAGTCCGCAGCATGGACTCACAAATACTTTCTACACGAGCGGTGTTCAGGGCCCACCGCCTGGGTTGAAGACCGCTGGTACTCCTCCTGTTAGTGGAGGTGGCATGTTCGCTCAAGGACACGGCTTCACCACGAATGTTAATCTCGGCTTGGGAGCCACCATGGGGAAGCAAGATGCTAATCCTGATCTTATGCGCGAGTTGCTGCGTGGACGCAGTGGTCTTCAGGGCCAAGAAAATACTAAGCGTGAGTTTATTTTTCCTTTCCTCCAACAGCACCAGACACCTCCTCCCCTGGCTCCCGCCAATGGCCTTCTCAGCTCTTTCTATGGCTCCCAGGCAGGGAATTTCCCTGAAGCTGGGCCACAGAAGCAGAAGAAGAAGGGGAAGAAGCACAGACATGCTAACACTTCCTCCGGTGGAGGCGGTGTAGTAGATCTTGCGGACCCGAGTATTTTGCAGGCGAGAATGCATCAAGTTGGTGCGAATGCTGCTGCTGGGCAAGCGCTGTATGGGAGTCAGGGGCAAGGTGGGTACAATCACTCCATGATGTACGGCGCCGGGTATAATCGTTGGTGATTGCCATTGTACCCCCCTCTGTTTCTTTCTTTCAATATTATGAATATTAGCCTGCATTGCTTTATGCCATTCCGTACCCTTTGCCATCATCCCTGAGCCTTTACTTTTTTGTTGTTCTTTTTTTTTTTAACGACATGATATCATTTTCATTTTGATGGACTCGTGGTATGAGCTGTGCTTCTTCCTTCATTTCGGATTGATTCCATTTGATTTGCTTCATTCTCCTATTTGCAACGAAGCATTAAGCAGATGGGTCTGTACAACAGCAACCATGAATAAGGGCTGGGTCAGCAATTGGCGTTTTTGATGGTTCTCAGTTTTTTCTTCTGTTCACATGCACGGGATATGAAAAGGCGCCGCCTGCTTTATGGGAATTCCATATCTCTCGGGTTTTCCTTGACTTTGGCAGCCAGTCTTGTTTTATTTTCTTGCAGCCGGATCTGGTTCAATACCAGCGTCTTGGTGACTACGGCTGGCCTGATAATGGTTTACATGTACGTTAACCTCCCTGCCCTGGCTTCTCCGCAGCAGGGTCCTATTTGAAACCAATTCTCACAGTTACCATTCATATAGAGACCAGCCCTTGATTGTGACCGGTCAAGATGGCTGGGGACCCTTCATGTAATTACTGTGTTCGTATCGTTCGATTATTGACCTTTTCTGTTTAAGAGTCCGGCGAGCCTGGCATGATTTCTTTTGTTTCGCACTCTCCCTGTTATTTTTATTTTTATTTTTGATATATCTTATTTCCTTTTCATTCCTCCGCCATTTCAGCATGCTGTCTTAACTTCTATATACCTCTGTGGCAAGCAGAGCTAACTGGTGACTGGACAGTGGACGAAGATTTCCCTCCTTTAGGCACGCAACCTAAAGACAAGCGAACCGGAGATGGGTTCGGTTTTCCATTACGCTCTCGGCTTCCCATCGCATCGCCCGCGTCGTCAATACGGTCCGGAACGCCTACTCTTCCTCCCGGGCTTCCTTTGCCGCATGGACATCCACCATCTCTATCCCTTAAGGATATGCAAGAGCTATCTAGCCCTTCACTGTCGGTTTCAATTCCTGTATCTGGATCCAGCCCGGCTCCTGGAACCCCAGTTCAAAAGGCTCAGGAAAATATTATTCGACCGCCCACAAAGGAAGCCCAGAATAATTCAAACAATGCGCCTCCGCATAACAGAGTCAAAAACCCAGTTGATATTTCTTTGGGTTCGCCTGTACCGAAATCAGCTACCAAGGTGCGAAGTCAATTGAACGATGAACTCAGGGTTTCCACAGACAGCCAAAGCAACTCTTTAAAGTCCAGAGAAGCTTCCGCGCAAAGCAAAACGGGTATGCCCATGCAGCCTAAGCCCGTTAAATCTGGCAGATCAGAAGATGTATCACAGTCGTCTGTGGTCTCACATACCAAGAGCGAAACGGCAGTTCAAAATTCTACCGGCTCAGGTCCCGTTGGTGGTGGTGGCTCCAGACCAAATACTCCCATGACTGGCATTTCGCGTGTTTCTGATTCATCCCTACGCCAAGCTCGAGTTCTGCGCGTAGTAGACACTCCCAAAACCGAAACTCCACCTCCTTCAGCTAGTCAGTCTGTATCATCTCTTCTTATGAAGAAGCCATCGAGACGGCCTAGCATATCGTCGCTCAGCAGACCGGATACCCCAGGCGACTTTGGATCAGAAGGTGCTCCCTCCTACACCTCGGCGTCAGTTTCCCGTGCGAACTCGCCTCCTCCGTCTAGGATTGGTTCTGCACCTGTCCGCACTATGACCAAAAGCCAGGCCAAGAAGGAAAGGAGACAGAAAGCCAAAGAAGCGGAGGCTAAGAAACAGGAGGTTGCGTCAACAGTTGTAGAAGAGCCGGTTCAAGCTCCAATTGTCGGGAGGAAGCGGAAAACGAAGAAGACCCCATCAAGCAGCGCAGAGCCTTTAAGCGCGGCTGGGGATAGCAAGTCTGAACCTGGAAAGCCTACCAAGTCTGGAAATGTGACATCAGAGGCAGATGACCAGAAACGGGAAGCCGGCAAGAAGACCAAGGCAAAAGACAAGTCTCCGAAAGCTATCAAGGCTATCCCTGCTGAGGACCAGAAACCTTCTGACCAGACCGCATCTACCGAGGCTTGGCGATCGAACAATACGGTGGAGCAGATGATCAAGGACTCCGAATCCAATGGTGCGCCGCTCAAGGACCTTTTTATCAAGAGAACATCTTCACTGCAGACATTGCTTGCTCAGCTACACAAATCCGGGAGCATCGACCTCAACGAACACCCTCTGTTCAACCCCCCCAACCTCAGTCAGCGCGTTGACTTGAAGTGCACTTCGGAGGACTATGAGTTTTTAAAACGCCCTATCGAGTTGACCGAAGAACACCGCAAGACCTTGCTACGTGGAGAACCCATTAGGATTAACAGTGACTCTAAGATGCAGAAGAACAGATGTCTGATTAGTCCGCATGGGTGCGTTCTACGACATCTGTCACCCGATGAAGAGGATAGATATCTTGCCCTAGAGAAGAGCACCGGCAAAGCTACGGACCTGTTTCAGGATTATCCTATCACATCTATCACTGAGCCAGACTTAAACAACCGGGGAGGCAGTCTGGACGCGCTTTTTGCTACGCCGGAAAATTTTAATATATGCTGGGTAGACGAAACCTCGTTGAGTCTTGCAGCGTCTACCTCTCCTAACGCTACTCTTCCTTCAGTAGACCTGCCTGCGTCTTCCATTGCAGCTGCCCCGCCGAACGTTCTCTCAGCCATGGAGGCGGATAGTACTCGCAGCCACCACTGGGCCATTGCCAACACGGCTGAATTGGTTAATGCAACAGCAGCGTCCGTTCGTTCATTCGCAGCAGCCACGGCAAAACATATGCTTGGGGCTGCAGGTGTAGTTATGGGTGTTCTTCCCGATCTTGATGATGTCGTTGGTATGACTGATGAAGAACTCCGATCTTTCTCTCTCAAGTCACAGAAAGATCTCGAGGTCTCGCGCAAAGAAATTGAACTTGTCGACAAGAAGGTCTCTGCGTTCGTTAAGCGAAACAAGAAGCTGGTGCAACAAGCACTCGCCACTACGGTTGAAGGATAAGGCATTATTTCGGTTGACTTTACGAATTTCTGTCAGCATGTGTGTAAGGCGTTCAGTACTGTGTTCTATGTCATGAGTATAAAATGTTAGCACTAGTTTTTGTGGTATTAGATGGAACTGTAGTTGATTCCAGGTACCAATCCATATGGCTCTGCCCTAAAAATATCTACCTCTTGCAGTCTCATAGAATTGAAACAAGCAATATATATCTATAACCCCTTTATACCACCTTCATACTGACGAAGATCATACTCATCAGGATAAGTCTCCAAGATCCTCCTCAGCTCTTTAATCTGCTCCTCAGCCTCCTCGGTTAAATTCTCATAGACATCTGTGAAGGCCTCACGGAGACGAGGCTTCTTCTCCCTCTCGGCATCCCCGAATTCCTTCAGCACAGTCTTCCGCAACGCATCCCTAGTCTCCTGCTCCAGATCCTCATTCCACAACCCTTCATTCTCCATCCACTTCCTCAACCGCACAATGGGATTATCCCTCCGCTTCCAATCCTCCACCTCGACGCGCGCCCGATATGCAAAGCTATCATCACTCGTACTGTGATGCGATACCCGATAACTCATAGCCTCCACCAGCACCGGCCGTCCACCGTCGGACAACGCAAGACGTCTCGCTTCTTTCATCACCTCATGGACGGCAAAGATGTCGTTCCCGTCCACGCGGATTGTGTCGATCCCGTAACCGACGCCTCGGCTTGCAATGCCGTCCCCCCGGTACTGCTCCAGCGTTGGCGTCGAGATGGCGTATCCGTTGTTTCGGCAGATGAAGACCACCGGGCAGGAGCGGGTCGCGGCTATATTCAGCGCGGCGTGGAAGTCGCCTTCGCTGGCGGCGCCTTCACCGAAGTAGCAGGCTACTATCGCCGGGGGGATGTTGGGGTTTCGGAGGGATTTGAGTTTTAGGGCATAGGCGGCGCCGGTAGCTTGGGGGATTTGGGTTGCGAGGGGGGAGGAGATGGTGTGCTTTTCCGTCAGAAGTTAATATAGTCTTTCTTTTGCTCTCTCTTCTCTTCCCTCGCTTCTTTCTGTATGGAAATGTATAGAAAGGAGACTTACTGCACGTGGGTGCTTGGATCCGTAGTGAACAGGCATGTTTCGTCCCCTGCCGCTGTCGTTCTTGTTGGCAAATAGCTGGTTCATAAAGTCCTTGAGCGTGAATCCTCGTTGTTGGAATACTCCTGCTTCGCGGTATTGGGCGAAGATGACGTCGTCGGGGGATAGAGCTGCCGCTGAGCCGACGGCGATGCCTTCTTCTCCTGCTGAGACCTGTTCAGGATCAGCGACTTGGTGCTTTAACAATGCGTTATCTGCCATACCATGTAGAAACTCAAACGACCCTGTCTTTGTGCTTCGAACATGATCACATCCATGATACTGACTGAAATTTCAACAGTTAGTACCAATATCAGCATGCAGAGGAGAATCAAATACCTGACAACATGTTCTTGTACCAGGTAATCACCTCCTGATCTGGGATATCCAGCGGCAGCCGATTTTTATCCACCACGACACCATCCGAATCCATGACTCTGTAGGTGGGAATAGCCGGCATATCAGCCGGTTTGACGAAAGACATGTCTGTAGTGAATCTGCTATTTACCGCACCGGGAAAACGGACACTAGATGGGATTTCCAGTTAGTATTGACTCAGCCTTACTCTAGCACATTCAAACCCAAAGAATGGAACTCACTGGTCAGACCCCGGGCGTTGTGAGATGGAAGGATTGGTAGTACTACTCCATCTTAGGGATGATGACGAGATATCAATGGACTTTCTTATGCTTTCCTTGCACAGCCTGGGGAGGGGGGACCTCTTCAGGAGCATCGAGGCCATTGCCAATGTTTCGTGGTGATTGTTGATTGAAGAGAAAGCATCGAAGAGGAGACTAGAAATAGATTAGGATCGACACTGTCTGGGGAATGCGGAGAGCGGTTGGCGTCGGGCGGGACGTCATGCATCTCCGTGTGCAGCCGCTTATCTGACTAGTCATGTGGCCGATTAGGGTTGGGTAAGTCACGCGATTTTATTTCAAAGAACAAGGAGCCGCGCGTCAGATCCCTCGCCATTATGGAGACTACTGAGAGATACAGGAGATCTGACTGCCACTCGCCAGTTGGCTGTGGATAACTACTCAGTGCGGATGGCTGGGATGAGCTAATGCAGCTCGCAGCGGCAGTCATCTATGGATATCTCTGGGAATATGCTTGAATAAGGCGCCAAACTTGATCGTGCGGTTGGATAATGGCAAATCCAGAGATTGAGCTCATTATTGGTAAGTCTGAAGACAGATTGGGCTGTTTGGTTCTAATTACTCCGTACCGTGCTGATATGCTCCAGCTGCCAATGTGATCGATCAGTCCATGTCTTGCAAGAAATCTGTCAGAATCAACTAGTCCACCAAAGCCGTTTGAACAGGAACATCTGTATTCTCTCTCAGTAGACGCGCAAGTTGCCGCATTAAACCCCCCAAAGGGCCGGGAGAATTTGATGGAGATCTTTTCTGATTGCAGGATAACTGTCGTGTATGCCTTGGGATATGTAGTCAGCGTCTGAGTGAACCCCCTAGGCTGACAGACAGGGAAATCGGAGTCTGCCTCGATCTACGGGCTAAAAGAGATCGGCACGCTAGTAAAATTGGGTGTAACTCCAAGACAGGCCGCCATAGTAATTTATATGTGTCAGCGTCTTAGTCCCTACTGAATAGTAGGTTATTCAAAATATGAAGCTATTTGATGGTTTTGATGGCAGCTAGACTAGTCTCCAAGATCTTCACATCTAGATAATCTACCCTTAATCACTGAACAGTATTCAAATCAGGTGAATTACCAGGCTTCCCGTTCTTTTTAGTAGAGGTCCATTTTGGCTGCTAACCAGGTGGTTTCCCATCTCTAAGCTTCATCCATGATAATTGAGTGTTCAGCTCCCATTCTTGCTGACAAATAGATTCAAGCTCTTCATTCAATTTATCAATATCTGTAAGGCCGCAAAGACAGGAGCCTCAGGCCATACAAGATCACGTGTATTTAGCATTAGGGATGATGTGGATCAGGGGTGCGGCGTCTGGATACCAGATACTAAAAGGATACCGTAGGATTCGTAAGGATCGTGGTGAACGCTCTATACCGATATACTGCCGTCTCTAGTACATCTTGAAGCTCTCAAAACCCGATGTGCTTCCTTCTACAACTCCAGGATATATGTATGGCGACCCTTTCTCCCGGAACATACATACTCCATATCCGGGGCCGGATTATTAGATAATCCACCTGTCCGAAATAGTATATCCTCATCAAGATCCAGCTCTACTAGGTTAGGTGAGGGCGGTCTAACTGGGCAGAACACACGTGACCTCCAACGGATAAATCTGATGAGGATATACTATTTCGGACAGGTGGATTATCTAATAATCCGGCCCCGGATATGGAGTATGTATGTTCCGAAGGAAGGACCAACATACGGATGTTGGGACAACGCAAGGTGTAATAGACAAGCAAGAGGAAGCGCATCGTTTTAGAGCTTCAAGATGTACTAGAGACAGCAGTATATCGATATAGAGCGTTCACCACGATCCCTATAAATCCTACAGTATCCTTTTAGTATCTGGTATCCAGACGCCGCACCCCTGATCCACATCAAAATCGATCGCATTCAGGCCAAGCTGCCAACTCGCCGTGTCCGCCATACAACGTGGCGGCCCAACACCGTGACAGGGCCTGCTCCGTAGCCTGTAGCACCTGCCCGCGCGGACCGGCGCTCTTTTGTATCTAAAGCTACCCTAGCCAGCCGACTTAGCTTCGGCCGTCTTATGTTCCGATCCGGAATCTTAACACGTGACTGTCACGTGACTTATCTCAGAATCAATAAATCAACCAATCACCGTGGAGGATGGTGGGGTGCCTTAAGTTTGACCCATCAACGATATTGTTGACCAAGCACGGCTCGCATGTCCTGAACAACACGAACACGGCACACGCGACCAGGCCTATACCACCTCACTGCCCACTGGAACGAACGCAGGCAGATCTCGTTATTGCTGTGGGTCGAGCCTTAATTCTGCTGGCCCAAGGCGTAGATATCATCGAGGTAGACGGCAACAACCAAGCCATCCGGCTTGGTAAAATGCGCATAGTCCGTCCAAAATTCAGTGTCATCTGGAAGTTCTGCGAGTTGATGCAGCATACACACTGCGTACACTTGAATCAATGCACAGCCCTTTTCCTTCCTGCGAGGAACCATCGTATAGAGGGAAATGAAGGCCTGTTTAGTCTGGTTTGTTGCCGCTAGTGCTTATGCCAAGGACAGGTTCGCTAATCCTAGTGGCAGTGTAACGGAAGGAGTATCTACTCATGCCCTTGGAGGCTCAGGGCAAATAATCCAAGATGCTGTGTTGATTGGTAGCAGAGGAGGTGGTTGAGCAGTGGGTCGTTTCATAACAACAGTAGTGTCCTGCTTTCAAGAGATCTGACTATTTCTGCAGTTTTCTCCTTTTTCCTTCTGGCATGACTCTTTCTCCCGTCGCTCTTCGCCTTGTCCGAGCATTGATTTTGGTGCCGCCGTCCCCAAGACGGCTGTGAGTTGGATAGGCTTGACATCGCCATGTTCCACACACTCTTTCTGCTGTTCACTGCCCTAATTGGCATTGTATGTGCCGGTTAGTTCTGCATTTTACTCATTCTGTGCTGGAGTGAATGTCTAATTTGAAGCCTCTTGCAGACACCAGCGATGAAGAGTATTACTTTACACTTAACGTCACATCGCCTGCAAGCGGAGAGGTCGTGGACGTTACAAAGAACCTGACCATCTACTGGAACACGAATGCGACTCAGGGATTGCTGTGCTCGATCTACATTGTGCAGGAAGATCCGTATTTTCAACTGGAGCTTCCAGGCGCAGGAGAAGTCCCTCTCTCCGATGGCAGATTCACCGCCCCCCCTTTGGATGACCGCCTGCCCAGTGCTGATAATTATTATCTCTTTTTCACCACGCCTGACTCCGACGAGTACGCAGATTGGAGTCGGTTCTCGGATGATTTCACCGTGAAGAATGATGCTAGAGTCTCTCAGTCCGCAACGCCCTCTTCGACCGCAAAACCCACCGCACCGCCAGCAAGCACGACCACCCCGGCAGCATCAACGTCTGCTGCGCCCCATTCAGGTTTGACAGAAGGTGCGAAAGTCGGTATTGGCGTCGGCGTCGGCGTGGGAGTTCCCATTCTCCTGGCCCTCGCAGGCCTGCTCTTCCTTTTTGCTCGGAGACGAAATGCTCCCGCGCCTCAAAACCCGGCCTATCAGCCAGCCCCTGGGAATGTGTACCCCGAAGCCCCAGCGGCCTTTATGGCCCCCGTACCGGATCAACAGGCAGGCTGGGTTCAGCCAGAACCGGTCAAGGATAAATACGTGCCGCCTATCGAGCTCGCCGACTCAAACAAGGCCCAGAACGTCCACGAGATGCCCACCTAGATCGGCGTTGATCTGTTGTTAACTGCTATTGAATTGCGATGATAATATACACCTCTAATGCTTCTGGTGCTGGAAGAATTTTGAGGGAATGGATGGAGCTTCATCGTTCATGTATGCAGAATCGGGTGGTCCATGGAAATTGATATCCCGAATCTAGCACTGCATTTGATTCGAGTCAACGATGGGGTATTCGAAGCTGTTATTCATATATAATACCTTTATACATAATATTAGTCTTCGTGGTATGCTTTAGAGCAGCCTGGAAGAAGTTGCAATGGTCTTAGATAATTAGTTCCTAGTTAGTTAAACGTAATTCACAAGCGAGTGCCGCACCCAACGCGATTTGCGTCACCTACACGAACATACCTTTTTTAGCCACCAACTATGCCACCAATTTGCTCTAAAAAAGCCAGAAAATCTACCCAGCAAGAGGATAGGGTCTTGCTAGCTATAAAGGCTATTCAGAAGTAAGAAATCCCTTTGATTCATGAAGCAGCATGCCAATTTGATGTCCCTGAATACACTATACACTTCCACCTTGCTGGCTAAACCTTTCAAGCTGATACACGCGCAAATAATCATAAATTGGCTGAACTTGAAGAGCAGTCACTTCCACAATAGATACTCTCTATGGATAAGTATGGAGGAGCACCTAGGCCAGCAGCAGTACAAGAAATGGCCAATCTTCTATTTATAAAGTGTGGTTTAGACTCAATTCAATCTGTTTGTTTAAATTGGATCTATAACTTCATTAACACCATAATCAGCTTAAAACCCACGTCTCTTGTCAATATGACTATCGCTGTGCTCAGTGTGAAAACCCAAAAATAATTCAAGAGTGGTTTGACTACATACAACAGATCATTCTTCAATATGGTGCCGTGGTGCGTGCTGACGTAGCCATTCCTGCCTGATTCCTGAATCCTAGTCTTTTGCTTAGTGCAGTGGTTAAGCTTCTAAATGCTCCCAGAGGTCGCACCGTGACATATGGGGTCACATCCAATGATATATATAATTTTGATGAGACAATATTTACATTAGGCCTAATTGCAACTGCAAAAGTGGTGACAAGAGCTGAATATTATGGTTATCACGGTGCTGGACCAACATACACCGTATGACGGTCCGGAGGCCTGTTCTGCCTGTACTGACCGCCCCTGCACGTGCCTGTGAGGAAATATCTCGAAACGTCAGTCTCGATCTTGTTGTAGCTCTTCGAGCTACGTTCTGTCTACCTGCTTGTACGATAGCTTGCCTGCCTGCCTGTCTGCCTGTGTGTTCTTTCCAATCTATTTCTGTTTCCTGATCACCCGAATCCGCACCTTGACAAGAAGCTGGATATTTAGCTTAAAACACCTACGTCCCCATTAAGCAGGGGTAGATTCAGCCTCAAAACACCACAAAACCCTCACCAATTGAATCAACAGGCATTGTAATGGGGGCGTATGTGCGTTGTTCCCTGCGACAGGAACCGGGTTGTGATCGAGGGATTTCAGGAATGGATATACTAAAATGATGCCGGTATACCACGCGGCGCTGAACGATCTAGTAGGAAAACGATATAACAGAAGGAACTCAATGATGACGGAGCCTCGCTCCTATACGACGATAACGATACTAGTGAAGCAACCTTGAAATCAAAAGAATGCTCAATTTTCGCAACTATCTGGGAGGAAGCCCTCTTTAAGTACTCTTCGGCCACAGGCTCCACCATACCTGAATAGGAAATGTAAGAGATCCGGGAATTCGTAGTGCCCCCGGCAAAGCAGCACTCACGGAGCCCACTAAATCCACTTAATCAGGCAATAGATCAAATTCTCAATGCCTGTGAAACAACGATGCATCAGACTGCTTTCTTAACAAAAGAAATATGTGAATTATACGCTGCCAATGAGAAGTGGAAGCAAAAGTGAGCCAGATCTAATAGGCAGATGGCTAGTGGGAAAGGCCTTTCAGTGCAGGGAGCTCATAGGCTAGTATTGGCATCAAACCAGGCCTCTGAAGCTCAGTCTGCTGTATCAAGGGAAGCTAGTTCAGTAGCTTCACAAGGGTCCCAATGGCCCCCCCCCAAGGTGTAATGACTGCCATGAGATAGGACATTGAAGATTACAGTGTCCTACACGATTTAATCACTAGTTTGCTTTGTATATAAGGCGTTGTGGCGAATATACATAGGTTTTTTGGTTTATATAGCGGATTGGGTGCGGCACTCGTGGATTACGTTAGTTCATGTTATTCATGTGATTAGTCAGCAGTTGAAAGTGAGGAAGATGAGGATTGGGATTCTGAATCTGCACTCAAGCATAATGCGGTCTTCTGCCAATGTAAAGCCAGCTATTGTGTTTGCAACCTAGCAGCCCGATAGCAATGTGGTTTAATGCATGCTATAGTCCCAGTCTCTAGCGGAGTTCATGGGTGCGTATGCCTCTGCTCAATCAGCAATCGAGCCATTCGTATAAGAACTTGAACACATAATGAGCATAATGCAAGCAGATTTCCACTGATAGAATTGAGGCGTATCCTAGATTATCCTTGGAACTTAAAGAGGATATGTAAATAAACCATGCTTCCTAAAGACCTCTGTCGTGATGGATCGGCGGAAAAAGACGTCAGCGCAGCTCCGACACCGACAAAACTTCCCATCTTCGGTTTGCCGTTCCATGCGAATCCATCCAACACCTGCCATTGCACTGCTGAATCCATCAGAAAAAGCACTAGCCATCCAGCCATGGCTTCTCGACCAGTATGGAGGAGTCTGCAGAGCGGTTTCGCAGCGAGAAGCGCGGTTCGAGCGCCTTACCGCTGCTTCTCCTGTTCTCTGCGTGTTCACGAGCAGCAGAGCTCCAACCCTGGCCGCGATGAGCGGATGACACACTTTGGTTTTACCAATGTGCCTGAGTCGCAGAAGGAATCCCTTGGTATGTGACTTGTGGCTTTGAGGATGGATGGGCAGGAACTGCTAACCAGTGATTTCCTACAGTGGGAGCCGTGTTCAGCTCGGTCGCGAGCTCGTACGACACGATGAACGACCTGATGTCCTTGGGCATCCACCGACTCTGGAAAGACCACTTCGTTCGCACCCTCAACCCGGGTTCCCTCCTACCGAGACGCGAGAATGATACGACGGGTAAAGGCTGGAATATCCTCGATATCGCCGGCGGGACCGGTGACATTGCTTTTCGCATGCTCGACCATGCGACGAACATTAACAACGACTACGAGACCCGCGTGACGATCGCCGATATCAATGCCAACATGCTTGCAGAGGGCAAGAAGCGGAGCGTCCAGACTCCTTACTACAACACGCAACGGCTCTCCTTCATGGAGGCCAACGCGGAGAGCATGCCGTCCGTGCCGGACAACTCGGTCGACCTGTACACGGTTGTCTTTGGCATCCGCAATTTTACAGACAAGCAGGCCGCGTTGAACGAGGCGTTCCGCGTGTTGAAGCCCGGCGGGGTGTTTGCGTGTATGGAGTTCAGCAAGGTCGATAACAATCTCTTCAACGCAGTCTACAAACGCTGGAGCTTCAGTGCCATCCCCCTCATCGGCCAGATCGTTGCCGGTGACCGGGACAGCTACCAGTATCTGGTCGAGAGTATCGAGAAATTCCCTAGCCAGGAGGAGTTCCGTGCGATGATCCAGAAGGCTGGGTTTCTGACGCCGGGAACGGGATATGAGAATCTCACCGGGGGGATTGCGGCCATTCATAAGGGAGTGAAGCCGCTTGCAAGGGCATAACTTGCTGGGCATGACTTTTTCATCCCACAAAGCCTGGGAACGTGTATGTAGACCTGATCGATCTACTTGTACCTGTATATAAGAATGTATCATTATCTCCACGACTCTTCTCCGTACACAATGCCGAGCCTGACGCGATGGCCAGGACGGACGGCGAAATCAGGAACGCCTCCGACGGGCTGCAGCAATCACTGCTTATTAATTATCTCTCTGCTCCAGTTCCCCCGCGGACGGAGTTGATAGGATGCATGCAAGGCACGGATCCCGTTTTCTTTCCGTGCAGGAGGAGAAGAAGAAGAATATTAATTTATTATCTCCGAGATGATCGGATCTTATAATATTTAACCAGCCTCGGCTGGTCTTGAACTCTTCCAACATTCCGCTCGTCCTGCGCGTCCCCAGACGGAAATTTCCCAGGAACCCGTCTAGGAACCCAGGAGTCGTCTCCCAGCATGGCCTTCAAACCCATCATTCAGCCCAAGCAGCGACAATCGCTTCATCTCTCGTCGCCTTCCATGCCGGCTTCGGTGCCGCCCGTTCAGGAGAACTTCCCCCGTCTCCCTGCCACGTTGCTGCGCCCGACCGATGTAGCCAGCGAGGACGCGGACGCGGACGCGGGGCTGGTCGCCACGGCCATCCACGTTATTTCGACAGAGCGCGCTGCCCTGTCCAATCTGGAGCGCATCTATCAAACCGACCAGCTGGCGCGGGAGAATTTGACGCGTGCTGTGACACAGATCGCGAGCAGTGTGAAGAATGGAGGCAAGTTGGTTGTGTGTGGGGTGGGCAAGAGTGGCAAGATTGGGAGAAAGGTAGAGGCCACGATGAACAGCATGGGCATCCACAGTGCCTTTCTGCATCCCACAGAGGCCCTCCATGGAGATCTGGGCATGGTTCGTCCGGTATGTTCTGTTCTATTCCCTGCTCGTAACAGCATGCTGGTATATGTTAAACTGACGATCTCAGGATGATACTCTTTTGTTGATCTCCTTCTCCGGCCGGACTCCAGAGCTTCTGCTGCTTCTGCCCCATATCCCTCCCACTGTGTCGGTGATTGCTATAACCTCTCACAGTCACCCGTCGACATGTCCTCTGTTGTCGTACCATCCTCCCGAGCTAGGGATTCTTCTCCCCGCTCCCATTCACGAGGACGAGGAATCCTCCTTTGGCGTCTGCGCGCCCACCTCGTCGACAACCGTCGCACTGTCGCTAGGCGATGCCCTGGCCATCGCAGTCGCAAGAAAGCTGCACACTCTACCGGGTCGAGGACCCGCAGAGGTGTTCAAGGGTTTCCACCCTGGCGGCGCGATTGGCGCAGCATCCGCCCTGTCAACCCCGAACAGCATGTCGGCCTCCATGTCCAGCATCTCTACCATTTCCTCACCATCGTCCGGGTCGTCCACGCCGCCATCAGACTATCTCCAGAGCCGTCCCGTCCCTCCACGGCCTCTAGTGGCGGTCCCTCAGCCGCAGCTGACGCTGTTGCCTCCGGCTTCACATTCGGTTCCAGACCATCACGGGAAACTGCTTAGGGATTCTGCTACCTTTGTCCCCCTTCAACATATCCCCACCGTTTCTTCGCCCTCCCCGGACCCGCTTCGCCTTCTCGATATCCTCCTCACGGCCCTCCAGCACCCAAACGCAAAATCATGGGTCTTCTTATCTGAATCCGATATCATCCCCCCACGACGTATCCGCTCGCTCTCGCAGAGAACAAGAGATGCAGACGACGCTGCTCACATCGGCACGCATACGCATGTCGCCGATCTGGCAGATCGCATCTCGTCTTTTTCCGTCAATAAACGGGACTGGCTTTGCGTTCCTGCCTCGAGTACAGTTGACGATGTGTGGAGTCTGCTGCGTTCTGATTCCGATTCCGAATCGGAGTCTGAGTCTTCTATTACCGTGGTCGCGGTTATGGCTGATGGGTACCACGCCCGGGATAAGGGTAAATTTAAGGACGAGCTCGCGCTGAGCTATGAGACCTGTCTCGGCGTTATCGAGGCGGATGATGTGCGGGATTCTTCTTGCGGTTGATGTTGATACATACTGCTGCTGCATTTGAAAATGATTAATGATACCCATGTCATATACGGGCCTTTTTTTTGTTTTTTGTTTTTACGAAGGTTGGATCTTAAGTTAAGCTCGTGGGTGATATATTTTTTTGCTTTATTGCGAGATAAGCTTCCTGTCTATCTCATCTCCGTGCAACTTCACGGAACATACGTTGAAAAGAAGTATTGTACAGGCCAAGTAGAGAACTAAGATTATAGAACTGAGATGACAGTCTCATAATAGAAGTGCATTTCTAAATTAGACGGATATTCCTCCGTTCCCAAACCAGTCAATAGCCTCCTGTTTCAAGAATTGCAGTGAGATTAATATTGTCCAAGTGGTCCAAGGATCATCACAGAGAGATTAGAGGTATGGACTGCGCTGCCCGATCAATCGACTCTTGGAAAAGACCAACGTTGAACGCAAAAACAACTCGGTTAGCGTGAAAGTGTCGGAGAAATCGAATCCCTCGCGAGTAGGGGTAGCCTCGTACCGATATCGTCCTTCAAGGTTGCCTTCATCTTCGTTTTAGAGAGAGTCCATGACAACTCGGCCTTGGTCGACATTTGTGCAGCAATCGACATTTGACCGTGCAGGCTGGGTTTCTCTGTTGACTGTTTGACATGCTGGACGCTACTTAGATGTCGTGACACCTTTGCAGGTCAATATCTTCCAAGCACATGGTTGAGAGGATGAAAAATTGCTCTGGACGAGAGAATATGGCTCGAAATAAGACGGGAGCAAGGAATAAAGGATTGCTTAAGTGAAGTATAGACGTCTAGCCATCCACGTGATGTCGTGTGTTGCCGCCTTGGGCATCTGGCACTGGATGTTCTCTTGAATTCGTCCCTATAAGCATTATATCTCTTTCCTATTCAAAGGAGACCAGCTACCGGCCATGATATTTGCCTTTGTATGGTATCATACGGTCATAGAGCATCAGGATCAGGCGTCTCTTTTGGCGGAACAACCAGATACATGCTGGTTTGATTCTACAGGATCTGATGATTCCTGGCAAGGCTGACTGTGTGCATATAGCACGGGCTCCCAGGCAGGAGATGCGCGTCTCTCACATCCTTCACTCAGGAATGCCCCTCGGGATTGCAGGATGCCTTCCGGATTGCACCGTACAATTGACGTGCGATGTATAATCCCTGTCGCGATCATGTTGAATGGCATCAGGAACGCCGGGCAAACGTCACCAGCGGCCAATTGACCCTCTGGGCAGAAATTCACAGGTGATAAGTGTGAATATCATTATTTGCTGCGTCTTTCGTATATCAAGAAGTACACGGAGCACTGTATACAGCATTTCACGGCGACTAACCCCGCAACTCCAGACCTCGTCTACGAAGGACGAACAATTCTATCTGGTCCTGTAATATCAATTGCCAGATGCAAGATGGAATTTTAAACGCAATGGTGCAAGAGTGGCGTCGTGGAATCCGAGGCATTCATATCTGCGAGTACTATGAATGGAGACTGTATCCATGTTGAGCCCGGAGAGGTATAAAGGTCGCCCTCCCTAGCTGAGACGTCAAATCAATTCAGAAACACTCAACTCCAGACACTGAGACTCCCTAGCCCATACGCAGTCTGATACCATGGCTCCCACGCTTGACGTCCAAAGCTCCCCGGCAACAACGGAGCATATCAAGGTCAAAGGCGTCGATGCCGATGCCTCACAATCACAGCTCATCCGCCAGCCCTTGCAGTACTCGGGGACTCTCGACGAGTACCGCCATTTTGAGACGACTCCTGTCATCGGAACCGAGTTTTCCGATTTGCAACTGGCGGATATTCTCGACGATGATGCTAAGATTAGGGATCTTGCTATAACGGGTGAGGGTTTCTTTTGTTGTGGATCAAGTTTTGTATGCTGACTGCTTGTGCCTAGTCTCTCACAGGGGCGTGGTCTTCTTCCGCAGTCAGAATCTCAACTCTGATCAGCAGAAGCTCCTGGCTCAGAAACTCGGAGAATTAACCGGGAAGCCCAGTACCTCCAAGGTGAGTGAGTTTGCTTTCTTTCCGGCTTCGTTCAAACGCCGACATTAGCAGCTCCACCGTCACGCAGTGAGCAATAGCAAGAGAGGCATTGCTGTCGATGAGAGCGGGAAACTGGATGATGAGATCTCTGTCATCTCCTCGGATGTATGTATCTGTTGTATAGGACTATGACATCAATATTTCTAACAACAAGTATAGGTAAACCGCAAGCTATACCGTGACAGATACATTCATGAATCGCGCCGCATCGCCAGCGATGGATGGCATGCTGAGTATGTTCTTCATCCATCATGCTAGACAATAGGCTGAGATCCTATCAAACAGTATTACCTTTGAGCGCGTTCCATCTGATTATGCCATCCTCAAAATCATCCACCTGCCCGAGGATAAGAGTGGCGGTGATACCCTCTGGGCTTCAGGATATGAGCTCTATGACAGGCTGTCTCCACCTCTTCAGAAACTCGCCGATGGATTAAAGGCTGTTCACTACCAGGTAAGCATGCCATTTTGATGAAGAATTAGGATACAGTCGTCTCTGCGTTTCTGAAAGAGCTCTTTATTGACATGTGTCCTAGCCCCGATTCAACCAAGTCGCCAAGGAGCAAGGAATCGAGTTGATCGAAGGAGATCGTGGTGCTCCAGAGAATACTGGATATGACTTCAAGGCAACCCAGTAAGGCTCTATCCTACCATTATATAGGCTCTGTTACTAACTTCCTGGAAGTCCCCTCGTTCGCACCAACCCAGTGACGGGATGGAAAAGTCTCTTCGGTGTCGGACACCAAGTCCATGCCGGCTGGATTGAAGGCGTCACTGAAAGGGAGAGTGAGATTCTCAAGAACTACTGTGAGTATCGATTCTCTTTAATTACCCTGTAGGTTATGACCACTGAACAAGGTAAAACAAACCAGTCCTCCATCTGATCGCAGAGAACCACGATCTGCAAGTCCGCTTCAAATGGAACACGAATGACCTGGCCATCTGGGATAAGTGAGTTTGTTTTCTACTTACCCAGGATACACGGGGATGAGAACTGATGGTATTTGCACAGCCGCTCTGTCTTCCACACTGCAACATTGTAAGTTTTAATACTCTGAGCCAGCGAGAGCGAGAGAACATCACTGACGTGGAATAGTGACTACCAGGGTAAACGCCAGGGAAACCGCGCCGTATCGCTGGGTGAAATCCCATACTTTGACCCGGCCTCGAAGTCGAGGAGGGAAGCGCTTGCAGCTGAGGCGTAAGACTTATGAATATGTCTCCTGGTCTAGAGTGAATGGTATATGATACCGGTCTAATTCAACAGATAGCGATGGACAGTCTGATGATTTGAATTGAATGAAGTAATGAGTTATATCCTCCGTACGATGTTTGTTCTTGTTTTATACCATCCAGCACTCGTATTGCCTTGATTTCTTCTTTGTACTTGGTCTAACCAGGGCAGTGGATATGGGGAGATAGGGCATAGGGCTTCATGTTCTATTCCATATTTTCGATTCGTCGGCCAACAGCCGTATGCTTCTGTACGATCATATTACAAGGTACAGATATCCTGTGATAATATCCTCTACGCGAGCCAAGTCAGTCTTACGCGGGGTCATCGTCTGTGATAATCCCCGCGGACTATGCATTAGTACTTTCACTACCGTGAGGGGAATAAATAAGAAACAATCCAAGGAAAAGCAAAACCTACTCCCCAAACAACACATACACAGCAATCCTACTGCTTTAACCACCATGACAGGCCTGGAATCCATCAATGGCGGCAAAAAATGGTACACCTGCCGGGGCCCCATGGTCCTTGGCGAAGCCCCAATCTACCGAGCCAACGACTCGACCCTGCACTGGGTCGACTGCCTCTCCGAGCCCGCGAGACTATACATCCTCAAACTCGACAAACACGGCAACGCAGTGGGAGAAGCGCGTATCCTCGAGCTAGCCGACAGCGTAACGGTAGCCTTCTTCCGGAAGAACAGACCGGGCTCCTACATCGGCGCGTACTCCCAGGGCGTGTGCGTCATTGACGAGGCCACGGGAAAACTGGATGTTGTCAAGGAGATCATCCCGACGAGCCAGCGGGATGAGTTACGATTTAACGATGGGGGAATTGATGCGAAGGGCCGGTTTTGGCTGGCGGAGATTGACAAGAAAGCCATGGCGTTTGGGCCGAACCGGTTGCCTGCTTCTTATGGCATTCCTAGGGGTAGGCTGTGGAGGTATGATCCTGATGGGAGTTTGCATTTGATGGTTAGTGAAGGGGTTATTTGTGGGAATGGATTGGGATGGAGTCCGGATAATAAGACGAGTGAGTTCTTTTCTTTCTTTCTTCTGTCAGTGTCCGTCTGGTGCTGAGGAGGATAGTGTACTTCCATGACTCGGTTGCAATGCTCGTCTGGGCCTACGACTTTGATCTGGAGACAGGCAATGTCTCCAACAAGCGTACACTCGTTGATTGCCGGTCGTCCTTGGGAGAGCCGGATGGGATGGTTGTCGAGTATGTTTGCTATCCGGTACACTTCCATATCGATGAATCCATACTAACAGATATAGCAACAACGGAAACCTCTGGATTGCCATGTTCGGCTCAAACCGCGTCATGGTGTTCAGCCGCGAGGGCCGACGCTTGAAGGATATCATCTTCTCTGCTCGCAATCCCACGTGTACGACCTGGGGTGGGAGGGGTTTCGATATCCTCTACGTGGCCAGTGGGAAGGATAGACGGCCCACTGCCAGTGCTGACGATGAAGGGGGGCATATATTCCGGTATAAACCGAGTGATGCTCAAGGACAGCCCAAGCATGAGTTTGCAGGTTGATATCTTCTTTGGAATAGGAGGGAAACCCCCACCGCTAACACATAGCATGATTGCCCTTCCTTTGCTCCTTAACAGCGTCCAGCTGGCATACGGCTACTTCCAAGAGGTATGTCGAATATTCCCGGTTGTTATCGGAGGTAGTTTGGAGGGCTATATGCGAGGGGAGGGTGCGCGGTGTGAACGAGTTGGAGGGTGTTTCTGTGATTTGGAGATGAATGTGAGGATTCTTAGGGTTATGGATGCGTTCTATAAAACCGCTGCTTTGAGAGAGTGGGTTGATGTAGTTTGGTATACCACTACTCGGCTATAACTGGTTATGTCTTGCAATAATGTACTCCTCTACGGATAAAAAACACCCCTGGCACCTTCACAGAGCAAGCTAAGAGCCCTCTTCCCGGCCTCCAAGACAGCATCCATAGCCAAAAACGGATGAGGCATGCCCTCCATAACATGCACCTCAACCGGAACGCCAGCCTTCCTCAATTTTGCCGCATACTCCTCCCCCTCAGCACGAAGAACATCCAGCTCTCCCACAATCACCGTCGCAGGTGGCAGCTTACTCCAGTCATCCTCATAGAGCAATGGACTCGCCTCGGGATCGGCCCAGTCCGACTGATTTGGCAGGTAATGGTTCCGGTACCACATCATCTTAGCTGCTGGAAGGGCAGCTGTGTGTTCGAATTCTTTCCAGGACCAGTTATTCGCGACGGTGGCCGTGTTGTCCGTGACGGGGACGACGAGAAACTGTTTCAGGATCTGGATGGGCTTGTTTTCGTGCTCTTTGCGCGCGAGGGCTTTGTGCGTTAGAACTGCGGCTAGATTACCGCCGGCTGAGGAGCCTCCAACTACGATCTTGCTCGAGTTGATGGAGAGTGTTGATATGGTCTGGGGGGGGAGGAGCCAGAGTAGGGCTTCCCAGCTATCGTGGACTGCGGCTGGGAAGGGATGTTCTGGGGCCAATCTATAGCATCATCAACTGGTTAATCAGCGGTTTTTTTAAAGGAAAGGAAAGGAAAGAAAAGAAAAGAAGAAAGGATTAATGCTACATACCTATAATCAACCGTAACAACAACACACCTCCCCTTCGCGCAAATATTGCTGCAAACCGTATTCTCCGTATTGATATTCCCCAACACCCATCCTCCGCCATGGATATAGAGGAAAACAGGCCACCCGCCCTCCGGATCCTCACCCTCGGGAACAAACACCCTCACGGGAACCGAGAGTCCCTCGGTCTCTATCCTGTCGATGTGGATGTCCGTTACCTTGCCCACGTCGAGGACGGGGCCGCCGCCGGGGATCAGGACGCCGCTGGTCCGGGAGGCGCTGACGGGCTGGTAGTGGACTTGTTGCTGGTTTATGATATAAGCGTTGTAGAAGGCGATGTATTCCGGGTGCAGTCTGTCTTTGACGGAGGAGTGGAGGGGATATGGGGGTTGCGGGGTTACTGTCATGATGGTTGTTTTAACAATGTGTTGGCTCGCTTTTGGTTGAGATGCCGGCTTTTGGAATGAAAGTAATAGTTGAAGTATCACGGACGTACTCTCAACAGTTGTTATGAAGAGCAAGATACGATGCTTCTTGAAGCATTTCCATTCCGACTGCTCCTCCCACCTGTTGCGTGGGATGCTGCATAGTTATGATTCAACAGAGCCATGGCTGCAGCTCATTTGATAGTTAACTACTCCATACATTCGGCTCGAATCCGGCGCGGGATAAAATAGGCCGTAGACTTAAGCCGATAAATACCTGAAGAGGGGTGGTACTTTCACTATCTGACATTCTCCAGCGTTCAATAATATACAACATCCCTTTTACCCCTGTCTTACGCCATGTCAAGATAAAAATGGCACCCAAGACCGCTGTCTTGACTGAAAATCCCCCCAAGCCATTACCCGGCGGACATTCCCAGGCAATCCTCGCGAACGGAGTAGTGTCTGCTGCTCTGATGCGGTGACTCTGGATCCCGAGACGGAGAAGTTGGTTGATGAGGATATCAAGGATTGAATGCATTGCAGTGCTCTAGCCCGGGATTACACGCCAGATGAAATGTCCAGACAAACAGTTGTATTCCATGTAATAGGTATCATGCTTCGAACCTATCAATCAATCGCCCTAGTGTATCATACGCTGCCTGGAGCAATTCCCATCGGCAGCCTTCCAAACTATCCTGGACGGCTCCCAGTAACTCCCGCGTCTGCGGAGCCACCGCGGGGATACCCTCGTCGCTTCTGAGGAACATGAGCATGTACATGAGGTACGCCTCTGCAGTGTAGGAGACGCCACGTTCCCGGGCTGGCGCCGTCTTCGTCGACATAAACCCGTACGCTCACAGAATAAGCGCTGCATGGTATGATAACCAGGACCGAAGGGAATAGCTATCCTGACACGCGCGATACTGATTTCCTGTGAAGAGAACCTCTTGTATCCACAGGAGACAATGATAAAGAGCTCTCTTGGGCTCTCGCTTCACACTCCATGCTCTCACTCGCGTTGTAGCTCCTACCAAGTCCGCCTCGGAAGGGGTATTCCCAAGCAGAGGGCGCACTGGCTGGAATATGCATGTCCATGATATTGGTGTAGATAGCTACGTATGTCATTCGGAAGTCCTCCAACACCAAGTGTGGCAGGGATCGTGCTTTCAGATGGACAGTCACACCAAAAGTCTGTGGAGGATCAGTCGCGCGTAAGCATTGCAGCGAGGGATCGAGGTTCGTGCTATCAGCCTTTTCAGGATAGGGAGAAAACCAGGAGACTCAGAGCCTTTGCGCATTATGCAGTCCCATTCCATAACATTGCCGCATCCCCGTAGTCCGGACATGGTAGCGGAAGGTGAACGTCCTTCAGGAACAGAACACAGGTGTCTGAACGTGTGTCCGAACATAAAGCTGTGTTGCACATCCATGACAAAACCAAAGAATGCTGTTTAATTTGAATAAGATTGGATTTCAACCACTGGTGCTAGGATTGCTCCAGGGGCATGACTCCATGGGAGGAAGTGTATGAGAGACTCCATTTCATCAGCTAGTATCGGCAGTTAGCTATTGAAATGAAGAAAAAAAAAAAAAAAAAAAGAAAGAAAGAAAGAAAGAAAAAAAAGCTGGGTTATAGAATGGGAACCTACAGTCATGATGGCCCCATGGAATATGTGTGCCAACTGACGATGCTTTCTTTCTTGTAGGAACTGAATCCGACTCCGTGGCACGATGTTCAGGTTGTGAATGCTGCAACGACACCCCGGAGTTTCGAAACAACATACCCTTTTCATGGCGCTTGAGATGTCTTTGTAATAGATCCCTTTGGATAAACTTCTTGGGACATGGTGATGATGATGTGCGTTGATAGATTTGCTTGGGCCGGTCTGCGGGAAGATGAGAGCGTGTCGTTTATCTTCTCTTGGAGAGTCTGGCTATATATTATCCTTTTCTAGGATCTTTGCCATTCAGGTGTGCACTGCCTTTGAGATGGCTATCCAAGGCAAAGAAAGAGTATTTCAGGTGAGAGTTGTACGGTAGCTGGTTGTGCGTCAGGGAGTTGACAGAGCAAGGATACACTTCTCGCGATAGAACATGCTATTACTGCACCCATCATCATGACCACTTTTTAATAACCATCTTGGCTTTGATTAATTGTTAAGCTGCATATACAGTGTTTCTATGTTGGCTTCCTGTCTTGCCAATAAGCAGAAGATAGAGCAATCAGAATCCCCTTCAATTGTTCGTTACATGCTCTAAGTTAAATGCTCAGCCATCGCATCCACAATCTACTCTGCACCAGTTAGCTAGTGGTCGAGTCCTTTAGTCACCATGATAACTTAGTTACTAGTTAGTTAACTAACTAGTTAACTATGCTCTAACAACAAAAGAGACACAGTGAAACGATCATATGAATAACCATACATGTACAAGACTAGGGTATATGATAACAAGATCAAAACAAACATGTCTATGCACATGTTGCTCGCGGTAACTCAAGGCAAAGAAAAGGGCCGGTGTAATGAACAATATGCGCTTTTATGTCTGGGGATTGGTTGCGGCAGACTGGACAACTGGCTATACCATTGGATGGAACTGGACCCGGTCTGCAGACATTAACCAGGGGTGTAAGAGGGAGAAAGGTAGTGACCCAAGTAGTGTTCAGTGAACTCCTTCTCTAGTACCAAAACAATGGACACATCGTAACAGTCATCACACGTAAAGGAATCGTCCAGCCAGCCCGGATTACTGCGACTTGCAGGGAATTATACACCCCAGTGTGGAAGCACGTCTGGCCTTTGCGCAAGGATATGAACAGTCACTTTGTCCGTGAAGGTCGGTAACGAAGCCTCCGCAACATCGTAACCCGTGGTTACAAGCAACATGTAGCGGGCTGGATCATCGACACAGGAAAGAACGAGAACTATGGATTGAATGGCAACATCAGCTCGATATTGTCATCTTCTCGGGCTTCTTTCCTTTATCGTTGGACCTGGAGCTCAAGGCGTTATCTTCTTTGTAAAGATGGTGCTGTTCGATATACTTGATGACAGGCGGTGGGATCAAATAGCGGACACTCATTTCGCGCCTCAGAAAGAGACGGATCTTGGTACTGCTAACGTCATTTTGAATGAGCTGCTGGATCACATAAATGTTGTCCTTCCAGGGTTGTAAGGTCGCAAGTGCTTCATCGATGTCTGTTCCGTGTCTCTCGACAATGAAGGACTGGACAAAGAGAGCAATGTCAGCAGGAGCACACCCGAGTGTAGAATTCCAGGTAGACGTGACATACCCCATATTTCCCCAGGATGTGGTCTAAATCCTTCTCACTCCAGACGCCTGGAGTGGACATGGTATGAATCAGATCAGCACCCGCCAGCAGAGCAACCCGGACAGGCTTCCGAGAACCGTTCCCAGCATTAATGCCCTCTCGTACAGTGTTGATCTCGTAGTCGAAATGATCCAAGACAACGGCGGTCGGTTGGTATTCCTTCTGCATGGGTTCCCAAGTGTCGACCATCAACCAGTCCGAGGTCTGGTCGACGGCAAGTTGACACATTGCGACTCTGGACGTACATGATCAGTCTTTATTCTTCAACGTTCGAGGAACGAAGATTGAATGTAGTTACCGGTCTTCTGAGCTTGCCAGACCCGCCTTGCGGTAGGAGTCGGAGACGGGGGAGAGGTAACCGCCGATGAGTTCGAAATCGGTGCTGAACTTGACGTAATCGGCCGCCATCTCGAACATGCGCAGGTGGAGGTAGGTGATGGGCGAAAATGATCCACAAGCTACCAGAAGCAGCGGAGTCTTCTCTGGATCGTCCAACTTCCGCTTCAGACGGTATTCGGGGAGTGTGTAGTCCTCCGTGGGTGGTGGGGGGATGTTGGAGGGCCTCCGGTGGGTGTCATCATTCACGTCCGCCATGATTCGTAATGCGGGGTAAAGAAAGAAGGGCGTTTGGGGCCTTCTTTCGTCAAGGAAAAAGCTGGAGGAAGATGAATTCTGGCGTAGCTGGCAGATTGACCGTATGAAGGGGAGGAGAATAGGAGTAGAAGCAAGGAGAGAGGCGGATGACGGCGCGTGGTGAGGGGCGAACTTTGGAAGAGGGACCACCAGGACGGGATTTGGCTGGCCTTTTGAAGGGCGCTGGACTCGTCCAAATTCCGGGGAAAAGAGCCACTTTCCAGCGCAACGAGACTGCGAATTATTATTAATCGCAAGTCCTCGCAATAATAATAGGAACAGAATCGAAGTCGAGAAGAAATCGGCGGGGTTTAAAGTTCGAATGGCTTCGAGCACGCGACCAGTGAGCGCTGGATGCCTGGAAGAGATTGTTCTCTTGCAGTGCTCCGTTAATATTATCCAATATGAGAATCCGCACCAGCCCATGCGGATAACTGAGATTTAAGTACTGAACAAGCACTCCATATGACATTCCATATGATCCCGCAAGGTTCTACACCGTCATCCCGTAAACGGAAATTCCAGGCCAGCAGGCTTCTGTCGGTAGACAGACTGGATACGAATACTACAGTTGGGTGCCTTCGACAGACAGAATAAGAGAATTGTACAGATGGTTCTTTGGGCATGGCACATAAATAGTAGGAGTACACCGCATAGGAGCGGCAGCAGGCATATGCATGGATTGCTATGATACATCCTCGATGTTCGCAGAGGATGTCCCGTATTAATATCACTGCCGTATCGGTATCGGTATTGTCCGTCGGATACTGGCTGTATACGCAGTAATTACAATATGGATACCAGATTGCCCTAGTCCCAAACAGGTAATATTGCCTTGCGGTTGCTGATAGCATACCATACCACCACCACCGCTGCTACTATATAGATACTACGACTTCACTCTGTAGATTTAGACAACGGAGTATTCTTCGAGCCTGTCTCGGAAACCAGCAGCTGCTCGGCTTTTGCCGCGAGTTAGCCCGTGAATTGCCAGCAAACGCTCTGCTGCGGGTCCCTGGGAGCTGCCAATGCCCATTGCGCTTCCGCCATCTCACGCTCGCCGGAACGACATTCTTCAACTCGGGCGTCACCGACCAATCCATCCAACCTCCCACGTCAACTTCTCAACTTGCCCATCCCTTCGTCGTCTCTGTCCTAGCCTCTTCCATCGTCACTCTCCTTTGCTTCTCATCCTTATTTCTATCTCCCTGCTATTTCTCGTATTTGCCCATCCACCCTGCCTTCTTTTCTCCTACGCTATCTCCTACGCCCCTTATCCCCGAAGCACCGGGAACGAACAACTCCCACCCCACGTCAATCAACTCACTACCCACCTCGACCAATCTCTGACTCACGGATGGCGGGCTAGAAAAGTGACATACGATCGAGCACACCTCCCCTGTCGAGCTCTCGCTATCCTTTAACTTATGGCCAGGCAAAAGGCCGCCTTCTGTCGCCGCCAGGAACCTCCCGAGGACCATTCCACGACTGTCTCTACCCCCTCCACCGCATCATCTATTCATACTACTGCCACGGCTGCTTCGACTCCTGCTGCGGGAGCTCGCGCTGCTGCAGCCTCTCCTTCTTCGAGGTACTTTCCCGCCCGTCTCCTCACCTGTTGATTGATATCTCCTGTCCGCCGTCTTCGTGCCTGTAGCCAGGCTCTCCATCCCAGGACCTCGGCGAGAAGGCTTTGTGGATGGAGATTTCCTCTCCGCTGAGCCTCTTCCCCTCCATCTCCCTTGAATCCCTGGCACGACTGTTCAACGTTACAGAAGGACCTACTTGCACTCTTCATCCATCTCGTTATCCCTACTCCCAAAAGTTCCCCCCGGCACCACTCCCCCATTGTGTGTTATTCCGCCATCTACCGCAGTTCAGCTTCTCATGTCCTCCAGAATTACTCGCTCAGCCGCGAGACTTGCTGCAGACTCCTCCCGCCCCTCCAATTCCGGTCCATCTCCCTTGACCTCCGCCGCTGGCTCGGCCCCGACCCGGAAGCGTAAGGCATCTGCTCGACGTGATCGTCCTTTGGAAGAACCGGAACAGCCGACGCCTACCTCCCCCCCCCCTAGGAGAACCAAGAGACAGCGACTCGCGGCTCCTCAACAACCCGTTGCACCACCGGCTGCTCCTCGGAGTAGCACCCGACACCGTCCGTCAATGTCTCAATCAGGGTGAGTCTCCATTTCTATCCATCTTGCCGAATGCACATCTGACATGTGCTTTTTTGTCTAGTCCCTCTTCTCGCCCCTTTGAGGAGTCCTCGAGGGCTCCGGCTGCCTCGCCCCCGTCGAGGCGGAAGACGAGCAAGAATCGAAAGGCCCCCCAAGGTAAGATTCTAGGAGCAGAAGACGAAATAACAACGTTTCATAATTGCAACCAACTTACGCAGGATTTAGCAGAACGCCTTTCCACAGCACAATCCCCTCCTGCGCGTAGACAGAAGAAGCGAGCCGTGAAGACTGCTGATCGAGACTTGGCGATGAAAGAAGCGGAAGAGGACTTTGGGGAGCCAGATCATAATGAAGAGCGACATTCCTCGCCACCGAGCGAGAGCAACGATGGCACAAATCATTCTGCACTGGACGAAGATGACGGTGACCCGTTCCAGAACAGCTTATTTGGGTCCCGAAGCCCGCTGGGACTTCAGAGCACTCTCCGTGCACTCAGCGGCATGATGTCCGGAATGTCTTCACGGCTCCGAGACATTCTCAACAACTTGAGAATGAGAGACGATCCGTCCATCCAACTGATAGCACTGCAGGAGCTGTCGGATCTCCTGCTGGTATCGAACGAGGACAATCTGTCCGGTCAGTTCTCGCCTGACCCATACGTGAAGGAGCTGGTTGCTTTGATGCAGCCGGATGATATGGGCGAAGAGAATCCCGAAATCATGCTTCTTGCCTGCCGCTGTTTGGCAAATTTAATGGAGGCCTTACGTGGCTCGGTAGCCAACGTTGTCTACGGAGGCGCTGTGCCTATACTGTGCCAAAAGCTTCTCGATATTCAGTTTATTGATTTGGCAGAACAAGCATTGAGTACGCTTGCCAAGATTTCGGTGGATTTCCCGGCTTCCATTGTCCGAGAGGGCGGCCTGACGGCTTGCTTAACGTATCTTGACTTTTTCCCGACAAGTACGCAGCGTACGGCGGTTACTACCGCCGCTAATTGCTGCCGCAACCTCCCCCATGACTCTTTTCCAGTCGTTCGTGATGTAATGCCGATCCTTCTTAACGTTCTTTCCGGCAGTGACCCGAAAGTCGTTGAACAGGGCTGCTTGTGCGTTTCCAGGATAGTTGAGAGTTTCAAACATCGGCCAGAGAAGCTTGAAGAGCTCATTGAACCGGCGATGCTGAAGGCAATTCTCCGTTTACTGTCACCGGGCACTACGAATCTCATTGGTCCGCATATCCACACCCAGTTTCTTCGCGTCCTCACTATCGTGTCTAGAGCGAGCCCCCGTTTGTCAGTTGAACTGCTCAAAATGGATGTCGTGGATACTCTCTATCAAATCTTGACCGGAGTTTCTCCTCCAGAGGACCTGGAACACACGACCGTTAAGATGGACAGTGTCCTGGTGATGCAAGCATTAATCCATCGCCCCAGGGAACAGGTTTTCGAAACGCTCAACGTGATCTGTGAGCTCCTGCCGGGTGTCCCAGACCGAGAGGATTCCGAGACCAATGGGCTATGTGCGTATCTCGACAGTGGCTTGGCCATTGGGGCGAAGTCTGGCAAGGCGAAAGAGCTGGTTGAGAACAGGCGCGCTCTATTGATGGGTTGCAAGGCCGAGCTCAAGCGTTTCGCCATGATTTTACTGCCTACTCTCACCGACGCTTATTCTAGCACCGTCAATTTAAACGTCCGACAGAGAGTCCTCACCGCGCAGTTGAAGATGCTACACAATGTCGAACCTGCTGTGATAGAGGATGCCCTCCGTGCTGTCCCATATGCGTCTTTTCTCGCCGCGATTCTCTCTCAGAAAGACCATCCTTCGTTGATGTCTTTGGCCCTACGGTGCGCAGAGCTGCTGTTTGAACGACTTGAGAATGTCTATCAATATCAATTCCATCGAGAGGGCGTGATTTCCGAGATCATGAAGTTGGCGGAAGAACCCCTGTCTAACGAACCATCGATCGATTCCATGGACACTTTGAGTGACGCAGCCCGTGGCCCTAAGCCCACCCACTCCGACTTTCACAATGGGAGTGGCGACTCTCGCGAAGCCGAGGATGACGCCGATGACTTCGATGGGGTGGATGAAGCGGACGGCCAAGACGACGAGACCGACGAGAATGATGATATGTCAGAATCGGAAAGTTCGTCGTCCTTCACTGATCAACGTGCTGTGACCAATATAAACGATGCTATCAACGATCTGGCTATTCGTGATGCTCGTGCTTTCCTCGAAGTCTATGAAACGAGTGATGGCAAGAACATGCGAAGCAAGGCTCTGGGGATTCTTACAAAACTGCAGACCCTCGCTGCGGATATTGATGCGTGTTACTTGGCTGATGGGGGCGGTGATGGCCTCGCACTCCTCAAAGAATTGGCGTCATACTTTGATGGAGATGCTTTGGAAAGTATTACCAGCTCCGAGCTACTAAACTCAGGTGTCATTCGGGTTCTTTTGGACGTCTTCGGCGACTTCAAGTGTGAGTAGTGTCCCTTAAGAATCATCTCCCTGCGGATTTCTCTTCACCCTGGATTCTTTGTGCTGATCATCCATATATCCTCTAGCCCCGTCCATGCGAGACGCTCGCACCGCATTCTTGCAGGCGTTCATGGGATCCGGCATATCGGAGAAAGCTCAGCGGCAGAGTACCGCAACTACCCCCTTCAGTGTCCTAATCCAAAAACTGCAGGACTTGCTCAGCCGGACTGAACACTTCGAAGTGTTGACCGTCAGCCACAACTCGCTGCAGAACACACGCAGCAACGCCGCGCACATGCTTGGAAAGCAACTCAGACTCAAACTTTTAGCGGATGACGATTCTGATATCCCTCGTCCCTATAGAAATATCATAGTTTCTATTCATGCCATCGCCACTTTCAAGTCTCTCGATGACTTCCTTCACCCGAGGATCAGCTTGTCGGACCGTCCGAGAGTCCCTCGCAATCGGGACTCGCTACTTTCTCAGATCGCAAACGCCGCACGCCTCCGTGATTACTCGGCTGCTGGAAATGACTTGTTCAGCAGCGATATGCCAAACCAACCACGACCACCTGCGAGCGCCAATACGCCTACCCGTCAGAGCGACACGGGACCTAGTGGAGCCAACGAGTCTCGACTCTCACAGAATTTGTCTCCGGCTGAAGGTCATAACCATCAGTCACGTCCCAGAAGATACGTGCGACGTCACCACGGCCAAGAAGAGGAAAGTGGCAATGACGATGAGCCGCTAGAATGCGCCGACGAAAGGCATTTAAGCGAGGATGACGACATGGATGAGAACGAGGATGCTGACGATGACGAGGAACTCAATGCTATTGTGGACGATCTGGAGGATGATCTTTCGGATGACAATGCCCCAGATCCGACCGCCGTCAATATGGAGGTCGCTTCCACGGGCAAGGTAACGGCTCGGAAAGAAGATGGAACCCGCGTGGCTACTCCGTCTCAGTCTACGCCGGTATCCAAGTCATCGTCGGCTCTGAACTCAATATTAAATTCGACTGGTAGTGGCTCATTGGCGATGGCCGGCCGCCCGTTCTCCTATGCTGCTGCCATGGCATCACCTTCGCAAGATTGGCACATCGAGTTCAGCATCGATGGCAAGCCAATTTCCAACGAAACGACTGTCTACCGTGCTGTTTATCATAATCGTGAACATGTGGACAAGGATGTATGGTCATCTGTACACACTGTGAAGTTCAGGCGCGTCCCTGGGCCACCGCCTCCGGAATCGTCGATATCTGCCTCGGGTTCTCCAAACTCCTCTGAAGGTGAGAGTGGGGACATGCCGTTGTCGTTAAGCAAGGAGTCTGCAACGGCTACTATCCTCCGGCTGCTTAAAGTCCTGCACGTGATGAACGCGACAATTGACGATATTTTGGCGGAGAATAAGGAGTTGTCCGGGATTACTCCAGAACCGCTGTCCCAATTCATCAATACGAAACTGACGGCCAAACTCAACCGTCAGCTGGAGGAGCCACTGATTGTTGCTAGTAATTGCCTTCCTAGCTGGAGTGAGGATCTTGCCCGACTGTTCCCCTTCTTGTTCCCATTTGAAACCCGGCATTTGTTCCTACGCTCGACTGCTTTCGGTTATTCACGCGCAATGATGAGGTGGCAGAGCTCTCAAAATGGTGACGATCGTCGCGATCAACGCCGTGATGATCGTCCATTCCTGGGTCGTCTCCAGAGGCAGAAGGTGCGCATCTCCAGAACACGCATCTTGGAGTCTGCTATGAAGGTTATGGAACTGTACGGTTCCTCACCTAGTATCCTTGAAGTCGAGTATTTTGAAGAAGTTGGCACGGGTCTGGGACCTACACTTGAGTTTTATTCCACGGTCTCCAAAGAGTTCGCAAAGAAGAAGCTCAAGATCTGGCGGGAAAGCAATGAAGATGCTGGCAATGAGTTTGCCTTTGGCAAGCGTGGCTTGTTCCCCGCTCCTATGAGCGATGCACAAGCAGCCCAGGAGTCAGGGAAAAAACAGCTACAACTGTTCAAGGTTCTCGGCAAATTTGTGGCACGGTCGATGCTGGATTCCCGAATCATTGATATCTCCTTCAATCCAACCTTTTTCCGCATCGCAGATAGCTCGTCTTCTGTGACTCCATCACTCGGTACAGTCAAGTCGGTGGATGAAGGTCTCGCAAACTCCCTCCTGTTGTTGCAGCGCTTTGCAAATGCCAAAAAGGCCGCTGATGGCAGGAAGACGCTTTCGCCTGCTCAGAAATGGCAAGCCCTTCGTGATATTGAAATGGATGGTGTCAGGGTAGAGGATTTGGGTCTGGACTTCACTTTACCGGGCTACCCTGCCATCGAACTGACAGAAAATGGCTCGAATGTGCCCGTGACGATTGAGAATGTGGATCTGTATGTCGACCGCGTCGTTGATCTGACTCTGGGCAGCGGCGTTCGACGCCAAGTGGAAGCCTTCCGACAGGGATTCTCGCAAGTGTTTTCCTACTCAGCTCTTCGGGCTTTCACGCCCAACGAACTGGTTATGCTATTTGGGCGTGCTGAGGAGGACTGGTCTATTGAGAGTGAGTGCGATTTACTAATTTTTATGCCAACTGCTTGCTAACATTTCTATACCTCTAGCTCTGATGGACTCAATCAAGGCCGATCACGGTTTCAATATGGATAGTAGGAGCGTACGGAACCTTCTCCAAACGATGAGCGAGTTGAACGTGCAACAACGTCGGGATTTCCTTCAGTTTGTTACTGGAAGTCCGAAACTCCCAATTGGAGGGTTCAAGAGTCTGATGCCCATATTTACGGTTGTATGCCGTCCAAGCGAGCCGCCATACACACCAGACGATTATCTTCCTAGTGTTATGACCTGCGTGAATTACCTCAAACTGCCAGACTACAGCAGCCTCGATGTCCTCCGCGGGCGGTTAGCCGTAGCGATCAAAGAGGGTCAGGGCGCATTCCATTTGTCCTGATTTCCTTCCTTTCGTTGAGTTTGCAGCTACCGCCGCTTTTCTCCGGAACGTTTAATATTCCTCATCTCATACATCTGGTTTCTTCTCTGTTCTTTTTCCTTTCGTTTCTGCTAGGCAAATACGAACAGCATCATCTTGGTACGGCGATTAGCATCATATCCTTAACTGGTGGGAGGGATAGGCTATAATGATACTTCGAGTGGGTTATGATTTTCAGTTTCCATCGGCAAGGGTCTCCCTATTCCGTCATTGTTCTCTTTTTTTTTTTTTTTTTTTTTTTCCTTTTCCGTTTGTTCTCTTCTGTTTCTAGGTTGGTAAGGTACCAAAAAGATCACTTGTGCCTGTCATAGTTTCTAGATGGGGAATCAAAGTACATGACTGGTGTTAATCTTTGTATAGACCTCACCACTATTGAAGAAACCGCAATGTCGGTGACTCGAGAGCAAAGAGACGGAGAGTCCCTTTGCTTGCCTTTATTTGCGTATGCGTATTCACTCAGAATATCCCATGTCAACAGGCTACTGTCCTTCTCGTCCCCTTTTCTTCTCTCTCGATCATTTAGCACAGTCGATTGGGTCACCTAATGCAACGAACCCAGTGTCGGAACAACTTAATAACTAGGAAACATGGATCATCTCTCGGCCGCCGCTATCCATCAATTCCCGCGTCAGAACGCAGACGTTTCTTCTGGGATGTCCTGGTTGCGGGCTGAGGGCTTGTGTACGATGCAAGATTCATCGTCTGTGAATTTAATAACTGGGGATGATGGTGATGGTGATAATGGCCGTGTTATGATCGAAGAGTTGTATTTTTTCCCCGTCTCGTTGAAGTGTACTTGCTGGATTGGAGGATGTAGATGTTTACGCCATTGCAGTCACGTTGCCTCAACAGGCTTTTATGAAGGAACGCTAGAAACTATCTACAGGAACAAAAAATCATTAATATATCGCTTTCTACTATGCCAAAGAGATCAATAAATCAAAAATTTAACGGATCCACCTGTCCCAAGAACGTCTGGTTGCCTTCTCCCCTCAGCAAGGCTTCGATATCTACCCTTCCAGCAGTCAGGTATCGCTCACTGACGCCAATATTCACCCTCTGCGAAAGTAGTCTTTTCAGTTCTGCTCGCATGCCTGCCATTTCTGCCTTGGTGACACTCCCAGCCTCCTTCTCACGCTGGTGTCGTCCACCACCGCGCCCACGACCCTTGTTCTTTGCAGATTCAAATTCCTCGCTGTCATAGTCGACACCAAGATCCTCCGCAGCGGCCCGTAGCCAGTTGTCCTCTGCAGATATCTTTTCTTTGGCAATGGTAGAATCAGTGATGCGTTTAGCAAGTTCCACACGTGGTCGTACGCGCGCGACAACCCTACGATCCAGCTCAAGTGATTCTAGTGGAAGTCGTTTTGTATTTGGGCCTTGGCTGGCGTGGACTTTGGCGGTTAGGCGGGCGACACCGACAACTTCTTCCGGGGAACAGATAATGACGCTTTTCCCTGCTGCACCAGCACGAGCGGTACGGCCGGATCGGTGGACATAGGTGTCTGCCGTGCGAGGGGAGTGGTAGTGGATGACGAAATCGATACCCTTGATATCTAGACCGCGGGCTGCGACATCGGTTGCTACCAGGATGGAACTGGGGTTGGATGTGGGAGATGAGAAACGCTCCACGGAACGCAGTCGAGCCTTCTGTGCCATGGAAGAATGGAGTGCAAGGGCCGGGAGCTGCAGGTTTTGGAGGAATTGGGAGAGTCGTCTGACGGCGGCGATAGAATTGGTGAAGACTATAGTCCGGTGCTTGGGGTGATAGAGGAGGAGAGTATACAGGTATAGATCCTGTTATGTTCATATTATTAGATGTGCACAGCAGGGAATATGGAATTAATGATGATCTTACCTTTTCCATTGTGGCGCATTCGACAATCCCTTCCTTGAGACCTTCGGCCATCTGAGAAACAGGATTTACATCAATGAACTTGGGCTTCTCCTCTCTGAAATTCAACTTCCGGAGAAGGTATTCCATGGACTCCTTCTTATCCATGAGGTCGCCCCCAGTCCAGCGGCTTTTGCCAGCTAGTTTCTGCTGTAGGCCACGATGGAAAGTGGCTGAGAAGACTAGGGTTTGTCTCTGTCCTTCAGCAACAGAATCTTTCGCCCGAGTGGATTCATCGTCGTCCTCTTTCTCTTCATCTTTCTCGTCGTTCTCCTGCTCTTCGTCCGGAAAGTCTCCATCCACTGTGCGATCAAGAGAGTTTAATATCTCCTCCACCTCTTTGAAGTGGCCCTCACTAAGAAGTCTGTCTGCCTCATCAACAACTAGGAATCTAATTTTCTGCATCTTCCTAATCATTCCATGGCCCGAGCTGAGGACTTCCCACACCCTGCCGGGCGTCCCAATGACAATATCTGCTCCAGCCAGTAGCCTCTGCTGCTTCTGTATCGAAAGCCCACCAGTTAGGAGTGCGACTTTCGCATGGACGCCAGGGGCATGTGTTGTCAGGTCTCCGATATGTTTTGCCAGCTGATGCGCCAGTTCTCTGGTAGGAGAAAGGATAAGCGCGAGGGGGAAAGACCCAGCTTTACTTGGCCTCTTGGAACGTTCTCGCTTCTGTTCCAAATAGTGCTCCAGGATAGGTATAGCAAATGCCAGAGTTTTTCCTGAACCCGTAGATGCCTTCCCCACAACATCGTGCCCCTCAAGGATGCTCGGGATGCAAGCTTTCTGAACGGGCGTGGGTATAGAGAACTTGAGCTTCGATATACTCGTCAGAAGCTCAGGGGATAGACCAAGAGAATCCCAGGCTGAAACATCCACGCCATCATCCTCCTCTTGCTCTCCGAGGGCTGCGAACGACAGTCCAGGTTCGATGCTGCGATCATCTTGAACTTTTGATTCCTTAGCCTTGCGTTCCTTCTTCTCTTTTTGTTTCTCTCTCCCCTTCTTATCGGCCTGCTTGTTTCCATTCTGCTCTTTGCTGCTGCTGGGTTCTTTTGCTTTGTCATCTGCTGGGGCGCCACTTGGTTTTTCCTCCGTCTCGTCGTCACTGAAACCGGACCATTCATCATCACAGGTAACCTCTTCATCCGCAGAAGTTGCTGTCGTCTTCTTCATAATAGATTTCTTTGGTTTTCCTGCGGCCGCCTAGATCCATCTCATCAGCTGGTTTACTCCAAAATAAGCCGAACGAGAATCCAACGCACCTTAAAGCGAATCTCCCCGTTTCCTTGGGGTCGCACGATATCAACCCCTTCGATTTCCTCCAGGCCGAAGAATCCTCCAGCATCCTCCAATCGATCAGGAAGAGCGACTCCTTTCCAGTTCAGATCGTCAACTCCAACGAGGTACTCATCGGCTGCATCTTGGGGTTTTGCCACCTTCTTTCTCTTGTTGGACTGGATACCCAGTCCTTTTGAATCACGTCCTCGTTTCTGGCCCATACTTTGCGGCAGAATGCAGGCAGGATAACAGTGCTTAGTAGTAGGCAGACTGTTGTTTTTGACTTGCCGACAGAAAGAATGCAGAAATGCGGCAGAAAAAAAAAGACAAGAAATTCCCGCCTTCCGCAGATCTTATCGCACTCCCCCACGTCCACGAAGAAATGTCAACCCTCTTTCTCAATTCCTTTATTACACAACGTTCAATTTATACTATTATACTACCAGAGTGAAGCAAAGAATTCAGACCGGAAATGGGAAAATCGTCCAAAGACAAGCGCGACGCCTACTACCGCCTAGCCAAGGAACAGAATTGGCGCGCCCGTTCGGCCTTCAAACTGATCCAGATCGACGAGCAATTCGATCTCTTCGACCATGAGAATCCGGAGAACGTGACACGGGTCGTCGATCTATGTGCTGCCCCAGGCAGCTGGAGTCAAGTGCTGAGCCGGGTGTTGATCAAGGGAGAGAGTTTCGGTAGACGGGCATGGGTTCAGAAGAGGAGGAGAGAGAAGCTTGAATTATTGAAAAGCACAAATGATGACATTTCAAGTGACATTTTGGATAAAGAGGAAAAGAACCTGGAACAGGACTTGAAGCCCCGGAAGAATGTGAAGATCGTGTCCATCGATCTTCAACCCATGGCGCCTCTAGAGGGCATCACTACTCTCAAAGCAGACATTACACATCCGTCTACAATTCCTCTCCTACTCAGAGCCTTGGACCCGGAAGCATACAAGGACTCGCCGTCCACTTCTACCCCGGCAGCAATCAGACAACCGCACCCGGTCGACCTTGTCATTTCCGATGGCGCTCCCGACGTCACAGGCCTACACGACCTGGACATCTACATTCAATCCCAACTACTCTACTCTGCGCTGAATCTTGCCCTAGGCGTCCTCCGACCCGGAGGGAAATTTGTCGCCAAAATATTCCGTGGTCGAGACGTCGATATCATCTATGCGCAACTCCGCACCGTATTCGAGAAAGTGAGCGTTGCGAAACCCCGAAGCAGTCGCGCAAGTAGTCTTGAGTCCTTCGTTGTCTGCGAAGGATTCATCCCCCCTACAAGTCAGACAGGAGTAGATGCCCTGAAGAACCCCATCTTTGGCGGCGCCGCGGTTCCTAGACCGATCCCAGGAGACAGAAACGTGGCAGTCGAGGTTCCAGATGAAGATAATGAACAGTCCCAAACAATCACGGATATTCCGAGTTTGACTGTGAATCCTACCAATACCGCAGAATCAACCGATGCGCACATCAAGGAAGTTCGCCTTCTTCACCCAGACTCTTTATCTTCGTCGTCACCCGCCACAAAGGAGACTGTTACTGTTTCTCCGGCTGGTTTCTCGAATAGGCGATTTGCTCACGAGAACCGTTGGATCCCACCGTTCATTGCGTGCGGAGATCTGTCGGCTTGGGATTCGGATGCTTCTTACTCTCTGCCTCCTGATCACGTCAGTCTTGATCCCGTGCAGCCTCCCACGGCACCGCCATATCGGCGTGCGTTGGAAATGAGGAAGGAGAAAGGCGGCGCCTATGGAAAGACTAAATTAGGCACTATTGGGAGGGCCTGATATTGTTGTTCTTGTATATCACTCTTTTTTTTTTTTTTTTTTGAAATTGAGTGTCGGTACATGTCTTTTTAGTCTATGTGAAATGTGTAAAGATGTGTAAAGCTGCCATATCCATTGATCTGTATGAAAGAAGATTTGAGTTCTTAGAACTAAATAATAGTGCTTTATTCAGCATTATTATATATTTCAAGCATAATGCAAACAATGAAAACAAGGGCTAATATGAATAATGGCTATTCTGATCATCACCATGCTGATAAGCCAGGCGAGGAAACCCCAGGAAAGTTTAACCTAAACTGCACCTCATGTTATCCAGGCGACGAATGCAATGGAACGTAAAAAGTTCAGCATCTACCTAGGTATTTCGATATCTCCAATTGGATGCACAGATGCAGAAGTGAATGGGGATTTCCGCCTCTTCCTCCTGGTAAGGCGTATCGCCAGAAATCCCACTTATGATGGTTATCCTCAGGCCGTAAAGCCCAGGTGGTTATCTGGCACAAGTGCATGCACCGTGACACAGAGGTTGAGCAGCTTATGGTGACACCCAGAAATGGAAAGTCTCCGTGGTTATAGAATAAAAAGTCTATATAGATATATAGATATATATACACATTTTCACAACAGATCGTGGACTAGTAAACTTCCAGGACGTATCTTTCCTCATCCTTCAGCTTCTCAATTTCCCTTCTAGTGTCAACCTTCTTCCCGAGGCGCTTCCCTTCCGTCGCAATCGCCTCCTCCAACACGGCCGTCACATCCGGCACGGGCCATGTGGGACCACAGAGGTAGAATGCACCCTCTTCGCGGATGTACGCCTGCATAATCTCGGGCAGAGTCTGACGCATACGGTCCTGAATATAGATCTTCTGAGGCTGGTCTCGGGAGAACGCACGGCCCAGGAGGGTGATAACGCCCGCCTCCTGATAAGCCTCCCATTCTTCACCGTAGCAGTACTCCTCGCGTTGGTGACGAGAGCCCATGTACAGCAGGACAGACCCTATTTCCTTGCCTTGGGCTTTCTCCAGAGCTCGGTGCTGCACAAAGGCGCGGAAGGGAGCAAGACCTGTGCCAAGTCCGGCCATGATGATGGGCTGCGTAGACTTCGGTGGGAGCTTCATCACACTTGATTTGACGCTGACTGTGATGGGAGTGCCAGGGCGGAGACTGCTGAGATAGCGAGTGGCAAGGCCGAAGCGGTCGCGGCCACGAGGATCGGTCCAATTCACGGCGACAATCATCAGTGCCACTGTGGTAGGATTGACCTTCTGATAGGAGGCAATCGAGTATTCGCGGCGTTTCAGGGGGCTCACGATACGGATGATGTCGTCGAAGTCAGGATGCGCGGACGGGAACTCGAGGAGGATGTCAGCGTAAGTCACGGTGTCGACCTCCGCGCGACGCTTGAATTCTGCGGCTCCCTCGGGGCTAGCTAAGGCGAGCAGGACCTTCTTCTCCTTTTCGTCGGTAGCGAATTCAGCAAGCGCCTCGTAGAAGCGCTTGGGCGGGCGACCAAAGATGTCAATGTTCTGTACCAGTGCCTGGTAAACAGTGCGGTTCTCCAGTACAGCAGGATCCTCACGACTCGGAATCTCAACAATAGCATCGGGGTTAAGGCCATAGAATTCGATAAACGCCACGACATCCTCATGGTTATTTTCAGCGTGAATACCAAGCGCTTCACCGATCTCATAGGTAAGTCCCGAGTCACCCAGGTCGAATTCAATATGGAAGATGTTCCTATCATAAGTGGCAGGGGTGAGTCTCCTGTTCTCCTTAACATGAACAGCAAACGTCTTGGTTGCCAAATCAGGTCGAAGAGCGGTCCTTGTACCGTAGGCCTCCTTAAAGGCCAGGCCCTTAGCGGCAACTTGCCAGTTCTTGAGAAGAGAAGGAGGCTCAGCTTCCTTCTTGTCAAACGGAACAAAGCTGGTGGGAGAAATATCCTTGGAAAGATGGGAAGCCCCAGTCTCGTCCTCGGGAGTCTTCCATGCCTCTGGGATCTCGACACGGCGAAGTATGTTCTGGAGATCCTTAATGACGAGGTCCAGAGCTTCATCTTTTCCATTGACAGAAGAAAGCTTCTTCGACACCAGACCCTCCTGAGAAGGCAAGGCTACACGCAGAAAAGCGGCTTGCAGTACAAGAGGTTCCAGAGAAGCATCATTGACAGCTGACGGGTCCACGATATAAAATGCAAGGCCACGCTGCGCAATTTCCTTCCTGAAAACTGCGGGGAGCTTCTTTTCAAGTTCATCGTCCTTAATTCCAGGAGCATTCACAATCACACTGCCGCCGTCCTTCACAGAGGCAAGAACATCAATTTCACCCAGAAGGTTAATATCTCCAATATATGCGACATCGGCAGTTATAATGGAATAAGGAATATCCAAGATTTTGGAGCTCTTGCGGATGTCAACACGGACCACTCCACCCTGGACAAGGTTGTCATAAGTCTTGCTAATGGAAACATTGCTCGCTGAATCACCCGCCAAGCCCTGAGCGAGGACAGAGGTGGCTTCATCAGAAGCAGAATTGTCAACATCCCAGAAGACGTACTGCTGCACCGTTTCAGGATCAATGAGCTGCAGGGGAACAGACTTGCTGTTTGCATTGCCGACAGGCAGGAGCGGCTTTTCAAAAATGCGCTGAAACACTGCAGCCATGTTGACTGGAGACCAGGACTGCGAGCGGGAATATTTTATTTCCACGGTAGTCGGGGTTTCAGCACGGTTCGAAGCGAAAGTCAGGGTAGCAAGGATATCCTCATAAAGTGCAGAATGGATTCCTTCCTCTTGCACAGCCTGATCGTCGGCAACCTGACCAAGAATACCAATGGTCTTTGTTGAGTGTGGAAGAATGCGCAAGAACTCTTCCTCCACAAATGGACGGTAAACGCGAACGTTCACGACACCGATGCGAACACCATCCTTGGCTAAGGAGCGTGCAATCTGCGCAGCAAGAGATGCTTCGACTGTTCCAAAAACAACGAGGACTGAGGTGGGTTCTGCATGGCCGTGGTATTCAAAGAAGCCGTATTCTGTGCCCAATTCGCCGTTCAGGGACTGGAGGATCTCCAGCGCCTTGCCCTGCACATCAAGGTGGCGGCTACGGGAATCGTCAAGCGTTTTGCGAACAGACTCATAAGCATGTGCGAGACTGTTCTTGTTGAGGACATCGATGACTCGAGTGGCTTCCCTCCCAACGCGAACGCCGTCGAAGGTATGGACCGATGGAAGAACAGATGACAGTAGAGTGGCGAATAAAGCCATGTGCTGTGCTTCATGCACGGAAGCACTGGAGATCAACCCAAGTCCAAGCTCCTCCGAGAGGGAGAGAGCAGAGGCATAGTCGGTAACCAAGCCGCGGTCAGCCACATAGTCCACAGCCGCCACGTGTGCTACGACCGGACTGGCAACTGAGTACAGAAGAGACAATTGTTCCAGAGCTGGCCGCATATACGGGAGTGTGGCAGACGAGGCGACAATGCTTTGGGGAACATGGCGCTTCTTCAGATTGAAATCCGGAGAGAATAGGTAGCCCAGGGCAATGTTACCAGCACCCTGACGAGTCTCCATGGTCTTCACGACAGGAGCCTCACCGCTGACATTAAATTCCCGGCCAGCGGTCCATTCTCGGAAAGCGGAATCCAAATCGAAGGAATCCGGAGAATAGGAGAAGATCTTGTCGCTCAGGACATAGGCGACTTGCTGAATCAGGGTCTGGGCAGTGACATAAGTTGGGCCGTCCAGAGCGGACAGGGATGGATTGGAAGCGCCCATTTTGGGAGAGGACCCTTCTGATACCAGCACGAAGCAGTCTGATGCGTTCAGCGAGTAGACGGGCAACAGAGAGGCAGGATGAGGGGGAAAAGAGGAAGAAATGGAACTGCTGTCGGGAGAAAAATGGTGTATAGAAGAGATCCCTGCCTAATATGGCTAGCGCGAATCACGTCATTTTCATATTTTCTTATCGATAAGACATTTAAGGCGGTGGTAGGCGGCACAACTGAAATTAATTAGTAAGCATTACGTGTTATGTATATTGCCCCAGGCACCGCTTCTGTATGCATCGTGAAAGGAGTCTCGCCTCATTGACCATCTCCTTTGACCGTTAACTATCACTGCTACTCCTCCTTCCCCCACTATCTACTGAAATTCGTCAATACATCCCGATCCCAAGCTATCATCATGGCTTCCATGGCCTTGATTGGATGCACGGGTATGGTGGTGAGTAGAAGAGCATCCCCTTCGACAAGATCCCGTAATGCTAAAGCAAGAGTTCTATTCTGACCATATATCCAGGGAGTCCATATCCTAAATACCGCTCTTGCAAGCTCTTCCATATCCCGTATTGATACCATCTCTCGTCGTACCCCTGATGCCGCCAGCTCCGCCCCCCAGGCGAAGCTCACTACATTCGTCTCGGAAGATACCTCTCAATGGCCCAAGCAGATCTCCTCCCTCACCCCACCCCCGACTATATTTTTCTCCTCCCTCGGAACAACTCGTGCTGCTGCCGGTGGTTTCGAGAACCAGTATAAGATAGATCATGATCTGAACGTTGAACTGGCCCGTGCCGCGCGCGACGCAGGGTCCAAGGTGTACGTTTTAATCTCATCCAGTGGCGCAAGCGCCACGTCTTCTATCCCGTATAGCCGCATGAAGGGGGAGGTTGAAGAGGAGGTCAAGGCACTTGGGTTTGAGAGGACTGTTATCCTTCGTCCTGGATTGATTGCGGGACAAAGACAGGAGAGCAGGCCTTTTGAAGCCGGGGCCCGCTACTTTGCTGGTTTTCTTGGAAAAGTGCATCCTAGTCTCAAGAACGCCTGGGCCCAGGATGCAGATGTCATTGGGAGAGCTGCTGTAAATGCAGGTCTTAAATCGCTGAATGGCGATGTTCCAGCTGGTAGTGAGAAGGTCTGGGTTTTAAACGGTAGTGACATTCTTCAGTTGGGACAGAAGGAGTCTTCTTAAGTATCTGTGTTTACGGTGGATGCTTTGTTTAAATTTATATATACCCAGGTTGTACTCCCATTCTATACGCGAGGTGATCTTATATACTCATACTCCGAGCTCTCTCTTCCATCGTTTTCAAGATGAAATGATCCACTGTTCTATTCACATAGACATGTGTTACCTATCTGAGAACAATATACAACCCAACCCAGAACGCCGAAAAACCACTGAAGTCTCCAATACCCATGGGATAGTCTTCGTTTTCGCACACGATTATCCCATTTCATTCTGACTTGACACCCAACTTCCGGAGAACCACAATCTAAAGGATGTTACAGTCTACTTCGGACCCGTCTTAATGACGCCTTTCTTCTTCGACAGCCCCTTCCCACTCGGCCCAGCCTTGGGAATACCGCGCGCCGATCCATTCGTCGGATCCCAAGTTCGACTAACCTCCTTATTCGCTCCACTAACATCTAGCGGATTGCCAAGTTTGCTGTCCCTCCGGCTTGCCTCTGCAGATTGCTGAAGCTCGCTGTCGGGCGTCGTCCTGGAAGGATCATACGAGTTTTTGTCGGCGCCAACTTCAGAATCCGTGCCTGTTTTGACAGCTTCAGATCGCTCGGGATTAAGGACATTTCGATCCAATTCTCCTTCCTTTTGGCTTCTGGTTGTTTTCAGGGGTGGTGCGAAGTGGAAGGTTCGCAGCGGCGGCCTCAGTACAGCATATTGCCTGGGGATTTGCAGAAGTCGTGTCGGTTTGGCTGTCCGGGCAGCTTGGTAAATTGAAGTGATGATGCTTGTCCACATTTTTCAACTGTGTCAAATGAGTGTTATTTGCCGCTGTGTTAGGATTAGTTTGCAGTTTGGCTGCTTTGTGATGTTTCGGTGGATGACAAGTGACGTACCTAGACTGGTTCTCGAAAGGAACTATTGGGAGACTTCACTATGAAAGGAATCCCCAATAGATCAAGCTTGTAATTTCTCCCAAGACCGGTTCCTTTGTCTGCTATTTCCAGGCAACTGGGTATTTACGAGAAATGCCTGGAAGAGGTCGAGTAGAATGCTCCAAGGTGTATATCTTCACTATGACGTCGGTTGATAGGTTAAACCTGCACGTGATAGCAATAGCCCTAAAAGAAATAATGGCGACGAACCATGAAACGTCACATTTTACAGGGAGCAACTGACATCCAACAGGCTCTATTAAGAGCTATAATCTGGGTATCCTGGGTCATACGCGAGTGCAGTAATCTTGAAATTTACATGCTTCAGGAGAGTAATCCTTGCAAGATACTACTCCGTACACAGAGGCAACCTGAGAAAGCCATAGAATCACGGGCCAACGGAGAAATTAAGAATCGAGACAGAACAGCCAAAAGCCTTGCATACCAAGATGCAGAATTTGGTTATATCGAAAGCCACAAAAGTCTCCGTTATTCAGACTCTGAACACTCGACCGAAAAGAAGAAATTCCTGATTCGATCACCCGGACCAACAGCTAGTCTCTTTAAGGCAACGAGGGATGAGGGATGAGGCAACTGGAGGGTTAGCCCAAACTGTTCTATCCAGCACCTGAAGGTTATGGGGATCTTCCTTCTCTATTTTTGTTTGTTAAGCCACGTTAATGCCTGATTATTGAAAAGTCTGCCTGCAAAATACAGGCGAGGCTTCGTAATACCGACGGCGTGCACTTCACTGCTCTCGTTGCTTCGTAAGTGTAGTCGATATGCATTGGCACCAACTATGTCGACCCATTATTGCGTTCGAAAAGCCCTGAAATGACATTTATAAAATGTATACATCCTGCTTGGTGGAGCAGATATTGCCACAAGGTCGAGTATATTCAAATCATACGAATAACAGTGGCGCAATGAAATCAACAAGGCTATGCTCCTCGTAGAGTCAAGACAGTAAAGGGCACAGAATGCATGCATGCAGAGACCGGAAGCTGCGAGGGCCCGCACAACGCGACTGTTAGTGGACTCATTTATGCGAACACTGAAGTCTAAACGCGTTCGGGAGGAATTATAATTACCATGGTTGCCAGCTAGCCGCATATAAACGGCCCACGGTCACATTGGCGTTACTGCATAGAGCCCTTGAAGTACTTTTATTATTGTGCAATAATATCCAATCAATCTCGTCAGGCTAGGCAATTGCAGCAAATCCTGCATCTTGAAATGCCCAAAGGCGTTCTTTCGCAGTTGAAATTGATATCAAGGAAGTCAACCTTGCGACATGCGCGGAAAATCCCGTTCACTGTGAAATCACGAGACCTGCGAGAGACCCGGAGGACTGGGGCAAGGTCGTTATTGGAAAGGCATTGAAGCATAAATGTTAGCAGTCCCAATATCCATAAACAATGACTGGCAACCATGAAACAATTTGTGAGCGATCGGATGTAAATTGCCAACCCCCGAGAGCCCCATTCACTGCCTACCCAATTTCTCATGAAGGATTGCCAATAACGGAGAGGTCAGAGACAAATTGGAAGAGTGCAAGGAGTTACGGGGGTGGCAAATCGAGCCAGCAGCTTGGACATCCATTCCCTGCCTTACGCAGGCTGAGTGAATTTAATGCTGTTACCTTTTACCACACCATATGCTCACGCCGCACGAGAGAACGCTGAGTTGGCAGTCGGAATCAAGGCTGATTCTGTTGTTCGTCTTCTGCGCGCAGGAAGCCGAATCGGAAAGCCCGAGGATCCTGCATCATACCAAAAAATGCCAACAGATTTTAACAGCTAGGTCTAGAAGAAAGTCACCAAATCTATCAAGGAGGGCTAAGCCAAGCGGGGGCTAGATTGATACCCATTCATTCGTCAATTCTCGAGCCGAACACCTGAACTTTGTATGCTCATTATCCCGCAAGTTCCGCAGGTTCGATGGCTTTCGCCTGAAAACCTTCTGGTCAACTCTTGGAACTCAAAGGAACAGACTGCACCAAATGAATGTGGCCACGTCAGATAGAATCTCAGAACTAGAGACGTGTTTGACTATAATGAAATGATCGATATACCCTGTCACAACGGGTGCCTGTACATGCCGGTACAGAAAGCATGGGTTATCAACTTGCCCGAGCCGGACCGTTCGTGCAGGTGCAGGTAGTATAGGTCATCTAAATAACCACTGCTTGGACGGATTTAAGTTTAGCACATCACCGTAGTGATATGTAGGAAATTCCATTGGCAGTAAGTACCTGGTTGACGTACACATTACCACCTAGCAGCATGAATAGTTGGCTCCCATTTTCCTCGCAAGGAAAATGAAAATGAAACGGACTCGGATCATAGAAATTGCGGGGGAGTAGGAGCCCAAGGAAGGAGTGAGAAGGTAGGGTTGTAAGTCGTCAACAGGGTGTGCCTGCCACAGATTTCGTAAGGAGCTCGACACAAAAAGGAAAAGGCAAAAATGTAAAATGTAACCGAGACCTTTTTTAATTTTTTATTTCATTTTATTTCTTTTTTTTTTTTTTTTTTGCCAAAGGCTGAGTTTTCAAGGCTATTATCTGGCAGTAACTGTCAAGATCAGCACGATCAATCAAAAAACCATTGGATGAAAATGAATGGCAACAATAAAAAAAGGTCTGAGATACCAAAGTGGCGCTGTCACAGCATGAGAAATGCAGCATATCACATACAAGGTATACAGAACGCAGCTTCGCTTTCCCATTTCTTCCACCGCCATAAGACAAGGCTATCCTGGGAATGAAGAAACCCGTCCGAGAAGAGACGTCACAAGTTGTTTCATTTGTCACAGATTGGGTGGCATTCGGCAATGCACAGGAAATAATCCGGCGACCCGGCATGCAAGAGAAGATGGGACCGGGTCAGGATGACCAAATTCGAACAGAACGAAGATACGAGGCGAAGTGGAGAAGAGAAGTGGTAAACGAACTGCAGTAGATCGGTCTCAGAAGGCAATGGGATTTTGCTCCTAGTGAGGTATTTTTGGGATTTGATCACGGATCGGGAGATCAGATCCTGTCACTGCAACCAGATGGCTGCATCCATGAGGCAACGATAAGTACGGAGGCCTGATTATGGACTCCGTGAAAATCATGTAGTAACTCCACAGTTGGCAAAACCAATACCAGCCAACCGGATAGAGCCAACTAAGAATGCAAACATCAGAGTGTCATAGAAAATAAGTCGTCACGCATCGAGGGGTCATTGATCGACAACAGTCAAGTGCAGAGCTGAGTAGAGGGTGAACAGATGAGGTGAAAGGCCCATGAAACATAAATAGGCCCCCAATTCCTCAGAATCGCTGTGCTTCGACCAGTTCTAGTTTCAAGCTTATATTATCAGCACTTAACACAAATCAATTGTTCACGGATTGTTTCGCAACCGTTCAGGTTATCCTTAGTCGTCAATTATCTTAAATCAATCTCGTCAAAGCTCAGCCTATCAAACTGTTCTTGAGCGGTAGAACAACAAAGTCCAGCCAATAAAATATAAGGAAGAAGCTGAAACGACTCCTTACCGAGATCAAGTCAGTTTAACCAAAACCCCGAACAGGGCATCCCTAACATGTTTGGCAGATATGTGCTTCTACAACCAGAAACGATTTTCCTGCGGAGACTGGAGCTGGACCAGCTTCGCCCACCGGTGCAACTACGAGTACCGTACTGGTGAGACATGCGGCATGAGGCTCGTTAACATAACCGAATATGAACCTACCAAATGTCGACTCTGTGAAAAGATCGATACCAAGTACCGTCGACGCAGTGCGGAGATTGAACGTTTGAACCGGTGGAGACGTGAAGGGGGTACTCTAGTGGCTTCGATGGACCGATCACAGAGGCTCATAAAGGAGCTCGAAATAGAAATCAACCGGCTTCAAAAAGAGCGCGAAGACCGAAGAAGAGACTTGTGCTAAAGTTGCCAGGTCACATTCGAGTCATTTTGTTTTCATAATCGGCTAAATGTTTTTTCTATAGTGTTATGTCTTTTTTTGGTCATTCATTGATTCTTTTTTCTTTTTTGCTTCACAGCCACGCAGGTTGCTGCAGTTTAGAGATATGTCATCCAGGTCGCTCGAGTCTTCGCTTGTATCATCCCGAGACGCTGGTTTGTTCATCAATTTTGGACAAGCCAATTGGTTCTGGGGGGGAAGCCAGACTGAAAAGGACGTATCATTTGTTGCTGAAGATAATCGAACATCCAATGAATATTTGCTGTGCTGAAGCAATCTCTAATACGCATCTGGGATTTCTGGAGTTCCACTCTATAAGCGCCTGTATACCTATGGAGCGGCTCGATGAGACAACTACAGTCACAAGGGGAAGACACTCACAGTTTCCATGTTCTGAGACATGTGAATACGGAACAAATACCCATTTCCTGTCAATTCCATGAAGCATAAAGAAGCATATGCTTCTCAGAAATCAGAGTGACTATGTTCTGTTAGATTCGCCTTGGGAACGATGCGGGGGGGTAGTTGAAGTGAGGTTCGGAGTACGGCGCAGCTCGTGCCTGGTCACGTGTATACCATATACACGCTATGCGGCAAAAGTAGTGGGTATCAGAACAACCTCACGCGTTCTTGATCCAGGTACTAACAAGGAAATCGGAATATTGAATGTAGACTTTTCCCGAATGCCATATTTTTCGTCGGTCAAGTCTATGGTAATTATCTTGGGCATGTGCACTGTCCTATTGAGTCTTTAACGCTCCACGATCTGCTCCGCTGACTGTGATATCATAGTGCTGCTGAATGGGGATCGGGCGTTATGAACGCTTCACATTCCCTTCTGTCCTGAAAATGGCATATCTCCATGGGCTCTGTTTCTTCATATATGTATTAACTGATGGCAAATGCATCTTACTACTCAGCTTGAGTTCCCTACTTGCCAATCGCCACGTCACCAGCGGGCGGTCTAGCTTATCCTTCAGATGCAGCTTTATGTAGACCTCATGTTCACGGCAAATGGTTGCGGGGCTAAGTCCCAATGGCATCTTTTTTCGTACACTCTCTAGTCCGTGGATTATGCGTCTCTAAGATTGACATTTGACATGAAAAAAACGTGAGTTTCAATTGGCAGGTAACCGGCAACCCAGATCGAATGGGGTGCATTGTTTCCAATATCTGAAGGTCACGCTCTCGTTTATTTGATCTCCCCAGCCTCCGGCTCATCATCTACCCTAGCCAGCCCTTGTTCCCTAAGAAGCGCATCGATCTCTTCTGCATTCCACAAGTGGTGGTAAATCTTCCCATCCTTGGTCTTTCCTACTGTTGCAAACTCGACTACACGGCAAGTTCCAGTTAGTATCTCCGGATAAAACTCAGATGAGTATTGGGTGAGGGTACAAACTTTTTTCACTGCTCAGCTTGGTCGAATCCATGGTCTTGCTCAGAACCTTAACGGCCATAGCACATGCTTCCTTCAGAGTGCAGTCCTCCTTGTAATCCTGCTTGAGCAAACTCTGTGCGCTTGCATTGTTTGCTCCTACACTGGTTGCCTTCCAGCCACCGTAATTTCCGCTCGGGTTGCTTTGATAAAGCTGAAACTGCTGGAGCGGATCATAGCCTGCGTAAATGAAAGAAACACCAAACGGACGAAGACCACCATGTTGGGTATATCCTTGCTTCAGATCACAGAGCCGACGGACGAGTTGCACACATGGAATGTCTTCGTTGTATGTGAGGAGATAACGCTGTGCAGCTTGACGGGCGTAGTTAATGAGGATGTTGGCATCTGCGGTCATACCGGCAACGGCACAGATCATATTACTGAAAATGGAAATCAGCTCATGGACAGGGCACACTATGCAGCCTCGGATATGATTCTTATTATAACACATACTCGTTCAAGATGTAAAGCTTCTCCGCTGACGTATCCTGCTCCAGCAGTTTGCTTGTCACCTTCTTCTCGGCAGCAAGGACGATTCCATCTTTGGCCAGTATTCCTAAAGCCGTACCGGCATGGGAGATAGCTTCAAGTGCGTATTCAACCTGATAGAGTCGTCCTTCGGGTGAAAAGATGGTGGTCTAGTAAGGAGGAACAAAGAGTTAGCTGGAGCTGCCCAAACGGACTGACCACGAATGGATCATACCCTTGAATCATATCTCCGCGACATCCTGTATTGGAGAAAGCAGCAAGCAAAATCAAAGATTAGGAAGGAAAGGTATAGAGGAGAAGTCTTGGTGATGGAGGAGGGGGAGCTTGTGTAAGCTAGAAGATGAGAATGGGAGAGCTCCAGGATGACCAGGCAACTTGCTCTGGCGCGTCCACTCCGGGCTGACCATCCGCCAAGCTCGGGCCACCTCAAATTTCCCCATAACGAAGCTCTCATCAGCAGGACTAGATTTCTCTGGTTGCATCTTGCTTGTTTTCATGCCATATCTTTGTTTTGATCTCATTAATACCCGGCATATCATTTTACTCGACGGCATTTCCCTCTTTTTGCGGCCACAAAATGCTCAAATCGACGTATACGCCGCCTCCTCCATTACCGCCAGGATGGACTGAACACAAAGCTCCCTCAGGTCTGTTGTCTCTTTGGCCGCCTATAAATCTAGCTAACATAGTTCGCAGGCCATCTGTATTACTACAATTCACAAACCAAACAGTCAACCTATACACGACCACAAGCGCCTACTCCTCCCCCTCAACCAGTCACAGATGCTGTTCAAACTAACTCATACTATTCACCCGAAACACTACCACCTTTTTCTTCAGCGCCATATGGTCCTACGGGGTTTGGATCTGTGAATAAATTTCCCGGGAGTAGTAGAGGAGGATTTCGCGGGGGAAAGGGCTACCAAGACCGCAGACGCCGGGAACCTGAAGATCGACCGAAAGCAAAACACCCGATACCTGGCTGTGGGCCGTGGATCCTCGTGAAAACCAAGCTCGGAAGAAGATTCGTTCATAACCCGGACACAAATGAAAGCTTTTGGAAGTTTCCTCAGGAGGTACTGAAGGGTGTTGTGGAATATGACCGCTTGGAAAGAGAAAAACGCGAGAGAAAGGAGCGCGGCGAGGAGAGTGTAGAGCCGGAGACACCTGAGGTGAAAGGAAAAGAAATTACGACGTCTGAACATCCACAGTCCGAGGATGCAGGTACTGGTGCTGCTACAGGAGAATTGAGTGACGAGTATGAAGAAGTTGAAGTCACAGACGACGAAGAAGACGAGGACCAACCATTGAAACGGCCAAGAACGGAAAGTGAAGGCGATCAGCCTATTGAATTTACGGAAGAAGATATTGAGTATCAACTTGCTGCAATGGGTGAAGACTATGGTCTCGATCCCGGGGAATATGGTGATCCAGGCGAAGAGGGCTGGGAAGAGGGTGCGGAAGGCCTACCTTTGACGGAAGAAGATGCGACTGCTCTTTTCCGTGATTTACTTGACGACTTTCACATCAATCCATATGCCATGTGGGAAAAGATAATCGAGGAAGGCCGCATAATAGAAGACACTAGGTACACCGTGCTACCAACCATGAAAACAAGACGGGAAGTGTGGTCTAACTGGAGTCGCGACCGGATCCAAGAACTTAAGGAACGCAAGGAGAAACAAGAAAAGAGCGATCCCCGTATCAAATATTTATTTTTCCTTCAGGAACATGCTACTCCGAAACTCTACTGGCCAGAGTTCAAACGCAAGTACCGGAAGGAACCTGAGATGAAGGATACCCGCCTTTCCGATAAAGAACGTGAAAAGTTCTATAGAGAACATATCTCTCGACTTAAACTCCCAGAAAGCACGAGGAAATCAGATCTTTCTGCTCTGCTCAAGTCCATCCCATTACAGTCATTGAACCGCTCGTCTAGTATTGAAGCATTCCCTTCAACAATCCTTACCGACATCCGGTACATATCTCTTCCTCCCAAAGTGCGTGATCCCCTCATCGAGGCATACATCTCTACTCTTCCTCCCGCTCCGGAGCAGGAGCATATCTCTGCGGAACAGCAAGAAGAGCTTGACAAGAAAATGGCGGAGCGCAAGAAGCGTGAAAAGGCTCTTGCGGAACGCGAAAAGCGAGTTCAGGAGGATAAACGGAGACAACGAGGTGACCTCTTACGCAGCAAATATCTCCTGAGGGAGGGTGAGGCAGAATTAGAGGAAGCTATGAAGATCCGCAAAGACGGGATTCGAAGTTATATGGAAACAGATGATAATCCTCGGAGAGATGGGGAGGAGCAATGATGCTGGAATCATAGGAGATTGCGCCGTGTTCTCCAAAGCCGCCCAAGATGAACTATATAGTACATAAACGCGGAAAGGTGCAAATATATCTAGCTGTTTACCCTAGATGTTAGCCAAATCATGGCCTTATTTCATTAACAAGCTTGGATCAATGTCAGGTATAGCAACAAAATGTACGTCTCTTGTTGCAAGCCGTATTAGATTTGCATAAACTGTATTAACTCCGGTCTGTAATTCATTGAGATAAGTTGTCCATAAGATTGTACTGTACAGCGAGTGTGTGGAGACAAACCAACAGCAATATCATGCATCTCTCATTATTCAATTTATCAGGGTATCAACAGAACGGGAATCGCCGCCCGAAACTCATAGGGAACGCCCAACTTTTATTTCTCCTCAAAATGACTTTCTCGGGTAGCCCTGTTACCTAAATCTCCAATCGTCCCAGTCATCATCCTGATCATCATCTTCACTCTCCTCATCATCGGCCGGTGCAGGTTGCTCGGTCTCATCCGCAGTAGGTGGTGGCTCAGGTTTATCATCCCGGCCATGTGCCTCTGGATTCTCTGTCGCCCGCCTCTTCCTCAGCTCTTCACGTTTTTCTTTTAACCGTCGTACTCGTTCTTCCAGCTGATCCATCTCATCGAACTCGTCTTCTAGGAAACGAGCAGCATCTTCACGTTCACCCTCAACCTCAGCTTCACGAGACCGTGCCGCCGATTCATTTGCACCTTGTTGTTGTGCTGCAAGCTCTTCTGCAGAAATAGGTGCGGCAGATATTGTAGCCGGCGCAGCAACGGCAGCAGGTGCGTGCGGAACACGAGTCGGTGCCGCCACTTCACGTTCAAAGGCCGCCCATTCGTCTTCATCTATGGCCTGAGGTTGTGACGCTTCTACCGGCGCTGTTGATACGGTTGGAGACCCCGCCTCATCTTCAGTTGTTCTCTGTTCAACCTCTTCTGGTTCGGATGGGGGTTCTGGACCCGTGACTGCTTTCTCAGAGACCTCCAAGTCTTCCTCTTGTTCAGTTATAATTTGGGCACTTGGAGGTTTTAAAGCTGATCGTTCTGCCTTTACAGCAGTGGGTCTCTGTTTTTTGCGCATCAAGTCATCATCATTGTCTACTTTGCGCTTCTTGGTGTAACGCGTCCCTGCCGAAGGTGAACCTTTGCGGGAAGCAAGCTCGTTTCGCAGCAACGATCGAACGTCTGCCATGGTATGTTGGATAATATAAACTGTCGTCAGAGGGAGGGAATATGCAGGTCTAACGACTATCATGCAGCCTGCAAAGATGAGTAGGGTAGAGCAACAGCGAAAGCTTAAGATGCATGAACGGAGAGGTTGAAGCGCGACAGTGGCTGATGCACGGAGAACCGCCACGCGGAGCTTTGACCGCCCACGTGACACATTTCTGATTCACCCTTTCCCAACGACCTTGTCCGCTTCTGCTTCTCAACATCACACGGCCCTCGTATTGTCGAGGAGACAACACATCACCTTTCCATCGCATTTGGATTGTCTTCATCGCATTTCATTCACATTAGCATCCTCACTGTGGTGAGCAGTGTTTCAGCAACCTTTTTCTCACACAGCCCCGCTCAAGCCAAGGAAAGTGTACGCGAGAAACAGGCCAGGGAGAGACTGCGCCTTTTTCTTCATTCGCATCCCTCAAGTCTCGTGAAGGAATCACGCGTTTTAGCTCGCAAGGCAGCGCTGGAAGGAAGCAAACAGAGAAGGAAGAAAAGAAAGAAATACAGTAATACCTGTGTGGACCTGGATCAGGCGACAGTGCCGCTGTCCGGCATATTGCTTCGTGTATTACTTTAGCCTCCTGATCCCGTAGAAAGAGAGTTCCCTTCTTGTTTGCGGACGCGCGACTGGCTTTGACAGAGCAATTTTATACCCCTGCAACGCGTCGTAGACTATTTTCAAGTGACACAATCTACATCCATCATGACTGGTAAGCTTGCTATCGTATGCCACGCATCCAAGCGCCTGAGACGAAGCATGCATTGGCACGCGTGTCTCTAGCAAGGGTGCCGACATCTAAGCTTGATTAGAAGCTGACAGACATCCAGACGAACCCCGACGATCCGGCCGCTCGACGAAGGGCCAGCACAAGAATCTCGATATGATGAGCGAACCACCGAAGAAACCGAGAGCCAAAGCTCTACCCAAAGAGAAGCCTTCCAAACCCTCTGCCGAACCTACACCCGCTCCTAGTGAAGAAGATGAGATTATCCGGTGCATATGCGGAGAATACGAAGAGGAAGAAGATGTCGAGCGGGACATGATCTGCTGCGACAAATGCTCGGCATGGCAACACAACGACTGCATGGGTCTGACGTTTGGGAAAGGCGAGGAACCCGACGAGTACTTTTGTGAACTCTGCAAGCCTGAGAATCACAAGGTACTTTTGGAGAAGATGGCGCGTGGTGAAAAGCCGTGGGAGGAGGCTGCAGAAATAAGACGCCGGCAAGCCGAGGAGAAAAAGCCGGTACGACGCAGGAAGGGCAAGAGAGGCGGGAGGAGAGGCAGACCCAGTGAAGCCAAAACAGGTGCAGCAACAGAGACTCCTCCAGGCAATGCTGTGAGCTCGATCTCCCCATCACGCTCGGCTCCACCTACCGCAACCCCGGGACTGGAAGAGAAAAATGGCGTTGCAAAACGTAAATTTGATGAGCACGAAGAAACTGCAAAGACAGAATCGGTGAGTTTCCCAGTCCTACGTTATATTTCGACATCACCTGCTGACCTCCTTTTTCTCCGTACAGGGTCCAAAACTGAAGCAGCAAAAGGTATCGCCTCAGACAGACGTGACGCCGGTTGAAGATGCAAAAGTGCCTTTAATGAAGGCCGATTCCAGTTCATTGCCGTCTCGTCAAGGTTCTGTAGCATCAGCGGAGAAACCGGTGGCTGCAATTATTGGTACTCCTGAGGAGATTCCGAATCCAGCTCGGAAAAGAGCTGCTACTGCCCTAATCAAGCTGTTTGTAGATCTGGTCGCTGAGGCCCGGAAGCAAGGATCTTTCTCCTTGCCAGATGGGCAATCAGCAGAGGATGTGGCCCGGCATGTTGGTCTCTCCATTGAGAATGCTATGTATCAGAATCTATGTGGAGCCTCTGGAGAGCCAACAGAACCGTATAAGCTACAACTGCGGACGATTTTATTCAACGTAAAGAGGAATCGTTCTCTACGAGATCGACTGCTCGTAGGTAGTTTGTCCGCTGATGTCTTATCCAAGATGAATTCGCAAGACATGGCAAGCGAGGAACTACAGCAGAAGGACGCCGAAATCAAACGAGAAGCGGAAAGACAACACATCATTGTGCAGGAGCAAGGGCCACGAATAAGGCGAACTCATAAGGGAGAAGAGCTGGTGGAAGACGAAAGCCATAATGCCGCAACCGAATCCATCTTCTCGACGGCACCGACACGCCGCAGCATCGTTGATGCAGATGGGACTCCTTCTGGCCAGAGCCCTAGCAGTCCAAATATCCAGCATCAGCCTGAATTGGCCAACTCACGGCAGGCTACGAGGCCACCTCCAATTGATACGAAAGCCGGAGACTTCAACTCCCATGACAATCTTTTTCAGCCCAGCGTACACTCCCCCGGTGCATCTAACCATGATAGCCTCTTTCCGGAGGTTGCCACGCATATTCGAGAACCGCTTCCGAGTGGAAGGGTTCAAGCAGATGCAGAGATCGACCATCTTCTGCGAGATGAGGAGCCAGACTCCCCTCCTTATTCGCCCAAAGACTACAATGAGGAAGGGACCATTTGGCGCGGGAGAATTGTATTGAGCCCCATTTCGGAATTTTCTTCTTCTGCAAAGCACGTGGGGGGTGCGGATTTGAGCGCAAAGATACCCTGGAGTCAGCTTATGCCTCCGGAATTGCAGGTTGATGGACGAATCGACGTCCAGCTTGCTAGCAACTACCTCTGTGGGCTGCGCTTCAGCGGCTCAACCGATGTCTCCGTGACCTCCGTTAGACGTCCAGAGTTTCCTGTGGAGCGAGCTGGGTTTGATAAACTCTTCAACTACTTCTGGGAGCGCAAGAGATACGGCGTGATTGGGAAGCATGCTCTGCCCGCTGTCAAGGATACATATGTTATTCCCCTCGAGGCCGGATCAACTAAACCGGAGTTCATTGAGCTTTTGGATAATACCACCCTTGAAGATCCAACGCCGGAGCGCATCCTTCTGGTCGTCTTTGTCGTGAGAACCGGCGAGTCTGCCCCTTCTTCAGAGCAACCTCCATCACTTCGTCCAAGCCAGGAACCCGGCACAGCTGGAAGTCCTGTAACCATTCCCGCAGGTACTCCCCAGCACCATCACCCCTTAACACCCAGTGCTCCGCTGTCAACACACATATCACCTACGCCGCCTACTGCATATGCTGCCTCCCCTGTAAATGGCCCTTACGGCAATCCCGGTCTTCAACCTGAGACACAGCAGCAACACCCGTCCTTCCCGCCTCACGCTGCTCCTCAATATCAACAGCACCCCGTCTCGCAAGCACAGCAGGCATCCCAGGGTCTATCGTTGGCCTTGCAAATCATAGGTCCCCAGGCCCATTCACCTGTCGTCAGACAGGTCATACAACAGGCGCCAAATGCGGATGCTTCCCAATTGAGTGTTCTGCGTGATATCTTATACCATCAGCCGAACGCAGCTTCGAGCTATGAGACCCTAGTGGCAGCACTATACCAAGCTACAAATAACCAACAACAGAAAATGCAATGATCATGTGGCAGTTTTCCGTGGAGGGCGGTTGTTATGTAGCTACTTACTTGAAGCATTCTGTTTCTTCTCAATCTCTATTCCTTCTAAAATGGACGTGCTTGCCGGGTACTTCGCTTTATGCGGTTTTTATCTTCTCGTTTTTCACCATTACGCTTTTGTATAAAACAATTGTTTCACGAGCTGGCCATGGGGACTTTTTATTTTTTCAACATTTGTCCCTTGCCCGTTTCTTTTCGTACGTTTGTTCAGTAATGATTTTTCTCCCTCTCTATTCTCTATTCTTCTTCTCTTTTACACCGTATTCCTTCTCTGGACGCTGTGAAGGTAGGATTGTCGTTATTCGCCTCGCTAAAATTAAGGAAATTGGGTTTCTTGTATTCCATAGTCTGCATTGTGCTTCATAATTATCTCGGTCGCAATATAAAAATGGCCCATCTGTCAGTCCTCGCATTCTTTTTTTTTTTTTTACCTACTGCCTAGATTATAACTGAATCCAGTTTGCGTATTAACATATGTCAAACTACTCAGCTCTCAGAGGGATTCATCTAATTAGACAGAAACGTAAAACTCCAGCGCTATGCAAGTTCAAAGAAACCAAATATAAAGACAGGGAAAAAGTCGACAATAAAAGATACACCCAACCCGTTAATTACCATCTTACCATCTCCCACCACGTTTTCTGTACCCGCCACCACCATATCGAGGTCCACGTCCTCCACCACCGCGGCCGCCCCAGCTGTCTTCATCATCATGGTGCCGAGAAGGTGGCGGTCTGCCCTTGAGCTCCTCACTGAGCTTCTTATAGGTTTTTCGCATATCCGAATAGCCCATGTGCATTTTTCCGAAAAAGTGGTCCGCTAACCGGCGGTCATTATCCAGTCGGCTCAGGTAGGCGCCGCAAACATCACAGACTTGCAGTTTCTGGTGGCCTGATGGGCCGGAGGTATCTTGGAGATTCTTTAGCTCGCGCTCGCAGGTCTCCTTCTGATGCTTGGCGGTGCGCACTTTGTGTAATTCGTTCAGCGCCAGAGCGACGGAGCCTGTTTCGCCGAGGACGGAAATTTCGAGGAGGCCTGTATTTATGGTCTTGGATAGGTCGGAAATTTGTTTAAGCTGGCAAAACAAATAGTCAGGATCAGTATATGCTGTAGCAGGCTAGATAATGAAATTTCGAGGAGCCAACGTACAAGATTATTCGTCTGTCGAATCTCATCCGGCGTCTTCTCCAGTCGTCGCTGCGCCGAATCAATCCTCCGATCGCAGTCATCGATATATTTCTGCATATCGCGCATGTAGTCGTATTCAAATCCCCATTTTGCCTTTTCCGCGGCGGAGGCTGTCTCGTACTCTGTCTTCAAACCCTCGCTATGGATCTTGGGACATGGACCAAGATCCTGCTTTGTGTTTGTGAAGAGATCGTGTGGACATGTGCCCACCAAATAGGAGCGACAGACTTTCTGGTCTGTGATTGAGAGTTGGGCGTTGCGCGACGGTGCTCCGGTACCTATAAGCTGGTCCGCTGAAAGAAAGATTTCAAGTTAGCTGGGAAATCGGTGGGGTTTCCAGATGGTGCAATAACGGCAAGCGTACCTCCCATAAGCTGCTCAAGCAGCTTCCTCTGTTCAGCAGCCATGATGGACGGGAATTGGCGCAGAAATGGAGTGCTCCAAAGTGATCTGGGAGATGTTAAGAAGTGCTGGAGCTATCGGTGCATTTTCGATGGGCGGAGTGGCGCTAAAGGCGGCTGCGCTTACTGGATGACTGTAAGCTTCTCGGAGAACGCTGCGGACGTAGCTTTGATCTCGTCGCTTTTCTCTCGAGATACACGGTATATTCCGTCGCTACACATCTCTTCAGCGGGAGATGTCTTTTGCGCTGTTCTGAAACCGGCTGACTATCTCTATTGCTGGTCAATACGGTCAACCACCGAGTTGAAGTAACAATTTCTAGCTCCCTCCGACAAGCATGAAGGCATGACTGTCCTCCTGTTCTTCCCCTTTATATTGCTCCTGTTGGCGACACTATCCTCTTCAAGCGTCGCATCGGACTACCATGAGCAGCTTATTCTTCAGCCATTACCCCCGTCTTCCCTCCTAGCCTCGTTCAATTTCCGAAGCAATGCCTCCCAAGCGTCGTTTGAACACCAGCACTTTCGGTACTTTCCACGGTCCTTGGGCCAGATCTTGCAACATTCGCACACCAAAGAGCTACATCTTCGCTTTACGACCGGACGATGGGATGCAGAAAGTTGGGGCGCACTCCCATGGAATGGAACCAAAGAAGGGGGAACTGGAGTAGAACTGTGGGCATGGATTGACGCCGCAAATGATGAAGAGTTTGTCTTCCTCAGGCAGGATATATAGGTAACCAAGCGCTGATTGTTGCCAGGGCATTTGCGAGGTGGATCACCTTGACACAGTCCTTGTCGGGCCTGTTTTGCGCATCGTTGAATTTCATTGATTCTACTCGGACCACACGCCCGGTTGCTTCATTTAAACCAGCTGGAGATCATCCAGCGTCGAATCAGCTTCATCTTTTGCATGGAACACTTCCGGGAGAGGTCGTTTGTACTGAGAATCTCACGCCGTTTTTGAAGCTCCTTCCGTGTAAGGGGAAGGCTGGTATTTCTAGCTTATTTGATGGGCACAAACTGTTTGATGCATCATGGCAGAGCATGTCTATTGATGTGCGCCCTCTTTCTCCCCAAGGAAGCGAAGGCCTAGTCCAGATTGAACAGACGGTAGACATGGTTCTTGATATTGAGAGATCTAAACGTCCGCGAGGTAGGTGATCCCATCTTCTTCAAAGTGTCGTATGGGTTCCTGATAAACTATTACTAGATAACCCAATTCCGCGGCCAGTGCCCGCCGATCAGCTTGTATGTGACACAACGAAGCCATACAATTCTGAGGATACTTGCTATCCTCTGGAAAAGACCAGTGAAAATGAATGGAGCCTATCGCAGGTCTTCGGTCGAGGCATCAATGGCCCCTGCCCCATCACGGAAGATGGGTCTCCTGGCGCAAAGACTGTCTGTCTCCGGGTACCACATGAGAGAGACGTACTAGTGACCACTGGGGACTCCGAAACAAAATACCCGGACGGATTCACGCGTTGCTTCTCAATAGATTCCCCACATGTGTTCGATCTTGTCCTTCCTGAACAGGAAATTCATTCTCATGTACCCCTGGTTGAACCTATCCTGCATGCGGAGCGAACGATCATTGGCCATGGCCAGGAACGTGGTGGAATGCGCGTCATATTTGGAAACCCGTCGAGCGCAAGTTCTGTTGACTTCATTTACTTCGAGACTCTACCCTGGTTTATCCGGCCATATATTCATACGCTTCAGGCGACCATAGCTGGTCGTGATGGAGTTCATCGCCGAGTTTCCGCTTCAGAAATTATCAAGGAAACATTTTACCGGCCAGCAATCGATCGAGAGCGTGGCACGCAACTGGAGTTAGCATTGTCCGTTCCGGCAGCATCTACTGTGACTCTGATATACGACTTTGAGAAGGCCGTTCTGCGATACACAGAATATCCACCTGATGCGAACCGGGGATTCAACGTTGCGCCTGCGGTGATTAAACTCCTACATCCTGCCGGAGACAACAGTGAGGGAGAATCACCGATTTATATCCGCACAACCAGTCTTCTCCTCCCGCTTCCCACTCCAGATTTCAGTATGCCGTATAACGTGATCATCCTTACGAGTACCGTGATAGCTCTGGCCTTTGGAAGCATCTTCAACCTTTTAGTCCGTCGGTTTGTAGCTGCGGATGAGGCCAAGGTTCTCGTACGGCAGACACTCAAGGGCCAAGTGTTCGGCAGGATTATTGCTGTTCGGGATCAGATTAGCGGGAAAGCAGAAAAGGTGGAATAGGATAGCTTATTTAATGGTATAAAGATTAGCCTACTATGAGCGGCAACTATCTTCCCCATTACTTTTTGTAAGATTCTGGTGAAAAATGATACATGGTAGATCTCAATCTGATTCCCAATCCAAAATATACATACATAAAATGTCATAGTAAAAAGAGATGCATATCACAAAGCAAGAAACCAACCTATCTACCCTGGTTATGCAGCCTTTTGAGATAGTCAGCGATATATATCAACTGCAACCCTAACACAGCACCACAAGAAAAAGGCCATGACATAACAAAGCGAGAATATACATATATAAAGAAAAAACGAGGTAAAAAGAGAGAACTCACATCTCCCCAGCATGCTTCAACTTCCCCCACCCGGGCAACGTCGACGGACAACCCGGTGTATGCTCCATAAAACTGTGATCCTCAGTCTCACACGTCGACGGCCCCATGGTAGGACCCCCGTTGGCTTCCCCAAAGCGTTGTTGAAGGTACTTCTCGCCTTCGCCTTTTTGACTTTTGAGACTGAGGAAGCTGTATATTGTTTGTTCGGGGGTTCGGGCCTTCATTCATTCACCATTGCTTGAATTAGCTTGCTGTCTCCCAGATGTATATTTTTATATGTTTATCACATCATGCTATATTAGGATATTTTCTCTTTTCCAAGCAGGGATAACGTACAGAAACATGTCCGCCTCTATTCCCCTTCAGGAAGCCCTTGTCGCCTATGCCAGAGCCGCCGCCGGTATTGTTGGCGGGGGTGGGTGTGGAGCTGGCTCCGCCCATTGTTGCTGTGGGCTGGTGGTTGGGAGTGGGAGATTCGCGATTTGAGACGGTTGGCGAAGAGGGAGTAGCCATTTTGTTTATGAGATATATATGAAGGAGTTTGAGCGTTTGATGTGGTTCTGTTGCGGAGTTGGAGGCCAAGTTGTTAGACTCTGTTCATTCAACCATGACATAAATGAAGGATCATGAAGGATGATGAACAAGCTTGACTAGCTTGATTGGCTTAGTAGTAAATAGGAACAAACGGCGCATAACTCACTTGATTATTGATTGTGGAATAGAGATGTACTCTGGTATTTACAAGGACCAAGTTGGCATGACTCGACTTCAGACGCAACGCGGGCAAGTCGCCTTTATACATCATACGGATTCAATCCGCAAGCCTTGACCTCGCCATTCCAAGATGATTTGATGCTCGTCGTGCGCCATGAGAACAAATAAGAAAAGACATGACATCATCATGGCATACCTGCGTCGCCTTCTCTGCGCACATTGCACCACACCAATTTCCCCAAAACGGTAATTAGGGCAGATCCTAGCGAGGACATGACGATATAAATAAAATAGAATAGCCAGACTGGCTGAAATATAAAAATCCAACTCGCTAGAGGCATAGAGTCATTAAGGGGGGAATAATAATAATAATAATTATTGCATGGCATAGACGCCAAACCAGAAGAAAGGGTAAGCAGTGAGGAATACACAATTAAAGCATAGCATGGGATATCACATCGGTCAAAAACAAAACAAGTCTTTCCGCCAGAGCGTCAGCATAGAAACAAGAATCCAAAAATGCATTACCGTACGTTCTTCAGAATAGCCACCCCCAATTCTAGATCATTCCCGGCTCGCCTCAACCTGTTCTGCCCATGTACCGGTAGCTGGCGACAATGGGGAGTCCGCAGTTTCTGTTGTCGGGGCAGCAGCACTCTCTTCTTTCTTCAAACCTCCCGGTAAAGATGGAAACTCGCTCTCGTTGGTAATAACAGGGACGGGTTGCGCGGGTTTGGGTGAGGACGTCGCAGGATCCTTCGGTGAGCCGTTAGGGGGTAACGAATCTTCCCGTGACCCTCGAAGTCCTCGGCGTCCTCTCCCACCCCTTCCTCCACGGCCTCGGCCTCGGCCTCGATGATAGCTATGGTCGCTGTGAGATGTTTCATCATTTGAGCGATTATCATCGTAGTCACGACGCGCATATCCAGAGACTCCCCCGTGCATGCCTCTTCGAAACTGGCTCCCACCCCCACGAGGATTATAATCCTCTTCTCGCTTGACAACATCCCACTCACGCCCTTTCAAGGCATCGAGTTTCCGTTGTCGGTTTCGCTCTCGTTCATTATCCATTATACGGCGATTCTGAAATTCCTTGCGTCTTTTCTCCGCTGCAATTTTCTCGCGTTCAAGAAAGGACGCCTGGTCTGCTTCAGCGCGAGCATGCGCCGCTGCGACTTTGGCGGCATTCAGCTTAGCCGCAGCCATGCGCTGGGATAGTTCTTCCTCCGTAAGTTTCGGCTAGAGGAAGGTCAGCCTTCAACCCTGGTAAATAGGCCATAACACGTAATGAATATACCTTCTTAATACCACCGGTGGCACTCCTATCTCCACGAACAGCCGGCACTCGTGGAGCGTCGGGCCCGTTCGACGTAGTACTACCCACTTCGTTCGGCGATTCCTTTCCTTCAGCCGATTTACCACGTGCCGAATCATCCGCGTTCTTCCCTTCATCTTCAGCACCGTTTTCTATTTGCCTATTTTTCGCGTCACCCTCCGTGCGCCTCTGACCAGAATGTTGCGATCCCCTCCCTCCGCGTCCTCTACCTCTACCGCGGCCCCTCCCTCTTTCGCTCGCACGCGAATGTCTCGGAGAATCTGCGCGGATTGCATGCATGTCGATTTCTGGCTTATCGTGGACATCCTTGGACGGTTCAGTTACCGGATGCGGTTTTTGCTGTTGCTCTTCAGGAACGGGGATAATCTCGTCGTCGAACAGATCATCAGCGCCACGTGTCTGCGCGAACTCGTCCACGGCACCAGCGTCGGAGATAGAGTCGGCCATATTGAAACCTAACTGCGGTTCTGTAATTGATCTGTACGTGGGTACGGGATCCGAGCACAAAGCGACGGCACGTTCACAAACTCGGCGTGTGAGAAAGAGAATAAATAATCTCTGCGGGGTAAATTAGCGTCGCCAAGCGGCACAGGCGAAATGGCAAATGTCTCCAGGGGAGGCAAGGAGCTGATGCTGACAAGCTGACAATAAATATAACCGATATAGCTGTTGTTTTCCGGGCCTACACCATCAGTGTGGACTGCAGGGGCTGAGCAAAACCACTGGTCAATAAGAACCGGTAGGTGCTAGGCGGTGGCTCTGTTGCGGGGGATCAGGGCAAGCAGCTATGCACATCCGAGAGACAACGCGCAGATCGAATGGCTAAGCCCAGGATATACTATATAGCAGACAGCAATCGTGGTGACGGAGGATTCAGAGCAGCTCCAAGACAAGTCGCGAAGAAGAGTTGAGCGTTGTTGGACCTTCCGAGCTTGGAATCAGCCCTCTTTCTGCCCTCGTAGACCGCTGTCCCCACCGCCCTTATGATGTGGGGTTACGTCACATGGTGCACTAGCCAGAATAGGAAGTTGCTACAGTTAGCCCTGTCTATCTCTCCGCATTGAGAGTCACATCCTTGAAGTAGAGTAGCCTGCTCGCGACCAGGATAAGAGAATTCACTGAGGTCTGTATTTACTGTGACCTTAAATATTCAGAACCTACATAGGTGTATATCCTTAAATCCTTGCTCTAACTAGCCTTTCAGGCCGACTAATCCGCAATGCCTACAGTAGGAAGCAACATGTTCCTCTATGCTCAGATGCATTCCCACGCATTCTCATCCGTATGCTTCCCAGGACCCCTGTATACGTTCCTCCGGGGATGCCTGCAATGCTTGCGTTTATATACGACAGGCGACCATATCCCATCGACATATTTTGTGCCGCGGATGGTATCCGGCGGAATACCCTCCTCCACCCATCGCACCACGGCCATGATCACATTATCTTCCGGCGAACTCCCAGTATATCCAAAATAGCCGTTTCCAATAGCATTAGCGCCGTCGCCGGAGCTGCAGTGCCCCATCCCGCTGATGGGGAAGAAGCGGTAAAAGCCATCCAGTTCGTCCGGCGGGAGATTCATCGTTTCTGCAACGAGTGAGTAGTAAAGTTTGGAGTTGTCTGAACTGATCAGTCCGTCCTGGAGGCCGTGGTAGACAAGAACCTTGCCACCTGCGTCTCGGAAGGCGGAGAGGTCTGTGTCCCAGGTTTGAATGTTGTACGGGTTCTGTTCTAATGCTGCTGCCGCATCGTGCATGGTGAAGTTTCGAACGTCCCAGGATGGGTCATTGTAGACGACATATCGGAACCATTCCTCACTGTAGTGCGACGGGATTCCGTTGCATAAGGCGTACGCAGCGAAGATCTCCGCTCCGGGTTGCATCCGGGGGTATATCAGTGTCCCATTCACGCCGTAGAAAGGGGATAGAACTTTGCGAACAGTTCTTGCTTGTGCACCCGTTAGACAGCTATCCGCCCCCGCATCGCGCCGGCATATCAATCTCTCGAAGGTTGGATGGCAAAGATCCGGATCCTCGATGATGCCGTCTTTGGCTCCGTCGATCTGGTCGCATTGTCTCAGGACCTCTTTCCGAACGATTTCCCAGAGCGACACGGGGAGGAAGGTATCAGCAGTCGGTGGCCCAGTGATCTGGTAGAAATTTGCAATCCAAGAAATCCAGTTGACCCAGTTGAACACCGGCGCACCCGCTACCACGCCGTCGAAGTCTTCCGGGAACCGCTGCACGGCCATGAGGCCTTGACGGCCACCCGTGGAGCAACCGAAGTAGTACGACTTGTCGAAGCCCTCATCATAGAACAGACTGGTGACCTCCTTTCCGACCACAACCCCCGTGTGCAGAGAGCGATAAACAAAGTCTTCCAGAACCTGCGGGTTCCGGTAGAAAGGTTCGCCAGTATCACCGTTGTGACCGTTATTCGCCGCAACCGTAGCAAAACCCATCCAGGAGCCGTATGAAAGGTCGAGATATGGGATGCCTATGCTCACATCATTTGATTATTTCATTATTCTTTCCATCCTTGACGTTTAGAACGCGCATGACCGCTCAGAAGAGACTTGGAACCTGGCCACGTACACCCCGAGAAACCGCTGTTCCCTGCACTCAAGAACCGTCCCTTGTAGCTTCGAGGGAGCCATGCCTCTAGCATGATTTCACTTGCATTTGACGTCGCCACGACCATATTCAGGCGACATATATCCGCCGCGGCGACTTGGTACGCCGCACCGCACGAGGCCGGGATATCTCCCAGAGATAACTTCGTTCCCGAAGGAACATAATCGACAAAATTGACCGTGACATTTTCCAGGTCAATCTTGTCGATAAGGCTCTCGCATCGTTCCTTGAAGATGTCTTTTTGAACGGCTGGGTGTTTGCCGAGGAACGCCGTGCCTAGCGACGCGACGGGTAGGAAACGGAGAAGTTTGGTCGCGTTAACCGTACTGATCCAGTTCCACGCCGTCGTGTAACTCTGCTGGATAAGAGCTCTGTGGTCGAGGATGGAGTCTATCATTTGGTATATTCAGTGGCAGATGCCAAGTTGCCAAAGGGTTGATTCCATCCCTTCCGTCTATTCTATCATATTATGACGGACGCTGATCAATCAGCTAATATTAGTTAGGCACCAGTTGGCGTCTAATTAATTAACCAACCTCTAGATGATCAGTTACAGTCCGGCATAGGAAGATGTCGACCATGGATGCTTTTATAGTCGTGACTGTCTATTCGGGTTCTCTGGACGTCGATGCAGTGGATAATCCTCACTGCCGACAACTGCGTGTATCCATCTGTCTACAGCATACATCCACATCCACACACCCGTCGGTCTATGTTACTGACAACTCAGAACGGTACAAAACTCATAGATTAATCAACAGTTGCTAGCTGAAAAAGATCCACCGTTCATGTAAGATTCTGTGGCTTACTCGCAAACACCTGAGACGGGGACCTCCGAGTTATGTCCTTAATGCTCCGCAGACTGCAGGGAATTGGTCAGTTTGGTTATCAAAGACCTTAGATATTGATCCTTACAGTTCCCTGGTAGAACTATTGGGATTTATTTAAGGTGTTTGTGGCGTGCATTGCTACGTATGGGATGGATAGCTGGCAAGATGGAGCAGGTTGGAGGAGGTTGAAGAACGTAGGTGTAGCTCACTGGAGCTGTTGATATTTAGCCGTTCCATGTATTAACTACGACAAGGTAATGATGAATAATTACATGGCAGCCAGACGAATTATTATTGCATGGAATTGACTTAATTCAGATGAATCTGTACGGTAGATAACAGGAGAAGCACTGGGATCGACGAAGAACGTAGTCCTAGATATACCTATGACAGGAACGATAGTCTAATTACTATTATCGTAAGTTCTATAAATCCACCTTAGCGATACCCAAAGCAAAAAGGGATATTAGTCTGCCGATAGAGACATAAAATCGTCAAGTATGCTGTATATGGCGGTGTCATCGTCATGATCCTTAATAAATGCAAGCAACGTGAAGGGAGAGGTAAAATCAAGAGCCGAACCCTAGATAAAACGCCACACTGGTGATATTTAATAAAAGTAAAGCTGAATGAAATAGGCGTAAACTCGTCAGAAATGAAAGATGATCAACTAAAAGACTTTTGTGGCAATTGAAAGGACTGTTGAACCGGGTCAGTCATGGATACAAATCTCATCAAGAAGTTACTTACGGGTATAAATAAAAAGCGCTGTTATACCAGCTCTATAATTCTGAGCCCCGATGAAGCTGAAAAGAAGAGCACATAAAGTCCCAGGAGCGAATGCGCTAAACACGTTGCGCAGAGTGGGAGAGTCTCTAAGTCTTCCTCCCGTCTCATCAATCATCGACTGCAGATTGGCAGCTGTGGCAGTTGCTTTGTCGAGTAAAGTCTGTGCGACTTTCATGTTCACTTGGAGGGTTTCTTGAGCTTGAAACTGTGCTGCGATGGCTTCAGATTGCAACGATTGTGATTCCCGCAATCTCTCAGCTCTCAGTTCAGATTCTTCTAGTGTTGTCTCAAAATCTCGCAGATGCTACAAATGTTAATGTTTCATGGATTACAATATGCGCAACAGCATAGCCACAAACCTCTGTTATCTTGATTTCTTGTTGCAGTATAAGATCCATCCGTCCCATCAACCATACCTGCAATTGTCAGTAAATTTCAAAATCTTTGGGCGCGTATTGTGTCTACTTACCAGTGCGGAATCGAAGTTTTCAACCTTTTGAGAGAGACTGAACATGTCACTCTTCAGAACCGATTCTAAGGATGATTGTAAAGATGAGGCAAGCTTTAAATTTGCCTGCGCATTTTGTTGATGCGTATCTAGCAATTTTTGACTCCTTGCTAAAGCCTCTTCATGCACTGACTGAAGCGCCATCTGTAGATGGCCGACTCTGCTGGTAGCATTTTTGATGTCCTACCGTATGTAAGCATTGATTCTCATGAAGGAAGAGTTCGTATACCTTCTCCAGGATTGTAGTCTCCATATGTACTCTCCCGAGTGCTGAGGTCATACCAGAAACCACCGACCCAACCGCAGATTCAACGTCATGTAGGAGATTGGAAAATTTTCGTTTAATATATGATTCCGTCTCTCCCAGTTCATAGCTTACTCTTGCCCTCATGGCGTCAACTTCACGTAAAAAGTCTTTATGTCGCAAAGACTCAGCAGCTGCATTTTGTAAAACTTCCTGAAGCCTGTTGTTGAGCTCAAACGTATTCTCGACGGTCGATCTGTGAAGTTCTAGTAATTCCTCCTTTTCAATCTCGATCCTTGCTGCTTGACATATAACCACAGCATTTTGCCTGCTGTTACTATAAGAAGTCCACCATTGGGGGCGTGATTCCAATGATCTCAGGCAAGACTCCAGCGTATCAGCCGGCATTGAGTCTACCACTGTCGTCTGAGACTTGCCCTTGGTGGAGAATCCGAGAAAACCTTTCTTCTGCGGTGGAGTAACAGTCACAGATAGACATGGGGGAGGAACGGAGGCCCCTGCTCCATTCAGTTCACAGATAGCAAGTCTTGCTGCATATAGGGACTTGACATGGTCTAGAGCCATGTAGTTATCAGCCTCATTTCGGTCTGCTTTGCTTCCAATGGACTGGCAAGACGTAACGAGTCTCGTAGCTGCCATCCGGTTGCAAGACGGAGACGACCTCATGGACTCTAAAAGGCTAAGAGCTTCATTGAAGATGGCATCGTGGTGTTGACTTTTTGTATTTAGAAATGACACAAGGTCAATCTCCTGGGAGGAGCTGCCAATTGGCATGAGCGGATCTGCTTGCATTAGCGCTTCAACCCCATAATTAATAGTCATCAAATGAGACTTACCATCTGCTGCAGCATTAGCAATGTGGAGAAGTAAAGAAAGGAGGAGAATATAGGAAGATAATGAAAGCAAGGAAGATCTTTTATAGACCTTCATCTTGAAGACAATTTTCGTAGAAACAAGATGGAAAGAAGAGAAGGACTACCGAGACAGCACTGTCTGGTTAAATTATAGATGCATTAAGAAAGAAAAGAAGACAGCACAGGAAAATAATGAACGGATTAGCAGAGTAAAGACGGTGGACTTCGTAGAGGATTGAGGACGGAGGAGCGTGGGATCAGAATTGGATCATATCATCCCCAAACGTGTTAGTATCCATTTATTAAATATGACGATAATCCTCAGAGCCACACATCTCCATCCTAAGCATATATCTGGTTTATAAAAGCAAGAAGCCCCCGGTTGAAGAACTAAACGCGTTGCCAGTCTTCTATGTAGAGCCGTGACATGGCCACGTGATACACTAACCGCATTCGGCTTGAGCGTCTCTGATCAAAATCCCTGGAGAAGATCGGAGTCGAAGGACGATTAACAATAACAGACACAGCAGACAACCACCATGTCATGCTCCATACAGCACAGCTGCTTAAGGCAGATTGTGTGGAACTCTCTCGGACGAAATTCACTACCTGTTTTCCTAGCTCCTGCGTTTTCTCATCCTCTCAGAGCACAATGCTTCTCAACCACATCTTCGGCGCAGTCTCGTGTCGGCGGTGCCTCGATATCAATCCCCCCCGAAGTCTCACTTAACTTCATCGATCTACCTCAGGCAAAGACACGAGGGAGAGCTAAAGAAATCCCCAAGACCGCAATTGAAATCAAGGGCCCATTAGGTGGGTACTAATGTTATCCGGGTAAATGGTTGCGCTCTCCGGAAGAGATACTAATAGCCAATTCTTCTCATTACAGGCGAATTGACCCTGAAAATCCCTCCATTTATTGATGTCGCACATGACGAAGCTCTCCGGAAAGCAAGCCTTTCCGTTCAGGATCCAACTATCGCGCACCAGCGTGCTATGTGGGGTACGCCGTTGAATGTACCTTTTTTGGTCTGTGTATTTTTCACCTAACAGTATATGCGTTTATTAGGAACAACCCGGGCGCATTTACAGAATTACGTTCTGGGAGTGTCGGAGGGTCACGTCTGCATCCTGAGTCTCGTCGGTGTGGGTTACAGGGCTAGCATTGAGTCGTCTGCAACTACAGTTGAACCCGAATACCCCGGACAGCAGTTCGTTTCCCTTAAGGTCGGATATTCGCACCCAATTGAATTGGGAGTTCCTCAGGGCGTCAAAGCAAGCACGCCCCAGCCGACGCGTATCTTGCTGGAGGGCATCGATAAGGAAGTTGTGACGCAGTTTGCGGCGGAGATCAAGCAATGGAGGAAGCCGGAACCATATAAGGGTAAGGGTATTTTCGTGAACGGTGAGACTATCAGATTGAAGGCCAAAAAGATCAAATGAACATGGGTGTTTGGATCGAGTTTTGCTTTTGTTACTTGTATATTTAGATATATTTTGTCACATCTACCAGCTGAGTTGGTACCAATGTACTCTCTAGATGTACCTGGTCATTTTTTGGTAACCCCCATGGTGTGAGGAGCATGCATCTAAAAGAGATTTCTCTTACAGCTTCAAGACAAATTTCACAGCATCAATAACCTGGTCCTGTATGGCCTTGGGCGCCGCGACGACGCCTGTGTTGGTAGCCAGGGTCCTGCCTTTGCTGAAGTCCAACCTATGGCCATAGATGTCGGTTACCTGCCCACCAGCCTCGCGGACGAGCAGGTCTCCGGCGGCGTGATCCCAAATCTTCTCCTGATAGTTCTTTTTAACCGGTAACCGTAGGTAAATATCGCCAGCACCTCTGGCAATTGAACAGTACTTGGCCTGGGAATCCAACCGCACACTGGGGTTTGTAATTCCAAGGCGCTCAGCGACGGCAGCATTGTCACTCTGAGAGGAATGAGCAGCCTCAACACCTTCACAGAAGACGGCATGTGTAATGTCAGGCACGGGGCGCATGGAAATGGGCTTGCTAGCAGCCAAAGAGCCATTTGTCAAAGGCCGACTGAAGGCGCCAGTGCCCTTAACGGCCGAAAAGAGCACGCCATTTCCAGAACTCTCTGTCTGGTGCGCACTAATTCCGACAGAAAGGGTGGCTGAATCGTCGACTGGCAAATTAGGACAGCCAATAGCTCCCACCTTGACGTCCCCATCCTCAATCAAGGCCAAGCAAACAGCGTACTGGCCACCTCTGAGGAAACCCTTGGTGCCATCAATAGGGTCCAAGGCCCAGATACGTCCCTTTGGCCCGCCGGCACTCTTCCCCTGATCGATCAAATCCAACATTGCCTGCTCACTCGGTATGGGCCCGCCTAGCAGGTTGTCCCCCTCCACATCCTGCAGCTTAATATCCTTGACCTGCTCCCAGATCTCAGCGCTCAATTCCTTATTCTCTCGCAACGAACTCGCTTCTTCCTCGGCGACTATCTCGTCGTCTGGGAAGTTCTTGCGGATGGCCTGGAGGATTAAGGCTTGGGCACCGAAATCGCCAATGGTGACGGGCGACTTGTCATCCTTGGAGACTGTTCCCTTCGCTTTTTCGAAGAACACCTTCTGCGTGAAAAGCGTGGCTCTTTGAACAGCAAGCTCGGCAATGAACCGTTCCTCTTGGTAAGACATGTTTTTCTCTGCAGACGCAAGCCGCACGATGGATTGAGAGGAGGTTGAAACGGCGCGGGTGATGCGGGGAATGAAATGCGCGAGGCGGGGCTGGATTTTTATGACGACACTGAAGGCCAGGATGAGGATGGACCAGAGCAGAAGTTGGGAGAAAAGGCGTCTGGGATTGTAGAAGCAGGAACTGAGAGGAAATCGTATGTTCAGTCTGCCCATCTGGAATTAAGAGCTGATTCCTGCGCTGGTTGGAGTGGGTCAGAAGCTCGGCACAACGCAAGCTTAAGTCTCTGCGCCATGCAGGATATTTACTCTTCCGCTGTCAATCCTATTTCTACTGTCTGGTAAACAGTCGACGCATTCTGACTGGCCTGTCTGCGTAGTTTCTGAGCGGCCTGATCTGAAACTGGGCATTTGGTTGAGCAGGGACCTGGGGCTCGACGGCGCCTGTATTCATCTCCATGGCATGAATTTCCCACCAACATATATACATTGATCTATAGCTTTCATATAAGAGACTGCAGCATGAGCGACGCTTGAGGACGGCATGAATCTATAGCCATGGCCTTGACTTCAAAGATGACTGCAGGTTTCGACTGTCTGCTGAGTCGCACAGCTGAGTGCTCTGTAACTGCGCTACACATCTGCAACTGAGAGGCCTTGGCTCTGACCACCCTCTTGCTCCTCCTGTCCATATAACGCTCCTAGTTGTCCTCCGAGCTGTACTCTTCTTCTACTTCCAAGCAGGAGCAATAAAACAATCTGCAGCGTTGCATCGAACAAAACAGACAAACAAGCTCAGGCTGTCAGCCCCGCGCTAAACTGCTTCTGGCCTGGCACGAAAGAGGCAATCACGGGCTGTTGCAACTTTCAGTTTCGACTCTTGAGGAGTTCAGGACAGTCTGAATCTCCTCTCTGCCGTTGCTTCTCGAGCCATCTCCTTGATTGAGCTGTCGTACGCTCGCTCCCAGTCCTCGTCTCTTTAATCCTTGCATTTTTGTATCTAACTTATCCCGGCGCAAGGCCGAATCCCGATCGCCAAGGCAGTCAATCGTCCTGACGGCCGATAGTACAACGTCAAAAATTTTGGACCATTTAAGACTGCCCGTACCATACATCCTTTTCATTGCTATCATCGATTTCTATTTCTGAGACTTGTGCCCAGCTGGCTGGTTTCCTGGCTTCCCTATCAGAAGAGGGATCTGTCACGCGATAAGCTCTAACCATCAAGGGGAAATATTGACGCCTGAAGAACACGCCAATTGACGTGCGAAGCTTGAAGGATTCCTGACCTTAATAAGCTTAGGAATAGCCCCTTGACATCAGACCCAATATCCATCATGTTTTCTTCATCAGTGAGTTTGTTTATTTACTTGTCTACGAAGCGGTCATAGGTGTTCCCTATGGCCCAGTTCCATGGTTGGGAGACCTAGAGCGACGATTCCATTGACTAACTGTTCACTTCTGGTTGAAGAAGCCGTATTCTGCCGTCACCGTGCAGATCGAACTGCTAACAAGCGAAAATTATGAAGTGGACGACTCAAGTGGTATTGTTGACCTCGTCGAGGCCATACGCATACAGCATACTGGTCCAACCGAGGCTAGTCGTGCTTTGCGAAAGAAGCTGTCAGTTTCTATCACACCTCGTGCTTTCTTCTCATCCACCAGATTCTAATTCTCGCTCAGAAAGTATGGAAATGTCCATCGGCAATTACGAGCCCTTAGCATTCTTGATTTTCTCATCCAGAACGCTGGTGAGCGCTTCCTGCGGCTGTTCGCAGACGAGCCTTTACTTGAGCGACTGCGAATCGCCGCTACAGACCCAGTTTCCGACCCGCATGTTAAAGAGAAGTGCAAGCAGCTTTTCGGGCAGTGGGCAGTATCATACAAAGACACCCCAGGAATGGAGAAAGTGACTGCTCTTTACCGACAGCTACCAAAGCGTAAACAGCCCGCAAAAGTGGCCAAGGCCAAAATTCTCCAAGAGACTAGCACATCGAATGAACCACCACTGGGGCACTCCGTTTCCATCTCCGCTGGCAATGGACCACCAACTCTTCTCTCATCTCCTAAGGCGTCAGCGAGCCACAAGTCGAAGAAGAAGGAAAAGAAGAAGTCATCCCATGAAAGAAGTTTTAGCATAGCGAAAGAGAGGCCAGAAATCCTTAATACCCTTGCTGCTGCCTCTGTTGCCAGCACCAATTTGTTGAATGCCGTCAGACTTGTCAACCGCGAGAGCCACCGAGTCAGCGAAGACGCGGAAGCAATTCATCAATTTGATCTGTGCAAGGAACTCAGACGCAAAATTCTCCGCTATATCCAGGTCGTGGAAAGTGAGGAGTTTCTAGGCAGCCTTATTCATGCGAATGAGGAGCTAGTTACAGCTCTCATGGCCTTTGAAGTTCTAGACAAGAGTCTTGACCAAGACAGTGACAGTGATGAGGATGCCTTGGGGGACAGGCGGTCTCCTGGCCACAGATTTGAAGATCAGACCATGAATGAGAGATTCTCCGGGCTTACCATCAATCCTCCGAAACCCCCCCGTCCTCCCCGTTCCGCTCGACCCACGAGCCTGTCACTTCCAGCACCCTCCCAGCCTAATCAATGGAAATATCACAGCGACACTGAATCAGAGTCGGATAATGATGATGACGATGAGAACAACCCATTTGGAGATCGAAACGCGATTCGTACGCCGGCCGTAGAGAAATCGGAACCCACTTGGTACGCCCCTCGTCATACTCAGAACCGGGTTTATTTTATTGAAACAAATACTAACACTGGAACTTGACAGGTAACTAGTTTCGCTGGAGCATTGAATATGTACTGACACTCTTTGTTGATTGGGAAGCTTGACATTTTTATCAAGGCTGGTGTTCTGACGTATTTCTGAAGTGATTGATGCTTTTCATCCATTCCTTTCGGCGGTGTTGCACACTTGTTCCCTCTCTCGAAGTGGCTGGCATGCACGTACCCACAGATCCACGTACAGCATTGGCCTTGCAGCCAGCCACGTTCTGTACGGATACTGTCTTTTCCTCCTGCGCAGAATCCTGCATGGTTTCATGGTAAATGACCGACATGTCAGAAATAGAAGATAGTATCAATACCCCGTAGATACCATTTCCAGGATACAAGTCTCTGTGCGTTATGCATCAGTAATCCCACAAACTCAATGTGTTGTCCACCGTACCAGTCAGGGAGAGCCTGCGGAGAACCTAACGAGCATGGACAGAGCCATGACTGGCCATGCAGAACGGATAGAGTAACAATAACTGGCCTGTTTCGCCGACAGAAGAGGTGGACGAGGAAGAGTGCAAGATGTCAAGATGATGGCCAACAAAGACAGCACGGCCGACTGATTGGCGGCTGCGCCGTGGCCTGACATGGCCAGGACGCGGACACTTTATCAGACGTCTTTTGGGCTTCTGTGCTTAATCTACGCCTGTCCCTCTTTCCCATCTGCTGCCTGACTGCATGCGTCTGGACTGTGTTGGATGTTGATCTGGCGTCGACTTTGCGGTGACGAGAAACGTGGCGACCAGGAACGGCGTTCTTTCGGAGCTCTCTCGTGGAGTATAATAAAGAGAGTATCAGCTTGCGATTGGGAATAGAACACCATCAATGCCACTATTTTGTTCGATTTCCCCCAGACATTCGCTCTGTTTATATCCTCTTCCTCGATTCTCCTCTAGATCCTTCTGAATACACCCGTATCGAGCGCTACGATAACCTGTCCAACCGCCCTTCCTCCGATTCTGGTGACGAACCCCCTCTTGGTATGGCAGTCGGTCTTAGACCAGATACATCTACGACCCCCCGAGATTCTCGAAGTATTCCATCGAAGGGCATCTTGTCCAGTGAGATGGATATTGATGGAGATGGCGAGGAAACCGTGATAGGAGGCTATGATGGCTACACAATTTTTCACGCGGAGGGATTGAAGTCCACATCGGAATACGACAGCACATCTCGAAGGGGGCGACGACCGAAACGCTTGCTTTTTTCAACCGAAAGCTCCTTCGCTGATCAGGTTCTCCCTTCTCTCGTCCGGGATCCCGAAATCGAACTGCGTCTTATAACGGACGAGCCTTCCGCGTCGCTTGCCGGTGCGAACAAGATCCCACATTACACCGATACCGTTGATGATCAGACATTCGATAAGAAAACTGGGGCGCAAAGATGGCTGAAGGCAAAGGCGGCTGAGCTGTGCGAATGGGCGGATCTGCTTTTGGTGGCGCCTATAGATGCTGGGACATTGGGATCGATGTTGGCGGGTCTCACTAATACCCTGACACAATCCCTTCTTCGGTGTTGGATCTCGTCAAAGCCTGTTGTTCTTGTCCCGGGGATGACGATGCCGGAATGGAGGCATCCGCTGAGCAAGAGGCAGCTGAAGGAAATCGAGCAGTTCTGGCCCTGGATCCATGTTGTTACGCCCATTCTATGGAAGTCGAATGGCCCCGAGGAGCTAGTCCAGTTACCCTGGGGTGGACTGGAGGAGCTCAGTAAGACCATTCAAAATGTCCTGCATTTGGAATATTGTCCGGCTGTCAAGGAGTTTGTGTTGAATGGATCCAGTTCACTGCCTACCGTGCCAGCAGATAAGACGTCTACCAACACCATCGTCCTTTCGACATCCAGACTTCTACAACCCCGATCCACAAACGGGCCTGCTCATGGCCCTCATGCGCTTCCTCTCGAGATATGGTTGAACGTCTTCGAGGACCAGCTTGGAGACTGGGAAATAGCCAAGGCAGTCGGTATCCCGACTCATCTCCCTGTTCCCACGGAATGGCAGTCGCATATTCTTAAGATGTGCACACCGGCATCACTGGAGTATACCATCCTCCGTGGTTCCTTTGCCTCGATAAGGAAACGTCTCAATTCCTTACCTCGCTGGGAACTCCTTTCCAACCTAGCCTGCCACCTCATCTTCAAGTTCTCCCGCACCGATATCCTATCCTACCTGACAGAGAATCATCCGGACCTTCTCACGACACCCCGTCTCAGGGACCTTCCCTACCGCGCCTCCGCCATCTACGGCAACCCAGCCATATTGACCTGGTGGCGCGATACTCATTCCCTCCCAACAAAGGAATATAAGGCGGACGCCATGGACGGCGCCTCCCGAGCTGGATTCGTTAACGTTTTAGAATGGTGGCGCACCTCCGGTCTCGAACTGAAATATACCGAGCGAGCCCTCGAATCCGCCAGCGCGGAAGGCCACGTTGCCGTGCTCGACTGGTGGAAACACGCCTCCTTCAACGCTCCCCCTTCACACCCCATCCCCCTGAAAGTGGGCAAATCTGTCCTCCTGGCCGCCCAGTCCGGCCGAACCGCCTCTCTGGCCTGGTGGGATGCCTCCGGGATCCCATATAGCCACGCCGAATCCGTCGCCCGCATCGCCTCCACGCACGGCCACGTCCACGTCCTCGAATTCTGGCACCGTCTTAAAGGACCGAAGATGATCTTCGACAGCCAGGTCCTGGTCGGTCCAACCAAGAACGGACACGACAATGTTCTTGAATGGTGGCGACGGAGCGGGTTGCGCGTTGAATTCAAGACGTGCGATATCGAGGAGGCACTGGAAGACGCTGATCCTGTCTCGGGGGCTGAAGGCCGTGTTAGAAGATGGTGGGCGCGAAATGGGCTTAATCTTGGTGTGGGCACGAGTGAGTGGATGAAGACGAAAGTGCTGTGAGGCTTTCGTCTTGCCGACTGTTTTTCTTCTTTCCTCTGCAGGGATATCTGTTTTCCGCTTTGATTTTGTCTTATGATTTTCTGAAGTTAAGCGTTCCATTATCATCACTGTTCAGATTGTTTGGTTTTGTTTATAATACCCATTGGCTAGTCCAGTCTGTTTTTTCTTGCTCGGGTTATATTTGGAGATTGTTCATATATACTATGTTGCATTGCATCAGTGCTGGATGTAGAACTGGGACCGGAGGGCGTTGAATATTAAACATAAGCATGGCTACAGCGATTGGATTGAAAGGAAATAAATTGAAATGAAATTGAAGTTTATATATATATATGTTAATTATACCAGGTTTCGGTATAATTAGTACAGTTGTTGCAGCTGGATGAACCTCACTATATACATCTCTATATATCTATTTTCATATATGCTCAGAAGATCTTTATAGATGTAAACTTTTCAGGCCGTATTTACTTCCTTGCCAAATTCGTATGCAACACATGTTCCCTCATGGCCAAACTCGCCAACGCTCCCAACACACTCAACCCAAGCAGGGTCAGAAACACCGCCCTCAACGAATCCATATACGCCGCCAACACGCCCGGTCTCCAATCCTCGGGGATCTTGTTAATCTCATCGAGACTATCCCTAATCCTGGAGATCAGATCGCCGGCACCCTCCCGATCCCCGAACCGCGACCACAGGCCCCCCTTGAGAACATTCTGGAACACGGCCGAGGCAACGGTGATACCGATCGTGCTTCCCGTGCTGCGGAATGCGTACGAAGCCGAGGTAACGACGGCGTGGAAATCATGGCTGACGGCCGAGATGAGTCCGACCAGCGTGACGGTGAGAATGCTCCCGTATGCAGCCCCTAGGATAAAGAAATAGATGAACGGTAGAATAGGCGGGGAGGTCAACTTCAAAGTGCAGATTAAGCCCGTCGAGAGGATCTGGAGGATCATCGAGACATGGCTGAATAGCATATACCGGCCCGTGGTGCGCATGAGGATGCCCGAGCCCAGTGAGCCGAGGGAGGTTCCGATGGCCTGGGGAATGAGGCGTGCACCGGCTGCGGTGGTCGAGTAGCCCTGTATCTGGAAGAGAAGTGGGAGGTAGAAGAGGAGACCGAAGACGGCCATGGTGACGAACCAGTTCGTCAGACAGGCGGAGAAGACGGTTCTGTTCAGCAGGAGACGGACGGGGATGACTGGCTCCGCGGCTACGTTTGCTTCGACGTAGATGAAGATACCCAGGAACAATGCAGACAGAGGCAATGAAGTGAGAACAAGAGGATGAGTCCAGGGAACCTGATTCCCGCCTGCGTTGAGACCGAGCAAGAACAGAACAAGCGTAACGAGCAGCGTGATGGCACCAAGGAAATCGACACGCTTGATTCTCGACGTGTCCGTCTCCTTAACAGGTACGGTCACCTTGAACGCGACCAGGACTATCGAGACAACCAAAAAGGGCACCTGTATCAAAAACGCCCATCTCCAGCCCAAGTTATCGTTGATCCAGCCTCCGAAGACACCGCCCAACCCGCTCCCTGCTCCATAGAAAATATTACCAACGCCCTGCCAGACTCCACGATGACGAAGAGGGACCAGGTCCGATGTGACAAAGGTTGAAATAACCGTTAAACCACCTCCGCCGATGCCAGCGACGATCCGGCCGATGACGATGGACAATTCGCTGTTCGCGAGCCCGCAGATGAGATTACCGATGGCGAAGAAGAAGTTGGAGAAGAGCAATCCTGCCCGTCGGGAGAAGATATCGGTCAGTCGACCGCTGAGCGGCTGAACGGCCGCATTGGAGATGAGGTACGAGGTCGCCAGCCAGGAAAGCAACGAGAACGAGTGGAATGAAGAGGATATGGGAGCCGTAAGCGTCGCGACAACGGTTGTATCTGGAGACGGATATTATTATGACGATCCATGAAGCAACGAAATGATCATACCCAATGCAGCAAGAAAGACACCCAGCCAGATACTCCCCAGAATCAGAATCAATTCCCTCGTGCTGGCTTCTTTCAACACGGGATCGTCTGGAGCCTCACTGTCGTCGGAGCTGGCTGTCGAGCGGGCATCGCCCAGCAAGGCCGTGCGCTCCGTCGCCGGTGCTCTGACAGTATCGCTTGCTGACGCTGCCGCAGAACGATCCTCGGGCATTCTCTGAGGCTGATCTAAGGATGGTCGCGGATTGTTAGTATTCCAAGACAGTGGAAGACGAGGGAGAAGGATGCAGCGGTGGAGAAAGCAATGCGGCAGAGCGGGGGTTCGTCTTACTCTTACTCTTGCTTACTTTCAAACATCGGCAAAGTCGCTCTGATAATATATATTTAGAATGCAGCCGGTGCATTATCTACTGCTTGGAAAGAGATGGATTCTGCATTGATTTCAGGACAAAAGGCCCGTTCCTGATGGACATCTTCTACAGCTTCACTTTGTCCCTTTGTGGCAAGAATACAGCTCAACCATCGGAGCATTGTTACTCACCAACAAAAATTGTGCTTTGACATCTGCTTTGAATATCCCACTTCAAGCTGCAATGCTATCAGGCTTGTGTCTTGCGTCAATGTTGATCTCTGCGCTGCTAATTCACAGACGGCACGGTTTCAATCGAGCCATCTGCCTGAACGCGCAGGTCAGACTTCTCTGCCGATTCTGCGAGATCTCGGACAACTGCCGACGAGTTCAATGATGCCATCTTGGCAGATGATCGCGAAGTGTCAGGCCTTTTATAAAGATGGCATTGCAGGAGTTGCATGGATTAGATCCCGCGGGATTCGTGCCGTCTAAATGCCCGGCTTAGATGACGGACCTAATTCCAACATGCAGCAGAAGAACGCAGAGAAGGTCGCCGTTGTCGAGAAAGTTGGGGACCACGGCTTCGTTCCACAGGAATCTCAAGATGGACTGTGGATATCTGCCCTTACAACACTGCGCTGGTATCCCAAGGACATGCCCCATGCAGAAAAGAAACTGGTGCTGAAGCTCGACCTTCTAATCCTTGTCTTCGGTTGTCTCTCGTTCTTCACCAAGTACCTCGACCAGTCGGCCATTACCAACGCCTATGTCTCGTTAGTCTTGCCAAGTTGCCTGTGGTACGAATGACTCTTTGTTGGATGCTTACTTTGAATCCAGAGGAATGAAAGCCGATCTGCATTCATATGGCAATCAGCTGAATTACATAACCATCGTCTTCTGGATATCATATTGCACTTCGATGATTCCAGCATGCTACTATTTGACTCGGACTCGTATCAACGTCGTCCTCCCTGCCCTGGAGGCAGGCTGGGGCTTGTTCACATTTGGCTGTGCCTTGGCGCAGAATGTCCAGACTATCTACGCAATGAGATTTTTCGTGGGGCTTTGTGAGTCCTGCTCCTTTACCGGTGTGATCTATGCTATTGGATCCTGGTATAAGCCTGGAGAGATCGGGAGGCGGGTTGCTCTGTTTTATATTGCTGCGCCTCTGGGGGCAATGTTTGCTGGCTATCTCCAGTCTGCGGCGTATACGAATCTGAATCATATCCACGGTTTAGCTGGGTGGCGGTACGTTCTTTATCAGAGATTGGGAGACGGCCTTACTGACACTGCCTGGACTGGGAATAGATGGCTATTTATCGTCTGCACTATCATCACGATCCCGATTTGCATTCTGTATGTATGAGTTTGTCGTTTAATAACCCGAAACTAACATGTACGAGTGGATTTATCGCCTTTCCTGACGTCCCACATCGCTCCAAGCCGAGATTCCTCACAACTGCAAAACATGACCTCGCGAATTCTCGTCTTGCCGGTCTCACTGCGCCTAGTCAGCTGAAAGTCTCCCGGGATATCTTCAAACGCGTCCTTGCCAGATGGCACTGGTACATCTTTGTGGCACAATGGACATTGTTGAACCAAAACGCCCAAGCATCGGAAATGCCGTTCAATCTCTATATATCTGCCAAACCAGATCTTTACTCTGTCTCGCGTGTCAACACGTTGCCCACCATTGCAACAGCTGTCTCAGTCGTCAGTGCCATCGTAGCTGGGGTTGTCGCTGACAGGACAGGACGCTTTGATATATTGTCTTTGGCAGTATCCATTCCAACATTAATTGGCACGGCAATGCTAGTGGCCTGGGACGTCGGGGAACACGGAAGACTTGCTGCATTCATCATCACAGGAACACAGGGTGGTAAGTCAATCTAGCAAGAGAAGAAGCCAAACATAATATATTCTCAAAGACTAACTCAGTTGCAGCATTAAGCCCCATAACCATGGGCTGGGCAACAGTGACCATGGCAAATGATGCCGAGGAACGAGCCATTGTCACCGCATCCATGAATGCAATCGGGCAGGCCATCGTAGCATGGTCACAATTACTGCAGTATCCGGCCATAGACGCGCCAGATTTCCACAAGGCTTCGTCTCCAGTCTTGCTACGACTGTCATTCAAATATTCAACGTCGGTCTTATTGCTTTGCTAGTGTGGTGGGATCAAGATCGATGTCGCAAGGCAGCTGTCGTGGAGGCGGGTTCGCCATAATTCTAAATTTTTTTTACGGCCAGTGCATGCTATGCCATGAAAGGAATTCGTGTAGCTCGTTCGCAGTGGTCCGGTTCTGGAGGCAGCGAGCAGGGACGCAGCAGGGAATCAATTAATCGATCGAGGGGGTGCTGGATAAGTAGCAGCAAGAAATGAAATGAAAACAAAAGGCAATTCAATCGTACGCAACGAGAACTTGTAGCCTACATATATCTTTGGAGGGATATTCTCTTCCTTTGGGCTCCTTGTGTGGGAGCTGGCAGAGCAGCCTTAGAGATCTGCGAGACAAGACTGGTAAATACAGACATGATAGAGGTATGACTTGACGCACAAGAACTCATATGCATTGAAAGCACTGGGGCTCAAATAGACTACTCTGCAACACTCCAAGATTCCTACAGGAAGTTCTCTGTAATACTAGCACTATGTAGACTGCAACAGAATTGTATTGATATCCTAAGATACCTCAACTGTCCCAGCCGAGTCGCTGATGTTGAAGAAAATAAGAATAGTCAAGGGGTGAAGAGTAACACAGACAAGAACACTGCATGGATTCTGTGCTGGCCATGCTGGAAGGACTGTTGTTTCTATTCTTGTCGACAGTCTCGTAGGGGTTCTCCTATATTTAAATTGTTTTCATCTATCGTACATCAAGGATCTGCATCTATAATTGATCTGGACATCAACTCCCCACTGTTGCAAATGCCGCGTAACTGTAAGTGAAAAGTCAATTTCCTCCGTTGCCTCGCTAATTCGACAATAACCCAGCACCAAGCACATTCCAGAAGCTGAAGAGCAGGATCAGGAGAATCCTGCGGAGGAAAAAGAAATCAGCTGAGAGACGCCCCGAGAACAGAGAACCCGGACCAGAAGTGAGAACGGAAACTCTGTCTGCTCGGCCATCTGTTGCATTTGACGCACCAAATGCAGGTGGTAAGTTTGTTGGATTCCATTTACAGCCAACAGAGCGCATTAGCAATTTCTGACATATGACCCTTTGTCTGGGAGCAGCTCCGCGGTCGATTCATCCAAGACCTGCAACGTCTGCCGGCGTCCGAATGACGAATAAGAAGGAAGGGCCAAATACACGGATCAAAAAAGATGCCTCGGCCATGGAGCGAAGGGCTGGAAGGGTACCGAGCCCTGTTCATGCTGCCAGCCCAGGAGTAGCAAGACCCGCGAAGAACGTTCCCCAAGCCCCAGGATCTTCTTCAAGGAGACAGTGGACCATCCCCGTTGGATATACCATGGAATGATCCGCTTCATGCTTATCGAATGGAGTCGAGCATGTTCTCGAAGATCTTTTCACAGACTCGTGGAACGCAAAAGGAGCGCAGATCCCTCGATGCTGCGTGGTAAACCGGTGCATTTGGCTCCATTCCTTCATTGAATTCCTTTTTAATATTCGTCTTTTCGGGATTCATGTGTTGCTCCGATTTGTCTTAAACCCATTTCCGCTCGCTAATGGTCGGAGGCTGGATTTGCTGTCCTAGTATACCATGGTTGTTTGAAAAAATACCACATTTTCCTCCGGTGTAAAGCTATTGGAAGGAATATCTATATAATCAGTTTCGTCATCGGATATGATCAAACAATCATGGAGCAAGTTCTCCCAACATACGTTTCATATCTCAACATCGAAGTTAAGAGAACATCGGAGCACGTCGTACTTGGCTAGTTCTCTTCTCCCTGTGATGAAACATCATCACCATCTCCAGTGGATACAACGCTTAAACCCTGTGCCGCAGCTGCAGCCTTCATTTCTCTCGCTTTCTGTCTCCGTTTGATTTTCTTTTCACGGTTCTTCCGATTCCGTTTCTCTGCTTCCGTCTCCTTCGCCGCATTTGCAGCTGCAACTTTCTTGCGTAGCTGGATACGCCGCTTCTTGCCGGGTTTTTTACGCGTCTTTGGAGATGTTGTTCTTCCAGGTTGGTCTACCATATAGACGTCTTTTGAAGGAATTTTTGTATCTTGCCGTTTTAGTTGGATTATCCGCCACGGTAGATGGCAGCCAGGCTGTAGGGTGGATTAGAATCCTTAGAGTAAACGGAAGAACAGTATCTGGAAAGAATCCCGACACACAAACGAATTATGGGAATAAACTCACCCAATCCTGTGATGCCCACTTTAGCACCATCCCACCATCAACAGCAACAGCCTCAAATTCCCTCCTCTTCTCATCAATAGCACCGCCCCATGCTGTGGAATGGAAAGTTGTACCGATAGTCCTATCCTTCGAAATCAATGTAGGTGTAGAAAAGTAATACTCCCACCCCCGAGACGGATTCACAAATCTCCCCTCCCCCGCATCAGCAGGAGCAGGAGTCGGTGAGCGTAACCTGATACGCAACTTCTGCGTTGGCACTTCAGCTACCGTATTATCTGCATCCTTGTTTATTTTCTTCTCCGAATCCCCTGCTGCTTCCTTCCTGGGAACAGGCGCACTGAATAAGCGGAATTCGAATTCTTGTTCTTCTTCCTCCTCAACATCGTTTTGTGTGGCTGTCTTCTCAGTGGGTGTTTCATTCTGGGTAGTGGATGGTGCAGATGGAGTAATGAACGCGTCCTCGTCGAGATTAAGCAGTTTCCCTAGGCGGGCGTATCCGTCTTCGATGGAGTCTTGAGGCGGGGGGGATGATGGAGGGGATAGCGAAGTTCCGAAGAGAAGTTCTTCGCGACGGACGCTGCATTGGATCAATAGTTAGCTTCGTAAATATATATGAAGAGAGGTAGGAAGAGTATGATGCGCAGTGCAAGAGATTAAACTTGGACTGACAAGGATAACAATGCGCTCCACATACCGTTTTGCGTCTGGGAGATCAAACATAGTGACTCAGCTGAGTGTGAGAAGATTGTGAGGGCGGTTGAGTAGTGATTTTGGATTCTGGGAGATCTCGTCGTTGTATGTTCGAGTCGGAAATTTCCTGTTGCGGAATCTACGAAGCAAAAGTGGTTGGCTCTATTTCCACGGCAATTATTGCTGCGGCCACGCAACAGTTGTATATTTCTTGTCCTTTGTCTTGCTGGCTTCAGCTTCCACCAACATTGCCAGATTGAATGGGTTGGTCTGTATCTTGACAATTAAACTACTTCGATGCAATGGTGACAATAAATTGGAATATACATCCGTCGCCGACGTGTTGGACTCCAACTCACAATCACAACCATCCAAACTACACTAGACACATCGGCCACCGTCAACCTGGAAAGAAAGCAGTCGAGTCAGTGACGATGCTTGGAGAAAATGAATCAAGAAGATATTTTGGCCTACCTCCAGATCCACGCCGGTTATGAATGCCGCCTCATCACTCGCAAGAAAGGCACATGCATTTGCAATATCTGCGGGCATGCTTGGACGGCCCAGCGGCACCGTCGAGACGAATCCAGCGCGGTTCTCCTCCGTAGCAGGCTTCCCAAGGAACAGATGTGTCCTGTATCAGATGATCTGCAGTCAGAATTATTCTTCCAAAGATTAACCTGTCCAGTCAAGAGGATTACTTACATTCCTGTTATCCCGATTACGGGACAAATACAGTTGAATCGGATGTTATCCGGTCCATACTCGACAGCCATCGTCTTCGAAGCATTACATACCGCTGCCTTGGAAGCATTGTACCATGTCAGGCGTGGTCTAGGTCGAAGCGCTGCCGTGGAGGAGATCTGGATAAAGCATCCCGGACGCTTATTCTCCAGGAAATAGGGAACTATCACGTTGGTGGAGAGGTAAATTGACTTGACGTTGACGTTCATGCACAGCTCGAAATCCTCCTCGGTGACATCCACCGTTGGCTTGTTGAGGTATGTAGCCCCGGCATTGTTGACAACGATATCCAGCTGCCCGTGCTTGTCCAACACGGTCTGAAGAAGATTCCGCCAGGATTCCTTCTTGGTGACGTCCGTGAGGAAAAAGGTAGAGTTGAGTTCTGCGGCTGCTTCCTCGCCACTCTTCTCGGACAGCTCAGCTATGATCACTCTCCCCCCCTCTTCGACGAATTTCTTTGCGATGCCTCGACCATACCCCGATCCCGCTCCTGTTACGATGGCGACTTTGCCCTCTAGACGGCCTGTCATAGTGATGGGATTCACAGTGGAAGATTGCAAGTAAGGGATAGTTGCCAAGTACGGATGAGGGGATCTGCAATGCGGGGAGTTTTGAACAGAAAACCTGGTAGTCTGATTGACAAGCCACCTCCGCTCCCTTTGAGCAGTTATATTTAATTCAATTACTCCTGCATTTCCTGAGAAATGAAGATCGCGGTCACCGGTGCATTTTCCGGGGTTGAAACAGTTCGCTGGATGGACAATGCTGACTGATCGTTCAAGCATAGGATATTCATCTGACTCTTGGAACCACCAATACTGTCTGAAACTCCGGGCAAAGACACTAGTTCCAGAAACGAAACGGCATTCAGCAGTATTTATTCGCTGTTACAATTATCACGATCAACTGGGTTAATGCAAGCCTTCACTTCTTGACCCCAGAACGAGTGTCTTCTTCCCAGCCAATACAGTCCCGAGCACTAACCTCAACCTCATAATGCCAGTCAATCATCATATCTATCCTCGTAAAATCTAACGCATAGCCATGATGCAAATAGAGCTCCAGTGGCCGTTCACACTCGCCATCTCGACGATGCCCACGTCAGCATCTGGAATAGCGGCAGAGAGAATAGGGCGGCCCAGGATGCTCAGAATGGCGAGAAGATGGATTTGGAACTAACAGCGTAGCTGTGAGTGGAATGAACCCAAGTGTGTGCCGTTTGTCTGGCACATATTTGGCATCGAGTATATTACCTTCATTTTGACCAAGGAGATGGGCGAAATTCCGCACTTTCTCGAGTGTAGTTGATTTGCTCTGGGGTCGGCAACTTTGGAGGTGGTTTCTTTATGATGATGGTGAAATTAGAAGAGAGTGGGCTGGTTGTTAGAAGAACTGAGTAGGATATTCTGTAACTATATATAATCAGGATGAGCAGTAGATGCGCGCGAGAATGAACAGACTGCTGAAGCGGCCGTGTAATGGGAGGATTCAGATTGGCATTGCACATTGATTGCTACAATGTACCTTGCCCGAATCGTCTCCCTTCCTCCTTCATCGGTGTTAATAAAAACGCATCCCTGCAACTGCCCTAGTTACATGTGTAATGGGCTGACTCATTAACCATTAGGTATGGTACATTCCAGCTCCTGATCGTAGGACGCGATAGTGCCAAAGTGATGCTAATCAATGGTGCACTGGGATGTCTGGAGTATAATTAGTATAATTGATAATATACCTAATTCGGTATGATAGGGTTATAGCCTATAGGGCTGATCCTCAAACCCTTGGCGCTTAACAAACGCAACAAGTTTGGTCCAAAAGCCCTGGCTGTAGGAGTTTGAATATAAGATTCATTCTAGTACTAGGTACACGAAGGATTCCTTGGGAAGAAGAAGAGACAACGGCATGCCAGCAACAAACAGAACAAATGAAGCAAAAGAGACAGACAGAACAAATGATACAAATAGGGCAAGCAGGGAGGGCAAGCAGGGTGCTCAGGCATCCTGAGCTGCCATATACCTGGGCGTAGCCCATGACATGAAGGAACGACGAAAGGTAGGCATGATAAGAATATGCTTTGTCGAGGCGTGATGGCGCTGCTGGGACGAATACTCTCAGACAAATGAGAACCTATCACTTGGACAGGGAATCTCCGGTCATCTCTGGGTTGAGACCAGCCATACACCCAATGCACCACATTGTGGACGACACGTACATCGGCTCCGTTGGCGCAAGGACCGGAACAATCGACAGCAGGGCAACTCCAATCCATGCACAGTCCCCGCTGCAAGGCTGGAGCATCCAGCAGGATTCGAGGCGCTTTTCCTTTTGGCCAATCTGTCCCCCTCCCTCGGTGTGGCGGATGGAAGTATGTGCATAAATCATTTGTGGCGGACTCTCCAAATCATCCAGTATACTGCAAACAACCCTCAACCGTTTATATCCATGCCGAAGATGGCAAGTTTTACAAAATCGGACATGCCAGCAGGTGAAGAGTTGCAAACTAGACTGCGGAAGAAATCGCAACTCCAAAGCGCCAGATCCAACAGACACAAGGTGCAGATACTAGGGATTTCCACATACACAGATGCTTCACTGGTCAGTGTGCATGCCAGAAAACAAGAAGATATCAGGACCCAACACAAGGAGCTGGACAGCAGTGACCATGACCAGAACCACAATGAAGACTGGCATGCATTCTTGCACGAGACACGCAATCACAACCACGATCATAGCAATGGTTACAATGGTCATCATGATCATGGTGGTCATAGTGGTCATATGGAGTCATACAGTGGACATTTTGATCTCTCAGTTAGCTCCAGAAGGGAAAATCACCACACACTAATCCCTAAGTACATAGTGTTCATGGCAAACGGATACTAGGGCATGGCCATGCCTCAGAAGGGGCTTTCCCCAGGTCAGGTCTTTATTCTGCAATGAAAGGACTGAAGATATTGTGTTAATATTAATGTATGGAGCCGCAGTTTCAATGTTCTTTTCCGGCTGGTCTTGTTTGACACAGATATATCAGCCCTATCCAACATATCTCTTTCTAGATTTGGTGACTTATAGATATAGGCAGCAAGAGGCGTAGAATATTGCAGATCTAGTCGTATCTACTTGGAGCAGAGGGCATAGTTTCATCCTGGATTGCTGCCATTCCCATTTCCATAACTGGCAAGTCTGAAAGACCGCTTAGTAATAAATACTGTTAGTTACACTGACATGTCCTGGTTAGGTTGCAGAGTACCTCCAGTATCCACATCATCCATACCACTGTAGACCAGCTGGCTGTCGATTCCACTCTTTCTCTCCTCTCCAGTCCAGTCCACACATATCACCGGCGCTTTATCCATTTTATGCGTCTTTCTTCCAGAGAAGATACGATAAATGGGCATCTGCGCCTCCTGCCTCGGGTTGAATCGTCGGGATAACCACGATGTAAGTAAGACCCAAGACCATCCTTCTCCACCTCAACGAACAAACAAACAACCGAGTCGATCGATCTAATGTTATTCTCCAGTCTGAATCATCCCGTCTCCTCGACGATGACCTCTACCAATCCGGTTACGGCTACGGCGCCCTGAGCCAAGCTAACCAGCTCAACCAGCCCGACCCGGAATACCTGAAAAGGGAAAGGGAGGCTCTTGATGCGATCTGTCAGCGGACGTCCGAGTAAGTTTCTCTCTCTCTCTTTTACCCTCCGTTGAATGTAATAAATAGATATTGATGGGAAATGTGTTCAGCTCCGTCGTCGATATCTGGTCCTTACATCCCCAACCGCATCTTCAACCGAAAGCGACTCTGCCTTCCCACTCGCAAAACGTTGATCAGGACGCTCATGTTGCGACAACTACCACTGCAACCGCAGATGCTGAAGCGGAATCGTCTACCCATCCGCATGAAGGGGGCACTGTCCCGAAACACTGGGGGGAAGTGGTTATCAATCCGCGCAAGAAGAGGTCGCGACCGGGTTTGAATACAAGTGAGGGTAATGGTCGTGATGTCTTTGGTGTTTTGAAGGTTACTTGATCCTCGCAGGGTCACGTACGTTGTTCTCTTCGCTTCCGCGTTCTCGGTCGCCGGTCGGCTGTTTGTTTTCTCTTCCTTAATTCTTATAATTCCCCCACGCTGCATGCATATTTCTTCGTTTTCTGTTGTTCACTCTTTCGCCTCTCATTTTCCTGTCATGAGCATCTTATTTCCTTATTTTTTTTTCTTCATGTAAAGCCCTTCGATCATTCTCTTTCATATCATTCATTTCCTTACAAATCGCGAGCCTACTCCATGGGATTGAGAAATACCCTGCCGAAAAAACTGACAAGAGGAATGGACAAAGGATTAGCAACTAGACGGTCGAATTTATAATTAATAACAAGGGAAGCGGCAATTGATATTGGTGTTTGGAAAAGAAAACCCGCCGGCACCAGTTCCCTCCCAATTGAGATCCATCCCAGACTCCATCCCTCCGACCGCCGTAGTCAATGCTGTACCAGAAAGCTCAGAACTCCATCGCGAAAATAGAAGAGAAGATGAGAGAAAACGCCCGCTAGCCTGATCCCGATGGACGAAAAGCAAATGTGCGGATATAAATGCAGTATATCTGTTGTCCATATGTGTTCAGATACAGGGTCAATTCGACGTTGAGAATGGTTTTGGTAGACCGATTCAATCACACGTCGTCCATTGTACCTGCAGGTTCCTCTCCGTCGGATTCGTAACTGCCAGCGGAACTTAATTCACCTTCGGACTCGGTATCTTCCCCGGCTTCATCGACAGCCTCTCTGCTGGCGTATTTGGCAACGTACTCTGGAAGAGATTAGTTTCTCATTCAACCCTGTTCCCAATAATGTTGGAGTAGTCATATACCCTTCACCTTAGCCTCGTAGCTCTTTGGTTCCCTCATTAACATGGCGGCAGCCTCGCCATTGAGAGGATCTGACGGATTCGGGTACCGCAGGAGTTGGGGAAGGAAGACTTCAAAAATGTTGATCATATCATACATAGGCGACCAGGTCTGGTTGATGACATCGAGACACACGGACCCGGACCTAGGCAAAGAGAATATAAAATCAGCAATGGATACAGAAAGATAAATGGAAAAGAGAAGACCCTCTTACAGCTCATCAATATTTGGGTGAAATATTCTGTTAACAAAGCCAATACTTGGGCTTTTATATGGATATTGATCCGGAAGTTCCACGTGAATCTTCCAGTGCCCGCCGGCAAATGGTGCTGCACTACGTTAGTCATATGGCTGAAATAGCCAGAAAAAGAATCCACGTACTCTCATCCGGGCCCTTGAAGCGGACGTAGAACTCTTGCCTATCCAACAAATGTGGTTAATACCCTGTTGTGCGTGTAGTTCCACTGGAAAAAAGGATCTGTATGAGAATTCACACTAGATACATTGTCAGTATCCATAACTGTGAAAGGAATAGCCATGCAACTCACTATTATCGTTGACTAGTGTCACCTCATAATCACTCATCAACCTGTAAAAGTATTAACATAAAGTCCACCCATGGTGCCAGCGACCGCCAAAGCTCGTATATCAACAGAGGAAAAGCATACATCCTGTGAGAAGGTCAGCAAGGTTTTATTAGAGAAGTCTAGTACATGTACCACTTACTTCATGACCTGTAGATAGGAAAGAGGAGTGACTCAAGTCAGTTCCCGATCTCAGCAGGCATCCAGCACATCCGGCTCCACTCACATCTGTCTCAATTCTCCGTTTAGGACTGCTCATCTTGAGTGAATATGAAGAAGAATCAGAAAATATAAGTCCAGTCAAAGAAAGAATTCAGCGTTCAGACTATTCCCCTCACGGCGGGCGGGGGAGAATATGGGCGGGGCCGGTGTTCAAAGGCACGTGAGCGCCGGAAGATGATTAGGAGAGGATTTGGACAGGAGATGACTTGAGAAGGTGGTCAGTAGGGGCACAGAAGTAATATCAAGCGGTATAGAGAAGTGCAGAGTGCAGATGTACAGTATGGGGAGAGGGAGAGAGTGGCAGGAGATGACGCTGGAGGGTGATATGGGCGATTAGGCGGTCACTCCGGTCCCGCCGCCCGGACGAACAACAGCGTGGCCACCACCTGCAGCGATAATCATCTCATCCTCCCCATGCGGAACCGGTGGTTCTTCTGATATTCATATCGGTGATCACTCGCGATTCTTGGTAAGTTTAATCATGATGCCTTATTTGCCCTGGATACTGCGACTTCTTACGTTGTGGATGGGCCTGATAAGCAGACAGGGACCGATAGCGATATTAACCCAGGCTCTCTCCGCTATTGCGTACCGGAAAGCACCTCATTTGCACCTCTTCTGAGGTGTAGCAACGCTGATACCGGCGAGTCTTCCATCATTTGAAGGAAAGTGACTGTATTAGAGTGCGCTGGACTGCATGTGATTGGGCATTCAATAGGACTGAAGACGGTTCAAGCTCAGCACTTGTCGTCGCCTTGAGTCGGAGGCCTCTTGTCCCATTATATTCCATCTCAACCGGTTTAATATCACCTCTGCTATATGATGGCTCCATCATCCTCTTCAGACTCTTCTTCTCGCAACACTTCGGCTGCTCCAACAGCTTCGAGACTGGCCCATCGACCCGCCGATCGATCACCAAATCCAGACTCCCCAAGCAGCAGTAACACCGATAGTGCGCCTATTCCAGATGAGGAGCAAGGGGCCGATCTACCGCTAACCATGTCCGCATCGGTTGTGTTAACTAGCCTTCCGCGCGATGCTCACCAGGCTCTGGCTGATGTGGAGGCTATTGATAAAGGCAAAGGTAAGTACAGCACGCTTAACTGGTGTTTTATTCTTCAGTCACTATATGTGGAATATACAGCTGGAGCATGTTCTAATATAGCAAACAGTCACAGTTCGCTTCCATCCTCTGCCTTCAGCCCCCATTCTCAAAAATCGCGTTTTTAAAATTAGCGCCTCCCAGAAGTTTGAAACGGTAGTCAAGTTCCTCAGAAAGAAGTTGAACTGCAAAGATACCGACTCCGTATTTTGCTATGTAAACAGTGTGTTCGCACCCGGACTGGATGAAGGCGTTGGAGGATTGTGGAGAGTAGGATGCAGCTTTCTTCTGTCAGACCAACTGCTCATACGCTAACTGATCAACAGTGCTTTAAATCGGATGACCAGCTGATAGTGGCATATTCGATGACTCCTGCTTTTGGTTGATGGTGACCGCTTGGCCTGGCTGAAGAATATATGGACAATCAAATTGATATGTTGTCCAAAACTAGTCATGATTCAATACAGAGCTAGATGATCCATGACTAGTAGGTGCCCCCTTACTAGTTACCATGTGGTCATTTCGATCAAACATCAAAATATCCACCGTTCTAAACATGACAGACATGGACCGCAAATCTTCAATTCAGCAAGAGAACATGCAGCGGACAATAAACAAGAACAAAAGGACGAACGCCAAAACACATTAATCGCCATTTATCCACGTATGCTTCAAAGCAAAGCTTTTATTTTCCCTCAATGTCCTCGGCAATCTTCTCGAACTCTGCAAGAGCCTCCTTCGAGATCGGATAGGTGTATTCGGGGGATGGATACGCACGACTCTTGACTTCATCCCGATACTGCTCAATGCCCTTGATCGCCTCACCCCAAACATCGGCATATTTCTTTACAAACTTGGGGAGGAACCGTCCCGGCGGGAAGTTGCCAGTCATGTCAACCTGAACGAGCACCTGGCCGGAGCAGCCATTCCCAGCGCCAATGCCGATCGTTGGGACCTGGAGTTTCTTCGTGATGATGCTGGCAATTTCAGCGGGTACTGCTTCGACGACCATCATGAAGGCCCCGGCTTCCTGAACTGCCAAAGCGTCCCGCATGACCTTCAACGCTGCAGAAGCCGACTTGCCCTGGACCCTGAATCCACCCAGAGCATTTTGCCTCTGAGGTGTGAGACCTATGTGGGCGACAACCGGGATTCCAGCTTGCGTAATACGCTTGATTGTCGGTGCCATCTCTTCGCCTCCTTCCAGCTTGACTCCTTGCATGCGGCCCTCCTTTATGATGCGGATGGCCGACTGCAGAGCCTGTTCTGGTGAAATCTCATAAGATCCCATGGGAAGATCGGCGACCTTTTTACATTATTTGTCAGCTTTTTTTTTTTTTTTTTTTTTTTTTTTGCGCATACAGTCAGAAAATGACCTACCGTGAATGCGCTCTTCGCAGCTCGAGCTACACTTCGACAATGCAACAGCATTTCTTCCAATAAAACCTCGCTTGTATCCTCCATTCCAAGCGCAACCATGGCCAAACTGTCGCCGACGAGGATCACATCCATTCCTGCGGCATCTGCAATATGCCCGCTAGGAAAGTCATGGGCCGTGAGCACGGTGATGGGCTCCCCGTTCTTGTAGAGATTCCGTAGCGTCGTCGTAGTCACCTTCTTCCTGGGACTGGCAGATGGTGTGCCCATTGGCGAATGTGAGCTATATCGAACATGACTCGGTGTGGTAGGAGATGAGAATCTGAATAATGCAGAGGTAGCATTACTTGAGGTGGACGGATTCAACAACGGCCGTACAAGAGTAACAGCCCCGACTCTCCTGGAGTTCAACCGTAGCGGACGTATTAACCGAGCAGAAGCCATAGCTCCCCTAGTAACCTTCCAGGCACTATGCAGCTAAACAATGACGAAGGCACTATAGATACAATCCAATCCAATTGGTCCAATGCAGGCGTTGTGCGAAGCCAAACTGGTCCCTTCCAGACAAATCAGTGTGACCGCAACAACAGCAAGGAAAGAAATTAAAAACCGACCTTACCTCCTTAAATACGGCAGCCTGAACAAAGTGTGCTGGTATATGCTGCGTAGTCCGGAGCATCGTCACGATGTCTTACTCGTTTGGGCGATTCTGCCGGACATCCGCTTGGGATTTTCTGCCATTCACCGCTTTCGGGATGCGTGCTTCTCCGCCGGATAATGCATTGTTGCAATTCAGATGATCAGCCGAGGTTCTGCAATCTTACCAATTATCTAATCAATCAGCAGATCAGATCAATCGGTCACGTGAATTATGTGGTTGGTGTCATGTGTTCTTTCCTGCAAGGCTGCATACTTTTATGCAAGCAATACTAGAAGATGTTAGCTGAATCATAAATATCGGTTTATTATTTATGTCCGGGTTGTTGTTTTTATAGGTCTATGGATACGATAGCTAGTTTTAGGGAGTCTAGGTGGATAGTATGCTAAGCTAGCAGAATCAGCACTGGAACGCTTTTGGCACATTCCTGTCATGTCGTATTCGATTCTAAGATAACAATAATCATCGTCATTATCTCCCACATAGCCCACACTCCCATTGCATTAAGAATCCAAACCAGGACAGTTCTCACTGGTCTCCGAGGTGACAGCTGTGTACGGGGATGGGTCCGTCCAGATAATATCGTATCTAATTACCACACAAAATCCCGGTCAGCGCCAGTCCAGAGCAGAAGCGAACGAAGGAAATACCTGTCGTCTGGGTATGTCGGCGCATTATCATCACCCAAGGCCTGAACGATATCCGTCAAGGCATCATGTTCCCAGCAGATCAGGATATTCCCGCTTCCACTGTAGCTGTCGACGACGTCCTTGACGCACGACGAATCGTCGCGGCCACAGGAGGTGTCGACGGTCAGACCGAGTTCTTCAGCGAGTGGTTCAACGGTATCATAAGGGCGGGCACGTTTGCCATCTTTAATTTGATCAGGGAGCGTCGGTTAGCCATGTCGATGCGTTCGAAGAGATGAAGCAGAATCCATCCTCTCTCGTTAAAATATGTATACGTACTGCTCTTAGGAGTCTCAGCCATAATGTACCCGATATCATAGCCGGAGTTGGGACCAAAGGCGTTCTTCAGACACTGGGCGCGCTCCAGGCCCGTGGTGCTCAGACCATTACCGCCGTTGCTGGGCTTTTCGCCGTGCCGGATCAGATAGACCGTTGCAGCGGCATCTGTGAGGCTGGCAGCGGCCAGGAGGAAGAAGGGGAGGATCGTATGCATCTTTATTGGGGAGGTTTGTGGTTCAGAGGTTCCGAATCTTGAGAAGGGGAAGGGCGAGGGAAATGAATTGATTTATACCCCGTACACACCGCGCACAAACTCCCGAAAGTCAACCGTCCGACTTGGCTTCTTCTTACAGATCGGCATCTGTTCCATCTCACGGTGCCTGGCCAAACACCATCCTGATCTGGGACATGCGTGGCCAGGAATGCGTAATTCGTTGGCCCGTCAGCCTTGCGCCCGGCGCGCTTCCGGAAGCCTGTCTGCTATCACTTGACGCGTCAGCAAATTCATCAAATTCATCAACGGCAAATGCTTCTGCGAGTCATAAACAAATGTTTCGCCCACGCGGGATGGTCTCCTCGCATGCGTTGTCGACTTCCCCAGGCAGTCACCATCTATGTTAGGCGTTCCCTTCCACGTTGGGAGGACCGAAGAGACAAGATCAAGTTAACTAGTCAGTTGGGCTGGTATATCGGCTCACATAGTACATGGGATTCATATTCCTGAAGGGATACCAGTACCTACTATTGTCTCTTCTCCTATTCCAATAGAACAGAAACGGATAATCACCAGCAGAGTAGTTTTGGTTGCACGGTTACTCGATTTACGGCATTCTGCGGACAGCTCAGGCTGCCCAAAGCAGTATACTGACTGGCAACCGACAACCTGTTTGACTAAGGGCATGAATTCTTTCTAGGATCTCTTATCATAATGCGCCATATTGCCCCTGGAAGGCCGTTCTTATCAACGGCTCCAGAAACTGTAGCACATGCTTGCGCACATGTTGGGATGCATGGGCAACGCCATCCACAACAACGAACTGCGGGTTGATACCATGCTCCTGCCATGATTCACACAGACTCTGTATGGACTGCACACGGTCCTGATCCATCAAGGGAAGATGGGACTCCGACTGTACCGCTTTGTCTTTGTCCTTCTTCCGGAACCGGCTCACCCACTTCATAAACTCAGGTCCGCCATGGATTTCACCATCCGCCGCGCCGACAATCAACTGAGTAGCGACGTGACGAATGCGCTGTATGTCAATTGTCCGACCAAATCGGCTCTGGACATCAGCGATCCCGACAGGCCATGGCTGTTCCGCGTCGAGCAGGGTCACCCTGCCCGGTGCGCCGATGCTGGCGGCTACAAGGCGCTCAGGATACAGGTAGAGGAAGCGATGGGTGAACTGGCCGCCTCCGGAGAAACCCATCATGAAGACCTGATCGGTACCAATGCCGGGCCAGCGGTAGTCGATCTCGTCCAGCATGGACAGCAGTGCGCGATCAAAGGCGACGGTCGGTGATCGAATCTTTTTGAATGAGTCTAGATCATTGGGACCTTCTAGACCGGCAGGGAACAAGGGAGCCAGGATGGCGCAGGGGACGGAGTTGGAGAAGGATACCAGTTCCGTCTCGTACAAAGGGGACAGATTGCGACGGGTGCCGTGGATCCAGACCAGTAGTGGTAGCTTTGCTGATTCTCGCAAGACGTGCCATTGTCGGTAGGGGTCTGGAGGGACGTAGAGAGCATATGAGATGCGTGGATCCGACGCCAGCGTCGTCACAGGCACATGGCCGAGTAGAAAGGTGGCCTCCAGGAACTCGGTAGGGACGTCAGTGGTCGACAGTGGGTTTTGTGCCATTTTCACTAGATCCCCCCTTAATTCAGTGTGAGAGGGCGCTTCCAAGCACGTCTTTGTTGACTCTCATCGGGCAGAGCAAATCTCGGTTGTTGCAAGCCGATTTCGTCCCAGAGCGGATGCTGAGAAGATCAAGCCAAAGTAGAGTTATGACATAGCATTTTCGCAGTCAAGTGCCTGGCACTTGTCGCCCAATTAAAAGCATGCGGGGTTTAATGGTGATAAGGGTATGGATCTAATATTAGATGACACCGGCATCCCAAAGTCTAAATATATTCTCTACCAGGAGAGTACCAATGTATTTGCGGAAAGGAATGACCGAAGAGAAGGAAGTAGAGAAATAAACCCGATGAAGCTGGGGTGCGTCATAATGCAAAAGTTTAGTATCAAATGCCGTGCATGCAACATAAACCTCGAGAGGAAACGAAGAGAAGGCCTGCAAGGGTGCAGAAGTCCAGGGTAAATGAGCGGACGGCAAGGATGCCACTGCTAATGCTATGGGGACAGGGAGCGCCACGGGAGTACTTGCTCTGAGAATTGATGCTATTCGTAATTATCCTTCCAAAAAAAGAAAAAGGAAAAGAAAGAAAGAATGCACTGGACACCAGGTTGTTTAATGTATAATAAAGTAGAACACCGGGGAAATGCAGCATGAGTTCCAACAGAACAGGGTCAAGAGGTGATAACGTGAGCCTCATTGATGAAATAGAACTTGAACGCAGATGATATTTGCAGATTGTAGCTCTGCATTGGACGATTCCAGTGGTTTAAACGTATTTATACGCTCCCGGCTTAAGGGGCCTGTGAAGCTCACACAGTAATGCATCAAGCTCCTTCCAGTTGGCCGGGTTCAGGGCGAACTTGCGGTGTCGTCGCGATTGGATGTGCTACGGAGATCATCAGCATTTTGTCCTCCTCAACGGGGCATCTGATGTTGTGAACTTACCACATCGAAGTCGTCAAATTTATCCCTGCAATTTTCACAGAATCCCGGCTTTGGGTCCCTCCTTCTCTGCTGCTGCGCTCTCTCCCTCTCCCTTTCTCTCAGCTTCCTCTTCCGATCGTTTTTGCTTAAATCACCCGATGGTTGCACTGTCGCTTTATTGCTTTCCGATAGAGTAGTGTCGTCCTCGCGCATGTCCGCCAGGTTCTCTTGTGGGGCTGTCTTGCTGGGAACGCTACCCTGACTCTGCGTGGGCCTTGCTGCAGCAGATACATCTGCAACACGATGAGACGAAGGAATCCCCGGAGCCGAAAAGCCGCCATTGTTCTTTTCAAGCACCTTTCTTTTCAACTCGTGAACTTCTTTGCTAATACCTGCCTTTGCCCCAGGTGCTGCTGCAGTTGACGAAATCATCTGCGAGCGGATAGCGGAGGTGACGTTCGATGGCTGCACACCAGATGCAGCGGGTTCACGGCCAGCATAGAAGGGTCCTGTACGGGAAAATCGAGGAGGAACGAAACTCTCAGAGCTCTTCGTCGGATATTCTTGTTTTACCGGAGCCATCCTCTGCATACTAGGTTGAAATCTAGGGAAGGCATGGTCACCGTCGTCTTCCTCTTTGACTTTATCTTCAACCTTAAGAGAAGCCTTGCTTTCAACTGTGTGCTGAGTTGAGTCAGGATTTTTGCTTTTCCCTTCACCTTCACGAGTTATCTTTGCTGCTGCTTTCTTTTCCTTTTCTTGTCGGTACGCCCGTATCCGCTGCAGTTCCCTCTTCGATAGTGGCTCTTCGATGAAAGGGCATTTCCCCACAGGTGCACTCTTGAACTGCGGCCAAATACCGTCTTCTTTTCTTGCAACCCTTGGGTATTCGCGAACCATGACCGGCCTGGTTTTTTCATCCATGTCATGAATATAGATGAAAGGCCCCCTAAAAACAACCATCTCTTTTACCGAGAGCAAAGGATCACGGTCAGAAGGTCCATTTACAAGCTCGTTTCTGAGAACTTGCGTAAGGTCGGGACCACCCCTGGCTTTCTGAGAAACACTATCATTGTGATACCTGTAGTGGTTATGGTGTCCCCCAATATCCTCGTCATTGATGGTTGTGATCATCCTCTGGAGCTTCTCAAGGGCCCAGATCTTCATTCCCATTTGACGGGCTCTATATAAGACGTCAGCGCTCTGATCACGTCGTGCATCATTCTTCAACGACATATGGACACGGCCGTCAGGGTTCTTTTCCAGTGTAGAAGGATTAACTGTATTGTCTTGTTGATCGGCAGTACATTGTACACTCGACTCTGCAACGCTTACGGCATCGGCTTCGGGGGGGATAGGGCGAGTAGTGACTACATGGGTCACTAAACGGGAGAAAAATTTCTCCTCGCGCTGCATATGTAATGTCAGTATAATTGAGGCGTGAGGCCAAAGAATGAAGTGAGAGAAAAGTGCAAAAAAAAAAAGGAATCGAAATCAAAAGAACGCATTGCCATAGTCCATTGGCATATAATCCAACATCCGCAGCGCCTCAAGGCTTGTAACTTGAAGAAAAGAAATATCCAAACTTACAGCTCCCAGAGCAAGAACCTGCCTTGAGCATTTACTGCGGGAATCCTCCGGTATACTATCAAAGTAAAAGACAAACTGTGGAAACGCCCTTCGATAATGCCTCTGCCATTGTCGGATCGTATCCAAGGTCTCCGCGGGCGTCTTCTCGGGCCGGGTTGTTCTCAATTGCCGCTCTTTATCCCTCACAGCCACCAGTTTTCTCTCGAAAGCGCTAGGCTGCGTATTGTTGGACCGTCGCGAAAAGACCTTCGCGTCTGTTCCGGTGGCGAGCATCTTGGCACGAGGCGGGGAGCGTGAATCTTGGTCCATCCCATCGACAACATGCTTCTTCGACAAGGGCTGGCCATATGAGACATCGATCTGGGTAGAGCTGATGGCCCTGGATCGTTTAGTGGGTACGAGACCTGGTCTGTGAGGGGAGTTGGTGGCATTAGGAACATTGGCCAAGGGTGGTCGGCGAGTCGACATATTAACAGATGTTTGTGGTGAGGGAGGTACAAATACTGCTGCCATAGGGTAATGATATACAGATCTGAACTAAAAAAAGCAGAGAGTGACAAGGGCTGGTGAACGAGGGGGTGGACTCTCAATGGTTGAACACGCGACAGGACATGTACTGTACAGAGTGTGTACACGTCCCAGAGGGCTAGAAGGGGGTCATTATGCACAAAAAACGCGTAATTGAGCAATAAGGAAGTACTGAGATGGTGTAAAAAGAGGATTCTGACTGCTGAGAAGATGCTGCAAGGTGCGGATTGTGGTGGAAGAAGTTGTGAGGAGGATGCGGAGAGGCGTGTCCGTGTCTTTGTTTGGCGGAGACAGGTTTGTTTTGGGGTTCTGCCGGACAACCACAACCACAACCACAACGCGACCCTGCGAAGAAAGACTTTTCCATCACCGTGGCTGAGTTTATTTCTTGCCAGTATTCCTAATATATCTCTTGTGCCATCCTCATGGATGCCTCGTTCTTACGCCTTTTGAAACCAAATGCATACAAAAGACGACAAATATCGCCCAAGGAGTTTGACCAAGACCAGTTGATCAAATTGAATTTTCAGGATGGCCAAGGACTTAAGCTTCAGATCTAATGTACATTTGTCCAGGGTATCTATATATATTTCACCTATATTTCGATGGTCTATCCTATCCACGCAGAGCCTCAATGTCATCGACCTAATAGCCCGAGTGAGTCAGTATGCAATGAACCGCAATAAACTAGACCAGGCATTCTATAGAACATACCTCTTTGACAGCTTCAGGCGTCAAAACAATGGGATTATCATCTCCAACACACACGCTGTCTTCAATGCGTATTCCGATTCCTCGGAACTTGTCAGGCCACCGTCTGTTATCCGGAACATATATGCCTCTGGAAACAAGAAGACGTCAGTTATGTGTGTGTGCTAGGGTTTGAGTTGAACAGTTCCCGTATACATACGGTTCTATGGTGATGCAATTGCCTGCTTTGAGCCTGTGGCTTCTTGAGTAGCCAGGGCAATCATGAACGTCCAGGCCTACATGGTGACCCAAATGATGCGGGAATAGGATACCCATGGCCTAAAAACATATTGTCAGTGACCAAATTAGATATACATGAATACCCACGCATATGAAACACTCACGTCTCCAGAAACATCAAATCCAAGTTGCTGAAGCTGGTCTTTTAACGTATTCTCGGCGATCCCATGCAATTGGTCAAGGGAATATCCGGCGGACTCTCTGCAAAGAGAAACGCAGCTGCGTTGCACATTCAGTACCGCAGTATATAAATCGCGCTGGGCATCCGTGAATTTCCCATTAACTGGCCACGTCCTTGAAATATCTGAGATGTAGCTCCCCGATTCCTGCTCCTCAGTTAGCACTGGATTGGGTGGGTTGGTTTGCGATAGGTTCAATACTCACCCCGCCTGCATCAACCAGAACTAGGTCACCGTCTCTATTATTCAACGCTGTCAGCTCGAATAATGGCCATTGCTAGGCGAAAATGCGCACCTCAAGATATCATTGTTACTTGTATAATGAATGCTCAGGCCGTTCTAGTTTCGTTAGCATGATTATCATATAATTTAATCCGGGTAGTATCGCATACATGACCGCCCCCCACCACAGGAACAAAAGCACTTGTATCGCAACCATTGGCCTTGAACTGATATTCAAGGAACGAGCAAAGATCCTTTTCTTTGGTAAATGTTTGCCTTATAGACTCAGTGAATGCTCTTCCGGACATCTGCCCAACGCGACGCAGTTGCACCACTTCATCCTCGCTCTTCACAGCCCTCAGCTCATTAAGAATTGGACGCAGGGACTTTACTTTTCCACCACGCACAAAGTTTTTGATCCGCTCGGATACACCGGAGCCGTATAGGTTTCGATATAGGACCGACTTCGGGTCGAGGGTCGTGACATCGGTGTATACTTCCGTGGCTCCAGATATGATGTCCGGCAGGATATCACCAATTCGCGTAATGTCTCCAGTCTATCCCATCGGCGGATTAGCTGTGCTCGGGAATACGCATCAAGGCACTAATCTCACCTCATCAGCATTGAAGACATCTATGGCAGCTCGCGTGCCAGATCGAGCTCCCTCCCAAAGCTCAGCCCTTGCATCCTTCTCGCGAACGTAGAGATGAAAGATGTGATTATTCCCGGAGCCATCATTTGCTGCAATCATATAAGAACACTGCTCCGGCTGCTCAATGTAATCAGGCCATGCGCAGTAAGCTTACCGATGACTGCCAATGCGCCAGGCTCATTGAATCCTATCCATTTAGGCGATACATCAGTCTCCATTAACATAACACTTAGCATTGTATCCCTGAGAATTGCCGTACCTGTAAGATAAAAGAAGTTCGTATCCTGACGGTACTCATAGAATATGCCCGCGGCACGGTATTTGACTTCCGATGCTGCTAAGACCGCGATTGAATTCTTGGGCAGCCGGTTCGCGAGACGGGAGCGACGGTGTGCGTATTCGAGAGCGGAAATCCCAGGCGTCACTCATCATAGTGTCAGTTCACGTCATTTCGTTTGCACCAATTCGTAATCACGCACATTCTCCAGGATTCAGGATATGGGGATGTGTCTCGTGCAGAGGTTGTCCGAACTTCAAGTCCGCGGCGGAGATCGAAGCATAACTCCTCTGGACAGCGCGTCGCACATTAACGGAAGCCTTGGAAGGATACCACAGATGACGGGGACCCTGGCGGAGATAGGTCATGCATGTCGACATGATCGCTAATATCTACACAATAAGAATAAAGACAAGGTTGCCATGAAAGTTGGTGGCTTTTTTGATAGCTTCGCCCTTCGGACTTCTTCCAAGGCGGCCGACATCTCTGCCTGAGGCTGTCAAGCCTGATCCATCACCCGCCAATCAGCACATCTTTAATTACAAGGATGATGACTCTCTCTAGCGCTTGCGTAGCACGGTGGCTCGTTAAGTAACATTCAAAAGATGAATCGCTTAAACTTAGAAATCGCATATCTTATGCTAACTGGGAATGTCCAGCCGATTGGTTACTATGGCCGATATTGCCTCGAGATAGATAGATATACTCAGGAGGAGGGAGATCGAGATGGATATAAAAGGCCAGGGCGTGACTGGAGTTGGTTAAGGATTATAAGTATCTGTTCGTGGGAAGTCACCGCATACTGTACGACATGGGAAGGAACCTGGTATATCCGAAGCGTGCTGCAAACACTGTTAATCGAGAAAAGCAGCGAGGTATGAGCTGACTTCTGTATACTGTCTTACATCCATCAGTCAGGAAGTAATCTCACTGTATTCTCAGCGACGTATGACCTGGGTGTGATTCAATCTATCATCAACTCCTCCCCAGTCCTCTATGTGTCTTTTAGTCCAGGACCTTCCGAACCCTTTCCGGCAACTCTACCCATGATCGGACAGATGGGTTCATTCGACTATCCATCAGCCGGTATCGACGAGCCTTTAGACTGCTATGTCCATGGCTATGTCAGTTCACGGATCGTGAACCTAGCACGCACGTCTAAGGGAGAGGGACTTCCTGTCTGCGTGGCAGCTAGCAAAATCGATGGCCTCGTTCTATCATTGACCCCGTTCTCCCACAGTTATAACTATCGTTCTGCCATCCTGCACGGATACGCCACCCTTGTCACTGACGAGCAAGAAAGGCTCTGGGCGATGGAGCTGATAACAAACTCAGTCGTCCCAGACCGTTGGAGGAATACACGGGTGCCACCGACCCCTGCCGAGATGTCTTCCACCTCTATCCTCAAGGTCAAAGTCGTCGATGGCAGCGGTAAGATTCGAGACGGAGGCCCGTCCGACGAACGTGTGGACAAGAGCAACGAAGAGTTGTCAAATCGTGTCTGGACGGGGGTAGTCCCTGTTTGGGAGACCCTTGGACAACCCATCGCGGCTCCTGAAAACAAGGTAGCTGAGGTTCCAGAGCATATCAGCTCGCACGTCTCCCGTGTGAATGAACACAACCAGGCCTATGCGGTGGATGCAGCTGTCCGGTCGAAAAAATAAGAATGTGCGATGCGAGAAAGCACTCCGCATGTGATTTTTGAAGCATTTATGGAGCCGTTTAGATCAATAATAGTCAACTAGCCGGGTCTATATTATAGCGACCGGATTATAGCTGCCAAGAGAACCTGTTAGTATTGAGAGCTATTTATATAGATCTGCCCCGCGTCATACGTGGCTTTCTCTCCGCACTCCTTCCATTTTCATCTCGGCTACTGTGGTGATCGTCAACGCACGATGGCATCGATACGCCCAGCGGACCTTCAGTCCTTCTCGGATTACTTGAAAGGATGCAATCGCATTCTTGCACTCTTGGGAGCCGGGATCTCTGCACCCTCTGGCCTTCCGACTTTTCGGGGAGCTGGTGGCCTTTGGCGATCGCACGAAGCTGAAGATTTGGCGACACCAGAAGCTTTCGAGGAGAATCCAGATCTAGTATGGCAATTCTACAGCTACCGGAGACATATGGCTTTGAAAGCGAAGCCAAACAGGGCGCACTATGCGCTTGCGGAGCTTGCGAGAAGAAACAAGGATTTTATCACGCTGAGCCAGAACGTCGATGGTGCTGTTGGAGAACTATTATTATTCCTTTTTTGATATTCATATCAATAACATCACTGACACTTTGATCCCTTCTTTGTGTACAGGTCTTTCACAGCGCGCAGACCATCCATCAAACCAGCTCCACCTGCTTCACGGCTCGCTCTTCAATGTCAAATGTACATCATTTGATTGCGACTACTCGCGAGAGGATTTTACCGATCCAATAGTCCCCGCATTAGCAATTCCCCGAGGCGTCCCAGAGCCCAAACCTTCAACAACAGATAATACAGGAGAACAAGCAACAAATTCATTATACAATGCACTAGGGATAAATGACGAGGAGTCGGAACAGGAAGCAGATATTTCTGATGAACGCGTGCCATTGGCTCCTCTAAGTCTCAGTGACCTCCCGCAATGCCCAAAATGCAAAGATGGCCTTCTCCGACCGGGCATTGTATGGTTTGGGGAACCTCTCCCATCCGAAACAATCCGTGTTGTGGACAAATGGATCCATTCTGCACCCAAAATTGACCTAGTATTGGTCATCGGTACAAGCGCCAAGGTCTATCCAGCTGCAGGGTATATAGATGTGGCTCACAAATTCGGTGCCAAAGTTGCGGTGGTCAATATGGATCCCAATGATGTCCCTCGTGGTGCCGGTAGTCTAGGGTCCAACGGTTGGTTTTTCAATGGTGATGCGAGTGTCATTGTTCCACAGATTCTGAAAAGCGTCATTGGCGATATTTAATGATTCATTTCAGGGGAGACGATATTGCTTTATAGTATAAATATAATTTGGGCCATCATTGCCGTTGGCAGAGCTCTTAATCCGTTGGAAATGTATATACGGAGTATGCTGTCTTCTTTCCCGTCCGATCTACTAGAATTTATTTCTGAGATACATGGGACCATTTTGTCAAATATAGATCTATTCATTCTTCATATAAGCAAATAAACAGGTACGTGCGATAATTCCAGTGTTGGAGCCTGAGGCATCAGACGGTTGCTGGGGTTTCGCAAACAAAGAATTGGCGTTATCGATAAATAAGAATGCGGGCCTTCTTTTTCTCTTCCCATCACTAACTTAAGCCATCTCGACTTCGCTCAATTTGGTATATGGCCAGACATGGGATCTTTTACGGTAAGCCGTCGTTATATTCTTTATACCTTTGTTATCTGCCGATGCCAGTCGGCGACAGCATGGTAGCTGCTGACAACCTGCTTGTAGTGCGACTGATCCACTGCAATTACGAATGCGTGTCTGCATATTAACACCCCTCAATCACGACATCTGAAATCACCTGGATTATACGTGAATAAACACCTGCTCATTGACCGCAAGAGGAGTGAACATTCTCCGCCAGATTTTTCGAAATGGCAAAGGAAAGCGACAGAGCCCCTTTCACCCCTCGACGCCCCAACGAGCAGTCTCAACGCCCTCTAGCCCATCCAGAATTCGGCAAACCCTCACCCCTCCGTCCAATCCACGCTCAGTCATCCCATCTCCCTTTTAATATCCCGAAACCGAATCAAGCGCGGCCGGAGCACCACAGGCCCCCACAAAGACCACAGCAACAGGGCTCCACGCAACCGCCAGTGACACCTCGTCCTTACCGTCCAGTCACTAATGAGACTAGGGGGCCCGTAACCGCTACGCCGGTGAGGCAATCGCAACCATGGAATCCTTTCAAGCCAGTGAAGCCCGCGGCATACAACAGTGGTCTATCTCTGTACGCTAAAGACGCCGTTGGGATTCAACGCCCCGAAAATGTCACATGGTCGACTCCAAAGGCTCCCAGGGAATTGTACTCTTCGAAGAAACCAGGACCTGTCAAGATATCAAACGCATCGAAGAACCTCAAGAATTTTATGGACCTGACGTCTACTACAACTGACTATTGGGACAATAATAATTCCTGGTCTAAAGATAGTGCATCCCTGGATACAGGAGCTTTTGTCGATTCTGCCAAAGCGAATGAGGATATTAAGGCTCTCTTAGAGGGTACAATCGAAGACGAGAACGATCAGCCGAGCAAAAGCTCAAAAAGGGACAAGAAGAAGAGAAAGAACAAGAAGAAGCAAAAGGAAAAGGAAAAGGAAAAGGGAAAAGAAAAAGAGAGACAGGACCAGGAGCGAGATAATAGCAAGAAAGACTCGAATTTTGATATCGATGACTTGGCTTCCCAGTTACAGGGAGTCACTGTGGCCGATACTAGAGATGACAAGGAAGATCACAGCAATGGAGCAGACGAATCTGTGAGGGAGGAGAAGAGCAAAGAGGAAGAAGAGGAAAGGCCTGATAGCAAAAAAGATGAAATTAATGGTGATGGGCACAATGATAGCGAGAGTGAAGAAGAAGAAGATGATGATGATGATGACGATGATGGGACAGTGGAAGGCTTGAAAGTTCAATTACTTCCTCACCAGGTGGATGGTGTCCGCTGGATGTGTGGGAAAGAGACTGGCCATAAGAAAGCCAAAGGAACTCCCCCCAAAGGTGGAATCCTTGCGGATGATATGGGTCTTGGAAAGACAGTCCAATCCATCGCTCTAATTCTCTCTAACCGGAAGCCCGCGGAGACAGATAAAGCGAAGGAAGACGACGCTTCTGAGAATGGTGAAGAGACGCAGAAGTTGCCGGATGATCTAAGCAAGTCCACTCTAATTGTTGCTCCATTGGCACTAATTAAGCAGTGGGAATCTGAAATCCTGACGAAGATCGAGGATTCCCACAGGCTCCGTGTATGTGTCTACCATGGCACTGCTCGTACAAAGGCAGCCGACAACCTTGGGAGTTATGATGTGGTCATCACTACCTATGGAACCCTCAGCTCCGAATACCGTGCTGATGATAGTGACAAGGCAAAATCTGGCCTTTTCTCCATCTACTGGTATCGCATAATTCTGGACGAGGCTCACACAATTAAAAATCGCAACGCAAAGGCCACACAGTCTGCATGTGCACTGGACGCGCAATACCGATGGTGCCTAACGGGTACGCCTTTGCAGAACAATCTCGATGAGCTTCAGAGCTTGATCAAATTCCTGAGGATCAAGCCTTATAATGATTTAGCTGCTTGGCGGGACCAGATTAGCAGGCCGCTGGCCAACGGTCTTGGGGGTCTCGCTATTCAGCGCCTACAGATCTACTTGAAAGCTTTCATGAAGCGACGGACCAAGGATGTTTTGAAACTCAATGGCAACCTCAAGTCCGACAAAACCGAGGCTGGCGGGGAGGCGAAGAGTTCGTCTACCGGTTTCCAGATCACAAAACGCGAAGTCATCCGAGTCGATGCAGAGTTCACACCGGGCGAGTTCAATTTCTACAAGCGTCTTGAACAGCGCACGGAGAATAGTTTGGAGAAAATGATGGGAGGCTCCAAACTTGACTATGCTGGCGCTTTGGTCTTGCTTCTCCGTCTCCGCCAAGCTTGCAACCATCCAGACTTGGTCAAAAGCGACCTTGCTCAAGATAAAGATGTCCTTTTGCAGAATGGGCCCTCTGATCGCCAGAGCTCTTCGGCAAAGCAGGATGACTTGGATAGTGTTGCCGATCTCTTCGGGGCGCTTAGTGTGGTTTCAAAGAAATGTGATGTTTGCCAAACCAACCTGAGTAAAGAGGAAGCCAAAGCCGGGTCCAGTCGGTGTGACGAGTGTGAGACCGACCTGAAGAATAGTCTTGCTGGCACTAGTGAAAAGCGGAAGAAGTCGACTGCTCGCAAGGACCGACGGTCAGATCTAGTGGATTCGCCGTCTCGCGCTTCAGGTGTCCGGGCTGCCCGTTCCCGACGAAATCGGAGAATTGTTCTCGACAGCGATGACGAAGAAGAAGAAGGCGAATGGATTGTTCCTGGGAGGCAGCGGATAGCACTGAACCTTGGCAAAGCTGGGGGTACAGATGACGAGGATGCTGAGGGAGGGGGGGAATGGATTAATACGGATGATTCTGACACAGATGAAGACGTGTTGGAGTCGCCATCTCAGCGGAAGGAAGGATCTGCTGCTATCAGACCGCCTACCTCAACGGAGACTGACACAGAGGACGATGACATCTACTCGGACGACGACGATGGTGATTCTCAAGTTCTCGCTTCAACAAAAATCCAGCATCTCATGAAGATCCTGAAACGCGAGGCGCCTGAGCACAAATTCATAGTGTTCTCGGTTTTCACATCCATGCTTGACAAGGTGGACCCGTTCCTGAAACGGGCAGGAATCGGATTTGCACGGTATGACGGCAGCATGCGAAACGATCTCCGAGAAGCTAGCCTCAGCAGATTGAGAAATAACAGTGGGACACGGGTGCTGCTCTGCAGTTTGCGTGCAGGCGCATTGGGGCTTAATCTTACCGCTGCGAGCCGAGTGGTCATTCTGGAGCCGTTTTGGAATCCCGTGCGTTCCTCGTACCCGTTCCATTGGAGTTAGGACAAATTGCTGACATATCCGTTTAGTTTGTTGAAGAGCAGGCGATTGACCGTGTCCATCGGCTCAACCAGACGTTAGACGTCAAGATCTACAAGTTGATCATCAGGGACTCCGTGGAAGAGAGAATCGTCGATCTCCAGAACCGCAAGCGGGAGCTGGCCAACATGACGATCGAGGGCAAGACGGCCGCCGGCAAGCTCACGATGCAGGACATGATGGCACTGTTTGGCCGGGATGCCGAGTCGGGATACGCGTCGAAGCACGGCAGCCTCGACCTCAAGCAGAAGGCGAAGCTTCTGACGTCTACGGAAGAGTCCGGGCGCAGCCCCAGCTTGGGCCATAGCAGTGGTGTCTCGTCACGGGAGCGAAGCCGAGGGCAGCAAACCAAGCGGGTTGTCCGGGCGGAGGATTCCGTGTTCGGACGACGATGGTAGGAGCCTAGCCTTGCAGAGTCGCAGGGATGGTTAAATGACTGGTTGAACGGGCGTTACAGGAGATACTCGAGGATTGTATAATGGCTGGGAGGTCATGTTTCTAGATTCGGCATATTCGGTATATTTGGCATATTTGATGGATATGACAATGCGTCTAACTTCTTGATATTATTGCTCTGTAGGTGTGTAGAGGGAGTGGCAGGGAGGCCGGGTGCGTGGCCGGGGAAAAGCAGCCGCCGATCTGCCCACCGAGCGGGCCATGTGCATGGTTACTTGCCGGCAAACCAGTGGAAATGCAATGCACATCATGCATCACTTTGGTTTGTATTATTATTATTGGCTCCGGAGCCAAAGGCAAAAAAGGAGAAATACCATTCCTGGCAGAACTGAGGAATTTCCTATTTGGGCTCTGTACTTCATGTATTTCCACAGAAACGCTATTAAGTATATTTATGCTCCAGAAGACTTGATCGAGAATGCGTCCCATTCTATTCGGAGTATTTAATATTTTATTTTCTCGGCTGTGGTTCTCCTGAACGCTGCATGACATGACTGGACCAATGCATGTGCTGCGCCGGCATGTGTCAACGTGTGGAATTTGCAGAGGCCCAGAAGAGAAAAAGAGAAAAAACGTGGCAGCCACGAGATGGGTTCTGGTGTGGATGTCGATCAGCATAATTATGTTTAATATAATATCGTATATTACTCCGTATAATACGTCGTATTATGTAGGATATCAACGGGGAAAAGAATACCAAGATGACCAGATAATATTAATATACTCTGCATGTCGTGGGGATATCGTTTGTTATTTCCACTGCCGTGCGTTTGTTTCAGGGGATTCTCTCTGTTAACCATACTCTTATATTCACCACAATTACTTGCTGTCCATTCCACCATATAAGACTGAAGCAGGGGGTGCTGTTCCAGAATCTCTCGGCATGAGTCCGTCTCCTGCAGCCACTTCTGTCGTTATCGCACTGTTTGCTCTCCGCTGGCTGATTATTTCTTCTTTTGACCCTCTTGCGCCTGTTCTCTATCACCCCGTCTCCACCCCCTGCTTTCTCTTCGTAACTTAAATCTCTGCGTACTTGGATCATCCATTCTTCTTGTTATTATTATTATTATTATTATTATTATTGTTGTCCTCTCTTCACCGCATCCAGTTCACTCCCTCTCTGCAAATCTTTCTTCCCCCATAAAGCCCGCTGGACGGCATTCCGTCTCGTTTCTTCTTCTTCCGTGGCACACTGCTGTACTCCTGCACGATTCAACCCCGCCTCCCTGTATACGGATACCTTAGCCTCCTTGCTCCACCGGTCGTGACGATTTTCTTTGCTGCTGGGAACGGATACCCAGACTTGTCGCCAGAACCGCCATTGGTAGTGTGATGCTGTCCGGAAGATCCGCGCTTGAATTCTGCGTCTTGTTTCGGACTGCTTTTGCTCTTGCTTGTGGTTGTGCTGTCTAGGATGGGTAACTCGCAAGGGAAACCGGTGTGCTTCACCGATCAAGGTTCGTGGATCTCAGGGCCAAGTTCCCATGGATGGCAGTGCAGGCCTCCAACTTCGTTTGAAACAAGAGTTTCAATCAACTGACACCCTGTCTCTGTCTGTGGCTAGTCAACTTGAACCATTTCCGTCTTTTGCGTGTGGTCGGCAAAGGCGCTTTCGGCAAGGTTCGAATCGTCGAACGGAAGGACACTGGGTTGACGTTCGCTTTGAAGTATATTCGCAAAGAGGAAGGTTGGTCTATCTCGATGCGCCCGGGCCTGGGAAATATCCTGCAGAAGACGCTGACACTCGGACTTCTTGTCCCTCCCTCCAGTGGTTCGTTCGGAGAGTGTACGCAATATCATCCGCGAGCGGCGAATGCTCGAGCATCTTGATCATCCCTTCTTGTGCAATCTGCGATACAGCTTTCAGGATATAGAGTACATGTACGTGGTGAAACCCCTCCTATACCGCCGCCGTCGTCGCTTCGCACGCTGATACGCCGGAAGTTACATCGTGGTTGATCTCATGAATGGCGGCGATCTTCGATTTCACATCTCGAGGAAATGCTTTACTGAAGAAGCAGTACGCTTTTGGATAGCGGAACTTGGCTGTGCTCTACGATATATCCACTCGCAGGGCATCGTGCATCGTGATGTTAAACCTGATAATGTGCTGCTGGACGAGGATGGACATGTCCACTTGGCCGACTTTGTTCGTTACCCCGAGGATACTGAAGTTGCCGGATTTCAAAACTGACTGTTCCTCCAGAACGTGGCATCGGATTTCAGACCGGGGAAGCTTCTTACAAGCAAGTCAGGCACGCTAGCATATCTAGCTCCCGAGGTATACGCTGGTCATGGGTATCTCTCAGAGGTGGATTGGTGGTCACTAGGGGTCACACTCTACGAGTGCATCTACAGCAGGGTTTGTCCCAACTGTATAACTCCCGCCAGGGATCATAGCGCTGATCGTCTTCCCAGCGACCCTTTGAGGGCCGTAGCCAGGATACACTGAGCGAGGGCATCCAAAAAGCCCAGCCGAAGTACTACGTCACCAACCCTGCGGTGTCCGTTCCGTGTCTCCGGGCAATGGCCGCCCTAATGGAGAAGGATAGATCCAAGCGGATTGGGGCGATAAGTTGGGAAAGTTTCACGACGCATCCCTTCTTTGCGGAACTGGACTTTGAGGCCCTAGAGCGGAAAGAAGTACTGCCCATCTTTAAACCAGCAAGTGATAAAACCAACTTTGACGCAACATACGACCTGGAGGAGTTACTCCTCGAAGAGGCCCCACTGGAAGCTCGAGCCCGTCGACAGAAACCGAGAGCAACGTTGAGGGAAGACGCCACTGCCAAGGAAATTCGGGAGGACGAACTTCATCGCCTCATCGAGACTATGTTTGAACCCTTCGACTATACCACAGTTGGATATCGAGGGTATGTTTTTGGCGTACTCTTGACTCTCTAGTTTCGAACTGAACTGACCTGATTGTTAGCAACGCTGCCGAAGCCGTCGCAGCAGTAGAGTGAGTACTACCAGCCCGGATTTTCTGCTGTACTTTCACTTACCGTCTTGCTTTAGGTCCGCCGAAAATGGCCTTCCTCCCGCTGCTGCGATACCGACGCCCGCAACGCACGCGAGGCAAGTTTCTCAGACGGCGCGCTCGAACGGATCGCCGCCCCCACAGCACGATAACCCGATCAACCGAATGAACGAGCCTGAGCCCGTTGCATCACTGGATGAGTCCCTCGCACATCAGGACCTGCCGCCCCACGCCCCCGCTCCTCCTTCTTCCCCTCCGCCGCCTATTCCGTCCTTTCACAAGCCATTGACATCTCGCCCTCATGTATCTGGTCGCAAACCAAGCAAAGGTGGCGGAGTGCAGATGGTTTTGGAGGAAACAGGTAGCTGGAGCGAGCTAGCCGACCACAATGTTACGACCCTCTCAGGTGATGGATATGACAGTCTAAGTGGCCGCAAGAACCGTGGCATGTTCGGCTTCCTGCGGTCTAAGGGCCGGGACCGGAGTCCGAAACCGACAGAGCCAGGCGTTTTGGGCAAGGAGGGAACCAGGCAGATTATTAATTAGTTTCGGTGGAGTACCGTCACCTTGAATGCTTCTGATCTGCGCCGTTCGGACTCATTTGACAGCGGCTCTATGGAATTGCTGACTATCACCACCGCTGCATCTTGCGATGAAAAAAAAAAAAGAAAAAAACAAAAAAAAAAAAAAGAAAAAAGAAAAAGAAAAGAAAAGCGGACCAAAATGCTTTTACAATTCTTTTTCGCTTGCGAGACGAAGGCTCCTTGCTGTATTTTCGACTCAGCGCTCAACACATCGATTTGATTTTGCTCCTTCTACTGATCCCTTGAATTCTTCCGTCAGTGTGGAATAGTCGAAGATTCCGCTCTCCTCTTTTCCTTCTCCCCCTTTCGATTCAGCGCAAGTTCTCACATAATTGTTCTGGTTTTGCTACGGAGTTGTACAGACGGGCCTGGCAGGCATTGACATACCTATATACGACATTGCATAATCAGCATATTGGATGAGGTTTTCTGGCGCGGTTTGAAGCGGTGCATTTGCTGTAATGGTTCAGTTATCTTCGGAGGCGTTTTACGTGCATTTTTCTTTGCTCATGGCCGGCTGTACGAGACAGGAGGCTGATTTGCCGTCTGTTATAGACTTATTCTATATAGCTTATAATTACTATTATGTCCACTTGTATAGATTTCTTTGCTGTATGCTGTATATACTAGTAGTATATCACAGAGATTCTAGATACGGTTCACCGCCCTGGTTGCTCCCGCAACGGACACGAAGTATTCTCCGCAGCATCACCATCCTCCACAATTACCTCCAGTGGAAACAGTCGATCGTCCAAGAATATACGAAGTACAATCGCGTCATTGGCCGATTCATGCGTCGCATCTTGAACATGCGGGATTAGGCGTCCAGATCTATAATTATCCCGCTCGCGTGAAACGTTTTTCTTGTATGTCACCCTGTTTTGTCGCATGCGGGGGTACAACTTTGTTTACCCGCGCTTCTTGTCCCATTATTGCGCAGAGTACAGTACATTTTGAGATTGATTGGAAGGATTTGAGGCCGTGTAACTGACGTAACAGGGTTATTTGCCAAAAAGACCTCAATTGAGAAAGGAAAATAAAAAGGACGTCTTTATCTGGATTATTATTATTACTTATTGCTTCTTGTTTGCTGCTTTACGTTCATTCCATTCTTCGACCCCCTTGCTTTCGGTGAATAACGCCGATGGTATTCCCCTGCGCGAAACGGAAGAAGTTGCGAGGATTCGATTCTATTCGATGGAATAGGGTAGACGCGCCGTGGACGGAGTGAACGGAGCTGTCTGCCTTAATTTGCAAATAATTCATCCACGGTTGACTCCTCATTGATGCCGAGCAACTCGCGCAGTCGAGACCGCAGACGCGGTATCGACCATGGCATGGACGACGATGATACCGAATTCAGTCCTACGATTGACCGCCGACGGTACAGACGGGAGAGGTATTACGATGACCGCGCATCGCCGCGACGTCATCGCGAAGAAGAAAGAGGCGACTACGATAGTCCCGATACTACCAGGCAACGCGAGAAATATGGATCAAAGGCGAAAGAGTCACCGGCTACATCACCGATTAAGAGGAGCCACCGCGACAGGGATAGGGAAGGGCAGACGAGACGTGAGCGAAGGCGTGGTCCGGATGATGACGGAAGCCCCGCTCCAGGCGTGAGGGAGCGAAGACATCGGCGTGACCGCGACGGGCACCGTCACCGGGATGAGGATGATGAAGCGCGGAGACAGAGACGCAGAGAGAGGAGGAGGGCACGAGAACGCGAGATGGGGCACGAGCGGGAGCGTGATCATGAAAGGACATCGAGGAAGCACGCTCATGCTCACTCGAAGACCGATTCCGGGTCCCATTTGTTAAGTGCGGATTCCTTGGCTAGGCTGGAGTCGCAGTATGCCGATGAGGATGAGAGAGTTGGGCTTGAGACAGCGCCCGAAGAGACAGAGGCGGAAATGGCACGTCGAGAGAATAGGAGACGACGACGACAGCAACGGAAGGAAGCTGCTCTCTTAGGAGGCGACGAAGGTGAAGATGAAGAGGGTGATGTTGAAGAGAGGACACGCGTGCTTGACGAGCTTTTGCACAGTTCGCCCAAGGTGACGGCTCGGGGCAGGGTTGTGTCAGGCCCCTTTTTGGAAGAAGGCCGAAGTGATAAAACAAGAGTCCGACATCGTGGAGGAGGTGGTCCTGAAACGGATCTCGGGTGGAAGGAAGGAGACTGGGGCAATTGCAGTGGCAGCGGGGATGGAGATCACAGGCCGTTTTGGAAAAAGAAAAAGTGGTGGTGGATTGGAATAGGTGTGTTGGTCGTGCTGCTGGCTATCATCATCCCCGTTGTCATTGTTGTCTCGAAGAAGAAACATTCTACTGCGAAAGACGGTGGTGGCGATTCTGGTTCATCAGGCAACACCCCTTACAACTCGAATTTGGATGGATTGGATCCAGACAGCATTCCGGTATGTTTTATGTTCTCTCCTGGTAACCGTACTTCTCGTTGCAAAGGCTGATTGTTCTTTCGATATGTCTGTCTAGAAATCCGCAAGGGGAACAATATTAGATCCATGGACATGGTACGACACAACTGACTTCAATGTCACCTACACAAACGAGACGGTTGGTGGTCTCTCAATCATGGGTCTCAATTCTACCTGGGATGACTCTGCTAGACCAAATGAGAATGTTCCACCGTTGAATGAAAAGTTCCCATACGGGTCTCAGCCGATACGGGGCGTCAACCTGGGTGGCTGGTTGTCGATCGAGCCATTTATCGTGCCTTCTCTGTTCAATCAATACTCGGCCAGTGATAATGTCCTTGATGAGTGGACACTGTCTCAAAAACTCGGTTCGTCGGCTGCCTCGACGATAGAGAAACACTACGCAACATTCATCAGGGAGGAAGACTTTGCAGATATCCAGAATGCCGGCCTCGACCATGTGCGTATACAGTACTCCTACTGGGCGGTCCAGACCTATGATGGTGACCCCTACGTGGCTAAGACTTCGTGGAGGTATCTTCTTCGAGCTATCGAGTACTGCAGGAAGTACGGGCTTCGAGTGAAATTAGACCTCCACGGCATTCCGGGAAGCCAGAACGGATGGAACCACAGCGGTCACCAGGGTCGTATAGGTTGGTTGAATGGCACGGACGGCGATCTGAATCGACAGCGGTCCTTGGAGATCCACGACCGACTCTCCAAGTTCTTCGCCCAGGATCGATACAAAAATGTCATCGCCATCTACGGACTGGTTAACGAGCCGCTTATGCTCGCGCTGCCCGTCGAGCCCGTTCTCAACTGGACCACGCAGGTCGCGGAGCTAGTGCAGAAGAATGGTATCACGGCCAAGATTGCGTTTCATGATGGTTTTCTCCCCTTGAACAAATGGGATAGCATGCTGAAGGATGCGCCGCCGAATATGATTTTGGATACGCACCAGTACACCATTTTCAACACGGGTGAGATTGTTTTGAACCATACGGCCAAGATCGAGTTGATATGTAATGCCTGGTATCCTATGATCCAGGAGATCAACACTACGACATCTGGGTATGTTTTTCCCCTCCCTATGTACCTCATGGATCGACTAATCAAGATCTATCTAGATGGGGCCCCACGATGTGCGGCGAATGGTCCCAAGCAGACACGGACTGCACCGAGTACCTCAACGATGTCGGCAAAGGAACCCGCTGGGAGGGAACCCTAAGCAACACGACCCCCTACTGTCCCGTAGCAAACTCGAAATTCGGTGGACGATGCAGCTGTACAAACGCCAACGCCGACCCGTCCACCTACTCAGACGACTATAAAAAGTGGCTTCTCACGTACGCGGAGGCGCAGATGTCTGTCTTCGAAACGGCCCAGGGCTGGTTCTACTGGACCTGGCAGACAGAATCGGCGGCGCAGTGGAGTTACAAGACTGCGTGGAAGAACGGGTTTATGCCTGCTAAGGCTTACCAGAGGGACTTTAAGTGTGGGGATCCTGTTCCTGATTTTGGATCTCTGCCTGAGTATTATTGATGTTTTGGGGATCTATGAGTGATGGATAAACCATGCATATATGTATGCATATGTTTGAATTAGAGCCTGTTTTCTTTTGCATGTCCATGTTCATGACATATTTTTAGGTATAATGTATCATACATAATTCAATCAACTTTCTATTTCTACGGACCGTGTACTGGCTGAGATCGACATAGACTGACGGCTTCAGCATCCAGGCTGATTAAATATATCACAGCCGAACAATAGCAGCTGTTCCTGGCTTTTGTGGCTTCATGAAGCCAGAAAAGAACCTTGCCATCTCTTCATAGTCATCCATTTCCCCCACCCAGCTCACATACTGATCCGGCCGAACAATAACACTAGCACCGCGACTTGGATCGATGCCGTAGTTCGCATACGCCTGCCCATGTCCCTCGTGGTACGACTGATCGTCAGCAAAGACCTTCCAATAATCCCATCCCGTCTTCCTGTCGAAGGGATGAAACGCCTCCGGCAGATCGAGCAGCTCAAGACTCGCCCGCGACCCGGCATGAACCGTCAGCACCTCTATCAGGCTGTCGACTGGCTGGTCCGCTGGCGTGTAGCGACGGATAAATGAGTCCGGGCTTCCTAATTTTGCTCCTAGATTCCGCATGCGCTGCATACTCTCGGTGTTGGTGAGTATACCGGGGAAGACGATTAGTCGCCAGCGCCCGTCGCTCTTCAGCAGTTCCTGTAGATGCCAGGGACGCGCGTCTGACTGGTTCAGGACTTTGAAGCTGGGTATGCGTTTGCCGATGTCGATGGATGCTGCTAGATGTGGCTTGCTGGTGCTTTGATGTTGCTTCAAGTTTCCTGTCACGTCTGTGCCGTCGCCTTGTTCCTTGGGATCGCCTTCTTTGGCAATAATCACACTGGCGCCGTAGTTGACCGCTGCGGAATTGGCATCAAGGTCAGTAAAGAGCATCCAGAAATGGGAATCAGAGGCTAACAGTGTGGCTAGACTTACCGACGCCACTTGCAAACTCATTGCCTTTTTGAAACGCCCTCTGGAATTCTTCCATGCTGACACCCTCTTCATCCATGACGTCCTTGGCAGGACGGCCTGAGAAAAGTCGTGAGAAGCGATGGTCGAATGCAATCAGGTCTTGGGCGATTCGTCTCCGCTCGGACTGGTAAGTCTTGAGAATCGACCCGTTGCTGTATCCTTTTACGACGTGTGCGAGCTTCCAGCCCAGGTTATAAGCTGCTTCACTGTGAGCATAATGCTGAAGGAGGAGGAATCTGGAGAACACTCACTGTCCTGCATGCTCACGTTCATCCCCTGTCCAGCCTTGGGCGAGTGCGTATGGACCGCATCCCCAGCCAGAAAGACGCGCTCATGCAGCGAGAAATGGTCACCCACACGCTGCCCAATCTGGTACGCCGTCCACCAGTCGCAGTACGAATAGTCCAGTTTATACGGATGAAAGATGCGCTGTGCAGATCTTAGGATCATGTCCGGTCTGATCCTGGACCGATCCACCCTTTTCCCTTCATTCTGGACATGTTCCGTCGTCTGCAGCTGGATGTATAGCCGGACCAGTTTATTCTCACGCGGGATGATCATGACGCTGCCCGAGTTGGCAGAGTGGATGGCACATCGTTGGCGGATGTCGGGGAAGTCCGTGATGGGGATGATGTCCAGCACGCCCCAGATGTAGTCGGTTGAATCGCCTTCTAGTTTGAACCCCAGCTGACGCCGTACCCAGGAGTGTGCGCCGTCGCAGCCTACCATGAACTTGGCCTTGACGGTCTCAACCTGACCTGTACGATTGCTAGAAGTTGCAGTCTGAATGAGATCATCTGTGTCGTCTGCGGCGAGATTACTCCGGAACAACCCATCGCTGACGACTGCTTTCTCGCCATCGGCTGCCTTCAGATGCTGGCTCCGCTGTTGAGGCGTGGCCTCTTCTTCAGACAGTGTGCGCAGCGTAACAGTAATAGGGTAATCACTAAAGTCATCCGCTTTGCTGCCGTCAAAATCAAAGGACGTAGGCAACATGCCCCGCTCAACGGTAATATCATCGCCGCTGTGCTCCTTGATGGAATCCAGAAAAAACCGCTCAATCCGCCCTTGATGCAGAACGACCTGCTGAAACCGACTGATACCCGGGATAGTATCCGGGATCCTCCCCGAGCGTCGAATCGTGCCGTTCTCGTCGGGATTCCAGAAACATATCTCGAGCATGTGGTTTGATTCGCGCCAGGCGCGGTGGGCAAAGCCGAACGAGTCGAATATTTCTAGGGTGCGGCATTGTAGGCCGTCTGCTTGGCCATTATAGACCTATCGTCTTTGTTAGAGAGAACCGGACTGTCGCTGCTGAGATAAATAGATGTAGATATAGTATGGTATGTACCTTGGTACCACGCTTGTCGACAATGCGAGTCTTGATACCGCAGCGACTCAGCCAGTTGGCCAGCATCAGACCCGCAGGTCCAGCGCCGACGATGAGCACATCGGTATGGGTTGTTCTAGGTGAAGTCATTTCAGGCATAACGGTAGGGATAGTTTAGTCCAAGTGAGAGCAAAGGAACATAGTGTATGTTTTGCTGATCTGTACGAACAGGAAATGCCTACTATTTATCTCTGATCAGGACTCTCCAAGCTCATCGGATATCATTGAAGGGAGCCCGTTTTACCCCAGGATTCCCCCGCAGAATCAACATGACACTCAACAGAAGGATGAAAGCCGGTAGCCGATAACTCCGGAATCAGCTATGATACCCCCTATCCGATGCCTGGATCCGAATCGGGAGTGATTAATCGTCGGGACTAAGCCCTAATCCCAGCCGTTGTCCTTTCTTCCCATTTCGTCCTCGTGCATGGACATGTCCATTGTCTGAAGGGGAAACGGAGCCATAGATGAAGCGACTGTTGTCGGCTCTGTAATTCAGAGAAAGAATAGACATTATGCTACGAGAATAGTGACGCTCATCCGCACGGCGGTCGTTGTATGCCGACTCAAGGCACTGACGATTACCCCGGATTTACCCCGGATCTACCCCGCGTCCGGCTGTCTGCACCAAACTGTCTCGTTGACGCAGTGCATCTCTTTCACTCCTCCCTCTATACGAGTCTCTATATCTGCCCTGCTTATGCTTCTGCAGAGATAAGTGCCATGTCTGTGTTGGCCCGGCCTGCCGTGCAAAAGGTCCCTTGGCGTCGCAGGAAGGCCTGTGAGAATTGCAGACGACGAAAAGAGAAGTGTGATGGGCTTCAACCCTGTGGCCGGTGCCGCACCAGAAGAGTAGAAGGTGAATGTCCACGGCGTTCTTCATGTCTAGGATCCCCCCGGCAGCAACAGGGGAAGAAGGGCTCCCACTCCCACGCGAGTGACGGGGCCAGCAGCAGCAGCAACACCAACAACACAGCCGGTGCTCGCAGATTTCCGGATGATTGTCAAGGAACTACGAACCTGCCCGGATTAAGCCGCTTAGGGTGTAGAGTATCCCTCATGCCCCGGTTAATTCGTAACCGCCACGGAGAGTATGTCTTCCTCGGGACCTCCGCCAACGTGTCATTCCTGCAGGGCCTTCGACAGATTGTCTATCAGACGCTGGGACCCTGTCCTTTTACAGATGAGTCTGTCGAAAAAGACCTCGTCGATGAAGAGCCCGCCATGCCTGTGAATTGGCCAGTGGCGAACGCGGAGCCCCAGCGGCCCTCGGTTGCGGATGCTCGCTACTGTCTTCAATGGTATGCAAGTGCTACAGGTTGCGTTTTTGATCTCTTCAGCTATGAAGAAGTAGCCACGGAGATAATCCCGTGGGTGGAGCACAAAACTGCTACTCCTTCTACTACTGCCCAAAATTGTATTAATTTCCTTGTACTTGCCATCGGCTCCCAGTGCGGTCCCCAGGATCGCGATGCAGAGGGCCACGCTTACTTTACTTACGGACGGTACTTGGCGATGACTGAATTTATCTCGTCGCCAAGCCTTTATACGGTTCAAATTTACTGTCTCATTGCTATGTATTTCCTCAATTCGTCGCACCGCACCGCGGCCAGCATGCATCTGGGCTTGGCCATTCGCACTGCGTACTTCCTGGGCATCCATCGGGCTGACTTTTCATCCATATTCTCCACCGTAGAGAATGCTAATCGCGAAAGGGTCTGGAAGGTATTGCGTGTGCTGGATCTTTTCCTGAGCACGTCCCTGGGACAGCAACCTTCCACCACCGAAACGCGCGACACACTGTCCCAGAAAGAGTACTCTGCCTCCACAGATCTATGCTACATCTTCGAGAAGATCCTGTCTGAGATATACTCCAAGCAAAACGTGAATCCGAGAGTGTTACAGCACGTCAGCAAGCATCACCGGGAATGGGCCGTCCATTTCCATGAGGGTCTTCGCGTTGATCGCATCCCCAGTGAGGAATATTTCGGCGAAGAGCGTAGACCTAAAAGACCCAATATCGGTCTGTGCCATCTCAAAGAGGCGTATTACTGGACTATCATGCTGGCTACCCGGCCGCATCTGATGGATCTTGTCCAGAAACACATCACCACCGCTGACCGTGTCTTTTCTCCGACCTCAGCCTCAACCTCAGCTACTGAGGATGGTACTCTCTTGGCGCATGCCTCGGTAAACTCCGCCGTTCTCACGATCGATCTGCTGCAGGGCCTGCTGCGCGCAGATGAGATTCCAAAACGGCTTCCCTTTGTCATGAATTCCGTCTTCGTCTCCGCCCTCGTCCTGGGTATGGGCTTTTTCGCAGATCTGGAACGCTTGTTTCCACTGGGTGAGACTCTTCTTGGAGCACAACAGCTGCTGGAGTGCTTCCAGTCTCACGACGAATTGGCGAAATGGAGTGTCGGGATCGTGCGGAGCCTTCGTGAAGCCTGTAGCGAATTCGTGAACCGTCGGCACGAACGTTTGCTGAAACGTCAGAGATGCTTGGTTGAGGGTTTATTCGGCGATATCAAATCTTGTTTGAGCGAGGATGGTCGGTCTCTGCCTCCGCCGCGGACTGAAGAGTCTGGTTCTGAAAATGATAATGGAGATGAAGGCCTGAGTGTGGATGATACTCAGCCTGACGATAAGACCCCGTTGGAAGAAGAAAGCAATACCATCTGGAGCCAGCTGTTCTGGAATGGTAGTCCGAGTCAACTTGTTGAGCCGGATGTTGAACTGGCTATAAATGCCTACTCGGACACTGTTAGTGCATGCTTTCAAATTGAGGACTATCCAGGCCAGGAAGACAGCATTACCTGCCTCCTGGATGATATAGTGTAGTAGCACAGGTAGTGTATCAAACTCTCTAGCCTTGTTCTGCACCAATCGTTATATGGCATTTCACTTTGCCTCATTGTCCCCCTACATTCTGTGACATTCCTGTCTTGGAGGAAATCCTCACGAGAAGTGGTGTATGTCATTTCCACTTAGCATTAGCATGTATCTCTCCTGTAGATGCTTATTCCGAAACGAAGCATGAAGCTACAACTCGTTCCGATCCCTGAAAGTAGTCCGAAGGGCACGGCCCTGGATCTGTTCCATAAATTCTTGTCTCGGACGTCGTTTCGGAGGTTGTTTGTCTGCCCCGAATCCAGGTCTCCTGTGGATTATTGAGCCTGTGCCTCTTGGACTTCATGGACTATATATACCATGCAAGAGTTCCTTGAGATTGGCATGTCTTGTTTGCTAGGAACTATTCCTATGCTCTCACACGACCAGCAGTTCATACCTACTAGCCCTAGAGAGTCATGGGTTCCGCTGGCGACGGCATCTTGGATGCACTCATTGTGGGCGCAGGATTCGGGGGCGTCTACCAGCTCAAACGGCTTCGCGAGGAGGGATACAGCGTGAAGCTGGTCGATTCTTCCTCAGACTACGGTGGTGTCTGGTACTGGAACAGATACCCTGGCGCGAGAGTCGACACCACCGTGCCACACTATGAATTTTCGGATCCTACACTATGGAAAGAATGGAGGTGGAAGCAGCGCTTTCCAGGCAGTGAGGAGCTCCGCAGCTACTTTGCCTTTGTAGCCAACAAGTGGGATCTGCGAAGGGACACGGAATTCAACACGTACATCGAAAAGGCCAGATGGGACGATGCCCGTGGTATCTGGACAGTGACGAGCAGCTCTGGCAAGGAGTATCAGGCAAGGTATTTCCTCCTCAACACCGGGTTTTCGGCCAAGCGACACATCCCCGACTGGAAAGGTATCGACAAGTTCCGTGGCACTTGGATCCATCCCTCGTACTGGCCCAAGAACGAGCCTGATCTTCGCAGTCAAAAGGTCGCCGTCATTGGAACTGGTTCAACGGGCGTACAGCTCGCGCAGGAGCTCAGTCAGGTCGCAAAGGAGTTCGTCCTCTTTCAGCGGACACCCAATTTGGCTTTGCCCATGAAGCAGGCCGACTACAAGGACGGCGAGCAGGATATACCCAAACAACGGTACGCCGGCCTGTTCGCCGGACGCCGCGAGAGCTTTGGCGGTTTCTCGTTCAATTTCATCCCCAGGAACACGTTCGATGACCCCCTCGAGAAGCGCATGTCGACCTACGAGGACCTGTGGCAGCACGGAGACTTCCACTTCTGGCTGGCCACGTACCAGGACATGCTGTCCTCCGAGGCTGCCAACAAGGCAGCCTATGATTTCTGGAAGGCCAGAGTGCGGCCACGCATCAAAAATCCCCGTCTGCGCGACATTCTGGCGCCCGATGTCCAGCCCCACGGCTTTGGCTGTAAACGCATTTCCCTCGAAAATGGGTACTACGAGATATTCAACCAGCCAAACGTGTCCCTTGTCGATGTGAAAGCTACCCCGATCCTTGAAGTGACCGAAAAGGGGATCAAGACAACCGAGAAGGAGTGGGAGCTGGATTTCGTCGTCTGCGCGACTGGCTTCGATGCCATCACCGGCGGCCTCACGCAGATTGATATCAGGGGCAGGTCGGGAGACGATATCTCTCTGGCCGAGAAATGGAAGAACGGGACCAAGACATACCTGGGAATGGCCGTCGCTGGCTTTCCTAACATGTTCTTCACCTATGGACCCCAGGCGCCCACCGCGCTTTGCAATGGACCGACCTGCGCGGAATACCAGGGCGAATTCATTGTAAATATACTAAAGGACATGAGGAAGCTGGGTCTCCAGCGTATCGAGGCAAAAGCCGAAGCCGAAGAGCAATGGGGCGAGGACGTCCGCGACTTGGCTAATGCTACCTTGCTTCCCACGGCAAAATCTGTGAGCTTTTCCTTTCCTCTTTGGAATCCTGCAGATTCCAATAGTCACGATAATCACGATAGTATACACATATACTAACTAGCCTCTCAGTGGTACATGGGGGACAATATCCCGGGCAAGCCGCGTGAGCCTCTAATCTACTTAGGCGGCGTCCCGAACTACTACAAGTCCCTCCAGACCTGCATCCGGAAGGATTATGTGGGGTTTGAGCGGTGCTAATGCCTCTCCATATGAAGGGAAACATCGATAGTCACTCATCCAGACGAAGGTAACTTATCCAGATTGAAGGTACTGTTATAGAGAGACGGGGGTGTGGCAGCCTGTTGGGGCTATTCACCTTAGCCCTAATAGTCATTTACTCTAGTCAATCCATGGTAAATAGCAGTGTCCAATTCCTTAATTTACCAGCTAGTTTCCCATAATGCCGGAAACATGTACACTCAATTTGACATCCTCCGATAGGGAAGGCCCTAGCAGCTGCTTTGATGGAACGTTTGCGTGGATGTCCGCGAGATGTCCACTGCTACACAGGATTATGGCATGTTTTTTAATACCCCCCCCGGGGGCAATCGATGTTCATCGTGGACACGACTGCTATCCGGGACCAGAAGAGCTGGCACAGAGAAAAGGACGTCGAGAGAGAGATCATATTTCATTCATAGTTCAGTTTCATGAAAAATATCAGGGTATAGACTTATACCTCTCTCTCCCACTCGTTCTATTCTTCTCTACGTAGGCTTCCTCTCAAACCAACCCCCCTTCTCCCACATGCCCGGCTCATAAACACTGCTATTCCTCATTTCATCCTCCGAAACGCTGTTCAACAGATAATTCACTCGATGGAAATCGATGGGCTTCATGATCCACCCGTCGAAGCCGGAATCGATGTACGACTGACGGTCTTTCTCCATTAGCGAGGCTGAGACGGCGAAGATGGGGATACGGTTTTGCCTTGGGCTGTTTTTGCCCGGATTATTCCCGACGATGATCTGTTTTTGTTCATCCTTGATGCTGTTGCTGCTGTTCGAGGAAGTGGATTGTTCCGAGTCACGGATGAGTTTTGTCGAGCCTACACCGTCGACTATGGGCATCTTTTTGTTTATTTCCGGTCAGTAGACTATTCTTTCCCTTTGAATCTAAAGTTTAAATTTCATTGTTAGAGGCATCATGGCTTACCTGGATATCCATTAAAACGGCATCAAAACACCCTGGATCCTTCTGGTATACAGACGCGCATTCCTTGCCATTCCCTGTCATGTAGACCGTGTGCCCAAACTTCTCGAGTCGTTTTCGTAGGATTTTGCTGTTTATCGGGTCATCCTCGGCAACGAGGACATGCAGGCTGGTGCTGGTTTCGGGCTTAGACTCTTCCCTCGCTGGTTTGGTTTGCTGTCCGTGTACTTCTAGCTTCGTCTCCCCTTGCGTTGATGAAGATGGCCTCTCTGCAGTGGCCTCCGTGGAGTCCTCCCGCTGCGTCTGCGATGCTGCAGGCAGTCTTCCCCATGATTCATCTGTTCCCGATCCATCAGGCTGAGGCATTGCGTCCAATGTGATTCTTTTCGTATCCGCAGTGACAGTGGAAGTAAAACCGCCCTGTCCATCTTGAAATATAGGCTGCGCTGTATCATCCGGTTTACCCGTATCCTCGCACATATTCACATGGCCCTTCACCTCATCGGTCCCGCCAGGCATGGCGTCTGAAATGGAGATCACTTCAGGAAGACTGGACTCCTGAGTAGACGGGCTGTGTATCTCATCCGTTGGCAACGGGAACCTGAGCTTGATTTTAAAACAGCTGCCCTTGCCTTCTTCCGATTTCACACTGAGCTGTCCATTCATGTTGCGGACAATGCGAGCGACTAGTGCCAGCCCCAGACCAAGAATATTCTTGGACTCTGCTCCGCTTGCCGTGTCACTTCGCGGTAAATGAGAGCTTTGGAGGTAGTCCTTATTCGAGACCTGTTCCAGTTCGCAGAACAGTGCTTCGACTGTTTCCTGTGACATTCCGGACCCAGTGTCGTGAATCGCCACTTCCACGACGATATGTTCCTTGTCGTCTTGCTCGGACAAGATGTAGGACTCGACCGTAACCGCTCCAGACGATGTGTGTTGTATGCCATTGCTGATCAGGTTCATGATCACCTGGCGTACGCGTCGTTGGTCCCCCAGGACCGGAGGGAGTTTTGAATGTTGGACGATGAGGAGGTCGATGTACTTCTGTTTGGCTTCTTCGCCAAAGATCTCCGTCGCTTCTCGTATCGTCTCCGAAAGATCGAAGACTTCGTCTTTGATCAGGTCCTGCCCGTTTTCCGCGTTGGTTAGATCTAGTAGATCGTTGATTATATAGACGAGCGATTTTGACGCCGAGTGTGACCTGGAGAGGTTTTCCCGAGTTTCCTGGCTCAATGACGCGTCCAGTGCGATTTCCAAGTAGTTGATAATCGCGTTCAACGGTGTCCGAAATTCATGGGCACAGTTCGCAAGGAGCAATTTCATGAGCTGGGTCCCTTGCATGGCTGCTTCTCTCTGCTGCCATATCTCCGTAAACGACTTGTACACGAGAGACAGGATAGAGGTGTTTTCCAGGTCTGTTTCTGACCATCCATCCGGTCTGCACATCATGGCTTCTTTCTGCACCGCTAGTTTTGGTCTGCTCTCCACCGTTCTCTGGGTTGCGTTGGAAGAAGCCACAGCCCAAGGAACTTGCTTCCACTGACAGTTTCTGAAGAAAACAATAAAATCTCCATCGTCCGAGGGCAAGGGGATGTAGAGCAGACCGGATATAAATTTGAAGCCGGGTGGGTAGTTGAGCTCTGGAAAATCCCTGCCTATGTCTATCGACCATAGAACAGTAGAATCCTGTCTCAGTCTCAAGTACTCCACCAAGGCCAGGACCTCCTGTATATCTGACGGTTTCCCCAGAATCTGGGTTTCCCCGGAGATTGAAGAAGCAGCATAGTTAGCCCCAAAGAGACCGAGGATGTCTCTATATGGGGATGCGGTATTCCGCGTGCCGTCTGCGGTGGAATTGCTCACCAGACTCTGCATCTGAAAGGACGACATACATGTCAGGCGTTCAAGATTTCTTGACACTGTATCACTGATAAACCAGCAGATTTTCCGCATCAAGGGCAGGATTCTTGTATGCTCATCATGAGCCTGGCAGAATATCAGTCCCCATAGCTTTCCGAATACGGTAATACTAATGGACATGGTGTTATGAACCGGCATTTCAATCGGATATCTAACAGCTGGCGATGCTGTCCACAGATAGGAGTAGGTCATGTCCAACGGTACGTTCTGATCTTCAGATGTTCGGTATGCCAGGCTGACCCCCGAGCTGTCCTGACTGTACGAAAAGTGCACTCTATTTCTGGAATATAGACCTTGCATCTGTTCTGAAAAGGCCGACGAGGAGAGAAAATGCACGCCTTTATAGGAGCCCATATCCTGCCCGACGCCTGGATCCATCGACTCGGCCACGGCGACGTTATTCCAGTCTTCGTCAAATTGATGGACAACAACCCGATCGAAGCCCGTAAGGTGTCTCACAAGGTCGGCAGTACGGTCGACTAACTCGTTTATACTGCGTGTAGCGGCGGTCATTTGTACGATTCGTGACATTGAGTTGAACGCCTCTGTGGTACACGCAATCTGTGTCTGGGACTGCCGGAATCTGCTCAGCGTCGCTGTCGCAGCTGTCTCTTGGCCATCCGAGTCTCTCTCCATAGCCTTGTCCTTTGTTGTCTCGTTTTTCAGGGGCTCGAGTTCGCATATTATGTCCTCATCTGTGGCATGCATTGTACACCAAAAGTCTTTCCCAGTCCCATCCGGTGCTACTATAGTTATGTGGAGGATATCGGGTCCGGTTTGCTCAATGTCATAGCGATCATCTCTGACATGTCTCAAGTGCTCCAGGAACTCGACTCTTTGCTGCTCCTGTAGAATGTCACACCAAGAGCCGAGACGGAACAGCTCTCTGGGGGCGTATGCTAGTATCTCTTCCGAGTTCTTGCTCACGATTCGAACGTGTGCCTTGCCTGCTAATTCACGCAGCACGACCAATGCTCCAAAGGCTTGGACTGCTCTGCTTCCAGAGACTGCCAGGAGAGTTTGCGTATATGTCGGTTGATTTAGGGTGTCACCGGGGCTCGTTGTACCAGTCGACCCTTGCTCGCTGGGGGGCCCAACAGGCGTAATGCCTGACAGCTTGAGACCATATTTTGACATCCTCCTTCTAAACACTGTCTGTTCATTTTCTGAATTTTCCGTCCGTCCTGCTTGCTGCATCGTTATGTCGAGCCCTTCAGGCAAGCACATGGGATTTGCGCCTCCCAAGGGCGCGGGAATCTTGCTCCATACTTTGCCATCGGTCAACTGACAACCCCAGTATTCTCCTCCCAGACCACTTGCTGCTCTCTCCGCTGATGGAGACTGTGGGGCGGAGGAAGACGCAGGTGAATCGAGGGAGACCACAGAACGAATGGGGAAGACTCTTTCTGTCGTGTCTGGGCTCAATTGAGGTAATTTCAGTTCCGGTGAAAGTGGACTTGGAAGATCTGATAATTTACGTCCCGTACCCACGAGAATGTGCATCGACTCGGAGATGGAGAGTTGTCTTTGAATGGGCACTACCTCATTTGCCGGTGGTTCTTGGTCATGGTGCAAGTGTAGATTCCTGGAGAAGCCGGTGTAGTTCCCATCGTTATTCGTATCAGAGAAATAGGACATTGAGCAGGAGTAACACTGCGGGGGTTGAATAGACTGGATGTTCTATTTGAATAACGACCGGACACGCAGCGTGATAGAAGGAGAGGAACTCGCTTTCCCAGGAGTCGTTTTGAACCCGCGTCTTTTTGCATCAATGAGAGTGAATAAACAGACAGACAAAACTGAATGATAAACCGAGAAGATAAAGTCTAACAACGAGACTCGTAAGCTGCTGTAGGGATCTGGAGGTCGGACTGGGCCGTATAGTGCGGCATGAACGACAGATTGATACGAACAGCGGAGACAATGCCAGCAGGAAGAAAAAAAAAAAAAAAGGGCAATCTATGCCTTGAAAAGGAAAAAGACAGAGATTGCTGAAGATAACCAAGAAATGCAAAGGAAAAAAGAAAGCAATAGCAGTGGCGTGTTCCCCGCGAGGACAGCACTGAGAACCTCACAGTTCTCTTGTCTCGCCGTCCACAGGAAGTCTCCCGGCCTTCCATCGATGAACCTGACACGATTGTCTCTGATTGATCAATAGCGCAATTAAACTACTCGAGCTAGATTTGTGGTCGGTTGCTGCGTCCGTTTCGCCAGGGGACAACCGCCGAAATAGCTTGCGCAAGCCTGCCACCTTTCCACTGGGGAACAGGCAAGAGTTCCATGGTTTCGTGGGATCCAGCCCTCTCCTAGGACATGAAAACAAGGCCGAAAGAGGAAGGTGAATATCTACGCTGACTCGAATGTGAACTATGTGGAGGCAAATGAATGACTCCTGATCTTTTCGTTGCAGGTCACCTATTCCAAACCTGAGATGCTGTTCCAGTTCCCTTGCCCACTAGTTTGTCAAGGAAAGAATCCTAGTTTGGCACCCTATGAGAAGATTATGATACTGTGATATGTCGCAGGTACTCATATCCGACATTTCTATGGTGTCCAATGGTAACTGTTAAGAATGACAGTTAAGCTTCCGTCAGTGAGCCAGGTCTAGCTCCTGTATTGGGCTGTTCTAGATGCCCGGTTCTGCTAAACTTCACTGAATCTCGATCTCCGCGGATGAACCGGAGAAGTTTATCCTTCTCCTGAACCTTCTTTGTATTGGAACAGGACTGGAGCTGGATGCTTGTTATAACCGCATCCTTTCCGACAAGCATCACCCAGCTGAGAGCCGCACTGGTTCTCTGCACTATACCATCAAATTTTCCCATAACCCATAACGTCAGTTGCCAGCGTGATGTAACAGTAGCCCGCCAAATATTACGTCCACGCCATTTCCCAGCATCCTGATTAATCGCACTTAAAAAACGACGAGCAAGATCCGGTACGGAAGCTTAAATGCCAGTGTCCCTCGCCCGGCAACCTGGTTCTGTGCTCCGGGATTCTCTTCCGGCTGTCTCATTGAACCCGCCGTTTCTGAGCCTTACAAAAGTCCCATCGACACGCGATTGGCGGGTACTTGTTCCGATTTCCATGATTTCGACCTTAGCTTCAAAACCGGTATGAAGACTTATTAGTCTATCCTGAACGCCTGGGAATGTCATCCCCACATATACCAATGTTTGCTTAAACTTATTATGCATTCCTGACCAGTAACGTTGGTTACAAAGGGACCATCAGGACCCTCAAGCTCCAAGACTAGTTTCCTTCGAAGGCTCTATCGCAAACTGGTCTAGACCCGAAGATGTTGGAGCAAGCGAAGCCAGCCGTCAGTTGACTAGTTAGTTAACTAACTAGGGCAAGAAATTACATGACTAAGCATCGAACCCTAACTAACTCAGCCCTAGATGAAAACCCAGGGAATTCAGCATACCATGAAGTCAATACGGCGGAAGAGATACGCATTAACAATACACAGGGTAATAAAACGCCTCTCCGAAAATACACATTTGATAGAGCAGACGACGTCAATCTCATACAAATTTGAATCTAAACCCGCCCAAATGACATGAACGACCCCCACGTTCGTTTATTCGACTTCTGCATGGATGTGTCGTCAGATAAGTCCTCCTGGACAATACTGAGCCTTGGAGTCTTTGGAATGGACCCTTTCTCCAGATCGAATAGCCTTCCACGCTTGGGCATAGTCCGTCCCGGTGTTTCCCTGGTGGAATATCTGATGCTTTGCAAATTTATTGTATCTGATGGCTTCTGGGATCGGGGAAATCTCGGCGTCAAGGGTGTCATGACAGCCTGAGATATGCGTCTGGCAGAGCGGCGCATTTTCTGACGGATAGCCCATTGTTGTCTTTTTGCAATATAGAACAGGACTGTCGAGATGACTATTTGTAACAGAAGACGGTTAGCGAACTGTGGCAGGATATTATGGCCGTTGTATTGCCTAGATCAAAGATGCTGGGAAGACGAACTCCCGATGACTGCGACAATTCCGGCTACTGTGCACAATATTATGATGCCCGTTGTAGAAATTCCGACGTCCCCAGGGGAGGACCCTGATGCACCAGCATCATTCGCAGCTTCAATGTCTTCAGGAGTACTCTGGCAATTGGATTGTGCTGGTAAAATGCCCACGACGGCGTAGTAATAAATAGCGAGGTTCAAGGGATGATAGTAGGCACTGGCGCGAATATTCATTTCGGTGGAAACACCTTCTAAATACAGAAGAATCGTTGACTGTTTTGAGATTCTATTAATGAAGCTTTCTCGGAGAAATGAAAATGGAATTAATCCCGGGGGAGGATTGACAATGGATATAAAGGAGCAGTTAATGGGGCTCCGCGCCCAAGAAAAGATTTCCAGATGCATTACCCGGAGTGTGATTGATTTGAGACCTGTGATTCAAACATCTTGGCAGAAGATACTTGTCGAGTCTCCAAGAACAATTGATATGCAGGAGTTTTTAAGTTTAAAAACAGGAAGCAGATAGCAAATCAGCCGCAGGAATCATGCAGTGATTAAGCGCCGGGCGACGTGATGGCAGCATGCTGGAAGGGCAATCGGCAACTGAAAGCCCAATAAAAATAACCAGGCAAGTTTATCACATATCATATCATGCAAAATGTGGAGAAATTCACAAGACACAGCACTTCTATCCTCTTGGCGAAGGCCACTGTAATTCATGATGGGTGGGAAATGTTGAAGTTTGGCCCGTCGTTCAGCACAGCTGTTTCAAACGTTCCCCATAGGAGGTCTCAAAACGCATTGGTAGATGCACATTTGAGCAGCAGAATTAGACTTGAAGGCCAAGAATATAACTGGGTCTTTCCTGTCAGCAATCAGTCCTGCGGATTGGGTTATGAGAGTTGTTTTGTAAACAACCATACCACAAACAACAATCGATTAGAATAGTATCCAAACTTTCGTCGGAGACTGCTTGCTCATTCGCATAGATTCTGAGAGACTGTAGATCCATGAGAGTCAGTGAGTACTTCATTACGGGTACTTTATCCTTAAAGCAGAGTGAGGTTGCTGCATCCAGAATGAACATGAAAGGTAGTAGCTCCTTCTCAGTCACGGGGCCACACTCTCGATGCGTTCTTCCTTCTTCTAAACTTCCCCCTCCATCTACCGTGGACCCTACCTCATCTTCTTCATCTACTCAATCACATCTGACCATCAAGTTCTTCTCACTTGGATCTCTCAGGGCTTCGATGATGTAAGGTATTGTGTTCCTATCCTGCTACAGTGCGAGCCCACACTAAAGGGGACTTGGCGTAAGAAGCCTCCGGATATCTCCCCTATATTTCAAGCCCAGTCACTCATGCTACAAGCTATCATTTTCCAAAGCTGACAGATAGCCAGGATAGAATAGACTACAACCATGGACCATCAAGCGTGCCTTCGTTCATTACCTGGGCATGCATCCATTCTCCCGGAGCTTGAGGGAAATGCGGGCTTCCAAACACTGGATGAAAATGAGGAATTTCTACTCCTGAGTATGGCTGAAATCACCGATGAACCAGTTTCCCCAAGTTTGAAAACAGTCATGGATAAAGGCAATGAGCCCGGCTTCACAGAGCGTCCTAAATACTCGACAGCTCCGTTGGTTATGGAGAGGCCTAAAAGCTCCGCGATCAACGTGGCGGACGTTTCTTTTACGAAGCCTCTACGACGTGGGAGGAATATCCCCTTTCTCGCTTCAGCTAAACAAACCTCTGCAAAACAAACTTCGCAAAATAGCACTCCCACTGACAACCTGTATGAGAATGTGGCATCCCCCAATACTGAGCAAGATATCAATAACACAGGGTAATACCATCTGTTTCCATATCACATTTTGAACTAAGTTTTAAGAATCTATTCGAAGGGGAGATCCTTCACTTCCTGAAAGCCAATTCGAAGATCATCATCACCTGGCACCGGAAACTAACGATAGGTTTTCAAGATACGAGAAGTTGCATCTATCATCAGAGAAGATGACGAGAAATGAACCGAAAACCGGAAATGCTGCCCAGATTGAACAAGCAAGTCCCTGTCCTGGGCCTGATAACCATCTGAAGAATTCAAGTTTTCCAGACAGTGGCAGCTCCAGTAAGACAAACCCTACCGTGAGTTCAATAAATTGCTGAAATATTCTTAGCAAATTCCTTTCAACCAAGTCCGCCTTCTCAGGTACGTATAGTCTTTATTAAGCTATCCTCCGAGAGTCGACTCAGGACAGATATCCGTGATTTTCCAAACACTGACAGTCAAGATAAGAACGAGAAAACATACAAAACGAGTCAGGTGTCGCTGTCTCACGGCAATACAAAATCTCGCAAAGCTAACTGTCATGGACGCCCAGAAGGCTCCACTAGGCCATCGATAACAGAGGATGTTTCCATTTCGCGAGGGCTTGGCCCTGCGAATGAACAGTTCAGGGTTACAAAGTGCCGTCGCAGGCAGAACAGTAGAAATGTCGCTGAATTTCGGAAGTCTTCCCATTTTCCTAATGAGAATGATAGCTTTCAATTCTCTGAGGATGATCTATTTCGGCTTCTGATAAGCAGAATAAGACAGCGAGAAGAGAATGAGATTGTTGCTGCTAATATACAGCAGCAGATGGAGATTGATATCCTTGATCTAAAAGAGGAAAACCGAACTTTGAAAGCTCAACTGGAGTCGTCTGTTGGTCGCCTGCAAGAAAGAAATTCTGAAATCAAGGGCTACAAAATTCAAATGGAACACTGGAAGGCAAAGCTGAACAAGTTCAAACTTTTCGTCAGTGAATTTGGCAAGCACTATCATATCCTCCGCCAGGAAGCTTCCCAGTTGAAAGAAACAAAAGTGTCGCTGGATAACGAAAAGCAAGACATATTAAACACTATCGAAGATGTGAGAAAAGAAATACTCAAAGTTTCCCAATCCATTGCCGATCATAAAGGACACCTTACGGAATCAAAACGCATCGTCAATTTACTGACACAGGCCTTGGTGAACTCGGGAGAAAAGGCAGTACGAACTAAAAAGCAGCTCTGCGATGAGAAAAGACGAGTGGCTGTCTTGGAATCTTATATTCAAGATTACTCCCGCAGTCAAGCGAAGCAGCTTGGTTTAATTCAGGATGATCACCGAAACTTCCAAAGCAAGCTAGACACTGCTTTTGAATCGATTGGTAAAAGTGTAGAGTCTTCTCAGACCACCATTCAATCAATGCTAGGCCCAGTCTTACATGAGCTACTACCGTTGGCAAAGGATCTAAATGAGAAGTGCTCAACGGGAAAACTAGACACCCAACAAGTTACAAATAGTGTTTCTTCGTTGTTAACACGGTAAGCCTACTTGGTAGATGTGATGAAATGGAGGCAAAGCTAACCTTCAATCAGCATTGATTCATTTGCCCTGCAGATGACACAAGATGTTGCCAAAAGTACCAAAATAAGTGTCGATGCGTCCATTAATTTAAAGGAACAGGTCAAAGCTATTAAGGATAGTATAAACCTTGATTCAGCTTTGTTTAAACAACTTGTCACCACGCAGAATACTTGCTACGGTTTCCACCAAAAGCTGGACGCAATTGGGGCAAAGTTTGGAGAACTTGAGGTCCTAATAAATAAGGCAGAAGCCAGGGAGGATGGTCTTGTCGGGCAGATTGACGACTTTTCGAAACAGCTATCCGAAGTTCAACTTCGTACGCAGGATGCATCATTGGCGCCTGAAACACTTAACCAGTCTACAGAGGATTCAACACTTCAGTATCGTCTCGAAGAGGTATCTGGTGAACTGAGATTAGTGGAACAGAGACTGAAAGCCAAGGATGTCGAAAATGAAAGCATCAGACAAGCCTTACTTGAAGTCAAGACACAAGCTCAGGATGCAGAGATCAAGGTAGCCGAAGCAGCAACTGAAAAGTCTGAACTGCAGGGAAAATTGCAGTCTATTGAATCCAAAGTCAGAGAGGAATTGAATAGAGCAAGCGTCATAGCGCGAGATCAGATAAAAGCCAGATTCGAACAGCAAATCCATAGGATTATGAGGGAGAAGGCTGATATCGAAAATGAGATGGAGAAGGTGAAGGAGCAGCTGGAAAAAGCCAAAAATTCGCTTGTAATGTCCACCTCCTCTGAAAACTGGTCTTCCTACCTCCCCCTACTAATACTACACAGTCTGAAAGTGAGCTTGGGATCAAGCACAAGCGTAATGAATACCAGTCTTTGGTAAATTCAGTTTGCTATTGCTCTTTATGGATGCTAACGACAAATAGATTCTTGAGAAGGACAGCAAAATCCAATGCCTCAAGGATACTCAGACGGAATTACATGCGCGGTTAGCGGCTCAGGAGACGGATATTGTACGATATAAAACGTTGGAGGATTCTATTTCAAAACAAAAGATCTTGTTTCAAGATAAACTTGATCAAGCCAATGAAAGAATTGAGAAACTCAGCACTAAGATATTAAAAGATGAAAGGAAACTCACTGACCCATCTGAAGAGCCACGGAGAACCGTTGAATCACTTCATGAGCAGCTTAGGAAGAAGGAAGAAGAATGTTCGCTGCTACAGAAGGAACTATCTGCGGCTAACTCTGCAAAATCCAGTCTCGAAACTGGTAAAGTCAAAGCCAAAGTTGAGATACATGGGCTGCTGAGAAGGGTGCAAGAGTCAGAACGTTGGATGAAATGCATAAAGCGTACACTAGAGAGAGTGGGCATTCCTTCGTCGAAAGAATCATTTTCGGAGACGTGGGAGAAACTGGAAGCACTGCTACGTACGGTGGCTACTAGTAAGCCCTCATCGAGACCAGTTTCTAGCTCTCAGCCCAGTACTGGATTTCCTAGCCCTCTCGATCCTAATTCCCTCAAAGGCAACTCTACCGATCCGGTACTGCAGAATTCGATGAGCCCCTCTCACATTTTCCAGAGAACTGAATTTATATATCGGACACAGAGCATCACATCGGGAGCCTACTCATCGCCAGGTCGCCAATCGCCTGCACAAGCTGTGGCTGTTGAGAGCACGAGCAAACCGGCACCGAAAACGCAGGGCATGAAGGATATTGTACCATTTCGCGATATGCAGAAGCGGCTGCCGTCAAAAAAGACCTGTTCTCAAAATGAAGATTTAGAGGCGCTCACGGAGATTTTGTTGTCGACTTCTGCAAATGGTGAACCTTGTACACTGACTGATGGCATGCAATGTCCAGATCCAGATTCTACTGGAACCAAACCACTAAATGAAAGAGCGACCCGTTCCAAAGACGAACTGACTGAAACCAGACAGAATATGGTCACCTTCCAGGCACCAAATGCAAACACTGGTGTAGACCACGGTGGAACTCCAAAACGCTCTGACGGTAGAAAGTTTAGAACTCACACGCCTCTTGAAACTCGGGGTGCGAGGGCAAGGCATCAAATCAAACGCACATATAGCAGGCATGAACATCGGTCTGCTCCTAACGAGGGAGATCACAGAGTTATTGCAGAGAGTCCATGTAATCGCAATACTAAGAGGGCGAGAGTCTCAGCAGCATCTTGCTCGAAGTCACGAGAGACTCCAAGTGTTTCTGAATATTTTGACCAAAGGACAAGTCCCGCAAGTTCTGATTCGACAAACAAACTCCCTATGACCGGGAACTATTCTGGTCAAAAGAGGATGGTGAGAGGCCAACGGCGTGGACGCAAGTCTCGAGGTAAGACTGTCAACTACTTCTGAGAAAGACTGAGGCGAGTGCTGAAATTAGCAGGGGAACGGCACAACGGTCGCTTCACTCAAGAAACCCACTAATGTGGAAAAGAGAAAAAAAAGTCTTTTCCCCCAAGGTGGTATGGATTTAAACCGAATTATGATATTGATATCTGATCATCCAGACCGCGAGTCGCGCTGTCAAGTACTCTGATATGATATTTGATTTAAAAGGACGTCTAGGAAGGACAATAGCACTATCGGGGCTTGAAAAAAGAGATATAAAGAAGGAATATATTGCTGGGCTGGCAGAAACTCCTGCTTTTCTTTTCATTTATTATACCAGAATATGTTAGTGGGGTCATGAAGGACAAATTGACATAGGTTCTAAGCTCTAAACGCCAGCCATAAATGCAGAAAGTACAAGTTAGCGATGACAGCAAGGCCGGTACACCATACCTATATAGGCCCAGACAGTGCCAACGCTGCTGATAATATACATAATCATAGTGATTGACCCTGTGGAGGTCCCAATTTCACACTCGAGCAAATCATACTACACAATCCCTGCAGGATTTGTGGTATTATATCCCTTCCAAGCCCCTCAATTAACACAAAAACCATGATTCAACGTAAGAATATAACCCGCGATAAGACAAGGAAAGTTGTTCATTTAGCCTTCCCCCGCTTCGTCGCCTCCAGAAATAGGACCTTCTTCTTCACGACGGGATCATATTTAAGCATACTGAGAGGGCGATGGGTTCGAGGACGGATCATTGTTCTGTAGTAACCGGTCATTGCCATGGAGATGAGGCGAACGGCAATGGTACGGGACTTGGCTATGCGGAGAATGGGTCAGTCATACCTGTTCGTAGATAGATTCGAGGTATCTCGCCAAATAGAAAACTGGACAATTTTCTTTGCCATAGTAGATCGAGATAGATAAAGAGATTGATTGAGACATACCTTTCTTGGCCATTTTGAATAACGGAGTAAGATGGCGATGAGGATCGGGTTAACCGACACCAGTTCAGGCGGACTCGGGAGAAATCGAAGTGAATTGAATTCAGCCAGCTGGAGCGGATGAGAATCGGAATTGAACCGTACCCGCAATTGACTGATTCGATCTGGAACAAGGAGTGCGGCAGGACGGGACAATTGGATTCTTTTCTTATGGAAATGTTCGGGCGTTGCGGAGAATGAAGTTCGCGATAATGGCACGTGATATTAATTTCCTTATACGGAATAGTGCGGCTTCTACTCATTGATCTGGGGATCTTCTTGGAGAGAGACATTTACATGCTGGGTTTGACTAAAGTCAGTGACGTGCTAAAACTATGGTATTTTGAAATTCCATCAAGTACAATACCCTGCAATTGCCACCATTCCACCAACTTTCATTCCATCAAAGAACAAGGGATATGTTGGAATGATCAGCAAATTGGTGGCCTTGCCAAGTCATAGCGGCTAAACCTTTTTGAGGCCCCTCACCACCAGTACAGGCATTCGGAAATGCCAGATAACAAAACCAAGAAGGGTAGGTCAACAGAATTATAAAAAAAAAGTTTAGATGCAGCGGGAGAGGAAGAGCCTCATCACTAACTAATTCAGCCAGCCAGGCCCGGCCATTGCAAATTACAGAGCTGATACGTAGCGTCAGCAGTGGGTCATGCTAGGCAGCCTCTTTTCTTGTCGCTCCTTTGAGGTCGAAAGTTCGTGAAACCATCCATCGGACGAACTCGGGGGCTTCATTGTAATTCTTGAAAAAGAAGATGCGTGGATTCCGGGTAGTACCAACACCAGGCAGGCAAAAAGGAGGTCGAGGTCTCACTCACAGACCAGAATCGACTCCAATGGGCTACGCAGGAGTGTCCCTTGGCAATCGAAGGGGCAGCCTTCACCGTTCCGCTATGACAAAAACTTGTTCCTTCTTTCAACCCGATATAGATTCTCTGTCTGGCTGTCAAGTTGCCACTGGTTAGTGCGCGGTTGGATGGACGAAGAGCAACAGTGACCCTTCCGCAAGCGGGAGATGGAGTAACAGTCAAGCCACAATAGTAGTACAGAGAGAGTACTGTACCACAGACTTCTGGCGAGTGACTTCATGTTATCCCCATATCCTAGCGACTTATGGGTGTCTGTGCTGCAATAGCCGTGGCGGTGCAGGGCCGATTTGGACCCTGAGGGAAAGCAAGAACAGTTTTTTCTAGGGACGGTCAAATCTGTTCAGACACCCTTGATGATATCACCAATAACTGCAAGTGATGATGGCCGGGATGGTTGAGCTTATATTGGGGCTGTGCCGCGCGCACTCTGAACAGTTCCTGGCCAATGCGGCCGGCGGCAAGTGATAAGCGTCCGGAGTATACATGGGGTATTAAGATTCAATAGTCATTGCTATTATTATTTCTGTCGTCGTTATTTCTCACGGCACGTGAGAAAGGGAAAGCGTCAAGAGTTCCAAATAAGGAAGAAACAACCATCGTGACAATTCGCAGGTATCACGAGCCAGGGTATTTTGCGCATGCCAACTGCACCCGGAACGGTGCACAAGCGCTGCTAACATATCGGCGAGCAAGGGATTGAATGGTTTCAAGGCATGACTCGGAGCGATTATAGGCAGAAGAGCCGCAATAGGAACGCGGGATGAACACAATGAGTCAACACCGCTGCAAAGGCACACTATCCAACGCTTGGCCAGCCAGAAACGGCAGCGTTTGGGAACGGCGCAGGCAGTAATTCTATACGAAAAGCCACATGCGGCGGTGCAGGCAGGCTGTCACTGGCCGGCGCATCTGCACGACAGGAAGAGACAATAAACTCTAGAAACCCAAAGACAGGGGGGAAGAAAATTGAGGATCCCAGGCTGCAGCTCAATTCCCCGGTATGTGGAGGCCTCCAAAGCACAGATTACCTGCAGTGTCGTCTTCGTCCATGCCTATATAATCCCCATGGCTGGCCCCAGGCTGCTGTCCTTTTTCCTCTTTCCCCTCCACGGAATTCAAATTCTATACGACCGATCCTCCTTCCTTCTGCAATTGACTTGGACTCGAAATCGTCGTGCTATATCCTATTTCTACCGTGTCTTCTTTCGACACGACTACCTACTATACCTCCCCGTTCTCTACCCGGGAGACCGCAAGGCCCCGACGCTCCTATACTATGCCCGCTTTAGTGAACAACACTCACGAATCTGTCGCGCTTGTGCGCGAGCCCCATGATGACGAGCTCTATGTCATGGACGCCTTTGAGCGTCATGCCAGACACTGCGAGACATGCGCGGACCCCCTCCAGACCCTTGACAAGGGCCGTTCCCTCTGTGCCCGTGGCCAGCAGTATGCCATTGATGTCGCCGGTTACCTCTACAGCAAGAACAGCAGGGCGCACTCCGTCATCGCCCGTGAGCAGGGACAGCTCATGCTAGTCAAAATCCCCCGCAACTGCATTGCGGTCCGTTGCCTCCTTCTTGCCGTCGAGAGGGGTTTGCGTCTGCCCCAGAAGAACCAGAGACTTGCTCCCGTCATCAGCCATGATCGCTTATATGTCGTGACTTCTCGACCGTCCACTTCACTGGAGCCAGAGCAGTACCATCAGGTGATCGAGAGGGAGCCACGGAGCCTTAAACGCCGTCGCACAGTCTATACAGGGACTCGGGGCTCCTTGTACAACTCGGATGCGGTAGAGCGAGTCGAGCGCACATACGTGTCGACCCGCGTTTACCGACCAACCGAATACCACCGTTGAGGGCTGTTTGCAGTATGCAAGGATATATATACGATACGGTTTTTCGAATACAGAACATCATCCGCCGTCTGCTTTTGAAAGTCGCATGATAGTACTCTTCTTATCCCCGCAATTATCGGTATACGCAGTAGCTGGGTGAGCTACTATGACGCGCTGGGAAACGGGCGGGGGTTCACCTGAACAAGGCCCATTTCCGTCCCAGATTGCCAACAAGGAACTAAGCTTCTTGGCTGCGGGACCTGAACACCAGTGCTTCTTACCACATTTCTTCCGGATCTGCATGGATTAGTTATACAATTTCGTCAGCATTGTTGTCCCATCATTGATTCTGGAACCAATTGCGCAAGGGAAGGCTCCTATGGAGAGAAAGGGGAAAGAGAAAGACACTACGCCCACCGAGGCCTGTGGATCCTGGCAGCGACTCAAGGTCCATCCGGACACTCAAGGTTATGCATTGGGCCAATGCGTCCTGCAGGGTGCGGTGACTCATCGCGCAAAACCGGGAATAAGCATGCAGGATGATTCACCCGTTGAGCTTATCTTGGAGGTGCATTTGCGTTTTATTGGATAATGCCATATCCTAGGTAGAATATAGTTCGCAATGGGGTCCAAGTTCGCTTCATGCCATCCAGAGTAAACGGGATACAGAGAGGAAAAAAAGCTATAGATAGACGCGGTTCCTCCGGAATGCTCCACGTCAATCCGCAAGTCGACCCTTCTGGGCCTCTTATTGACATATTAAATTTACTGAGGATGGGTGCCTCAGTTCCAGCCCACTCCACTCGATGGTGAGGGGTAGAGTACGCGTCTAGCAGTGTCTTCACTCGAAGTCGGTGAAGATGGGAACTCCAGCAGGCAGCAGAGGACTGGAGACAAAGAAGGAGAGAAGGACAAACGGAAAAGAAAAGCGAGAAGAAAAAGGGAAAGAGACGGATATCCTTTTGTTTCCTTTTCTTCTCGATCATCTCCATAGAAACCAACTTCTCCCATATCAGAGAGCTTGGTGCGAGCAAACGCCATCTTCTCTCACTTCCCATCTTCTTCTTCTCGTCTCTTCTCATCTCTTCCTACCTTCTCTGATCCATCTACAAGGCCAAACTATCATCATCTACAACTCATCTCTTCTCGAGAATCTATCAGAATCCATCCAAAAAAAGACAGACATCAGGACCAAAATGTCCACCCAACCCAGAACCACAGCAATCCTAAAAACAACCCAGCTCACCCCTGAAAAGCTCGACCAGGCCCTCCACGCCCTCCTAACCATCCTGCCCGAGATCTCCATGGCCATGGAAGAGCGCTTCGCCAACGTCCCTGCCCCTTTTGACCCGTCTGCTCTCGCCCAACTTGAACCGATGGGCCAGATCGAGCAGCTTCGCAACGCAACTACCGCTACTACTTCTTTCGAGACTCCAGCTGGTGAATACTGCGACTACACGCATGATTTTGTCGTGCCTACCGCGGCAATCGTGACCGCCAAGGAGGATCGGGATGAGTATCTGCAGGTTGATGTCAATGTCAATGGTTGCAATCATAGCAATCATGGCACCGTGAATAACACCAATGAAAATGTCAACCATACTATTAATAACGACAACAACAATAACGATGTTAATAGTGGTTGCTACCCGCAGACGAACCAGTCCCAGGTCTCCGTTCCAACTGGGCTGACTTCTCATTTGCCGAATAATTTACCTTCGAGGTGTGCCGTTTGATGCTGTTTGTAACATCAAGTTGAACTGTCTTTAATGTGAATTCCCACGATTGGTATCGCGCAAATTTCGGTTCTTCCCTGTCACGACTGGGGAGGAAAGGGGACGGTTTTGCGGACGGACATGATTTGTGTGTTTCTCGGATCGAAATGGAGATGACTGGCGTTTGAAGATGGGTTTTGCGGGAGTTGGATGGCTATTTCTGGGGAATACTACACGATACGATCGACATGATGAAAGTCAATATCGCGGCCTGCACATTAATCTGCTCCACAGTGACTCTTCTGAAGGAGGATGGGGATGGTGGGGATACGGAAGGGCGCATTCCTGACTCGACTTTTGTCTTGTCTTTCATGGTGGACTTATCAATCCTTTTGATGGAAGGATCAAGTAGGATGGGATGAAAGGTGAAAATTACTAGACATGACAGAATTGGAATGAATGCTCTGTTGAGTCCTCTGCTTTCATACGTAGACTATTTCGGCACTGCATGGATGATGATGAACACACATATAGAAAAGTGCAAGCTGGAATTATTAGACTAAGGACCACCATGACACCAGCGGTCTGTAACATGTTGCTATTTGAGTCAACCTCGATATACATGAAAATATATCAAAAGATGCTGATGTCTGGCAATCTGGCAGACATCACCTGCACTTCAACAGCCTCAAATCTTTCGATCTTGTTTAAATTTTTTCTCATTAGCAGACTGAAAACAAGTACTAGAAAAAGGAACAGGGCAAAAGATGACTTTTGAGAAATTTCTTCATACGCTCAGCAAGGCTGTTGGGTATGCTGTATATGATTTAATGGCCAAGTTGCGACATCCTATATACCAGGACAACCGTGACAGGACAGGCAAGCCACATGACCAGCATTCCTCCTCACTCATCATGCCTCCCTTCTTGTTCTCACTTGTTCTCATCCTCCTTAGCATCTCTGAACGTCAATGTCATCAATTACTGGATTTATTTCCGCTGAATTGGAGTCATTTTGTTCGACTATGTCTGCTATTCACTCCCATGAACACGACCCGCTTCAGGCTGTCGAAGAAACCATCAACTTCCGATTCAGCAATCGCTCCTTGCTCCTCAGCACTTCGAGCAGCGGGCGTTACCAATAGTGATGGTAACAGGAGACTTTCCAGCATAGGAGATGCGGCCCTTAAGCTTGTCCTCGTTATGGAAGGCTATGACAGATAGGAAACCAGAGGTATGAGAAATTTATGATGACCTTAAGTAGGAATAAATTGAACTAAGTCCTTGCTATCTACGTCAGAGCGGATCAACGCAATTATTACCACGAGGAGCCAGAAATGCCCACTTCGCTTACCCAGGGTCACCTTCACGGCCTGGGTTTTTACATTCGTAACAATCCATCCCAAAGTCGATTTATCGGTGACGGCCTCATGGGGAGGCCATCCTCGGCGCTTTTTTTCTGGATGCCGAGAAAGTCTGAACCTGATGTTCCCATCAAGCACGGTAATTTTTCTTAATCCCCCTTCCGAAACAACTTATTTCGTGTCTGTGAAAGAACTTGCTAAAGTTAATACGACCTTGAGAGTCGTAGTTACTTACCGTTGAGGCGCTCAGAGGCAATTATGCCGTGGGGTGTTTGGTCCTATGACAATTCTCTAGGGCCATTAAAGCTGGCGTCTGGTGCGTTGTGCAGCCCTGACATAGTGTACTCTCTGTGCTCCAACATCTGGGAACAGACCTCTTTCAGGCATAATGGACCACATCAGAGCTAGTCCAGTTTGGATTGGAGTCTTCGTGGTGTCCACGCACTAATTTGCAGTGCGGGCCACACTGGACGGCAATACAGAGGCGAATTGTTTGAGGGTATGCACATGTCTATCAGGTGGAGATGAGTAGATTGGAATGAATGTGATGCTGGAATAGGATCAAAACTCTTGAAGTATAACTGTTTTTCTAGGTCAGGGCTGTTTCAATGGAGTAGTGTAGTAGGGTGTACAACCATTCACGCAGCTCGGTCCTATCCTTTCACGTACTTCTGCTTGTCAGCTGGATTATCATTTAACGGTACTTTCTGCCAGAGAAGCTCTGTATCTACTTTAAAAGAGTTATAAAAGATGAAATTCAATGGATACAAATGAGTCTAGGGAGATTGATACTAGAAATATAGTGCTGGGTTTAATAGATGCATTCCATCTGGCTCAGAGATACGAGCCACGAGAGTATGCATATGCCTTCTGCAAGGAACTACTGTACTTTTACAGGACCAGAACCAGTACGTTTCTCCTAGTTCATTGATTGCAATCCATTCTGGTATCCTGTTGAAGCATGGCTTTTGACAAGCAGAACCAGACACCATAGCATACCATAATCCATAGATTCAAACTCATAAATAATTCAAATTTCCCAAACACCATATCCCACTTCCACAAACTGACGATGATTACTCCCTGGATCAATAACAGACTGAATGATTCATTCAAACCCTAAGGCATATCGAATGCATTTCGATTATCTTATGGCTCTCCAAGTCCCGGTTCGGCCTTGTTATCTTTCTTCTTCGGTTCTATATGACCATATTACCAACATATCAGTTATCTAGGACAAACCCCAAGAACCAAACTGTAAACAGGAAGCCAGAGGACCAGAGGACCAAGGAAAATATCCCACTCACCAACGCAAAGCATAGTCTTGTTAATGTCACACGTAGAACACTCTCCGTCACAGTCGGCATCTTGCCAGCAGGCCTGGCCGCAGAAATTGTGGCGTCCCTGGAGAAGCGGGTTACGTCGCTCAGCGAAAGACTGGATCCTAGGGTTGACGGGTCCCGTAGCGACCGAGGCGGCCATGGTAGTTAGCATTATGGTGACGAGAGTGAAAAGCTTCATTTTGCTGGTTTGTTTGGTTTGGGTTCCACCTGGCTGTCCTGAGTGTAGGTTCTCTTGTGTGTTTTTAAGTATTTCTTTTTCAGAGTTTGAATCTTTGGAACGACAATAGAAACGAGAAGACTTGGTAGATCAGGTTGCGATATATATAGCATAGTCGATTAGACATCCTTATGAGGAAAACCCCTATGATCCACCATTACAGTGAATACAGCAGCAAGGGTCATCCGGACTCTGTATTCACTGAACAGGACATGTTGCAAATGGGAGTCTCCATTGGTCTTGATGCTTGCGGACCTACATTGTCCATTTCCGGGTGTCTTGTCTCAGACCATAGGTGGATGTCCTGGAAGTAATCTCAGATCAACGGCGATTCCCAGACAAGGATCAGCAATATTGCGAGCTGGTCTTGCCCAGCTTTTATACCGCCAGGGTTGAGTTCTCCCTACGTTTGATATAATCAAACACTGTGGAGTGCTCTGATTCGACCTCGGTAGATGCACGGTGCAGAGTTAATTTGCGCGTCCAAGGTGAGCCGCTCGTTACCGTGGGATTCCCCTCAATTGTCGTTGTTATCGCCATTATTCTTCCAGGACAAGGGCAGTTCGTTCCACGTTCCACGTTCCATGTTCCATTGTTTGTACCCTGGTCGAGCCAGTTGTTGAATTCACCATGCTCTTGCAATGTAAGAAATCCCCTCCTCCCAAACAATATAGGCCGTTGTTGACCATCAGGGCAGTGTCACATTCGTCCGATATGGCTTATGGGGAAATCCTGGACAAGTACCGACCGGATCTCAGACCATTCGAAGATGTTTATCGTCGCTTGCACAGCTCCCCCGAGTTATCCGGTCAGGAAGAGCAGACTGCAGCGGTTGCTGCGGAATTCCTCACGGATCTCGGCTACGAGGTCCACACGCATATTGGTGGATATGGTGTGGCTGGCGTCTTGAGGAATGGTCCTGGTCCTACCGTGCTTGTACGGGCTGATATGGATGGGTTGCCCGTGGAGGAGAAGACCGGTTTGCCTTATGCGAGTAAGAAGAGGGTAAAGGATGTCCGTGATGGTTTGGTAAAGCACGTAATGCATGCTTGTGGGCATGATACGCATGTTACCACTCTTGCGGCGGCTGCAACACTCTTGCATTCCGCCCGCAGCCACTGGAGTGGGACATTGGTCTGCATTTTTCAGCCTGCTGAAGAACATCTCGATGGTGCCAAGGCTATGATCCTCGATGGTCTGTACGAAAAGGTCCCCAAGCCAGACTACGTACTTGCGCAGCACGTCATGAGGATGAGGACAGGTTCGGTAGGGATTTGTGCCGGACCCATGCTCACTGCATCGGATGCGTTGGATGTGCGAATCTTTGGAAAGGGAGGCCATGGCTCTGCTCCTCATGTGTGCATCGACCCTGTCCTCATCGGTGCTTCCATCGTCACTCGATTGCAGAGCATTGTAAGCCGGGAAGTTATCCCGGGACAGCTCGCTGTTGTCACCTGCGGTAGTATCCATGCCGGGAATGCTGCGAATGTTATACCTGACCATTTGGATCTCCAGCTGAGCATTCGAACCTATAATCCGATCATCCGTGAGCGTGTCCTAGCGGCTGTCCACCGGATCATCGAGGCGGAGTGCGAAGCTGCCGGAACTGAAGAGAAGCCGGTTATCAAGACGGTCTCATCAGCCCCGGCCACCGTCAATGACGAAGACATGGTGAAGATCCTCCGGACTACCTTTTATTCCTATTTCAAGGAGGATCTCATAGAGGCAAAACCCGCGACTGCTAGCGAAGACTTCTCTCTCCTCGCAACAGAGGTTGGGGCACCATATGTGATGTGGGGTTTCGGGGGAACAGATGCCAAAACATGGGATGATGCCGTTGCTAAAGGTACGGTGGACAAGTTACCGAGTAACCACTCACCATATTTCGCGCCAGTCATCGAACCCACTCTTAGGACTGGCGTGGATGCAATGGCTCTTGCTGCGTTGACTTTTCTGCGGGGAAAAACATCATCCCAGTGAACTGAGAAAGTAACCAAAAGAAGTATATTATTCCACTTCAAAAATTAGAAAAGATATTTGTTTCCCAAGTTCAAAGCAAATAGTCCCCAACCACACACACAATCAAGGTTTCTTGGAGACATGAACAACAATCTTGCCTCGCGACCTTCCCGATCGCTGTCGTTCAATAGCTTTGATCGCGTCCTCAAACTCAAAGACACTATCCAGGGTTACCTTGATTTTGCCTTGTTGGACCCACTCCCCTAGCTGGACAAGGTGTTCATGCGTATTCTTATAGAAAAAGATGCTATAGTTCCTCTTTCCCCCGCCGAGAAGTCTGGGCCGTAACAATCTACCAGCAAAAGTTCCTATCCAATCCGCGCCAACCTGGACAAATGTCTTCCCAGGGAGCAAATAACGATGGGATTCGCTGTACAGATTCCGTGGTAAGCCGATATGATCAATAGCGTGGCTGTATACTTGGCCATGGCTCTTAAGGGCTTTCACAACATCCTCGGAGGTATAGTCAATCACCTCATCCGCTCCCAAATCCTTGCAGAACTGCACGTTCCTCTTGGAGCAGGTAGTCGTAACATGGCATCCAAGTGCCTTCGCCATTTGAATGGCAAACATCCCGCAGCCTCCCGAGCCGGCGTTGATAAACACCTTATCTCCCGCCGAGACGTACGGCACAAGAGATTGGTATGCCGTCTGTCCAGCAATACCCACAGCTGCAATCTGATCAAGATCGACCCCCGCGGGCACCGGGGCAATCTGGTCCTTTCTGCTCACAACATACTCGCCGAGTGACCCAAATTGGGAGGGCATGTCGAGACACCCGTAGACGAATTGACCCGGGTGAAACTCGGAGACAGCATCGCCAACGGCCATAACTCTGCCACAGAAGTCCATTCCTGGAGATGCGGGCATGCTGGTAATCAACTTGCCTACTAGTACCATCTCGGGTACTTTGTAGTCGGCCGGGTTTATACAGGCGGAAATGACCTGGGTCAGTACCTGGTCTTTCCGCAGCGGTGGCGGTACACGGGCACAGTGGTCAAGATTGAGGTTTTTCTCAAGCCCCCCCCAGGTGCTGGAGTAGAGCCAGGCTTTCATTGTAGTTGGTAGATTTGACATGGTGCGGTTAGGCTAGATAGTTTCTAGGATAGTATCTTCGCATTTGAGAGTTTTGGACACTCGTAAGAGGCCGTGTAAAAATACAGAGCACGGAAAGCTTAGTCTGCTAGCCTGGGCTGAAGTAGAGGAATGTAACGATGAAGAAGTTGTTGGTGTTCATGTTAGATACCCCGGACGGAGAACTTGGCTTCTCTCACGCAAGCGTCGATTTTGGCCATCACGTGATGGTAGAAACGATAGGGTTTGCCAACCCTATATAGCCAGGGTTGGGGTCGAATCTAGATACTTAATTAGAGAATATCCAATATATCGGCTTAGCACATGTAAGAATTGTTGATATATTGTCAAAAATTTCTGTTTTATTTCATAGTACATCAACTATGGTTCTTTTCTCGAGCTCCGTGCTGTCATGCTAGATACTTCCCCGCTAGTTACTTTCCGTAGCTGCTGGAAGTAGAAGTGAACTGCACACACATGCTGACTTCTGGTCTTTCAACTGATCTAATTAGTCTTCAAAACTGTACCCATCATGTTATCTTATGGTGCAGGGTGACATGCATTATTGGCGCTCAGATCCCTAGGCGCCCGATGGCCCCCAGGAAAGACAGCCTTTTCTTGGATATGTATGCATGCGTTGTCTTCCGAGTAGTACTCAAGTAAATCTAAGAGGCAGAATAATAACATCCTGTTGGAGCCATATATCAGCTAATCCACGAGTTGGCCCATGGTGTGCTTGAACCCTAGCAAGCTTAAGGTTTGGCACGACGTGTCTATTCTTTAAAATGGCCACTATGGCCCTTCGTGATTCCTTATCCCCCACATCCAGGAAAAATTTGTGCAGATATCTCTTTAATTCTGCACGATGGTTCTCGCAAAATTAGCAGAGGTCTCCTGTCCAGACTCAAAGAGTCCTGAGACGGCTCCGGCAACAATCACTGACGTCAAGCATCTATCCTCTTACAACTGGATGGATGTTTCTGCGCCAACAATTGCTATCCCCGGTAGCCCATCACTGTGGTCTCCTCCAAAGAAGCCTCAAAAGCTGGAAAAAGACTCTGGTCTTATTGTCGTGGCTCAAAATGCAGCTCGCCATCCGGACAGTCCCATGGAACCCCTCTTTCGCGCCTTGTATATCGCTGACCCTTCGTTCGATATCCATACAGTGGATGTCGTGACTGATAGAAACAATATTCGCAAGCTTCTGTCATTCATCAATCCCAATTTGGAAAAAAATGGGCTTGAACCATTTTCCATCAACGTTGAAGTGACGAGAAATACTGCCATATTCAGTCGCACAGAGGCAGAGACAGTCAGGTTTCTCGGGCCACACGACTTCAGGGGTTTTGGCCACGCGTTCGAGAAGGCATATACGACAAGCCAGTTAGACGGTAGTACTGGACATCATCGAATCATCTCGTACAAATTCAGCGACATGAAATTCCTCGTGCGTCATGAAACAGACGGATACGTTGATATCCCTTCACAGCCATCGACTCGTGCCAAGAAACCAGAAAATGACGATTTATCTAGCATGCTAGAGTCTTTATCTCTTGATTCAAATACGGGCCCCTCCTACACTGTTCCCGTCGATTCCAAGTTGATTATCAAAGAAGTCGGGAAAGTGGTACCAATCGAATCGACTCTTGAGCTTAAAACACGTGTCTTTCACAAACCGATCTGTATCAAAGAGGTTCTCCCACAGCTATGGGTATCTCAAACACCAAATCTCGTACGAGCCTACCACAAAGGTGGTGTATTTTAGTGCCGACTGGTTGAAAATCTCACCCTGGAAATACAAAGATGGGAAAAAGAACATCAAGTGGATCTCAGAAAGCTGGTCACGGTAATCAAGGAAATAATCAAAGTGGTTAGGGAAAATGGCGGCGCCGCTACTGTCAAATACGATAACCTGCATGGCCGGTTAGCAGTCTTTCAAGCAGAAGAGCAATGTTGCCAGAGGATCTCTATTCCAAATTTGATAACAACGGTGGGAAAACAGAGTCAATCAAGTTCAACGAACCCGACGTTTGATTCAAGCCAGCTATTCCCCAACTTGTGTTTGTATTGCGGGCATTAAGGTTGAGTTCTCAATGACTTCTAACCCTGCACCTATAGGATAGAGTAGATTAGGTAGTCATTAAGCATCTTCTCCTGTCTTCTTGAACAGATTGCCTGGTGGGTTCTGCCCGCTTAGACCGCCTTCGTTTAGGTCGCCCACGAGCATTCCCAATGGACGCATAGTTGGAGATAGCTAGCTGCCACCCCTGAGCTTCTGCACTCAAGAAGAGCTACTCAATACACTCATTAAAAGTCATTTAAAGATTGTTAGTTAACTAGTTAGCTAACTGCCGTATTGTTTAGATAAGCGGTATAGTACCGGCATTTCCGGATGCTGGAATAGGAAGGAAGAGACAGACCGCAAGACTGCATGCTTTCGCAACATCCGGGATTCTCCCAATGACCACACATTGCCATCTGGACCATGTATGGTCCAGTTGACCAAAGCAGGAGAAAACGGTGCTGCGGGAATCCAGAAATATTATTATATCAAGAGGATCCTTGGTTCAAGTCCCGATCGACCGAGTTTCCCTGTCAGGGGTTGATGTGACATCATTCCAGATCCGTAAGGCTGCCTATTCTCTCTATCTTCGCCTTCATCTTCACTGGATCCATCCATCTGACCCTTCTTGGGCCATAGTTATCGCTGTCTTGTCCTTTTCAGGCGCAGGGATACTTCAGCCTTAGCCAGCTTCACGCTAACGGAACCTAGACTTGTCTGCGCGGCTTGGTATTCATGCCTCTCGTCCACTAGTCCTTGCGCCACGTCCTTTTGCATCGAATATCCGCATTTTAAAAAAAGCTCTTTGGCCTGTTGGGATTCCAGGAACACACGTGATTCCGCTCTTGATCGTCCCAGATCGCGTTTTCATTTGCGCAGATTCGTATAGATCGTCGTTCTGTACTATATATTACTCTTCCGTTTACAGGCGAGTCATGCATACTGCCACTGCCCTTGCAGCGTTGACCCCTGTAGTCGTATCGACCTGCTTCTCTCATGTGGGTTGCTCTTCTTATCCGAGAGCCAAGTGTACTTCATGGACTGCGTACCTTTGACTGACCTCTCTGTCTGATTTATAGTATGTACACCGCAAATCCCGTCGCGCAAAACCCACAAAGCGTCTTTCTTATGACGAAGCCTTGCATGTCATCCGTGAATTCTTGCGATATGCCTCCAAATTCACCGTCGAAGATATACAGGCTTTCACGAGTAAACCCGTCCATGTGCCGTCATGGATCTTCTCAGAAAGTGTTCTCGTTCCAGAGAAATATTTATCATCTGCCGCCGACATGGTCACTGATCAACTAGGTCCCAAGGGGATAGAACTCATTGGTGGGAAAGAATGGTGGAAATGGCGCGGGCCCATGGGCAGCCTCAGGGCCGAGTTTATTGAATGGCGCAAAGACCGAAAAGAGAGGTTGCAAGATGGCGAAAAGGGACGAAACAGAGTCATGTTTTACGTGCACGGTGGTGCATTCTTCTTCGGGAGCGTGGATACTCATCGGTATCAGCTGGAACGACATTCTAGGTCCCTTAAAGCGCAGGTTTTTGCTCCACAATATCGACTGGCTCCGCAATTTCCCTTTCCTTGTGGCCTTCAGGACTGTTTGGCCGCTTATCTATATCTCCTGGACATTTACAAGTCCAGTGAAATTATCTTGGCAGGTGATTCGGCCGGAGGCGGCATGGTAATGTCGATGCTGTGCACCATACGGGACAGAGGATTGCCGTTACCTGCTGGAGGAATCCTGATCTCTGCGTGGGTAGATCTCACGCACTCCTTCCCTAGCGTTGCCGAGAACACTGCCCTCGATTACCTCCCTCCAACGGGTTTTAGAAACAAACCGTCCAGAGCATGGCCTCCTCTCAGTGAAGACGAAATGCTTACTATCAGGCAAAATGCCCTTCAAAAACGGGACGCCTCCGAGAACCATCCGGAGACAGACATCCTAGGAGAACCTCCAAGTGTCAGGGCCAAGGAGGATAGTCTATCCGTCGTCATCGATGGTCAACTGGCCGTGGTCAAAGGCCAAATACAAATGTACGCGACGAACCGTATGCTAACGCATCCTCTCGTTTCGCCGGTCATGCAACCGTCTCTGGGCGGTTTGCCTCCTCTATTCTTTCTCTGCGGTGGCGGCGAAATGCTACGTGATGAGCAGATCTACATAGCACACAAAGCCGCGAATCCCTCATCTTACCCACCAAAGGACGCAATTCTCGATGCGTACGACCCAACCCGAGAAATTCTGAATAAATACAAACCGACCTATGTACAGTTACAAGTCTGGGAAGGTCTCTGTCATGCTGCCCCTACTTTCAGTTGGACGCACCCAGCAAAGCACATGTACAAAGCTATTGCACAATTTGGAGCCTGGGCGCTCTCCAGGGCGCAGAACTTGCCCATCGATATCTTGGACGAGTGCGAAGGAGATGGTCCTGATCCAACCACCCCTGATGAGCGTCACAGTAGCCAGGGCCAACGCATCGGGAAGGCCGGAGATCCTCTTCCACTTTTCCGCAACTACATGATCTGTCAGACAGTCGACCAAGACTGCTGTGTCTTCCCTCTTGACCACTCGACCGTCTCACCCATTTTACAGCTACCACCCGCTAAAGTCTGCGCCTTAAACCCCAAACTTGTTAAGAAATGGCTAGCAGCACAGGCAGCATTCGACCAGAAGTACACTAAGACGAAGCGTCGAGTTGAAAAGGAGATACTGGACGAATTGGTCCGCGGCTATGACACTCTCGGGGGTGAATCACCTCCACCTGCCGCCTTGGTGGCGAGGAGACCCGTTCCCGGAATCATGCCTCAAAGAACAACTTGGAAGAACGGCGGAATGCTTCTGTGGAACCGCCTTGTCAATAGGCGCAATAATGATCGAGATCCTTCGAAGGAACCCGAAAAGGATGAGGTCATTAGCGACTCTGGGCAGGCGTCCGATTCTGAATCCGATCATCATCCAGCATCTTGATTCAGTATTTCGATACCAATAAGCCAGTTCTATCCATGCTGGCTCAGTCGATATTCACCATGGAGACTTTGCAGTCTCTTTTTTTTTCACCCACTCTTTTTGCATATACTTCTTTTTGCTGGTTGCTTTTTGGGTATATCCTGCATTTTCTCGGGTGCTGATTTTATCTGCGATAGATGGAAGTGCTTGCTCAGTAAGATTTGGGTGCATTTAGACACTTCTTATTTATTTATTTATTTATTTATTTATTTATTTTATTTATTTTATTTATTTTATTTATTTTATTTATTTTATTTATTTTTTATTTTATTTATTTTATTTATTTTATTTATTTTTTTTTGGGTTTGGAAGCACTATGTGTCGTTGCAATATCTGTTGTTAATCATTCATGATACCTTAATTGTTCTTTCGTTTTCTCTCTTGCCTTTCTTTCCCATTTCTTGTCTAGATGTTAATCCACCGAGGCACTCCTGTATACTATTTCAATGTCTCGCATTCTGTCCATTACACGTCTCATTAGAGATATAGTAAACAACTATACAACCCCCCGGCGAAGATCATAATCGTACAGTAGACAATGAACAAATAGATTATTTCCGTAATTGCAGACCAACTTTCTCAGCCACCTTGTCAGTGATATCATGGAATGCCTTGAGTCGAATACTGGTATCGAAATTCTCATCCGCCACAACCGTCGGAACACCTCTATCTGCATCTTCACAGACCTTGGCGTCTAGCGGGATATCGCCGAGGAAGTCAATTCCGAGCCTCTTGCACTCAGCAAGAACGCCACCCTCACCATTACCATTACCGGAAGTACCTTTATTGTGATGATGGCCATGCGAGAAGATCTTCGTCTGATGACCACATTGGGGACACGCAAAATATGCCATGTTGCGCACCATACCTAGCACGGGAATATCCATGCGCTGGAACATGCCCCAGCCTCTTACTGCGTCCCGCAGGGCAATGTCTTGCGGGGTGGTTACGATGACTGCACCGTCGACGATGAGTTCCTGGCCCACGGTTAATTGCACGTCGCCTGTGCCTGGTGGGAGGTCGAGGATAAGGACATCAAGGGGACCCCAGGAGACTGAGTGGAGGAGTTGCTGCATAGCTTTTGTCACCATTAACCCTCGCCAAGAGATGGGGGTTGTGTCCATGGGAATGTGTGAGGATGGTGAGTTGTCGGAGGGATTGGGTTCTGGTTGGGGGAGGAGGTAGCCCATTGACATTGATTTTAGGCCGTAGTTTGTGAGGGGGATGAGGCAATTGTCTGGGTTAGATTGGTGTTAGTTCACTCATATACTTTTCTGGCGTGGTTACCATCCGAAGACGAGGTCTCACTTTCGTCTAATCGCGGTTCACCGGAGAGGTCGAGCAAACTTGGGATAGATGGTCCAAATATATCCGTATCTAGAATGCCTGTTCGGACACCACGACGGGCTAATGATAGAGCGATGTTGACTATCCAAGAGCGGTAATTATCAGCTGCCAGTCCGAAACATGCAAAAGAGAGGGTATCCCACCCGCAATCGTCGACTTTCCAACCCCTCCCTTTGCGGATGAAACGGCCACAATCTTATTCACATCACGGATCTTCCGTTTTACGGGTAGACCTCGTCGACGGGGAAAAGATGGCGGGGTGCCAGAGCGCGGAAGACCCTGTTCAAGAGATATGTTAGCGCCGGAGTACCATTCTTTGGGTAACTTCGGAAAGACAAACTAGTGGGTTCTCATGGCGGAGCACTCGGAGCGTGGAGAACAAGCTCCGTTGCATGATTCACTGTATATATGTACGTATATTGCGGAGATTCCAAGTGATGCAGCTTCGTTCTGATGAAGCTCTGAAGCTCTATCGATAAACGTACCTAGGTAAATGTAACTATGACCGAATGGGAATAGCTGCAGGTAAGGCATTATGTGATTGGTCTATTTCAAGATTCTCCCACCGCCCGGCAAAACATGCTCACCGCCCAAGGACGGAATAGTTTTTTTTTCCTTTTTTAATTTTTTAAATAATAGAAAACAGCCTGCAAAAACACTTCCCACAACCGTCAAGAGAGGTCATTTGTTTACAATGGCAGCTGGCAAGGTCAGACAGGGCAAATCCCTGGCCGAACAGATTGCAGATCTTGACGATCCTACTCCAAAAGGTTGGTTATATTTCCCATCTTTTTCTTTTCAATGGGATTCAAGCTAATGGGAGTATTCTCAAACATTAGATTTTGACCCCGAGGACTTGGAGTATAGCGGACAAGACAGCGATGATGAGCATAGTCGAGCTGCGGATGCGAATGCCGGAAGGGAGCATTACGAAGTTGTAGGGTGGGTATTCTTCACCTCTTTATTTCCGTTCTTGAGGTACAGGTTCTAATTCCGTGTAGGAAGGGTAAACTCCGAAGACAGGATCCCATTAATCTTGGAAAACAATACTCCGTGTCCCGTGTTAGCAGAGAGGCGCTGGAGGCGGAGAGTGACGACGATCCTTTCAAGGCGCATTCCAGTGAGGAGGATGACGAGGACGAAGGCTACAGTGATCAGGAGTCTGCAGACCACGAGGATGAAAGTGAGCAAGAGATATACAGCGATGGTGGTCTTGAGGATGACGAGGATGCTTTTGCAAAGCCTAAGAATGCAAAGAAGGAGCCACACCGACGAAATGCGGCGTCCGATGGAGAAGACGAGTCCGATGAGGATATGGAATCTGACGGTTCAGATGAACTCGAAGATGAGGATGAAGATGAAGACGATGACATGGATGAGGAATCCTCGGAAGAAGAAGATGAAGAAGACGACGGCGATGATGACGACAGCGACGGCCCCTCCAAGCCCAAGAGTTCGAAATCCGATGACCGTGAAGAACTTCGCAGATTGATGGCATCAGATCAGAAAACTATTGCGGCCTCAATCTCCCAGGCCGCCAAGGCAGATGCCACAAAGGGGAAAGCAGTGAAGCAGCAACGGTCCACATTTGATGCCTTGCTCAACACACGAATCAAACTGCAGAAAGGCTTGACAGCCATCAACGAACTCTCCGTCGCAGCGGGAGACGCTCAAGACGTCGACGAGGAAGCCATCAAATCCGCCGAGTCAGCGGCTCTAGCGCTCTGGTCTACTCTTGAGGACCTGCGAATTGCTCTGGCCGATGCGCAGACAAAGGATGACTCGAAGAAACGCAAGCGTCATTCCCCCATCTCACAAACTACATCTACAGCCTCGCTCTGGGAACGAATGGCAGACCTCGAATCGGAGTCGGCTCCGCGCCGCTGCGCGATCCTGGACAAGTGGTCTGTCAAAGTTCGAGGCACGGCCGCTAGCCTGCCCAATGCACGAGGGAAACTCCTAGGGTCCAGCGCCGGTGGCCAGCAGACTATGACCAATGTTCTGGACGCGCAGATTGCGACGGAAACCGGCGAACGGGCCGCAAAGCGTTCCCGAAAGGAAACCAAGTCCAACGGCACCATTGGCCAGAGCCAGAATGATGAGGATGAACCCGTCTATGAGGACACAATCTTCTATCAATCTCTACTCCGCGATTTAGTCGAACAACGAATGTCCTCGTCAGATGCGATCACCAACGGTCTCGACACGCTACACCTTAACCTTCCGTCGTCAAGACTGTCCGTCCATCCGATCACCGGTATGCGCAACGACAAGGTCAAGAAACCAGTGGACACGCGTGCTTCGAAGGGCCGCAAAATGCGATACCATGTGCATGAGAAACTGCAGAATTTCATGGCGCCTGAGGATCGGGGAACGTGGACTAAGCGTGCTCGAGATGAATTCTTTGCCTCGCTGCTTGGGAAGACGGCTAGCGGGCTGTTGCGGGAAGATGATAGCAGCGCTGCTGAGGAGAGTGATGAGGACGAAGAAGAAGGTGGATTGAGGCTGTTCCGGAATTGAAGCTTCCAATGTAGGTGGCATTTACTCTTTGCTTTCAATGGGGCGTTTATTGGGTAATATAAAAGACATCCTTTCAGACTCCTATCATGGGAAGTTTGATTTGCACTTGATTATTTTGTTTTATCCACCGCAGCAATGCAGTATCCATTCGAATATGCATATGAAGAAATTTCAGCCCGAAGAACATCCACGCTCAAACCTGAGTAACCACAGAAACCGCACCAACAACGCCATAATGGTGAAGGACACGTCTTTCTGAATAGCAACAATGAAAAAGGAAAGCCCATGCAACCCGCCAAGCTCAATCGTCATAGATGGAATGAATTCAAGGCTCATATCTCGGCAATGGAATATCATCTTGCACTGGCACCTGCACCGGTGACCATGGTGACTCCGTTAGACGCGGGAGTCCCATCATCCTCTCATGCACGACGCGCTGGAGGGTTTCACTCCTCTCCTCCACCTCCTGCGGGGAGAGGAAACGGAGGATTCCATCGTGGCCCACGACCACAGGGCCGCTGATGTCGTTGTAAGTGGGTAAGGTTGGTTCTTTCTCGTCGGTGTGGTTGGTATATTCTGGGGCTTGTACGTGCATGATCTGGTCAGTACTATTGTTGTTGTTGATTGTCTGGTCTTGGTTTTCCTCTTCCTGCGATTGCGAGAGTCGTTGGTTTGTTTCTTGATGGATATCGTAGCCCGTCAGTGGATTTGGATGTGAATCCGGATGTGAATCTCTTTCTGTATCTATGTCTTCGTGTCTTGTGGGAGAGTTCTGAGGTTTGTCGTCTCTTCGTCGACGGCTGCTGTCGGTTCGATGCAACCCCGGGACGGTGCTAGCGATGCCCTGACTGAGGGATCGATGACGGTCTTGACCCGCATTAGCAGGTGCAGAAGTTGAATACTGGCTTGCAGCATCTGTTTCATATATTTCCTGCGACTGCGGAGGGGATGCTGTCGCCTTGGTTGGAGTGGAACCTTCCGCATGCGACGGCGGGAAGCTGACGTATACTTCGTCCTGGCGATGACGTCGTCTCTGTTGTCTTCGACGGGGATAGAGGATGTCTGTGAGGTGGAGAGGCATTTTGGATCATGTCCTGGATTTGGAGAGAGCAAAGAAGACAGTAAGCGTTACGGAGTGGCTATTGGAAATTTTGATGGAAAGTGGTTGTTATTAGAGGCGTCTTTCTCCCCCGGGGAGGAACGTCAGCTGGGGGGATAGGTTCAATCAATTAATCAGTTAACTTTCCGAGGATCCAGTAAGCATAAAAGGGAATGCGACAAGCCGTCGATTGATCATCCTTGCTGACCAGTGAAGGAGAAATGGACAATTCGAAGCTGGAGTGTGCCATGCAGGGAGTCGTCGTCAGTCCAGGACGATCGTCACTCCACAAATGTACCCTCAGCTGAGGCATTTCCACTCCTGATCATGATTTTCAGTTAATTGCGCAAATTGTCGCCAGGCCTTCATATTGGTTCTTTTCTGTGTTGGCCCTGAACTGGGGAGGGGGAGTAAACAATGGCCATGGCTGACAGTGAGATGAGTTTCACAGCACATAAATTGGGCGTGCATTGATCTTTAGTTGCTCTTACGAAATGAGATTGGATCCATCCAGCTGTAAAATAAAGCACATTTATTCTGGCCCAGAGTCTGACAGCCAGTGAATGCTTCTCCTGTTAGTGATTGGGAAATTTTATCCTGTTCTTTAGGGAACATGGTGAAACAACCATCTCGTAGCTACCATTCCATGACCAACCTGTCATCAGCCTGTCCTACTCAGGGGACTTAATGCCTCTGTGGATGAATGAAAGATGAATGAAAAATTCCAACCACATGCTGTGAAACCGGTTCTTTAGAATGTGCACTGTATACTTAGGCCCCTGCCTACTCCATCTAGTCCATCTAGGGCTTGCTTCTGATGGTAGTAACATCCGTCCGGATAAGCATCAAGCCCAGCCGGCATTCTGTCAGCCACGTCAGGGTCCGATGGATAGCAGGTTTGAGCAGAAGGTTCGGCCTACCACGGTTCGGTCGCTGGGGGCTGATCTAGAAGCCATGTAGGAAGAGGATCGATATCAATCTGGCGATTAGGTTCTAATGCAAGGCTATGTTAATTTTATCGGTGATATCGATATAAAGAACGGCCATCTATCGCCAGATTCTGGAACAACAGATAAAACTGTGTTAGATACATGTTCTTTTAATGCCTTGCATGCATTATCTGCAGGATACCCCGCAGTAAAATCCCTGCGTAGAACAATATAGGCCATAGTAACCAACAAGTTCTGAAGCTGAATACCTAATGGATCACGGCGTGGTTGTCGCTCGAATAGTCTGGATTATTAAGTCTCGTTTCAGGTCTAGGGCATCTCTGAGTTTTGTCTTTCCATGGTGTTATAGTAATCATGGGAATACTGCAAAGAATAAGGAGTGATCGATAATTAGGACTTTTGGGGGGGGATCTTGTATGTGATTTGAGCTCTACTGCTTTCCGGTCATGTCCCCTCAGAAACCTTTAATACAAGAATACATGAGAGTAGTAGAGGAACTATCTTCAACCGGACCATATAGAGACACTTGCACATTCTCTTTCAATTCACCCAATATCCACGGATGTAAGAAAGCATAGGTGAACCAACTTCATCTTTCACCAATAACCAAACGTCCCCCCCTTCGACGACCTCCCTCTAGATAAAACCGACCCCCCCGGGTGGCCGTGGGCTTCTTCTACGTCCCCTCGAAGGATAAATGGCGAGGACCACTTGGTCTCGCTTGTGTACCGCCCATAATCACTCTCCTTGGCTATGCCTTTCGTCCCCGAGTCGCCCGGTACCTTCTCTCCGTCGGGAAGCGAGAACGTGCTCGGCAGATTATCATCGACAAGCACACGACAGCTGATGATAGGAACATGAATATGCTGGGGCTGAATTTGCGGAGATGGAACGACAGCTGGAGCAGGATCGCTCGTTGGATTCGTCATGGGTTGCTATCGTCCCGGCGGCCATCGTGTAGGTATGGGGCGTATATTGCTTGTTCCGCATATCTCCCAAACCAGGCTCTTCTCTTGGAATCGACTGTTCAGTTGATGTGGCTCTTCTGTCCCCCATGCGTTAATACGACTCGCGAGTGCATGCACGACAACCATGTCGCAAAGCCTGGATCAAGACCAGGGTGCTTTTAATACCGCAACCTTCTGGAAGGTCCTTTTGATGAGCTCGGGGACCCTTGCTCAAGGATATGCAGGTGGTATCATTAGCTCGACGATAGGGCAACCGACCTTTCTTCACCACATGAGTATGTTTTGTCAATATTTCATCGCTCCATGTATCTGAGACCGACCACCGAATATATCTGGATACCTCGCGGCACAAGAGCCGTGCTCTGGGTGAAATGAACGCAGTGTACTATGTAGGCAGATTCGTCGGCTGTCTTTTGTCAATCTCTCTCTCCAGTCGAGTTGGCCGCAGGATCACCGCTGTGGTAGCAATAGTAACGACATTTCTAATCTCAGGCACACTGTTGTTTAACGGGCTCAGTAAATGTGAATAAGCTCGACTTTAAATAGTCCAAGCCCTTGGCTGATTTCATATATGAGTTGACATGTTCATTGCCTTCCGATTCCTCAGTGGCTTGGGGTAAGATCTGAGAGGCTGTTTGCAGCGGAGGTCGGGCTCAACTGACCACATGTAGGACATCCATGCAGATCCTGAATCTGCCTGTATGGGTTGTCGAGCTGGTACCACCGAGAGACCGTGCGGTGTATTGTCTGTTGATCCCCTCTTGCTGGAAACGTTGGCTATTCGGTCTCTGCCCTGATCGGTGCGGGATTCTCATACTACAGTGGCAGCAGCAACGAGATCTGGCGAGCCCCCATTGCGTTTGTCTGCATTCCCTGCCTCATACTTCTCGCTGGCATCTACTGGTTTCCCGAGTCTCCACGCTTTCTTCTCATGAAAGGAAAGGATGAGAAGGCCAGGGCCATTGTCCTCGACATCCATTCTGGCCCCAACAGCCAGTATGCCGACTTCGCTGGTGCCGAGTTCGACCTCATGAAGCGCCAATTTGAAATACGACTGAGAGCTCAATAGCTCGTTCTGGACGGTGTTGACTACCAAGTCGTACCTCAAGCGGGTGCTCATGGCAATTGGCCTGACCTCCTGTCTCTGGAGTTCAGGCGAGCTCGTTATTGGCAGTGTGTCTTACTGTTGTCTTTCTGCGACCCCTACTGCTGTGCGTTCAGTGATACTGAGATTAACTATCAAATTAGATTATGAGACGCTAATTTATAAGCAACTGGGTTAAGACTCTCATCAACAGCTGTTCCTGATTGCTGGCCTCTACTTCACGGGGACTGCAATGAGTCTTCTGCCATCCTTCTTCATCGAACACTTTCTGCGAAACAAGTTCATGGCGATAGGATTCGCAGGAGCTACGGTGATAATGAGCTGTGGGACTGCTATGCATGCCGGACACCTCAACTCTACAAATAGACCAGGAGAGGACGCCGCTGTTGCTTTCATCTTCATTTTCCAGGTGTTCTTCAGCTGCTTCCTGGACATCACGGGATTCATATACACCAGTGAGGTTTTTCCCGCTCATCTGTGCGCACAGGGTGTCGCCATTGGCCAAATGACAAATGAAGTGACGACTATCATGTGGCTCCAGGCCGTTCCATCTGTGTTCGACTCGATCGGCTGGTAATACTACCTCTTCCTCTTCCTACCTTTCTTCTTCAGCGCGATAGCCGCAGTGTATGTTTATCTGCTGTTCCCAGACATGAGAAACAAACCGCTGGAAGAGATTGAAGACATGTTTGGTGACGAGGACCTAGCCATGTTCAACCAGGCTCGTTTGCACTCCAAGGACAATGTAGAAACTGTGGGTTTTTTTTTTTTAATTTTATTTTATTTATTTATTTTTTTATTTTTTTTTATTTTTTTTTTTTGAAAATGCCGGAGCGAAACCAGACAATGCGAAGGTAGTATCGAACCCTCTGAATGAGGTCTGAAGGTGTATAATGAGCAAGATACACGCATGTACCCGTGACATCTGTATTTACAGCTTGCATTGAGTGAGACATGCTCACCACCATCAAGAAGACTGGAATTTCAGACAGATCCAAACATTTCAATTAAGCATGTCTCGGAGACAGCAATAAGGGGCAACGTCCGGCGGTCAATAGTATGTTGTACGGCGCGTGCACCGTGGATATCTGCGGAAGCTGGAATGGGCCTCTTCTGATTGCCAGCTGTTTCCAGCCCAGACAAATCGTAATCAGTGCGACAGGCATCGTGTAGGCATGGGGGAAGACGTCGTTGTCTGCAGAAAGTGAAGCTGGTGAAGAAGCCCGTCCGAAGAAGGTTGGCAGCTGTGCTTACCTAAGCCGCGCGTCTGCCGTTCGGAGACAAGACTTTGGCCTCGCCTTCTTGTCTGTCTCCTGCATCTCATTCTCCCTATCCCCCTTCCCCCCTACCTCCCGTTACTACATCGCCTTCGACCTCCTTTTCTAGCCAGACTGATCCTTTCCTCATGGCTTCTGTAAGTTCTGCTATTTTGCTGCCGTTTTCTAGCAACGCGAGCTGACTAAAGCTTTCCCCGACCTGCTGTATCTAGCCCCGTCCACACAACTTCGCTCCCCAAGGCTATCCTCTTCCTAACGGTGCTGCGCCGGCTGGTCCTGTTCCAGGAGCTGCACCTCTCCTTCCTAACAATGGTAGAATTATCCAGAACGGCCCCGTCAGGATACTGTGCATTGCAGATGTGAGAGGTAAGGCCACCAGTCCCTCCGGAGCTAGCTAGCTCTCCGCGAACTTAGAGTAAGAACTTGAATTGGAACTGACTTAGTCGCGTTTGGTGGTTTACAGGAAACCTTGGTTCTCTGAATGAGTTGGCCAGGCAGGCTCGCGCAGATCATATCATCCACACCGGTGATTTTGGCTTCTATGATGACACCTCACTGGAGCGCATTGCGGACAAGTGAGTGACAAGGACTCCCGAACCAGCCTTTTTTTATATTATTTTTACTCTTCTTTATATGCGTCATTCTGTTCATTTCTAACCGAGACTGGGAACGACAGAACCCTCAAGCATGTAGCACAATATTCGCCACTCCTCCCGGATCATGTCAAGCGAGCGATCGCCCAAGTTCCTCCTCAGCAATCCATCAGACAGCGATTTACCCCCGAACAGCTACCGCTTTCGGAACTCCCTCTCCTCCTCGATAAGCGCCTCACCCTCGACATTCCTGTATATACCGTCTGGGGCGCCTGTGAGGATGTCCGGGTGCTGGAAAAGTTCCGTTCTGGGGAGTACAAGGTTGACAAGCTGCACATTATCGATGAGGCAAACTCAAGATTACTGGATGTGGGCGGTATCAAACTTCGTCTGCTAGGACTGGGGGGTGCGGTGGTGATGCACAAGCTTTTTGACAATGGAGAGGGGAAGACTACGATCGCTGGTGGCCAGGGCACCATGTGGACGACCCTACTCCAGATGGGTGAATTGATCGACACAGCGAACCGTGTCTACGATCCATCCGAGACACGCTTATTCATCACCCATGCTTCTCCTGCTCGCGAGGGAATGCTGAACCAGCTTTCCGTCACCCTGAAAGCCGACTTCTCCATTTCTGCCGGCCTTCACTTCCGTTACGGGTCGTCCTACAACGAATTTTCTGTCAATCCCACTCTTGATCACTATCGTGGCAAGCTGGCTGCTTCTAAAGCTTCCTTCAATGATGTCTGGGAGACCGTCCGGGGTGAAGTCGAGGCTGCAATTTCTTCCAATGATGCCCAAAAGACCTTATTGGAGAATGCCCTCGATGTGGTACAGAGGATGCCATCAGTTGCCAATGGTGGTAACCCGTTCGGTGGACCGGTCACCGCAGGAAATGCTGCTGCTGGCCAGGTTGACGAAAGCGCCTTCAAAAACATGTGGAATTTCAACCTTGCGGATGCCGCTTTTGGGTATCTAGTCCTTGAGATTGAGGGTGGACGTATAGCTACTGAGATGCGTGCCCAAGGTTTCAACTTTTCTCACCGAACTGGAAAGCCTCAGCCTGCTGTAGCCGCTCCGGCCAATGTACCTGTTTCTGGCGGGCTTCCAACCACTTCCACAGTTGCAGGCGGTCCTAATCGCGCCGCGGTTGCTCCTCAATTTGGCCAAGGTCAAGCACCTCGTACTCCTGTACCCGCTCAGCAACCAACTCAAGCGAAAGGACAAACAGCTGCTCCCACGAACGAAACCCCAGCTCCTGTGATCCCTAAGCCCGCAACTCCTCAGCCCTCCGCTCCTGCAGATCAGCAATCTCCAGAAAAGGCTGCCCCTGCAGCAGCAAACGGCACCGCACAGCTAGAGAAAGGCCCGGAAGCTGGTGCACAGAAAACGGAGAAGAAGCAGAGTAACGGACTCTTCATATCGAATGTGGACAACGAGCAAGCTGTTCGGGATCTCTTCCCAGAGGAAGATAAGGCAAAGATTGTAAAGGTCGAGAAATGGGGCAAATATAACCATGTTGTTACCTTTGGTTCTCCTGAGGAGGCCAAGGCCGCTCTTGATCGTCAACCCGCAGAACACAAAAAGCAAAGCCCACCTGGACAGCCCCGCAAGCCCAACTTGAAATTCTTCGAGGACCGCGGCCACCGTGGCCAAGGCAACGCTGGTACATGGCAAGCCAGCAGCCGAGGTGGAGCCAACGTAGCTCGGGGCGGATACCAAAGCGGAGGTGCCAGTGACAGCGACACAGGTCGGGGTGGTCGTGGGGGTTATCGAGGCCGTGGCCGTGGCAGTGACCGCGGTCGAGGTGGCCGCGGACGCGGCGGTTTCAACAAGGGAACTACAACTTCAGACTCACCTGCTCCATCGTCAACACCTGTGGGAGACAAACCCGCAACGACTAGCGGGGAGTCCTAAGTAAAAGATGCGGGTTTTCGGTTTCTTGTTTTCTGACCTATTTCTTCAATACTAATGTTTCTTTTCTTTCCTTTCTTTTCTTTCTTTTTCTTCTCTCGATTTTCTTTTCACGGCCTTTTCTTTTTTTTTTTTTTTTTTTTTTTTTTTTTTATTCGATCCATCTTATCAAACATTTCCAGCTTCCTTTCTCGCGTGCTTTGAGACATGTTCTTTTTTTTTTCTTCTCGGGGAGGCAAGAATGGACTGCAAGTCCTCATTTCTCCCTCCAGGAGAGATTTCTCGTCCTTCGAATCGGTTAATAGGTTGGCTTTGGCAAGCTTGTATCGATACAGAGACAGGATGCTGAAGGGTTTGTTTTCATTAGGAAATGGTCTAAGTGACAGGAAGGGGAGAGAGTGGAAGAGAAAAGGGAGAAATGCAAGAAAAAAAAAAAAAAAAAGAACATAAACAACAGCGCTTTGTATTTTAGTAATATCTTTGCAAACACGTCAATATGGATACCCTAGTAGCTACATTTCTTTGTTCCAATTGTCTTTGGACACCTACGGGGTGTGATATATCTAAATGATCTTGGTCCGCAAATATTAATATGTAGGTGATGATAGAGAAAAATTCCATCTCAGCCATCCCATTCACTTATATATCATGAATCTTGATTCCGACAACATCAAACCTACAAGTCCACAACTGATGGTAGAAAAATCCGATAATCAAATTGTTCCCCTATTCAATCCCAATACACCATGTTCTCGTAGTAAACTCCCAGATGTTTTTCCTTCGTCCAAAAACAACTACCTCTGTCCCTGAAGGACGGATAGAAAAAATGGATAGATAGATACAATACCTAATACTCCTGAGTCTGTAATAGCCTAGCCCTAGCCTGTACGGCATTAACGCCTGCTAAACCTGTGTACTCCGAAGATCATTGAATAGGGGAACGGAACCGCCAAGAGCTGATAAGCCAAAGACATGGGCCGAGCTGATGAAATATAACAGAATGAGTGGGGGAATTATGTAAATGACAATAATGAAATGGAGAAGAAAAGCGGGGAAAGAAAAAGCAGGAGAAAATAAGGGACTCAATAACCATGACAACAAGTGGTAGTATCTTAGATCATAAAGTTTGATGAACAGAACAGTTTTCCCTTTTTGTGCTTTTCCAATTATGGAATGTATGATGGCATGTAATATTCCAAACCTGACGTTTTGAAGAAGCTCCTGTTTCAATTTTTACTTTTGTCGCAAGCACCAACGCGACCCATAATGGAGTCCACGTCCTTTTGGTTAACGACAACGCCACCCTCAGAACACTGCGCTTTAGTACGCAGCTCTGAGCAAAGCAAGTCGACATCGATCTCACCATTGCGGAACTTTTCCATAGATTGTAAACGGTCCCTAGGAGTATATTAGCATCTCTGGTCCAAAGTAAAAGCGAGTTCTGTATGTCTCTAGAGCTATACCATATCTTTGTGCATGTCCATAACTGTGACTTATCTTCCCCAGGGACAACTTCCTCGTCCTCATCCATTTTCTTGTCAATCTGCGCGACAAGATCATGCTTGGGTGGTTGCTTATGGTCTGGTTCGTTTTCTAGTTCCGGGATATTGAAGGCATCGTTGAAGAAGTCGCCGAAGTCCTGCGATAGGACAGCATCCTGTGGCTCTCGCCAATCGCCAAAGAGTACTGGGTCAAATTGTCCCCCATTCTGCTGAGCAAACCAATCAAGTCCAAGCGGTGGCTCCGTTGTGCTTGGAGGTTGACTCGCTGTATGAGAGTTGGTGCTGGACCGTCTTCGTATCGGTGGAATTGGGTTATTAACATTGCCGCACGCCAAGCCAAGCTGTTCGCAGAATGACCTTTCTCCGTCGATCAAACCACAACTGTGTCCAATGCTGACGTCATGTGACTTGCTAACGGATGAAGAATTGAGGTCTGGTTCTGGGGACGTTCTACTTGACGAGAGCACCTGGCTCTGGTGGGAATCCGAACACGAAGATGGGGAGCCAGAGTTGGGTGTATCCTTGGCGGATGGTTTCGAAGGTTGTGTCTTGGAGGAGACCGGGTTGGTTCCAGCAGTTAGGTTATTCGAGGGCCCATAACCCTTTGCCGTGCTGGTAGAACTCGAAGAAATGGCAGTCGCATCTCTATGGTACGATGAGGGTCCGATGCTGTTGGGGCTGTGGCTCAATGCGGTTTGCCTTTGGGCAGCAGAGTTTCCAAGGCCATCTAGGCCGAGGATACCAGGTACCTGGTTCTTGCCATCACGGCCCGCTACTCCAAGGTCCAAAGTCGAATTAGTCTTTGTCGCATGGCCATTGCCGAGGGGTTGTGCGCCTGGCATGCCCCCGAATTTAGGGAAATCAAAGAGAAATTCGCTATTGCTCAGGCCATACACGCCTTTTGAGTGGGCACTCGGAATGGTACTCATCGCGGAAAGGCCACTTCCGCTAGCCATCCAAGAGAGACGTTTACGGTATTCCCTGAGTTCAACCCGTAGACGCTCTATTTGGGCCCGTAGCAGGCCATTCTCTTGATTTGCTGCATCGGAAGCCTTCTGGAGTTCCTCCACCTTTGTCTCTAGGTCCTTCAAATGCTTCTCCTTGCGTTCACGGAATGCTCGCTGGGCCGCACGATTCTGCGCTTTGCGCTTCTGATGACAGAGTTAGCAAAGAGAGCAGAGATAATAGGCACGGGGAGAGACATACCGAGGTCGGCTCCGAGGTCAGGGGCTTTCTACCTGGCTTTCTGGCGCCTTTGTCGTCACTTTCCTTTCGCTTTTTGCCCGTCTCTTCACTATTATTCTCCGACTTGCCATCAACCAAGTCCTTTCTCTTCTCTCGAGATTCCGGCGAGTTTTCTGCGGTCTCCGGCTCCTCTGAGTTAGCTTCGGGTGCCACACTCCCGGGAATATCTCCAAAAAGGTTCTCCGCGTCCCGAAAGTCAAAATCAGCATCGGCGCTGAAATCCAAGAAAGATCCATCATCATCAGCAAAGCCAAAAGGAGTCGTGCCTTCATGAGACAGGTTCATAACGCCCGCAGGAGAAGCCAAGAAGCTGGAAGCGTGGCCTGATTCGGCCTTGGACAGGGGTGAAGTTTTGTCCTGGTTTCGTGGGGGATGGTTCGAAGAAAGGGCAGTGAGGAGAAGATCCTGCTGCTCAGGAGATAGGTAGAGATTGGGCTGAAAAAAGGAATTTTGGTCTGCCATTGTTACCCCGCTATCATATATCGTAGAGAGCGATTGAAGGTCGACGTTTTCGTGGCAAGACCGGAAAATAGGCGTTCGTAACGACGTTAGAAAGAGTCAATAAATTATGAAGACTCTAATCCCTCCAATTCCTCCAATACCATCACATTCGTGAACTCTTGACAGACAGGCAATGGGCTTCCGCCCCTATAACAGGTTAATGGAACGTAGAGCTGATCTCCACACAGCTCCAGAACCCGTCAAAGAACGCCCGTGTTACAGAGCAATCAATGGGTTAACCGCCTGTAGTATCGTTCTTTAAACCGTCCGGACTCGTGGTCGTCAGGAGGTACAGCCAGCCAAAGCTGATACCCGTCTATTAGCCGGGCGGGGGCTTCTAAGGGAGATTCGGAATATCCTTGAACTGAATGGAAACTAAAGTCGTAACGCAAAATGAAAAGAATGGTGAGATGATCGAGCAAATTGAAGAAGCCGTGAGTCAAGGCGAGCCACAGATGCCTTGGGAGTTTCTAGGCAAAGGGTTGAGGAGACTGAGCGGGGAACAGAGTGGCGAGTTTCCGTAGTATGGGAAATGAAAGTCGAGATTCCGATCGTACGGCGTCGGCGGCGGAGAAACGTATAACCTTTTCCTGGAGAATGGTAGGTATCAGGAAATGCGCACGGTATCCGAACTGTGAGGATGAAGATGCAGAAGGTGCGTGGAGAGCAGTGGCGCCAGATGGAGGAGAGGGGAGAATTGGCAGCGAGAGGGGAGAGCGAGAGATGCGATATCAGCCGCGAGACCGCCCAAACCTAAGACAGCAACAGCCGGTAACCGGGCGGCCCTGTGATTGGCCTGGAGCCCGCTTACTAGCGAATCAGCAACCGCGATGGGCAGAAAGCGCGAGAACCGCAGCCGCCTGCTTATAAATCCAAGCCGGCGTGCCTCAGGCCGCCACTTCTTCTCTGCTCTTCTCTTTTTTTACCCTTTTAGTATGACCGAGTCTGCACAATCTGGACTCCCCCATCCCCCCAGCCACTTAATCCTTTCTTCCTCGTGTCATGATCAGCCATCCGCATGGAGAATTGACTCATCCGATCCGTATTTTAGCCCGGTGGCTGGTATTACCAATAGGACAGGTTGTCCGTTCTGGATTTCTTAAGGAATGGATAAGGTAAATCATAGTTGCCTTCTGGAAATGAGTCAAATCCCGGGTTCTCCACCTCCAGGTGCCGTTGGCCAACAATACGAGTGGACGACGATCTCAATGACGTGAAGATGCAGCGCTTACTCCGAAAACTCCGAAAACTCCGCCAGGCTCCCTCTTGGCGAACTAGGCACACTCTATTGTTGGATCGATGCCATGCTGGAAGCACATACAAGAAATCAACATGCATACCTTCAGTAGGAAAGCTGAGAAAGGACCTGAAATGATGCCTATAGCAGTAAATCGGATGCAGTGCATTAGGACCCTCGCGTACGAGCTTATGACAACCGCCACCTGCGAAACCGGATCCTCGGGAATCCTCTGAGCCTTGTCATCGCAAACTTATTTCGAGTCAGGGATCATAATCCCTATAATTCTGATTTCTGTCTGTGCGAATCCAAAAATGTACTGGTCCCTTTCAATAAGTGTCTCTTGACAGAAGGAGGCTCTAGGGTATAAGACTGCCTACCCAACCAGAATTCATCTCATTAATGGAATTTGAGTACGTGCAGAGAAATTCCCTCTGCTAGTCACTGAGACAAGATGAAAGACCACAGATGTAATTCTAATCTTCATCAAACTCCGTGTAAAGCCAGGGATCCCAGAGTAGTTCCTTCGCTGTACTGCGTTCATCTGAATTCCATTTGATCATGCATTTGACAAACTTAATGAACATCCTCTTGTCCTCACCCCCCCCATATGGCACAGCATATCCTCAAAATTGAAAGTGGCTGGAGAAATAGTTTGGCCTTTAGATTAAAATGACCAGGCCAGAAAGCCTGATTATGTTGGGTTACTGACCTCCAGATTCATAGAACAGATGTGTCCTATTCCCCATGTCTAGGATTTGCTTAGGGACCCAGTAGTGCAGTTATGTGGCTAAGATGGCCTAGTTAGTCATAATCGCACAGATCGACTGAGTATGTATCCCCAAAGAGCTTCTTATCTTTAAGGATATCCCATAACTTTTTGTGGCATGTGGATCAGCAATTAATCTGGTTATAAATGATAGGCTCCTTTGTGAGGTTTCAAACATGCTCAGAATTAGAGAAAGTCCCCACATCAACAAGGCTCATTGTCAGTAGCAAACAGACCAGTGTGGATGATATGACACATTAATAGAGATAGTCAAGCCTATGAAGGACCATTTGAAATTTTATCTTCAGTATGTCTAAGGGTATGATACCTCAATCAAATCTCTGTTGGTAATTCCATAGAGGCTCTCACAAGGGCTTGAAAAAACAGACTTAGACGCTCTTTCATACAATGGGACTTGAGAGTGAAAGAATCAGGAAGATGTCTCACAAACTCCCAGCCCTCATGGCGGCAGTTTGTCTTGGAAAGAAGCTTCATGATGTCCAGTTCAGCTTGAGCAGTTTGCAATGGGCAGATATTAGCATTAATTTTGATATTAGTATACTTCCCTTTCAACAAGCACTATTTAGTGTTATTTGTTGGCAGCGGTTTAGTCTAGTTTGGATGAAATTGGGACCGACTGACTGGTTAAGATCCAGGGCAAGCCAAACGCTTGAGCTCGATCCATAGCCAAGCCTTGTCGCAAGTTGGTATCTGTCATTGAGGATTTCACCTAGTTGCGCTGGACCAAATATGGAGTCTTCTCCTCTTCAACTTGCTCTTGATTATCAAATTGAAGTGCTGCCGCCGCTGATCGGTGCCCAGGTCGATGCTTCAGCACTGATATAGGGGCCACTAATATATCCTTAATGGCCATCATCAACAAATACGGACAACCAATAGTATATGACATTCTCAGAAGATCATAGAAGTGATGGAGCTACGTAGTAGAATTGGGGGTTAGTCATAGTCCTGCCAGACGCTTAACATACCGCGTAGTCACGTGGCCAAGTCGAAAGGAGGCGCGCGTATTTTGGCCTGCATCCATCTCATCTCCTCCACCGTCAACTCCGCTATTCTTTAGGCTATCACCCGATTCTATCTCTCTGCGCCTCGGCAGTATAATATTCATCTCGCTGCTTGTGGTATATCTCTGATCCTGTATAAAAAACATTGCCCATCCGCGATGGCGAACGTGGCGAGCCTGGAGGCGGAAGTGAAAGAATTCAAGCTTCAGGTATAGAGAACATTGAGATGCAAACAGGACAACTCCCATGGCTAACAGCAAATAGCTTGAAACAGTCCAATCAAGCTTGCAGGTAGACCCAGATAACACGGAACTTCAGAGTCTCAAAGCTGAACTGGAAGAACTTATAAACCTCACCGAAACGTCTATCGCCGAGCTTAAACCCCCCACGACGCATGCGGGCACTTCGAAATCGCCCCCGCCACAAGTCAAGGAAAGAATAACCGTGGAAGTTCCAGCAGCTCAACATACTGGTTATCGCAAATCGACTGTTGAACAGCCGTCAGCAGACGATGCGTCCCCTCCAGTTTCCTTTTCAGTGAACGAAAATGTTCTTGCACGCTGGGTATCCGGGGATAACTCATTCTACCCTGCTCGCATTACTTCCATCACCGGATCTTCTAGTAACCCCGTCTATGTTGTCTCTTTCAAGTCTTATGGAACCGTGGAGACTTTGACGACGAAAGACCTCAAACCCATATCCAGCGGTGACTCGCGAAAGCGCAAGGCTGATGGCACCCCAGGCACGTCCGGATCTCAATCGCCGGTAATCCAGTCCCCGCATTCGAGCGTTATTTCTGCTGCCGCAGATATAAATCCAGCATTGGCCAGTCAGGTTCGCAAAGAACCTAGCAAGGTCAGCGATGGACCCCCTCGACCCGCTAAGGTGCCGCGTAAGGTCAAAGCTACCCGTGAGCTCGAGGCAGGGAAGATGAAATGGCAGGACTTTGCCAACAAGAGCAAGATTGGCCGCAAGGACAGTATGTTCCGGACTGGTGAGGGATTGAATGCAAGAGGTAATTCTATATATCCGAAATACAGCTCTAATACAATAGCTAACTATCAATTCTACAGTGGGATTCACAGGGTCCGGCCGACAAATGCGCAAGGATCCCACAAGAACGCGCCATGTATATCAGCAGGCTGATGAAGATGGCTATTGAACGCTGGCTTTGTTTTTCTTCCTACTACGTCTAGGCCATTTGTTACCCCCTGCCAGTTTGGCTTAAAATTCTTCTTCTCGTTCATATTTGTCTGGTTTCTTTGCAAGTTTGCCTTATCGTTCTCCCTGCTAACTGAAGTGATGGTAGCGCAGATATGGTCAACTTTGTTTAAAGGTCTTCGGAGCACTTTCATACACAAAATAGCGGACTTTGAGTTACATGTGGTAACATTCTATTCCTACCGTTGTATGTGAAACAGCTCTACTCTGGTCTAATCAGAAGCTTCCACCTTAGGGTGTCCTGGGTGTATTGGCATCCGAATCATCCACTGGCTCAAATCCCAGCAGCTCCATGCAGAAAATTGTCTCTTTGGTTTTTTCATATCACCTGACAAAGCCCCGGTATATGATTTTCAATTCAGATGAAAAGGGGATGTTTACAGAAAAGGGAGACCGGCAACATTGTACATTCTCAAGGGCCATCCGTTTTGGCTGAACAGTTGAAATTCAAAAGGATGAAACTGTAGATCCATAGACTGTAGTGAAGGTATCCCTCCGATCTGGTAGGTCATTCTCAACTGACGCCGCCATTTTATAAATTCGCGTCTTTTGCCCTCCTTCGAGTTTAAATCAGATACCAGCGGCTATCTCTAACTGATCTCTAGCTGCATAACGGTATGGGAAAACTGTGAAGCTTGGCATTCGTCCATATGACGGCCCTAGGATCATAGTAATGATGAACAAATCTACAACGGGTGCCAGTAGCAAATTAGACACAACCAAGAAGTCCAGAAATCGAGACAGAGTCCCGACTCCCCAGTCTATCCATGTTCGACGTGACGGAGAGGTAGACAAGACTCATTGTATAAATGAAGCTGGGTGCTATAAGTCCTCACTAGCCCTCATCCTTACCGGATGTATAATATGCGGTCTGCTCATAGAGTATGCTTTGATTACAGTATCTGTCATTACTTCGTCAATGTCTACTTTGTGTATTTCATATCCCATTAACGTATGATGACGCAGATTTATAGCATATAAAAGATATCGAACGGGGGATTCATTCCCTCAACATCCAAGAAATCTGCACAATACATGACATTGTGCGATTGAATCCATAAGATTGATCCACCGAGCAGCCGGCTCTGTCCATTTTCGCCTCTCTCTAAATGTCGCGTAATGTCTGCATCAGCTCAGTAGACGGCAACACGGGCTTCGTTGTCGCCGAGCTACTCCTCTCGGACGAAAACTTCTCCAAGGAAATCGGAACCGTCACGGGTCTCGCTCTCAACCCGGACTCAGAGAAATGCAAAGACCTGGTCCAGTTAGGTGCGAAGACTATCGCGCATCAACCGGGTGACGTTGATAGCCTTGCAGCCGCCATCAAGGACACGAAGGCCGATGCCATTTGTATCATTCCGCCAGCGCATGGGGATAAGGCCAATATCACGAAAGAGCTTATCGAGGCGACTAAGAAGGCCAATGTGCCGAATGCTATCTTCCTCAGTTCGGCCGGGTGTGATCTGGCTGAACGTGATAAGCAGCCCCGGCTGAGGGAGTTTATTGATCTTGAAGCAAAGTTTTTGGAGGCTAAAGGCGATCCTAGTACTCAGGCTGGATATTCACCTGTTGTCATTAGGTATTTTCTTTGTTCTCCCCTCCTATTTTTCAGTTGTGGCGGTGGTGGTGCACGGAGCTGATGAATGTGATGAATAGAGCCGGATTCTATGCGGAGAATCTCCTCCTTTATTCTCCCCAAGCTAAGGAGAAAGGGGTTCTTCCTATTCCTGTTGGACAGAATCATAAATTTCCTCCTGTAGCTTTAGGAGTGAGTGATATCCTGTAGCCTTATGAAAGGAAGGGAATAAATATGTCTAACTTGCCTGACTCCAGGATGTAGCCTTGCTCGCCGGCCATATTTTGTCAGCAAAAGGACCACACGGTTTCAGTGACAAGCACAGAGGCCAGTTGATAACATTGACTGGTATGATTTTTCGTCTGCCCCAGACAATTTATTAGCTGTTGCGTCGTACTTACAATGATCAAAGGACCAATGCTTCTAAGCGGCGAAGAAATCGCCAGAGCAGCCAGCGAAGCTCTAGGGACTGAGATTAAATTCCAGGATATTTCCGAGTATGACCTCCCTGGTTGCCTCTGCTAGTTCAGGAATTGGCAGGGAAAGTAACTCAAGACTCGCCGCTGACCCCGGAACAGACAGGAAGCACGTAAAGTCCTTCGAAGAACAACCAGCAACGATGACTCGGAAATCCAGTATCTTCTCGAATACTACTCACTGGTCCGAGAGGGAAAGACAAACTACGTCTCGACCACCTCGTTCCACGATGTGACCGGCGATCGGCCTCAAGAGCCGCCAGATTTCTTCAAGGTTTACGAGGATGAATTCAAGCCTAAGAGTGCCAAGCGGAGGAAGGTCGACGGGAAGTAGACTGCAGATATAGGATAGACAGTGAATAGAATCCAGGAATATCTGACTATTAAAGCATGAATGTTGAAGGACCCCTGGACAAGCCACTGCGGTATTCCGGATCGGCCCTATTAGGTTGCGTGTTGTGCCCCAGGCAGAGCTTGGAGTTCCAGCCTCCAGTTACGTATCTTCCCACCTGCCCATCCACTCCATCGTCCTTCTACCTCCTTCATCTAGCTCTCTACGCCTTGATCGTCTCTTGAATTGCTTTTCCTCATAGCTCCTCACCACGTCGCTACTCTTGCTACTCTTACCTCTCCGACCTTACCCGTTTTAGTGTGCGCGCGCGTGACTGTTTGGCGCAGCAGAGCTCTTGCATCGAACCACGTCACTGCGCACCACATCTCCACTGATCTTATCTCCTAGGCAGCACTACCCTTGTGCTCCCCCTTCTCCTCAGTTACGTATGAACGCAATTCGCCGCCCAGATACTAATTGACGTCCCCTCCCCGTCGAGAGCTGTAATCTTGCGCCGTCCCCACGATGCGGGGTCTCCGCTTCCTCCCCGTGGTCGCGAGTCTGAACCTCCTCTTACTGTCTTCGTCGGTAGCTTCTGCGCAGGGAGAAACCAAGATCCACGAAGAAGGTCGCTGCGCGATCAGAGGCCACTGCGGGAAGCAGTCGATTTTTGGCGGAGAGCTACCTTGTCCGGACAATGGCCTCGCGGAGAAACCTCAACCATCGGTCAGAAAGAAGTTGGTGGACCTATGCGGTAGCAAATGGGAGGAAGGACCCGTCTGCTGCCTTGATGAACAGGTATGGAGTCATAATTCCATATGTGAATTGTGTCTGTCTTAGGAGACACACTGCTCAGGCTGTTGTTCTAACTTGTTGCTATCATTAATAGGTCGACGCGCTTGCAAGTAACCTGAAGCTTGCCGAAGGCATTATTTCGTCTTGTCCTGCATGCAAGGAAAATTTCTTCAACCTATTCTGTACCTTTACATGTTCTCCGGACCAGTCGCTCTTTGTCAATGTCACCCAGACGGAGAAGAGTAAGTCCGGAAAGTACCTGGTGACGGAGTTGGAGAACGTTTGGTCGGAGAAGTACCAGAGTGGTTTCTACGACAGCTGCAAGAATGTCAAGAATGGTGCCTCCGGAGGCAAGGCTATTGATTTCATCGGCGGCGGTGCGAAGAACTATACTCAATTCCTCAAGTTCCTTGGCGATAAGAAGTTCTTGGGCAGCCCATTCCAGATGAACTTCAAAACAGAACCTAGTGGTGCAGATTATCACGGCATGCATCCATTGGCTATTGAGCCAAAGGCTTGCAATGACTCCGATCCGGCTTTCCGTTGCTCTTGTGTCGATTGCCCGGATGTCTGTCCGGAGTTGCCTCCCCTAACCATGGAGAGGTACTGCCACGTCGGGCTGCTCCCGTGCCTGTCGTTTACTGTCATCATCATATACTCCGTATTTCTCTTATTTGTTGTTGCTCTATCCACCTATGTTGCATATAAGGAGCGCCGCTTTCGCAAGCCTGAGCGCGTCCGTCTTCTTCAGGATCCGGTGCCGAGCGACGATGAGGATGAAGGCGACATTCTTGGTACCGGAGGTTATTTTGAGCAGCCTAATGGCATATATAAACTTAATTCCATTCTGGACACCATGTTCAATCGCCTTGGTGGTGTCTGTGCCCGGTTTCCGGCCCTGACAATCGTATCAAGCTTGATTGTTGTCGGACTAATGAGCCTAGGGTGGCTCAGGTTCACAGTCGAAAGAGACCCTGTGCGTCTATGGGTGAGCCCTACCTCAGAAGCTGCCCAAGAAAAAGAATTCTTCGATGCAAACTTTGGTCCGTTCTTCCGGGCCGAGCAGGCGTTCCTCATCAATGATAGTGGTCCTGTTCTTAGTTATGATTCTCTGAGCTGGTGGTTCGACGTTGAATCACGGGTCCGCCGTACCATTTCCTCAGATCACGAGTTGATTCTCGATGACGTTTGTTTCAAGCCAGTTGATGATGCCTGCGTTGTCCAGTCTCTGACCGGCTATTTTGGTGGCTCCGTTGCTGGGCTACGACCTGACACCTGGCAAGACTGGCTCAAGCATTGCACAGAATCTCCGGGAGATATTAGCTGTCTTCCAGACTTCAAGCAACCCCTCAGACCGGAGATGATTCTCGGTGGATACGAAGAAACTGGAAACGTGCTGGATGCCAAAGCCCTTGTGTCAACGTGGGTGGTGAATAACTACCCCCAAGGTACCGAGGGCGAGGCCAGGGCTATTGACTGGGAAAACAGTTTGAGACCTATACTTGAAGTCGTTCAGGAAGAAGCTGAGGCGCGTGGCCTGCACGTTTCTTTTAGTACTGAAGTCAGTCTTGAGCAAGAGCTGAATAAGTCCAGCAACACCGACGCGAAGATCGTGGCTATCAGCTATATCATCATGTTCATCTACGTATCATTGGCCTTGGGCTCGGTTACGGTTACCTGGAGATCTTTGTTGACGAATCCTGCTAATGCTCTTGTCCAGTCCAAATTCAGTTTGGGTATTGTTGGGATTATCATCGTTTTGATGTCCGTGTCGGCTTCCGTGGGGTTGTTCTCTGCGGCAGGAGTCAAAGTGACTTTGATAATCGCAGAGGTCATCCCTTTTCTTGTGTTGGCCGTTGGCGTGGACAACATCTTCTTGATTGTTCATGAATTTGAGCGGACTAATCTGAATTACCCAGACGAAGAGATTGATGAGCGTGTTGCTCGCTCTGTTGGGAGAATTGGCCCCAGCATCTTCCTCTCTGCCATTACAGAGACTGTCGCTTTCGCCTTGGGTGTCTTCGTTGGAATGCCGGCTGTCAAAAATTTTGCTGCTTATGCAGCCGGTGCAGTTCTTATCAATGCTGTTCTGCAGGTTACCATGTTTATCTCCGTTCTTGCGCTGAATCAAAAACGCGTCGAAAGTCTTCGTGCAGACTGTATTCCTTGTCTTACCGTACGCAGAGCTAACTCTTCCGGTATGTCTCATGATCACGTCTACGACGACCAAGAAGTAGAGAGTCTTCTCCAGAAGTTTGTTCGCAAAGTCTATGCGCCGCTTCTGCTAGGTCGCCGAGTCAAGGTTGTCGTGGTCATCGCGTTCCTGGGTTTATTCACTGCAGGCCTGGCCTTGGTTCCTGAAGTGGCTCTTGGCCTAGACCAGCGTATTGCCCTCCCAAGTGATTCCTATTTGATACAGTATTTCAATGATCTGGATGCTTATTTCGACAGCGGTCCTCCCGCATACTTCGTGACCCGAGATGTGAACCTAACCGAGCGCAGCCATCAGAGGCAACTCTGCGGACGTTTCACAACCTGCGAAGAATTCTCACTACCATTCGTGCTGGAGCAGGAGTCAAAGCGTCCTGACGTGTCTTACATCTATGGATCCACCGCCAGCTGGATAGACGACTTCTTCTACTGGTTAAACCCACAGCAGGACTGCTGTAAAGAGAATGGGAAGATCTGTTTTGAAGACAGACAGCCGCCATGGAACCTCAGTCTATACGGCATGCCTGAGGGGTTTGAATTTGTTTATTATGCGGACAAGTGGGTAGATGCGCCCACGGATGCATCATGTCCCCTTGGAGGGAAGGCACCATACAGCAATGCCGTTGTCATCGATTCGAAGCGCCTGACGATCAATGCTAGCCATTTTAGGACAAGCCATACCCCGCTGAGAAGCCAGAAGGACTTCATCAATGCATACCAGTCGGCTCGGCGTATTGCCCGAGATGTTTCGGCAAGATACAATATCGATCTGTTCCCCTACTCGAAATTTTATATCTTCTTTGACCAGTACCTATCTATTGTGCAGTTGACTGGTGCTCTACTTGGGTCAGCCGTGGGTATCATCTTTGTCATTACCTCCGCCATCCTTGGCTCTACCGCGACGGGAGCCGTTGTCACCGTGACTGTTGTGATGATCGTGGTGGATATAATCGGCACCATGGCAGTGGCAGGGGTATCACTGAATGCCGTCTCCCTTGTCAACCTGATAATTTGTGTCGGAATCGGCGTGGAGTTTTGCGCCCACATAGCACGGGCATTCATGTTCCCTGCCCGTCCCATCATAGAAAGTGCACCAACGAAGTTCCGGGGCAAGGACGCTCGGGCTTGGACCGCATTGGTGAACGTGGGAGGCACTGTGTTTAGCGGTATCACCTTGACAAAACTGCTGGGTGTATGCGTGCTTGCCTTTACACGAAGCAAGATCTTCGAGATATATTACTTCCGAGTCTGGTTGGCGCTGGTCGTGTTCGCGGCTTCCCACGCACTCGTTTTCCTTCCAGTGGCACTTAGTTATTTTGGCGGAGAAGGTATGTTCTTTTATTGTCGCTGTTCTGGGCCATGGCATGTCAACTAACCCCAGAAACAGGATACTCCGACCCGGGATCAGTCGGAGGCCTGGAGGAGAATCTTGCTTCCCGCGGCTACCGTTCGTTGCTGGTTGACGAAGATTACGACTCAGACGAATTCTAAACAGGTTCTGGCCATTATCGAAGAACTTACTTCCATCGCTATTCTCGTTCCAGATCTTTATCAACAGCTACGACCCCAAGACTCCGCTCCTCCACGATATTATATTGACGAAAGTGATCTAGGGTTGCATGTTCGTAATGGAGTTTACATGGCAGTTCCTTTTCTTGCTTCTTCCTCTTCTTCTCTGTACAAAAGCGGGTTTGGCGGAAATGCATACTGTATCACCTGGCTTTTTTTAGATGTGTGAATGCATGGCCGCGAGGCCAGTTGTGGGCATGTCTTGAACAACTTGTGGCATCTACTGAAAGATAATCCTGGGATATTGTTTGACTCTATTATGCAAAGATGTAGGATTAATAATTAATAGTTGATGGCCACGTCTGCTGGACTTTTCCTCCAAAAATGCGCCCACACGTGGAAACCTCGCTAACCCCGAAAGGGTAACAGCCCACCCGTCCTAATTTTTTTTTTTTTTTTCTTTTCATCGTTCTCCATCAAACTCCCCTCCCTTTTTTCCCTACATTTTTCTCTTTTCCTCTCCTCTATTATTAATTCATCTTTATTTACTTCTTTTATTATTCTTTGTTTTAATTTTCTTTTCGTGATACCCCCTGAGCTGTTTGGCCAGCTCAGTTGTCTGTTCTCCGTCGACAGTGCGCAGCGATAAGAAGTCTGTGTTGCTGGGTACGGTGTACATAATATTTTGCCTTTCATTTTTATCCTATTTTCCCTAGAGCATGGATCAACAGAAATTTCTGCAGCAATTGCAGATTGTCCTGAACCGTGAGTGTTCTCTTTTGCACCGTTTCATCGTCTTATGGATGCACAGAGCTGACCGTGAAAAATTGCTGTGTAGCTGCCCAGGGCAACGTCAAGGAAGCAACCGGTGTCCTGCAACGGGAGTTCTACAATCAGCCACAATGTCTCGTTCTCCTTGTTCAAGTGGCAACTGGCCATGAGGATCCCAACCTGAGGCAACTCGCAGCCGTCGAAGCCCGATCCTTGGTCAGCAAGCATTGGGTGTCTCTTCCTGCCGATCAGAAACCACAGATTCGCGAACAGCTTTTGCGTGCAACTGTGGGGGAGGCATCCTCGCTTGTCCGTCACTCCATTGCCCGTGTCATTTCTGCCATTGCGAAGATCGACTTGAACGATGGCGAGTGGACAGATCTCCCCAGCTTCCTAGTACAGGCCTCCAATAGCGGCAACAAGGATGAGCGTGCAGTAGGTGTATACATTCTCTTCACCATCCTCGAGACTCTGGGGGATGGCTTCGAGGAGAAATACCAAGACCTCTTCAACCTATTCAATAAGACCATTCGCGATCCAGAGAGTGAAGAAGTTCGTATAAACACTCTGCTTGCTTTGAGTAAGCTTGCTATGAACCTCGATTCGGAGGAGAACATGGCCCCTGTCAAGGCCTTCCAAGATATTCTTCCTGCCATGGTTGCCGTGTTGAAGGATGCCATCGACCAGAAGAATGAGGAACGTGTTATGCAGGCTTTCGAAGTCTTCCAGAGCCTTCTGGGCTACGACCCCCAGCTCATTAATGTCCATTTGAAGGATCTGGTCGTCTTCATGAACGAAATTGCTGCGAACACTGATTTGGATGAGGATACCCGCACCCAGGCTGTCAGCTTCCTCATGCAGTGCCTTCAGTACCGCAAGCTCAAGATTCAGGGTATGCGTCTTGGAGAGCAGCTTACCCGTACCGCTCTGCACCTAGTTACAGAGCTTGATGAGTCTCCTTCCCTCGATGATGAAATCACACCTGCCAGATCTGCCCTTGGCCTGCTCGACATGCTCTCCCAAAGCCTTCCCCCTAGTCAGGTCGTCGTTCCGCTGCTACAGTCTCTGGGGCAGTACTTCCACAGTACCGACCCCAACTACCGTCGTGCTGGTATCTTGGCTCTGGGAATGTGTGTTGAAGGTGCTCCTGACTTCATCAGCACTCAGATGAAGGAGATCTTGCCTATGGTCTTTCAACTTCTGGCAGATCCTTCGCCGATAGTGCGTCAGGCCTCGTTGCACGCTGTGGCCCGATTAGCAGACGACCTTGCAGAGGACCTTAGTTATGAACATGAGAAACTCATGCCCTTGCTCTTCCAGAACCTTGCTAGTGCGATGCAAGAGTACAAGGGTGAGGAAGAGGGCCCAATCATTGACATCATGAAGGCTGGTATCAGCGCCATCGATGCCGTTGTAGATGGCTTGGATGAGAAGGACGTTGTCCCTTACCAGGCCGAGCTGGTCCCTATCCTGCATAAGCTGTTCAAGTGCCCTGATTTCAAGGTCAAGGCCTTGGCAGCCGGTGCTCTTGGCTCTCTGGCTTCTTCTGCGGGTGAGGCCTTCCTGCCTTTCTTTGACGACTCTATGCACCTTCTTCAGGAGTTTGCCACTGTCAAAAATAGCGAGAGTGAACTGGATCTGCGGGCCAGCGTTACCGATGCTATGGGTGAAATGGCGGCTGCCGCTGGTCCCGAGCGGTACCAGCCTTACGTTGAGCCTCTCATGCGTGCTACCGAGGAAGCTCTTCATCTTGGTCATTCTCGACTCAAAGAGAGCACTTACATCTTCTGGGGTGCCATGTCCAAGGTTTACGCCGAACACTTCTCCCCCTTCCTTGAAGGCGCAGTCAAGGGTCTGATTGACTGCATCGAGCAAGAAGAGTCGGAGCTTGACGTCTCCTTGGGTGAGGCTGCTAAGGACCTAATCGGCCAGGAAGTGACCATCGCTGGCCGTAAGGTCAAGGTCGCCACGGCTGATGATTTTGAAGACAATGAAGATGGTGGAATCGAAGATATTGATCTTGAAGATGATGATGCCTGGGACGACATTACTGCCACCACCCCCCTGTCTCTGGAGAAGGAGATCGCTGTCGAAGTTATCGGTGATCTCGTTACACATACTAAGAATGCCTACCTACCTTATTTCGAGAAGACAATTGAGGTTATCATGCCTCTTGTCGAGCACCCCTATGAAGGTGTTCGCAAGAGTACTATCAGTACCTTGCACCGGTCTTATGCCATGTTGTTCTGTATTGCAGAAGAGACCGGCCAGATGGCTAAGTGGCAACCCGGTCTGCCCTTGCAGGTCCAGCCGGCTAAGGAAGTCAAGAAGTTTGGTGAAATCCTCATGGCTGCCACTATCAAGATGTGGGCTGAAGAAGATGATAGGTAAGTTTGTAATTTTTTTTCTCTTGCTCTCCCATTTTGTCCCCTTGCTTTCTCGTTTCCATGTCTCTTTACACTCTTTCCAATGGGACTTGGAGATTGCCCTGAAAACACTTGAATTTTGAAGATGATACCACTCGTTTAACCCAGCTCACTCAGATACGCCAATAGAGCGTGAATGATGTGAACAACGATTTATCTGAAAAATATAATTTTCCCATTTGTTTCTATGGTACTTGGGTCGCAAAAGCTAACTTCATCCACACCCAGGGCCACTGTTGCTGATATTAACCGCAACATGGCTGAGAACCTGCGCTACTGTGGCCCTTCGCTTATCGCTGACGAGTCCACCCTCCACCATATCATCCAGACAGTCACCGACATTATCACCAAGAAGCACATCTGCCAGTTGGAATATGGTGATGAGGGCTTTGACGCCGAAGAGACTTCCGAGTTTGACTGGGTCGTTATCGATACTGCCCTTGACGTTGTTTCCGGTCTGGCCGCCGCCCTTGGCCAAAGCTTCGCGGAGCTCTGGAAGGTGTTTGAGAAGACCATCCTCCGCTACGCCTCCAGCAGCGAATCGCTTGAACGTGCAACTGCCGTCGGTGTCCTGGCTGAATGCATCAATGGCATGGGTGCGGCAGTTACTCAATTCACACAGTCTTTCCTCAGACTTCTGGTTCACCGTTTGGCAGACGAGGACCCCCAGACCAAGTCCAACGCTGCCTATGCTATTGGCCGTTTGATTGAGCATTCCAATGCGGATGCAGCGATTGTGAAGGAGTATCCCATCATTCTCACTCGCCTGGAGCCTTGTGTCGAGATGAACGTCTCCCGACTCCAAGACAACGCATCCGGCTGCCTTAGCCGAATGATTCTCAAGCACCACGAGAATGTTCCCACCAAGGAAGTCTTGCCCGTCCTCATTAACATCCTTCCTCTCAAGAATGACTACGAGGAGAACGATCCTGTCTACCGCATGATCTGCCAATTGTGTATGTGCCAGTCATTCAATCTATGGACTAAGTTTATCAATGGGACATATGCTGACCACTATCATAGACAAATGGGAAGACCCAACCATCCGCGAACTCACGCCGAGATTGATCCCTATCTTCCAAGCCGTCCTCTGCGGTGACCAGGATCAGCTCGAGGACGAGCGTCGGGCAGAGCTCACAGAGCTTGTTAAATGGCTGAATCAAATGCAGCCTGGCGTTGCCCCTTGGGCGGAGCAGCTGTAACTGCAGTCGGTTAAAAAAGAAAGAAAATTGAAAATCCAAACACGGAAAGAAGGATGATCTATGCATTACGGACGGGATGAGTTAGATACCCTAGAGGCAAGGATCAAAAGTTTTTTTTATTCATTTGTCAAGATTGGCTGTTGGATACTGATGTTGTGCGATGATTTATGAATGGGGGAGCAAGGAAAAAAGGAGAGAAAGAAAACGAATTTCGCATAGTTGTACATATTATTGAGGTTTAGACTGGAAGGTGTTCTACATTTCCTTCTCCCTTAATTGAAGGCTCTGTTGGTTATTTGGCAATAGTATGCAGCTTGTAGGGAAAAGCACGTAGGTATATTTATCGCATCTAGAGATCGCGATCTCCCCTCAGTCTGATAGTGTTCCAATAGATAATTTGTCCATATTGGCTGAAATCAGTTCTAAGCATGCCAATCTGGTTTCCATCTTCAAGAGTGGTGTGGGTGTGAAGACTCAACAAAACCAATGCTAGTTATGGACTAGGCTTAAGCAAGGAGATAATTACTGCAAATTGCTCCCAGAATTGTCGACATAGTATGAGCATATCAGCCAAACAGTTTCTAAAGCAAGCTAGCTCATTACCAGAGCAGCTTAGGCATGAGATATGCAGCTTTCACGTTCTCTTTTGGCCTTCGGCTTGACTGTAGTCAAGACTTCCTTGTGAATAAGTGTGAGCAATCTGCCTGGAAGTGGATGAATCTTGCATTAGACCCTTGCAAGGTCTAAAAATCCTGATAAATTGCCAATAGAGAAGAGTACCTACTTGAAGTGCAGAATTGTTGTGGATTTAAAGCTATGATGTCTGCACGTGCCGGGATGGGATCCGGATTTAAATTGCATCGACAACAACATCAACAGAGACAGATATAAAATTAACCACGGTATTCCGATATTCCATCAAAGCATGGCGCTATGCGCATCCTGACCTTTAGATCTCTCTGCGCACTTGTATTTCCCAGACCTGGATATTCTATCCCAGTGAGACGTCCACTCGTACGCGTCTTTTCGTCCACACGATTCGCGCCGTACCTTCAAAGCGCTCCCGAAACCGTTGATGTTCCTGTGGGCAGTAATGGACATGTTTCTTTGAGGTAGGTTCAAATTAATTGTGTCAGCTCAGAATGGAGATCTAATACAATGTAATCTCAACAGTGTGATCCAGCCGTCATCCCCAAACCCATCTTCCCCTCCGAATGTGATTCTCTACCTCCCTCCCGGGCCGCTGTTCCAGGGCCCCAAAATATCCCGTGATAACGAAGACGGCAACCAGGCGGATGGTTCCTCCCTGAATATCAGAAGCGATGATGATGGAGCTCTTACGCCCCAGCAAGTCCTGGCATCCATCACTTCCTCGACGGTAGTAACCGTCAACTACCGTCTGGGCAACCCCAAGGAAGCAGACACGCAATCATTCTACAAATACCCATTCCCAATCCACGACACCCTAGCCGGGTTCGACTGGATACAGCAAAACTTCCAACCGGCCCAACTGGGCATCTTCGGCACGCATATCGGTGGCTCATTAGCTCTAATGCTAGCCCTCACGGAAGCACAGTCCATACGAGCTGTCGCCGCTCTAGAACCCATCTGCGACTGGGTCGGTCTGGATGAGTACTGCACAGTCTCCTTTATAGGTAAACATAGCGATGTCCAGAGCATAGAGGTCCCCCGCAGGAGAAAAAAGAGGGCCGTCGCACCGCCCGATCTCATTCCCCTTCTTGAAGCAAGGGAGAGGTTTTTCACCAGACCGGAACGGTACTTCGATGCCTTTGCTTCGCCTATTCTTTTCCTTCGCGCGTCGGGAAGAGACGTTCCTAAGACATTCCCTAGATATCTCACCGGTCCTGAATACCCAGTTCCCGTGCTGGAGATATCGGATTTACCGGAGCGGAGGGATGCACATGCTGACCTTTGGGACGTCTATATGCAGGATGAGGAGGAGGGGCTTGAAGGGAATGAAGGAGAAGGAAGCGATATGGCCCACTCCGTCGATGAGGGGAAAGTAGTTCGCCGTCGAAAGGCTCTCTCGCGATGGCCACCATTTGGTCTGGACTACGGTCTCAGCGGTAGCGGCTCCAACCGCTCTTCTTCGCGACTGGGAATAGGTCGATTGCAAATGGCTCTGCCTTGGGTACGCATTTATGCCCAAGACAGCAACGTAACAATTACGCATGCCCGACAGACATCTTCTCGCACTCTGAGATCGAAGGGGGGATCAACTGTCCTAGCGCAGCAGGCGGATGAGATGGCCTCTATTATGCGTCGGGCATGTTTTTGGGACCGGGAGAGGAGTTTCGGTGAGGAAAGGGTGCAGTTTATCCCCGTTGACAACAGGATGGCATCTGTTGTTATTGAGGAAATGGCTGGGGAATGGATAGGAGATATTCTTACAAATACAGAAATGGATGCCGATGTTTGATTCTCTATAAATGGACGTGGTCACTCCATACCGAACTATCAACCTTAAGATGAAAACAGAGGCCACGCTGAAAATATCAATAACAGCAATTCCAAACACCACTGCTCTAAACAGATGGATCACCCGCGCCCGTCCTGAACGTCGTATCTAAAGACTCCCACCATGCCTCGAGATCCGAGAGGGATGGAAACCCAGAGCCCTCAGCGTACGATGGGCTATTCTCATTAATATTTGCCGTCATCTGAAAAGGAAATCCGTAATTCGTAAGAGGGTCTGATAATAAATTGACGTCCGCGCTAGAGATCCAATTTATATCTCCAGGCTGGGTCGGGAGTTGTTGTTGCCGTTGCTGCTGCAGCAGATTGAGCCCGGGAGAGTGGAGCGGTACACCGGGGATGGAAGAAGGGGAAGAAGTGGTGAGAGTGGTGGGTGTCGTGAAAAGGGTATTTCCAAATTTTTCCGTCTCCAGTTTTGACTTCTTTCTAGAAATGTCAGATTCGGGGATTGGCTGTCGAACCGGTCCCTTGGATAAAAGTCGCTGCTGCGATGACCGCCCTTGGACAGGAGCATTGCTACTCATTTGGCGTCTCTTTTCTGAGCCGGACTTGCGCATTTGTGATTGCCATCTCCTCTGTAAGCTGACGAGAAAATCGCGAGTGCGTTTTGCATTCTCGAAAGCTGGGCCTAGTTCATCCAATGCGCGGAAGCAGAGGTTTAAATAAGCCACCTTGTCTGCATTGCTGTTGCCGTCATTGGAGCCCCGTTTGGGAGATTTCGGGTAATTCGATATGGTGATGAAGAGGAGAATCAATGCTGCAGTAAATATAATGGCGACAACCTGATCGTTCATGCGACGGAATGTATAGTGCTTCTCGTACAGTTGGAGAAGCTTCGCAATGGCAATAGCAGATTCGATGCACATCCTCCGGGCATGAAGATATCCAGGCCCCTGCCGAGGATAACGCGGTTGGATGTACTTTTTAGAAAACCAGGGCCGATGGAAGAAGATCACAATCTGGTGATATTGCATGCTGTACTACATTCAGCATTTGTTTGCATTAAGGCACAGACATGGTAGTACATACTGTAGCATCAAAAGATGAGGCAGCTTTGGGATCGTTGCGTCATCCAGATCAACCTCTAGAATTGGCGGTAGGCTCGCCTTCCAAGCAAATAGATTTTCAGTCACCTTGTGAGTGATTCTCTGTAGCTCATGGCGAGAGATATTAGTGCAGCCATAGCTATGATGGATGTCAGCGTCGTGGGAAAAGAAAAGAGGCTGCAGGAGCGCTTACAGGATATGACTAACGGGCGACACGATCTCCCACAAAATAGAAAACTGTCTGCTAATCAATTCAGCTGGGTCCCTCAGTCCCATATTCAGGACTTCGGACTGTGTATCCATCCCGTAAGGATGCCAGACACCTTCCTTCCCTCCGTCGTAGTCTGCAGGCTTGGGCACTGTGATATCACCCGTATTCATGCGAAAGGGCCTTCCTAAATAGAAACCCCAGAAACTACGACTTTATTAGCACTGGAAACTTGTTCCTCGTAACTATTGGATAGAAAGCCTACTTACTGATCTGCAATATAACTCCCCCAAAACGTTGCTCGCCGAACGTTGGCTTCAAAGATGCTCATGTCGCCCTTTTCTACATATGGAGTCATGTCAATATGCAGTCCAAGGTCAAATGCGAGTCGCATCGACATCCCTTGAAACATTGATCAGTTTCGCATATCATCCAGGGATAGTCTCAGAACCGGCTTACCGCTATACAACCAACCGCGAGCATCACGGTTTGAGGCGCCCTCATGCCAACTGAGGATGATAAGAGACTGGACCGTGGCAACGCACGGGGAGTCTAGCTCGATTTCAAGAAGAGCCTTGGCCTTGTCGGCGAAAAACTCGGCAAGGGATTTGGGAAATGTTATGAACGTCGGATGATAGCGTGCCTCGAATGCACTCCCAACAGCACACCTGAAATTGGTTTTGTTAGTACCTAATCCACCCCTCTAGCAGAAGACAAAGGTAGTCGTCATACATGGCATTGGTTAGGACTTCTGAATAGAATGGTGTGTCATTTTTTTCATTCCTCCAGTCCGAGCGGGCAAGCATGTACATCTCTTTGTCAACTACATACGCGCTGGGGTTCTGCCAAGTGAAATACAGTTCCACAAGATGGTCTTCAAGGGCCTGTTCAACATGCTGCCCAATTCCTAGGTGATTCAAAATTTCCTGTCCATCCTGGCGGATCGTGCGCGCATCGGGACGTTGTCTTTGTTGCGTCGCTGATACATCCACTAGGTTGAGATTGGATGTTGCACCATAGTATCGTAGATGGCCATCTCCAGCAAGTTTCAGAGTGCCGATTCGATGCGAGAGCTGCTCGATAACATTATTCTCTGCCTCATCTTCCTCATCACTGTCCGTTTCATCATCGGTTTCATCGTCTCTCACTTGCCCGAGCCTGGGGGCGAGTCCCTGCATGACTGCAGGATCCAACTGTTGCTCATCCGGGCTCAGCCCAGAGTCAGCTGGTAATTCCAAAGTCTCTCCAGCTTTGGCATTTGTCGTATTAAATCCCTCCGTAGACGGGAGGCCAAAGTCCCAGTGTAAACAGTTGTAGTCATTAGATGATGAATTAACCAGCATACTCTGAGGGGAGCTTGCTGCTGACGCCCGTTCATGCTCTTGAGTTAATTGCCCACCAAGAGGGGAGGCGCGTAAGCTTCTACCGGGGGAAGGTAAAGCGTGCCCTTGTAACTGTACGTTCTGTCCTATCATCCCAGGGTCCCTTTTCTTCGCCAAACCCCATGGGATTCGAAGAGTGTCTAGGACTCTATTCAAAGCTGCTTCATCTACAGGATCCATGAGAGGAGGTTCCAGTCCATGATCATAAATAAACTGACAGAGCTGGTCGATTCTTGCAGCGAACAGCTCTGTGGCAGCACGAAGAGACACTCTGGCCATACAGGTCAGTACTTTCCTAACCGAAATACCATGGCACGCAGCAAGCGCTAGAGGAAACGCAAATATCACGGATCAATCGGGTAAGTGGCTCTCTGTCATTTTGGTGATCGTTCATGAGATCATGAATTTTAAAACTTCTCGGGAATGAACAGACTGGGGGATGGCTATAAACATACTTCCTCTTGTCATCACCATGCTGGTACTTGCACTCCTTTCCTTTCTTCTGGCAATTGCGACAGTTCGGAGTGGCGCCGTCACACTTGAACGTAAAGAGGGAGGACATTAGAAAGGTACATTCACAAACCACTAGAAATCTCAGCAGGCATACCCGTATTTTGCTCTCGCGGCAGGGGACGCAAGCCGTCGTAACGTGCTTACGAGGAGCCTTCTTGGGCTTTTCTGCGGCAGACTGCATGGCTCTTGCTAAGTCTGGGCCGGTCAGATCTCGAGACAGGAAAAGATGACAATCGTCAAGTCATCCTACATCAAATGAAGGAATCTTGGCGAGAATGGTCGGAGTAAGCCTGGGGCGTGTGGAGTAATACATCAGGCCGTAGCGCTGAAGATCTTCGCGAGAGCAAGAGAGAAAGAGGACATTTGTAAGAGCAGGTTTTTTTTTTTTTGGGCGACTTCAGGCCGCGCGGGGAAACTCCGCCTTCTTTCCCCGCGTCAGAAAGCTTTGCTCATACTCGCGAGGAGAAAATCGCCTATTATCCGATCGTGCTTTACTACGACACTGTGCACGCTTGAGGGGTAGACAGCAGGGGAACACAGGTATGCATATCAAAGCTGATATTTCTACCAAGTACAGCGCTGTACTTTTGGAGGAAGGGTTGTTGGGAACAGGGGGGTGAAGAGACAACAAACCATACAACAGTGTTACAACTGCTAGCCTACAGCCCTGTACAGTAAAACGCCATGGAAAGTCGTTCACTTGACGGATATATTGTCTCATTGAAAGCCCTTCCAAAATCATCGGTCTAATCGGCTAGATTACCAATTGCTGGTCCGCTTCAAGGATTCGTTTTGGATCACCTCAATCCAGTAGCCGTCGGGGTCGAGAACAAAGGCAACATTCTTCATCCGACCGTCAGTAAGACGCTTCTTCCAGTTGACATTCAGAGACTCGAACCTGGAGCAGGCTGCGTCCAGGTTGTCGACGGAGACGCCTGTAATAGTTATTTATGCCATGGTCAGAACAGTTGTTCAAAAAAAGGTAAAGAACGAAAGAAGAGAGAATTCCACGCACAAATGTGGCCAAACCCTTGCGGCTGCGAGTTGCCATCGTGATACACCTTGCCCTCTTGCTTCTCAGTACCGTAGTTCCAGGTCAGCTCCAGGAGACCTTCCCATTCGGCAACGGGGTTCCGTGCATCTTCCTTGACGCTGGGGTTGGAGTTGGGATATCCCAAGAAGTACAAGTTAAAGCCACCACTGGGGTTTTCACTGGTTCGGAGCAATTTCATGCCAAGAACTTCCTGGTAGAACTTCAGACTCGTTTCGGCCGACTTGACTCGAAGCATCGTGTGATTGAGCCGGTAACTGGATGGGTCTGTGGCTGTTCCTTGATCCTCATCATAGCGACGGATAATTTCCACCCAGTAGCCATCGGGATCCTTGACAAAAGCAATATTTCTCATCCGACCCTCGGTGAGTTTCTTCTGGAAGGGGTAGCCAGCGTCCTCGAGTCTCTTGCAGGCGACCTCAATGTTGTCAACGGAGACGGCGATGTGCCCGAAGCCTCGATAGGGTTCGGTGTTGCCGTTGACGATGCTATAGTTGGGGTCATTCTCAGTGCCATAGTTGTGGGTGAGTTCCAGGACGCCGTTGCGGTCGGTCCAGTGACGGTCGCCCTGGAGAGACGCAGGACCGTCGTAGGCAAGGAAGTAAAGGGAGAATTTGTTTTCCGGGAAGTCCAGTTGGCGGATCTGGCTTAGGCCGAGGAATTTGTAGAACTCGACTATTTTTATAGGCAACTCGGTGTTGGCGACCAGTTTTAAAGCAAAAATAGGGGGGTATTTCTCGAGCCACTTACTGGAACGTTTCGGGTCCTTCACCCGAATCATGGTATCTACATCCCGGCAATAATCATACCATGGTCAGTAAGCAATTCTATGCAGGCGCTAGAACAATCAGTTTTGAGACAGAACACCCGGGGCGGGCACGCACGATTCAGCTTGTACGTGGAGGTCTCGGTGGCATGGGCCATGGTTGCAATGGTTCTATGGAATCCTGCGATGTCGTCAGTCCTTGTCCACTGGGGACCTGCGAAGCCAATCTAGCGACGTACCTGGTATGATAAACAGTCTGGGGGTGAGAACCTTGGGGGATAGGCGACGAAGCAGACGAATTGAGCTGCTGGAATACATGGAGGGAGACAGGGGGAAAACGACTGAATGGCGAGTTAGTTAGTTAGTTAGTTAGTTATTATTATTTAACGTCGCTTGGCGGTCACGTGGCGGGTGACCGCGGCCTCCCGAAGGGCAACCGGACGTGCCTCCCAAGCGTATACTATCTAAAAGGATCTAAATACATGCTTAAAGGAGACAAATTTGAGCACTACGTGCTGTAGGGTTGGGGAAGTTCCCAGCACTACCCTGGCTGGGGCTTCAAGCGGTAGAAAAACCTGTCTTGCCTCCCTATAGGTGAGAGGGGGAGCCAATCCCTCTTTCCCAGGAAGATATGCTTGGACTGTTACACTACTCTGTGCTTAGGCGGGCCCAGTTTGGGCATATATCCGTAAAGAAGGATGTGTTTTGCACGATGCGGCTGAATTCCTCAGCCCCAGCAGCAGTCCCTAGGAGCCAGTCAATGGTTTTTGCCGGCCCAACAGGTGTGTGTTTCCATCTCTCCTTCCAGCGCTTCCTAGTATGTGGGCAGAAGAAGAAATGTACTGGAGTTTTTAGCTTCTTGCAGGAGCAGGTTGCTAGGTAGTCCGTGTGGTGGAAGCGTTCGTGATATGCTGCAAAGTCCCCATGTCCAGTGCGGGCTGCAATGAGCCTGCCTAGTACCCAGCGTGGCAGTTTGTGTTCCTGGGCCCAGCTGCTCTTCGTATGGGGACAGATGCCCAGGTCTTGGTATGCCTGGGGTGCGTTGCGTATATACGCTGCCTGGGTGGCAGTACGGAGTTGTTGTTTCGCCTCTCGTCTTAGGTATGCCGGGGAGGGGGGGATGTGGGAGCCATCCATGGCTGCTCCCTGCTTTGCTAGCCTGTCTGCCAGCTCATTGCCTGCGATTCCAGTGTGCCCTGGTACCCAGGAGACCCGTACGGGCCTGCGGGGGGAGGCTAGGATGTACGGCAGGCTGAGCCACTGCGTGGAGAGCTGGTGGAAGGTGTCTGTGAGATGGCGTCTGTGTGGCGCGGGCCTGCCATCTGCTAGTAGACTGGCCGCTGCCAGGTTGTCTAGGAAGATGTTCAGCTGGTTGGCATATGCAGTGCATGGCAAACCCACTGCTGCCCGGAGACCTTCCACAGCACCCATGATCTCCGCGTCATAGACCTCTGTCCGGGGGCCTGATGGGCCCTGTCCCTGGGTGACTAGGATGGAGCCGTAGTATATGGCGTATCCATATCCAGCGCCTTGGCCCGTGTGGGAGCCATCTGAGTAGACTGATATGGCTAGTGGTGAGGAGATGTGCCCTTCCCGGTGGGTTGGCAGCATGCGTAGTGGTGGCAGCTGTGGCTCTACCCACCTGCGTTCTGGTGCTGGTGTGGGGATGCGTTGCAGGATCCTGGTGAGCCTTGTGTTGTACCCATAGTTTGGGGCTGCATGGATGCGTGCTATGGGGTGCTTTGCATCTAGGCCTGCGTATCTAGCAGCTGCCCTCTGGAGGGTGCTCTCCAAAAGGGCTCTTGGGTCTGGCAGGTCTGCCTCTCGGAGGAGTGCTGCTGTGGGTGTTGTCTTGTATGCTGGGAGGATTGCTAGGGCTGCTATTCGGAGTAGAGACTGGAGGGAGCTGACAGCCTTTAGTTGCTGTTGGCCAGTGTAAAAGAGTTCAGCTCCATACAATGCTGTTGGGAGGACACACTGAAGCACTGCAGCACGCATAGGTGCTACTGGGCACCCATGTTGGGTGTTGCTAAGTCTCTGGAGGTGCTGTGCTAGCTGCTTACCACGGCTGTATGCCCAGTTGATATGTGGTTTAAAGGTAAGTTTTGTATCCAAGAGGACCCCTAGCCAGCGGGTGTATGGTGTGGGAGAGATCTCACCCACACCAGGCAGCCTGACTGCTGGGGGAGGCTGCTTGAGTTTTCTAGAGAAGTGTTGTATCTCTGTCTTTTCCACTGAAAAGGGGAGACCTACCTCTGTTCCCAGGGCTGTTACTGCCTTGTATGTTTCTGCTAGTTGTTGGGATGTCTCCTGGAGAGAATCCCCTGCAAAGAGGATTCCTAGGTCGTCTGCATAGCAGAAGGAGGCTTTGTAAGTGGCCACTACCCTTGCTGCATAGAGCAGGAATAGGATTGGGGAGAGGGGGGATCCTTGTGGGAGTCCTCCCTTTATTGAGGCTTTGGCATTTGCCTCTCCAATCTGGACAGATGCTGAGCGGTTGGAAAGCCAATCTTGGGTCCATATGAGCAGGCAATCATCCCATCCCTGAAGGCGTAGGTATGAAAGAAGCCTTTGGTGGTCTACTGCGTCAAAGGCTCCCTTTACATCCATCAACAGTAGTGAGGCTACCTTTCCCTGTTGGAAGGCTTTCTCCACTCTATGAACTAGTACTTGGACGAGGTCAATAGCAGAGCGGCCTGGGAGAGCACCAAAGTGGCATGGTGTGAGTAGTTTTCCCTGGATTGCTTGTACAGCCATCCATTTTGCAATAAGACGTTCTAGGCCTTTGCCTAAGGTGGATAGGAGGCTGATGGGCCGCCATGAGCCTAGTTGGGTAAGGTCTCTCTTGCCTGGCTTTGGCAACATGATGATTTTTGCTGCTTTGAAGGTCTGCGGGAACTGGCCTTTCTCCAGGCTTTGGTGGTATAGTGCTGTAACTGTATCTCCTATAATAGGCCATAGGTTTCTCCATACAGATGTGGTAAGATTGTCCTCCCCAGGGGCAGATGGGGTAGGAGAGCAAAGGGCATTCCAGCATTCTTCCTTTGTTGGTAAAGGTATAGGATCTAGAGGTCTGTTTGGTGGTCCTTCTTCAAGCTGGTTTGGAAGGGAGGCTCCCTTTTCCAGGAGGTAGGTGAGGAAGGCGTCTGCTTTGCCCTGTGGGGTGGTGATTTGGTTGCCTTGTACAAGTAGGGGGGGCGCAGCTAGTTGGTTGGAGGGCTTCTGCCATTTTGCTAGTGCAAAGGCTTTAGTGGGAGTTGTTGCCTGCTCAATCCGTTCCTTCCAGTAATTAGCTTTTGCCTTGGAAATTGCCTTCTGAAGAGGTTGGAGGTCTGATGGATGTTGTCTTGCTTGCCGGAGTAGGTTTGTGAGCTCTGGTGTCCACCATGGGGTGTGTGGGAGCCTGCGGGTGTTGTATTCTGATGCTCCCTGGATGGCTAGATGTACCCGGCTGACCAGTTCCTCTGCCAGAGTATCTGTTGGTAGGTTGGTGTCTGGGGGGACCAGGAGTTCTCGAGCCTTTTCCCAGTTAGTGGAGCCTAGTTTGTGTTGTGGCTGTGGCTCCCTCCATTTTAGCTGTGCTAGGATGGTTTTATGGTCACTAAAAGTGCTAAGGTGGTCCTCTACTGTAGCCACCACTGGGAGGTTGGCAAAGACTAGGTCCAAGGTGTTGGGTCCGCGGGTTGGAGTGCCTGGTTCCATGCAGAGCACTAGTCCTTGGGTTTCTAGCCATTCTACCAGAGCTGTGGCTCCTGCAGAGAGGGTGTGTGGTTGGGTTTCTGGTTGCCATAATGGGTGGTGGGTGTTGAAGTCTCCTGCGATGATGGTGTTCCGTGGGACAGGGTATTGGAGTAGGGTGTGGAGTGTAGATATGGTGGGTGAAGAGAGAGTAGCTGGGTCCTTTGGGGGGCGGTAGACATTGATAGTTGTGAGGCCATCTACCTCTACTGCCGTGATGTCTGGGGAGGATGGTTGTGGAAGTGCGTGAGCTGGAAGGTCTTTGCGTACGTATGTTAGAGTTCGGGGCCTGATTTCCCAGCGGGGGGTTGGGCTGAAGAGTTGATATCTTGGGTGTGTTTTTGTGAGGTGTTTTGCCATATTGGTCCAAGGCTCTTGGACCAGGATGATGTCTGCTGTGAAGGATAGCAGCAGGTCATGGGAGGGGCCACCCCTCCCTACATTGGCCTGTATGATTTTCATAGTTCCTCTGGAGAGGTCTGACTGGCTAGCTCTTGGGTGAGCTGTCTTGATGGGTGGTCTGTGGCCTGGTTTAGGGTGTGTGGGCTTGCCTGTGTAGCCTGCACCTTTCCAGCTTGTTGCTGGAAAGCCAGTCTCCCAGCTTTGCGTATTGCTGCTAGTGCTTCTTTAGAAAGGTGGGTGATGGTCCCTTTACGGGAGATAGGCCGGGCTGGGCACTTTGGGTAGTCTGCTGCATGGGGGCCATGGCAGTTGATGCATTGTACACGGCAGGTATGCTCTATTTTGGTGGAGCCACAAGAGATGCAGCGAGTGTTAGAGCGGCAAGCTCGTGTGTCATGGAAATGGTGGCAGCGGGAGCATTGTAGTGGTCTTTGTTTGGGGCGTGTAGGTCTAGATAGGCCAGAGATGCCAAATAATTGTATTGCATGTTTGGGCTTCTTTGGGAAGGCAATGACTGCAGTGATTGAGCCTGCCTCTGTAAGGTGGTTTGAGGGCTTGACGTGACATGGTTTAATGCCTGTGATACGCTCCGCTTCAGTGCTGATGTCTTCTAGTGTGGTTTCTGTCCATCCCTCTAGGGACCAGAGCCTCTGGGGAATCCGGGGAATGACAATTTGGTGGTATTCTATTGGCATTTCAAAGTATCCATCTGCAGCTAGCTCTTTCGCTTGTGCAGAGAGTAAAAAGGCCTTGCCTTCATCTGTGGTTGTGATGGCATAGCCTGTGGGGATTATCTGTACACGAGAGATCCCTCCAGGGACCTTTCCTGTAAGGGCTATGCGGATTCCATGAGGGCCTATTTTCCGCAGGTTGGAGGGTTCTGGGAGGCGGAGGAAGATGCGGTTATCTATCCTCCTTGCCTGCTGCGGCTGCTTGGCAGGTTTGGGTCTGGTGGCTTGCCATCCCTTTTGGTCTAGTCCTGGGGCCACTACTGAGGCCCAGGATGGTGCTTGGGGTGTCTGTCCAGTTGGAGTGGCCTGTTTGGCCTGTACAGGCTCTGGAGTTGGTTTGGGGGGAGCTATAGGAGGCTTTTCTGGTCCTAGCTGGGGTGTGCTGCCTTTGGCCAGAGTCAGGAACCTGGCTGCCAGTCCTTTGGCGAGTTCTTTGGGCCGGCCGTGGAGGGAGGAGACAGTCGAATCGAGCGCGTCTGCGAGCGAAGTTAGTGCCTGCCTCCAATCCTTCAGGAGGAGGAGCTGGTCTTCAGCTACCGCATTGATCTGCTGGTGAATTGACAGCGTGTTTGGCCTGCTAGGTGTTGGGCCTGAGGGAGTATCAGGCATCTTGTCCGGGGAGGAGAGGGCTCTCCGTTTGTGGGTGTTGCGGTGGAGGGGGGTAGGCGCCAGAGACAACAGGGGTTGGGCGCCATCTTCTACCTGGCTCTTCCTGCTCAGATAGTGATTACCCATCCCTATTGGCAGAACCCTAGCCCCAAAGGTTCTGCTGCTGCAAACATCTCTGGAGTTTGCACCTTAAGCTAGCCGCAAGGGCGATAGTATTATGGGCGATACCGCGCCAGGAGGCTCCTGGGGACCTGAGTACGAGTCAGGCATAATACTCTCCCTCTCTAGGCCAACCGACATGCGCATCCGTCCTCTCGAGCCACTATAGGGTCTCCGCGGGCCCATCTAGTAGGATATACTGGCGATACCATGTAGCTGCGGTCCAAGTACGAGTTGGAGGAATTTGTTGAAAGTCTGGCGATACCACGCAGCCACAGCCCAGGTACGAGCTGGAAATATACCTTTCTAGTGCCTTCTGGTCACCACCACAGTGCTACGGCCCACTACTTCAGAGAAGTAGTTTCCCGTTACTGCTAGTGGTCTCCCACCAGCAGCCGACCATGTCTTGCAGGGGCCATTACCAGCAGCATCCAGCCGGCATGCTGCTAGTAGAGTAGGCCCCTACTAACCTAGCTCAGTTCCCACCGTATGCTTTGATACTCTGGAGCGGTGCGCTGTGTCTATGCAGGTAATAGGTGGCTCAGTCTCAGTGTAGGCCTTGCCTTTAACACGTCCGGCAACTACCATCCTGCCAGCCTTAACAACTTCCATTACTCCAGAGAGCACTTAGGCTTTGTTCTATCCCTCGCTGAGGCAGGGAAGCCTGCCCCAATCCCAGAGCTAGCTGAACTCGAGGGTGCCCTGTCACTCCACTAGAACAGCTTCGTGTCGGGTGGTTCTCATATCCCAGTATCCCTCAGGCGATCACTGACTCCTTCTGGAGCACCTAGGCATCTTTTAGGTAAGCATCTAAAAGTCTCTCGCGTTGCCTCAACCAGTCTTTCGAAAGGTCACCCCGTAGGGAGGATTTTGGCATATATTTTACATCCCTTGCATGGATGGTGCTGATGATTCCTGATGCTAGGCATTTTCAGAGCTTCGGCCTAGGTGCCATGATTATAAATCCTAGATATAAGCTGCTGCTAGTAGGTGGAGCTTGGCATTTTCAGGATCCCGGCCTAGGTGCCATGTTTGTCAAGTGACTCAAGCCTAGATATGGACCTCTGCTAACAGCTTTTTCCTCATTCTGACTTTTATCATCAACATACTACTGTTTAGCTAGACTGCTAGTACTTGACTAGCAGTTAAGTTCGCAGCAGCCCATATAGGCATCCCAGCCTGTTATGGTAAGCAGTGGTTGGTAACGAGTTAACAAAGTGTATACGCCAAACACGCCAAACACGCCAAGAAGGCCGCGTGTGGAGCACGTGCCAGAAAAATGCGCACACAAACACCACACCCCTTTTTCCCCAGGTACTGGGGAAGCGCAGCAGGGGTAAAGCGCAGACAGAGAAGGTAATGAAGAAGAAAAGGTAATGAAGAAGAAAAGGTAATGAAGAAGAAAAGGTAATGAAGAAGAAAAGGTAATGAAGAAGAAAAGGTAATAAAGAAGAAAAGGTAATGAAGAAGAAAAGGTAATGACTGAATGGCGAGAGATAACAAGAAAAGCGAGTTTCTAAGCAGCGGGGCACGTGGGATGCCAAGTGTTATGATGTATGCGGAATACGAGCTGCAGAAGAGTCCCAGCTCGATAATAATAATGAGAGTGAATGCAATGGTTCTGCAGAGAGTCTAGGATTCCTGCAATCTTACTTTACTTGCTTGCTCTTATACTTCATCATCATCTCTCTCTCTTCCTCTTCCAGTTGTTATTTCACTGTTAGTTACTGCATCACCACTGCTCCATCCACACCGGGCGCTCCACTGAACCTTCTGAGAACGCCTGCTCCAACTCAAATAAACAATTACGTACACCGTGATTCCCAGTGTGTCCTTTTATCAGATTCTCCCTCTAGGTAATCTTCCCAAAATCCCCATTGTCATCTGTCTGGTCCAGGTCTTGGCGTTTCCAGTCCCCGCGATCCTCCAACACGCACTCCATGTCCATCATCTGGACAGGGATTGTGCGAAGATCCCCCATATATCTCTCTGCGCAATGGGATGAATTGGCAATGAGCCCTGCGCTCGCCGCCATAGCCGCTGGGCTGATCTTTTCCCCACGCCAACTGTGCCTTGGCCAGGTGTAGCGTTGCAACCCCCTATTCGTGTTACGCAGAATCCGTGTCGCCAATGGCCTCTCTGCCTATTCCGAGGCGATGTCAGGGGGCCTCTTATTTTATGCATTCCCTGATGGTGCTTGTTCTGTCCTCTTGTTTGAACATGTAACATTTTGCGCTCTGTCGAACGTCTGAAGATCATGGCTGAATACGAGCATCCAGTGCAGGCTCCCTTCTTCACCCAAAAGGCCTCTACGGGCTTCTACGACGATTCCTTTCTACCGCTTTGGGCGCGAAGTGAGGTCCAATACGCGCAGAACCTCCTGGAGTGCTCGGACGAGCCGATCGAGTACGACTACGACGACGAAGACTATCAAGATAACTGCTTCTTCTTCCCGGAAGATTGCACCTGGTCTCCTCCCAAGGGCTCGACCATTGACGAGAGTAGGCCAGCGAGCCCTGCGAGAAGGATAAGAGGAACAGCATACGACACCGAAGACGACACCATGATTCCCGGTCTACCTGATGTGAAGATGCTGGACTCGGAGGCCCTCAGCGACCTGCTGGAGGATAACCTCTCTCCGCCCGAGATCACTTCTATTCTGTATGACCCTCTTTTGCGATCGGATCGTGGGGACTTACTTACTTAGCTAAGGGGCCGTTCTCTAGAGTGTTCGCTACGAACGGAGCTCTCTTCGCATACGCCTCTCCACTCCCAACCCGCCAGTTGCGCAACCTGAGCGCGACCTACGGCGCCGCGTATACAAGCTATGCAAAGAATGCATCAACCGGGAATCTAACAGGCGTAAATCCCGCAAGTCATCCATCATCATACGTGACGGCGCAATCGACCTCCTTGGGCGATGTAGGATCCATCGTGTTCGAGCTGGACGGACTAGTCGCCGTGGTCACGAAAATAGCAGACAAGGTTCTCCTTGGGGCTGTTGGGCCATCGAAGCTGGAGATACCAGAAGAGGAGCCTGCTCCACCCACGCTTACGGGTAATGGTCCGGTCGAGTCGACGACCAACGGCATACAACAGCACTCCCCGAAGGGCGAAGGTCACGAGACGCACACGCAGAACGAGAACGGGCACCATCGTCCCGACCCAGATGCGGAGTTAGAAGTGCAATATGCGATTGACAGAAGCTCCGACCTGGCTCGTCTAGCAGCCTTAAACCTGTCAGCGTCACCGGCCATTCTGCTAGCGCTGGAATCCAAATCCGCGGCTCTAGGCAGGTTTCTGGGGCAGAAATTGGAGGACTTGGAATTTCCTGAGGATTTATAGTCTTTGAGTTCTCTAGTTAATTCAATTCACTCCTCTTTATCAATGCCTGTAGCCTCGTGCACTGTACTTCAAACTTAGCAGCGTAGTGTCGGACGTTGGAGATCAACAGGAGAGTAATCAGAGTCTAGACCCGCCTCAGTCAAGAACATCGAATCGACTTCCTAATAAAGTTAAATGGTAATAGTAGGTAAGCATATGGTTACATCGTCTTATTTTTATTCACAATCATCATCTTAGATAGCTTAGATGGATTTAGAGAGCCGGTCTTTATGAGTCACTCAACACTATATAATATCTACAACACCTAAAATGTTCCATACTACAAGACATAAGAGACAAGACATAAGAGAAGAGAAGAGAGAGATCAAAAGAAGAGAAGAAAAAAATGCTCCCCCAAAACCCTGACACGAAAGAACCCTATATTCCCCTCCACGCACCTTACGACAAGATAATCCTTACCCCGCCCCGGATCCCAAGCAATGGCGACAGCACTGGAGACAGCGACAGCAGCAACAACTTCGAAAGAGACAAAGCAGTCCTAGTCTCCGCCCTGAATCATCCAGCCGTATACCCCAGCCTTGTGGGGCCGCCGTATCCTTACCTTTCCGAGCATGCGGATAGGTTTCTGCGAGAGGAGTGGGCGGCGTCGATGCAGTTGTTTCCTCTTTTGGGTTATGGAAGTGTTGATGGGACTGCGCCTGAGAAGGAAAGTGGTGGGAAAGGAAATAAGTTCGTGGGCGGCTGTCCGTTCATCTGTATCAGGATGATACAAGAAGAAGCAGAAATAAAAGATATCCTAATTGGAACCCTCTGTATCTCTCGATGGAGATTTTCAGATCTCCCCTCCACCCAGGCAAAGGAGGCTCAGGAGGAGAATAATCTGTTGAATGCTGGGGATGAGAGAATTATATGGGAGATTGGAGGTTGGCATCCTTACCCTACCTACCTACATACATAACCTACACGTGCATGCATGCGCCTACAATACTAACGATGATAGATATACTCTCCCCCTCTCATCATGGAAAAGGGATAATGACAGCCGTCATCCACGCGCTTATCCATGACTTTGCCGTACCCTATATGAATGCCCGGACCATCAAGGCTACCACCTATGTAGAGAATAAGGGCAGTGCGCGCGTATTCGAGAAGAACGGGTTCAAGCGTCAGTGTACGCTGGAGGACTGGGCTGATGTTCCTCAGAATCGGGGTGGAGGAAAGAGGTCGATTCATGTCTATGTTTGGAATAGAGACGAAGAGTAGATTTAAATTATATCTGCTACTATATGTACCGGATTTTCTACCGCCTCCAAGGCTTGCCTCTTCTCTGAGCGCTCAGGGCCTGCTCGCTGGTCAGTTATGCGGCTGAGGCACTCACCAATCTTCTACTTTGCGTGGATAGTTTGACAAAACTCCAGGTTGCTCATGCCCGTTCATCCAAAATGATGCAAGAAAAGAGCTGATGGAAACCCAAAGAGCCCTAAGTGGCAAATTATCTGAAGCAAATTGTATAGACCCAAGGACGACGGTAAACAGAACCTTTCAATGAAGCTATAGGTTGCCACAGACCTAGGTGATTTATGAGTAAGATGATGCTGTTTGTTCGTATAGATTAAGCCGATCATATCTTATCAATCTGAACTCTTCTTGAGAGGTAAATAGATATAATAAGGACCTTTCTCTTGTGCCTAAGGTATGGATAGAAGCTGGTCTTTCCCTTATATAAGCTGGACAGGTCAGGTGATGAGGGGTCTTTCTTTGCTGACATTGGCAATTAGGGCAGTCTTCAGTATTATAGTCAGGAAGCCTAACTAAATAAATGTAAGAAGTGGATGGGGGCGACAGCGTGAAGAGGCAATCAATATATGGATATTGCTATGTAAGTATGATGGGAAAGGGAACGTAGCGGTCACTTCAATAATGCTAAGTACACGTGGTTGGCAGCCTGATCCTTTAGGCTGCGGTGTTCGCGGCATTACAGCCTCGGAGGGTGCGGAGAAACAAAATTGCATATAGTGTCGTACCATAACATGCCATGACTTTGAAGAAATCTATGTGGGATATAGACAATCATGGCTACGACGGCAGCCTCGTGAGATTTGCAAAAAAAACAACAACAAAGGCACCAAATTATTGCGTAGCTGGCATCGTAAATCTGATCAAGAGAGGTGGAAACGACGGGAACCACAGACAACATCATGCCTTTTCGGCCTTTTCGGTCTTCTCGGCCGCACCGGCCGCACCGGCCACAGCAGTTGTAGTAGCAGCGCTTGCCGCGCCTGAAGCAACCGCCGTGGTACCCGTACTTTGACCACCGGTCTCGGGGATAGCTGCTGCGGCTCCGCCCTTTGTTTCTGCCTCATGGGCCTTTTCTGCATATGGCGGCGGATGAACATCGGCGGCAGCAGGAAGGTGGACTGTGCCCTGGTTTGCGTTTTTGATGACCGTCCACCACTTTTCTGCTTCATTGGGAGAAAAGGCCTTGAAGCTCAACTCGGTGTTGGTATGGAAGGCATTGCCCACTTTGCCACTCGACACGTCCTTGCCCTTGATAGTAAATTTGGTGCCGTCAATGGCACCAACTAGGCATTCAGGAAGATACAAGGACAGCTCAGGAGTAGGGTCACGACGGAAGTCATCAGTGTCCTTGTACTCGTGGAGATATCGAGCTGGCGTGACCACGTAGTATCCACTGCTGTAGCCTTTTAACATGGCACGGGATTTTCGTTCCAAGGTACCCTCAATCAGCGGCTTGGTAGACCGGTGGTCTTGGTTAGGGAAATTAATGTTAGACAGCGACCTCTTGGGTGAGTCCGGGTTAACGAGAGTCTGGTCATTCCGTACGGCGAAGTTGACCCACTCAAAGTCCGGAGGGATGCGCTGGAAGTTTGCCAGGATCTCGCTGTACATGGCACGCTGGCGGTCCAGCTGGCTTCCAACGACCTGGAAGAACTGGTCGAGGCTGCCCTGGATGGTCTGCAGAACGTGGGCCTCGAACTGTTGGAAAGAGTTCTGCACGGCCAGGACATCTTGGCGGTTATTGTTCTCCTCAATAACCTGCTTGTTCAGACGGTAATTGATGCCCCGACGAAGAATGTAGGGGTCGTGAGACTGCTCAATCTTGCTGTGGGCCGCTGCGTCAAAGGCGGCCGCCTGCTGGGCCAGGAGCTCGATATGCTTCTGGGTGACGCCTCGAGCCTTCTCCACGGCTTTGGCACTCTTCGATGCTCCAGAATGCAGCTCTTTAGACTTGGCCTTTATCTCTTTATGAAGTCGCTCGAGGATCGGTAGCACGATAGTCCTCAGGCTCCTTTCCGTTTCAAGGAACATAGCCACCATTCCCTACGCCCTTGGTTAGCGACCGCCAAATCCGTCATATCGTTGAAGGCTTCTACAGATACCATACCTGAGTATTCGTACGGAGGTTCTCGAAAGAGCTAGAGACACCACCGGGGCTGTCGCTGAAATGATGCGCCTCCCTCAAGGGCTCGGCAATAGCCTACAACGACCAAATTCCGAAATGTATAAGCTCCTCACCCTCTCAACTCGTACGGATGCTGGACGGTCAAACACACCTTCAGAACCTTCTCATAATCCTTCGACTGCGACTTCTGCACCTTGGCGGTTGCGGCCACATAATCCTCGAGGTAGGCACATAGGTGCTTCCATGCCCGAAGACGTTCAATCAAGAGGTTGGTTGGCTGTCAGATTCAATATCAACTTAATTAGCCATGATCTCTCATCCAATGGCAAAGATAAAAATGTGTGGGAAAGGAAACACGCGTAACGCCGCCTCTTCTACTCGAATTGCAGGCAAATATATATATAAAATAAAATAAAAAGCATACCTTAGTGACATCCGAGTCCGGAATGGCCTCATCATCACTCAGAGAGCTCCTCCGCGTAAAGGAACTGGTCAAAGTCCCCGACCGATGGGGGAGGTCGACGGGACTTGTTGGCGTGGACATTGTCTCGGGGCTCTGCGGAAGCGACACGAGGTGTCGAAAGACGGGCAACAGAACAAAACCAACAGCGACGGTGGTTGCAGTTATGGACAATCAAATATGCGTTGTCTGTCTGTTAATGGGTCCCGTGTAACCACGACCTCGGGAGTCAGGAGATGCCAATCTTGGAGTGCCCGCATTGGCATTATTATTGTCACGGCGGTATTTATTCCATAGCGTCACGAAATCTGGCGTCGATCGCAGGCTTGGAAGGGCGGGTGGCATTACATCACATCACCACCATGGCTCACGCTGTGATACGCTCAGTACATCGCAGTCTGCAGAGGACACATCACTCTATCTGGATCGACGGTGGATTCTCGTCCATTGGCACTGTCTGAATCGCTGTTTGGACAGCGGTTTGTCTGTCTACCAACCCTGTCGACAGTCAAAATGCCCCGCTATGCCCTCGTATTCTAACACAAGCCACAGGAGGCTGTGCATCCTCGATCTCCCGCGGTTAACATTAGTGGGAAGAGCAGTCGTCCATTATTATTATTTATCGTCTCATTACCTTAGTCTACCCCACCCGAATAGGCTAATTATTCAACTGGCCTGCACAAGCTGGTTTTTAAAACAACATAGAAACAATCGAAACAAAACACCCAACCAACCCAAACGTGAAATGAAACCTGGTACGAAAAAAAAAACCTCTATGCGTAACTCATGCCGGCAAATCCTCAGTCGGCTACCTTGTATCGAATCCGTTCCGTCTAGAATAACGCCAGAAGCATGTGCTAGAATGTACACCAGTGTCGTGAAATAAGGATGATGTGGAGAAAGCGAGACTCTCTTGATTCTTCCCCAAACCACGTCTTCCAACCCGATGAGTAAGGTGATAACGTGGGAGTCAGGAGAATGTAGAGAACAGCGCATTTCCGCGACCAGCGTTGACGCGAGGGCATGCCAATCCTAGTGGCGGCATGTGGCCCTTTTTTCTTTTTTCGCTTCTATGCGCACCGCGAGAATGGTAAGAAGATGGAGGGGGTGAAAACAGAAAACCGGAAAGAACGGCGTCGTCGCATTCGCTCTTAAACGGATGTTCGAAGAGAGGCGGGATAGGATCACGCAGAAGACAATGCTCTCGTCAGAGAACTAGCCTCTGGCGCGGGCCTGGAGGAGACGTAAACTGCGCTCTTCATCATCAGCAGAGCGATGAGAGCGACGGGGATGGAGAGAGTCCAACCGTTGATGCATCTCCACTGGAGAGAAATGTGAAGGGGAACGATGTCCGCTCCTAAGGTGAACTTGCTGCGGAGACTCTGGGAGAGGGGGCGTATCACTGGCAATTACAGAATTGTAGTCCGGCAGACCAGGCTCACGCGGTTTCACTGAGCTACGGACGGCGGTAGAGTAACTTGGCACTCGGCTCAGCGTCTCAACCTCAGCATACTGTGGCCAGTAGGGGGTTCCCATTCCTGACAGAACAGGATCATGGTCAAGGTCATCTGATGGCCGGCGGGATGGATCTGGACTCGTCGCACCGTGGGAACTGGCGCCGGAGTATGTGAAATAGTCCTGCGTAACGTTCAAACGCCCATCTGGTCTGCCGTCGGGGTGTTCACCGGGTGATGGGGGGTTACGGTTCCTGCTCGCGTGCAAACGAGCCAAACGGCTATGTAGTACGGAGGCAGAGATATCTGTGTCAGTAACGGCGTTCATTGATGAAATGTTTTCCGACGAAAGGTTGCGGCTGAGAGAACCCATAGGGGTGCCCGGTCCACTTGGAGGCCGGCTTGCAGGCCAACTGGTAAGCCCCGTTGGAGGGCCCGGGGTGCGATAACCCGGGGTGCGATAGCCAGTAAGATCCACATCGCTGTATAACTGATCGAAAAGATGCTCGCCGTACAGAGGGGGAGCCTGCTGAGCATATTCTTCAACCGCCCTGACAGCGGACTCGGGTGTCTGATCTATTAAATTATTGTTCTCATCAATCGCAAGGCTGGGGGAAATGAAAATAGAGACTGGAAGGGTAGCTCGCAACTGCAAACCGAAAGAAATCAGCTCCCATGCCCACCACTATTGCGTCCGCACGGCTTCTCTACTTACCTCGCTAACGTGGCCATCTGGGTTGTGAAGCTGAATGCGGAACTTCAACTTGTGCCTAACTCTGATCCCTCTTGTGTCTGTATCTTGAAGGCACTTGGTTAGAGATTTAGGCAGACTGAGATACCGAGACAGCTGATATCCTTCGGCTACATCATTAAGGATCTCCACAGGAGCGTCCTCGGGCAATTCGTATACATCGGAGACTATAGATCTTGTCGTCGTATATGTGTTCCGGAGGGAGCCATGGTCTTCAGGGTTGAGAGTAAGCTCGTCGCATTCGATAAGTTCCGAGAAGATCTGTCCGATGCGGAGTCCTTTAAGCAGCGGGATCAATCGGAAATCCACCTGGATGATAGTGCCGAATATGACAGCTTTCGTCGGGGTGTTGATTGCGTATTCAATCTTCTCGGGCCAGATATTTTCCACGGACTATAAAGATGGCCATTATGAGTGACAATCCATGGGAGGGCTCGGGAATTCCAAGGGTTTCTCTTACCATAGCATGGGAAAGCTCAAGAGCCGTAGACTCCAAGGTCCGAATGATACGCAATGGCTTCCTGACGATGATATCTTTGGCATATTTCCTTCCGATTTCTGCCTTGAAACGGTAGATGACCCAGTTGTCAGGTAGTCCTTCGACGGTCTCCGACAAGGAACCTTCGAGGATGATTTCAAAGGGGAACTCATAGTTCCCGGCAGGCAAAACCTCCGTCTTCCCTTTACCTGCATCTTTGAACTTCCAGGTCTTCTCGTAGAAAACCTTTTCTCTCCAATGTCTCCTGCCTCCGCCAGCGGTAGTTGAAGGAAGGTGCCAGCTAAACCAAAGGAAGTATTAGCCATTAAGCGTACTCCATATTTAGAAACGGTAACACGAGGAAATACGGACCAAACGCGTGACATCCCCGTAAGATGCAATTTAATATTCTTGATCGTGAGGGGCTCTGACAGGCAGAGAACCACATTACCCTTCAACAAAGCACTGGCCGCCTCATCTTCACTTCCCCGGAATACGACGTAATCATCATCGAGTCTATTCGGTGAGGTAAAATCGATTAGTACGACCTGACACCATGCGAACATACGACCGGGGGTGGGTCAGAGCTCACCGGATATCAAAATATTTCGCATGACTTGCATGGCCTCCACCGCCAAAGAAGCTGAGTGCCATATTGACGACTTACCCAGCAGCTGCAGACAGGCAGCTGCCAAGTGCTCAAGAGAACAGAAGGGGATGGATGGTCTGTGAAGAAAAGGAGGTTGGGAGCAAGACGAGCGCGCGAAAGATGCTTCTGACCAGAGAGCAGACAGGACGGCAGAGTGACGACAATGGCCACAGCCCTGTAGCTTAATTGTCTGGCTGAAGGTACCCTAAAGGTCGTCTGATGCAAAGATCTGCTGTCAGAATATGTAGATAGAAGGAGTGGAACCCAGCAGGATTTATTGAGAGGAAAAAAATCTGGCAGTCTCTGGATTCGCTGGGGGTGGCGAGGGTGAGCGTTTTAGTCTTAGGGAGGGTCCGCGAGATGATGCGATAGCGATAGTGATAACGATAAGGGTACGAACGGGGCTAGACGCCTTCTGCGGTAATAAGAGAGGGGAGGCTATCGGTCGGTTAAAAAGTGGGCTGTAAATACCGTGAAGTAACCCAGGGGACAGAATCGTCAGTGTTCTGCTGCCAACGCACACAGATGGGGAGATTGGATACGACGGAGAAGAGGGAGTAGAGGAGGGAAGAAAAAAGCAAAGAAAAGAGGGGTGAAGACGGCAAACGTAGGAGGAATGAGATGAGGTGTCGATCGAAGGTCAAGGGAGCAGACGTACGTCAGATGCAGCGGGTCGGTCGACGCGTGTCAAGTGAGGACTTGAACGGGCACGCCGGGCAGGATACTTGGGATGGCCAAGTATGGGTAACGGAACATGCGATGAGGTGATTGCAAGGAGAAAGTACTGAGTTAGGTAGTAGTACAGTGTATTAGAATTCAGTATTCGGTATTAATATGGATTGGATGGACAGAACTAGCAACAGTGATCATTCTACAAGCCTCCACAATCGGACCGGGTGGGATCATGGCGGATCTGCTCTTTATAAAAAGTAAGAGAAGAAATTTCAAAGAATCATATAATACTCATACGGAGCAATCTGTTAGGACCTCGGAATCAAGATCGATCTGCACGGGCTATCGCGGGTCGGGAACATGGTTGGTATCTATATACTTTGGGCTATTTTTATTTTATTATTTATTATTTATCTGCGATTATTATTCCGTATTTCGATTGCGTACATTGACGGGAGGGAAATGCATTCCCGAGAACGGCCACAATAATCTCTTATCATTCAGAGACAATGCATATCATTTCACTTGTCACACGTCATGCAGCAGCTGGGAAGAAAAATATAAATAAAAATCAAGGTCGTTCTGGAATCCCCAAAGACTCCAAATGTTGGTCACCCGGACCCATCATGCAACACCGGACGGAGTCTGTGACGCACATTCGTCACCGACTAATTAAGTACTGTAGATACATACAGCGTACAGCTTGCTCCATAACTCCATACATGAAGATCTGCGCCATGATCTACAGACTGCCTACTATACAACAAACAAGAGCAACAATCCACGGGAACAACAGTGCAGCAGGCAGAACCATTCAGCCTGGAGTCATGCTGAGGTGGAGAGCTCGGGGAGCGACCGGAACGTCGATATCACGTCAAAGGTACGCCGTACGCCGTACGCCGTATTACTCGGTACCATGTGTGTCATGGCCTGTTCTGGGCCTCAGGCCATGATCCATCTTCCATGATGATCCGTATCAAGCCTGAGCAGCTGTGACTACTGTAGTAACTGTACGGGTCGATCGGCAATGTCCGAAGAGACACGCAGGAAGGGGCATCCCCTATGGTTGTTGCTATGCAGTAACTAGCTCCCACATAGACTTAATAAGTTAATATGCAACAATACGGACATCAATCGATCCAACATAAGGAATCCTGCGACCTGAGACCGTTCATATATACAGACGGATGATGAAATAACTGACTCGGATAACAGAAGAACTGGTGGGCAGTCCTAAAAGTAGAACAAGGGTCTCGGGCGTAGCCGCGCACATTTCCGGCAATGGGGGATAGTGAGGGAACAGTTACTGGTTTCGAACGAATCCACCTGTGCCCATGACCAAGGTGTTTCCGGCGCACAGTATTCCATCAGGCCCACAACCAGCGCATTTGCCTGGTTAGATTAATTATGGTGCCTGGCCTGTCCCCATTTTTTCCCTGTTTTCACTGTTCAGTCAGAAATGAAAAGGCAACATAAGGGATGTTCATATTTTCATCACGGGAATAGGGGACACGGACATCGGCAGTGATCACATGTCGCCGCTTCTCGGGCAACATTGTCCCGGTTCGGGTCTCCCGCTGAGTTTACCCGATATCCAGCCCGGTCAGCAGGGTTCGTCGTGTGTACAGTGTACACTGCACTGCAGTATATACCCATCAGTTGCATCAAGACTGAATGGCCCTTCACCTGCACCTGGATTCGGTTCCACTTCAGACTTTCACATGCAATTTCTTCGTAGTATGATACGGTACTGGCTAGGTAGCAACAAAAAATAAATAAATAAATAAATAAAAAAATAAACCCAAAATGCCGCAATCATCCCGATGCCATGTCCAGCACCCAAAATTTAAACTCAATTAGACTTGCGGCTGCCCGCTAATTATCAAGCAACCATGGTGACTCACAGCAATCATTGCGCCCCGCTGCGGATCCATCGCAAAAATTTCTCCCGGTTGAGCTCGATGGAGCTCTGTTCCAAAGATCTTAATCCATCCCTACGGACTCCGGAAACAGACTGAGACCTGATTCTCCGTTGGAGAATGCCAAGTAGAGCCGTCTCCTTGACAACAACCATTTTGAGATATTGATGGAACTAATCCGAAGAATGGAGGTTGTACGGACCAGGTATGAGTATCCAACATGGATGTGCAGCTACGAGCTACGGAGCACCCATGCCCGTGAAGATTGTTAGAGTTTTCCATGCTATGATCAATCTTAGGAATGTGTGCTCCGTACACCGAAGTGCCTTGAAAGGGAAAATAAACGCCCCGGAGTCCGGACCTCCTAGGGCTATGGATATTATCAAGTAATAATAATAATCTTTGTCCGACTGGGATATTAAAAAAGAGCTTATCTTACGGAAATAATAAAAATAATAATTTTACCATCAGCATCAAAGCTTATATTATTCTTCTCATTCTGCTTCTACGCTGTGTTTCAGCCTTCTGCAATACGGTACGGTAGTACTATTGCATGCATGGCAGTCGAAAGGATAGTATGCGTTTCAGGATTTTCGCTCAATACTTTCCCCCCCTTTAGGTAAGGGAGGTTTTGGAGGTTAGTCTTACAGTAAGATAGCATATTCATAGCAGGCTGGCTGCCCAAAATTGCTTAATTGAAGGGCTACCTGAAGTTGCATGGATGATGTAGCTATTATTTTGCATATTTCTCCAGGCAATCTAACCGTTGCCTGTCAACCATGTGGTATCCTCCGAACTAATCATATCTGATGCTTCTGATCGATGATCATACAATCATCTCCATCGATGATATCAGTACCTGAATATCCGCATATTCACCCAGCCTTATACAAATGTATGTGGATCTATCTACCTTTATAGGTATTATCTTCAATTATCTATCTCGTCCTTGTTGGATTCATCTTGCAATCCCCTGCGGGCCCTCATAAGAGATATCATGGTGTCTCTATCGTGAAGACATCTGTTTGATGGACTTGAAACATTCCTCGACCTATTCGCCCTTATTCAAGAAGTTCTCCCTCCTGCCCAACTATCATAATGATAGTGCCCTTTGATATTTTTGGCATGATTGTATGTTGACCTTCATGCCTCCAACCGTCATATTCCAGGTGAATTATGTAATCGCCACAGTAGCCGCGCGGGCGCAGATCGGGATGTACAGCGTACGGCGTAATCGCAGATAGAATCAAGAAACCAATCTACGATACCTATATTGTTTGGAAGACTGAGTCCATCTGCACATACATTGATACCACGTACTCCTTCCTTGCAGTGCATTTCTCGAGTTTCGTTGCATCGTGTTGTCGTTCACCCACCGATCTTCGCAATGGCATCTGCCCCGCCTCCCTCCCAGAAAACCTTCACGGTTGGGACGCGCTCATCGAAACTCGCTCTCCTACAGACTGGTCTAGTTGTGAATAAGCTGAGGAAGGCGTATCCAGACTACAAATTTGAGGTACTCTCCAAGGAGACTGCTGGCGACAAGAACACGACCATCGCCTTCCGGGAGTTCACGACGAAAAACCTCTGGACGGAGGAGTTGGAAGAGCTTCTTATCGCTGGGAAGGTGGATTTTATTGTTCATTCTTTGAAGGGTAGACATCTCCTTTTCTCTTGGTCTTTTCTTAATTTCCTCATGGTTGCTGAATGCTTTTTTTCTTTTTGCTACTAGATGTACCCACCCTCATACCTCCCCAGTGTGCTCTGGGTCCCATGATGAAGCGAGCAGACAGGAGGGATGTCCTCGTTATGAAGAAAGGGCTACCGGCCCAGACCCTGGCCGACCTAGCTCCCGGGTCTGTCGTGGGAACGTCCTCGATACGCCGTACTGCCCAACTGGCCCGCCAATATTCCCATCTAAAAGTGATCGACATGCGCGGTAACATCGGCACTCGTCTCGCGAAGCTGGACGCGGAGGATAGTCCGTATACCTGCATTATCCTAGCCGCAGCGGGTCTTCTGCGGTTGGATCTTGGGGATCGCATTTCCCAGTACCTCGATTCGGAGAATGGGGGGATGCTCTATGCTGTCGGACAAGGCGCTCTGGGTATTGAAATCCGCAAGGATGACAAGGTCATGCATGACATGCTGAGTAATATTGGTGATGAGGAGACTACATTGGAGTGTCTGGCTGAGCGGAATCTTCTGCGCATTCTAGAGGGCGGTTGCAGTGCGCCGTTAGGTGTGGAGACGGAATGGGTTCAGGCGTCTGATGGGTCGAAGAAACTCCGTTTTAAGGCTATTATCGTCAGTGTGGATGGTACCGAGAGTACAGAGGTCGAGATCGATGGTGCTGTGGATTCTCCTGAGAGCGCTGAGGCTTTCGGTGAAACTGTGGCAAAGGCATTGGTAGCGGATGGTGCAGGGAAGATCCTTGAGGCTATTCAGGAGAGCAAGAAGTCCGCTTGAACTTGCTTCTAAGTGATAGACTGTCGATAGATAGACTCCCGAGTATCCAAGTTTACCGGGTATCTAGGAGATACCCATTGAAAAAAAAAGAAAAGAAAAGAAAAGAAAAAGAAAGAAAGAAAGAAAAGCAACCTGAATTACGAACGTCTGCGAGGAAGACTGATTCTCTATCACGGATTTCATGGATTCACATGCGATTCAGATGGCCAATAGTATGAAAGGTCATATTGCTCAGGACGTTACTGGCATCGTATGCATGCCAGAATGTCGCGACCTGTGTACTGTGCAAGGTCCTCGTAGGATTCTTGGTTGCAGCAGTCTCCCTTCTACTTCTCTCATTTAATGGTAATGGTTCACAAGCTTTGCAACAGATGAATCGTGGCCACCCGTAGCCGAAGAGCAAAAGCGCCAGAGACGAATAGGACTAGAACAAGAAGCCTAGGTGAACTGGAAGGGCTCCATGCCGATTTCACGTCACAGGCGGAGGTTACAAGAAATCCGCTTGCCAAAGCGAGAAAGGCCGGTTGGATATGATAGTAAAGCTCATACAAATAGACAACGGTCAACCCCTATTCAGAGTATTTCCGGAGCCCCTTGGATTTGCTTCTTTGAATTCATCCCAAGCCCTCGCTTTCATTGTCTCCTCGTCAGCCTTTTCCATGTCGTCTTCGTCAATCTCTGGTTTTGCATCTGATTGTCCTCCACCTTCGATAATACCCCCTCTCTTCCTTTCTTCCTCGAGATATTCATCGATCGTCATCGTGGGCAGGTTATGGCCGGGCCGGAAAACTCCTTGTTGAAGCTGCGACCGGCGATCTAGCAGTGTAAATGGTTGCAATGGCTTGCCCTCCTTACTCAACAAGGGTCCAAGTTTCCCGTTCTTCAGCAATTGAGAGAGAGGTGCATCTAATCGCTCTGAATAACCGCTCTGGCCTGTATTACCCCTCATCCTTGCATCTCTCGCTTGGTCCTTACCTGATAGTTGGGGTGCGCGACGAATGGCCATTAGCATGGATAACTCCCACGTTATTAAATCTAGTGACTGGAAAGCTTGGTGGGTATATAGATTGATTTCCGCAATGTACAGTTTCCGGACGTCTTCGTCGTCGCTTTGCAGCCGATTCTGGTTCTGTGAAAGATACTTTTGGACGGAATCAGCGCTGAGCTAGTCACACTTTCTGGATTGGAATTATATTGGAGACCTCAAGCTTTTGCTTTAGCTCTTTCTCTTCCCTGAATCTGGCCACTTTTACATCTCGTCGAGTAGCGGCATCATTGACCGGAGCCAGAGAGAACGAAGAGGGGTTCTCGCTGTATCGCTCGTAAAGGTTCTTGTCGCTGTTCGACAGCAAGTCGTATGTATCCAGTCGCGAAAGGTATTGTTCATATTGCTCCAGTGCACTTCGGAGGGCAGGTTCGCGATCTGGGTTATGGGATCGTTGGAGAAGGTCGGCCAGAAGATAGTCCACGGTGAGATACCTAAGAGTGGCGTGAATCAGCCAATTTTCACTCTCATTTATGACACGGGAAATAAGTACGGAATATCCCTTGTAGCAACTTCTTCTAATGATTCATTCGGACTGAACAAGGATAGAAACTGGACGAGTCGCTGGCACTCCTTGAACTTAGCTATTGTTGCATCCACGTCATTGCGGTACGAGTCCGAGTTACTGTCGGTACGTGATTCCAGCGATTCTTTCTCTGTCTTTGCAGATGCAAACAGTGTCCGGAGACTTTGTGGCTGGTCCATCATCACAGTTAAAGTGGAAATAATAATGTATCTTTCGGGATGATCTGCAGAATGAGATCTCGAAGGATAGCTTTTGGTTGAGCTGGCGAAAATATATTCGCTGGGTCAAACTAACCCCACGCACGGAAATCTCCCCGCAATTAAAGTTGGAATATAAGCTGTTGTTAATGACGGACCATTGCCATGCTCGGTATCTAAGTGTTGGGTGAATTGAAACTGAACTTTTGGAAAGGAATTGTATCTATAGCAATTATGCCTACAAGCATTCTTTATTCCCATCATGTCTATTGTACATACCAGGCGCCAGGTGGGGAGCAAACGCTTCGTTTGTAGGGATCCCCTACTTTCATTCACTGGTCTTGCTTCAACCTCTGTTCGCCTTCAGTTTTATCCATCCGGATAGAAGAGATCAAGAAATTCTTAAAAGACAGTTTTTATAGCAGTGCCATCTGATTCGATTATCCATTTACCCCCAAGTTTGCAAACGCACACCGGCTTGTGCCTTCCAGAACCAAAATGGACGCCTTGAAGAGCACAACAACAGAGGGTCGCCTCAAAGTTGGATTGATTGAAGATCACAAGCTATCAGTTTATTCTGAAGAGGGTACAGCTGCTGATGCTAATACCGAAGACAGAAGAGCATCCACCACAGATGAATCGGGCGACGAGAACGAAGAGCCAGCCCACAATGAATTTACTAAGAAACGACGATGCCAGAATGCAAAATTTGAGGAATTGTCTGTCTCCATTGCTTTTTTTTTTTTTTTAATACCTCCCCCCTGCTTTGAATTGATGGAGCTGATCTTTTCTTTAGTCTGTCAAAACATGCTGATTCGACTTCTGCCGAGACTGTCAAATCTGCAATTCAGGCCTTGCCTGACGCCCAGCTTTCGACGGCTCATCTGATAGCGAAACAAGACCTTGGACTAGAGATATTGGATCCTCGAGAATACCAAATTGAACTCTTTGAGAGGGCGAAGTCGCGTAACACGATTGCGGTTCTTGATACTGGTATTCTCCCTTCCTTTCAGCCTCTGAATTATGTCTTCTAACTCATGTCATAGGCTCCGGTAAGACTTTGATAGCGGTGCTTTTACTTAAGCACACCATTCAGAATGAGTTGGTGGATCGTGGAAAGGGAAAGGCCCCTCGTATCTCGTTCTTCCTGGTATGCAGACAATCTAGGCCAAGGATTCGATACAAGAATTTGCTGAACGATTATCAGGTAGACAGCGTCACTCTTGTTTACCAGCAAGCAGCGGTTTTGCGCAACAATCTGGACCAAAATATAGCAAGTTTCTTTGGAGCCATGGGGACAGACCTATGGAACAAGCAGACCTGGGCTGAAAATTTCAAAAATAACATGGTGATAGTTTGCACAGCGGAAATTTTGAACCAGTGCCTTTTGAATGCCCACATTCGGATGGATCAGATAAACCTGCTGATTTTCGATGAGGCTCACCATACCAAAAGGGACCATCCTTACGCAAGGTCTGTACAAATTCGAATCAGCTTACTTGAACATATAACCAAATTCTGACTTTATCCAGGATTATCAAAAATTCTTATCTCGACGAGGATCCTTCGAGGCGTCCAAGAATATTCGGAATGACGGCATCCCCAATTGACGCAAAGGGAGATATCGTGGAAGCCTCTTTGTAGGTTATGACACTCCTTAGGTAACAGTTGGAAACTAAATTGAATCAGAAAATTGGAGACGTTGCTTGACAGTAAGATCGCAACAACCTCCAACCTGAACTCACTACGGCAAGTCGTAAGACGTCCAGCCGAGAAGGTCTGGGAATATAATAGACCAGGGCCACCTTTTGCAACCAACCTCTACAAACTCTTGAAAGACCAATTTGGTGATCTCGTTTGCTTAGAAGGCGTCTTTCGGTTCTCGTGGGCTGCTACTTCCGAGTTAGGAAAATGGTGTGCTGATAGGGCATGGAAGCATGCATTGGCAGATGATTTGCTCCCAATACTCGAAGGGAAGATCAACAAAGCCCTCCATTCTGAGTCGGACAGTGAAGTGCCAGGAAATGTTTACAAGGATATAACGCTGATAAAAGAAGCCAACAATATAGTTCGAAACTATCCATTCAATGACCCAAATGCTCCCGGAGAACTTAGCAATAAGGTACAAGTTCTTCGCAAAGAACTCAGCCGGTACTTTGAGGGTCCGACGGATACGAAATGTATTGTCTTCACGGAGAAACGCTATACAGCGAAAATTTTGTGCGAGCTTTTTCTGAATCTAAACATTCCCCATCTTCACCCTGGTGTCATTGTTGGTGTTCGATCCGGTGACATGGCGGGTATGAACACCACTTTTCGGCAACAGTTCCTTGCCCTGATGAAGTTCAGGAAAGGAGAAATCAATTGCTTGGTGAGTACATGCTCTCCCGTCCAATATAGGTTACACACCCGTCTCTGACGGCCCAAGTTTGCTACTTCCGTTGCCGAAGAGGGCCTCGACATTCCTGACTGCAACTTAGTAGTAAGGTATGCCGACCTCCAATCGACATGTTGCAGTGTCTCTGCTAATAATACAAAGATTTGATTTATACAATACGGTTATCCAGTATATCCAGAGCCGTGGCAGGGCTAGGCATTTTAATTCAACGGTATTCTAGGATCCAGATCGAATATCAAATAAGCCTACTAACTTTCATTATAGTACGCAAGCATGGTCGAAAAAGAAAACGCAGGGCATGAAGCACAGATAGTGGGAGTTCGAGAGGCTGAGGTATGTCTGGTTTTGGATTCCGTCAAATACATCTAACTGTGGTCTAGGACGTTATGCGAAGGTTTTGCGAATGTCTACCTGAAGACCGACTGCTTCATGGAAATGAGCATGACATTAATGCCATTATTGAGAAAGAAGAAGGGAAAAGAACGTACACAGTTGCAAGTACAGGTGCGAAGTTGACTTACCATTCCGCAATAGCGATTCTTGCTCGCTACGCCAGCTCTCTAGTGAGTCTATGTTCCTTTGATATACTTGTTCGGCCCTAATTGAAACAATTACATAGCAATACGAGAAAGAAACGTCAGCTATCGTCACATATGTGGTCCTGCCTGTGGATAATACTTTTATTTGCGAGGTCATCTTACCGGAAAAGTCTCCAATTCGAGGGTTAACTGGAAGCCCATCAATGAAGAAGTCCACTGCCAAACAGTCAGCTGCATTCGACACTTGCCTCTTACTCCGGAAGCATAAATTGCTAGACGACCATTTCAATTCCGTATATCACAAACGCTTACCTGCTATGAGAAATGCAAAACTGGCTATAACATCAAAGCGGACGAACCAGTATGATATGATAACGAAGCCGTCGTATTGGAGTAGCCAGCAGGGCGCTTCTCCGACGATGTTATATGCAACATCGGTATCAATTATTCCCTCAAGGCCGCTCATAAGGGAACATGGAAATCTACTTCTCCTGACTCGTGAAAAGCTGCCGAAATTTCCAGATTTTCCCATCTTTCTCGAGGAGGATATTGAGACGACTGTTCATTCTGTGCCAGTGGACAATCCCCTCGCTATCACCGCTGAAGATTTAGACTGCTTTACAACATTTACTCTCCGTGTCTTTCGAGATGTTTTTCATAAAATTTATGATCGAGAACCCGAAAAAATGCCATATTGGCTTGTTCCAGCCGCAACAGATGCCATATTCGAAGAGTGCCCAGACTCGCGCAGTGTCGTCGACTGGAAAACCCTGCAGTTCGTTCAGGAAAACGACGAAGTCAAATGGATTAGTGGAATGGCCCTTGACTTCCTGAAAAATCGCTTCGTCTTTGATAGCTGGGATGGGAGGTATCGATACTTCACCCTAGGAATTGATGAGACATTACGTGCCTCTGATCCACCCCCACCCTTTGTCCCACGCCGCAGACATATGAATAATATCTTAGGCTACTGCCTGAGTTTGTCGAAAAATTCTAGGGCGAGATTTTTTGCAACGTGTGACTGGAATCAGCCGGTAGTTCGGGCAGAGCTGGTTCGACTCAGGAGGAACCTGCTCGACAAAATGACCGATTCAGAAAAAGAATTTAAAACCAAAACTGTCTTGTGTCCAGAGCCATTAAAGATATCTGCTGTTAGTTTGACAACCCAGAAAATTACGGTCTATATTTTACTGACAGTAAAGACAAGATTCCTTCATCGATTGCTGCATCATGCCTTTCTTTCCCGGCTATCATTAGCAGGTTGGATTCGTATCTTATAGCTCGTGAAGCTTGCGAAACTCTACACCTGGAGGTCCAGTTGAGATATGCCTTGGAAGCATTCACAAAGGACTCTGATAATACTGAAGAGCACCAAGGCCAGCAGATCCATCTCCAAAGAGGAATGGGCAAGAATTATGAACGCTTGGAGTTCTTAGGCGACTGCTTTCTCAAAATGGCGACGTCAATTTCCCTTTTTGCTCAGAAACCCGATGATGATGAATATGACTATCATGTGAGCAGAATGTGTCTTATTTGCAACAAAAATTTATTCAACTCGGCCAAAAAGAAGCAATTGTACCGGTTCATCAGAAGTCGGGGTTTCTCCAGGTATGTCAGTTTCCAAGTTTCTGGAGTCTCGTGGGAACTAACGAAATACTTGTTCCTAGACATACGTGGTATCCTGAAGGTCTCACATTACTACAGGGAAAGGATCACAGCAAAAAGGTCTCATCCGAAGGCAAGCATGCACTTGGGGAGAAGAGCATTGCGGATGTTTGTGAAGCGTTGATAGGAGCCTCCTTTTTATCAGGTGGCAATGAACACCGTTTTGATATGGCTGTCAAGGCAGTCACTGCCTTGGTTGATAGTCCAAACCACACGGTTTCTTGCTGGAAGGAATACTACTCTCTCTACACACTGCCGAAGTATCAAGTTCAGAGTGCTGATGGGTTTGACCTTGACCTTGCTCGGAAGATTGAGGAGAAGTTGGGTTATCGTTTCAAACATCCCCGATTACTACGCTCAGCTTTTACTCACCCGTCGTATCCTCTGGCATGGGCCAAGGTTCCGTGCTACCAGCGCCTTGAGTTTTTGGGCGACTCACTGCTCGATATGGTTTGTGTCGAAGATCTCTTCCAACGTTTTCCAGATCGGGATCCACAGTGGCTGACGGAGCATAAAGTAAGTTTGCTATCAGGTGGAAAATATCAAGTGGCGCTGACTCTAGCTCTGTAGATGTCGATGGTCTCGAACAAGTTCCTCGGTGCCTTAGCTGTGAAACTGAGATTACACACCCACCTGCAGCATTTCAGCAACCCTTTGCAGTCGCAGATTACCCACTACGCGGAAGAAATCCAAACCGCAGAAACTGAGAATGAGGGCGCAGTCGACTATTGGGTTATGACGAAAGACCCGCCTAAGGTATGTTGTGAACAGCCCCTCGAAATAGGTCAGGTTTGTAAGATTGACCAAACTGCATGGTTTAGTGTTTACCCGACATGGTCGAGGCCTACCTCGGAGCTGTATTTGTTGACTCTGGTTTCAATTTCGAAGTCGTAGAGGCATTTTTCAAACGTCATGTCAAGCCGTACTTCCATGACATGTCCATTTACGACACCTTTGCAAATAAGCATCCAACTGTAAGACCTGTATCGACCGGTATGAGCATGTATCTCCAGGAGCTGACCATTTCAGACATATCTGCACAATAAATTGACGAATGAATATGGATGTACAAACTACTGTCTGAAGGCAGGAGAGATACCCACCGGCGACAGCTCCATCGTGTCCGTTCTGGCCGCCGTTATTGTGCACGATTCCGTCATTGCGGATGGGACAGCATCATCCGGCCGCTACGCCAAAGTGAAGGCGAGTGAGAAAGCGCTGGCTGTGTTGGAGGGACTTCCAGCATTCGAGTTCCGGCAGAAGTATCATTGCAATTGTCGAGGGGCAGAGGAATCTACTGAGGCGGATATAGGGACTGCCATTTGATCCAACAGGGATTGCCTTTCTTTTGTCCCATACGGATTTTATTCCCTATAAAGATAAATCAATACAATTGAATCTACGGTCATGTCCTTCTTTTACCTTCCAATGCACTTTTACAATTCTTGGCTCCATTCCCAGAAGTCGTTTAATGCTAAACCCAGGTGTTTCAGAGACTATACGTAGGAGATCAATTCCGTCGTGCATTGCTGTCTGGGACTGGTTCAGGAACGATGCTTGTCCTGCGGATCACTGACGAGTGGAGATGGACGTCATATGGTTGGGCTGCAAGAGCTTACCGAAACGGGCTTAGCTCCAGAACCCCTGGACAACATGTCTGCCGTGTTCGGTCGGGCTGGTTGGCCGCAGAGAAGGGAAACCAACACTCAGTAGACAATGAATTTCTAGTCCTTTTCCAACTCTCCCTTCATCCTGTTTCAGAAGTATCCTCTCTACACTTCCGATTCATCTCTACCTTCCCCTTTTCTATCCCATCTATCCCCGATTCGAGAACGCCGCTGCACGACGCGATCTATCAACACGTCGGCCAAAAAAGTCCGACGTGTGCTAGCTACCTACGATCCATCTCCTGTGTCCCAGTTTCTCGATGACCCTCGCGGACGATCGTCTTTAAGGTCATAGAATATGGAGGTTGCCTCCGCAGGGGTGCCGAACGGCGTTTCTGCACCCAATCAGCCATCGCTCTGGGACCCCGACGTCCTCGTACACTACTTAGTTGAGGTGCTCCAAGTAACTTTGGGAGCTCTGAGAAGTGAGCTAGAAAGTACTGGAAGCTTGTTGTCCAAAGCCAAGTGCAATGAGACCGTACAGCGGTTGACGCGGTTCGTCTCCGAACCGCAGACGGCTCTCTTTGTACAGAAGGATATAGTGCCTACAGAGGAAACAAATGGGACGGAAGATGGTTCATGTATGTCATTGAATGCGTCCAGTGAAGCAAATCGCTGACAGAACTTAGCTCCTTCAGTTGGTTATACGTATAATCTATCCGCTGATGTCTCGTTCTCTCCGACAACGGTTGCGTCGGTGGCCTTTACGAAACGTCCGACAGCTATCGATCCATCCCGTCCGCTGTACTTACAACTGCATGTGATGAATCTCCCCGGATCGCCGTCTTTTAACGCACAAGCCCAGCAGGGTGCTTCTATGACTCCTTTTGAATTCCTACACTCGTCGATGCACAATGCTCTAAGTCCTTACCTGGAAGCCTACATCCGCAATCAAGACAGTATAAATGGCTCCAAGTCAAGGACGGATACAGAGGCAAAGACAGGCGTTCCAGGAACCAAGAAGAAGTGGGCGGAATTGGAAACAAGCCTTCTTCATCTCCAGCAGAATGTGGAGATTCCCGTCTTAAATCTCCAGCCCCACGAAGTGGTGCAAGCTGCCTTGAATGAAGCAGAAGCCCGAGGGATAAAACCCTCAGTGGAATTGATTCCACCTTCTGTCCTGGAAAGCAGCAACTTCATCAATAGCATTCAAAATTCGGTGAACGGATGGATTAGATCGATTCAAACCATCACAAAGATGTCTCGTGATGCCGATAGCGGTTCAGCAGCTCAGGAGATCCATTTCTGGCTGGAGATGGAGAGTGCTCTTGAGGGTATTGAGAACCAGCTGCGCGGCGATGGTGTCCAGTTGACTATGGATATCCTCCGCCATGCAAAGCGTTATCAAGCAACTCTCAGTTTTGTTGCAGATACTGGACTGAGGGAGGCGACAGATATGGTCCAGAAGTACAACCAGTTGATGCGCGACTTCCCTCTGGACGAACTCTTATCTGCCACTACATTGCAGAAGGTGCAAGAGTCTTTGGGCTTGATTTTCAATCACCTCAACAAGAAATTGAAGATTTCCCCCTACCCGATCAAGCGTGCTCTGTCACTTGTCGAAGCTATCTCTGGGGACCTCGATGCCCAGATCCGATCCCTGATCAATGGCCGGGCGATCTTGCACTTGGATTACCGAGAATTCCGTTCGCTAATGAAGACCACTGGTGCGATCTTTCGGACCTGGGACGAAAACATCAAGGAGTTTACCAATGTTGCTCGAGAGGCTACAAGACGCCGGAATGAGAAATTCATTCCGATCAAGGTAATTCCACGGCATGATAAAACCCAGGAAAGGCTCCAATACATCAACACGTTCAGAGTCAACCATGAGCAACTTCAACGGACCATTGTTAACGTTTTAGGGCCTAAAACGTCTCTATCTGGAGACGCCGGGAATAATAACGATGGAGCGGTAATTGTCGAGGAGATCGGCGATGTAGACGCTGTTGAAGAAGTCGCGCAAGCTTTCGCAGCCCTCAAGAATGTGGATGTTTTAGACGTATCCCCCGAGGGAACCCAGTTGTGGGTGCAGGCGGAGATTGCCTACAATGAGCGGACTTCTCGTGTTGAAAATTCCATAATTGCTCGACTCCGAGACCGCCTAGCAACTGCAAGAAATGCGAATGAGATGTTCCGTGTTTTCTCCAAATTCAACGCACTCCTTGTTCGGCCCAAAATTCGAGGAGCCATTAGTAAATATCAGTCGCAGCTCCTCAAGAATGTCAAGCAGGATATTTCTGCCTTGCATGAACGATTCAAACAGCAGTATGGCCACTCTGAAGCACACGCGATGGCTCAATTGCGGGATCTGCCTCCTGTCTCAGGTGCTATCATTTGGGCCCGGCAGATTGAAAGACAACTCGATGGTTATATGCGAAAAGTCGAGGATGTTCTTGGAGAGGACTGGCATCTACATGCCGAGGGTCAAAAATTGCAATCCGAGAGCAGTCTATTTCGGAAGAAATTGGATACCAGACCAATTTTCGAATCCTGGCTTCATGATGTTCAGAGGCGCCGTATCACCATAGCCGGGCGACTTTTCAACATTGTGCGCAATCGAGCCGCTGGGAATACACTTGAACTTAGCGTGAACTTCGATGCCCAGGTCATAGCCCTATTCAAAGAGGTCAGGAACCTAGTCTGGCTTAATTACCAGGTTCCCCATGCAGTCAGTAGCATATCAAAGGAAGCAAAACGTGTCTACCCTTTCGCGATCAGCCTAATGGAAAGTGTCCGTACACTGTTGCAGACCAACCGCTTCATTTTGTCTATGTCCGAAGTCGCTATTTTACTGAATGGCTATGTCAACGATGCGCAAGGCATGATAGCCAAGGGAATTCCTCTAAGGTGGGAATCGTTTGTTCATACATACGAACTTCATGTAAAACAGCCAACCTTGGTCAATAGCTCTATTGAGCCTGCCATTGCAAGCAGAGGTGAAAGCAAGCACGTTCAGTTTGTCCGTGAATTTGCCGGATCTGCCTCTGTGCTACAGTCCAAGACGGCAACACTGGCTTCTATCAATGAAAATATCCAAAAAGCGATCGGTGAATTGAAGACGTGCCCGTACGATACGACGGCATTCAAACAGTGCTTGGACACCATTCAAGTTGCGGTCGATAAGCTGAACCTGGAGAACTATGTAAACCTTGGCTTCTGGGTCGCTGGGCTGAACTCGAAGATCGAGTCCATACTTCGGGATCGACTCCATCGCGCCATTCGAGAATGGGTTGCTTCGTTTCAGGCTGCTGAAAGGGACCAGGTGTCAACCCAGCTCCTGAATTCTGGGGATGAGTTGGAGACTGCGGCCTACAAAGTGGAGTTCCCTGAGCTGGTACATGAAATCTCGATGCGGAACCAAGTTCTACATCTTGACCCGCCCCTGCAATTTGCTCGAGCGAGTTGGCTTTCTCATTTTGACAATTGGCTTGGTGTTGTGTGTAACCTTGAGAAGATCAAGTCTTCTCGGTACCAAATCTCGATTGACGTTGAGTCAACCCAGCCGTCGGAAGCTTGCTTTACGAATCTCCCTCAGCACTGCATCAGCGACCTTGGTGAGGTTTACAGTGTGGTTGAAGCGAGACTGAAAGAGGTCTCTGAATACGTCGACAAATGGCTGCAATTCCAGTCTCTCTGGGATCTGCGGTCTGAACAGGTCTACGATATCCTGGGTGATAACCTGTCCCAGTGGCTTCAACTCCTTCAGGAAATTCGGAAGAGTCGTGCAACCTTCGATACCTCTGAAGTCAGTCGATCATTTGGTAACGTCAAGATCGACTATGAGCAAGTCCAGACAAAGGTCAACGCCAAATACGACCAGTGGCAGCATGAAATACTCCTCAAGTTTGGGTCAAAACTAGGGGGCCGCATGCGGGAGGTCCATACAGAAATTGCCTCTGCACGGCGTGATCTGGAGGGCCAGAGTCTCGAGGCATCTTCGACGGCGCACGCAGTGTCTTTCATTACAATCGTTCAACAGTGCAAGCGTAAAGCAAAGGTATGGGAGCCAGAAGTTGATCTCTTCCGGCAAGGTCAGACCACACTCTCTCGTCAACGCTACCCATTCCCTAGTGACTGGCTACACGTGGAGAATGTTGATGGGGAGTGGACCGCGTTGAATGAACTTCTTGCTCGAAAGAGCAAGATTGTCCAGGACCAGACAGAAGGATTGCGCGCCAAGATTTCCGCCGAGGATAAGGTCATCGGCTCCAGAATTGATGAAGTCCTCCACCAGTGGAACGAAGAGAAGCCAGTATCCGGTACCATTCCTCCTGATGAAGCATCCCGAATCCTCAGCTCTTTCCAGTCTCGCCTTGAATCTCTTCAGTCCGAATATGAAATGGTATCCAAGGCGAAGGAGGCCCTTGACCTTCCACCAAGTCCCCAATCCTCCTTACCAGCTATCCTGGAGGAAGTTCAAGATTTTATGTCAGTTTGGGCAGCTTTGTCAACCATTTGGAAGAGCCTTAATGATCTACGTGAAATGCTTTGGACGAGCGTACAGCCTAGAAAGCTTCGTCAGTCCCTCGATAGCTTGATCAAAATGACGAAAGAGATGCCAAGTCGTATGCGTCAATATGCTGCGTTTGAACATATTCAAAACGTGCTTCGACAACTGTTGAAGGTGAATCCTCTTCTCTCTGACATGAAGTCTGAAGCTGTCAGGGAAAGGCATTGGCAAAAGATCTACAAAGCCCTCAAGCCCAGACAGCGATTTTCTCTCGTCTCACTCACTCTCGGTGATGTATGGGATCTGCAGCTCGTCGCTAGTGAGGTTGTAATTCGCGACATTATCGTGCAAGCTCAAGGTGAGATGGCGCTGGAGGAATTCCTGAGGTCTGTCAGGGAAACTTGGCAGAACTATTCTCTTGACCTCGTCAACTACCAAAACAAGTGTCGTCTTATTCGGGGGTTTGATGACCTTTTTGCGAAATGCAGTGAGAATCTGAACTCTCTGCAAGCGATGAGACATTCTCCATACTATAAAGAATTCGAAGAAGAGGCTTCTTCCTGGGAAGATAAACTCAACAGGGTTCACGTTCTTTTCGATGTATGGATCGATGTTCAAAGACAATGGGTTTATCTCGAAGGTGTTTTCACCGGAAACGCTGACATTAAGCACCTACTCCCTCTTGAATCGAGCCGCTTTCAGAATATTAACTCGGAGTTCTTTGCTGTTATGAAGAAAGTTTATAAATCTCCTTTCGTCCTAGATGTCCTTTCCATCAATGGAGTGCAGAAGTCTCTAGAAAGATTGGCAGATCTACTCAACAAGATCCAGAAAGCGTTGGGTGAATACCTTGAACGGGAACGGCTCTCTTTCCCTCGCTTCTACTTTGTTGGGGATGAGGACCTGCTTGAAATTATCGGCAACAGTAATGACATCCTCCGGGTTGCCAAACACTTCAAGAAGATGTTTGCGGGGTTGTCTGGGCTAATAGTTGACGATGACACGAATATTGTCGGGTTTACATCTAAAGAGGGTGAGGAGGTCCGATTAAAGAAGGAAGTCAGCCTTGTCAGGACCCCCAAGATAAATGAGTGGCTCGCTGCGCTCGAGAATAACATGAAATTGACGCTAGCGGAACTCCTTGCGGAAGCAGTGGAGCAATTTGATACCATATACAATGCTCCGGAGATTGACAGAACCGCTTTCAACGACTTCCTTGCCAACTACCCTGCCCAGATTGTTGTCCTTTCCAGTCAAGTTGTCTGGACTAGCGCCGTTCAGAAGTCTCTGGAAAATGGTGGCACTACTCTTTCGGTGTTATGTGATGCTCAAGTTAGAATACTGGAGCTTCTTGCCGCCACCGTCCTCGGTGAGCTCGATGCAATCACCAGAAAGAAATGTGAACATATGATCACAGAGTTTGTTCATCAACGAGATGTCATATCAAAGCTCATCCAATTGAACGCTTCGACTCCAACTCACTATATGTGGCTCCTACAGATGCGTTATGTCTACCAGAACAGTGGGGACTTCCTGCAGCGGTTATATGTCCACATGGCAAATGCGAAGCTCAACTATGGTTTTGAGTACCTAGGTGTTCCTGAACGCCTTGTGCGCACACCTCTTACTGATCGTTGCTTCCTGACTTTAACACAAGCTTTGTGCCAAAGACTTGGTGGCTCTCCTTACGGTCCAGCCGGTACCGGGAAAACAGAATCAGTTAAAGCGTTAGGTCTGCAACTTGGCCGCTTCACTCTTGTCTTTTGCTGTGACGACAGTTTTGATTTCCAAGCTATGGGTCGGATTTTCCTTGGTATCTGTCAGGTTGGTGCCTGGGGTTGCTTTGACGAATTTAACCGTTTAGAAGAGAGAATTCTGTCGGCTGTATCCCAACAAATCCAGAACATTCAAATTGGCTTGAAAAAGGGAGAAGAAGATGAAAAGGCTGAGATTGAGCTTGTTGGAAGACGGTTGTCTGTTAATCCCAGCACTGGGATTTTCATCACCATGAATCCAGGCTATGCTGGACGCTCGAACCTGCCTGATAACTTGAAGAAGCTCTTTAGAAGCGTCGCAATGTCAAAGCCAGACAAGGAGCTCATTGCTGAAGTTATGCTTTTCTCGCAAGGGTTCAAGCAAGCAAAACCGTTGTCGAAACAGACGGTGCCTTTCTTCGATCATTGCTCTTCACAGTTATCGAAACAAGCGCATTACGACTTCGGCTTACGTGCTCTTAAGAGCGTTTTAGTTAGTTCTGGTGGCCTCAAGCGCATTCGTCTCGCCAACTTGGAAGGTGAACTTGGCCCAGATGAGATTATCGAACCTCAGATCATTGTTCAGAGTCTCCGGGAGACAATTGCCCCTAAGCTGGTACGAGAAGATGTGGACAAGCTGTTTGAAATACAGGCACAGAACTTTCCTGGTGTGGAGTATGTACCTGCAAATTTTGAGAAGTTGGAGCAGGCTATTCGTGAGATCGCCCGTGAGCAGCACCATGTTGACAGCGAGATGTGGGTTACCAAGGCGCTACAGGTCCACCAGATCCAGAGCATCCACCATGGTGTTATGATGGTGGGCAAATCCGGATCCGGCAAGTCGTCGGCCTGGAAGGTATTGCTTCAAGCCTTGCAGCGAATTGAAGGAGTCGAAGGCGTTTCGCATATTATCGACTCTAAGGTTATGTCTAAAGAAGCACTTTACGGTAATCTCGACAGCACCACTAGAGAATGGACTGACGGTCTTTTCACGGGAATATTGAGAAGGATCATTGATAACCTTAGAGGAGAAGATTCCAAACGTCATTGGATTGTTTTCGATGGAGATGTCGACCCTGAATGGGTTGAGAATCTTAACAGTGTCCTCGATGATAACAAGCTATTGACTCTTCCCAACGGAGAGCGTTTGAATCTCCCCCCGAATGTCCGTATCATGTTCGAAGTGGAAAGCCTTAAATATGCCACGCTGGCTACCGTCAGCCGTTGTGGCATGGTTTGGTTCAATGAAGACAGTGTCACTCCTTCCATGATGATTGAGAATTATGTCGAGTCGCTCAGAACCAGAACGTTCGAAGACCTTGATGACGATAGCGTCCCTGCTGGACAGGCATCTGTGAGAACCCAGGATTCTCAAGATACACTTTCGACCATTCTCAAGCAGCTCCTCCAAAGCGACGACCTCGTTATGAAGGCGCTTGAGGAGGCACATAAATACAACCATATCATGGAATTCACTGATATCCGGGCACTCAATACTCTGTTCAGTTTATTGAATAAGGCTTGCCGGAATGTTCTTGAATACAACATCCAGCACGTGGATTTCCCTCTTGATACGGAACAGATGGAGTCGTACATTTCTAAGAAGTTCCTTGTCGCGCTTGTCTGGTCCTTTACGGGTGACTGCAAGCTCGGGGATCGCAAGTCCTTTGGCGAATATGTCTCAGGGCTGTCTACGATTGATACTCCATCTCTAATTGATTCGTCTCTCATTGATTTCGACGTGTCTCTTCCGAGAGCAGAATGGACGAGCTGGCAATCGCAGGTGCCATCCATTGAGATAAACACCCACTCTATTACCCAAACCGACGTGGTGATTCCGACAGTAGATACCGTTCGCCATGAGGATGTCCTTTATTCGTGGCTCGCAGAACACAAACCTTTGCTTCTCTGCGGTCCTCCTGGTTCTGGTAAAACAATGACATTATTTGCTGCGCTTCGGAAGCTCCCCAACATGGAAGTTGTCGGTCTCAACTTTTCTAGCGCCACCACTCCGGATCTTTTGATCAAGACTTTTGAGCAGTACTGCGAGTATAAGAAAACGCTGAACGGGATTGTCATGTCTCCGAACCAAATTGGGCGTTGGTTAGTAATTTTCTGTGATGAAATCAATCTTCCGGCGCCTGATCGCTATGGTACCCAACGAGCAATATCCTTTTTGAGACAGCTTGTTGAACAGAATGGTTTCTGGAGAACATCAGATAAGACCTGGGTCACTTTGGATCGCATCCAGTTTGTTGGTGCATGCAACCCTCCAGCAGACGCTGGCCGTACACCTTTGGCTGAGAGGTTCTTACGCCACTCACCTTTGATCATGGTTGATTATCCCGGGGAGATTTCTCTCACGCAGATCTATGGCACTTTTAATTCTGCGATCCTCAAGATCCTTCCCTTGTTGCGAGGCTACTCTGAATCGCTTACCAAGGCTATGGTTCAATTCTACTTGGAGTCCCAGTCCAGATTTACACCAAAGATCCAACCGCACTATGTGTACTCACCGCGTGAGCTTACCCGGTGGGTCCGTGGTGTCTATGAGGCTATTAAACCCCTTGAAAGCCTCTCCATTGAAGGGCTGGTTCGTATCTGGGCCCATGAAGCTCTGCGACTTTTCCAGGATCGACTTGTTGCTGAAGAGGAAAGAAATTGGACAGCTGATGCTATTCGACGCATTGCGTTGGAGAATTTCCCTGCCATCGATCATGAGCAAGCTCTCAAAGGACCAATTCTGTTCTCCAACTGGTTGTCAAAGAATTATGTACCAGTAGAACAGGAGCGACTCCGCGATTTCGTGAAGGCACGTTTGAGAACATTCTGTGAAGAAGAAGTTGATGTTCCTTTGGTACTGTTCAACGACGTTTTGGAACATGCCTTGCGCATTGATCGGGTATTCCGACAACCCCAAGGACATCTTATTCTCATCGGTGTCAGTGGCAGTGGTAAGACTACGTTGTCGCGCTTTGTGGCGTGGATGAACGGTCTGAAAGTCTTCCAGATCAAGGTTCACGGCAAATATACCTCTGAAGATTTTGATGATGATTTAAGAAACGTTCTTCGTCGAGCAGGATGCAAGGGTGAGAAGATATGTTTCATCATGGATGAGTCCAACGTCTTGGACTCTGGTTTCCTCGAAAGGATGAACACCCTCCTGGCTAATGCGGAGGTACCCGGCCTGTTTGAAGGGGACGAGTATTCTTCATTGATGACTGCGTGCAAAGAGGGTGCACAGCGACAAGGTCTACTCCTAGATTCTCAGGAGGAGCTCTACAAGTGGTTCACGCAGCAGATTGTCAGGAACCTGCATGTCGTGTTCACAATGAATCCTCCAGAAGAAGGCCTGTCCTCGAAAGCGGCAACAAGTCCTGCACTTTTCAACAGATGCGTACTCAATTGGATGGGCGACTGGTCCGACCAGGCCCTATTCCAGGTTGGCTCCGAACTTACTCACTCAGTCGACCTTGATAAGCCAAACTTCGTCGCTCCCGATAGTATCCCCGTAGCGTACCGTGAGCTTAGCCTTCCGCCGTCCCACCGAGATGCAGTTGTGAACTCGATGGTGTATATTCACTATTCCTTGCAGAAGTTCAACCAGCGTCTCCAGAAGCAACAAGGAAGGACTACCTATCTGACTCCTCGTCATTATCTTGATTTTGTTGCACAATATGTGAAGCTTTTCAACGAAAAACGTGAGGATCTCGAGGAACAGCAGAGGCACTTGAATGTTGGTCTTGAAAAGCTGAGAGACACTGTCGACAAGGTTGAGGATCTTCGTGCCAGTCTGGCACAGAAGAAGGCGGAGCTGGAAAGAAAAGAAATGGAGGCGAACGAAAAGTTGGAACGTATGGTTGCTGGTCAGAAGGAGGCAGAGCAACGGAAGGCTGCGTCCCTCCAGATTCAAGAAGCACTGGAGGTACAGGAACGTGAAGTGTCCGAACGAAAGGAAGTCGTCCTGAATGATCTTTCCAGAGCCGAACCTGCTGTCTTGGAGGCGCAGAAGAGTGTGAGCAATATCAAACGTCAGCACCTTACTGAAGTCCGTTCTATGGGCAATCCACCAGCTAGTGTCCGGCTTGCTCTGGAAGCCGTCTGCACTCTTCTTGGCCACAAAGTTGACAGTTGGAAAACGATCCAAGGCATTGTTCGAAGGGAAGATTTCATTGGTAGCATTGTCAATTATGATAATGAACGGCAGATGACAAGAAACCACCGGCTCAAGATGCAGAACGAATACTTGTCGAAAGAGGATTTCACATACGAAAGAGTCAATCGTGCTAGCAAAGCTTGTGGTCCCTTAGTTCAATGGGTTGAAGCTCAGGTCAACTACTCGGATATCTTAGACAGGGTTGGTCCACTGCGAGAGGAGGTTGCGCAACTTGAAGAACGACTGCTACAGACAAAGGCAGAGGCCCAGGCTATTGAAAACACCATCCGCGGTCTCGAAGCAAGCATTGCTACCTATAAATCTGAATATGCGGCTCTTATCAGTCAAACTGAAGCGATCAAGACGGAGATGTCCAGAGTCGAGTTCAAGGTCAACAGGAGTTTGAGACTGCTCAAGAGCCTCTCGTCTGAACGTGAGCGGTGGGAGGAAGGCAGCAGGTCGTTTGAAATCCAGATCAACACCCTTGTCGGCGACGTGCTCATTGCAGCTGCATTCCTTGCATATGGTGGTTTCTACGATCAACAATTCCGGAAACTTATGGTTGATGATTGGGTCAACCACTTGTCACAGTCCGGAATCAGTTTCAAGCCGCATAACCCAGTGACAGAGTACTTATCCAATGCAGATGAGCGCCTTGCCTGGCAAGGTAACTCGCTGCCGGTCGATGATCTCTGTACCGAGAATGCTATCATTTTGAAGCGCTTCAATAGATATCCTCTGATCATCGATCCATCTGGCCGTGTCACAGAATTCCTGCAGAAGGAGAACAAGGAAAGGAAGCTTACTGTTACTAGCTTTTTGGACGATTCCTTCGTCAAGCAATTGGAGAGTGCACTGCGTTTTGGAAATCCAATTCTCATCCAAGATGCGGAACACTTGGATCCGATTCTCAATCATGTCCTCAACAAAGAGTACCAGAAAACAGGCGGACGTGTCCTCATTCAGCTCGGGAAACAAGAAATCGACTTTTCTCCCTCATTCAGGCTCTTCCTCTCCACACGGGACCCATCTGCGTCGTTCCCGCCTGATGTTTGCAGTAGAACAACATTTGTCAACTTTACGGTCACCCAGAGCAGCTTGCGAACCCAATCACTGAATGAGGTGCTCAAGTTTGAACGCCCGGATGTTGATGAGCGCCGTACCAACCTCGTTAAATTGCAGGGAGAATTCAAGATCCATCTACGTCAGCTGGAGAAGCGCCTCTTGCAGGCCTTGAATGAGTCACGCGGCAACATTCTCGATGACGATAACGTTATCGAGACTCTAGAGACTCTTAAGAAGGAGGCTGGTGAGATTTCGAAGAAGATGGAGGAAACCGAGGGTGTTATGACAGAGGTCGAAAACATCACCACCCAATACGGCATCATCGCCAGGTCCTGCAGCGCTGTTTTTGCCGTACTGGAGCAACTACACCACATCAATCATTTCTATCAATTTTCACTTCAGTACTTCGTTGATATCTTTAACTCCGTTCTGTATCAAAACAAGCGCCTTGCTCAAGAGAGGGATCATGCTGCACGCGTCCAGATTATTCTGCGTGATCTTTTCGTTACGACCTACCAGCGGACCTCTTTAGGTCTGATTCAGAAGGATCGCATTACGCTTGCAATGCTTCTGGCACAAAACGCTCCGTACAAGATGGAAAAAGGCATCATTGACAGCATACTTGACGAGACTATAGAGGGCGTAGATCTGACGACAAGCCCCGGGCGCCGCGAGCAAGTCTTGAACCAAATCGGGAACATGTCTCTGTTCAAGCCCGTTTTCCCCAACATACCTGTAGAACAGTGGGGGCGGTTTTTCGGCGAAGAACTTGCTGAAAATACTGTTCCCGCTGCCTGGGAAGAGGGTGCAGAGAATGTCGACCGACTACTCCGTTCCTTGTTACTTGTGAAACTCTGCAGGATGGACAGGTTTGTGCCAGCAGCCGAGCGGTTTATCACAGCCGTCTTTGGTCACGAGTTCTTCGAAGGAAGCGGCGACTTGAAGGACGTAGTCGAGCAGGTCACTGCCACTACACCCATTGCTCTCAGCTCAAGCCCTGGTTTCGATGCCAGCTACAAGGTGGATGCGCTCGTTGAGCGTATGCACGCGACGTGTGCCAATATTGCAATGGGTTCCAACGAGGGTCTACAGAGCGCAGATAAAGCGATCAGCAACGCTGCTGCTACAGGAACATGGGTACTAGTCAAGAACGTGCACCTTGCACCTTCGTGGCTACAGAGTCTGGAGAAGAGGCTTGATTCGCTGAAGCCTCACAAAGATTTCAGACTCTTCCTCTCTATGGAGTCTAGCCCGAAGATTCCGGTTAACCTCCTCCGGGCTTCTCGCGTGCTGATGTTTGAGCAACCAGCCGGAATTCGTGCCAACATGAAGGATTCGTTATCATCCCTATCACTGAGAGCCAGCAAGCCTCCCGTTGAGAAGGCCCGTGTCTATCTCTTGCTTTGCTTCCTGCATGCCGTTGTACAGGAGAGGCTGCGCTATGCTCCCAGTCTTGGTTGGAAGGGCTTCTGGGAATTTAACGATAGTGATGTAAGTTTACCCTGAGGCGAATTGCTATATGAGAAGCTACTAACTCAGTCTGCACATAGTACGAATGTTCAGCTTACATTATTGATGTCTGGATCGACTCTATCTCCCAGGGTCGATCCAATGTGGCGCCTCAGAAGCTTCCATGGGATATGATCCGTACCCTTGTCACCGAGATGTACGGTGGGAAGATAGACAATACTGATGATTTCCACCAGCTAGAGACTCTAGTCAACAGCTTCCTCACCCCAGAAGCTTTTGAAAGTGACCACAAAATGGTGACCGGCGTCGAAAACGATGACTGCCTGGCGCTCCCTGAGCAGACGAACGTGCGAGACTTTGTGGAATGGGTCAACCGACTTCCAGAACGAGAGCCTCCTACGTATTTGGGACTACCAGCCAATGCAGAGAAGCTGTTGCTTGTTGGACATGGGAAGAAGATGATATCAGATTTGGTGAAGGTGACGACTCTCTTGGATGAGGGAGAGCAATTGATGGTTGACGTTTAGGGTATTGTTGTCCAACTTACTGTATTGTTGAGGTGAAAGTGGAAGATGGGCTTTTGTCTTTTGTATACTGAAGGAAGAGAAAGACCGCTGGCGGACGCTTTTCTGCGTTTTCCATGCCAAGCATTTATCCCTCTGTCCTGTATTCTTTTATTTGTTTAGACCTCTTGTTTGTGTTTGCTCTTGGCTGTACTTGTATGGCTTGCATGGCTTGACATAATGCATAATCAATTAGAATTCAACATGGATTTCTCATCATAGGCCCAACGGAACAGAAAGAGAACCCAGGTCCAACCAGGGAAAAAAGACCAGTACCCATCAATCACCCAAGTATCCTATCCTGTCTGAACAATGCACAGTATGAATAACATAGCCGTAACTCCACCCGCATACATAAAGACCAAGCACAAAAGAGATTCGTTATCAAGATGAGCATGAGCATGACCGCCGCCTTGGTCGATTGATTGAGAGAGACGAAGAGAGTGTGTGGAATGATGCAGTTCAGACGTCAGCGAAACCGTAGATTGAGTTTCCGATCTATAAGAGGACGTTTGGTTGGTTTGATATGGCATGCATGTATGTGGATGGGGTGTGTAACGCACCCTTTTCAACGCGTAGGCGACCTTTTTCGCGGTAGATCAGAAAAAAATGTGTTAGCAGGTAGGTAGGTAAATAATTATTTGACTCTTTTCCAGCTGTAGATCAAAAAATAACGTACATCTCTCGTAGTCACGACCTGTTTTCCAAAGGAAAGGTCAGTCAGCAAGTGCTCCAAGATGTGATTATTGATTCCAACGTTGGAAAAATGGTATCGTATCATTTCTTTACCTACCGTCCTAGAAACTTTGGGAGTCTCACTCGAGTCCATTATGAGAGTGACTTGTCTAATCACCTGTTATATACATTATGAGATCATCAGCCCGCTAATTGGGATATGAACAATAACTCGCAAGACGAGACAATGAGTGTACTACTAAGTACACTTACCTCAGTAAGACGCGCCTTGATCACATTCCTTATCTCGTCGTATATGTCCTTTTTCATGCGCACAACACCCCCGCGGCGCGCGAGACGACTATATATATTATCTCGTTAGTTGGGTGGATAGAGAATAGCTATGTGGTGGATCCAGTGCATACCGAATAGCAGGCTTAGCTAGTAAATGACGACAGAGCAGTTAGTAGAAAGACGTGACATATAGACAGAGAAAGGAGTGTACGAACTGATTCCCTGAATGTTATCTCGGAGTAGTTTGCTGTGAACGGGTTAGAGCATTTTTCAACTCATTTAATTAATCCATATTATGCATGTGGGTAGATATATTGCTGGAGAACCAGTCAACTTACCGAGTACGTCGCGAGTAAGGATTATTCCCAGCGATGTCCCATTTGTCCAATCCTCTGACCATGGTGGTTGATTGACTAGAACGGCGGTGGAGCACAATATTTCGGATGTCTATGGAATGAAGAGGGAGAGATGTTGATGAGCTGTAGGGAAATGGCAAATTAAGAGGGAAAGAAAGATAGGGAGCAAAAGATTCATGTTTGTTTATTCACTCTGCTCGAAGTGACTGAGTCTAATAGGGAAGACAACGTGGAAGTGAAGTTAGGCAAAACGGGAGAGAAAGTTGGCCAGCTTGGAAGAAGAACAAATGTATAAATATGAAGACCAGCATTAAAAAAACATATATAAAAAAGAATAAAAACCCAAGTCAGATAGAATAGATAACATTAGGTAGATATTCTTTATAATGCGTGCGGATTATTATCCAGAAGCTCTGGCTTTCTGGCCAACATTAAGAGCGAAAGAAGAAGTAAGGAAAAAGAATTCCAGCAACCCTCAAAAAACGCCATTGATAGTGGCCCAAACAGCATTTGCCCATATGCTGCGGATTGGTTCACGAAATAAACGTGGCCTCGGAGAACATCCACCCTTCCTCTTGGGTTTCACTGTCACCGATCTTGAGCTTCAAAGGAAGCTTCTCCTTGGGAGAATACTGGATAACATTAGTTACGAGAGTTTACGCAATGTTTTCGTCGAGGGATAAAACATTACCTGAAAGATATATGGTCGTGTTCCAGCAACACTGCCAGCAATGGCCTTGACGAATCCCGGTACCTCGGCCATGACGTCAATCCGGTCGAGTCTCTCGCCTAGAGGCCCATCGACTTCTGCGTAGACATCCTTCCCATCGCTTGTCTTGCCTTCCCATACCCATTTGATAGATTTCGGTTCCGGCCAGTCACTCTCCTGGTCTTGGGAGCATTCGGTATGGGTCGCGCTGTTGGTGGCCCCGGCGTAGATGATCTCTCCGTCTTTCGTGATGCCACCAACGTTCACCGTTGTTGAGCCGTAGGAAGGAGGTGTTGTATACTCCATCATCACGGCGGAATACGACGGAGTCTGGAAATTGATAAAGTTCCATCGGGCAGCTAGAACGGTTAGAGGCAAGAAATAAAATAATAGATAAAAATAAGAAAAAAGTAGGAAGGGAGAGATACCGGCATGATGCGGCTTCATACCCTGAAGGGCATGGATGTACTGGCCACGACCCTTGAAATCAAAAGTCTCATCCTTGGTTTGGATGGTGCCCTCCACATCACAGCGAGGCCAGAAAGCGTGCAGCATTGAACCCCACGGGTTCTCGGGGTCCGTGCCAAAATACGAAGTTCCGTCTTTTCCGACGACGAAGCCCGGGGCCGTCCTCTTGAACGTGAGATTGACAATATTGTCCTCGTTTACGGAGGATCGGAAGGTGTAGGCATCACCTTCCTCGTTCAGGGTCACAGACAGATTGTCTGCGCCAAAGGAGTACATGCCCTCGTCGAACATGTAGTTGTACAAGGTATCGGAATGCCACTTAGGCGGCGCATCGCTTTTGAGATTGAAGATCTTGGTGGTCAATTGGCAGGTGACATGAATGCCTCTGTTGGTTTGTTGAGAGAAAGCAGTCAGCAGTTGGAAATCGTATCATAACCAGACAGCGACGCGCAAAAGGGGGGAGTAAGGGAGGGGAAGAAGGCCTCACGCGACGTTGCTATAGATAATCTGGACCATTGCAAAAGTGCCCTGGTCGGACATGACATAGAAGGTCTGAGTCTCGACGCACGTATACTGGTATGCCCGCCATTTCAGATCGTCCTTGGTCAGTTCGGTGTAGGGGGTGGACTCGGCCTGTTTGGCGACGGACTGGATGGCGTCGGGGCCGTAGATGGGTTCTTGCGTGCCGGCGACGCTTGCGAGGCTGGAGAAAGCAACAGGGAAGCATTAGCAAGGTGGATCAGTTCAAAGGGAACAGGAGCAGGATGGGAGAAGGGGACACACGTTGACTTGAGCCAGTTCATGATGGACAGCGAGGATGGAGTCTGGAAGGATAGACGGAATCGACAGGCGAAACTTTTTTAGGAGGAAAAGGGCTGGAAGAGTTGACTAACGGGAGTCGTGAAGATCTCCTTCTCTGCCTAACGCAGGCAAAGTAATTATTATTACGCTGTATAGTGGGATAATCTATTAAATAATTGCCTCCTGGAGCATCCAGAATAATATCTTCTAAACCCTATATGATCATAGACTGCAGCTTGCCGAGTTGCAGCTTGACTGCATAGATCCTTTTAATTAGTATAATACTTATAATATAATAATACTTTATATATATTAGTATTAGTTATAGTATTATTGCTACTATTTAAGCTACCTCCGACTCTCTCCGAAACGGGAAATCCGCCGTCCGGTCGCAGAATCCTCATTGCTGAACGCCTTCACTCTCCTTTCTTCGCGCCTCGCAACCCAACAAATCTTCCATCATGGCGAAAAAAGCCTTGGCCAAAGACCAAATTGTCAAGCTGATTGTGGGGGCCGGTCAGGCCAGTCCCAGTCCACCAGTTGGTCCAGCACTGGGAAGCAAAGGTGTCAAGAGCATGGATTTTTGCAAGGCAAGCTCTTTTTATCTGCCATATTATCCATTGCATTATGACTAACGAGCCATCGACTTTTTTTACTATCTACAGGAATTCAACGCCAGAACTGCACACATCAACACCGGTGTCCCCGTACCCGCGCGGGTCACAGTACGACCAGACCGTTCCTTCACATTCGACCTCCGCACACCGACGACCAGCTGGCTTCTCCTCCAGGCGGCGGAGGTGGAACCTCGTAAGGGTAGACTCCGGGGGGCGATGAACCCCGGCCACGAAACGGTGGGCAAGATATCGTTGAAACACGTGTACGAGATTGCGAAGATCAAGCAGTCGGAGACGCGGCTGTCCGGGTTGAGTCTGCAGGGGTTGTGCAAGAGCGTTATTTCCCAGGCCAAGTCGATTGGAATTGAGGTCGTACCGTGATGTGGTTTATTCAGAACTGTTTGGGTTGATTCTAGTTATATACAGTGTTGGCGTTCTGGACAGGGAAAACAAGAATACCAATTTGATCCTGCACTAGTATGATGGGTTACTATGCTATATTCCCAAAGGCTTTCTCCTGTCGAGTGCCGACAGAGGCAGATGAACCGATGCCTAGTTTCATGGTTATCTGCCGCTTTGACAGCAAGAGACCATACTGCAGTACTAAGGAACCCATTAACTGATTATGACAGCGGATGGAGTCGATCGATCGCCAGGAGGGTAGGATACGTCAGTAGGGCATACACATTAGAATATATGCTCTGCCTGGTGAGGCGATGTTCTATGCAGGCTGGGAGATTTGAACTAGGCAGAGCATTTTGTAGGAATCCGGGGATGTGCCGATCAGACTATATAGACCATTTAAATTATAATAGTTTCTGGGATATTCTGAGAACATCCATTCAATACATTATGGCTTGTACGAGTACAAAGACAAGTACAAGACAGAATGTAGCATGATGATTCCAAATGCAGAATAAATACCACATGGACCCACAGAACATCAGACAAGAGAAACGGTGAGTAAAAAGAAGAGTTCTGGCATTCTTCTAGATCCAGCAAGATCTGAAGCTTCATCAGGAGACAGCAGTTTTTTTTTTCTCTGAATATGTCTGCTAGTTATCACCACGGAAGTACGGCACCGCACTGAGCAGCGTTGGGGACATCATTGGTGGCAAGCCAGATCGACATCACATGGTTTCTTTTTATTTTTCCTGTTTGATGAACCGGTCTGTTCTTATTCTTATTATTATCACTGTCAGGATGCAGTTAATAGTGATGGTGATAATGATGATGGCAGCACAGGCCATGGCAGAAGTGTGGAGGGCCGCGTTTACCCAGCACGGCAATCTACATTTCTGTCTTTATAGATAGAAGGCATAATAATAATTAGACAGAGCCCAGATAGATAGACAGAATAATACTCAATGATCAGAATAATAATAATGATCCTTCCATCCTAACTCCGAAGCCCGTCATCCCCTCTCCCGTTCGCCGCTGCGGTTGCCGCCAAAAAAGACGCCCACTCTACATTCACTTCCTCTTCTCTTCCTCCGTCTTCTGTTCTCTTGTTCCTTCATCTCATCCTCTTTTTCTTTTCTTCTTCCTCTTTTCTTTTCTCCTCTTCTCCTCTCCTCTCATTTCTTTTCTTTCTCCCTCAAGTCGCCTCCTTCGTGTCTCGACTCCCCACACCCCAAACGTCCAAACCAAGTCTAGGCCAGCCTCGCGCGCGCTGGGCTCGGTCCTTGAGGACCGGTTCAGTCTTCGACTTCCTCCCTTGCACGCCCTACAAAGCCCTTTCCATTTCGGATTCTACCCCAGAACGCGAACAGTTCCCCTTCTCTATCCCGCATCTCTCGTTTCGGTTTCAAGGGCATGCGTCCCACGCCCCCTCCGTTCCACCTGTGGAGTTGTATGACGTCTGGACCTACCCATTTCCATTTTGCAACTTTCCTGGACACCCTTTGAGGCCGTCGTCAACCCGCACTCGACCTCTTCTCCTCCTTGTTTCCCTTCCAGGCGTGGCCTCCTAATCCCAACCGTCGTCAATGGCAGAAATGCAGAATACACAGCTACCCATCCGGCAACCCGAAGGGTCCGGTGATGCCGAATCCAACCCCAACCACCAACACGGCTCCCAGGTCCGCTTTTCTTCCAGAACCGAGGAGATCCAACCATCCCAGTCATCAACGTCGCTGGCTCCGTCGGCTGCTTCGTCCAAACTCCATGACCAGTCTCCCGCCTTGGAAGGCGTGAAGCCAGAGGCCCAAGAGGAATTACGCTCGTTAGCGTCGCATATGCGTGATGGCAAGGCACAGGAACCGAGGTTGCCGAATTCCACCAACCCGTCTGGCTCTGATAATCCCGAAACGGTATGCGTCTTGACTATCTCCTTGTCGGGTGATATCGCTGTTGCTAACCAGCTTGCTACCTCTCTAGGCCTCCTCCCGTGCGTCAAGCGTTTACAGCGGAAAGGACGCCACTGGGTCCATTGGACTGCTCCATCGCCGTGGCTTGCAGCCTGGACTCCATTCTCCTCCTCTAACCCCGGCCGGATCGCAGTCACGCGAGGCCAAGTCGAGCGACGAATCAAGTTCTACTGCTGATCGGGCCTCGGTTCGACATTCAGAGATAACACCTGAAACCTCCCCTCCCGGTTCCTCCACAGATAAGAATTCTGCACCGCAGAGCACGTCCACTTCCAGACCTTCTTCGACCGAACGACTGGCTGGCAAGCAGAGCAGCAACTCGGACGGCTCCGGTCACCAGCACGGCCAATCGAAATCTGACACTTCCAAGTTTCTCATAGGCACGACTACCGATGCCAGTTCCGTTGATGATGAGAGTGCCCCGTCGACCCCCAAAGGGGATGCAGAGTCCAATACTCCACCTGGTGCCATCACCCCGGTTGGGGAACCTGACGACCCCTACTCTCGTAGTAAACGTCCGCCTCCAGCAAAAAATCTCGCAAATCTGGATGAGAGATTCATCTTTGGTGGCGTCAATTCTAGGCGTCGTCCGCAACGTTCGACGTCGTATCAACGTCCGGCACCGCGCCAGACCGCGGCCACTGAAGTGAAGAATACTGATAACAAACGTTCTTTCTTTGGAGGTCGGAAAGAGCATCAACATCGCCACGACAGAGCCCTCGGCGATGGTAAACACCATGGCTCAATGGCTGAACTCAAGCGCTTCTTCAAGATTGTCCCCCGCAGGCATAAGAGGGAGCACTCCCCGAACTACGTTCCCAAGAGACCCACGAACCAATCTGTCACGGAATCCATTCCGTTCGGCGAGGACCATGGCCTTAACTCCAAGTATGGGAAACTCGGTCGAGTCTTGGGATCCGGAGCCGGAGGTTCGGTTCGCCTGCTGCAGCGCAGCACGGACGGTGTCGTCTTTGCCGTCAAACAGTTCAGAGACCGCCACAGCTGGGAGACGATGAAGGAGTATTCCAAGAAGGTCACGGCGGAGTTCTGCATCGGTTCTACTCTTCACCACGGCAATATCATCCGGACCCTCGATATCGTTCAGGAGGGGAGCCACTGGTATGAGATTATGGAGTACGCTCCATTCGACCTGTTCGCAATTGTGATGACGGGCCGAATGACAAAACCCGAGGTGGCATGCTGTTTCCGACAGATCCTTAATGGTGTGGCTTATCTTCACGGAATGGGCTTGGCGCACCGAGACTTGAAGTTGGACAACGTGGTGGTCAACGAGCATGGTATAATGAAGCTTATTGATTTTGGAAGTGCGGTTGTTTTCCGGTATCCCTTTGAGAATGACATCGTTATGGCTTCAGGTAAGCATCTTGTGTCACGGCAACGTTCCCTCCCGCGGGGAAAAATACTGATCTTTGTAATCTGCGCAGGGATCGTTGGTTCCGACCCCTACCTGGCCCCCGAAGTGTACGACGAAAAAAGATATGACCCTCGCTTTACGGACATATGGTCATTGGCCATTATATTTTGCTGCATGACTCTGCGACGTTTCCCTTGGAAACAGCCCCGAGTCAGCGACAACTCCTATAGACTCTTCGTCTCAACTCCTACCCCGGGCACACCGGTGCCGGATCATGATTCCAAACGCAACCGACCTAAATCGAGCTCTACTCCTGATGCAGGCAATGAACCGAAGCCCGCAGCAGATGAACATAAGGATTCTGCTAAGGATGAGCCCAAGGATGCCGAACATGACCCCGCGGTCCACGAGGAAGTCAAACGCAGTGGTTCAGGAGAACAGTCTACTTCAGAAACCGGGGATCCCGAAAAGAAGCAGCCGCCTCCTAGTGAGGGAAATAAGCCCCTTGAACCACCAAAGGAATCTCAGAGGAAGCGGAGAGAAACGACGAGCAAAGAGGCACCTCCGCTTCCACCTGGGTCTGCTCCCTCAGGGCAACGTCAGGAAGTAATCAGGGGCCCCTGGCGACTATTACGTATCCTACCCCGGGAAAGCCGGTATATTATTGGTCTCATGCTCAAGGTAGATCCCCGCGAGCGAGCAACGCTCGATGAAATTCTTGCCGATGATTGGATCAAGAACATTCCTCATTGCTCTCAAGAGGTGTCGGGCAAAGTCTACAATGCCCCCAATCACGAGCATGTACTCGAACCTCCGTCATCGAGCGTTCCAGTGCCAAGCAAAGCCAAATAAGCTATAAGTACGATTACAAGTACTCTCTCACTTGTTTATAGTCTTGTACGGAGTCTTGACATGAAATGAAAAGGGAGAGCGTCTGGGAAGGGTTGATCCCAGGCATCTGTTTATACTGATATATATATACTTTCTTCCCTTTGTCTCTTTCTCTGTTCTCTTTCCTTCCAGGCAACCAACGCTTTCTTTCATGCCTTTTCTTTCTGTTGGAATGCTATCCGCTCTGCCGACCAGACCAGACCAGACATATTAATGAGCTCGATACCAGCTCACCATCATTTCGTCGTGTTTACTCTCGTTCGTTATCTTGAGATTGGAAAGATGACTCTTGGCATGGGGGGTGGGGTTTTTTGTTATATTTTTTGGGCGTTTTTCGGTCTCTATCGCAGAGGACTTTGTACCGGTGTCAGCAATGCGACCTGGTCCAAGAAGGATAAATTGATATGCCCTGCTACCATTATAACAGTATAGAAGCTTACCACTAGACTTCTATTCTTTCCCGCTTCTGTTTTTCTATCTTGTCCTTTTTGCTCTTTCCAAGATTTCCATGTACCATTGCGTGTGCCCGGCCCTTGCGTTCTTCGTGTCCGTTCACTATGACATTCTATTTTTACTGAGAAAAACACTGGATAAGTAAATAGTTAAGAATGGTAACGTACAAATACACTTTAGCCATTGATGATTGCGGTCTTCCAAGAAATTTGGCAAAGCAAGCTGCAGCCGGAGATTGCGGGATTAAGACGCCTTGCGATTATCGGAGCAGGACAAGTCTTGTCAGAAAAACGGCAGCTGAGCATTTGAAGAGAATCACCAACATAGACATGCCAACCTGTGCAAGAGACATGGGTCTACAATAACAAGTTTCATTATTCTCAGGTGGCTCACCTTGTGCAATTGTTCCCACTCTCTCTCAGCCAGGCTTCACATCAAACACTCCACCTCGAACTCATCGGCAATGAGCAGCAAGGAAACAGAGCCGGAGCCATTAGTCTCCTTGCTGTGGACTAGATCTTTAATTGTACGCATAGCTCACAATCCAATGTCATTGCACTCAAATACTTGTCTCTATCCCCCGAACTATCTTGCTGATTCCAACTTTCTCTCTCTGTGTGAACCCTCCAGTCCGGCGCAATCGCCGGCCTCACAGTCGACCTTTCTCTGTACCCCCTCGACACGATCAAAACCCGACTCCAAAAAGCCCGACTCCATGGCCCGTCCTCGTCCTCCCTTCCTTCATCCGTTGCTACTCGGCCATCCCTCCAGCAGACCATCCGCGGCATCTATGCTGGCCTGCCCTCGGTTCTATTCGGTTCTGCACCCTCAGCGGCATCGTTCTTCATTGTCTACGATGGCGTTAAACGCACGCTTTTAGAGACTTCTTCTTCCGATCAGGCTGGGACGCCGTCCCCATCACGAGCACGTATTATCCTTACACATTCCTTGGCTTCTTCAATGGGTGAGATTGCCGCGTGCGCTGTTCGGGTTCCTACGGAGGTCGTTAAGCAGCGCGCTCAGGCGGGTTTGTTCGGAGGATCGAGTTTAGCTGCCTTGAAGGATATACTGGCTTTAAGGCATCGTGATGGAGGTGTTCCGGCAAGACGTCGTGGATATGGGGTTGTCATCCGTGAGCTCTATCGGGGTGCGGGGATTACCATTGCGCGCGAGATCCCGTTTACCGTCCTCCAGTTTACGATGTGGGAGTCTATGAAGGAGGTTTATGCAAAGCGTTTACGGGGTGTTGTTGGAGAAAACTCACAGGCCTCCGCGGACTCTGCTCAGATCCCCGCCACGACGAGCGCCATGTTCGGTAGTGTGGCTGGAGCTATTGCGGCGGGTTTGACGACTCCCCTAGACGTCATTAAGACGCGGGTTATGCTGGCTAGACGAGTTGATGGAGGTGGAGGGGACTCTGGTATTCGGGTTCGGGATGTGGTTAGGGATATTGCAAAGGAAGGATTTGGGGCATTTTGGAGGGGGGTTGGACCGCGGGTTGCATGGATTGGGATTGGAGGGGCTGTGTTTTTGGGGAGTTATCAATGGGCGTGGAATACACTGGAGGGAAGAGGGAGGAAGGAGGATTGAGAGACTGCCATGTACAGTAGAAGACTAGAAGTATATTCCCGAAGAGATTGTACTATAGATAGAATAGATTGTCGTACCTATCATCAACATCATGTCATGGCTCATGCAAATAGATCAGATCATTAATCTACCTTCCTAAGCATCCATTTCAGCTCATCAACCTGCTCGGGCGTAAGAAGCTGTTCTGTCAACTCGGCACGCAGGAAGTCATGGTCCGAGTACTCGAAACCAGGAACAACAGTCTGCGAAGAAATCAGCAAGAGAATGAAGAAAAAGAAAGAAAGAAAACAAACCTCACTAATCAACAGCCCTTCCGACTTCTTCTCCGGATCACCCTCTTCATCAGGCAAAAGATAAGTCCCCTTGAACTTTCCCCCCCCCACGACCCACTGCAGCTTCTCCCCCCGCTCGATATTAGGACCAACTAGGAAGGTCTCGATGCGCGCCTTTCCCCTCACGGTCTCCTTCCCATCACCATCACCACTAGAGACCACCTCATCGGCATGGATAAGGACATACCGCCCCCTGCCCCGGTGGAGCGTATGTACCGTCCTCCCGCGGTTGCGGTGAAAGGCACCCAACGGTGACCCCGGGGTGAGGTAGTAGAAGATGGATGTACTTGCTGATCTCGTGGTGTTGTCTGCAGCTGCACCTGTTGTGGGGTAGCTTTTTTCCTGTGATAGGAATGGATTGGGTATCCGGAGGGGATCTCTGTCTGTTTCAACGAAGTAGCCTCCCTCGATGTGCGGGGTTAGGTGTAGGGTTTGGATGGTTTTCTGGATGGAGGGAGCTTCTTTCCGCGCAATGGAGTTGTCGGGGATGGGGTAGATGGGTTTTATTTGGGAGATGGGGATGTCTGTTGCCATGGCTGGTTTTTGTCTGGTCAGTATGTATGAGAGGTCTATTCTTTGGGCGGATAAATCTTGGAGTTGGAGTGTTAAGAGAGTGAGATTCTGTGAGACGCTGACATATCACGTGTTCTGTCAAGCGTTGATGACTCTGTACATAATATTAACTAACTATTATTCCACAGAGCTCGAACTTCAAAAGTGTATTTTATAAGGTTATTATATTATTAATATTTCTCTTATTCCTATTAGCTTCGAGTCAGTTTATCCTGTTGCACCATGGAGTACTGGCAAAAACAAAAGCCTCGTATTATTATTATTGCCCCTCTTGGGTAGTATTCTCTGCCTCATCTTCCCCAACTGAGGTCACTTCTCCCTTTCTTCTTCAACCTGCATCCACAAATCACCCACTACTCAATCTTGACAGCTTACATATGGCCCTCCTGGTCCACTACCGTTGTCGCCGACGGATCGCCGCGCCCTGAGATAGATCATTGATTGGAGCGGAGAAGCTCCGCAGCGCACGATATCTAACTCGCTGATCCCTCCGCAATTCCACCGGCGTCCTTCCATTCCCATTGCTGCCAGTCGCTTCGTGGTCGAGAACGCTGCATGGCACGCAAGGCTAACTATCAGAGGGTCAGCTATGGTGAGTCTTGACCGTCTTTCTGCTGTTGAATCGTTCGGTAGCCCCCCAACTCTTACTTCCCTCCATTCGCTGACCTGACCGTCCTTATCCCAGTGCTCCCTCTCCCTGATGCCCCCGGCGGTCATCGACTAGGTGTGAACAGTCTAGCTGTTGATTCAGAGAACTCGGTCCTGTGAGCTTACCCTTCCCTCCTTGTCCATGCCCTCCTGGAATCCAATCATCGACGTCCGGGCGCGACGCGTCGTTCCGTTATCATTGCTCCTAACGTGTGATCATCCCCCCAAAAAGGTATTCCGCTGGCCGTGATGGAGTCGTATGTTCTTGGAATCTGCATCTTCCCCATCTCTCCTCTGCACCTCTGCGCGGCCCAAGCTCCTGGAATAAGGCCAGTCCGACTACCTTTCGATCTCAGATCCAAGCTCACAGTCACTGGGTCAACGACATAGTCCTCACTCAGGACAACTCTGCCCTCGTTTCGGCATCGTCAGATACTACAGTCAGACTATGGAGGCCATACTCTGAATCGGCGGAGGTTCCAGCCTCTATCGGGAAACATGCAGACTATGTCAAGACACTAGCGACACCTGGTAACCATTCCAGTTGGGTCGCGTCGGGTGGTTTGGATCACAAGCTCTGCCTCTGGGATATCAATGGCGGAGGGGAGATATTGAATATTAATAACTGTTCTGATGGACGGACAGAAAAGGGTTCTATCTACGCTTTGGGTGCTGTCTCGTCGGTCCTAGCTAGCGGCGGGCCAGAGAGCGTGGTAAGGGTGTGGGATCCGAAATCCGGGAAGCTTATCACCAAGTTTGTCGGTCATACAGATAATATTCGGGACATTCTAATAAATCGCGATGGGGACACGATTATGACTGCGTCTTCGGACCAAACAGTTAAGATCTGGTCCCTGACGGCGGGAAGATGCATGCATACGTTGACGATGCATAATGACAGCGTTTGGTCTCTTTATTCGAACCACCCGCAGCTGTCCGTCTTTTACTCTAGTGATCGGTCCGGTCTTGTCGCCAAGACAGATACGAGACGCTGTTCGGATATCGAGCAAGGGATCTCGGTTGCGGCGCTCCAAGAACACGAAGGTGTCTTCAAGGTGGTAGCGGCTGGCAATCATATCTGGACGGCGACCCCCAAGTCCAGCATAAACCGCTGGAGCGATGTTGACACCACCCTTCCAATTGGGTCACCTTCCGAGAAAGATGCCCGGAGCCAGGCATCTCCCTCCGAATCGACCCGCAAATCCTCGGAGAAGGAAATCCCATACCACTGTGTGCTTCCGTTACTGAGCACAGCCACTTTTCCAAATGCCCGCGCTGCGGAGAACACGACATCACGCCGTGTCACCAACGGTCATCCACATACACCTGGGACGGATAATGATGATGAGTTAGGTCTTACAGTCCCTGTCGAGTCATCGCCTGAGGAGACAGTCGAAGGCCAACATGGATTGGTCAAGAGCCTGATGCTTAATGACAGGAGACGAACACTGACGCAGGACTCGGCTGGTGAAGTTGTTCTGTGGGATCTTCTTAAAGTAAGTGGCAACTCTGAGTCTCGGATCTCCCGCTGACAGTCCTATCAGTGTGTTCCAGTCAAGTCGTTTGGAAAGCGCCATATAGACGATGTCGCATCCGAAATCAACACTATGGAGAGCGTCGCGCACTGGTGTAGAATCGATATTCGTACAGGAAGACTCTCCGTCATTCTTGAAGTTAACCGTTGCTTTGACGCTGAAGTATATGTAGACGAAACGGATGTACCTGACAAATCTCGATTTAGGGAAGACCAAAGAAGTATGAAAGATGCTCCTGTTTGCTTCCCTACTGTCTCTTCGGGAGAACCCTGCTGACAGCATGCGAATAGTCAACCTTGGGAAATGGATTCTCCGTTGGCTTTTTGCTCCCTTAGTGGAGGAGGAACTGAAACGCGATTTCGACTATCGCAAATCAGCCATGGCCAAACAGGAGGGGGCAAAGCTGACTCTTTCTGATCTTTGGTCGTCGAACAATCTGTCCTCAACGCCAGAACGGCCGGTAGGCTTGGCCATACCAATGCTGCATAATCGTTCCGGAGCGACCCTTCGCCCAAGTTTCGACGCGTACAGCCCTACCACTCCAGGATTTGGTATTGGGCTTGCTACCCCCGGGGGTCTGGGGTCTTCGTTGAACACTAACACCGGTATGTCCGCCGTTACCGGCGAGGATGGGAAGTCGGAGTTGTCATCGTCCCTGCAGGCCCCTGAACAGACGACGACGTCCTTTTCGGACAAAGTCAACGATTACTTTACTTCGAAGCCCATAGCTGCAGATGGAGAGAAAGGTCCCGCAACTCCTGGAGGGGAGGCGCCTGCAACTCCTACGGAGCCTGACAAGGAAGAGAAGAGGAAAGGTTCTTTATTTGGGAAAAAGTTCCGAATGGATTTCCCTAAGAAACTGGGACGTACGTCAACCGAAGTTGGTAAGCCGCCAGTACAACTGGAAGAAAAGGTCGTCGAAGGATCAGACAAATCCTCGATCAAGGAGAAAGTGTATGAACAGAACCTTAGTGGATTCATTGAGAAGGTCCGTCATGAGTATGATGAGTTCCTTGCTGCTAATCCGGGTCATGAGCTGGTATCTGCGTTGATACCGAGCACCGAGATTGAGACGCCTTTTCTCTCGATCCCGCCTCGCACGACGATTTACGTTCAAGAAGAGGCTGTAGACTCTGCGGTAGCCCACGATCTTTATGGTGGCAGCTTAAACGATCTGCGGGCTGAAGCTGACAAGCTTGAGAAATCAATACCTCCCTGGCTTGCAGAACTTCTATTTAAGGTGAGTTTCTCTTCTTGCTTATTGTAATTTCCTGTTTGACATTTAGTACAGGATCAAATTCCTCTCAAGGATCCAACCAAACTCGCATTCACATTGAAGCCATATAACGATCTTCTACCAAACGTAGTCAAGACAGATGGGTATGTGTGAACTGATGGTCATTATATGAATTAGTAAATTGATTCACTGACGTTATTCTTCTATTATTGATGTTTAGCACCAGCTCTCGCTTGAATGCCAACCACATGCTCCGCGCAAAGAAAATTCTCGCATACGTGGCTGAACACATTGATTCACCAAATCCTGATGAGCCAGAGGCGGATAAAATGCAACCAGAGGAATACCTGGAGCTTTATTGTCAGAAGACTGTGCGTGTATCTGCGGTGTCTACTTCCTTTTGTCTTGCTTTTGTCAAGTCGAAATTAGCTGCTAACGAATATGCTAGCTGATCCCCCCCAATATGACACTGGCCACTATCCGAACGCACATTTGGCGATCGTCAGGAGACATTGTCCTGTTTTACAAAGCTAATGGGAAGAAGGAAATACGCGTTCCCAAATCCGCCAAGGACGATGAACAAGGCAGCCAGAGCGGATCGAACAAACCTCCCGCAGGAGACGCAGGGAGCGTTCGGAACGGAGAGGCAGGAGGACTTACAGCAAGCATCCATTCCTCGAATGCATCCGTTTCGAAAACGCCGTCTGTTGGCTGATCGTGTTGACGTGACCTGATTACTTTTTTCTTCTCTTTTTGGATAATACCGTATATTGGGATGTATGGCACCGTACATATTTCTGTTGATTTTCGCTCTTTGTACATTTATTTCACTCCTGGTAACAGGCGCATATAAATATAGATCTTGGCAGGACAGTCAGGGTTGAGATATTTGCTTTGGTGTTATCCTTTATTCTGTTGATGTATCTCCCGCTTTCTGCCAAGACTCAGTTACCTTCAGTTCTTTTCATAGATAGTCTTCTTCGGACATCACTGCAATTTCAATGACTTATACTTCTCTCAACGCACGAATGTAAAGAAAGGAATGTCCAATTCATCCCATCTTCTGCGCCAGTACAGCACTGCAGCACAAGTAATATCTCCGTCCCAATTCCTGGACCATTTCCAACGCGGATGGGCCGAGTCTCAGTCCCGAAGGCCAGGATTATGGCCGGGAAGAAAGAATAGACATGTATATCCTCGCAAACTGGGTTAGTGTCATCATTTTCTTGATTGGATTCAATTATGTCGGCAATGTATTGTACACATTTGCTAAATTATCTTTGAATGGGGATATTTGCAGGACTGGCTGTTAGCGGGGGCGCGGATTCCATGGCCCTGGCATTCCTGTGTAAGAAGCTGGAACGCAGTCTGCTTCTTCGCGGAGTGACAGTTACTGCCTTTGTGGTAGACCACAAGGCTCGCGAGGGGAGCAGTCGAGAGGCGAGGACGGTAGCTGGGTGGCTTGAGGACGTTGGTTTGTTTTCCCCCTTGGGTATATATATCATTATCATCATCATCATCACCATACTTCGATCCATTCCATCTTGATATAATCTAACAGCAACGAAGGAATCAAATCCCAAATTCTCGAGCTCGAATGGACACAGTGCAACGGCAATGGCAATCTTCCGACAGCCTTTGAAACGCATGCACGACGCCTGCGCTTCCAGGCCCTCGGCACCGCCTGCAGGGAGAATCACATCGAGGCCCTGCTCATGGGCCATCACCAGGATGACAATGTCGAAACCACGCTGTGGCGACTTTCTTCTGGTGCCAGGGGTGCCGGGTTAGTTGGTATACCCCGGTTGGCGAACATCCCTGAATGCCACGGTCTTTATGGCGTGTCTGAGAGTGGCTCGTCTTTTGTCTTGCGGACGACGGCACTCGCGATGAAAAAGAAAAAGCAAAGCAACAACGATACAATCATCTCAACAGGAGGAATCCTAATTTACAGGCCACTCCTCTCATTCCCCAAATCCTCCCTCGTGGCAACCTGTCAAGTGAACAAGATCCCCTTTGTCTCCGACCCAACCAATTTCGACCCCACCCTCACACCTAGAAACGCTATCCGCCATCTCCTATCCACCGGTAAACTACCGCGTGCTCTCCAGAAACAGTCTATTCTATCATTGATCCGGGCGAGCCAGGATCTCCTAGGGAAGACAACGGAGGAGTCGAATAAATTTTTGCGAAAATGCAAACTGCTCGATTTAAATCTTCACTCTGGGACGGTGGTCGTTCAGTTCCCGCGTATGATACATCTGGGAGTCGTGCTGGAAAAAAAGGAAAAAATCCGTGAAATCCAGTCTCTAACGCTTCGTCGGATCACGGAGCTCATCTCTCCTTTCCCGGGGAATCATTTTCCGTTGAGAAGTTTCGAGCCATTCACGGAGTATCTTTTTGGCAATGGCAATAGCAATAGCAATAACAACATCGGTTCTACGGATGTATCTGAGAAAACAATTCGACAGGCATTCACAGTAGGCGGAATCCTATTCCGTCCACTGAAACCGGAATCGATATCAGAAGAAAAGAATACCAATAACAATAACGCCTGGCTCCTCTTCCGTCAACCATTCATGCGGAATCGTCTCCCGATACTCCGCTTTGATCTGGAAGTACCTGGGTCGGATGGAAATATCGGTATCGGTACCGGCACCGCTGAAGCCGATAATCCGATGCAAACAAAATACACACCCTGGATGCTCTGGGATAACAGATACTGGTTCCGGGTTGCCCTTGTTGGAAGAAATGATACGGATGGTAGCAATGTGGAAAACATCCTCAAGGATGGTGATCAGAGCGAGAAAAAGAAAACACAACTCCTCGTTCGCCCGTTGCAGCAATCAGATCTCAAGAAAATATACAAGACTCTCGACGAACTACCTGCTAAGGAAGACAAACATGGTGGCGAACACCTAGGCAAACACAAACACAAGCTACAGCATCAAGACGTCTCATCGACCCAATTGAAAGCGAAACTCTCCCGGGAAGCACCCGGTCATGTCAGATTTACCATTCCTATAATTGCGATGGTGGTGTCGGATTCTTCAATTGGAGGTGAAATAAATGAGATACCACTGGCTTTGCCCACTATGGGGCTTCGATTACCTCTCCCACAATCACTGCCATATGCTAGGATATACAGCATAGAATGGGAATGGATGTACAAAATGGTAGACAGCGAGGTGTTGGGATTGCTGGGACAGTCGAGTGAAGAATGAAGGATTGTCAAAACAATTAAATTCATGTCATGGAAGAGTCATTGACTGACGGATTGTCACAAGCAAATAAAAGCTAGACGTGAAAATTGCATGGTATCCCAGAAAAAGAGACAAGGAAAGAAATAATCAATAGACATCCATACAAGACGTGCACGCCATGCCACCGCCATTCTTCACAAAGGCCAAAAGGAAACGCTAACAATCATGGATAAGACGGATCATCGATTCAAACAAATAGCATTGGGTACTTTCATCAGTCGTAAAGGAATGAAAATAAGCACTCCCTCTTCTGGAACCCACATCGCCCAAATCCCATGGAACAAGAAAGGGGGGGTGTTAAAAAAAAAAGCACATCTGGTAGACTGGAGTAATAAATAAGCCCCTCCTATGAGCCTCTGTGGCCAGCCACCAGGCTGAGATTGTAAACCCAACCGAGTTTCATAGACCGATCATATTGAAGCTGAGTTTCTACTCGCTCGCCCTCAACAGAGACACTGCAGCTTGCTGGGCCCGTAAACCGCCAACTTCTCTCTTGAGTCGAAAGTTCTCCTTTTTCAACCTCCCAATCTCATCAAGTGCTGCTGTCAATTGGGTTTTGAGAACCTCCTCTGCACCACCCAGTCGCACGTCTTTGACGATTTTGTTCAGCTCCAGATTGAACCGATCGTACAGGGCTTCGTTCTCAGCACTGGCTTCGCGGTACAGTTCATCCAATTTCTTGGCTCTCTTTTCGCTTACGACCAGTGAGGATTCCAAGTCTTTTTCGATAGCAGACGTCCGACCCCTGAATTCATCGGTGAGAACGTCAAATCTTGACTCGAGCTCGCGAACACGAGACTCAAGGGCTGCGTCAGTTGGGGGTGAAGTAAAGAGCCCATTGAGAGAATAATGACCATTAATCCGTGAATCTAAACGTCGCTGCGGGGACCCCAGTCTTAATGTCTGAATTTCCTCGCTGATAAGTTTCAACTCTTCCTGCAAACCCGCCTGCGCAAGGGCCTGTGTTCTGTTCTCGCTTTGGAGACGATCGCGGAGCTGATTTCGTGATGGCAGGGTCAGATTCCCTCTTTCAACAATTGGAGGCAACGAAGAGATACATACCTTCTGGGGGCTTTGCATTCGCAATTTAGGCGTTTTCTGCGGAGAGTGTGAATGGGAGTGAGAGGTCTGGGGCCGTTTGACTTCAGTCGCATTTGCGAGCGTCGGTCGCTCCCTAAGCTCAGTACCTCTCGTAGGTATGCTTTTGGCTCGCTCTCTTCTTCTGGACTCTTGAGTGGGTGTTGATATGTCGTTTCTCTTAGAACTCCTCTCTGCCGGCGTCGATCTCGGGTCGATGTTCTCCTTACACTTCGGGGTAATGGGACGTGCCGGGGATCTAGTTCTAGAAGGCGAAGTCAAGCGAGGAGGGGCGGTTTTCTTCGAAGGGGTTTCCTCTGACTGAGGCCCCGGGGTCACAGGTCTAGGCGAAGAAGGACTGCCAGGTGTCTCTACCAACGTTGAGAGAGGACGCAGGTCGGAGAGGGAACTCCTCCGCTTTCTTCGAACCCTCACGACACTGGCACTTCCGTTTGTCACCCCTCTAATGGACGACAATGGAAGATCCTCTTGAGAACTGCTTGGACGACGAACTAGATCTTCTGCAGAAGCACTTGGCCGGTCGCGAGACCCAGGTCGATCACGAGAGCCTGGGCGATCGCGTGAGCTCGGGCGTAACAGAGGACCCAGTCGAGTGTCAATGTCAATGGATTTTGATCGCAAGTGTAGCGAGCCTCGGGGAGTGCCTGGCTCAGAGTCGCCAGATCCCTTGCTCTTGCTCAGAGTCCTCAAAATCGAGGATACTTTGCTTTCACCTTCGGTTTTCGAGTTTTCACGATGCAGACCAAACCCCAAACGTCGTCTGAAGGAGGAAGAGTTAGAATTCATGGAGCTGGAGTGTCGCGAGGGAGATTTTGTTGTCTGATCTGTGGTCAGGGTTCCTTCCAAAGAAGCGCCAACCGGGACATATTCGTCAAAGAGATTTCCAAAATCGTCGACCAATCGATCTAAAAGGGAGACATGTTGCATGGGATCACCATCTTCGGTGAGTACTTCTGCAAAAGCAGCCGTCAGAGCACCGCGATCACCATCGTTCCCTGATGCGTCTAGCAATTCGGAGAGCAGTCGAATCATTGCAGCGAGAGCACGGCGGTTCTGCGGGCTCATTTCTGCAAGCAATGCCCGAAAGTTTTCATCGAATTCACGAGGAAACATAGTATCAAATTGGCTCTGGATTAGCTTCAACGATGAGGGCTCGAGAACGGGCCCCATGCGATCCCTCCATGCGTTAGCCATGAATGTTTCGAAAGCGACAAAGAGGACATCAACGGGGACTTCGGCCGCGGCTTGGATTTTTCCCGGATCCTCAAGCAGTACGTTATAGAGTTCGTTGACAGCGGATCTGTCAACGTTCTCTCTCCCACGGAGAATACGTCCAACAATGTTACCACTTCGGGACTGAAGGGCGAGCGCGTATGCCGAGAACGTCCGCTCCAGGAGGCCAAATGGACTATCCAATGACTCTTTCGACATTTCTGATCCAACCATGGAAATCCTACTCCCGCTATCGTCCTTGTTGGGGAAGGTTGATGGCAAGGTGTTCGATCTCGAGTGATTCGGTTTTGAAGGCGCCAGTTTGGGGAATTCACCCAGTAGAGAGGCAGAATGAGGTAGTTTCGGAGAACTCGGTTCTTTGGACTGGCCGCCCCAGAGACTTGAAAGCAGCTTCGAGGGCGAGGGTGGTCTGAAGGAACGAGTGGTCTTTATCTGGGTCATAAAACCGCTTGCAATATAGCGAAGGATTTCGAAATTCGAACGGACCATGGGCTCTGTCAAGGCCCTGTTTTGAGGGCCATGCAGGGGCAAGAGTAGATTCAAGACTTCATCCATCGTAAGCTCCAAAACTCTGTCCAGAATCGCGGGAGGGGGGGGGGGCATTATACTTACGGCGTTTGGAAAGAGCAGGGAGGAAGACATCTGCTGTGACAATGTCGGACGAGAACATCTCAACAGTTGAGTAGATTTCTACTTTGAACTTGTCCTCCTCTGGCGCAGATATCGAAACGACGCCCTCCAAGTCGTTGGAGTTGCTCATCATCTTACTGCATACAGACTTCGGAGTATCGAATACAAGTTTTATCCTCGCAGATCCCGTTCGCTTCGACGACCCAGTCTCATCCTCTTCAAACACGCAAGCTAAGATGCCAAGGTTTCCGACAGTCCCTGTGCAGCTCCTGAGGGTCCATTTACCATTCTCTCGCTCCTGTTCGGGGAATCTGCCTTCAATTCGGGCTTTGATGATCTCCTCGATCAAGCGATTTGCTCGCCCTTCATGTACTGCAAACAATTCCAATGCAAGCAGGTCGATTGGCTCCGCATCCATAGTTGCTGAGGCGGGGGCCAAGAACAAGATACGCCCGCATCCAGACTGCATGCAACGCACCTTGTTGATGTCGAGTACCTGTGCAACCCGGAGTTCATTAGGGATCAGGATTCCAGACGAGTCACCCGCTGTGGATGCCGAATTGTCAAGTTCGGCTAATAAAGCACGAGCGGTGATCTTACATCCAGAAGCCTTTGACAAGAGAACCAAGCAATTTTTGTACAGCAGCATGATGCCCGTGCTGTGACTAGTTGCCTGGAGATCGGTACGGAATGGAGGTGGTAATTCGTTGAAGTCAATCGCGTTGATCAGGCGGCCTGCCGGGAATATAGCAGCTGGCCAACCGTCCACGAGGGACTTGAGCTTTTGAAGGCTTTTGGTATAATTGGTAGACCCCGGATCATCCAGCGAACAAATATCCTTGATAACATCCCTAGCCTTCAGAAATGGTCGAACTGCGGGGTGAACTAGTGGGAGACTGCTCGTCATTGTATCGATCAGAAGGCTATATCGCGGAAGGCGTTGAACCGGCTCCATTAAGAGGGAGCGTAGTCTCTGCTCGCCCGTCTCGTTTACCCTCTTTGAAAAACTAGAATTCCTATCCTTCAAAAAGGAGTTCAGCGTCTGAGTGAATCCATTGTGAGCGCGCATGTAATCAGCATAGGGCTGTGAAAATCGCGGGAACCATTCCAGAAGAGCGTTCGCAAATGCAACCGCACCCATCGCGTCGGATCCTTGCCTCGAAGACGCTCTCTGAGACATGGAGGATGGAAGCTCTGTATCCAGTGAGATATCCTCAATAGCGTCTTTCTCGGTCTCTTCGAGCACCTGGCGAATTACTTCTAGGAAACCGAGGTTGACGTCGAGAATCTGGTTTAGGCAGGGGGGAAACAACGCAGCAAGAGATGCCTCGTCCGGGCTGGTGCTAGACGGTGGTCGCAACTGTGCCTTCAACCGAAACTCTTCTGCGACGTCATGCACCAGAGCATATAGCTTAGCTACATACCGCTCCTCTGTATCGACAACCTCACACATGGTCAAACGGAGAGCTTCCTTTTGACTTCTGGAAAAGGTCCTGGACTTGCTTAAATTGGTAGGTTGTGAGGGTGCGCGCTTTAACCGCGACGTGGGCAAAAAGATCGGATCCCCTAGTGCTCGTACCATGGACGAATACTGGCCATACTGGAGGTCGGAGCTACCTTCCATCTCCGCAGCGTCATCTTCGAGCTGCGACGGAGGCTGAATGGTGCCAGCCGGCAGCACAACGTCAATGTCAATCCAAGGGACCTTGCGCTCCTGATATGCTGCTTGTAGATCTCGTATCGCATCGGACGCGTCGTCCACCACAATCAATCGGTTCGTCAAATCCGCCGCGTGCATCTCGTCAAACATGTTGGATAGTTTCGTCCCTGACTTCCCGGCCTTGGCCAATTCTCGCAGATAGTCCTTGACGGGATCCGACAAATCTGAGAAGTATTTTAGCATACTCACGGCCAGACCGCGGCATAGTTCGTCGCCTTGTTTCTCTCGTGGCAGGTGGTTAACGGCGGCGTACAGCGGAGCAGCAGGGGATACAGTAATGCGAGGGTAACTGCGGAAACCTGCTGGAGTAAAGATATGCGCCTGGACACGCGAACTGCTGACGGTGGCATTGGCAGTAGTGACAGGGCCGTAGAAGACCAAGATGGACGACAGGCACGGATCGACTGCATGGTACAGCGTGAGTTGCTCCAGGGGCAGGTACGACAGGGAACCTGACGCGATCGCCATGGCTGGGCGCCGTCGCTGCTATTTTCAGGTTATGATGTTATTATTAACGGGTGTTTTTGTCGTCGTCACTGTTGTTGTTGTTGTTGACGACCTGATGCGCGCAATGCGCTGGTCGAGGGAGGAGCGACCCAGGCGCGAATGACTGCTAAAAGAACAACAGGAGGGAGGGGGAGACGAAACGAAAGTGACACAGACGATGCCGAGAAAAGAAGAAGCTCAGTCCAGAGGGAAGGGGTGTCTGGAGACATAGGTCTGTCCCACGAAGGGCAGTCTAACGGTGGTTTGTTGACGTTGTGAATGTCCCTCGTTCACTTGCTCATGCATACACGCGATTCTGTATCTGCACACCCCTCCATGCGAGTCCAAGACAGTCGCAGCACGCGTGGCTTTCGTCTGAGGGGGGGGATTTCAGGTGTTCATCGAGGGAAGAGGAGGGAGAAAGCAGGAGACAGCAGCAGTGGAATGCGATGCAAGGGGGAGGATAGTAAGGCTGTCAAGGACGCGGATGGCTGCTGAAGCCAAACTGTCGGGCAGCAGAGACGCAACAATAAATATTGGAACGATGACGATAAATATAGCCTTGGCTGAGGCCTCTACGGAGCATCTACTGCAAATAAATAGCATCTAGCCGAGCGTAGTGGAGCGCAAGTGACGAGTCTGCCGGTTTCAGCGTCGAAGTACCAGTACAGGAGGCGGATGGCTGCGCAAAACATGAGGGGCGCATCATGTCACTTAGGAACCGCTACATCCTGCCTGGCCAACCACGGCTGCATTATAAGCAGCATTTCTCCCAGTCAGCTCCGCCACCCGCAGTGACACCTCCGTGGTGGACGGAGTTGATAGTCGACATTGATAATACTATCCGTAGTATGGCCTTGGTATGGAGGGGCGCTTGGGACAGCATTGCAGTGGCTGTTATTATTGACGGTTAGTAGCACAGCGTTGTCGACATATCACGCCGGTAGGCAATCCAGGCTCTGGAGATACTAGACAGCTCATCGCAATGTCAGGAATCTGTTGAATTCATATAATAATAATAATAATAATACCAATACCAATCTTCAAGGGAATAATTCATAAGAATGAATGATACCACTGTAACTATTTATTATTATAAAACAGAATCCCTAGAACCCCAAGGCGGTGACCAGCGGCTAGCCGAATCGGGCAATCAAGCTGTCTCAACAGAACAGAACAGCTGTCGACGACGAGCCCGACAGAGCTGCGTCTCTTCATCCCAGGAGTCAAGTCAAGAGAGAGAGAGAGAGAGAGATACACCTTGATCTGTGAGATCTAGACCTTCTCTCTCCTTGGGACCTCTCCTATTCAACGCTTCCCTACCCTAGCCATGTCGACGCCCTCCCTACCCATCGCCGTCGACCCTATTGCCTTGGTGACTACAGAATGTATCACGGTCACCTCGGCCATGCGCAAGCATGCTCGCTGGGCGCATTCTTCAGTTTCCGCAATTCTTGGTGGCAGCAGTGCCTACAGGGTCTATGACTACGATTCGTCCGCTGCAGACGCCTACCGAAATGGAGCCAGATCGTCCAAGTATCGGTCATCCACTGTCGATGAAGATCATTCGCTTGCAAATAGATGGGGGTTGAGGGGCAAGAAGGGCAAGAGCATACAGGATAACCCCTTGATCTCTGCGTTTACACGTCTGCGGAGTGACCTCAAGGCTTGCCGCGATATCAGGTCTTTCGATACGCCATCTTTGCTACACCCGTTCCTGCAGGTCATTCGCTCGTCTTCAACTTCCGCCTCGATTACCTCTTTAGCATTGGTCTCCATCTCCAAGTTTTTCGCGTATGATATCATCACTCGCGACTCACCAAGGCTATCAATGGCCGTGCGGCTCTTGTCAGCCGCCATCACCCATTGTCGGTTCGAAGGCAGTGATTCCGCAGAAGATGAGATCGTTTTGTTGAGGATCCTGAAATTGATGGAGGGAATATTGTCGAGGCCAGAAGGAGAACTTCTGGGAGATGAGAGTGTCTGTGAAATGATGGAAACTGGTCTGAGCATGTGTTGTCAGGTTCGCCTGTCGGAGTTGCTCCGTAAATCCGCTGAAATTGCCATGATCAATATGTGTCGAGTCATTTTCCTACGGCTAGCATCTTTGGACCGACAGTCACATTCAGATCCAGACTCTTTGACCCATGACGAGGGCGAGTCCTCCAACTTCAAGATGGATCCGTCGGTGGATGGAGACACGGTCACATCACAACATCCTTCCGCTATGGGTACAGATGCTGCTGTCTCCGAATACGAACGCAGCAGCGAAGAGGAAGCGCACCAAATAGTCAATGGCAGAGCCGCTGCTGCCGCTACGCTTCCCGAAGACGACGTTGATGAAGTCAAGCCGTACGCCTTGCCCTCCATTCGGGAGCTGTTCCGTGTCCTTATAGACCTCTTAGACCCCCATAACCCGCAACATACAGATGCCATGAGAGTCATGTCGTTAAGAATCATTGACGTGGCATTGGAAGTGGCCGGTCCTTCCATTGCCCGGAATCCCAGCATGGCCGCCTTGGCTCAAGACGATCTATGCCGATATCTCTTTCAGTTGGTCCGATCGGAGAACATGGCTATCCTTGCCGGATCTCTGCGTGTTACAGGCACGTTACTGCTGACCAGTCGTTCCGTGCTCAAACTTCAACAGGAACTGTACCTATCTTATCTGGTTGCCTGCCTTCATCCACGGGTAGAAATACCCAGAGAAGCAGGCATTGACCCATCACTTTACGAAGGTGTACCACAGGCACCAAAGTTGGTGAAGCCACCCCCGTCCCAAACCAGCAGTGGGAGATCCACTCCTGTTGCTGTAAAGGATCGGCAAAGACTAGGGCTAGAAGGCGGGTCCAGAAACCCGGAAGCTCGAGAGGCCATGGTTGAGAATATCGGGGTTCTGACACGTATACCGAGCTACATGGTCGAGCTCTTCGTTAACTATGATTGCGAGGTGGATAGGGGAGATCTCTGCGAGGACTTGGTAGGCTTGTTGTCGCGGAACGCTTTTCCAGACTCTGCGACATGGAGCACAACCAATGTACCTCCGCTATGCCTGGATGCTCTTTTGAGCTATGTTCAATTCATCCATCACAGGCTGGACCACAAGCCAAGGCACGAGGGCTTTCCCGACATTGAATGTTTGCGAGGTCAGCGCAGGACGAAGAGGACTATTGTAAAAGGCTGTCAGAAGTTCAATGAAGATCCCAAGGCTGGAATTGCATATCTCGTATCGCAGGGTATAATCGATAATCCTGACGACCCTGTTGTGATTGCGCGCTTTTTGAAGGGGACGACTCGGTTATCGAAGAAGGTCCTGGGAGATTACATTTCAAAGAGGTCCAACGAGCCGCTATTGGATGCTTTTGTCGACCTTTTCGACTTCGCAGGAAAGGGTGTCGTCGAGGCTCTTCGGGAGCTCCTTGGCGCATTTCGCCTTCCCGGCGAGGCACCTCTAATTGATCGAATCGTCTCAATATTTTCCGAAAAGTATATGGGGAAAGCCCACCCTGAGGGCATTGCAGACAAAGATGCTATCTATGTGTTGACATATGCCATTATCATGCTGAATACGGATCTCTACAATCCTAATGTCAAGGGGCAGAATCGCATGACCTATACGGACTTTGCAAAAAATCTGCGTGGCGTGAACGGAGGGGGAGACTTTGCGCCCGAATTCCTCCAAGAGATTTATGACTCTATCAAGGAGAATGAAATTATTCTACCAGATGAGCACGAGAATAAGCATGCATTCGATTACGCTTGGAGAGAACTTCTAATGAAAGCGTCTTCGGCTGGAGAGATGGTGGTTGGCCAGACCAATATATTCGACGCAGATATGTTCGAAGCTACCTGGAAACCCGTTGTTGCGACGCTCTCGTACGTTTTCATGTCCGCGTCAGACGATGCAGTGTATTCTCGAGTTGTGATGGGATTCGACCAATGTGCCCAAATCGCCGCCAGGTATCGTCTGACGGAAGCGTTTGACCGTATAATATATTGTCTCGCTTCGATCAGCACCCTTGCCACTGACACACCACCGAGTACTTCCTTGAATACAGAGGTACAGGCTGGAAAGAAAAGCGTGATGGTCAGTGAGCTTGCAGTGAAATTTGGAAGAGATTTCCGCGCACAATTGGCAACAGTGGTGCTGTTCCGTGTTCTGGCAGGCAACGAATCTGTTCCCCGGCACAGCTGGGTCTACATTGTGCGGATTCTCCGCAATCTGTTCATCAACTCCCTTATCCCACCTCTTGACAACACCCTTGTTTCCAAGCTTGACATTCCACCAATCTCTCTGCAACCGCCGTCTCAAGTTGTTGATCGTGATAGACAGCAGAATGAAACTGGATTGTTGTCTGCGTTTACTTCCTACCTCTCGAGTTACGCAGCTGATGATCCTCCGGAACCATCAGATGAGGAACTTGATAATACCCTATGCACTGTTGATTGTGTCAAGGCGTGCTCTATTAATGAGATTCTCACCAATATGAAGTCAGTCTTTTTTTTTTTTTTTTTTTTTTTTTGGTCCCTGGCTCACATTTATCGTCCTTGCAGTTCCCTGCTATTACCATCAGCTTCGTGGTTAGTAGAGGCTCTTTTGTCTCAGTTGCCCGAAGAAACAGTCCCAGCGGTGATCGTGGTCAAGCCCGAGAGGCCGCTCAGTTCTCAGAGGCACTCAAATGGCCGTTTAGGGTCTAATAAGCCGAACTATGACCCTGGAATGATATATATTCTAGAGCTAGCAACAGTTCTCACGCTGAGGGATAAAGCCACGCTGGAGACCCTTGGTGAGAATCTGTCATCTACACTGCAGACTTTCGTTCGCGATGCAAGCAACCTCCATCCCTTGGCTATTTCACGGATTGTAAACTATCTATTGAGCCTATTGCGTTTGAGCCACGTATGACACCCGACTCTTCTCATCCATTAGAGGTAACTAACCCTCGTTTCACTAGGAGTATCATTTTATGCGAGTCCCAGTCGTTCTGCATGGTATATCTAGTTTTGACCAAGATGTTCTGGAAAGCACTGCCGTTCCCACGGTCAAGGGCCTTTCACTATGTATTGCTGAACCAGGGCCTTTCAGGAATGAGGTAACTATCTCACCAGACTTTTGGTCAATTCTGCAAAGATTGCATCGGCACGATGAGGCCGCTCCCCTAGTGTTTGAGATACTCCGAACCGCTGTGGAGTCGACGCCGCCCATAATTACCGCCGACAACTATGAGTCTGCGGTAGGTCTCGCGGACAACTTCATTAGTGCTGGAAGCGTGGGTTCCATCGATGAGCGCCAGATGGATTCCCGAACTCGACGATCCAAGGGCGTCAAACAAACGAAAGTCACGTACGAGGCCACTCCCTTTTTTCACTCTATTTATCTGTCTTCTGGATTGTAGTGGCTTACGAACAATAACAGAGAAAATCAAGTCGTGGTTCGCGGCGTCAAAGCAATCGGTCTCGTCTATCATCTTAGTAAACGAGTTCCGACTCTGATCAAGCAGTCCCATCTTGAAAAGAAAGAAGGTTTGTGCAGACCGGCTGGATGTACCGTGGACGCGTGTATTACGGCTGTGCTAACTATTTACTTTCATTTATTTTAGCTTGGGCTGCATACTGGTCTCCTATATTTCAATCTCTGACCGCGCAGTGTATCAATCCCTGCCGCGAAATCCGACACCATGCTATCTCAACATTGCAACGATCGCTTCTTTCCATCAAGCTCGTTGCAAGTGACGATAGGGAGTGGATGGCCATCTTCGATGAAGTGCTCTTCCCTCTTGTTCTACGATTGTTGAAGCCGGAGGTCTACCATTCAGATCCTGTCGGGATGAGCGAAACTCGAGTCCAAGCAGCGACTTTAGTTTGCAAGATCTTCTTGCGCTACCTCGACCAGCTACCGAACCAGAGCGGAATGCTGGATCTGTGGTTAAAAATCTTGGATATCCTGGATAGAATGATGAATAGCGGTCAAGGAGATAGTCTGGTATGTTTGATTTTTCAAAACTCCGCCGATCATAGCATTTCTGACTATTCCTGCACACGTACAGGAAGAAGCAATCCCCGAGAGCGTCAAGAATATCCTCCTCGTCATGGCCGATGGAGGTTTGTTGGTCCCACCATCCCAGGACCCCAACAAGGAAAAGATCTGGGCCGAGACCCGAAAACGCCTAGAGCGGTTCTTACCCGAATTGTTTTTGGAGATATTCCCGGACGCCTCATTGTCAACGCAGGATAAGTTCAAGTCTCCCCCGACCTCCACCGTTGCATCACCTACTGTTCCCCTGTGGCAGGGCGCGAATGACGAGCCTGCTAAGGAATATAATAATAATCATAATAGCCAGTCAGTACCGACTCCTGGACCCGACGTTGCTGCTGGCAAGGGAGAAGGAGAAGACTGATTTAATCGCTTCTTATTCTCTCACCTTGATCTGGTCCCCTCTCCGCCTCGGTAGAACTGATCTCTGAACTGGATATCATCTACCTACCTACCGTTCTTTTCCTTTTCTCCTTTCACCTAAGAGGATGATACATGGGTAGTCAGTCCGCAGTCCTCCTTGGAAAGAAAGCATTGTACATAGAAACCATAAGTTGTCCATCCATCCATCCATCATCGATAAGCATGCTCAGAGCCAAAGAGAGAAAGAAATATGAATTATCTCTTACTTGCAAATAGAAAGATAACAGGTGGAAATATATATGGAGATTTAATGGCAGTGCTCAACAGAGCCTTCATTTATTCAAGGTCTTCGCGCATTTTCATGTCACAAGCCACGGCAGGTAGCTCTACTGTCACTTTCAGCAGAGCAAGTCTATATAATAAATATACCATGAACAATACTAGAATATTCTCGGCTAGAGAAACGCCAAATGAAACAATGCAACGACGACAGGTATCGTAGGGATAGAGCCATTGGACAGTATGAATTGAACAGCCCACTCCGGGAGCAAAAGTGAAAGCCACGCCATGCACGTGAAATGGTGAAAAGAGAGAGAGAAGAATAGAGAAGAGAAGGGAAAGAAAGACTAATACAAATTGCGAAACAACAAAAGAAAGATTAATTCAAGGCGTCCAAGACAGACACACAAGTTCGAATGAGATTTGAATAAAATATTTCGTTTTTTTTTTTCTGATTTGTATTGCTTGCTTGCTCGCTTTCTTCGAAGGGAGAATATGGATGGGGTAATCTCTTATCTCTTTTCTAGAATAGTCCTATTCTTCACCATCCATGTCAAGATCAATAGCATCCGGGTTGACAGGGGCCGTGGGCTGCTCATGAGGTGGAGGACGATTGCCACCTTCCGGACCTGTGCTGGCAGCGACAAAGCCCACAGGGGCGCGAGCTTGCCGTTCCAGGGCTGCCATGGCATCTGCACGGTCATTTTCTTCGGCTTCTCCTTCACCCTCTTTGATACCCTCCTGGGCACGTTGTTGTTGGCTACGAGCAATGGCTTGAGAAGCGATGAAGTTGACATCGGTGCTATGAAGAAAGATTTGTTAGTAGCTCGTTTGAGATATCAGGACAACAAGAAAATTAATGACATACTTGTATTGAGCCTGTACGCTCCGTTTGATACGAAGCATCTCCTTGAACGTGTCCTCGTTTCCATGCTGGACTTCGAATGCCTCCCATTTCTGCCAGAAGGGAGCATTGGTGCGAGGGTCGCAGAACTGGGAAGCATGACCGTAAATAGCACGGGCCCGGTCGATTTCACCAAGTCTCCTTTCCATCTCCGCGAATTTGAGGCACATCTCCTTCGCTTCCTGGTCAGGCAAAGCAGCGATGGCGCGTTCATAGATCGGTCTTGTTGACGTCAACCCGAAGTTCGAGGCAGATTTCGTGATATAGAATTCAAACATCTCAAACCGGTCCTCGTCAGATACTGCTCGCGTGGCACGCTCATATATTCTCATGGCATGGCGTGCGAGACCGCGTTCCTCCTCCAGGTTGCCGTACATCAAGTACAGGACCTTTGCAAACTTTGGCGGGCATCCATCAAGAGCTTGTTCGAAAAGGTCTCTCAGTCTCTCGATTCCGATCTTACGATCCACCGCTTTCGTCAGGTATAAGTTCCAGAGCTCAAACGCAACCGGGTAACTGAACAAATCTAGTCCTCGCTCGTAAACCTTGAAAGAGTCTTCGAAGTATTGGTTCTCCTCCAATAGGTTGGCGTAATTGACCACCGTCTGAGGAGTTGCAATGCGTAGTTCGAAAATCCTCTCATATACCTTCTTCGTTTCTTCCAGGGAGCTGACACTCTCAACGAGATCAACATAGAAACTCCATAGTTTCCAACTCTTATGAACTCGCTGCTGCGGGGAAAGACTCTCATCGAAATAGTCCACGCTAGATCTTTTGGGCGCCTGAGTTGCTTTGGCCATAATCTCAACTGCTTTGTCGAAGTTTTCGCCGCGAAGCTCCATTTCGGCCCATTCGCACCATACCTCCGCCAATTCGGCAACCGATTTAAATGGAACCTTGACAGCTTTGTCGAATATGACTCTGGCGGTCTCCAGATCTCCGCCACTCTCGTAAAATCCGGCATAGTTGATCCAAAGCTCTGAGAATTTCCCATGGGCTTTCTTGGGATTTATAGCAGCTATAGCTCTCGCGTAAGTCTGAACAATCTCTTCCTTATTATCACCCCACAGAGCCACTCTTTTCTCCCATTCAATGACATTGTTAGAATTTTGCCTCAACAATACATCATTGACTAAGAACGGTCGTCGATCCATGAGCTGCTCGAATCTCAACATTCGAAGATCGAGGTCGAAATCTGCATCTTCGTCGACTTTGCCCTTCTCAGCCCGGGTTGCTGCTGCTTCCATCAAGTTCCCAATGATAGATTCCTCGAATTCAGCATAGGAGTCGAAAATCAAAGTAAAGTCGCGGACAGTCATAACAGTAGTGATCCCTTCTTCAAAGACATCTCTGGCTTTCTCAAAATGTCCCTTGGTAATCCAGTATGTAGCAAGACCGGCCCATAATTTACCTCTCTGGTCGGCGAACCGGTCGATTCCGCTATGGATAATTGCATCCACATCGATGCCCACTTGAGGTCCGGTCTCTATCTGTTTGGCCCTGGAAACCAGTAGGTCCACCATCTCAGTCCATAACTGGAAGTGGCTCTTCCCCTCCTTGGACTGAAAGCGCGGGTTGTCCAGGATGTCCATGTATATTTTCACGGCCTCAGTATATTGGCCCATTTCGACAAGAAGCGAGATGTACTCCTCAGCATTCTCTGGATGGACTTGCATATACCGGGCCCACACGGTCACTGCAGTCTGTCCAGATGCGGAACGCGCAAATGACTTGTAAAGTTTCCAAATACGGTTGTGCTGGGTAACCGGAAGTGCACGAAGTGCCCGATCAAAAGTCCGCCGCGTCTGGGTCACCAGCGGCTGCTGTAGCAAGAAGGAAAGATACATTTCCCATATCCGCGGCATCTTGTTGAGGAGGATAAGCGCCCGCTCAAAGAGATTATTCACCTTCGTATACTCCGACCGATAATGCGTAGCATTGCGACCCCAAAGATGTTTCATTCGGAATTCTAAGTACTATAAGAAAACCACACAAAGTAAGCGGGTTATGCGACAACCATAAAATTAATTCAGAATGGGGAAAGGAGCTAACCATCTTCCAGAGCTTGTAAGACCTTGGGAGTTGCTTACATGCGCGCTCCATCACCTAGAAAACAGACTGTTAGAAGGTACCGGATAGTAGAAAAGAATGATGACTCACAAAGGCCTGCTCGTAGAGCGTGCCCTGCTGCTGTTTGTGCTCGATATATGCGATCCATGGCTTGATACTATGCGGATCCCTGAGGATATCCTGCTCGTATACCGCATCCTGGTCGGCCTGGGATGAAGTATCATAGTCAGTCCTCAGTTCTTGAAGATCTCAATACCATCTCCCACTCACGATCAGGTAAAGATCCGGTCCATTGGATGCCGATCGGTCCATCTGAGCGTGTTGCCGGTGTGATCTCGGGGGCAGAAGTGTCCCTGGCATACCGCCACTCAATCGAGCGGGATCCTTTCCCGGGCGGCCAACTCTAAAGTTCGAGGTTAAGATGTGTCGTTCCAGAGTAACGGGACTCTTGTCGCGTCGAAGACGTCTTCAGCACCTACGACGAAGATGAAGTTGCAGCCTCTGACACGTGACTGATAGATGGCAGTTGGCCCGAGCTCAGGCGTATTATCGCGTATCGTCATGGCTGGCAGTTAGATGCCCCGTTTGCGCATGAGAAGCTTCCTGCTCCCTGCGATTTTGATCCGGCGGGTTTCTATCAATACATGAGTCATGTCGGGAGCAGTGGTGAGTATACTGTAGTCTGAAATGGCATTGGTTTTATGGCATAGATCCGTCATTGACGCACCTTCCAATAGGGCCGCGAGCCAGTCTTCCCGACTCGCCAGTCACTCGGGTTGATGAAGAGCAAGCTGAAGGGTGCAGAGACTGGCCACAGCTTGCTGAAGAGAAAGAGCGAAGCTCTGACAAAGTGCGTTTGTCATTTACCCGTCAATTGAAGATCGTCATTGCTGACACGTATGTTCCATCAACAGACGTTTTCGAGGTATGATGCCTCCCTATCTAGGATCCCCGCTATGCACGAGAAGCTGACCACAGAATCAGAGATCACACGGCGGATTGATGAAGCGAAGCGGAAGATGGGGAGGGTCATGCAGATAGCTGCATTCTCTCTGGCCGAAGTTAACTACGCCGTCGGAGGGGAGATTGGATATCAGGTTCAGGAATCAGTCAAGCAGGCCAGATTTCGCGTTCGAGCCAAGCAGGAGAACGTTTCGGGTGTTTTCTTGCCTCATTTTGAGAGTTATGCTGAGGAGGGCATTAACGATTTTGGTCTGACTGGACTTGGAAAGGGTGGTCAACAGATACAGCGCTGCCGTGAGACGTATGCCCGGGCAGTAGAAACCTTGGTGGAGCTTGCAAGTTTACAGGTATGGTACTCGCATCTGCCATATACATATAGATATCTATATCTTACTACCTTCTTTCAGACTGCGTTCGTTATCCTAGATGAGGTGATCAAGGTTGTCAACCGACGAGGTACGTTCACGGAATCAAGATCCTAGAAATCCATTATTTACTTTATTGCTAACCTACATCGCAGTAAATGCCATGTAAGGAAATCAGTCCTTAATATTTTCCAGGAGGTAGTGTCAAGATGACTGATTTGAAACAGCGAACACGTTATCATTCCTCGGACGGAGAATACCATCAAATGTTGGCTCACTTCCCCATCCTGGTATTGGCGTCTCATATGCTTACTAACATTTTAAAGACATCAATTCGGAGCTTGACGAGCTCGACAGAGAGGAGTTCTATCGACTCAAAAAGGTCTCAAACAAGAAACAAAGAGACAGCGAAGCTTCGAATGCCGAGATCCTCGCCCTCAGACAGAAGGAAGCGGACATGGAGAAGGCCACCACCGCTGAGACTGAGCTGCCAACAGCGCCGGACGTCCTCGGAGAACATGAGGATGAGGATGTTATATTCTAACACTTTTACTTCGCTTCTCTGGGTTTCTCTGGGTTCTGTAACTAGCGTACTTCATTAGATATTGGCATTTTTGTAACTCGACCAGTCGATGCTTTTTTCCGTAGTACCTGTTGCCTTCCTTTCAAGTACGGGAAAGACAAAACTGTATAGCAAGGGATAGAAACTGTCATCGTATCATGCATGTTCCTCTGAAGGGTCAAGAAGAAAAAGAATAAGAATAAGAAATAAGGCCATGCGAAATAATATAAACATAAACCCCACAAGACGCCACGAAACAAACTAATCCCACAATGCCCAGGAAGATGAAAAGAGAGAACAAGACAGCTTTACTGTCTCTGGTAGGTAACCCGAATAGGCTTCCCAGCATCTCCCATAGGCATTCCGGACGTAGCTTCCTTCGCACTGATAGCCCCAGATTCGTTCTCGTACTCGACGAAAGCGATTCCTTTCCGCCCAGGTACCAATCTGACTTCTTTGAACCCCTCGAAACGGCCAAAGACAGCAGTAAGGCTCTCTTGGTCGGCGTTGTCAGGCAAATCCCGCAAGAACAGGATCTTGTTCGGGGGGAGGTATTCGTCTGGGATAACTGCTGCTGCTGCGCCGGTACTTGGTTTGAGACCGGCCCCCTTGGCAACCTTTGCTGGACGAGCGACATCAGGGGCGCCGGTTGGACGTTTGAGTTTCTTTTGGGCCTCGAGGGCTTCCTGGGCTTGTCTGCGCTCTGTGCCCGTAGGTCAGCTTTGAATAAAATACTAAAGCACATATGGAGGAACGCATGTGAAAAAGAAAAGCGCGAGGAAATAAATCACTCTACCTTTCTCAGCTAGCCTCCTCCGCTTATGAACCTCAAACTCATCTGGTCCCCCTTCCCGCATAACAGTAGCGTCGCTCCTTGTTTTTGCATAATCAAGCACCATTGGCTTATCGAAAAGTTCGAATCCATTGACCTCATCAATAGCCCGAGACGCTGACTCGACATTGTCAAATACGATAAAGGCCTGGCCCTTGGCCTTTAGGTTCCTTTTCGCGACTATCTCGATAATATTTCCATATTCGGAAAAGATCTCTTGAAGAGCCTCCTTAAGTTGATCAATTTTGATTCTTTCTTCGAGGTTACGAACCTGTCAAATGTGGTTAGTTATTGGGCGGCGTCGCGTGGAAAAGCTTCATGGAGAACGAACATAAACACTGCAGGATGCAACGGGTTAGCACTTCTTCTAGAACAGATGAGGTAAATTGTCATCTTGAATCAACTTACGTGGGATTTGGCGGGATATTTGAAGGTACTGTACCGAGTGTCGCCATGTTTGCGACAGCTGAGCTTTATCACAACTTTGGCAGAATCGATCTTGGGATTATTATGGTTGATGTTTCCAGCTTTAATCTGTTTCGAGCGCTAAGGGAGATTAGTTAATAAGGGAAATCAATACAAATAGATGTCAAAGCATCATTGGTCTAGTGGTAGAATTCATCGTTGCCATCGATGAGGCCCGCGTTCGATTCGCGGATGATGCATCATCATTGTTTTCTTTTTATTGGCTCTTGAATACAACCTGTGTTTGGTTTAAAGTCTTTTTTTGTTCTTCTCAAGGGGTCATCCATCCTACGTTATGCAAATGCAATATTTGATATGGGGTTTGAGCTTCATATAAATCTAGACAACCAGTACCCTTCTTAACCTTTCAACATGCTCCTTCATCTGCTTTGGCTGCCGAGTCCAATCTTCGTTTCTGACAAAGTCCAACCCCGTCTCCATGAACAGGTAATCTGCAACAACTGCCCTGACCTGAACGGAAATTAATAATGCGAGAGCTGCGGCAATTGTGCAGAAACATACCTTGGGGAATGGATGCAGCAGCATCCCTGACAGCTTCTTGAGCACGTCTGGTCGTAGTTGCTCGAGTCTCGCTAATGGCGCGTAGACCTTAATCGCCGCCTCTAAGCGAGCTATATTCGATGATTTGAAATGTGCCTTCTGGGTAAGAATAAAGACCTTCCTGAAGCTAAAATGGGAAAGGTGGGCTCAGTAATCGTTTTGCTACAGACTATTGCAAGAAAAAAAGACAAGACCGACCTTGGTTCCAGCCCTGCAGAAATAGTGGATATATATCCATCAATTAAGAAAGCAGTTAACTCCATAACTGGTATTGCGTAGCGGTCATCCTGCATATTTTCGCCTAGGATAATTACTAAGTTATTGAGGAGTGTAGTGACCACAACTTGTCGCTGCTGTTCTTCGCATGCATTGATGTACTGCACCAATGCTGAACGCGATGCACGAATGAGACCCTCGGATCCAGCGACGGCTGAAGTAGCAATACCTTGGATAAGTGGCAGACGGAGCCACTCGACTTGTTGCAACTCCAGTAGCTGAAGGAAATAATGCGGTGAGGACACATCGATGAAATGCTCATATTTCCTGCCTTCGTCAATATATAAGCTAGATGGGAGAATGGGAGAAAGAGCATATTCACCTCTGCAACCGTGGAAAGGCGTTTCCAAACTCACAGAATCGCTGTAGACAGAGCCATGCCTGGAAACGGACCTTGTCCAGTTTTTCTGCAGCGAGTCTGGATATGCAGCCGAGGAGTTTCTGAGTACATTCGCTGCGAAAGGTTGAATCATGATGTTTTTGAAGAATAACCCGGGCCCCTTGAAGCGCTTCTACTCTGACCAAGGACCCAATATCACCTCGTCTATCTGTCGTGTAATCGTTCAGGAAGCCGACAAAGTGGTCTACAATGGTATCCGTGACAGCTGCGAAATAGTCAAAAAAATTGAAATTCTTATTGTAATATGGAGGGCCAGAGACATACCTGCATACGGCAGAACCTCGGCTGACAAGCACTTCACGGCGGTCACCCTCTTTTCAATCAGCTCCTCCTTTACAGCACAGCGCAGCAATTCCTCTATGACAGATTCCCCCAAAGAGTCTATTGCCTCAACTCGCTTAAACACCGTTCCAAGAGCTAGTATCTGACCGCGCCCTGTCGGCAATTTGCTAGCGGCCTGAGTATGAGCAATCCAGCTTTGCACTGCCTCCTGTCGTTTGGCGGATGGAAAAAGAAGAAACAACTTCGATAGAGCATCAGAGGAAGCCTCAATGACAATATCCTCCACTCGGCATACTGATAGCGAGAGAATCTGAAGCACCGTATCAAGCAAGGTAGCGCAGGGACGAAGCATTTCTGGATCTTGAACAGTTGATTGAGAAAGAGAGGAAACCAGGCGTGAAACCGCCTCAGCAGTCAACTCTGGCCGCGCAGTTTGGAGGGTAAGATCTTCGGGGGTTGGACCAAACGATGAATCAAATATATCCCAAAGATCTCCTATCTGGTGGCGAACATCAAAAGCACCGGAGGAATACTTAGTATCAACCATAATATCCAGCTGACTGTTATATGTATCAATAACAGCAGCAATTGATAGCAGACAGCCATGCCTTGTCTCCGCGTCACCCCGGGAAATGCCAGAAAGCTTCTCAAGAAGTTGCCGGAGAACCAGCCCCATAGTCTTGTACGATTCTCGAGCACTCAATATTCCAATCGCCCTTGCTGCTTGTCTTCTGGATTCCGCGTCAGGAGAACCAATACCTCTCCACTGCATCAATGATTCCACGAGAGGACTCCAATAAACGGAGTTGAGATCCGCTGTCGCCTTTGCAACATCAATCATCGCCCGCGAGCGGCGCGCAACCGCATGATAATCTACTACCTGCACAAGAGAGATTCCCTCAAGGATAGTATCAGGATGGCGACCGACAAGTTCTTGTAGGGCAGCGGAGGCACCTCGTCTTATATTTCCTGAAGGGTCGACGCATGCAGCACGTACTAGCTCGACGGCCAACATTTGCACAACGCTCATCCCTTCTTGACTTGCAGAAAAATGTATTGATTGCGCATCTAACGCTAGCAATTCCTTTGTTGTATATTTTCGAGACAGTGCCCATATTCCAAAGCAGGAAGCATCCCGAGCTGCAGTTCCAATAGAGCTTCCAGTTGCAGATCTCTGCTCGAAATCAAGACCGGACACAAGGGATTGCAGCACACTGGGAAGTTGCTGCGTTGGAGGAGCACGCCGAAAGACCAAATGAGCTAAAGTCAGCAACAATCCGTGCCATCTCTGGGCATCGACTGCACTAAGGTTGCGCTTTAAAGTGTTAAAGCCGATTCTTCGCGCTTCGAACGGTGTCACTAGGGTGCCGTCATGCTTTTCATATAGAATGTTCTCTTCCAATGATCCAAGAACAGCACCGATGACATCTACTGCCATGATAGAGTCTAACTTCAATGTGATAATACTCAAAGCTTTGCTCGCAGCAAGCCGCACAGGTGTGTCATCGTCAGCAAGCGAGACCAGAAAATGATCAATGGTGTCTTCTAGTATCGAAGATAGATTTTCATCAGTAAGATTACCATCAGCTCTCTCATTTATAGCTAAAGCCATAACCGTGAAAGTGCGAAGGATCTTAATCATCATTTTCCGTGCCAAGGCAGAAGATCTAATCGCCTTGCATGTCACCGAATCTGATTGAGCAATGCTAAGGGTCCGTCCAAATATAGGGACAACGAGGTGCATGAAATCTTCAACTTGGCTTGACGCTCCTAAGCGAGCGAGAAAAGATAGCACCCCAACACATGTGTAGGCAGAAGGCAACTTAGCACCATCTTCCGGTTGTAACATGTAAAAAGTCCAGTCAATCAGTTTGTTGAGAAGATCAGCGTGCATATCTCGGCGAAGTGCGAGACGTGCCAACAGCACGGTTGCGGCCTCCCGCTCCTTTCCAGGGACATTAACGTATTTCAAAGCCACTGAAAGAATAGACTTTGCAACTGCGGACGTCTCTGGTGGTAACATGTTTAGCTGGTTCAAATTATCATGAGGCACAGGTATATTATCTGACGACATAGAGGCCAGATCAAAAGGAGCAAGCAAGAGGTGTGAGAGCCATAATAACATGATATATCGCTCTTCCCAAATGAGTCGCTTTGAGTCGTCCCCTGTTGCTATTTCCATCGGATAATTAGTTTGGATTGAGTCCCACTGGATGAATGCTCGTAGTAGCGGGTCGAGATACTTGGGTTCATTGTTCAAGAACCTGCTGACAACCTTGACCCCCCGAACCTTGCAAAAGGTGTACATAAGTTTGCCAATAGCTCTTGGGAGAGGATAAAGAGTCCCATGTTGCCGTGTTCGAGGTGCTCTCGCAGCGTACTGTTCACTATGTTTGACCAGATAGGCCAAGAAAGCGTCAACCAGAGGGGGCAGCAACTTCTGCAGATGCGGGTCTAGAAGCTGCGGCCACTCTTGGAAAGACTCAAGCTACATTACTCGTCAGAATACCTTTGTCCGCTCAGTGAAGATTTGGGAAGTCTTACAAGGCTTATGAGCCTCTCTGTCTTAGCGGCCTGCGCCCAGCGGCGTACGATTTGGACGTCCTGTCCATTCGCAGTTTGTGGCTTCCAAAGCAGAGATGGAAGACTTTCGGTGAGATCCTTTATCAGGTCCCCAGATGCACGTTGAAATTTAATGTCTCTATCTTCTGCTGCATCCATGCCGGGCTGTAGCAAATATAATCAGCTCTCTTAGAATTGTGCTTGTGGTGGATCAGAAGCGTTGGGAGACAAACCGTGAGAGTCATGTGATGGCCATCTATAAGAATGGAGGAAAATGACAGTACAGTACGGGGCCGTTCAAAAACTTCGAAAGCGACAGCGACGACGCGCTGTCTCCCCAACATACCAACATCGCAAGACACTACCTACACGATAGCGCCCACCCTCCACCTGATGGAGGTGGACGACCCCCCTGCGGTCGTCCCCTGCCCAAGAACTGCTTCTTGGGATGAAAAGCCAGATCCTCCTTCGGAACCCACCACCCCTACCCCCCTCCACCGCAACACCCACAAACGGAGAGCCCTCTCCTCCCCAGACAAGATGCCTAGCACTCTCTCAGGCCCAATACTTAGCAGGCCAAACACACTGTCAATTTGCCAGCAGATCAATGCAGTTGCTGAAGACCAGCTACTCCTGAAAGATTGGAGGCAGGCACTAACTTCTCTTGCAGACGCACTTGATTCGACTGTCTCCTCCCTCCATGGCTAGCCCAAAGAACTTGCCAAAGGACTGGCAGCCAGGTTCCTGACTCTGGCCAAAGGCAGCACACCCCAACTAGGACCAGAAACACCTCCCATAGCTCTCCCTAAACCAACTCCAGAGCTTATACAGGCCAAACAAGCCACTCCAACTGGACAGACACCCTAAGCACTATCCTAAGCCTCAGTAGTAGCCCCAGAACCAGACCAAAAGGGATGGCAAGCCACTAGACCCAAACCTGCCAAGCAGCCCCAGTAGGCAAAGAGGACAGATAACTACATCTTCCTCCACCTCCCAGAACCCTCCAACCTGCGGGAAATAGGCCCTCATGAAATCTGTATAGCTCTTACAGGAAAGGTCCTTAGAGGGATCTCTTATATATAGATAATCTTCACAGATTATGCTATCACAACCACAAATGAAGGCAAGGCCTTTTTACTCTCTGCATAAGTAAAAGAGCTAGCTGCAGATAGATATTTTGAAATGCCAATAGAATACTACCAAGTTATCATTCCCCAGATTCCCTAAAGGCTCTGGTCTCTAGAGGGATGGACAGAAACCACATTAGAAGACATTAGCACTAAAGCAGAGCATATCATAGGCATTAAACCATGTCATGTTAAGCTCTCAAATCACTTTACAGAGGTAGGCTCAATCACTGCAGTCATTGCCTTCCTAAAGAAGCCCAAATATACAATACAATTATTTGGCATCTCTAGCCTATCTAGACCTATATGCCCTAAACAAAGACCACTACAATGCTCTCACTGCCACCATTTCCATGACACACAAGCTTGCTGCTCTAACACTTGCTGCATCTCTTATGGCTCTACCAAAATAAAGCATACCTGCTGTGTACAATACATTAACTGCCATAGCCCCCATGCAGTAGACTATCCAAAGTGCCTAACCTGGCCTATCTCCTGTAAAGGGACCATCACCTACCTTTCCAAAGAAGCACTAGTAGCAATATGCAAAGCTAAGAGACTAGCTTTTTAGCAACAAGCTGAAAAGGTGCAGGCTGCACAGGCAAGCCCACACACCTTAAACTAGATCATAGATTAGCTATTAAGGTAGCTCACCTAAGAGCTAGATAGTTAGACCTTTTTAGAAGAGCTATGAAAATCATACAGGCCAATGTAGGGAGGGGTAGCCTCTCTTATGACCTACTGCTATCCTTCACAGCAGACATCATCTTGGTCCAAGAACCTTAGACCAATATGGTAAAACACCTCACAAAAACACACCTAAGATATCAACTCTTCAGCCCAACCACCCGCTGGGAAACCAGGTATCACGGTGCTGGACCAACGTACACTGATGTGGATCAGGGGTGCGGCGTCTGGATATCAGATACTAAAAGGATACCGTAGGATTCATAGGGATCGTGGTGAACGCTCTATGTCGATATACTGCTGTCTCTAGTACATCTTGAAGCTCTAAAACGATGCGCTTCCTCTTGCTTGCTTATTACACCTTGTGTTGTCCCAACATCCGTATGTTGGTCCTTCCTCCGGAACATACATACTCCGTATCCGGGACCGGATTATCAGATAATCCACCTGTCCGAAATAGTATATCCTCATCATACACCGTATGACGGTCCGGAGGCCCGTTCTGCCTGTACTGACCGCCCCTGCACGTGCCTGCGAGGAAATATCTCGAACTTCTGTCTCGATCTTGTTGTAGCTCTTCGAGCTACGTTCTGTCTACCTACCTGTACGATAGCTTGCCTGCCTGCCTGCCCGTGTGTTCTTTCCAATCTATCTCCGTTTCCTGATCACCTGAATCCGCACCTTGACACCAGGCCCCAAACCTTAACATACATACAGAAAGATCTTCTAGCTCACACACTTCCACAACCATCCTCCCCAGACATCATGGTAGTAGAGGTAGATGGCCTCACAATTATCAATGTCTACTGCCCCCCAAAGGACCCAGCTGCTCCCTCTTCACTTACCATATCCATACTCCACACCCTACTCCAATTCCCTGTCCCATGGAACACCATCATCGCAGGAGACTTCAACACCCACCACCCATTATGACAACCAGAAACCTAACTATATACTCTCTCTGCAGGAGCCACAGCTCTTGTAAAATGGTTAGAAACCTAAGAACTAGTGCTCTGCATAGAACCAGACACTCCAACCTGTGGACCCAACACCTTGGACCTAGTGTTTGCCAATCTCCTAGTGGTGGCTACAGTGGAGGACCACCTTAGCACCTTTAGTGACTATAAAACTATCCTAACACAGTTAAAATGGAGGGAGCCACAGCCACAACACAAACTAGGCTCCACTAACTGGGAAAAGGCTTGAGAACTCCTGGTCCCCCCAGACACTAACCTACCAACAGATACTCTGGCAGAGGAACTGGTCAGCTGGGTACAGCTAGCCATCTAGGGAGCATCAGAATACAACACCTGCAGGCTCCCACATACCCTATGGTGGATACCAGAGCTCACAAACCTACTCCAGCAAGCAAGACAATATCTACTAGATCTCCAACCTCTTCAGAAAGCAATTTCAAAGACAAAAGCCAATTACTGGAAAAAACAGATTGAGCAGGCAACAACTCTTATTAAAGCCTTTACACTAGCAAAATGGCAGAAGCCCTCCAACTAACTAGCTTCACCCCCCCTACTTGTACAAGGCAACCAAATCACTACCTTATAGGGCAAAGCAGACATGTTCCTCACCTACCTCCTGAAAAAGGGAGTCTTCCTCCCAAACCAGCTCAAAGAAGGACCACCAAACAGACCTTTGGATCCTATGCCTTTACCAACAAAGGAAGAATGCTGGAATACCCTTTGCTTCCCTACCTTATCTGTCCTTAGGGAGGACAGCCTTATCACATCTGTATAGAGAGAACTATGGCCTATTATAGGAGATGCAGTTACAGCATTATACCACTAAAGCTTAGAAAAAGTCCTTGTCCCACAGATTTTTAAAGCAGCAAAAATCATCATGCTGCCAAAGTCAGGAAAGAGAGACCTCACCCAACTTAGCTTATGGTGACTTATCAGCCTTCTATCCACCCTAGGCAAAGGCCTAGAATATCTTATTGCAAGATAGATGGCTGTACAAGCAATCCAAGGAAAACTACTTACACTATGCTACTTTGGTACTCTCCTAGGCTGCTCTGCTATTGACCTTGTCCAAGTACTAGTTCACAGAGTAGAGAAAGCCTTCTAACAAGGAAAGGTAGCCTCACTACTTTTAATAGATGTAAAGGGAGCCTTTGATGCAGTGGACCACCAAAGGCTTCTTTCACACCTACACCTTCAGGGATAGGATGAATGCCTGCTCTAATAGATCCAGGACTGGCTCTCCAGTTGCTCAGCATGTGTCTAGATTAGAGAGGCAAATACCAAAGCCCCAATAAAGGGAGGCCTCCCATAAGGATCTCCTCTCTCCCCAATCCTTTTCTTACTCTATGCAGCAATGGTGGTAGCTGCCTATAAGGCCTCCTTCTGCTATGCAGATGACCTAGGAATCCTCTTTGTAGGGGACTCTTTCCAGGAGATATCTCAACAGCTAGTGGAAACATACAAGGTAGTAACAGCCCTGGGAACAGAGATAAGTCTCCCTTTTTCTGCAGAGAAGACAGAGATACAACACTTCTCTAGGAAACATAAGCATCCACCCCCAGTGGTTAGGCTGCCTGATGTAGGTGAGATCCCTCCCACATCATACACCTGCTGGTTAGGGGTCCTCTTGGACACAAAGCTCACTTTTAAACTATATATTAATTGGGTGTTCAGCTGTGGTAAGCAGCTGGCACAACACCTAAAAAGACTGAGTAACACCCAGTATGGGTGCCTAGTAGCCTCTATGTGAGCAGCTGTACTACAGTACACACTACCAACAGCATTATATAGAGTGAAGGTCTTTTATACTGGACAACAGCAGGTGGCTAACTCTCTTCAGTCCCTACTCTGTATTGCTGCACTAGCAATCCTCCCAGCCTATAAGACAACACCCACAGCAGCACTCCTCTGAGAGGCAGACCTGCTAGACCCAAGAGTCTTTCTGGAGAGCACCCTCCAAAGGGCAGCTGCTAGATATGCAGGCCTAGATGCAAAGCATCCTGTAGCACACATCCATGCAGCCCCAAACTATGAATACAACACAAGGCTCACCAGGATCCTGCAACGCATCCCCACACCAGCACCAGAATGCAGGTGGGTAGAGCCACAGCCCCCACCACTATGCATGCTGCCAACCCACTGGGAAGGGCACATCTCCTTACCACTAGCCATATCAGTCTACTCAGATGGCTCCCACACGGGCCAAGGCGCTGGATATGGATACGCCATATACTATGGCTCCATCCTAGTCACCTAGGGACAGGGCCCAGCAGGCCCCTGGACAGAGGTCTATGACGCGGAGATCATGGGCACTGTGGAAGGTCTCTAGGCAGCAGTTGGTTTGCCATGCACTGCATATGCCAACTAGCTGAACCTCTTCCTAGACAACCTGGCAGCAGCCAGTCTACTAGCAGATAGCAGGCCCGCGCCACACAGATGCCATCTCACAGACACCTTCCACCAGCTCTCCAAGCAGTGGCTCAGCCTGCTGTATATCCTAGCCTCCCCCCACAGGCCCATATGGGTCTCTTAGATACTAGGGCACACTGGAATCGCAGGCAATGAGCTGGTAGACAGGCTAGCAAAGCAGGGAGCAGCCATAGATGGCTCCCACATCCCCCCCTCCCCAGCATACCTGAGATGAGAGGTGAAACAACAACTCCATACTGCCACCTAGGCAGTGTATACGCGCAGCGCACCCCAGGCATACCAAGATCTGGGCATCCGCCCCCATACAAAGAGCAGTCAGGCCCAAGAACATAAATTACCATGCTGGGTACTAAGCAGGCTCATTGCAGCCCATATTAGGCATAGGGACTTTGCAGCATACCATGAATGCTTCTACCACACAGACTACCTAGCAATCTGCTCCTGCAAGAAGTTAAAGACCCCAGTACATTTCTTCTTCTGCCCACATACTAGGAAGCGCTGGAAGGAGAGATGGAAACACACACTAGCTGGGCCAGCAAAAACCATTGACTAGCTCCTAGAGACTGCTGCTGGGGCTGAGGAATTCAGCCGCATCATGCAAAACACATCCTTCTTTATGGATATATGCCCAAACTGGGCCCACCTAAACACAGAGTAGTGTACAGTCAACACATATCTTCCTAGGAAAGAGGGACTGGCTCCCCCTCTCACCTATAGGGAGGCAAAACAGGGCTTTCTACCACTTGAAGCCCCAGCCAGGGCAGTGCTGGGAACTTCCCCAACTCTACAGCACATAGTGCTCAAATTTGTCTCCTTTAAGCATGTATTTAGATTGTTGCGCACGTACTTAGATCCTTTTAGATAGTATACGCTTGGGAGGCACGTCCGGTTGCCCTTCGGGAGGCCGCGGTCACCCGCCACGTGACCGCCAAGCGACGTTAAATAATAATAACTAACTAACAAGTACGGGGCCGTTGACTTGAGCAATTATTAGGCTCTAAATCTCCCGTCTTGCGTTAGCCAGCCACCACCCTTCCATGAGCACAGAAAGGAACATCTTGATCGCTTCTCAAGGCTGAGTTCGAAAACAGGCAGAGCGGGGTACGCGCAAGATAGCGGAAATCCACACTTGGAGTATAGAGCCACAGAAGTCGACACAAAAGCCACAAAAGTATGGAATAACTATGGGATGAATAGGAAAGGGGTTGGCCTGGTTACAATATCTAGAGACGCTACTAAGGTGTCATGACACTCTTTTTCCTTTCTTTTTTTATTTTCATGCTTTAAATATAATAGACAATAAACTCCTTGTGGGATTAATTCAGGAATAAGAAAATCAAATCGTCAGGTTAGGAAACCTCCATATCCTTACTAGTGATCTTCCTCCACATCCACAGGAACATTATTAGGAAGCCTCCAAAGGCCTCTTTGCGCATCTTCCTTTACCTTTATCATCGTCTTGCGTATATACATCGTCATAATTGCAATCGCCAGTGAATTCCACACGTCCTGACCACGTTCTGAAAGGTCAAATTGGGAAACAAATCGACTTCCGGCGCCATCTTTCCGACCTGCTACTCTTTCAGGATCACTGTCCATTGTCAGTAATGCAACTATCGGTCCACACACAAAGAAGCCGTAAAGGACGGGATAGACGCGATCAGAAGAATGTTGACTCGAGCCTGCAGCATTGAGGTACGACTTGGCCCTCTTCTCTAGACGTCTATTGAGTTTTCCCAGGGCGTGAAGGGTTGATTCTCCCGTCTTCTGAGAATATATCGCATGGACCGGCATCACTCGAGGATGACAATGCAAATCGGCATCGAACAAAGCCCAACGGATATATTTCTGGATGGCCCGCTTGATCACAGTTTCCGGTCGAATGCGCAGAATCCTGCAGTCCCTTACTCGACCTGAGATATTGAAAAGACCAACAAGGGACTTTATGGCTACACAACATAAGAGATCAAGTCAGTCGGGAGATCAGAGAGTGGACACGGCTGACCTGTATGTAACTCACCGTGAAACTCGGATTTTATTGCGTGGATGACTGCCTCTCCCTCATGCCCAACCTCTGCGAATAGAGACTCGGGAAGGGTTGGGAAATCCAAATGCCAGTATTTCGGGATGAGAGGTTCAAATCCACGCATAGCAAGTCGAAAGAAGAGGTCCCGCTCTTCTTCGCTCCAGATTCCCTGGGGAAGGTTGACAACGCCTGACCAACGCCTAGCCTTTTCTGCCGAGTAGTCAAACTCGAAGGTGCTCTTTTCACTCTTCGAAATGCTGAACTCCTCGACTTCACTGTCACTATCACTGCGCCAGATGTATGCCTCATCCTCGTCTTCTTTATCATGCTGCCTTCTATTCCTCCGTGTCCTATTCCTGCTCGATGGTTCTGACTGGATAGAGACGTCCGAATCATCACTGTACATCAGAAACGAATCCATATCATCCCGAGCGGAGGAACCCTCCAGCGCTTGAAACCCTGCCTTTTTGAAAATAAATTCCTGTCCATAGTCATCAAATTTTCTGGACAGGGCATTGTTGAGTTGCGCACGCAATGAGACTCCCGAGCCAGAGGGGAAGTTAACCTCTGTTTTCTTGTTCGATTCAGTTGTGTCTGAAGGAGCTGCTTTTCGTTTCTGTGGCAGTTGGGTTTGTCCCTTCGTAGCCCTGGCCTGTTGTGTCATTTTGGAAACACTGCGTAGTAGTGGCTTCTATATTTCGGAGATGATGAATATTGAAAGAAATAAGCCGTATGATTGCCAATTAACTGCTCCTGTCCAGAATTTGAGGATGTTACGAGGATGCCGTCTAGAGATGGCTGCTGCCTTCGATGACGAGGCTGTCTTTGCATTGACTACACTAGTAGGCTAACGTAGTCATTGGAACGAGGATGGGGGCTTCTTGTACCGTAGAGTACGAGGTGTATTCTCTTTGTGTTCGTTTCTTTGTCTGAATGGATGGGACGGGGGAACATTGCAGGGTGGTGAATGTCAAACAGATAGTGGACAACGGCGGTTCAGATGGTGGACGAATGCGTCTGAGATGGGGGATTGGAGCTTCTAAGCCTGGCACAATGTAAGTAAATTCGACGTCTCGAGGCCCATAATGAGAAGCATGCCTCGAAATGGATAGAGGTTCCTCGAAGGCAGACAAAGGAGGAAATGGTATTCTAAGTCAGCGTTGAATTCTACTATCAAGAGAAGACGAAACGAGAAGAAACTGCTTCTATAAGCCACCTCTCAATAGACCGCTCGGCTTCCCCCGAACTGTATATGAAAATGAGGTAGCAGTAAATGTTCTAAAAGTGGCATCAACTAGCAGCCCGGGAGATTTAATTTCGAAGCCATTCAGCGCTATCCTCATTAGCAAATGCGCTTGAAGAGACATGCCGCTGCAACAATGCCTGCCTGCACAAGAACCGGAGAGGATGCATCAGGAGAGATCACATCAAATGAGTTGAGGAGAATTTCCTAAGCATTAACAGCAAACCATTTAGATGCCATAACATGACAGAAGTGATAACATGGGAGGTTCCCAACACAGTTGTTTACGTCCTTTCAGAAGTTCAGAGAATAAAGCAAATACACGCATTTTCACTTGGGTATTTTAAGCGAAGTTCGAGTGCAAAGGCACTAAATGGAGCCAGAAGCAGCGAAAGAGCCGCAAGTCAATTCGCGAAAAGGACATCCAAACCCGCCAGGATAGAAGCAGCAACAAAAGCAAGGTCATGTTCAATATAAACACTATGAATCTCGATACTCTTGATCAGGCAAAATCGGCGGTATAAGAAAAGCCGCGGAATTCCTCCTGCATAGCTTGAGTAAGAACTACATTGGGCATGCGTTAGCATGTGATCAACCAAGATAGTTGACAATGAGATCTTACCAGACTGCACTGGTGTGAGCACAGGTGTGACACTCGTGAATTCTTGATCGAAGTTGCTCGTATCAGTAGCGCTGGAAATCTGTGGCAAAAATGGTGGAGGCACCCGCTTGTGGTAGATGTCATCCCAGTTGATGTTCCTGAAGAAAGCATGAGACATGACCTCCTGGGCATCTGTAGGTCCAGCGCCTAGTCTCAGTTCCGGCTCGCGTGTCAGTAGTTTCTGAAGGATGGAGACAGAATCCCTGGGCATATGGATTGGATAGAGGGGCTCATCAGCAAGGATGGCATCGTAGATTTCGTCCTCATCTTCACCACGGAAAGGTGACTGCTGAAGCAACATTTGATAAATGAGCACACCAAATGCCCACCAATCAACAGCTCGGCCGTATTTTTTGTCAAGCAAAATCTACCACCGGTTGTCAGTCGTTGAAACCCCAGCTAAGCATACTTGTCCCAATTTGACTTACTTCTGGCGCCATGAATTCGGGTGTGCCGCAAAACGTGCCTGTTGTACAGCCATACCACATATTTTCCTTGCAGAGACCATAATCTCCAATCTTTATGTGGCCGTCTAGAGTCAGGAGGATATTGTCGAGTTTCAAGTCACGATAAATGACTCCATTTTCATGAAAGTATTTGAGAGCTAGACAAACTTCTGCAGCGTAGAATCTGTAAAGCTTATGTTAGCCAGAATTGATATACGACGGAAGACGTAAGCTTATGTGGAAGACATACTGTGCTCGTTTCAAACCAAACTGGCCGCGCTGAATGTGTAACATCAGATCACCACCGCTAATATATTCCATTACAAAGTACACGCGGGTTTCGGTTTGGAAGCAGGCATGCAGGTTAAGAAGGAAGGGGTGGCGTTCCTTGTTTGCGATCAAGAAAACACGTTTCTCCGATCGGGTGCTCTCCACTTCATCATTTTCGATGATGAATTCCTTCTTCAAGACCTTTATGGCATAAAGCTTGCGCGTCTTCTTCGTCTCCGCCAGCATGACCTTGCCGAAATTGCCCTTACCAAGGACAGCAAGGAAGTTGAACTGATCCAAACCGATTCTAGTTTTCTGTTGAGGTTGAGGCGGCTCTTCTTTGACTGGCGTAACGGCTTGCTGGGGCGTCATCGGCACAGGCTGCTGCTGGGGTATTGTGTATGGCGTGCTGGGCTTCTGAAGAGGTTGGACCGGCATGCTTGGTTGCTGGGGCGGGATGTTGTGTTGCTGGTATGGAAGGTAAGCAGCCGGATTGTACTGAGCATGCGGTGGAGGTTGCGCTGGACGGTTAACTTCTGCCGGACGCATTCCAGTGGCCGCTGCGGCCGCTGCGGCCGCTGGATTAGATGATGGCGGTGCTGCTGGAGCATACTGCTGTTTTTGCGAAGCCGCTGGCGATGGAGGAGGCATATAAGAATTGGTTGCAGCCCTGACGGCATCGGGGGACGCGGGCTTGGGAGCCGCATATGCGCTCTCCGCCTGCTTTTTCTGGGCAAGGGAAGCAGTATCTTGGGGACTCGGTGGACCATTTGGCCTGAGCGTCTCACGTATACCGGAACTAACGGACTCGGATTTGGTATGAGGTTTCGTTCGACTTTGATTAAGAGTTTCCAGAATCTGGTTGGCCGCTTCCATGGACATTCCACAGAAGTCAGGCACAAGATGAGTACAGTGAGCATGACATGTAAGACCGCATTCTGAACAGACAGTCAGCAACTTCTATGGGATTGAGGATTTCAAATTGATATTACCTGTGCATCTCTTCGCGTTCTTGCGCCCAAACGGCAGTAGATAACCGCAGTGGCAACACCAATTGGCCGAGATGTTAGCAAATCCCTCCCAGCGGTGCGGAATACGATGGTTAATTTTCTCCTCATCTGGATCGGTCTCGTAATTTGCCTTGCTGATGCACTTGGTGACGACTTTTGGGTAGCATTTTTTATGGCAAGTATACTTGCAATCTGCGCATTGCATACCGGCGGCATACTTCAAAAAGTCACCACAAAAGGCACACCGCATGATATTGTAGAATTGTTGCGAGACAAATTTGTGTCCTTGCTTTTCAACAACAATCTCCTTCTTTTGGCGGACAGCTCCCTGACGATTAAGCCCAAGGTCGAATGGCCGGCGGTGGCTCGTGTGCTTGACTATACAACGTGTTAGTGTATATTAAGTGAGTTAAGTGACGAAAGGTCACGAAAAGTCTACGAAAGTCATACCAAAGCTCATGGTCAGATGTACTCTACCAACTGGTTCTAAGGCGAACCAAGAATCAATTAAGACTGGACCTGAAGGACCGCTAGGTGCTGTTGCCGCAGCATGGGGACGGCTGGTGGCCTGGCCCGGAGCACTCGCATGCGCACCGGGATCTTGCCCAGCCATCTTGTCTGCAGACACCCAGCCCGAGGCATTAAATTCCGTTTCCATCTTCTTGCGACGCATCTCCTCTGCAATGTCGGATATTCGGATCCAGAGCATGCCAATGGGAGTGGGTCTGTCTCCAGACTTGTCGTAAACGGTAAGTTCAATCTCGTTCGCTTTGTCGATTGCTATGTTGAAGACTTCGTCTGGCCACTTATCCGACCTGGTGGCTTTGGTTCTTGCTTTGATAGCATCTTCGACTTTGACAATAATGTAGGTTTCCGGACCTCTGGAGAATCGTGAACTTGCTGCGTGGTCAACGTCCTTTACGGCGTGGATTTTCAAGCTTAGAAGACCGGTTAAAGGCTTGCGCATGTTGGGAGTGCTTAGACTTTCATCTGCAAGAAATTAGTGATCAAGGAAAGTAAACACACAGATATGAAGCAATAAAATGTGCGCAAAATATACCATCAGGACCATCTGCCGACTCCATGTCTACATGCAGGTCTTCATATCTCTTCAAGGATTGTTTAAGCAGTTGGATCTTTTGGTTGCTTTCAATGCGACGACCCTCGGCATCTGAGCGACTCTTTCTATCGCCGTCATCTTGGTATAGGCGAACCATCTTCTCGATACCGGCTTTATATTGCTTTTCGACACTCAATTTAAACTCTAGCTGGGACAGCATAAGTTGAATCTTGGGTCCGAGGTAGGGAGTATCATATTTAATCAAATCTGACAGAAAAGCACGGGTTAGTTTTAAGATAGGCCAGATATCTAAAAGTAAAGTACACAGGACATGACGTACCGAGCTTGCTATAATTTGGCCTTGCTTTCGGCTGGATGGTCGCCGGCATAGAACCCGACCGGTTCGGAGCATGGCCAGGAACATAGGGATCCCCATGCTCGCCTCGGCCGTCCATGTAACCATCCTTTGGAGGGGGTGCTGGGCCAGATGTTTGTCTATCAGCCGGTGAACCACCCTCTTGCTCGATTCGACGCATTTGAAGCTCCCTCATCTTCTCTTCCAGATACGCGATATTCTTGCGACCGTCGCGGATATTCGAGTCCACCCGCTGTTGCACAAGGGGGTTATCGGTCGAGTGCCGCATATTGGTGGCGGCATGGATGAGGGCTTTCTCCCTCTCGATCTTGCGATAGACCGAGGCAATGAGCTCGTCCCCGTCCATGTTGGCCAAGATCTAACCCGAAACGACAAACTTAGATAATAAGGACAAGGGTAGGCGCGTAAGGCGGCGAAAGGGAATGAGGGTCCCTTGACAAAATGCGTGCGTGGAGATGGACACTGTCGCGGGGCTATTTGTTGACAAATGCAGGGGGGATCGCGATAAAGAATGCCACCCCAACAATGTCTAGACCCCTGTCTGAAGTATTAGATAACTGCAGCACTCTTAGTTAGAAGATGAGAATCTTCTCTGACTTTCGGTATGACGACCAGCAGAGCCTGTTTTTCAACAGAGCCTGTTGGGAGGGGGTAGTAGTGTACGACCGTTGCCACTCGTATTTGCAGGTAGTTCGAGGGGGCAGAAGGCGGAATGTCACTAGATGTAGGCTTACCGCCTGCGGTTCTTTGAACAGGCAGTACGGGATAAATAGCGGCACCCGACAGGCATAAATAAGGGACTAGAACGTTGGACAAGGGAGATTGACAGGGACAGTCCACGGCAAGGACGAAGGCCGACGGGAGGACAAAACAAGCGCTGATCACGGAGTAGCCAGATGACAAAAGAGAACAATGACGATGCCGATGCAGAGGAGACACAGAGGAGGCTGACGGCCGTTTACGAGTCGAGATGCATGAGTTAGTACGGAGACGTGCTCACAACTTGTCAAGAGATAAAGAAGGAGAAGGAGGGGCGGAGTGGCCGGCTGACTCAGCAGAAGAATGCTGATTAAGCAGTATGACAGCGCCTTGCTTGCAGCCGCTGCGCGTTCCTCCTCAAACATCAGCCATCAACACTCAGCAAGCTGTGCGAACCCTCCTCTTCTGCCCCCATTGGCCTTCGTCATTTCTCTACCTTTCCTTATAGGAAAGAGCCATAGACCAGAAACCCTCAGATCAGACCATCCCAGGTCGGGTAAATTGCTGCAGGGCATCCGGGATTTCGGCGCCCTAGCCTCATCTAAACCATGGGAACAGTGTTTTTCGTGCCAGCTGAAGACTACCATTCATGGCACTGTATCTGCAATTCTGAAACTTTCTCCCATGCATCTATGAGCATTAAATAGCCACGCAGTTACCTGCTCTAGTTCCCGAGGTCATCTAGCGGATAAGCCTCAGCACTGAGTACATGAACAGTTATGTGGACACTGCTTTTCTACAACTATATCCTTGTGCATGACTCATTTCATGAGGACTCAACAGAGGGAAGACGGCTGATTCTTACGCATATCTGACATCAACACTCTGACCTGGAACTGAACAGCAATACGGCATTTCAAGGCCAACCGAAAGTGGTATCTATCCTCTCCAAGACCCGAGAAAGATCAGATTGTCCTTATGATTGGCAGCTCAGTCTGGGAATGTCTCAGTGAAATATGCTTCCGGACCTCAAAGGATGTTGCCGTTGTGTACTTCTGTAGTCGACCTATTGAAATCCCACTGGAGCCCGATTATAAGTGCGAATTTCTTCTACCTTCTCTTGTCGCACTGCGAGGTCAAACCTTGCACTCTGTGATTCTTTACCGGAGGTTCCTGAGCCGGACATAAAACAGGGACAGCCTTTTTGCCATGTATACTTTGGTCACCAATGATATCTCTGTTCTCCACATTCTGAACCAGACTCATCCATTCCCCGCCACTGATGGCAAACTATATTTCCTACCCTAATTGACTCAAATGACATCAGCTGTCTGCCTAGAAGGATGCTTTCAGCCGACGGTTTCTATTCTCTAAACTTGTCGGACTTGTACAAAAAGGATTATTTTCCTCGTCTTGCTCCTTGTTTACAAGCAGGACTTGCGTTTAAATACTTTATGGAAAAGAAATGGCTTCAGATGACCCATGTGCTTGTTACTCACTGGCCTCTTATAGACTGGTGGTCGGTAGAACGGTTTTCAGGATGGGAATAATATACACCGGCTGGACGCTCATGAAGAAGCAACTAAGAAACGTTACAGTGACAGAACTAAAATCTCTATCGACTCTTGCTTTTTGCGCCATTCTTGGGCTAAGTCTTGGTAAGCCAGGAAGGGCTGACTTCAGCATCTCACCATCAAAGCATTGGGGGGAGTAAATGAAGTAATAATATAGTAGTATTGTATTAATCTCGATCAACCTGTCAGAGAATGGAATGAAGATCTATGTTTTCGGCCGCAGAGGGGAAAATGGCATCGCCATCCCATCGATTCCCGCCACAGCCCAGAACGACTCGCCCACGCACATACCTAAATGCGCGTTGAGGCCCACCTATAAATTGCTCCCTCCCAATACTTCCGTCTCCCAATTCCCAAACCACTCATTTTCGATCTCCTTTTCTTTGGGATATTCCCCTAGTGCTGCAATATGCCTAGTTACCATAACTCTCACTTCCCCAGCAAGAGTAGTGATGATAAGTCCAGTAATGTCTCTTTCTGCATGGACTTGGATGAGGTAGTAAGCCTGGACTCACCAACAGATATCACTGACTCTTGACACCTCCCCATATGCTCATGGTAAGGGGAACAATCAGTGCTGTTGGCATTGTGAAGATCACTATCATCAAGATGACTGGGCCTTTTTCATGCATCAATCCCACAAGAGCAGCAAGACATTGTCAGGGCTGGAGCTCACATGTATGCTTGTTAATCAGTAAGATCACGCGTGTGTCAACAGATGGTTTTCTCATCCCTGGCCGCAGCAGGCCTTTACGAAGACAAGCGGTTAGCTCTGAATCAAGGCTACACGCACGTTTCCCCTTCAATCCGAATTCTTACGCGCACCTGTAAGCGCATCTAGTTATCTCGATCCGTATCCGCGCTACTCGAATCCTTCCTAGCCTGGCCTGCACGTCCCCGAGCAAGCCTCACAGGCATGCGCCTTGTCTCAGTATGGGTAATAAACCAGACTCTAGTGTTACGGTTACACGGGAGCCTATGGATAAAGGAGAAATAGGCATAGTTAATAGAGTGTCAGGCTGATATGATAAATCACGTGACTGGGACGGTACAAGTAGCATTACGAGTGTCTGGACATAGACACGTAAATCAACTCCGTCAACAGGCTTCCGGAAGTCAGCAGACATCACGGAAAATCGACAGCGCGTCGTCGCTGTCTCCCCAACATACCAACATCGAAAGACACTACCTACACGATAGCGCCCACCCTCCACCTGATGGAGGTGGACGACCCCCCTGCGGTCGTCCCCTGCCCAAGAACCGCTTCTTGGGATGAAAAGCCTGATCCTCCTTTGGAACCCACCACCCCCCTCCACCGCAACACCCACAAACGGAGAGCCCTCTCCTCTCCGGACAAGATGCCTGGCACTCTCTCAGGCCCAATACTTAGCAGGCCAAACATGCTGTCAATTCGCCAGCAGATAAATGCAGTTGCTGAAGACCAGCTCCTCCTCCTGAATGATTGGAGGCAGGCACTAACCTCTCTTGCAGACGCGCTCGACTCGACTGTCTCCTCCCTCCACGGCCGGCCCAAAGAACTTGCCAAAGGACTGGCAGCCAGGTTCCTGACTCTGGCCAAAGGCAGTACACCCCAGCTGGGACCAGAGAAACCTCCCATAGCTCTCCCCAAACCAACTCCAGAGCCCGTACAGGCCAAACAAGCCACTCCAGCTGGACAGACAACCCAAGCACCATCTTGGTCCTCAGTAGTGGCCCCTGGACCAGACCAAAAGGGATGGCAAGCCACCAGACCCAAGCCTGCCAAGCAGCCCCAGCAGGCAAGGAGGATGGACAACCGCATCTTCCTCCGCCTCCCAGAACCCTCCAACCTGCGGGAAATAGGCCCCCATGGAATCCGCATAGCCCTTACAGGAAGGGTCCCTGGAGGGATCTCTCGTGTACAGATAATCCCCACAGGCTATGCCATCACAACCACAGATGAAGGCAAAGCCTTTTTACTCTCTGCACAAGCCAAAGAGCTAGCTGCAGATGGACATTTTGAAATGCCAATAGAATACCACCAATTTGTTGTTCCCCGGATTCCCCAGAGGCTCTGGTCCCTAGAGGGATGGACAGAAACCACACTAGAAGATATTAGCACTGAAGCGGAGCGTATCACAGGCATTAAACCATGTCATATCAAGCTCTCAAATCACCCTACAGAGGCAGGCTCAATCACTGCAGTCATTGCCTTCCCAAAGAAGCCCAAATTTGCAATACAATTATTTGGCATATCTGGCCTATCTAGACCTACATGCCCCAAACAAAGACCACTACAATGCTCCCGCTGCCACCTTTTCCATGACACACGAGCTTGCCGCTCTAACACTCGCTGCATCTCTTGTGGCTCCACCAAAATAGAGCATACCTGTCGTGTACAATGCATTAACTGCCATGGCCCCCATGCAGCAGACTACCCAAAGTGCCCAGCCCGGCCTATCTCCCGTAAAGGGACCATCACCCACCTTTCTAAAGAAGCACTAGCGGCAATACGCAAAGCTGGGAGACTAGCTTTCCAGCAACAAGCTAGAAAGGTGCAGGCTGCACAGGCAAGCCCACACACTCTAAATCAGGCCATAGATCAGCCATCAAGGCAGCTCTCCCAAGAGCTAGCCAGTCAGACCTCTCCAGAAGAACTATGAAAATCATACAGGCCAATGTAGGGAGGGTGGCCCCTCCCATGACCTGCTGCTATCCTTCACAGCAGACATCATCCTGGTCCAAGAGCCTTGGACAAAAATGGCAAAACACCTCACAAAAACACACCCAAGATATCAACTCTTCAGCCCAACCACCCGCTGGGAAATCAGGCCCCGAACTCTAACATACGTACGGAAAGACCTTCCAGCTCACGCACTTCCACAACCATCCTCCCCAGACATCACGGCAGTAGAGGTAGATGGCCTCACAATTATCAATGTCTACCGCCCCCCAAATGACTCAGTGACTCCCTCTTCACCCACCAGATCTACAATCCACACCCTACTTCAATACCCTGTCCCACGGAACACCATCATTGCAGGAGACTTCAACACCCACCACCCCCTATGGCAACCAGAAACCCAACTACATGCCCTCTCTGCAGGAGCTACAGCTCTTGTAGAATGGTTAGAAACCCAAGGACTAGTGCTCTGCATGGAACCAGGCACTCCAACCCGCGGACCCAACACCTTGGACCTAGTCTTTGCCAACCTCCCAGTGGTGGCTACAGTGGAGGACCACCTTAGCACCTTTAGTGACCATAAAACTATCCTAGCACAGCTAAAATGGAGGGAGCCACAGCCACAACACAAACTAGGCTCCACTAACTGGGAAAAGGCTCGAGAACTCCTGGTCCCCCCAGACACCAACCTACCAACAGATACTCTGGCAGAGGAACTGGTCAGCCGGGTACATCTAGCCATCCAGGGAGCATCAGAATACAACACCCGCAGGCTCCCACACACCCCATGGTGGACACCAGAGCTCACAAACCTACTCCGGCAAGCAAGACAACATCCATCAGACCTCCAACCTCTTCAGAAGGCAATTTCCAAGGCAAAAGCTAATTACTGGAAGGAACGGATTGAGCAGGCAACAACTCCCACTAAAGCCTTTGCACTAGCAAAATGGCAGAAGCCCTCCAACCAACTAGCTGCGCCCCCCTACTTGTACAAGGCAACCAAATCACCACCCCACAGGGCAAAGCAGACGCCTTCCTCACCTACCTCCTGGAAAAGGGAGCCTCCCTTCCAAACCAGCTTGAAGAAGGACCACCAAACAGACCTCTAGATCCTATACCTTTACCAACAAAGGAAGAATGCTGGAATGCCCTTTGCTCTCCTACCCCATCTGCCCCTGGGGAGGACAATCTTACCACATCTGTATGGAGAAACCTATGGCCTATTATAGGAGATACAGTTACAGCACTATACCACCAAAGCCTGGAGAAAGGCCAGTTCCCGCAGACCTTCAAAGCAGCAAAAATCATCATGTTGCCAAAGCCAGGCAAGAGAGACCTTACCCAACTGGGCTCATGGCGGCCCATCAGCCTCCTATCCACCTTAGGCAAAGGCCTAGAACGTCTTATTGCAAAATGGATGGCTGTACAAGCAATCCAGGGAAAACTACTCACACCATGCCACTTTGGTGCTCTCCCAGGCCGCTCTGCTATTGACCTCGTCCAAGTACTAGTTCATAGAGTGGAGAAAGCCTTCCAACAGGGAAAGGTAGCCTCATTACTTTTGATGGATGTAAAGGGAGCCTTTGACGCAGTAGACCACCAAAGGCTTCTTTCATACCTACGCCTTCAGGGATGGGATGAACGCCTGCTCATATGGACCCAAGATTGGCTTTCCAACCGCTCAGCATCTGTCCAGATTGGAGAGGCAAATGCCAAAGCCTCAATAAAGGGAGGACTCCCACAAGGATCCCCCTCTCCCCAATCCTATTCCTGCTCTATGCAGCAAGGGTAGTGGCCACTTACAAAGCCTCCTTCTGCTATGCAGACGACCTAGGAATCCTCTTTGTAGGGGATTCTCTCCAGGAGACATCCCAACAACTAGCAGAAACATACAAGGCAGTAACAGCCCTGGGAACAGAGGTAGGTCTCCCCTTTTCAGTGGAAAAGACAGAGATACAACACTTCTCTAGAAAACTCAAGCAGCCTCCCCCAGCAGTCAGGCTGCCTGGTGTGGGTGAGATCTCTCCCACACCATACACCCGCTGGCTAGGGGTCCTCTTGGATACAAAACTTACCTTTAAACCACATATCAACTGGGCATACAGCCGTGGTAAGCAGCTAGCACAGCACCTCCAGAGACTTAGCAACACCCAACATGGGTGCCCAGTAGCACCTATGCGTGCTGCAGTGCTTCAGTGTGTCCTCCCAACAGCATTGTATGGAGCTGAACTCTTTTACACTGGCCAACAGCAACTAAAGGCTGTCAGCTCCCTCCAGTCTCTACTCCGAATAGCAGCCCTAGCAATCCTCCCAGCATACAAGACAACACCCACAGCAGCACTCCTCCGAGAGGCAGACCTGCCAGACCCAAGAGCCCTTTTGGAGAGCACCCTCCAGAGGGCAGCTGCTAGATACGCAGGCCTAGATGCAAAGCACCCCATAGCACGCATCCATGCAGCCCCAAACTATGGGTACAACACAAGGCTCACCAGGATCCTGCAACGCATCCCCACACCAGCACCAGAACGCAGGTGGGTAGAGCCACAGCTGCCACCACTACGCATGCTGCCAACCCACCGGGAAGGGCACATCTCCTCACCACTAGCCATATCAGTCTACTCAGATGGCTCCCACACGGGCCAAGGCGCTGGATATGGATACGCCATATACTACGGCTCCATCCTAGTCACCCAGGGACAGGGCCCATCAGGCCCCCGGACAGAGGTCTATGACGCGGAGATCATGGGTGCTGTGGAAGGTCTCCGGGCAGCAGTGGGTTTGCCATGCACTGCATATGCCAACCAGCTGAACATCTTCCTAGACAACCTGGCAGCGGCCAGTCTACTAGCAGATGGCAGGCCCGCGCCACACAGACGCCATCTCACAGACACCTTCCACCAGCTCTCCACGCAGTGGCTCAGCCTGCCGTACATCCTAGCCTCCCCCGCAGGCCCGTACGGGTCTCCTGGGTACCAGGGCACACTGGAATCGCAGGCAATGAGCTGGCAGACAGGCTAGCAAAGCAGGGAGCAGCCATGGACGGCTCCCACATCCCCCCCTCCCCGGCATACCTAAGACGAGAGGCGAAACAACAACTCCGTACTGCCACCCAGGCAGCGTATATACGCAACGCACCCCAGGCATACCAAGACCTGGGCATCTGTCCCCATACGAAGAGCAGCCGGGCCCAGGAACACAAACTGCCACGCTGGGTACTAGGCAGGCTCATTGCAGCCCGCACTGGACATGGGGACTTTGCAGCATATCACGAACGCTTCCACCACACGGACTACCTAGCAACCTGCTCCTGCAAGAAGCTAAAAACTCCAGTACATTTCTTCTTCTGCCCACATACTAGGAAGCGCTGGAAGGAGAGATGGAAACACACACCTGTTGGGCCGGCAAAAACCATTGACTGGCTCCTAGGGACTGCTGCTGGGGCTGAGGAATTCAGCCGCATCGTGCAAAACACATCCTTCTTTACGGATATATGCCCAAACTGGGCCCGCCTAAGCACAGAGTAGTGTAACAGTCCAAGCATATCTTCCTGGGAAAGAGGGATTGGCTCCCCCTCTCACCTATAGGGAGGCAAGACAGGTTTTTCTACCGCTTGAAGCCCCAGCCAGGGTAGTGCTGGGAACTTCCCCAACCCTACAGCACGTAGTGCTCAAATTTGTCTCCTTTAAGCATGTATTTAGATCCTTTTAGATAGTATACGCTTGGGAGGCACGTCCGGTTGCCCTTCGGGAGGCCGCGGTCACCCGCCACGTGACCGCCAAGCGACGTTAAATAATAATAACTAACTAACTAACTAGCAACCAATCTTTTAATAGACTAAGAAAAATACCAGTTAATATTCAATAACCTGAGCAACAAAAAAGACAACTTCAGCACTTTAAAACCAATCAAAAATCTCCTTCTGCGGTTACTGAGGCATGGGAAAAGGTGGTTAAAGGTGCAGAGATTGCTATGCAAAATCTTATCTTAGTTCGTGAAGAAATCAATCAGCTTCATTCAGAGAATCAACGCCAAAAAAAGAAGAAGCAAAAACCCAAGTATTTTATACAGAATGGAGGGCATTTAACAGGAGCTGAAGGTCTTAAAAAAGCTCAAGAAAAGGAGAAAAAGGCCCAGCAAGCTACTCAGCAAGCTGAGCATGCTGAGCAACAATCAAAGCAACGCCGGCCACCAAAGTGTAGTAATTGTGGTGAGAATGGGCATAATATATTGAGATGCCCCAAGAAAGATTGTATTTAATTTATATAGGAATATATAAAGGATTGGGCTAATAAAAGCTTCAAAATTGTTGGTGGTTGATGATTTCGGAATTTCTGCCCAGCTCGGTGATAGATTACGTTATATTTAGACTGGAAGAATAGAGTATTATCACCACACGTTCCACTCAAATGCCACGGCCCGTCCTACAGCAAAATTTCTTAGAAAATCTCAAACCACAACATACCAAATCCAAAAAACCACAGAATAATTCAATAAACAAATACAAGACAAATACTAAAATGGGACCCCCCCGCCGAAAAGTCCTAGCAACAGCGGAAGAAACCCTAACCCCACCAGACGACCTATCAGCCAGCCAACAAATAGCGCGCGTCATCAAGGCAACAGGCAACAACATCTACGCCGTGGAACTACCCTCGAAGGAGTCCATGCTGGTGGAATTGCCCGCGCGGTTCCGGTCGACTATCTGGATCAAGCGGGGGTCGTTTGTGCTGGTTGATACCAATGCGATGCAGGACCGGGAGAATAAGCTCCGTGGGGAGATTGTTAATGTTGTGAGGGATGAGAAGAGGTGGCGGAAGGAGAAGTATTGGTATGTTATGTTATCTTCTTTTCTTTTAGTGATCAATCAACTTTGGGAACAGTTGTTGATGTGGTTTAGGCCCAAGGAGTTTGTTAAACGGCCTGCTGCTGCTTCTTTGGGTGATGATGAGGATGAGGAAGAGGAGGAATCAAGAGTTGGTAAGATACCTTCGTCTGACGAGTCTGATGCGTGAATGGTAGCATGAAATGTGGAATGTTTGACAAAAGTTCAACTGTATTCTCTGTGTTACATGGAGTTCGGACTGGGTGTTGAAGCTGCTTCTTTGCTTATATGAGCCATTGATTCTTGTTATTAAACTGTTATGATAGAAAACAAAAGTGAACAGAAAAGAAGACTTGTTTTATTGGTGATGCTCTTTAATGTTGCCCTTGCCATCCTTGACACGCTTGTTGTCATCAAATCCATACTGGCCGCTCCACAGATTGCTACCGACTTGGACAGCAAGTGACAGCACAACGACCAGAGAGCTTGCATTAGTGCTAGGATACTTATTCCAAGCCCATTCTTGTAGAGCCCATAGGATGTATGTAAGTATTAGACTATGGACTCCACGCCAGAGAAGAAAAGGAGTCGCCCAGGAAAGATAGGCAAAAAACTGATAATGAAGAGTCCTGGCGCACAGCATCCCGATGGCCAGGGATGTTAACATGACTAGCATTATGAAAGAGTCCGAAAGCTCCACTGTCTGCTGTCGGCCACAGATGAAATTTTGGATGAATCCAAATAAGCTGAGGCGTGACGGTCTCAGCCATGTCTTGGAGACAAACCAAGCCAATATGGAGATGTGCACGGCCAACAAAGACAAAGAGAAACCCCGAGAGAGGAAGATTTCTTCACCGACAAATCTCCAGTTTACAGTCCATTTGAACATGAACTGTCTCGTGAGCTCGAATGCCCTGGAAGCGTATCCACTAGGATTGCTCTGAAGAAAAGGAATCGCAAGCAGGAACTGCACCTCACGGAGTCAGATGACATCCCAAGCATCTTCAGAAAAAGAGTCACGTACTTGAATAAGAATTGCCATCACACCAAGTTCGATACCCCGAGTAAGAGGTAAACTCAGAATGACAACCACTGCCACCGCCGGCGCGAGGAGGAGCAATGTCATTTTCACACCCACACCGACAGACCATACAACCACCGCCGCAGTCCACTTCCTCTTTTGAAATAACAAGATAGAAACCCACATTGCAAGAGCTGCAAAACAATCATTGAAAAGCCGCAGCACGAAAACACTGTGAAGTCTCTTGGAGAGAACCAGGAGTGGAAATATGTACGGAGGAGCGCCGGATCGCCTGTAACACATCACTGCAACCGCGAGAGTGACCAGATAAAGGACAGCGAAGATGACTTGGCCAAATAGAATGTTCCGGCCCTCATCAGTTAAGTAGTAGAGTGCAGTATAAATGTACACATGTGCTGCGGGATAGACGAGAGGCCCCGTGGAGCCTTTGATCAAGGTATAATCGCGCTCTCCGGAAATATATAGTGATACCTGTTGCATATAGGTGGTCCAGTCGATCTCAGTGTCTGTTCCACGGTCCAGTCAGTTAAATTAGGCGGGGGATGGTCGACCATATATAAACTTGCATGAAACTTTCCAGATAATGAGGGCACAGAGGAGAGCATCGCCCACGACCACAAGCGGGACAATCCATTCCGTATGCCGCGGATTAAAGCAAAGGTCGTATGCCAAACGCTTCACATCCATGATGATGTATGCAGCTCCTGGGAAAGCTGTTGATGCTAGCGTCTTCAGATGGTTGCTATAAAATAAGTTGTTGTATGTGGCTTGAAGCCATTGGGATTGCAATTGAGTTTCCGCTTCGGGTTTAGCGTTCTAGTCTCGATATTATTGACTACGGGGTGCCTGCAAAGCTGCAGGAAGCTTAGAACCCAATAATGACCTCATAAATATAATGGCACAGATCTGACTGCCATGTCTGAGGCAGCTGGAAGCGAGGATACAGTAATCTGGTATAAAATAGTAATACAGCGGATAGCAGGTACAGCGTCGACACACACTCACCCCCAGTCTTGTAAGAAAACCATAGCGATGACAGTCCCAAAGGAGACAAAAAAACACAATGCCAAAATAGATAATATACCCAACATTCCATGAAGATCTGACACCAAAATATTTGTTGCTTATTGAATTCCTCAACTGGAAACGTCCGACTGTGGCACTTGCCCTTGATGTCGTTCATTCCCTCCAGTCTTGAACCCCAAGAGTTCGCCTAATATCCCACCAGGTTTCGGAACTGGGCATTCTCTGCGATGTTCGGATAGTTTCTCAGCCTCCGCCTCCAGTTGGAGGAAGGCTGACACGTCTTCATCCATCACGGCAGATTTATGGCCGGCCACATTGACAGCTCCATCAGTACTATCCACATCCCTTCTCCTTCGTCTTCTATATCTCAGTAATTGCTGACCATCAGGCGTGACGGTCATCTCTGAATCGGCGAGCGTGCGGCGCGGGGCAGGGCATGGGAAGAGGTGCGGCAGGCCAACGACGACGAAGGAAGCGAAAAGAGAGGCGGCGAAGAGAGAGCTCGTTGACCGCGAGCGGGGATGTAGATGGGGTGTCATTGCAAAGGAATACGAAAGAGACAATTGCTTCGAGAGCAGCTGGTATTGTTTGACATGGAAGGATGTCTGGGGACTGCGGTTCCTTCGGGAAGTTAGTTACTGTCAAGATGGTCAATTACTGGGAGCTTGATTGAGCTCAAGGAATGCAGAGCTGTGAATAATGTACATACCAACAAAAGACAGGGAGTGGAGAGTGTTCAATAGCTGTGGGAGTCCAGGGACTGCGGGCTGCAGTGAAAATGAAGGCCAAAGGGAAAGTGCTGTGACTCCGGGTGAAGTGATTCCTGCCATCTAATCTTATCAACTGCTGCAAAGACAGAATTACGCGCTCCAGCCTCTGTCAATTATTTGCATTCCCTCACGAGATGTGACTTATGAAAATGAAAACCTTAATCCTCTAGACCTAACACACTCTGTCTCTTCTTCTCTTTCCTCTTCACACATTTCTCTTTGTTTCCAATCTGCCTCCCTGCACGGGGCGCCTTGAGGCCTCCAATCATTGCGGCTTAGGACCCCTCTCTGCTCAGTCTCGACCTCCTCGTTTTCAACGCGGGCGCGTGTTCTCTAAATCCTTCGAATCCACTATGAGCGATCTAGACGAGTATTAAATCCACCTTGAAAAGCAGATACAGATCCATATAGCTGACATTTCTTGCTTGTTCTTTTCTTGTAGAGCGATCGCGCTCCTGCGATCCTGCCGTCTCATCCCCGAAGCCCAAGTCCGTGAACTCTGTTATAAGGCGCGCGAGCTGCTTATAGAGGAAGCAAACGTGGTTTTAGTAGATGCGCCAGTCACGATCTGCGGAGATATCCATGGCCAATTCCATGACTTGATGGAACTCTTTCGCGTGGGCGGAGACGTCCCCGATACCAACTATCTGTTCATGGGCGATTTCGTCGATCGCGGGTTCTACTCACTGGAAACTTTTCTACTTCTTCTCTGTCTCAAGGTTCGCTACCCAGATCGCATCACGTTGATTCGGGGAAATCATGAATCGCGCCAAATCACGACCGTCTACGGCTTCTACGACGAATGCATCCGCAAGTACGGCAGTGCCAACGTCTGGCGATATTGCTGTGAGGTATTTGACTACTTAGCCCTGGGAGCTCTGGTACTCGGGGCGAGCTCAGAGCTGGAACCGACTGGATCGGGTCTGAATAACGCGGCTCAGGCTACTCTGCCCCCGGATGATGGAGTACTAGAGACGGAAGTCCTGAACTCGAAAGGCGAAGTCACGATGAGCTCTTACAGAGGGAGACAGAGATCGTTATCAGACGCGTCGACGGATTCCAGGAATATTTCCCCCCCAAGAGATATCTCTGCCACGCGGGGCCAGGCACCGACCAGGTCTGGTATGCCAGGCACAGGGGCCACGAGCGACGCAACGGGGAGCATAGGGAGCCGAACAGGAGCCATTCTTTGTGTACACGGCGGGCTTTCACCGGTCATCGATACCGTCGACAGAATCCGCTTGATCGACCGAAAACAAGAAGTTCCCCACGAAGGCGCCATGTGTGACTTACTCTGGTCGGACCCAGACGACATCGAAGGCTGGGGGTTGAGTCCTCGCGGAGCTGGATTCTTATTCGGCGGTGACATTGTGAAACGTTTCAATTACATGAATGACCTATCCCTCGTAGCTCGAGCCCATCAGCTCGTCATGGAAGGCTACAAGGAGATGTTCGACGGCGGGATTGTTACTGTCTGGTCCGCCCCCAATTACTGCTATCGGTGCGGAAACGTCGCTGCGATCCTGGAATTGGGCGAGGACACCAGCGGTGGGGGGACCATCGCTCGAAGTAACGGTGACCAGGGACGAAGTAACGGCGTGTCCGGAGATGTTGAGACACGCGTCCTCAGCCCTGGGAGACGATACAGGGTGTTCGAGGCTGCTGCTCAAGATACACGTGGTATGCCTGCGAAGAAACCAGTTGCCGATTATTTTCTGGTGAGTAATCTGTTCTCTTTGTTTGTTTGTGTTTATTCATGCTAACTCTAATTGCAATAGTGATACCAATGCCAATTGTATGTCTTCATTCATATCCAATAATTCATACAATGAAAGGGTGGATTATACAGCCCAATGAATTTGATTACGACTATCAATAATAATCAGCCCCGACTCATTAAACTGTAGTAGTCACAGTCAAATACTATTCATGCCTTGTCTGTATTTCATTGTTTCAGAGGCCAGTAGGATTTTTAGAAGTATTGTTGGTGATATAGAAGAACTATTAGTTGACATTATAGCTATTATCCGTTTCCAAGGTCATTTCACATAGCCAACTGCAAGAATAGGCAGATAACAATAACCAGACGCGCCCAAGTCCGTGTAGAAACGTATATATATATATACAGGTGAAAATAAACCAGCTCAGAAAAGGACATCCAAGTGCAATGAGCTATTGCATAATATCCGTTATATATTTTGCTCCTGAAAATTGCCCGTTAATTGTACATGATCATTACCCAAAATGCCCGGTTTCATCTGTGGACCCGAGGTTGAAGCTGGGAGAACGCCCGCGTTGTCGCTGGACGTCGGTCCAGGGCCAACACCGACACCAATGCCAGTGGTATGGGTCTGATAGGGAAGGCTGAACGTCGTTGCTGGAGCACATAGATCACCACTGCTATCACCAGAGCTCCAACCCCCCCAGTTTTCCGCTCCAATGACCCATGCGTCATGGTCTTTAGACCACCAATTTTGACTCTCCTCCACAAGACTACTTCCTGCATCCCCGAGATTTGATATTGGAGAAGTGCCCGTGGGAAGTTGAGTGGCTTGTCCTGCATTCATCCTAGGCGCATTAGGTTCTGGCGTAGTATTGTACCACACATCTTGCTGTGAGATTGGCGTAGCTTGAAAAGGATGTGAAATATGAGTCATGGGCTGGAGATATGTTGGCTCAGGTAAAGCAAATCGAGCTCGCTGGAACTGCACACTAGCAGATCGTTGTTGAGAAGTAAGAGCAGTGGGCGTTGAAGAAGATTGGATTGGTGGATAATACGAAGTCATCGGTCTGAGAGGCACAGAAACCTTCATCTGAGACTCATTGTGCTGAGCAGCTGGATGAAGGAATCTCCCCGGTGACGAGTAGCTGCTCGGAGCTGTACTGGAGAATTGAGCGGGTGTCATAGTAGGGGATTCGTCGGAAGTCGAGGGCGATGATGCCTGATCCCACGACCCCCAGGAACCCCATCTCACATGCGTCCTCTCGAAAACAGCCCCTGCCTCGCTCGGAAGGTCTACTTGCCATTTATTCGCAGATATATCGAGTATTCGTATTGTGCGCCGGGCACAAAGCCAGTTCTCGCCCATTTCCTCCAGGTGCTTGAGCCCGTGGATGATGTCTCTTTGGGCATCCTTTTCCGGCAGGTTGAGGAGATGAATTGTGCAGGCCGTATGCGCGATATAAACCGCGACATTAACAATTTGATTAAAGCCGTACGCGCGTTTATATAGCCGAAGCAATTTCGAGATGGCAGATGCAGCCTGTACGCACAGTTTGCGGGGCGAGACATGCGTAGGGAGAGGCGATGTCGACTTCGTATATTTTAGAAAGGGGCGATAAAGATGGATGAAGAGAAGTTGGTAGAACATGCTTCACAGGAGTCAGCATCGTGTGTCTTACTGACAATCGAATCCAAGTAGTAACTTACTGCATGACAAGAGCTTGAGGTAACTGGCCCTCTTTCGGATCCAGTTCTTTAGGCAAGTTCTTTTTCCACTCCTCAAGCCTCGTATGAATCTCGGTCAGCTTCTTGCGTTCCGACTGCTTCGAATGAGGTCTCTCCATGACCGCTGGATGATAAAAGAATGCGAGTAAATCGCCGCTGATTTCAGATAGCTTCGAAAGCTGCAGTGCGACGGTCCTCGTCCGCGAAGGCTGAGTGTGCTTATGACCGGCTCCGCAGTCCGTATACGGAGACCAAAGCTGTGCTTCCTCGCTAGGTAAAACCTCAAATTTTGGCACGTTCATATTATGAGCTGCAAGTTGGGGCTGACGACCCAGATAATTAGACCAGCATCTGCGATCGTTAGATACATTCATAGACACAAACCAAAAGAGGGAGGCGGGGGCAACGGACTTATCGAAGAGAAAGCAGCCCCAGAAGGTAATCCTACGAGCATCAATCTCCTCTTCAGTGAGATTCTGTGCAGCTGGGCTAGTTTCCAGATTCAGGCCCAGGTCGAAAGCCATACGGAAGCTCATGCCACTGTAGACCCAACCTTTGCTTTCCCGACCGCACCCAGCTTCTCGTACAGACATGAGCGCAAATGCCTGAACCGTGCACAGTTTTGCATTTTCATGCTCGTCGTTTTCAAGGAGCAATCGCTTAGCCTCCTTGAAAAAATGATCACCAGCGGTGGCGGAATTTCGAGGATCCTGGCGGGCGCCTTCCCATGAGCTGAAGTGACAGCCGAGTGCCAACATAGCATTGACAAGCAGAGACGAACAGTATTGACTAGAAACCCCAGCGACGTAATCCCGGTAAAACAGGTCTTTGGAAAGAGTGGTAAAGAACGGGTAATGCCACGAAAAGTACATTGTCATGAGGTGGCTGATCAAGCGTTCATCATCGGTGATTCTTGTCCATCGGGTCACCGAATGGTCTTGAGGGTTCCCCAATCCTTGATCCATTGAGCGTAAACTGAACTCACATAGCTCAGAGCCAGGGGGTAAGAAGATGAGATTCGAGGTTCCTCCGATAAACTTGCGAGAACCGTCGAGCACAAGCTCGCTCATCTTTCCAGACAATTCGGACTCGAACTGATCCGCCTGTGCCGCGCTCTCTGCAACGGTGGACTCATCTTCTGCGGTAGCTGCTAATCCTTCCTTGTTGGCAGCGATGACTGACTCGGCAACTTCCTCGAGATCGTCGCAGGACCGTATACGGCGCACCAATTCAAAAGCATCTTCTTCATCGTAATTCAGGATCGCCTGGATCAGGGTCTGCAGGGTTGTATTACGTGCCCTTCTCGTGTCAACATCCTTCCTGTATACTCCTTTTCGACGGTGGTCAGAACTCGGGTCATATACACCTGAGATGAATTAGCGGATGTCGCTCCAGTGTGGCAACTGTCGAAAGGGCGAAAGGGCAGATGGGTACATGGTGTGTGATATACGGAGGAACACGCGGCGCAGCTTGGGAGATTTCCATCACAATACAGAACAGTCAGTGAAATTGCACATGGTAGAAAGGATGAGAAGGCGCGATGGGCTGGTTACCTTGGACTTCCTCCTACGACAAGCCATGCATGCAGTGCTGACGCAGCGTCTCTTGGTGACAGGGCCGGTTTCTAAACTCATGCCCTTTCCCTTGGCAGCAGTATCTCCCCGAGACTTCTTGAGTCCAGACTCTACACACCCGCTAGGGGTTGGATCCGTGGAATCCCCTTCCATATTTGGTTTGCAATGAAGGCACGACGAGCATGGGACATATTTATGAAATTAGACCGAAGATGCGCGTTTCAGAAGCCCAGTAGATCTTGAGTCTAACGGGCCAGTATCGAAATGAACCTGATCGAGTGCAAGTTAGATGCTGCAGCACCTTGAATGGCAGGTAGATGGGTTCCATACTTTGCACTCATTCCCCCACTGCGACTGTCAGCATCTTCTAAGGAAAAGGGAGCTAAGGAAAAGCGAGGCAATCTGACAAGCTCTTGATGCTCACTTGCGCAGTTCGCGGTAGCTCAGAGATGGTTCGACGGTTGACGTATGATCTCACTGACCGGATGGAGGTGGGGGCGCTAAGTTGAAGAGGACTAAAATGCGCTGTGGAGGGAGCCTGGAGAAGGGGAAGAAGCAGATAAGAGACAAGCCAATGCAAGAGACGAATTACCAGCAAACTTCGCTCTCAGGTTATCTTGGACGTATGATGGTGGTCGCTGCGAAGATTTCAGGCGGTTGTAACTTTCGTGCCGCATGCATTCTGGCGATAAGCCACAGGGGGCTGACTAACGCGGATCGAGGAGGATCCTGTTGGCCCATTGAACATGGGAGATGGAAGTATGAAGAGTAACAGTCAATCCTTCCTGTAGATAATCAATATTAATATGAATGTTGTCTGTTGTCTTCAATGCAGGTGTGCATGGGTTAGCTATCCTGCTGTGTATGCTGCAGCAGCTCTCTGTGCTGGAATATTATTATTATGATTTCAGATTACAAGGAATGATCCTCTGTTCCGGTGAAACAGGCAGATTCCCGTCTGCTATTCCTATGATTAATATTATTAATTTGGAGGTGTTTTCATTAGTTAACAACAGAGCAACTAGGAGAATAATAATATTAAATAATGCAACAGAAACTTCTACAGAATCTTCTAATCGGCGATATGCTTCTGCAGGGCCTCTGGCCAACCTTAAAACATATCCCAAAACTTTGGAGTCTCAGAGATATGTATAGACAGATTAGGAACAATCATGAGGTTCATGAACAGGCGAACTCTCTCAACAAAGAAGACTCCTGCAGGTCCAACCGGCTTCTAGAAAACCAGCCAAGCCAGCGGTGTGGGGCAATTACTGCGCCGGCTGTGTGCTTATTTAACCGTATCGGCATGACCATACCGTAATGTACACGTATTACACGATAGCCGAGACTGGCGCCGGATTGTGCGCCGGAATCCGAGTCGCCTTACCGTATTGGGAAATCCACTGCTGCTCCGCCGCATCCGGCAATGCGGCTAGCGCTCACCGCACTAGGCCTGGTAGGGACTAGCGCCGCTGCATGCGTCACTTCGCCCAGTTTCCTATCTGCGTTGTTCGTTTCCTTCATCCTTCGTTGCTTATCTCGCCTTTTGCATTGTGCCGTCTCAGCTGCACGCACAGAGCAGAAAAAGCAATCACTCCTGCTAATAATAATAATCTCATATTAATATTATCCTATCCCACTCACTCTCCCATCTGCTTTCTCCATTAGCCAACTCTGCTCACGCGACGTAAGCGGTGTGTCGCCCAACGCAAGATCCACACCTCGTCACGCCCTCCTGGGGGAAGGCCTTCTGCTCCGTCCTTCTCCCCCTTCTTAACCCCATGTATCTCGCTCAGATACTCGACCAGAGTGCCTCGTCAGGCTACTGCGACATTTCCCGCTTCTGTCTGTCCCGTGGCTGGCAATGATGATGGTGCCTAGGGCTTTTCTCTTCTCGTCTGTGACGCCTCCCAAGGCTTCCAGGCAACATGGAAAGAACGTCGGCGACTCCCCAAAGTCGACGTTCGAGCCATCCTCGCAACGGGACACCTCCGGCCTCCAGATGCCCCCTATGCATAGCTCCGACATTGACGAGAAGGCTACTCTTCACTCCAATCCCGTCGTCATCCCCCCAAAACGCGGTCTGCGAGTGACCCCGGTGCACCAAGGACAACAAGAACAACAGGGTCGTTCTCGTTCCAGAACAGCTCGCAATTTGAGGAATCTTCGCAGGTCATCGTCCACAGCAACCCTGCCTGCTTCCGTCGCCTCTATTCTCGAAGCTACCGCAATCCCAGTCCCTCGACGGAACTGGTCTCTTCGGGACTCTCGCAAACTCCCTCGAGGAAATTATGTGGAGGACTTCAGTAAGCTTCTGATGGAGGGTGTTGATCCCAAAGATGATCGCCTGATGGACGGCTCTGCTAGTCCTATGCTTGACGTTTTGCTCAGTCCTCCCGATACGGATAGCGAGAAACTGTCTATAGGGAACGATGATTATGCAGATGCGACATTCTCACTTCGATCTATGTCGACAGATTCCATGCCGTCCTTGATGCCTGACGTTGAATCTCCGTCTAGTTTTCAACTGTCACCCACACCATCTACTCAAAGGGGTCTGTCCGAGAGAAGGCATCGACAGCTTGCACGCCCTGAAGACTGCGCATCGGATCATCCTCTATTGCAAGTCGAATTCCCAGAACATGATGAGTTTGAACCTATTTGCAGAGATATTGCACTCCCCAGTGCGGGCTCCACAAAGTCCACATTATCTCGTTCGTTTCCGCGTTTCAGCGCCGGATTCAAGTCGAATCTGACGGCCTCGTTGCGTGCCATCAAGTCTGCAGCACAAACAGTGTCAACGTTTGCCGCGCCTTCCGTGCAACCAGATGACTTTCTTACCCGGTCTCTGTTCGCAATTACTCCGGAGACGACTGACGACCGTCGGCCTCCGCCCATGAGTGGGCCACCTTCTCCGGCTCTACGACGTTACCTGAACCCAACTCCCATATCACCAGTGGAGATGCACACATATCACGAGTACCCGCGGGGTCCCAGCGGCTCTCCGAGCATGTGCCCCGTCTCGATCCAGATGCAGACATATCACCGTTCGGCAAGCCGCTTAAGGAAAAAGGGCAACACGGATCAGGGAATTTCTCCATTCGATCCGGAAATAATCCCACCGATGGCTCGCCAGCGAGAACCGAGGGAAAACGGCGATTTCCTGCGCATGGTAGTTCTGGAGATGAATATGCGGCGCAGCGGGAAATTCCGGGACGACATTCCTATCCGGGCGCGAATATGGCTTCCACCGCGCAAAGCCAGCGCGAACCCTTCATGTGGAGATTATACAGACGAGGAAGGGAACACCGTTCCTGCAAGATGAGTCGGGATATCCATTGATTGCAGGTAGAATAGTGCAGTTGACTCGGAGAAGTTTCAACCATCTAGTGCCTAATTTCTCTTTCTTTTTGTATTGCAAGGCGTTTGGTTACGGACCGGGAAAGAGGAGCATTTCCATTCTGTTTTTTTCTGACCATGCATTAGCGCGAGGTGTTTGTCGTGTTGTATATTATATTATTACGTTCATTTTAATCCAAACCAAATATCCAGAATGTATCCGTGCTATTGCTGTGTTATTGAAGGCAGGATTTTGTAATTGCCGACGGGCATATAATATTCGGGGGTGAGGAAAATAAATGAAAGGCTGGGAATGGAGGACTGAGCGCTATATGCATGCAAAGCACACCGCATAAGTCTGTCCGTCTGTCAGTGTCTGTATTTTGTCCCTCGCATCCAGCGGCTATTACTATTTCTGCCCGATAATTAAAAAAATTAGTACCCGAAGGAAGACTGCAGTGTGCATACCATAGGCATATACTGCATGGTACACGGAGGAAGCTAGGTGAGAATAAGAATAAACAGCATGGAGTATCCCATACGCTGAACATACCCAGAGACAGTAATTGCCATCATTATTTAGCACCATGCTGATAGGAAGTTGTCGGCGTCATAGATCCATCGCGAGCCAAATCCCCGACCCAATGTGGTTTTTTCTTATCAGTTCAAAGCTGACAAATTAAGGTGATATAGTTAACTAATACTTGGTGTAACTCATGACTGTGAAAAAGGCCGAGTTCTTTTGTCTGCTCATGTGCTTTGCTTCATCGTGGGTAGTATGTATTGCATTGCATATAGGTCCAATCAAGGTATAGCATCAGACTGACATGTCATCCATTGTTCATTGCTGTACAGAGTGTAGTATGCGGCGTATTTTTGTTTTGTTTTGTTTTTTTGTTCGCCTTGGGGAAAATGCGCCTGCAGACATACGTGCCGTGTCACTTTCGAGGAAGAAACCCTGTAATAATAAAGATTAGAGGTGAAAAGAACATATGCAGAGGGAAAGAGAACGTACTCTCTTCATCTAGCAATGTCTGTTCTTTCCAACTCTCCTCAATCCACTCCACCGTTACTAGATGTGGCATCTTCTTCCCAGGGTTTGCGGCCCATGACCCTCTCACCGCAGAAAGCTCTGCCGAAGATAAATCCGGGTCTACGACAATGTGGGTGATGGAAGAAGTGGGCGAGGGTGTTATAACACGCGCACCTGCAAACCTGGCTATGTTGCTGGCCAGTCTTAGACGACACGCTGGCTGGTCTGCACTATCGCCGCCTGTCATTTCTTCATTTGTATTAAAATTTGACTCCCGCTTATGTTTCTGGTGATGGAAGGCGATCGTCAATCCCCTGAAGATCCAGCCGCGGGGCATTTCAAATCCAGAATTAACCCTTTCTTGGAAGAGCGCATCGAATTTACTGAGAGCCTGGGGGGCCGGGGAATAAAATTGGTGCTTCTTCTCCATCTGACTCAAAATCTAGTAACAACTAGTCAGCTATTTATTAAACAGTTCTAGCCTCGATAGCAGCGTACCTCCTTGAGCTCGTCCACGGTCGTATCTCGAGCATAGCTGTCCGAAAACCGATCGACGTTGGAACCGACTTCCTTCTCCTGGTCCTTGGTGGCCCAAAATACGTGCCTGTTCGAAATGAGTGACCGATTGATCCTATAAAGTATACAAAGACGCATACCTAGGTTCGTAAGGAAGAAGAAGGTCCGGCAAACCCGTGTCGACTTCATTCTGTTTGACGCAGTCATGAAGCCAGGATGGCCGGATAATGCTTGACTTGCCGCCTTTTTGCAAAGAGGCCACCTTCACCGTCCCTGTAGAAAGGAAACATTAGCCGAAAGAGGCCCCTCTAGGTGGCATGGAGAGAGGAGTACTTCTATCTGCAACACAGATGGTATGTGGAGCTGCATTGTTGGTCTGATAGACCTTCCCTCCATTGGCCTTCACTAGCTGTTCCAGCTCAGCTTTGGACTTCTTCTGAGGTGCGCTAGACTCGGTCACGATAACTGTGCTCGTGCATTAACGAGCGGAACATGATGGCGAAAAGGATGGTGACGGAAAACGTACAGAAATTCAACCCATCAAATATATGCCCTGAAGGGACAGCATACTTAACTTCGGCATTCACGTCATACCCAGCGATAGAAAGTCCTTTTTTTGCCGTGGTTTTAATCCGTTTCCTGCGGGAATTATCCACGGCGAACTCCTTTTCCTTGTGCTCTTGCTCAACGTTCGACTTGAGGTCTAGAAACTCTTGTACGGAGAGAGCGCTCTTCCAATCCTTGTCCATACGCAGTCTCTTGAATCGAGGGAAGCGTAGCGTCAATCCGACCCGGAATTGGTCACTGACAGACACTGATGCTGCTTTAACGCTAAGAACAACCGATTCATCTGGCTTTAACCACATATCCGGGCGTTCATATTGAGCACTTCCTCCTGCCAGTTCAATGAACGAAGTTGGAGGCTTCTTCGAGTCCCATTCCTTCCATTTCCCTTCCGTATGATGGCGAATGTTCGTGTAGTCAGCGGCAGTAAAGCCCCCACCTACCTTGCAGAAAGAGTAACACTTCATAGCATTCGCAGAAGCATGGGCATCTTCCGCCCTCAGACCACACAGAAAACTGGAAAGAGCACCACCTCGGCGGCCAGAGCCGTAGTATCCACCGATGACAATGACGTCTAGCGATTCCCCAAATTCAGTCATATATTCTGGTTTCACCTTCATCCAATCGTCATGTCGGTCGTTCAGCCGATAAGGCGATCTTGGATTCTTAAGTACCAATCCCTCAGAAGCTTCTGCAACCACCTTTCTGAGAGCCGCTTCGATCTCCGCCGTGGTTGTTGCTTCTTGGTATGGGTGTATCTCAAATCTACGGCCAATAGGCCGGATACTCTTTTCCAAGGCCTTTCGTCGGTCACGAAGCGTATATCTAGTCAAGTCCCGTCCATTGAGGTACAGAATATCGAAAACGCGAAGCAAAGGCCGTGGGCCCTTGTAGGAAGGATTTCGCTGCTCGGCCAATGCAGCCGTTTTGAGCGTGCCAAAAGGAACAGGCGCATCCTGCTCCGGATCCCAAGTGATCATCTCACCATCCAAAATCAAGTTCTCAACCCCATCGGTGAAAGCATCCTTGAGATACCTTGTCAAAGAACCGTTCTCATCATAGATACCATTCCCATAGAGGTACGTATAGTCTTTGGCTTTCCGTGACCAAAAGCCGAATCGTCTGCCTCCCGCCACCGAATCATCCGACATCATGTGAAGCTGCATCCGTTCGCCGTCTAGTTTCTCCTCGATCCAAAAAACAGGGTCGTCTTCCGTTGGCTTCATTTTTGCGATCATCTTGTCGAACGAGTGAATCTGAAACTGCGCCAGTTGTGGTTGAAAGCATTGCATGAGCGTCACTGCTCTCTCTTCAGCCTCAAGTCGTACATTAGGATCATATAATTCCCAGCATACGCGACGAAGACTGCTGGATATGCTGTATAAATTCTCCGCATCAGGATGCCAAACGTCAAAGAAAGTCCGCTCCGTCGCCCCAACTTTCATCTGTCGTAGAATAATCCGAATCAACCACATGAGCTCTTCAGGATTCATTCGCCGGTAGAATTCTTCCATAATTGGCAGCTGCTGATCCTCTTTCGAAGCCATTGACAGCTCGTCAAGCTTCTGATTGACCTCCTCAATCGACATGTTTCCTACTTCCGTCCGCATTGGCCTCTTGGAGATGACTTCATAGCATCGACCGGCAAAGTCTCCCGCAATCTGCGAAGCAGACCGCCCAGGCAACTTCCAGTTCAACAAGTTGAAGCCATCTTCGGAATTCTTGTCGATCTTCATGACCTTCACGAGTAGCTTGCCAATCACTTTCTCCTTGATTCCGTACATGGCCCGGTCACGGTCCCTGTCAGGGAGTATCAGCCGGAACGCTGGGTATATGTTGTCCCCTACATCTTTTCGCCATCTCGCAATAAAGCGTTCGATAATATCGCGTCGTCGTTCGAGAGGGTTGAGTTTCTCAGCGTGTTGTCCGCGGGGGCCGACTTTTCTGCGCGTCGGCGCTGGGCCAGTTGGCTTCTTCTTAAGTTCATTTAAGGGATTAAAAAGGGCGAAGAGGAGCTCATGAAAAGGTAACGTTGGGGAATGGTTATGAGGCCGATTGGGATATCTAAATGCCGCAGTTGAAAGTTAGCTTGGGCCCGCCGGGTTTTCCTGGGGAGATATGCGGGGTTCACTTTTCATCCAGGTCCTCTTCTTCTGGGACCTTCGGTCTCTGTGTATGCTCTACGCCGTTGAAATCCATCTTATTGTAATCAAGAACCCAACTCCGTAGAGATGGATTAACGGAGGTTCGTGTCGACTGCTTTGATCGTATTTGATTTCTAGGCTGCAACGCGTGAGCATGTGACGTGACGTCATCATCCACTTCACTAATTGAGTTTATCTTCTTTTTGATGGCTGATATGGCAAGTAGGACCCCCTCTTTCTTTAACTAAATCTTCTGATTTTTTTATAGGTTTTTAGTAGCATGGTGGATGGCTGAACTGTCTCGAGTTTTAGGCATGCCCAAGACATGTGAAGTGGAATGCTTGCTTGTGTGGAACACCCGCTTGTGGACATGGAGGGAAATGTGTTAACAGACCTAGTCTACGAGGAATACCACAGTAGTATGAGATACTACCTGGGAAGTACGAATACGCCATGAAAGCCTCCTGCAGGTTCTCTTTTGGTAGTATTCCCCATTAGTAGATTGCCGAGGATCCATCCTTCTCTCGATTACTCTCACCAGAATTATTGATGCCACTCCAAAGTAACAATGCAAACACAGCATCCCAATCTCATCAACAGATATATTACATCTAAGGCTTCATCAATCCTATCAATTATTAGCAGATACAGTTGACTTAACTAACCTAAGTTCGGGTTTCAATAATCAATAACACTCTCAGTACCCAACATTGACAACATGAGAGGGTCAGGTTCCCTCAGTATGTATACCTTAGAACTGGTAAGTACTTGTAAAGTGTAGTTGTTAAGTATTCAAAAGTAATACTCCAGGAACTTAGCTTTATTGAATGCGAAGAAAGAAAGAGTAGAACTAGATACATGGTGGTAAATGAGTGCCCTTGTATACCTTCCCCGGCTATAGCAGACGGTCCCGTGTGGGTTATGCGACCCTAATGTCAGCCTCATCTCTACACTTAGGCACGTCATCACCTTTCTGTAGGCTGTGAGCGTTTATCCTTCATTAGGTCCATAACATAGACGCTATGGATGGTGGCTTAAGAAAAAGAAAGCGCAATTGAGCAGGCATATTGAAATTATTAGTGGAGCAGTGGGGATGTAGTATGATCATCGTGCAATCCAAAACAGAATTGATTATTGGGTACTAGCGATAGCCTCCAGGTCATCCTGAAAGGCCTAGGTGGCTTCCCTAGGAGCAAGTCTGCTCTTAAGAGCTTAGAACTTACTTCCCAGATCCAGAGGAAAAGAAGGCAATAGCTGTTGCACAGGAGGAGGAACCTCAACATGCAATAGGACAATACAATCTCCACAGAATGATCTCAAGCTTGCTGTGCAATGATGTAGCTCATTAACTACAAGCTGGGCCCCTAAATAGCTTCTAAATTATTTTTTGCCCATAGGCTGTATGGAGACAAGTTGACGCAATTGACCATATAGGCAAAGCAGGCAAATGCTGGACCCTTTTTATTTTTTTCCATGGGAGAGAAACTGAAACAATGATGTGGTCAAAAGTCCTAGAGCTGGGTGCATTTATTGAGGCTACATCTTACCCCATGGTCAGGGAGCAGCTCAGGCCACTCAGTGTACGCTCAGATCTACTCAATGAGCAGATGCCAAGACCTGGGCACTAAAATGGAAAGGGAAGGCCTTCAACATTGATGGGGAAAAGAAGTACATATGTTCAAAAGAATCAAGGTATGAATGAACGAAGCTAGCTATTGCCTTCGCATTGGGAAAGCTGTCGGACTCGAAGTTCGCGAAGATCGAGTCTGTGCAACAGAGCTGGAGGAAACCACTGTGTATGTGGAAATCTCGATGGCCCAGGTGAAAATTGGTTCTGTTTGATATAGACTACCCGATCGATCAGTGGCATATGTGAACGAATACCCCACTGAATCCCTTTTCAAATTTGACTGGGCATTTAAAGGGTTGGCACAAGTCCGTAGTAGTAAAGTTTCTTGGTCGTTCGCATGCCCCAGGGTCGAGATTCTTCGTTGTTAGTACGAACAATCTGCTGATTGCAGTGTTGCATCGTAAAGCTTTGGGATAGGCAGCTCCTTGACAATGGCATGAATGTGTTGACTGAGTCTGTCGCTTTCACCTTGTGATCTATTTTCGAGCGATGGCTGGGAGACGGTCTTCGCAATGAATAGATCTTCCGGGGGGAAGCGAGCTGTCCGCATCAAAGTGCTGTCTATTGAAACGTCTTTGCCTTTGTCTGGTACAAGTGCAAAGGGGAGTGATTGGCAGTTTATTGCATCCGGGATGATATCAGAAGAAATCCAATTCACAGCGGATGTCGCCAAACAATCATACTCGGCAGTAGATTGTATCTGCTGGTTAATCGCGTCTCCCATTTCCGCATCGATATTTGAACCAGCTGCCTCCCATTGAAAGCCACTCATAGGATTCCCGAACATAAATGTAGGGTCGATAAAATGTGCATCTCCCATGCTAGTTGTAAAATAAACAGAACTATTCTGCTGGGAATCAGAGGATTGAGATGAGGCATCAGCAACCTGGCAAGTCTGGGACAGAGGTGAAGTTGGGCTAAATATTTTAAATATTTCCGGCTCCAAAAGACTCCCTTCTTTGATACCATCCAGTTCGCCATCGACAATCTCACAGAATCCTAGATTTGTCAAGATTCCTGGAGGGTTGCTCCAAAGGCCCAGTCCACTCGATTGTGTTTGTAAATCGGCCATTCGATGGTTAAGGGGCAGAGAATGTGATACTACATCCAATGCCTCTGGAAATGCATTGAAACTATCGTTGGAACAAGCAAGGGCTTGTGATAAATCGTGGAAACGCGGCTCGTCGCCCTTGGAGATAGGTAGCTTCTGAGATGCGGGTTCCGTTGCCTTTGATTTGGAGCGTCTTTCAGTAGGATACTGACATTCGAGAGAGCGATTATCGCAACGGATACATGGGGCACCTCCGCTACATCTCACTCTTGCTCTTGCACACTTGAAGCATGCTCGAAATGTCTTGACAGTAATCCTATGAGCTCGATCCCTTCCACCATCGAATCTTAGGCTATGGTGACTCATTTCATGCCGGTGACGCGTGTCACTGAAGGCGTATAACCGTCCAAATCCCGAATTAGTTGTACAGTCATAGGGGTTTGGGAACATCTTCAAAGTCAAACAGAGAGAGCTATGAATGAATAGATAGCACGTACGTTCTGGAGAAGTGTCGACCGCAACGCGCGCATTCGAAAGGCCTTTCGTTTGTATGGCTGCGAATATGGCGCTTTAGATGCTCTGGTCTCCTGAATGTACTCTGGCAGATTGGGCATTTGGCCCTTTTGGAGACGCCTCCATCGAGTTTAATGTGGCTGTCGGATTGCCTTGCATTTCTGCCGAGTTCACAATGCTCTGAAGCTCCTAAAAAGATATCATATGTCACATACTCTGCCAACGAATTCAAGAGAAGTATTGTTTGTTATATGTCCCCTATACAGGCTTTTTATTCTACCATCAGAGATTCTCCCCCTTCTGGATGCCACCACCTTCATGAGAGTATTCAGGATGATGCTCAGTATGTATTTTTCATCATGGGTGAGCCCTCAGGGCACCAAAACGGAAGGGAAAGGTCTTCAACGTTGGTAGAGTAAAAAGACCATATGTTAGGTAGCATGGATCATACCTTCTCCGGTAGTATTCTCTTTGGTAAGCATGGTGCGTCATGGATGACTTCTTGAGTGGCCGTGGATATGAGTTTGATATTGCAGCTCAGTCCCGATATTTATACCTCACGGAAGAGCTCCACTGTAGGGTAATTAAAAGAGTTTGACAAACGCAAATCCCGTGTCTCTTTGTGTCCCCGTCCTTCGCAGGACGTGCCTAGTGAGCAAGGACTGGCAGCTGGTTGCCAGACACAATATAAAAGGCTGTGTGTGGACCGAGAGGGGAATCTGATGATCTAACGAGAACCAATTCTTCCATGTCTGAAGAATAGTAGTCAAACTCTGTCGAGTGCACGACCATGTTGATGATTGGAGCTGAAGCAACAGACTCAGAAGTTGTGGGTATTTACTATTAAGAGACGCCGTGAGGGTCGTATGTTTTCTCCGCGCGGTTGAATTCTCCAGGTGTCGGTTAAATTGAGAACCCGGGGTAACTGCAGCATCACTACTTGGCCACAGACCTTTGCCTGAGAATGATGATCAACAGTCATCCTAATCCTGCCATTATGCAGAATAGAGAAGTGGAATTACAACAGCTGAAGGCAGGTGAAGCTTGAGTGAGTATGCTATCATATACAGATACATGTACAGGCATAATTTGCTGCTTTGGTTCAATGAACACCTGTCTGCCCAGATTGGAATTGACCGAGTATTGCTAAAGTTTTTTGGGAATTTCGATCCCACGCAATGCTTCCAGACAGTTTGAATACTGCTAGACTTTTCAGTGTTGTTTGGCGCAGCGTCTCAGCTTCGACGATTCTAAGTAGTGATGCCTAGAAAAAAAGGCCTGTTTGACCTGTTCTTAGGCATTATGAAGGACTCTGTACCTTTTTCTCAAGCAACTCAGATATGGGTCGAGCTACTGTTGTCGGAGGAATTGATCTGTGTTGCATACAGTGCCCTGGACGTTGTAGGAGGTGGCAAAACTGGCTTCTGTCTCCCATCTGTCATCCTCGAATAGGTTCCCCATGGTTAATGTCTCCTTCGTTCACTGTCTTCGAACCCTTTGTTGAGACTAGGATACCCCTCTATTATCGGAATACCCGATGATTCCCCGCATGTCAATGATAAGCCTCATGATACCATTGATATTATTATGCTACATCGTTCGCCAGACAACGATCCCTCCGTTATCTGGCTGATAGGACCGGTTACAGCGTGAGCCCCGCGGCATCGCCGAGGATGAGTGTATTTAAGGGCAATGGGTGAATTCCGGTGCAAGTCCGCGAGGCTTCCCTTGCAATCATTCTCAACAAGTCAAGTTGCTGTTAGAAAGACCTAAAAGCTCGAGGCGCTTCAGAACAATGACCATCCAGCCCTGGGAAGTCAAGGCATCCATTGCGAGGACGAAGAGGGATGACTCGCTGGCCCGAGTTGACCCCCCTCTTCAGGGGTTACCAGACTCTCTGCCGCTCAACTCACAGGAACTGCCAAACGCCATTCTAACCCCCAAGGAGCTGGAGATCACCGAGAAATACACAACTACAGAGCTACTGGCTAAGTTGAGGAGCAGAGAGCTTTCTGCTGAAGAAGTCACCAGAGCATTCCTTCGACGCGCTGCTGTGGCACATTTCGCTGTAGGCCTTTATATATATACCTATATAATATTAACCACTAATCTGCTATTCTGACGCCTTCAAGACGAATTGCCTCACAGAGTTACTCTGGGATGAAGCCATCGCCCGAGCACGCTATCTTGACTCCTTACCCGAGCCTCTGGGGCCGCTTCATGGATTACCTATCTCTACGAAGGAACATCATGGCAGCAAATCGCCAAATGGAACTGCTAATGCATCCTATGTCGCATGGATCGACAAGCCTCAGGGCTCCCCAATGCTCTATGACATCCTCTGGGATGCTGGGTGTGTCTTCTACGCTCGCACGGCTCAACCGCAGACTATCATGCATCTAGAAACGAGTAGCAATATTTACGGACGCACGGTCAACCCTTATAATCGGGACTTGACGCCTGGTGGGAGCAGTGGGGGCGAAGGGGCTTTGATTGGAATGCGTGGGAGTCTCCTGGTATGTATATCACTATTGTTTCTCCTTGTCTTGTTCGGGTTTTTTTGCTAAGAGGTACAGGGTATTGGTGGTGATATTGGTGGAAGTATTCGCTGTCCGGCCGCGCATACTGGTATCTATGGATTCAAGTATGTCAATCGAAATAAATGTGACTATGCATGCTAACCCACCGCAGAGCAACCTTGAAGCGCGTTCCGTCAGGTGGTCAAAGAGCCCACATGGTCGGAAAAGAAGCCATCATGTCCACGCTAGGCCCCATGGCTACGGACCGTGACACACTCGAACTGTTCATGAAAGTCATTTTATCCACGAAACCCTGGCGTCTGGACCCATCCTTGACAGCTAAAGACTGGACACCCTATAAATTCACGAGGCCGCTGAAGATTGCAGTGCAATGGTGGGATGGCGTTGTGATGCCCCATCCCCCCATGATTCGAGCCCTAAAGGAAGTCTCCGAGGCGTGCAAAGCGGCAGGTATGGAGGTAGTCGACTGGGATTGTGAACCACTGGATCATCGCAAAGGATGGGAGATAACAGCAGCGCTATATTGGCCAGATGGCGGCGAGGAAGTCCTCGGCCTTATCGAGGAAGCTGGTGAGCCCATCCTGCCACTGACAAAGTTTATCATTCATGAACAGCCGTCAGTGAAAAAGCTGGATCAGCACGGGTTATGGAAGGTAAGTTATATATATATATTTTGCACACGAGCGCGTCACTAATTAAAACACCACACACAGCTCTGTGCTGAAAGAGACGCCTACCGCGCAGCATACGCCAAATACTGGACCAGCACCAGCAAAGCAGATGGACGGGAAGTCGACGTTATCCTGTGCCCGCCATCATTTGGCGCAGCAACACCACACGAGCAATCGCGCTACTGGGGCTACACTTCCCACTGGAACCTACTCGACTACCCCGGCGTCGTATTCCCCGTCACAACGGTCGACCCGGGGAAGGATAAGAAGGACCTGGACTATGAACCGAAGAATGCAGAAGATCAGTTCGTCTATGACATGTACTCGCCGGAGAGATATAAGGATGCGCCGGTCAGCTTGCAGATCATTGGACGGAGGCATTACGATGAGAAGGTCATTGCTGCTTTGACGGAGATTGAGCGCGCTATGGGGAGGAAGTGATTTAATTACAATTTCCATTGTATAGACAAATGTGTGTACCTTGTAGTTACATTTCATCTTCTAGCACCGACGGATACTATCTAGGAAGCCCAATGCTGAGATCTGAGACTTCAGCTAGACTTTGACCAGTACTTTGCCATGGATCGCCATTGGAATACTTACTAGTACTATTAGTAGTTTCCAACCGCGAGGAAAAAGCCACCCATGTCGTCGATAGTAGGTATTGTATCTCCATGTCTGCGCCAAGATATTATTATCCCATTTATTAATATGGGCATATGCGCATATCTACTTCAGCATCGGGCTGTGCGAGCTGTTCATGACCCGTCCACAAATCTAAGATTCGTCTGCTTTGGACTGCCAAGCCAGGCCAAGCTGCCCAGCCGGGTTTCATTAATTAATAAATGGATCTAGGGGGGGAAACGGCCTCCTCATAGGGGGAGTAATGTGTTCAAACTTCACCAAGGCTGGTGTATCGGGAGACAATCTAAGATCCGGTGGTCTCAGCCGTAGCCACTCCTCGATGCATTGTCGCTTCTCTGCTTGGCAAGGTCTTGTCACAGACATTTGATTCGCCCGCGCGGAGTAGTTCAAGATAATGAAGGCTGACTCTGGGCATTAGGCGAATTCCGCGAAGAGAAGGGTGGGAAATAGAACAGAGTACCCAGTAGGCTCTGAGGAGCGGTTTATATACGAATCCAGCAAACTCGTAGTGTCTTTGCTGTTTCTCTTCGATCTATTGACCATCCAACAAGTCTTCATCATTCTTCTCAGCCTCAGCTATGTCCGGACAAATTGACAAGGAAATCTACAAACTGTCAGCACGCCCGTTCATCCTTGAACGAGAAGGCAACTATGAAGAAGCCATCAAAGTCTACAAGGATGCCATTGAAGCCCTGGACACGACAGCAAAGAAGTATAAGAAAGGGAGCACGCCCAAGATAAATCGCAAGATGTTCGAGCGGCAAGTGCAAGTGCATCGAGAACGACTCGCCTATCTCGAGGAGCTCAAACAGAAGCGTACTTTCGAGAATATCATACGGCCACCCACAATTCTGGATGCCATGGAAGAATTGGAGGAGCAAGAGGGGGATGGCCAGTTGACGCTATCCCAGGTACGATGGGCCTCAAGTGATATATCTGCATAGCTGATCCCATCATCCTACAGATCCGCAGAGACCTGCATAGCCACCAGAAAGATGCAGATCAGAAAGATAGTGAGGTACCATCCCACCTGAAACCATTTGTCAATGTTGCGGACTCTTCCCAGATTCCGTTTTTCACACCGACCCTGCCCTCCACAGCGGAGCCTGTAACATACCGCATCTCGACCTCTTCTGAGCTGGTGGCTCTCGGTAAACGCTCACACTGGATCTTTGTCAAGGATTCCACCAACACGCACGTGCTTTATGCTCTTCAGGCGGTATGGAGCGACGACGCCCCGATTGTGGAAGCAATACTCCGTCGCGCGGGAGAGTTTCTCCCTCAGGTAGGCGCCGTGGCCGTGAGGCTTCGCAAGACACGAGGGGGGAGCTTCCGACTGGTGACGAGCACCATACCGGATATAGGTACCATTGTCGAGATCCCTGACGGCGAGGCTCGCCGGAAAGACTGGTCGCCACGCCGATTTCAGTATGGTGGACGCAATTTCGTGTGGAAGAGCGGGCGGGCTGATGGCAAGAGAGCAGATGGTGGTGTGTTTCGGTCTTTCGCATGGGAGACTCTCTACGAGACCAAGAGGGTGTGGCCGAAGAGTGGAAGCAAAACTGGGAAGATGGAAGATGAGACGGTAGGACCCAGATTGTGCTGGGGAGAGAAAGGACGAGAGAATGGAGCATTATCTTCTATCCATATGGTGGGAGGGCTGGACATGCAGTTCCGGGAGCATTTGCTGGCGGCACAGCTGGCCAGACTTGTGCGATGCTCTCTTCCTCCGAAGAAAGAGGAGCCGCCAGCAGTAGGAGCATTAGATACAGTGTCTGCAGGATTGGGCCTGCTGTCGCTGCTGGTAGGATGATACAGTGTGCACTGTATACTACTACTATTAGACAGGAAGTTGAGGCCGTGCAAGGTACATGACGTATCTGTTCCGTTCTGGACCGGCGGGAGAATTATCCATCCGTTCCGGCTGACAGCTTGCACTCTTCCTGGTGTAGCAGTATCGTAGGAATTATCATCATATTCTATCCTTCATCAGACATGTAATGGCCTGTGTTGATTACTGTTCCTCTCTGTGGTGCTCTATTTTAAGCCATCAAAGCTCCTCCCGTCAGATTGCTCCGTCTTCCCCCCTGAGACCGGCATTATTAATTCCTACACCCCGCCACAAATAGCAGTCCAATGCTCACGCCGCTATCCCTGAGCATGAATGGACTTCATATCCCTCCTTGACAGGTGACTAAGTCTCCCTGGGGAAGTGAGAGGAGGGGAAATAGAATGTCATTACCAGCATCAAACATGACGATGCCGCCGCAGTCCAGCATCGCTACACAGAACCCTGACCTGGCAGCTCCCAAGCTCAGCCGCGACATCACTGCGCGGAACAATTCCACCGGAAAATTCTTGCAAGAGGAAGATAGGATATTACAAAAGGACATGTCTGACAGTCTCAAGTCTCCTACACAGAAAATGACACCTTCTCCTGATGCTGCCGAGCCGGGTGCACGGAGGGTTCCTAGACCAACGGGAAGTCACAAAGGTCCGCCTGTCGGGACTAAACCCATGAAACTTCGAAGCAACGTCAGTCGGGGAGATACAGATGGCGGAAATTACAGAGGTCTTTCGAATTACACCCCGTCAACCGGTTCCTCTCAGCTGGCTAGCTTACCAAACGAACGGAAGCCTCCATCAAACCGCTTGGAATGGGACCAATCGCTACAAACCCCACCGCTACAAACCCCACCATCCGACTTCCGCTCTTCTTCTGGAACTTCAAGATACACCAGGCCTTCTATGGAGGAGGACCGGTCTTCAAACCGTTCGTGGACACCAAGTCTTATGTCGACGTCGGGGCGTTCGCGCACTAGCAGCGTAGGCACTGTCGACAGAAACGTGCAGATGAATGAGAACGAACTTGCGGACGCAATTATCGCCTCATCACTTGCTTCTAAGAATATCAAACCGAGAAGGGGGACAACGCCACCTCCAGTCCCACCACACCGTCGAAGAAAGGTCCGGTCATTACTTGGTCCGTTTCATACGTCACATCGAGAGCACCCCAGGCCACCCAGTCCTCGTAGGGGTATGCCACTGACTCTCCGTAATCCTGAACCACCAGGGGTTCACAAACAAGAGAAATCAGAGGGCGATCACGGACACAAAATGCATATTATCCACAAGCATCCGCACAAGCATCATGAGGGTGACCGCAAGAGGTGGAGGAGTGAGGTTACCGAACAAGAGCGAAGAAGATACGAAGGCGTCTGGGCTGCGAATAAAGGCCTGCTTATCCCCATAGACGAGCTCAATGAGCTAGCCGCTGAGCAAGGTTCCGTGGAGGAGAATGGCTCATCAAAATACCCTCCTGATCCATCCGAGATGGTTCTCAACCTAGTGGTCCGAGATATTTGGAGCCGTAGCGGCTTGCCTCGAGAAATATTGGAAAAAATCTGGGATCTGGTAGATGGACAAGGCATTGGCCTACTGAGAAGGGAAGAGTTTGTTGTTGGGATGTGGTTAATAGACCAGCAACTGAAGGGACGCAAACTACCCGCTAGGGTCCCACAGAGCGTTTGGGATAGTGTAAGGCACAGCCCGGGTATCAAAGTCCCCCTGAAGTGAACATAAACATGTATTGGCGTTGTATACAGGGTTGTGGACATGTCCAAATAGAGGCTTCCACGCTGCCTTGTAGAAATAGATAGCAGTCGAAGAGCCACGTGACGGACAGCACGAGACTCGAAATCTTCCACAGCGTCAAGTAAAATTCTCCAGTTCAATCTATCCACAAAGTACAACTCCCTTGAGGAAACCTACGCTTCCAGTTGCAGAAACCCAAACCCCGAAGCCGGGATTTGCTCAGCCCAGAAGAATAGATGAGTCAGCAGTCTTGCGCCACAGTTTGCCGTTCCTCAGGAAGGATGCATATCAAACCGTCGACATAGTCTCCAATGCTATCAATGACTATCCTAAGCATAAAGTCATGCTCACAGCTTATATCGAGGTGACCAAATCTGCCACGCTACATTTATAAGACCTCTCCGTGAACTGCAATGGTTCAAGAAAACCCCCAGCCGCCTCTCCCGCGGCAGTTGGATGAACCTGTTATGCAGTCGGCGGCATCAAAACCTGCTATTATTCGAAAGAAGTTTGCAAAGCCACCTGTTAAGGTAGCATGCTTAGCTTGGTAAGCTGCCGAGATGTGGTCTACTCCCTTTTTTCTACCCAGGCTTTTGCTGACTCCTAGCTCTCTGATTAGCCGCGCTTCGCGGACTCGTTGTGATGGAAAAGAACCATGCCGTAATGTATGTCTCTCTTCCTTTGAGTTTGCTGGCAACTATATATGTAGGTGTGACTATACTAAAAAGTAATTGTCCTTGCTGAAAAGTGTATCAGCAAAGGCCGGGAATGCTCTTACTTGCCTAGCAAGCGTGGAGGTCCCAGGAAGAAAAAGAGCAAGACGGCCACCGTACCAGGTACGAATCTGCAGCGAAATGGCTCGCCAGTTACGGCTGTCACCTCAATGTCTGGCTTTGATGAGTGTACGCAGGTTCCGGCACGAGCTATGCTTTGACTATTTGGAAGATCAATTTCCCCTAACTTCATATACATGCAGCACCGGCCATTTTCGATCAGATAGATATGCTTTCTATGCCAGGAGCCGGATTGAGGCAACTGGACTTTCCATCGGATGTCCAATCCATGTTTTCTGACATATTTTCCATTGGCGATGGGAACCGGTCTCAGGTTCAAATGGAGCCAACACCGTCTCCTCCAGCTGTTCCAGGGCAGTGCTCAGTTAGGACGTATGGCAGCGAATCTGAAATGTGAGTTTTTGCTTCCGCCCCTTTCGACTAGAGTTTAGTTGGTCTCCATCTGACATGATATGCAGATTGAATGCTTATTATGAGTTTATCCATGCTTATCTCCCTGTTCTCCCTCCCCGGGTAGCCCCGCGCTGTGTTGACCAGCCGTTGAGTATACCGGAATCTTCTTCTCAGTCTTCCTCTGAAGGGCCCGTTTTGATGTATCGGCCTGTGTCTCCTTTAAGTCTCGCCATATCCGTCATCTTGGCCTTAATACCTCATCCAGGTGATGCGGAGCCATCTTCTGCAAGCTCCGTGCTCCGGCGCAGGGCTTATGCGAACGAACTTGCGCAACTTGCGACTTCTAGTATTGAAACCGATGGCGAACTTCTTGCTTCTTCCACAGATCCATCACAGGCTTTGTCGGGTGACCGGCCACTTCCTGATCGAGAGCCCTTGCATCCTCGGACTCCAGTTGAGCTAGAGAGTATATTAGCATTACTCATTCTGTCTGTCTATGAATACGCACAAAGAGGGAACATACTCAAAATGAAGTCCCGTTCCAGCCAGGCGTTAGCAATAGCGTTAGATATGTCTCTTCATTCATTAGGAGAGGATCACTCTGAGTTTGCCGAAGCTAGAAGGAGAGCTTGGTGGATGACGGTACGGCGCCCTTTTTCCTGCTGCGGAAGCGGCTGTCTAACTTTTCGTATAGTACTACTCTGTCCTACAAGGGTCTATCGTTAGCACATCTGTGAGTTCGACTTTCTCCTCATTCTATGGTGTAATACATACTGACCCTCTACATTAAGCCACCTGCCATTATTCCAAACGACCCTCAGTTCACCACTCCATTACCCCGATTTTCGGCCGACCCTGAAGTAAGCTCAAATCTTGAGATTCATGGCAAGACAGCAATTAACTAACACTAGACTTATTCTGCAGGGCTGGCCACTCTTAATGCAGTCACAGAAAGTGCTGGTATCGGCGTCCCAGTTCGTCGTTGAACTGAAGAAGTGTGTTAGGTCGAGGTCAAATATGCCATACATATATGAACGAATGCAGCAGCTCGATGTATGGGCTAGCTCGGTGCTGGAACAGTCAGAGCTGCTCCCAGTGTTCGCGCAGACCGCGGATCATAGCGACCAGGCCGAGTCTGAAACAGCAAACTCCATACGCATGATAACCAAGATCAAATTGTTTAGCGCAAAAATTAAGACCCATCGTTTTCGGGCATTCTCTGATATACCGATCTTTATCAAAAAACATTGCGATCTGACAACGGCAGAAGCTACTACCGAGGGCCAAACCAGATCAACGCAACCCTGCGGAGTGGACAACCAGTCATGCTTGTGTGGCGATCTCGATTCTCTGAGGACCTCGCCTGGAGACTACGCCGCATCATCATCTCCTTCCTCTACGCCTTCTTCTGATTATCGCTCTATATCACAATACTCCATGACAAACGGATTTCCATACAGCAATGAATACTCGACGAAAGTCTGTCTTCGAGCCGGTCTGAGCACCTCACGTCTGTTTGAATGTCTGCCGAAGCCGAAACCTCTGTATGGAATTCCAACAGATAATGACAGAACCCGATCCGTACAACTGGGACTGCAGCCGCGCTTCGAGCTACCGCGAACAATGCCATCTTTCGCTTGCTGTCTTATGCAAAGTAGTTATGCTCTGCTGATGCTCTTCTACAAAGCACGTGTCACGAAGCAGCTGTCTCCAGAGAGCGGCAATGAGCTAGGAGACCAGCTTGTTGACGAACTTCGAGGTGGATTAAAACGCCTTGTTGCTGCTTTGTCGAATTACTCGATGGCTTTTGAAGCCTTGGACGGAATGAGAGGTAAGCTCTGCTTAACCTTACGGATGATACTTCTTTCAATTCGTCTTTCTTTAGTGCTAATACTTTGACAACCACAGACGAAGTCGAAGGTGCATATCAGACAGCCTTTTTTGAGGCCTGAAAACTCTACCTTCGAATATGGGTACACTGCATAAAATCAAGTCTCTACGAAGGAAATTACACTTAAATTTATGCTGCACATTATTTTCTTAGCCTTTTCTTTTCTTTTCCTTTTCTCTTTTTCGGCAAACACCCCAACTCGCCACTAGGCGTACTCGACACTCGACACACTGCACTTTCGTTATCATCAACGCCAGAAACCACCACACTACCACCTCACTTGGGAATGGGAAGGGTTGGACAAGGAATAGAGCTTTTAATCAAATTCTTTTCGAGTCGGGCGAAATTAGGAAAATGGGATGATATGTGATTGGTTATCTTTGGACTTTTGGGGCTATACGTTGGGTTCTTTTTTTCGGGGTTCAGTGGACTATTCAAACCCCTTCATTAGGGGGTATTGGGATGAGCGAAGATGATAAAAAGCCAAGGTTTTTGGTTTTGAATTTGGAGTTGGTGCTCTCTTTTCGTCATTTTCCATCGCTATTTATGTGACATCGTGGTTATGGGTTATGTTTCTTTCTTCCGTGTCTCCACTCTTCATATCTCATCTCTCTCACCATTTTTCATCATTATTCGGGGTTGCTATGATTCGTGCATCACCACATTGGTCTGTATGATCGTTTGGTTGTCTGTTTTGTGAGATAGAAAGAAGAAAAAAACGCAAGGGTTTCGGTTCTTCCCATTGCCTTTCGAGTTGAATCAAGAAGCAAGGACTAATATAATAGTATGTACAAGAGGACACCGCTCATCCCTAACCTAACGCCCAGCTCTTTGCACTCCAATAATAGCAAACGACAATGGTATGATAACCTTAAGTGAGCGAAGAAGGACAAAGGACATTGAAATCGTAAAAGCTGAGTATAGCATCTAATTAAAGTTTCGACCGTATACCTTCTAAGCGAAACTTGACGTCCTTCAGTACCTTGCTAGCTGGCTTCCAGTCATCGAATTGTCTAAGTAATTCTATCATTTCCTGGTGGAGTTCACGTCGGACATATTCTTCTTCTAGGAGACCTCTCATGGCGAATGGGAGTATGTATGGGTTTGGTGTGTATGGTTGAGTGGGTCGTTTGATTTCCAGAGTGGCACCGCCGACGTTTGATGTTTCCAGGGCGAATTCAATGGCGAGGCTGGAATGAGTGCAGATTAGAGCCTGACCGATGAAGACATATATATATTTTGGGTGACGTTAAGGGATGACAGGGGAGGCTGAAGAACATACTGATACACAGCCTCATCATCATATAGCCGTGAATGTCCCTCTCCGGTGTAAAGGCTGCCTGCAAGTGGAGAGCTAAGCTCCTTAATGAGGCCGTGATCTGGAACACCAAGATTTCGCAGTTTCAAAGTGAAGCCGACCAGATGTGAGAGGCTGTCATATCGAGGCGTTATTAACTCATGGCTCAATTTTCGGCGTCCTAGGAATGGAATAAAACTCACAAGCTTGGGGCATGAACTCTCCCATCTACGAAAACGGCCCTGTAGATATACGGATGGGATATGGGAGAAAATAGAGATGACTGGCAGATACAGTATGATTAGAAGTAATGCTACGAAATTGACCAAGGAGTGAAAAAGGGTAAGACGTTACCTCTAGAGAGACCAACTGGTCATCGATACTCCCGATGTAGGAGATCCGAACTCCAAAATCCAGTGCACGTCTCAGTGAATCCTCATAGTCTCTTGAAACCCGACTGTGCGGCAGAGCAAATTCGAAGAGCTCTCCAGCAGAACCACTAATCCAACGAGACTTGTAATCGGGGAAAGGCCCAAGATTAACACCAGCCATTGCACATACCCCCACCTTAACTGTATCCAGACAGCCGAAGGCTATCAATTTTGCAACTAGCATTATCGTCACCGGGACCCCTTGGCTGTGACACGCGAATAGAACGAAGTCTGCCTTTCTTATTTCCTCCATCCAATTGAGAAGTAATTTCCATAATAGATCCACGCGTTCAGCGATACGACCTTCTCCTTCTAAAGCGATCTTCTCGACCTCACACTCGTAGCCACGACTTTCCGCATATTTTTTTACAGCACTCGCAGCCATGGTGCAAAATTTCACTGAAGTCCCCGTTGGCTGACCAAGGACACTCCGGATGAAGGGGGCAGGGAAGTACCCATGTACTCCAATAGCCAGAGCTTTCTTGATATGGTGTGGATCCTTAACCACGTAGACATGTTTACGCTCCGGCTCTTTAGTATAATGTAAGAAACGTCCAATTGTTTGCAACAAAGATGGTGCCCCTTGCAAAGCGAACGTATCTCGAAAGTGTGGTAGTACCTGGTTCGGTAATACCTTCTGTAATTGCTTCGACGCAGTAGGCTCTGTAGCCTTGGGAGCTGTAAGTGGAGGGCCTGAAAGGCCTTCTGCCGCTGCTGCTTCGACGCTATCTTTTTGTTTCTTTGCTTTGACACTTCCCTTCTGCGTGATCTCGACCTGTCGGTTGGCATCCGGATCTTGATTCAACGGCTTTGATGCGTCTTGTGCAATAGAAGCTTCGACAGTCTTCAAATCTTCCGATTTCCCATTTGTCAAGTTCTTTGACGTATCTCTAGACCAGAATGACCAACCAGAGGACTTAACATTTCTGGCAGGGGGTTCGGCAGTGATGTCTGCTTGTCCTAGCTCGCCAGCTGGACGATCTGATGGGCATTCAGTATCGGCAACTTGAGGGCATGCGTCCGTTGCAGCAGGTTCTTCCTTTTTTGGTTCTTCGGCTGCCCTGGAAGGCAAAGATGATCCTCCTTCTCTCCACATCTGGAACCAGGATAGCTTCTGCGGCTGTGGGGTTTGTTCTATATCCTCATTTACCTCACTTTGTTCTTCCGGAAGTCTATCGACTGGCTGAGCGTCAGCCTTGCCCAGAGTCTGCTCGTCAGTGGGGGGTCCAGCCTCAAGCTCTGGCGAATCTGTGCCAGTCGGATCGCTTGTTCCTGAGACAGAGGGTATATAACTATAAAACCACGAGAACCATCCAGCAGTCTGATTTTCTGGAGCTGCGATATCGCCAGAACCTCCACCGGCCGTGTCCGGAGCGCTGGGCGGTGCCGCTACTTCTGCACTTTGTTCACCTTCCCTAACAGTTTCGCCTGCAGCGCCTGTAATATTCTCTTCCGACTTTTCCTTATTACTTGATTGTGAGGTTGGGATGGCAGCTCCTTGGGGGCTGTCGACAACTGGTGTAGATGCGGAACCGTCCGAAGCCACGTTTATTCTAGTCGTAGTCGCGTCAGCAGGAAGCGATCTGCTCGACGTGCCTGCCTTCCGTGTCAACTGGATTGAAGAACTGCGGTGCTGCTTTGGAAAATCGTGGAGGGAGATCGAAGAGGATATGGTATTACTCGACGCTACGCTCTCGCAGGCAACCTCGGTAACAGGAGCCGCTTTGGACGAGACTAGGGACACCGATGACAACGAGCCGAGATACAGGTTCTAAGATGTAGACAACCACATATTAGCTGCAAATCGACCGTTCCATCATCTTCGAGAGACTCCATGACTTACTAGTCCACTTCCTCGCTTCCGCAAGGTGGAGCGTTCTTTGACTGCGTCCGTGGATGAGTCCTGCTTATCGTTCGACGTCGGTGTGGATTGCGAGTCCGCGCCTGACGGGCTAAGCTTTAACCTCTTTCGAGATCCCGGCGCCATGGGAATTGAGAAAAGGACATCCCCAGAATGGGAACTTCATATAATGGAAACGATGGACTAAATCCACCTCCCGCCTTTCTTTATCGCTCGTGAACTACCCTTGGGAGTCGTGGGAACAACGCATCTGATATCATGTGCTCGTATTCGTCTCTCACCGCCTTTAATGCCTAAGGCATACTAGGGGCTGGTGTGTTTGTACCGCCACAATGAGAAAAAAAAGTATCGATAAGAAATTCAGTTACATCTTTCCTTTGCACACGGTGGGAACAGCCTCACAAGCCATCCTCTGTCGCTGGTTCGGTCGAGTAAGTTCGACTATTCCTTGATTAGAGAATGGCGATTCAGAAAAAGGTCTGCAAACATTTAACTCCAATTTGTGCTGCAGTTCTTCCTGTGCTAACGACGAGCAGCACGGCAAAGGCCGTCTCGACAAATGGTATCGTCTTGCAAAGGAAAAGGGCTACAGAGCGCGAGCTGCCTTTAAATTGATTCAGTTGAACAAGAAGTATGGCTTCTTGGAAAAGAGCAAGGTGCTTCTGGATCTTTGTGCAGCCCCGGGTGTATGTGGCTTTCCTCAATCTCCATTCCTCAGACCACCTCATTCTAACACTCTCTGTGGCACAGTCATGGTGTCAAGTAGCTGCAGAATGTATGCCCGCGCAGAGTATCATTCTTGGTGTTGATTTAGCGCCGATCAAGCCAATTCCCCGAGTGATCACTTTCCAGAGTGATATTACCACAGATAAATGCCGCTCCATCATCAGACAACATTTAAAACATTGGAAGGCAGACACGGTGCTTCATGATGGTGCCCCAAATGTTGGCACAGCGTGGATTCAGGATGCTTTCTCTCAAGCAGAGCTAGTGCTACAATCGTTGAAGTTGGCAACGGAGTTTTTGATTGCAGGCGGTACATTTGTCACCAAAGTCTTTCGGTCAAAGGATTACAATTCTCTCTTGTGGGTTTTCAAACAACTCTTCACATCCGTTGAAGCGACCAAGCCTCCTTCGTCTCGAAATGTCTCCGCCGAAATCTTCGTCGTCTGCCGCGGGTACAAGGCCCCCAAGCGCATCGATCCGAAATTCCTTGACTCCAAACATGTTTTTGCTGAATTAGCTGATACTACCCCTAATAATGAAGCTAAGGTGTTCAACCCGGAGAAGAAAAAGCGGAAGAGGGAAGGATACGAGGAGGGAGACTATACCCAGTTCAAGGAGATACCAGTGACAGAGTTTATCAACACTACGGATCCCATCGCGATTCTTGGAACATATAACAAACTCAGCTTTCAACAGTCACCAGGGGGTGATATTGCTCTAGCCACTCTGGATAGACTGGAGGAGACTACAGACGAGATCCGCACTTGCTGTGAAGATCTGAAGGTGTTGGGAAAGAAAGAATTTCGACACCTTCTCAGATGGCGACTCAAGGTCCGTGAAAAGTTCGGCCTTATCGTGAGAAAAGGACAAATTAAAGACAAGGAGGAAACTGAGGAAGTTGCCGAAATCACGCCGATGGACGAAGAATTGGCCATTCAGGAAGAATTGCACCGGCTTCGCGAAAAAGAAAGCACGAAGAACAAGAAAGAGAGACGAAAAGAAAATGAGAGGAAGCGCAAGGACATCGTCCGGATGCAGATGCATATGACGACACCCATGGACATAGGAATGGAACAAGTAGGAATAGGGGGAGAGGACACACCGTTTTCAATCAAGCCGGTTGAAAGACAGAAAGCGAGAGATGAGATTGCTGCTGGAAAAGTGGCCGCGATTGAAAGTGACAGTGAGGAGGAAGAGTCCGAGTCTGAATTGGAGGAAACCGATGATGAAGGAGACCGACTGGAAAGAGAGCTTGACATGATGTACGAGCAGTATCAAAGCCGGAAAGAAGAACGGGATACGAAGCTGCGGGCGAAGAAAGCTAGGAAAGATTATGAGACGGAAGAATGGGAAGGCTTTTCTAATTCCGGCGAGGAAGAGGAAAGCTCCGATGAGGAGAGCGGCGATTCTGCAATGGTTCTTAGTGCAGACAAGGCACCGAAATCTGCCGATCTCTCAAATAAGGCCGCAGTGTTCTTTGACCAAGATATCTTCCAGGATCTTGGGGACCTGGATGAAGGCGAGGATGACGATGATGATGACAGCGCCATTGAGGAAGAAAGTGAGAGTGACATTTCAGAAGTTCCTGAAAAGAAGAGTACGGAGGATTCGAACAACGAGAAGACCAAGAATGTCCGACTTGAGAACTCGCCCGAAGATGAGCATGAGGAACTGGACGATCCCCGAAAGAAGAACGGCCAGCTAGGTGAGTTTCTGGCCTTTTTTTTAAGATCATGATGGCGGGTTTATATATATTTGAATCAGTACTAACAGTTCTTGATGCAGACATCGACATCATCACTGCAGAGGCTATGGCACTAGCTCAACAGCTAGCTACTGGCGAGAAGAAATCTCAGGATATCGTGGATGAGGGATATAACCGATATTCCTTCCGAGACACAGACGGTCTTCCAGAGTGGTTCTTAGACGATGAAACCAAGCACAGCAGACCCAACCGGCCGATCACTAAGGCGGCGGCAGCCGCTATCAGGGAAAAGATGCGAGCGATCAACGCACGACCGATCAAGAAGGTCATGGAAGCCAAGGGTCGCAAGAAGATGAAGGCAGCACAGAAACTGGAACGGCTCCGCAAGAAGTCTGCACTGCTCCTGGAAGATGAAGGAATGAGTGAGAGGGACAAGTCGCAAGCTATTGCCCAGATGATGAGCAAAGCAACCAAGAAGAAGCCAAAGCAACAGGTGAAGTTGGTTGTCGCCAAAGGAAACAATAGGGGTATCTCAGGTCGTCCACGTGGTGTGAAGGGCAAGTACAAGATCGTGGATGCGCGAATGAAGAAGGATATCCGGGCTCAGAAGAGGCTTGCCAAGAAGAAGCAGAAATAAAGAGGAAGCGGAGGCTATTGTTTTCCGTATACAGGAACGGTGGAATACTTGGGATAGGTAGTGTGTGATTTTGGATGAATTGATACCCAAACAAAAAGGATCTATCCAAGAGACAGTGATCAAAAGAAAGTTGTCTATATTCAAGCCAACATGGAGCAATAGAAGTTAGCATCAGGGTGCATAAAAGCCGAACTACAAGTCTACCAGGTATCCTTGAACCTTACTACTAATTACCCTAGATATTGACAATGTCCTGGATTGGATTGAGGAGGGAGGGATCGACTAGCAAAAACCAGTCTCTCTGATAATGTATTAAGGATGGTCAAGTCGCAGTACGCGAACAGTTATTTGAGAGAGGCTGCTTAATCCTCAGTAACAAATATGTCAAAACCAGTCGCGCCTCAATGAACTCGTCAGATCAGAAAGGGGTATCCTACACAGCATACGTCTCGGGGAGTCTGGTCGTAGCCAGGTTGTAGCAAACGCAAGAGAACCGAAAATTGCAAAGGCAAAAACTAAGGGATACTGGCGTATTAGACATGGCAACCGAAGCTAAATATCATAAATCGTCAGCGGATGTTGGCAAAGCTCTCTTCCAAACAAAGAAACCCTCACGCTGATAGAATCCATGATCAGATGCAGCCTGTCGAAGCGAGACATAGCACGACAGACGCTGTCCATAGTCCTGTACTTGCCCCTTGTCCAACAGTTCCAAATCACATCGCAGATAACTTGGTCTGCTTCAGGAGAGGTCGTGCTGTCCTGGAGCCAACTAGAAAATAACAGATCTTGCTGCAGCCGCTTCTCCATTGCTGGTCCAAAAAGATCGCCCCGTTTGCTTATAGAAAATTCAGGCCGTCGTCCTGTGACGACATAATATACCAATGATCCGTAGCAGACCACATCATTCTTGACTGAAATTCCGTTCTCGTCATACTTGTGCAAATTTCCATTCTCAGATAGAGTGCGGGCATCGCTAAAGTTGTACAACCTCAGCGATCCATTGCTATCAACAGCAAAGTTTGATGCAGAAACATTGGCAAGGATGACGTTCTTTGAGTGCGCATAGGCGACTGCGTTCGCCGCCTCTCTGATCCAAGTTAATCGCTGGGCCCAGTCGGGTTTCTTTTGCTGCAGAAGCACCGTGTCAAGGGATAAGCATGGCAACACCGTGCTGGTTGCTACAGTTCTGTGAGATCCTAGGCGCGAGTAAATGTCTTTGTCCGCCTCCAATGAATGTCTCAGGATGGCTGAGTCCAGTGACAATAAGAGAGCAAATTCGTCTTCAAAAGAACCATTGGTCCAGCATTTATCAATGAATTCACCAAGCAAAATATTTTTCGTGCTAGGGAGCCGTTCCCTTGGGGGAAGAGCAACAGTGGCAGGCTCAGAAGTCTGGTATTTATAGAGGTCAAAACGAGAGCGTCTACCAGTTATCACCTCATATAGAACAGCACCAAGCAGGCCGATATCTGTGCGAATAGAATACCCATTGCCGGCAACAGCAGTATTCATATCAGTGTCGAGAGGCAAAATAGCCGATTCAGAAAAGCCCGTGAACTTGACTGAAAGATCACCGGTTAGGAGGAAGTTTCGAGACGTAATGTCCGCCACAATGACACGGCGCTCATGGATGAGGATCAGTCCACGAAGCATTTCTCGAGCCCAAGATAGCAAAAGCGAAGTAGTTGGTGTGTTTCTCCGTAGGTAATTGGGAAGGTTGCCATTCTCCATCAACTTCATCTGGATTCCGGGACCAGAAATGTCGAGACATTCGACCACGCCGTCGCATTGTCCCAGCCGTTCGAACACATTTTTCTCTTGTTTAATAGACTCCTGTGACTTGTAGGAACTATGCTCTAGGGCTTCTCTCTCTGTTTCGCCGCCCTCGAGGATACAGTATCTAAGCGGCAGTTTGACTGCAGTCCCGTCTCGTTGCACTACCACCCCAGAGCTACCCTTGCCAATAACAGGGTCACTCAGGGGTGTTCCATCGGGGCGCAACAGGTAGTAAGGTGGCGGGTCTGGCATGGGAGTATGAGGGGGGTATAGATATGTCAGTACTGATCAGTTGAAAAAGTTAACAAGTGCAGTCGGTGCGGAGGAAACCGGCGAGGCGCGCAAAAGGCCTCGGTTCCCACAACAGGCTAAGCGCAGTATGCTATCATATTAATATGTCTGCGAGTTTATTATTCCGAAGTGCAGCTGCTGGTTGGACTACGACTCGAATGCTTTTCCTCAGGAAGCGTTATATGGCTGAGAGAGATGTCCTGAGCAGCTGCGCAACTGCTTGTGCTGCAAAGACAATCCCAGACCATCGAGAAAGCGCACTCAAAGGAGAGCCCCCAGCGATTGATTGCTGGGAGGACGTTAAGCATGTTCAGCTAGTTAATTAATACTGCAATTCGATTGCAATGAAGCTGCTGGATCTTCTCCCTCAGACACCCTCAGATCACGTGCGCAGGCAGAATAGCGTTTTGACAAGCATCCAGGGAGAAGCTAATAACCACATTAAATCCATCGAGACAGCCAAGAAAAGAAACATCAACATGGACTTGAGCGTTTCCAGCGCCATGGAGCCGCCTCTTTTCCCGTGGGGTTCTGGGCTGACTCGGTGGGTGTGGCGTTTCAAGGCTGAACCGCCCGAGTCGAGTCATCTTTCGTCAATGTCATTTCTTCTGCTTCAACCTTTTCCCACTCACCCGCTCACTGCTGTTTGCACACAGTTGTTCTGTCGCTATCATTACTATATTTATTGTTAATATATTCTTCAGGGGAACACAGATTCTCCTCCTGTGACTCATGTGTAGACCACCGGCATAAGAAATCCTCTGTTCGTCACTCCACCTTTCCCTCGCCCTCAACCCGCTCTCCAGACATTCAGATCTTCTCCTTCTCCATGGGATTTTTTGACCACCTCCAGAAAGGTGGCTCATTCTCACTGCAGGCTCAGAAGCCTCAGATTCGTAAGGTTGTGCAAGCGAGAGCAACTCCGTCACGTTCGTCATCTTTACATGTCCCAACCCGCACGCCTTCGCGAAATTCTCCGCTCTCTGAAAACGGAAGAAAGACACTTGCCCAGAAGAATCGGTCGGTCTCCACCGGCGCAGAAGCTCGCTTTTTGAAGGGCCGGTCCGACGCGCCGTCTCGCAACCGCAAAAGACATACTCCCGAGCAGCGACTCTCAAGCGATGACGATGACGACGCTGACGATACGGATACCTCCTTCGACGTGCGCAAGCGGGCTAGATTAAGTGATAGTACGGAAATAGACCCCGAACGACATGTACGCTCACTCGAGGCCTTTTCCGAAGGGGTTCCAGAGTTTCTCCCTAGGGTCCATGCTGCTGAAATCGCATCTCTGAAGCAGACGGGGAAATACCGACGCGCCTTCGGGCAGACAGACAAGTCGGCAGAAATTTTCCTACAATATCCCAGTGCTTCACGGAAGGAAAGGTATGAATCTAAGCAATGAGTATGCAATCTACTTATCCAAGTAACAGCTGACAATCCCCACCTTTTTTAGGTACAACTTAGTCCTTCCGCGAGATGACGATGACTTTAAACCCATTGACGAAATAGTCCAAGTAATAGAGACCGTTTCTCAGAATCATATCCCTGAGGAAGATGCGGATGAATTCTCGAATGAATCCACTGGGATAAACCGGAGGTTACGACGTGCGCTGGCCCATGTGTCGGAGACGCAGTTTCGGCAGGTTGTGGCGGACTATAATCACGCGATCGAACGTATAAGGGTGAATGGGGGCATTTCAAAACGGCTTGATGCTACCAAACGACTGCCTCTATCTCTTGTTGAGCGGATTCTGAACCAGATCTACTCACGGACCGTTTCTCCTCGCGTCGATGCCCTCCGACAGTATGAGAATGGGACGGACAACGTGTACGGCGAACTTCTCCCACGGTTTATCAGCACGATCTTTAAGGAGACTGGACTGAAGTCGGGACAGGTCTTTGTCGACCTGGGCTCCGGGGTGGGCAACGTGGTTCTACAGGCCGCACTGGAAATTGGATGCGAGAGTTGGGGGTGCGAAGTGATGCAAAATGCAAGTGAACTTGCGCAACTTCAACAGGCCGAGTTTCAGACACGATGTAGACTCTGGGGCATTCAACCAGGAAAGACGCATCTTATTCGGGGCGACTTCCTCACGGAGGAAAGCATCATCCGAGTCTTGAAACGGGCGGACGTCGTCTTGATTAACAACCAGGCGTTTACGCCGCAGCTGAACAACGAGTTGATCAATCACTTTTTGGATATGAAGGAAGGCTGTCAGATTGTCTCGCTCAAGTCGTTTGTCCCTGCTGGCCACAAGATCCAGTCCCGGAATCTCAACTCCCCAATCAACTTACTCACTGTGAAGCAGAAGAACTATTGGTCCAATAGTGTCAGCTGGACTGATGTTGGCGGTACATATTTCATTGCCACCAAGGATAGTTCGAAGTTGAAGGCATTCGTGGAAAATATGGAGTGAAGGCAGTCCGTGTCCTGCGCAGAGCAAATGAACTCGACCCTACAGACCTGATTCACTGGACAACGGATTATGCCTTGCGGTATGTATATGGCCATGCTAATTGGACTGTTTATACTCTTTTTTGGATTCTTTTCGTTTTCTTTGATACCACAATTTTTTGCATTTTGCATAGACCACACTTGATCGGACTGCCGTCTCTGTGTCCATTGGATATAGCCATTGCTGTCAGATTGCATGGGTTTCATTTCCATTGCAAATTCTGGTTTCTGGGAATCATCCTCAGTTTGTATCTTCATTTTGGTGTATTATTTATTATTGGATCACAGCACATATCATGGACCGTGTATGCAGCTGCAGTATAGAGACGACGTCACACAAAGAAAGCGGTATTTATTCTAGCATACAGAATGATCATTATGAGAATTTAGAAGCATCATTCATGGCCTCTGCCTCCTTGCCTACTCTAGCCATCCATCGATCAACCAGTTCCTTGTTTTCCTGCTGTAACTGACTGGTCCTGTCCTCGGCCATATTTAGCTGGAGATTCAGCGTTGCAAGTTCATCTTGGAAATCCTAGATCGGCAAAACAGGAGGCGAAAATCAATAAGCACGTTCACAATCACAACTTTTCGAAAAGCATGACGGTAGCCAGTCCATACATCTAGCAGTTTAGCCTTCCCCCTCAATTCCTCATCCCTATCCCTCAAACGAAGACGCAGGTTGGTTCTCTCGCTTTCCAGGGCGCTGATGCGGCGTTGATCCTGCGCGCTCCGCTTCTGAAGCTTCCCCAGGTCCGCCGTGACTCGATCCAGCCGGCCCTGCAGCTCAGAGCGAGAACGCTGTGCCTCAGAGAGGTCCGCACGGGTAGCGGTGAGGATGTCCGTTATGGATGCAGCAGGCTCGTTTGATAGTTTCCGTTGTTTCTTTTCTCCTGCGACGACGTCAGGTTGGGGGCCGCTGGGAATAGTTGTCGTCGCCGTGCGGCTGGTCCGGTTGGCGAGTCGAGTGTCTATTTGCTATTTTTTAATAAAAAGGAAGGAAAGAATGCAGTATGTTTTATGACGATCCACATACAAGCATCATATAGAGAAATATTGGCTTTTTCGCTTTCATCGCGAACTGCCAATGCGGCGAAATATTCCTCGCGCCAGTGAACCATGTTTATGTTTTGATTCTATGATGAAATGGCCAGAGTAACTTCCAGGAATAATAAATGAAAAAAGGAATATCATTGATTACAATTCATTGTGACGTTCTGCTTTTTGAGATGGGATTGTTAGACGGGCTCTGGAAGTGGAGGGGTAGGGTAGGGATGGAGAATTATGAACAGCAGGAAGGATGTTGAACAGGATACAATTTGAAAGTGCAACAGAGTATATATAATACTAAGACAGCAGAACAAGGAGAGTTCGGTTGTAAGAGGATTCACTTGATGGATAGATGGATGGATGCCAGATGGGGACTCAAGAGCTTCAAGGCCCAAATGGCTGACCGCTTGGGTCATTCCCCAACATCATACATACATTTCTGGAACACACCATTTAAAACTGTTATTCTTGCCTAAACACTGGCTATTTGTGCCCTAGATGAACTGCTGCAAAGCCTTCCAATTATTATCCTGGCGCATATCCCTTTGAATTGAACATATGCCTGAGGTAGCACATAACTAGTTGCTGATATCATAGGCATTGATTACGTAACGAGGACCACCTACGTTACTTTGCCATTCTATTTTTTGGCCACGATACTATTGGGACTGGGCATCTAAAACTAATCACAAAACTGCTGTCATGGGCGTTAAAGATCCTGGGGTGTGAGGGGCTCGTTTTCAGTGAGTCCCTTCTTTTCCAGAAGGGCGCTCGGCCATTCAGAAACGATTGGTACGGTCCTTTCGCGACAGTCCTCTCCTGGTCTTCCCAAACTTGGAGTTGCCTTGTAAAATTAGCGCTCGGCTTGATTTTCTGCTTCGATTGAACAAATGCAAATACTTTCTCTCGCTTGATACCATATTTGCGCATGAGATAAACGATGACAAATCGTTGGCGAGCGGGATATCCCAAGATCACCGTGGGTTAATATCGCCTCCGAAGGCACATCGCGCAGCTTACCAGTTGACTCGTGATTTTGTTCGACTGGCAGAGAAGTTGAGGATGTGAAGGCTGTTGATGCCATTGCGGTCAATAAAGTCGCAGATGTCACTCATATGAGCTAGAAGGTCCTGTGTCGATGAATCCGCACATTGAATTCATTTGTGACGATGTTCTGGAATACCCGCCTCTTTTGCGCCGGTGCTCTTCCGCATCATTCCCCATTGCTTGTGCTCATGGTCATATTCTTGGTTGTATTCTTCATCACGCTCTTTGATTTTCTTGAGGTGCTGCCAAGTGGGTTCATGGTCATGATGGCTAGCTGAGGGGAGTCGTTTCTGGTGTTTTGATTGCAAGTGGAAACAGGCAAAACAACTGTTGATGTTGATGGTAGCTTATACGCTGCCACTACGCGACGTACAGTTCTTTCGGAGGTATTCTTATATACTCCGTAACTAATAGAGTTCTTTCTCCTGCAGTAGATCTACTACCCATTAGTTAACTAGTTAGATGGTGCGGTGCTGTGGCTTACCTAAGACATCAGGAATCCAGGGAGGTCACTGCATCATCGCCTTGTTGCTCTCAACGAAGTCAACCTACCCGCTGATATTAATTACCCCATCTACCGCACATCTACCGAAGGAACATCTCCTTTCCAATATCTCTGTCTTTGTTTCTATATTTTCTGAATTACCTCCTCAGCAGCTAGCTCGGGCCGCCTCCCGCCTTCGTCTACCACGACCATGGCGTCACGGAAGAAGGTCCTGTTGAAGGTATCATGCCCCTCCCCCCACTTCCCGGTCACTGCGTCTCGGATTGCTAACTGCGGTATTTAATTTTTGCCAGGTAGTGATTCTGGGTGATAGTGGTGTTGGCAAGACCAGTTTGATGAATCAATATGTCCGTCGTCCGTCCAGCATCTGTCCCGCGACATTGCCGCTGATAAGCTCCCCTTTGGGCAACAGGTCAACAAGAAGTTTAGCGCAAGCTACAAGGCAACAATTGGGGCCGATTTCCTTACCAAGGAGGTTTTGGTTGAAGACAGACTAGTCACGATGCAGGTCCGGTTCTCCCCTCGTGACCGATAGGAGGGATGGAGCCACCAGGTGCTAACCGTTCCCTCTTTCATTGCAGATTTGGGATACTGCCGGTCAAGAACGTTTTCAGTCTCTTGGTGTCGCGTTCTATCGGGGAGCTGATTGCTGTGTTCTGGTGTACGATGTGAACAATGCAAAGAGCTTCGAGGCCCTCGATAGTTGGCGGGATGAGTTCCTCATTCAAGCGAGCCCCAGAGATCCCGAGAGCTTCCCTTTTGTGAGTTACTTTTGTACAACTTGCCACCTACACCGCAGGCAGCTACTTACGTGCTTCCTCTTCGCAGGTCGTAATCGGTAACAAAATTGATGTCGAGGAAAACAAGCGGATGATCTCTTCGAAACGTGCCATGACTTTCTGTTCGTCAAAGGGCAATATTCCCTACTTTGAAACGAGCGCCAAGGAAGCCGTCAACGTCGAGCAAGCCTTTGAAGGTGAGCTACCGTCATAACGATAATCTTTTTATTGCTTTGCTAAAACTGTTTCTTCCAGTCATCGCGAAGAGTGCCCTTATCGAGGAGGAGACAGAAGACTACAATGGTGACTTCAACGACCCAGGAATCAACATCCATCTCGACAGTGAACGCGATTCGTGTGCTTGTTGATTCCTGCTGTACAGACACGATCCTCGGGCAGTTTGCCCGCCGCATACTGCCATGTTTGCTTCTTTCAGCGTATGGGTGTGTAGACAGGGCTTGAAGCCTTGTTCCCTTTGGAGGTCCGGACGCATACGACCTTCGCTTAATCAACGGCTATTGTGAATTCCCATGTCAATTTCAGTCTAATGTACTTTGCTGGGACGTATTGTTTTCGTTTCTTTCTGTCTTTTGGTTGTCTTCGGTTCACATTTGATACGTTTGGGGATTGGAATATACTATAATTGGCTCCATTGACTGGTATTTCTCTTCTGGAAAACTGTCATATGTGAACGGCTCCTCTATGCAACAGTTGTAGGCACGGTTATCTCACAAATTGTCATGATTGGTGGGTATTTTTGCTTATCGTTGCATCATCAGCTTTTCCCCGGTTCTTGTTGGCACCTCTCTTCTTCCATCTGGACATCGACCGTATATACTCGCTGTCTTCAGTAACTCTGCCTGTTGAGCAGAGGAGTGCTATGCGACAGTGGATAGCTTTGTCCGATCCCCTCACTCGCCTTATCAGCGCATCTTCGCACAACAGTAGTATCACCCGCCTCGTGTCTCCTCGCGAGCGCGGGAAGGTGCGGATCGATCAGGATGACTAGGACTACCGGTGCTACTACGGATTCATCTCCTCGACAAAGGTCCTTGAGTCTTGCTCAGATGCCCGTTGAATTGAATGGACATCAATCCGCTACAGAAACTCCGAGACCGCATACCTCAGCGTCTGGTGTCGCGCGACGAACAGTCGGCATCTGTCTTCTCCTGGTCGTGGTGGTGCTATGGACGGCTTCCAATTTCCTAGCAAGTGTAAGTCTGATGTGTTAAGAGTCGCATCTTGAATCCTCGCTTTGTCATCATTCGATGACCAGTTATCGCTAATGTCATTCTTTGTCTCTGCCAAAGACCATATTCGCCGATAACACCTACTCCAAACCGTTCTTTGTAACATACATTAATACCACACTCTTCACATTGCCGTTATTTTCGATCATTATAGGTCGGATATGGCGACTATGGCGCTCTAACAAATTCGCCCGGATCGACTCTCTATCCAGTCTGCTAAGGCATATTGATTCTCATGACCCGAAGGCAGTCGAGATTGAAGAACAGAGCATATCGCGAACTATGACTTTCAGCCGTGAAGACGAACTGGACGATTCCTTTCGTGGTCAGGATGCATCCGGTCTGGTAGAAGATCAATATGAATATGATCATGGACATTCGAAGCTCGGTCTGAGGGCAACAGCTAAGCTGAGCTTTCAGTTTTGCTTGCTATGGGTAAGACGAAATTGCGCCGAGCTTTTAGGTTTTAAAGTCAATGGTCAAGCTGACACCTGGAAATCGATATTTAGTTTCTTGTGAGTCTTGTTTTCCTACGTGGGCCATTGGTTTATTATGCCCACGTCTAATTAGTCAATTGCATACATCGTTAGGCAAACTATTTTGCAATGGCCTGTCTGCAATACACTACAGTAGGAAGCACCACGATCCTGACATCAACCAGCGGTATGTAACCATCATTGTTGAGTATGGAAGGAAGATAAGCAAGGGAAACCCTCCTAGACTAATACTGTGTTTACCCAGGGGTCTGGACACTCATATTCGGCGCCATGATCAGTGTTGAAAAATTCACCCTGCGCAAGTTCTGCGGCACGATTGCCTCTTTAATAGGAGTCATCCTGATCTCTCGCGTAGATCTCTCATCATCGACCCCTTCAGGTGACACCACTGGCAGCGGTAACGAGGACAGTACCACCCCTTCCTTCCCGCATAAGACACCTTTCGAGATCGCCCTAGGTGACGCGATGGCGGCATTCAGTGCGGTCCTGTATGGTATCTATACGATTGTTATGAAGAAGCAAGTTGGCGACGAGTCGAGAGTCAACATGCAGTTATTCTTCGGGCTCGTGGGACTGTTCAATTTACTCTTTCTCTGGCCCGGACTTGTCATTTTGCATCTCACGGGTTTGGAGACTTTTGCCTTGCCAGGTTCCCATGAGATTTGGGTTATTATTTTGGTATGTATTCTTCCTATACTATGTGTGTGTGTGTGTGTGTGTGTGTGTAGTGTACCATAAAAGTACTCACAAATCCAAGGTCAACGCTCTTATGTCACTCATATCCGACATCTGCTGGGCCTACGCCATGCTATTGACAACGCCGCTCCTCGTCACGGTGGGACTCAGTCTAACCATCCCGCTTTCGCTGGTGGGCGAGATGATCCTACAATCTTACTACGCCACACCGTTGTATTGGGTCGGAGCCACCATAGTCTTCCTGTCATTCATGGTTGTTAACCATGAGAGCCGGGAGTCCGCGACTGATAGTCACGGAGTAAAGAGACTGGCGGGTGGTTATGAGGTGGTACCTGGTCGGGACGAGGAGAGTAACGTGGATTGATTCTGTGGATATTTTCCATAGATATATGGATTCTTTATATACACATCATTTTCTTTTTGTTTTGGGGTTATTTTATTGCTGCATAGAGCATAGGCATGAGATAGGATTACCCATGATTATGTCCTGGATGACCTTAGAAAATATTATGGCAATCATGTTTGATGATAATAAGGTAATAAGTATATTAATTCTAGTAATAAAAAGCAGAGAATCTAGCTGCTTATAAGAAAAAAAAAAGATAAAGGGGGAAAAATATAAAAAATAAAGATAAAAGGAAAGGGGGTATACAAAAGTAGGCATTGACGAATAGTCAAGAATACGAAGACACGTCAATGGAATCAATCAATCATGGTCCATCGTAATTTTGAAAAGAAAAGGGGGAAAAGTATAGAAGGAAAAGAGTGAAAATGGGAAAGAAATGAAGATATCAGCTGTAGCAAGGTTGACTTGCACAGAGACATAAAGAGACCAATATGCACTGCGATAATTTCTTTTTTTCTCTTCATGTCCTGTAATCCCTGTGATTATCATGCACTGCCAAGTACTGTAGCACTGCATGACACGCCAGCACAGTTGAAATGAGGATCTTGGTCAGGAGTTGAAAGAAGAAAGCGCATAATATTATATCATAAGACAGGATTAGAAGAAGAATGGCCCAATTGAGATGCTTCCAGGCAAGAAATAAGAAGGGTCAAAGAAAGGAACAAACGAAGGTGAAGAGCTGTGGGCTAGCCCCAATAATGATCAGACCATGCTGTGCTGTATATCCAGCAGAAAAGCAACGGTTCTTACTGCGGCGTTGTTGCCGCCGGGTTTAATTTCTTGCGAGCAACGATAATGCTTTTGAGGGATCCGAGCCATTTGGTTAGGGCTTCCTCATTCGGAGCGCATAGTCGATATGGCTTTTCTTCCGCGATGATCTGAAAGCAGAATGCCTTGGATCGAGAGATAGGATCGATCTCCGCCGCGTCGATTACTTGGGACATTGGGATGATCTTGACAGCAGAGTATTCCTAGGGGAAACGATCAGTTTTGTTTTCCTTGTATTTTCAAAATAAAGATTACATGGATGAAGACAGAATGCCCTACCTGTTCATCCTTGTAGAAGGAGAGACTTTTAGGCCGCACGACGACCCATAATCTTTTCCACTGGCGAACACCACCTTTGAGTCGGAGACACTGAAGGTAACCTTGGCAGACAACCCTTTCCGGGTCACGAAGGACGCTTGCAGTGCTCGAAGAGGGTAGTTGTCTCTCACCCTTAACGGGGGTAGATAGATTCCTGAACGAGGCAGCTGAATGGGGCCGAGTGCTACTTGCAGGTCCATCGGACCATTCCGAGAACGATGTAGCATCGTTTGCCGAACAATCTCGGACGTACAGGAAATTCTTCCGAGGACCTGGGGAAAATGGCCGTCTGAAGTCTGAAGCGTTTGTGCTTCCAAGAGCGTCGACGTCTGAATGACCAGTAGTATCGTCCATGGGCAATTTGGGCGCAGCTCTACTCTCGCGATTCCGAGTGAGCGCTAAGAAGGCCTCCTCGGTCTCGTCAACAGGCGTTTCAGCTCGAATGCGTGCAATCCAATCCTCCACATCCTTCTGTGATAGTGCCTGGAAGCGATAGTTCTTCGAGGGGGTGAAAATACCGAAGACGTGCTCTCGTGTGGATCCCGGGTGCCTAACGGCTGCAATGGCCGTGACGTCGGACAGGTTAATGGAGAGTCGAAGTCTCGTCGCCTCCTCATCTTTGTAAACTGACAGAAGATTGGGACGGAGGACGAGATACGCGGGTTTCCACGACGCGATGAATGCCTTAGTAAAGTGTTAACAGGTTAGTTATGGCCTAATGGACGAAGAGACACAATAACAAGGGTCGACAACTGACATGCTTATTTTTCGTCCGACGGTACACCTTCCCACTCTTCAGGACCCGGTCAAACTCGAAGCTACCGTTCTCATTGACCGGAGAAAAGACGTCCAGACTCAAATGGCCATTACGCGAGGGGGGAGACGGCAGCGTAAGTTTGGATTGCATAGGATTCGTGGGTTGGCTTTTCGTACGTCCAGCAGAGCCTGGCGGGGGCTGAGCGACAAGTGTCTGATCCATCATATTGTCCAGAGTCCGGGGATGGTGCCTGACTATCCAGAAGAGAAAGGAGCTCGAAGGTTCAATTGAATAGATTGCGGGTTCTCAGCTGATTGGCCCGCCAGGGGAGTGTGCAGTCTTCGTGGGATCCGTCACAGGCGACGTCGACGGGGAGGAAAGACGGTTTGTAGATATATATTGAACGTATACATAGACGGGAAGTCGGCAGACACCTGCTCCAGGAGAAGGGGAGAGAGAGAGGAGAGGAGAGATAAGGAGAGATCCTCGGCAGCGTCTGGGAACGACACAGGCAGCAAAAATTGACGGGATGGGGACACAGGTTCCTGACCCAAGGTTGACGCTGGACAATTGGCACGGATCGTAGATGGAGATAGCTGGGACTGGCTGCAAGCAGGAAAATGGAACCCCTTTTGTCAGAACTAATAATATCCCAGCGTCTGGGCTCAGCCGTGGTCCAATAAATCGTAGGGGAGTCATCAATTTGGTGCGTTCCATGGGTCACCCCTGTGGGATTACACCACTCCTTGAATTTGCACATTCTCTTCCAATGCTATAATAACCAACAATAAGACGCCTGTTGTCCGTTCTTACAACTTACAGAGGATGCTGGAGATTCTTTGAAGTTTGGATTCCTGGTCATGTATATTCTGCTATGAGTTACCGCCTACGCACATACTCTCGACTTTCGACTTTCTTCTCTCTTCCCTTTTCTCTTGCATGGCATGTTACGCATCAACTGGAATATTAGCCTATGATAATACAAGAGACCAACGCTGCAGTGGTAGACGCCAATGAACCCTTGATAAAGAGAATTCTCAACATAATACATGACCACCTGCCGAAAGGAATGAGAGGCAAGCCTTGTACGCTCTAAGACTAAACCAGGGCGTATAGTAAGTATATACACAAGCTTGGTTGATACCCGAAGCAACAGCAGAATGGGAATTGGACCTGGAAGATATGGTTGAGGGTAGAGCATGAGGCCAGTCTCATACTGTAACTGAAGTCGCTCCAGCCAAGCAATGGTGGAGGCGGCCGCCAAGCGTACCGAAGAAGTACAGATTGAAGCTTAAAAATCGAGATGAGCGCAGCATCACCATCACCATCAAGTTGCTTGTCATGGTTGCTGGGGAGTATGATTCTTCCGAAGTTAGACATAGGTAGGGCAGCTGGTCAATGTCTGCCTTTGGTGCAAATGTTGTGTAGTAAGATCTGAGGGTAGGATATTGGCGCTGTTGCCCTTGCCTACTTGGCAAGATAGTCACATATCTTGGCCATTGGTTCTGGAATACTCCGTATAAGGACCATACCATAATATAACAATGAGTAGGTAGGCCAGTCATATGCTATCCCACTAGCCAAGAAGGCATCGGAATACTAGCTGTTAGGGCCAGTATTGGACTGGCACTCATAAACCACCTCATTTTAATTTCCCTACTCATACTATGCCTAAAGTGCAGACACGAGAGCAAGGAGAGCGGAGTGTATGTTGAAGACAGGGAATCTTGGATGATCCATCAAGGAATGCAACGCACAAGCACACTTCTTCGAAGGGCGAGCAAGGGGGAAGTGAAGAGCTAGCACAACTAGGAGCACTATACCGCTTCCAGTAGTTCGCCTATGCATCCATGGATAGTACATAGTACAGAGTAGTAATAAGAGTACGGAAAAGTCCTGCCGATGGTTCAGATCGGCAACATCAATGGCTCCATCGCCAACGCTGTTCTATTCTTATTCCGCGTTGTTTTTAGCGGTTGGAGACATAATTGGAGTCATATTATTATTTTACGCCGTCGAGTCCAGGCCGGTCGTTGGAGGTCAGTCACGTGCCACCTCACTGTTGCCGCGTGTCACATTTTCCAGCGTTGCCGAAGAGTAATCCGCACTTTACTGTATGGTATGATACGGTATTTTTGTTGTATTATATTGTAAATATTACAGTGGACCAGCAAAGACCCTGTTTGGATCATGCCAACTTGCGCCAGTGATCCAGTCACCAGCTGTCTATTACAAGCCATGTAACATACCGCTGCAAAGATCATCTCTGCAATCAAGCTATCTTAGGTAGATATTTGCTGTCTTCTCACCGTAAGTGAACTCAGACGCCTGTGGATATACTCGTGGTGTCTAGTACCTAGGTACCTAGTCAACATTAGCATAGCCAATATCCCAATAACCTCACTGCTGTGCAGCGATAGAGACCTGCGATGGAAATCTGCCAAGCCTTCCGTAATACCAATACCGAACGGCAACGTGACTAGCCCCGTGCTTGCGCCTCCTGGAGTCTTGGCAGAGCCTCCCATCATCTTCCAACTTTGGCATTCAACCTTTGCCGACCGATTCTGCGTTTCTACACGCAGACGTCGCCTCCGCCTCTCCATCTCCCCCCCCCTCGGCTGCTTTAAAATACCCTTCTGTCTCTACTTTTCGACTCCCCCCGGGGCTCATGTCATCTCTCATCGTTGGCGTGCTTCCGACCTCATCGTCATTGCCAGCCGTCTGCCTCGTTCTTCCTCCCCCGGCCGGTCTGCCTTGAGCTGACTGAGGATAGAATCTGGGGGTCAAGGAGGCTTTCCTCCGGCCACTCGTTTTAACATCGATGTTTGTGTTGTCTCAAAATTATCGCCTTATTCTTTCTTATTGTTCTTTTTTTCTCTCCCCCGCCCCTACGTTCTAACGCTCGCAACTGCTGAATCCCCCTATCGAACGGCGGACTTTTCCCCGATCAAGCGCTTGCTTGCATTTGACCACGGAATCTTCCTCCTTCCATCCTCGCTATAGTGGCTACCACACACTCACTGTACTGATGGGATTCATCCAACGGATTTCAAAGCGGCTCCCCTCCGCACCCAGTCTGCCACTGGATGACCCACCGCGTGAGAAGGGTCGCATACTTCCCAGATTCGCTTTTTTCAGGCGGAGGATACGATTGAAGAGGAACTCAACGATCTCAATACCGTTGGGCTTTGTATTACTATTCCCATGCCTTGTAATAGTCCTTATTCTGCTCCTTGTTCTTCGACATCCCTCTTCATCCGGTGGAATCTTGGTTCCTGCCGGTACACCACCGTCTATAAGGTTCGTTCTGACCGCGCTGTCCCTATTAACCGTGTGCTCTTGAGATTTGGCTAACAGCATTACTCTTTTCTCAACTGCAGGAAAATAAGTGAAAAACATGACAAGGTCTTTGCCACTGGTTGTCTCCATATCGACACCAGCACTCCGCGTGCGAATGCCGCATTTGTCGTTCTCGCTAGGAATAAGGAACTAGAAGGCGTCGTCCAGTCCATCAAGTCAATCGAGAGACATTTCAATCGGTGGTGGAATTACCCCTACGTCTTCCTGAACGATGCCGATTTCGACCAGGAATTCAAAGACACTGTCAGGAATTATACTAGCGGTCATACTGAATTCGGCAAGATTGACAGCTCCATGTGGGGTTTCCCGGATTGGGTTGACCTAGAAGCCGCAAAGGAAGGTATCAGGAAGCAGGGAGATGCTGCTATCATGTACGGAGGAATGGAGAGTTATCACCACATGTGCCGCTTCTACTCAGGGTAAGTGTCCTGTGGAAAATTCTAACAAAATATTTCATCTGGGCTAAGTCTTTGCGCAGATTTTTCTATAAGCATCCCCTTCTTCTGAAGTACGAATGGTACTGGCGTTTGGAGCCCGAAATCAAGTACTTCTGTGACATCACTTAGTAAGGACTTTCATGGGCATACATTTGAATTCCTTGTTTTTTCGCTAACCTATGTATTAGCGATCCCTTCCTCAAAATGGCCGAGGCGAACAAGACCTACGGCTTTACCATCGCCGTCAAGGAGCTTCGGGAGACAGTTCCTAACATCTTCCGGTACGCCGCTGCCTATAAGCGTAAGAAGGGCTTGGAGTCTAAGGGCCTGTGGGAGATGTTTATCGAGCCTCAGCCCGAAGAGGAGGAAGTGCAGAAAGACGACCAAAAGAAACAAGAAAAGCTTCCCGACGAAATTCTGCGGACGGAACCTGGCGAGAATGCCCTCCCGGAGATCGACCCTGAAGCCATGGAAGGCGAAACGTATAACATGTGCCACTTTTGGAGTAACTTCGAAATTGCACGCCTTGACTTCTTCCGAAGCAGAGACTATGAGGAGTTCTTTGAGATGATGGACCGAAGCGGAGGTTTCTGGATGGAAAGAGTATGTACTCATTTTTTTGTTCACGCGGTTGTTGGCTTGTGTACTGACTGCTCCTTCTACTTAGTGGGGTGATGCTCCTATTCATTCCCTTGCTGCTGGTGCCCTACTCTCACCTAGCGACATCCACTATTTCCGTGATATCGGTTATCGACATACAACGATCCAGCACTGCCCTGCCAATGCCCCTGCAAGACAATTGCCCCGAATTCCATGGCTGGAAATGACAACCCAGGATGAGAAGAAACGTATTGAAGAAGACGAATACTGGGCCGATCCCGACCCCGTCAAAGAGAATGGCGTGGGTTGCAGGTGCAAGTGTGACACAGATATCGTGGACGTGGAGGGCAAACAGGGCAGCTGCCTCGCCGAATGGGTAGAAGTCGCCGGAGGTTGGGCTTCCCCTTAGACATGGACCGTACTTTTAATATTTACTGTGCTTCACTGTATCATCTTCATCTCATTTCCATGTCCGTGTGTTCGAGCGTGAGCATCGATTGAGTCGCGCTTGGAGTTGTTTGTTTGGCCCGTTTTGTGCTGGCCGTGGGGTTCTTTGGACGGCGTTTACCGGATCTGACGGCTTCTATGGAAGACGGAGTGACCTTTCTCGTTCGATATGGACAAATATATCTAACATGCTGTGTACGGTTTTGTCATTTGGATTGTGGCTGGTGTCGGCACTCTTTTTGGAAGGAGAAAGGGGAAAAAAAAGGAAGGAGAGAGTCATCGTCAACATTGCTGGATCGAATGGCATCTACGCGTCGTGAATTGAAATCCTCTGCGTCAATCTACTCGAGGAGTCGGTTCCTAACCGCTTGACATCCGTTGCTTATGAGCGTCTGCTCATAATCCGACTTGCGACATACGCGAGTTCTCAACGGCATTGGTTGCATTCGAATGATTCGTGCAACTCATCGGTCCATGGCTCGACTCGATGGCCCCGCTACGTGCACGACTACATGTGTAAGGAAGAAGGATTTCACGAGGTCATGAGCTTTTTCTTATAATATTTTTTTCTTCTTCCTGTACTCGGAGGAAGGAGGATGTGGAAGAATTGCAGTGTATCCGTTTATCATCAAGACTCTTTTTCAGTCTTCCAAGTCTCCGGTACACATTATTATTGATTTATTATATTTAGCATTCCCCTTTTCCTTCTTTTAATGAAGTGTACATACCATTTTCTTTCTTTGCCTTGTGAACACAGGTTTCAACGCATTGTCCCTACAGCGCAGACAGCAGAGAAGCATGGGTGTGTATAGATTATGGTGTTATTCACTGACGTTGAGGGCACCGTTCGCAATAATACGATCATTTGCCGATTACTCTAAGCTATGTGTCTGCCTACATTATTGCTCCAAGATAATATTCCTCTCGGTCGGTCATGCCGAATAGCTACCGCAGTATCTACGGAGTAATGCAGACATCCTCCAAAGATAACGTGCCGCTTCGCCGAGGCTTTTCCACTTCTGTTCAATTATATACTTCATATTGAAAGACAATCATTACTCCGTATTTATGCTCCTGCCGATCCCCAGAGAATCAATGTGACGGTATGATAGAATTCCACTAGGTAGGGCCATAGTAGACCATGGTGCCATTGCTAAACGATTATTGATCCAGCAACGCTAACATAAATGTTGCTTCTGCGGCCAAATTGCCTTGGATGGCACTGCCAGCCATTCTCTTCCATGATGGTTTCACTACTTGCTAGGATCTCTCTTTCCCTCAGTATGTTGATCGCCAATGCCGGCTCCAGCGCGGCATTCAATAGCACCCCAGGGGTGGATATTTGGTGTGGAAAGGCCTATAGATCTACGTAAGGGAAACGCGGTTCCTTTCCCTTAGCTCTTACTCATCCTTTCCATCTATTTTGAATGCAATGGTTAGTTAACGGGGGAGCACTTCTAAACTATAGAAACGCATCCTTCGAACCAGGGGGTTGGCTTGAACCTCCTCAATCAACGAAGCCGCTTCTGGACCTGCGCGTGAGGCCTCGAATGAACCTTTATACTCCCGGGGATGTGGAAGGGTCATTTATCATCGATGCGGGAATTTCGTATGCCGTTGGGCAGCCCTTTGAGTACGATGTATTACAGAGAGATTGGAACCCTCCATACGCCCTTGCGATTGAAATAAGTATATTATCCCCGGAGGGCTCCGGTCCTGTCTACACTGGCCCCTTCCTTGCATCGGTCAATTCTACGGAGAATGAAGTCCCGTTCCCGTTGCTGGATGTCCCGCCGAGCTTCGACCCGTATCACGTTACGCTGACGGCGGTGATGGTCCCTGGCGGAAAGCAGATTTATACTGCTTCCACTCTGCTTTACAAGCTGCCTTATCGGACTGATGGCGGGAGTGTGGCCAAGTTGGATAGCCTCTATGGGGGGATACTGGTGCAGGATTACCTTACGGGTTCGCATACGTGGGAGGCCATCCTGCCTTATTCGTTCTACGTCAGTTGGGACGGCTGGCTGGAAAAGTCGCTGAACAACGTGCAGAAGTTCAAGGACCAGGGATATAATATCCTCCATATTGTTCCGAATGCCGGACTTCCCAACCAGGCCTTCAATTTCACCGAGTTGGATCTATTTCTCGACAAGTGTGATGAGATTGGGCTCTGGCTCATGTATGACATGCGCTGGACCTACAAGAATCTCACTGAGGTGGAAGAACAGGTGGACAGGCTCAAGTCGAGAAAGAGCATGTTACTTTGGTATACTGGCGATGAGCCAGATGGTCAGGGCGATCCCTTGGATGCTCCCAAGCTCGCCTATGACCGTATCAAGTCATTGGACCCATGGCACCCGGTGTCCCTCTGCTTGAACTGCTACAACTTTTATTATGAGGACTACTCATCGGGTGCGGATATCATCCTTTCAGATGTCTATCCTGTCGCCATCGACGCTACTTGGTCCGCGGTGTATGATACCGTGTGTAACGCGACCTATGGCTGCTGTGGATGCGACGACTGCAAGGGCGAATTCGAGGACATTTCCAACCGCCTCGATCTCTTTGCTCAGTACCAGGGCTGGATTGGCGGTGGTCCCAAGACATACTGGGGCGTTCCGCAAGCGTTTGGCAACGAGTCCTTCTGGATTCGGTATCCCACTGCGGCTGAGGAGGTGACGATGAACATGCTGAGCATCAACCACAATGCCAAGGGGATCGTGATGTGGGATTACCCGACCAGCGAAGAGCTGGGAGACGTGACGAGCGCATTGGCTCGCGTACTGGCTTCGCGAGATGTAACGCGGTTCCTGCTGGGGGCGCCGACTGTCGCGCTGAAAGTGACTTCGGGGCAGCAACGGATCGATGCAGCAGGCTGGAGAGTCGGTAACCGAATGCTGGTCAGTATCTTGTACCTGGATTATTCAGCGCTCTCGTCACGCGTGGCAGTGGCATTGCCTTTCGGAGGAGCCCGTTCGATTGAAAAGACACTCTGGGGTTCCGATGGCTGGCAGGTGTCGCAGGGCCAACTGGTGAAGAACGGCATGGACGCACTGGAGTCGAATCTCGTGATTGTAGAGTGGCCTAGTCCGCTTCAGGATTAGCGTTATCGGTATCGGTATCGGGACGAGAGCATGATGAGGTCAGAGCTGACGATAAGCGTCTGTTGCCATGGAAGATCCATGTATCTATTATCCAGAATCTAGATGCTTCAGCCCAGTCGTCATCAGTAGAGCTCGTATATATGTACTATGTATGTATATATCCGAAGAAGTGATGGATGAGCAAGACGAAAGGATGCTGAGCAGCCGTTATCGTGGATGTTGCATATACCTTAAGGTAGTGGTAGTATGTACACGCTGCGGGCAGTGTCATTATCATTATCATCCATAGGCAGTATGTACATCTCGTCATCATCCATCATGTGCCCCTCTGCATGGCCTTGCAGCGAGTGTCAGTTTGTTGCAGTATTGAGTATTGGTATAGATACCCAAGCGTCGCTCCCTTGTCTCTTGTCCCCTGTCCCTCTCCCGTTTCTTCTCCCATAGCCATTTTCTCTCTGACTGTTGCTGCTGCGGCGGTTGTTCCGTCAGTAATCATCATCATCATAATAATAATAATAACGGCAATAATATCATCATTAATTCTCTCCTGTCCCAGTAATCGGGCGTCCCTCCAGGCCCAGAACACCTGACTTGCCTTGTCCCGCCCGAGGCCGGGAACAAAGCTCCCCCCCTCCTCAACTTCTTCGCTTCAGGCAGCGACTGCCAGCAACGCTCCAGCCCACTTGACTTTGGGACGGTCGTCATCTCCAGAACACTCACACAACTCGTCCTGGCTACTCCCATCTCTTCGTGAATGAGAGTGGGCCGTTGAGGGCAGTCGTCGTCAGCTTCCTTCAACGACCTTCTAGTTAACGTATCTTCCCGTTGATTCTCCGTTCCATTCCATTCACCTGCTCTTCTTTGTTCTTATATCTTTTTCTTTTTTTCTTTCTTTCCGTCCGTCCTTCCTTCCTTCGACTTCAAGGCAACATCCGCTCTGTGGCTTGAACTATCTTCCTCCATCCATTCCTTCTGGGCCTTCTCCCAAACTCCATGACGTCTAACTCTTACACAGCATGGCTGACTCTCGAGAGCCTCGACCCAGGCTTCTATCTAGCGCTGCACCTTCTCCACCGCTTCAATATCCGACCCTCCCTCCCCTAAGTGCTTCCGTCGAAGAATGGTTATCTCGTTCCAGACTCACCGACATGTCGTCTAGCCATCATGCAGAGTGTTCATCCGCCAGGTCGTTGAGTGAAAGCTGGGCCAGCCTGAGTGTCTCTGATGCCCATTCGGAAGATGGTGCTCCCTCAGAGCAAACGGACGTCGGATCCTTGATCGATCCAGCTGGTCCCGATGATGTGACTAGCCTCGACGGTAGATTTAGTAGTAGCGAGGTCGATGGAAATGATGATGGCAATGGGGATGATTATGATAATGACAGCGATTCAGACAGCGGTATCTCGGACTCTCAGCACATTACTGGCCTCTTTCCTCGAGTGGAAGATGCTATAGATGATAGCAGTCTTACCACGAGGGCTGCCTTTCATCGATCGACTGATTCCATCGAATTCGCCGAACCGAAAGTCTGGCCAGAGGTCGAACGAGTGCAGCTGAAGCATATCATCAGAACCTTTGAAGGTATGGAGGCTGATCAGCTGAAATGGCGGTTTCCTTACAACCTTGACGACTCGGTCCTCGTAGCCACCGTCCAACAGACGATGACCAAACAGAGCCTCGACACGGACAAGCCCTTTCATGTACTGTACATTGGAGCCGCAGATTTCCGGAACATTATTCTTGACAAGATCGGTGATGCCCTAGTGTCAAGTTCATATGGCAGCTTTCAAAGCAGTTCCACCGAGTCTTCTAGGTACCATGTCGTTCCGACGGCCTTTGGTGCAGGTGCTACGCCTAATTTTGCAGAACTTCTTCCGATTCATGTCCAGCTTATTGTCGATGAGTGCATCGAGGCAACAACTGAGCCTCGAATGGATAAACCCAACGCCGTACGTTTGAGTTTCAAGAACCGGCCGCCGTGTACCTCTTCTTGGACCGGGTCTGAATACTCTATCTCCTCCTCTTCCGAATGGACGTTTCCGGATGTGGCCATCTTCTTCATGTCCAGCAGACATGATGCTGGAGCCATAAGGACCCAGAGCTTGGCCCATGCGTTCATGCAAAGACATGGAATTCCTACCATGACTATCTCTGAGGAGCCACTCTGGAGTGCGACCGCTGACCCAACTCCACTGAATCCCCATAGCCTTCACCTGTCCTTGGAATCTCAGCATTCTGTGACTGGAGATACGATGTTACTCAGACGTTATCCTATTGACGTGAAGACGTTTGAAAGTATCACTCCCAGCCAGCTGAACAGGAACCTGGCGTCGTTGGCTACCCTTTATCCCAGAAAGACATCCAAAGCGATTGAGGAGAATGAGAAGATCCCTGAAAGAGGTCTCTTCTTCGATACAGAGAAGTGCCCAGCTGGTATATTCCAACTTGCCTGCTCCACTCGTGTCCATGAGTTAACACCTGCCTTACGCCTTCTTACTCTCACCCTTGTTTCTGCTGTTGCCCTATCCTTGGGATACACGGGCCTCAAAGCTATCCTTCTCCTAGCCTCTCAACTTATCGCGCAATTTGCCACATCCAATGCCGTAGCCCCCGCTTCGGTGAGTATCCATAGTACCGCCGTGGTCCCGGTGGAAGGACTGAGACAGACTTCACTCTCCTTACGATCGCCCTCGTTGCGCGCAGATGGACTATCAAGCAATGACCCCAACCATCACACCAATGCGGAAGAGCTGACGGGATTATCATTCTTGTCTTTGGATCAACCATCAAGTCAGCCAGACCGATTTGAGATACAGACTGTTGGCGATTTCCATGTTGTTATCAAACCTCCACATGGATTCCCATCCGGCAAGAAGCGGCCTAGGTTCGAGGTCAGCGTCAGCCGCCGCGGAAAGATCCTTCCTTACGAGTTATCTAAACTATTTGAAGGGGTCTACTCCTTGAAATTAGATAGGGAAGATGCACAGGGACTGGTGAACATCACAGTATCAAGTCCCAAGCCGCCTCTGAACCAGGTCACGCAAGTGGACTTTGGAACGCCCTGGTTGAAGATTTCGAACTGGAAACGTGCTGCTCAAATTCTCTCTTCACAACTCGTGAAAGACTTCGGTACGGCCCAGGCTGGCGTCTCAGAGACTTATGGCCGACTTTGTACCGATCTCCAGGAGTTGATGGGGGATGTTGTGAGGAAATCACATTTCATACGGCAAGAAGCAGAGCTTTTGCGCCGTGATTCCGCTCAGATTACACGGGAGACAAGGGACGCGATCTTATCTAGCTCAAAGCAGCTTTCCAAGGTCATAAAGCATACTGCTTTGCAGCAGTTCTCGACGGCTTCATCCATCCTACAGGGGCATGTTGATAGACTCAATGAGGAGACCAAAGAGATACTGAGTGACACTTGGAAGAAGATAGGTGCGTCTGCACGAGCGGTTGATCTGAATGAGCTGATGGATGGTATCCGAAATTCCAAGAAGTCACGAATCTTGGACAAGGCACAGAGCAGAGCCCGTCACTTAATGAAGCGTGACAGTTCCCATGAATCCAGACGTTGCTCGGGAAGCCGTCATGGTCGAAGATGATTTTTTTTTACTCTTTCTTATTCCTTTTGCTTTTCTTTCAGACTGCTCTACGCAATCTCTTTGTTTTGGGTTGGTTTATGGATATGGATGGTTAGGGCGACGGTGGGATAACTACTATGTAGGTACGGGTATACGGGATTAAGGGGAAATACTTTTTAAACACCAGGATGCAATATCATTGTCTATTCGAGCAGTCGCTGGTCTCTTTTGATCTTCTTCTAGTCTTGCTGCGTCTCTCTCTTTCTCTTTATGGCACTCTACTTTGGTTCTGCTGGCCATCGCACTCATTCATATCAGCACCATAGTTAGAGGATTAGTAAAAGCATAATGCTGAAATGATACTCAACCAGGCTGCTGTAGATAGATAGAAGGCATCTGCTGTCTCATTCACTGCTATGAAGCGGGGATGTCCAGCGCCACGGAAGAAAGGCGGTGGGACTAGCGCGGAGGGGGCAAGGGGATTTTGCCAAACCTACCCACCTGCAAAACATTCTTCTTCAACCACTGCAAACTGTCTTTTCCCCTCCTCATTACCCTGTGCCGGCCTTCACATACCCATCAGCAACATATCCTTCTCTCTTCAGTGAACCCTTCATTTGATTTTAGAATCTACTCTAATACACATACCCCAGACACACAGACATACAGCCCATCATGTCTGACGCTGCTGAGACCAAACCTGAACCCGCTACCAACGCCCCCGAGCAGAAGACAGAGACTGAGGCCCCGAAGCCACAAGAGGAGAAGCCGGCGACGGAAACTGCTACGGAGAAGGTGATAGATGGTGCTGCTAAGACATCTGACAACATCTTCTCCATGTTCGGTGGTGGTCCCAAGAAGGAGAAGGAGGAGCCTGAGGAAGAAGTTAATGAGCCTTCTGGTTCTTCTAAGGCGAAGAAGAAGGAGGAGAATGAGGTGGGTTTGTCTCTTTTTGGGATTTTTTCATTATTTAATTTTCTCCCTATATGATGGATATTGTCTCCTGTTCAGTGCTAATACTCGTCAACTTAAACAGGATGAGGCCCCAGAGTCTCCCGATGTTCACTTCGAGCCCGTCATCCACCTCACCGAGAAGGTCGATGTTAAAACCAACGAAGAACTCGAGGACCAGGCCTTCAAGATGCGCGCCAAGCTTTTCAGATTCGACCATGAGGCCAAGGAATGGAAGGAGCGCGGCACTGGTGATGTTAGATTGCTGAAGCACAAGGAGAACGGCAAGACTCGGCTGGTGATGCGCAGAGACAAGACCCTCAAGGTCTGCGCTAACCACTACAGTAAGTTACCGATAGCGCTTCTGTTGTCGTGTTGTTGGCTGAACCGATGCTGATGAAATGTTTAGTTGTTCCCGAGATGAAGCTGTCCTCCAACGTGGGCAGTGATCGCAGCTGGGTCTGGAACGCAACTGCGGATGTCAGCGAGGGTGAACCCGAGGCGCAGACTTTGGCCATCCGCTTCGCCAACAGTGAAAGTAAGTTTCATTGGGTTCTCCTTCGCTTTTCATGTGCGACGTTTACTAACACCGCATTTAGATGCCAATCTTTTCAAGGAAGCTTTCGAGAAGGCTGCGCTGGAGAATGAGAAGCTTCTCTCCAAGCAGTAATTTCATCCTCGTCAGGTTGCCTAGGTCTTCGCTACTTATCGGGAGAGGTATTTGCGATCATCAACTTCTTATCTAAATGAGTTTTGATCTATTCGTCGCCCAGTCAAATCGCCTTTAACCCCTCCATCCTCCTTACTCCGTTTACCCCATTCCCGCTCTCCCCATGAATTGATCCCCTTTTCAATGCCTTCGAACTCATCCCCTTACCAACACCTGAACCGCAGTAGGCGACTCGGCATGGGATGAGGAAGTTGCGCGCGGCCAAATCGTGGCCCATGTTCAGCATGGATTTGCCGCGACGTCGGTTCGTGTAAGGTTATCCTTGTCGGATGAGTAGGTGTTAGCAGATAGAAGATATTCCCTTGAATATAGCAGAAAATACAGGTCATGATGCACGACAGCTCCCTGGCCTTGTAGGATAGATCTTGCACTGTTCTAGCGCCCACCGTTCTGCGGGCGTCGTAGTCGTAGCGATGCAGCCAGCAAGCCAGCAAGCCCATGAGATGAAGGTATGTAGCTTGCTTAGATCTGACATGCGCGACGGCGTGTGCTGCTGGAAGAGGTGATGGTGCACGGGATTGTTGCCTTTGTGGGCTGGATCGCTTCATCCGCCGCGCAGAGACAGCCAGTTACTTGACTTGTCAACCAAACCCGCCCCTCCCAACGAGCTTCAGTGTCCCCTCGCTCTGCCATCATCTCATCTACGCCCTACGAAGCCGTCGTGCGGATATTTACCTCAAGGCCTAGGATTGCTGCTTGTCTTGAATTTATCTGACCCGTGCCTGGCCATCCGTCGGTCACTGGGTACTCCTTCGCGATCCACTGCTTTTCCATTTCTTCTCCGAGAGGGAAAAAGAGGAGGGAAAGAATTCGATAGAGGAATTGTCCTATTTATTGAGTTACGTTTTTCCTTGTTTCAACTGCAAAATGCCTGACGTGAGTGTGTTCTTTTTTCCTTTTTTTTTTCTTCGTATCACCTTTGTGTCCTGCTGGAATCTCTCTCTCTCCCCTTCCCTTCTACACACAACTGGGGCCCCCTCTTACTGTTTTCTTCATGATGAAATTCCCAGTGAGGCTTGTCTAGTTATCGATTCTTGTCTGGCGTTGTCGCTGATAAACCACTTTCGCGTTACAGGTCAAGAGGACAGTCAGGCTGGTTACAGAGCAGCATATCATGTATGTTCCCCTTTTTTTTTCCCTTTCTCCCTGTTCAGTCAAAGATACTGCGCAACATTCTCTCAATGGCAATCCTTGAAAATCTGTTTGCGCGACGCGTTGCCCTCCCTCGCCTGTTGTATAAAAAGAACCGGCGGTTGATGGGGGGAAGCAAAATACAAAACAAAGCGAACAATTGAAATGGATCAGATCCGTTATTGATTAATATGTTTTTACTTGCGCCTGCAGTAACAAAGATTCCGGTGTCGAAGGGTTCCCGCTTCGGTCGTGGTCCATTGAGATTTACCTCGTTAATGATCGTGGGGAGCAAGTCCCGGCCGATGTATTCGATAAGGTGACGTACATGCTGCACCCGAGTTTTGGAGAGAGGGCGATTCAGAGTATGTACTTTGCGATGCGTTACGGATACTTGGTTGAGGAGAATTGACGGAAGCTGATGCGGTGGTTGAACAGCATTCAACAATCCTCCTTTCCGAATTCAAGAGGAGGGATGGGGTGAATTTGATATGCAAGTTACACTTACGGCTGCGGATAAGGATCACAATATCACGCATGACCTGAACTTTGCATCGACGCGTTATGAATCGAAACATGTTGTGGTGGGTATAGCAATGTCGGCTGGTTCATTCATATTTACATCTTCCTGATTTCGCGTCATATAGACTTTTAGGAACCCCAAACCGGCTCTGTTGTCTCTTCTCAGACAATCCGGATCTGTTCCTGGCGATGAGAATGGTGTGAAATCCAAGCGCTCTGCAGGCGGCGAGGAGAGTGTCAAGAAGAAGAAGAAACTGGAAAAGAATGTAAGCATGCTACGCACTATTGCGAACAATACTGTTGGTATTCTTTCTTACAAGACCGCGATTGCGATCAGATCGATATGGACAAGTTGGCGGACGGTCTCCAGAAACTCGGAGAGGATGACCTCCTCCAGGTCGTGCAGATGGTGCATGATAACAAGGCACCAGACTCTTATACCAAGAATGATGTCGAGCGTATGTTCCTTTTCCCGTTTGATTTGATGCTTCCCCTTTGGTCAAGGACATATTAAAAGAAACTTGCATTCTAACTTGGTCATTGCAGAGGGCGAATTCCACGTTGACCTTTACACACTACCAGACAGCCTCATCAAGATGTTGTGGGACTTTACACAAGAGAAAGGTGCTTTGTAATAAATTTGCTTCGTTAAAAATCTCCCGTTCTTCACTGGTTTTTATATTCATGGGATATGCTTTTTGTTTTTCTTTTTTCGAATTCTCTTCTTTCAATTTTCACCTCTTGTGATACAACTTCCTTCACGGAAAATGCAGGATAGGGGAGGTACCAAGGGAAAGATTAGCATAAGGGAAGATGAAGTGTTGTCTGGATGATGATTGGTATCTACATATCATACCCGCTATGCCTGGAGCGCCTGGGAGCTAAAGGAGGATTGAAGGAGCAGGGCTATTGACAATATCTTTTGGGAGGCAACTGGAACTGGAACTGGAGCAAGAATAGGACAGGAATAGGAATACGAATACGGATGCACCTCTTAATGAAGATGAATAAAAGAACCACTTCATTGTTCCAATGCCCGATTCCAGTTCATATATTTGATTTCCATTCAGCTTGGTATATATTTGAATACGCCAAACAAGAACAAAGAAATATATATATAAACCATAAACAAAACGGGATATCTCAAATCACATACATCCCTAGAAACCAGTCCACCCGATCTGGGAATAATGATGGCGAAAACCTGGGATAGCTATCATAAATAACCAGCACTGTTCATTCATTTGTCATTGTCATCGCCATCGTCATCATCGCCGCTATCGAACGCCTTGAAATGAAAGATAATAAAAAGAAAAGCGGAGGAAAATGTTAAGGGGGAAAGAAAGAAAGGAAGAAAAAGAAGAACTCAAAGACCGTACCCTGGATTCGATGCCTTAAGCTCCACGGTCTAATTTTTTGGGTCTAGATGACTTTTTATAATACTCGGTTTCTGTAAGGGACATATAACCAGTAAGTCGGATAGTCAAGAAAGAAGAAAGTAGTAAGATAACATACAACTTCAGCAGATCCTCCAAACTATCCGCGCTGCAGTCGCGACCTCTTGGGAGCTGTTGGAAGATATCCACGATGGTAGCGAAGACGTCGCCGCTCCTATAAGCCAGCAGGGCGGGAGCTTCGACGTGGTCCATTTCGGCGATCTCATGGTGTAGCTTGATGAAGCGTGTCGCGGGCTGTCTACGGGAAATGGTGGAGAGGGAGTCCTCGACAATAGCACTGGCGCTGGACTGAGAGGTGGTTTATGTTAGTAGAGGCTAATAAAATAAAGGGATTACAAGTAAAGACATACATCAGGATCATAAATACAAACAACAACTGTAGTATCCGCAGGCGCCTTCTCAATGGCATCAAGATACGCCTCTGCATCGACCGTTTCAACGAATCCATATGCCTTGCCTCTAGGACCGGGCCGTTTGGCTTGATTCCGATTCTGCAGCTCCCTCATCCGGGCCTCGCGCCATTCAAGCATGAACCGCTCTTCTTCATTATCGCCATCACTCTTATCTTCAGTGGAACGAGGACTCCTTTCCCCGATGAAGCCATTGCCACGAAAAGAAGATGCCCCGCCCTTCTTCTCCAGTGTGTTATTGTTGCTATTCTTCTTGGATGAGGAGAAGGCGAAATCCATGCCGAATGTCCTGCGGAAGGAACTCTTCCGCGCGCGTTCGAACGCCTGCGCATCGGCGATTACACCCTTGGGACCCGTATTTGCATCGAAGACTGTGTTGGGAATGCGGTAGCTGCCTGTATTCGCGCCGCCGCGGGAGACCATGTCTTTGGTAGTATCGTCGTCGTAGCCTTCGGAGTTGGAATGAGCATAACCGTCTTGGTCGCCGCCAGAGTCGGAGTCCAGATCGGATTTATTATCGTGATCCTCGGGATGGCTGGAAAAGTAGACTTTATTATTATTGATGAGACGATTGAACTCTTCTTGAGCTTCGGAGGGCATGGTGGGATGATGGGGGGCAGCGGCGTGGGATGGTGTTTATATCTGGACAGAAAATTATAGATGGATATTATACAGATTAAGGGGCATGAAAAACCACGGTGGACAATGATTCAGGGGGGATGATGAAGAGACGAATTGGATATTTTTTCGATGGTGTTGCTGCGTCACAGCCCTACACGCGGGAGATTGTGACAGGACTGCGGCTCCATCGCCAGCCATGGATGCATCGCCGACGTGAAGCAAGTGAAGCACGGAATGTTTCAGGAGTCACGACAATGCAATGGATGCCTCAAAAACTGTACCATGGTCAGCCTAAATAACGCTAAAGTCTGACGCTGGCTGTCATCCTGTCTACTTTTCTGCCTTATTATCCACCCAAGAATCCCCCAGGAAATCAATGCTTACAAAGGAAGATCTTTCCAAGACCTTAAGGCGCTGGAGGTTTCAATTTTATACTACTTCCCCAATCTCGCCCAATCCCAGGGAGAGGCAATAGACAAAGGAGAATTATTCTTCAGTAAAATGTGGAAAATCTGACGCCAGGGAAGACTGACAGGTTGATAGTACCCGAAAACAGGCTCAGCGATGAGAAGTAATGCATTAATAAAGGAGATATTAAAGAAATGGGCAAGCGAACACAACAACAGGGAAACATCATGGCCAATCCGAGACAAATCCTCCCTTACAATCACTCCCAAAAGTGCATACCGATGCCGATGCGCGACGGAGAAACAAGACAGAAAGAGGAGGATAATAGTAGCAAAAGCAAAGGGACAAAAAGGGAGAGGGCAGGATTCGACTCAAAAAACATTCCTGTGGACATGCCCATATTGGGAAGCCCCCCAAGATATTTCAGAAGAAAAGTGGTATGAAATAGTGACAAAAGCAGCATTGACACTGCTGATAAATCGACATAATGAGAAACACCCAGGCGCTCAGTCGAGTGTTCGCGTCTTCATTCCATGTGTCCTTAAGTGGAACATGTCCAGACAGGAACATAGTCGTCAGAGATATCGCAACCAACCTTGTTCTATCGCTCGCTGGGTTTTCTCGCCCTTAAAACCCAATCCAGAATGACACATTATGATCGAACGGTAAGCAACATCGCCTCGGAGAATAAAGAAAAAAAAATATCGTACAATGGTGGACATTCAAGACGTCGAATGCTAAATTGAATGGAAGAAAAAAAAATGTTTGAAGGTGCGGCGTTGCAAATTATTCGAGACGGGGTATCCTGTTCTTAATCTTTTTCGTCTGTTTTCAATTTTTTTTTATGCAATACTTTCTCTTTTTTACCAGGCCCAGACCTTGAGCTGAGAGACAGAAAAACATGAAGTCAGTATCGGTATTAATAAGGGTGTACTGAGATACTTACGAGAGAATCCCAGGACCCAGTACACAAGCTGATGCCGTCATTGCTGACTCCAAGACAGCTTACTCGGTTCTCATGACCGCTAAGAGAACCGACCTTATCACCTCGTAGAACATCCCAGACCTGGAGCAAAAATTAGTATCGCTGTCTCGGAGATAATTTCCATTGGGAGGGATTAAACATGCCTTGCACTCGAAGTCATCGTAGCCTGCAAAGAGCAGCCGTCCAGAGACCGAGAATGCAACAGAAGTGATACCGCACACAACTTGATCGCTCTGCGAATTCAGGGAAATAATTAGTTTAGCTGATCGGCGAGCCGGAGATATCGAACAAAAAGACGATGGATATTCCTATGCAAAAGCTACAGCATACCTGGTAGATATTAAGTTCACGATCCGCGCGAATATCGAAGAGGCGACAGGTTGCGTCATCGGAACCGGTTCCAAATGCATTTCCGTCAGGGAAGAACTGCACCGCATTGATGTCGGATTCGTGACCGTTGAAGGTCTGCACGGCCTTTCCTGTACGGATATCCCAAAGTTTGGCAAAGGTATCGCAGGCGCCCGAGACAAAGACATTCTGGTTGGTCGGGTTTATGCTGATCGACATGACATCGCCCAGGTGATCGGCGAATTCGGTCACTTTCGAGCCCGATTCGATATCCCACAGCATACAGGTCATGTCACCGGAGGAGGTGATAATTCGGCGGTCGTTGATGAAGCGACAGCAGGAGAGGTAGCCAGAATGTCCGGAGAGCTCACGCGCAACACGTGTTGGGCCTTCGCGGGACGACAGGTTGTAGATGGAGCAGATGTTATCCAAACCACCGCAGGCGACGTAGTTTCCACTTGGGGCGTAGGCGCATGTCATCACCCAGGACGACCTCAACGGAATGGCGTGGACCTTGTTAGTGGTATAAGCATCCCAAATGATGAGCTTCCCATCTTGCGAAGCTGATACTAAATGGCGGCGGTCGGTCGACCAGTGCATGGCGTAGATCTTGGCCAAGTGTCCCTTGAGTGTTCGTCGTGGCTTCATCATGATACGAGGTAGGGGATCAGTCTGGCTTTGCGCAACTTGACGCACTGCAGGGCATTGCATAGGAGTCAGCTAGGTGGTCGATAGAGAGAAAGCGAGACCAATTTTCTTTTTTCTCTTTCGGTTCGAAAAACGACCCAGGAAAAGAAAAAGAAAAAGAGAAAGAGAAGAGAAGAGAAAAAAAGAAACATAGAGATATCGGCCCCAAAAGGCACAGAGGGGAGCAGGGAAGTAGGGAAGCCAGCAAATAGACAAGGGAAGTCCGTACAGGTTGTGTCTGCCAACTCCTCCTTTCTGCGTCTGATCTTGTCTTTGAGGCCCTCGGCCTCGCGCCTGGCCGCGGTGATCTTGGCCTGAAGCTGCTCGCCGGTCATATCGGCAGCCATGGTGACAGACGGAGCTCCTGGACAGGAGGAATGTCAATTAGGATGACGAACGGAAGTTGGCGAAGAGGAAGCAGAGAGCGCAGAGATGGCGGCCAGGGGTGCAGGAGGGGGATTGACGGAGGACGACCTCTAACTGGGAGTAGTAAGAGTAGCAGCAGATAGTTAATTACTAGCCGGGCTTGGGCGCTCGCGCTGGAGCCGGAAATGAGCAGCGCCTTTAGCCGCAGTTGCAACGGTAAAGCAGGATTATTATTGTTTAATTATTATAATAACGATAATATAATAATATAATGAGAAGAGAGCCCACCGAGAAATCGGACTGTGGTGATAGGTAATGGCTGTTACCTCTCCGTACGCATGATTTGTTAGGTAATCAGTACGTTGTACGGTATGATACGGTATGATACCGCACGGCGCGGTAATTACCGAACGGGATTATCCGACTGGATGGCATGAGCGCTTTTATCATTTAGGTATCATTTCCTCCCTGCTTTAACCTAAATATTGAATGGAATGATTATGGATGCAGCCTGCCCTTAACTAGATTGTTGGCTATCGTCGACGGTTCAACGGGTCTGGATTCTCCTGCATATCACTATTGTAGAACTATTGAACATCCTGCCTGCGCTTACGTACTCAAGCGTCGAATAGTTCGTCCGGCAGTATATTCATGTCAACCTTCTCCTTCTCTTCTGGATAGAGCATAAGTGGTCTTATCCTCCCCCGGATGCTGCACGGAGAAGCTGTACGGCAAATGGGACCATCTGAGTCAATAATGAACCTGGTAGATACATGCCCACTGACCTGCATTATTTTTAATTTCATGACATATCATTATTGATTGGAGTACATTCACTTGCTATTATCATCTCTGTTAGCAATGGAATGGAGAGTGCTTCTCGAACACTGCCATCCTCTTAATGCCTGAGGCTCCCAGTTCTAAATATATATTATATAAGTAGCCATACTCACCGTCCAGTGTGCAGCTGTACAGCCTACTCTGTGCATCGAGGTACGCAGCGTCTGCTGTTTTCGGAAGAATGCTATCTACTGCGTGCATACGGAGTATGTACTATAGAAAAGCTTGCAGCCTTGCTGGCATCTGTGCCAAAATGCCGTTTCTAATCATAGTACCCGTCCAGCCGTCCGTGCGGCTATTTGCAGTATGACATGAGACCATTCAATTCCTTATTGAACAATGCAAGGACATATGCACGCCAAGGACATTAATACATCTCATATGTAGCCTATAGAAGCAGCAAGACGCAGTTGCTCTGCCATCAACAAAGAGCACAAGTAGAACCAACGACTCCCGCATGGCACTAATACTTGTTGCAGTATCATCTTACGAAATATGTATCCTAAGATGGATTCAACCTGGATTTAACCTGAAACACTCCCCAGAGCGTCTCAGGACATGCACTTTAAGCTTGCTGGCGTCTACCACCTGGATCACGAAAGGAGGACAACGCAGGATCACATGCACGTAGGGTTGCTAGTAGCTATTAATAATAATAATCTGCTTCAATGAAGCACCGCACTTGACCATAAAGGCCTATATACCAAGACGTCCGTAGAAACCTATGGGGTATCGAGTGTTTCATCGCATTCGATGGTATCCAATCTAGGAACTGAGTTAATAACAACAAACGCCTCTGGTAGAATGCTTAGACAGGTGTCGGCTCCTTTCCTTGTTGCTCAATACCCATGAATAGGGTCCGAATGAACCTGGTTGCACTGCTTGTTTTAATCCTTTCCCATAGTTCCATATTTTCCTTCTCCAAATATGCATCCTGTAGGTAGAATTATATCTCCAACCTTATATAGAATGAGTCACCTCGGTAGCCTGCAAGTACAAGCAGTTGGTGTAAGCCGTGGGACCTGGACATAACGGATAACTGCAGAAAATATGGGAGTCAAAACCCTGATGGGATCAAGTGGTGAGGACCGCATGGAAGGCAGATCACAAAGTAGCGGTGTTGAATAACCGGGTGGCCAAGCAGCTGGAAGACCTGCCGGACAATGTTATTTCAGAACATCTGCAGGAGTAAATAGCTCGATATATAATTGTAAGATTGCAGATAAATTCCTTGTATACAACCAAGGAAGGCCATGAGCAGTGAGATTAGCGACAAGGTGAAAGACAGGGGACGATGGCCAGTGGCAACAGCGTAGTTAAAAACAGAAAATGCGGTGGTGGTGGCTGCGGGCAAATGTGGCGGGCCTCACCAGGAATAAGTTCCAAGAACAGACACTGGACAGCGCCTGGCCACAGACAGATAGATGAATATCTGGCAATAGATCGAATGTTTGCCAGACACTAACATAACTGCAATGAGCAGAGTGGTAGAAATTGCAAGACCCTGAAGTCGCCGCAAGTGGGAGAGGCGCCTGACGCTGCTGGAGCTGGAGAAAGCGACGAGTCTCTTGACTCCGCTTTGACCGAAGGGGCTCGTTTCTTCCCCGTTCTCTCTCCCTTCCTCGACTTCATCTCTCCTCCTTCACTGTTCGGCCGTTCTTCCTCTCGTTTTATCCCCTGAATCACGCTGTGCTCGTTTAAACCACTGTACCATCGCACGGCCTCTTCCGGCGCCTTTCTGCGTTGCGTTCTTTTCCGTGGCTGTAGTCCGGCCACCAGACTCTGACCAACCCGTTCTAACCTTGGCTCATCAAACCTCCCTTTTCAGTCCTTTGTGACCCATCTTTCAACACCTTTCATCCCAAGGCTGCCATCGATTCACCCTCGGGCGTCGTCTGCTCCCTTTACATTGTCCTCATTCCATGTCTTGAGAATAATAAAGACTCCTGCCCAAGGTACCCGATCTTTCGTGACATTGGTTAATTCCGTCATTGGGCCTCTCAATCCTTCAGGAGTCCTTTGAAAGGTAAACGCAGGGCTTATAGCTTCCTTCTTCTCCAAAGCCTACCATCTCAAATCTCGAGTTGATCGTTCTTCGTCTTTGGCTGGATTTGATTACGGAACGCGTTGCTCGATATCCCTCTATCCGCCATCATGAGGGAAGTTAATTTCAGCATACCCAATGTGAACAAGGCCTCGGTCAACATCACAACTACGCTTTATGATCGACGTGCCCTCGATTGTACTTCTACGCTACCCCTTATCAACTCCCTCAATCATCTCGCCTATCTCACCACATCCTCGGCTCGAATCCGGGACATCCTCACCGTCGACGGTGGCATTGAACGCTTGGTATGCATTCTCAAGGAAGGCAGGAGCAAGGATGTGATGGAAATGTGGAAATGGAGCCTTGCCTTTCAGTGCGTTGTCAATATTGGGGTTCGGGGATCGGAGAGCGTAAGGACGAGAGTTGTCGAAGCTGACATGGTACCGGTTATTGCTACCCTCCTGGACAACTATATTAAAGTGATGGAGAAGGTGCGCGCGCGTACCGACCCGGAGCCTCAAAGGCATGCCTCGAGGACTCTCAAGCCCTCTGGGGCTGCTAATGACACCATTGGGCGAACTTCGCTCGTTGATCCCCTACCCAACGTTGAGCAGCGCCCGTCTCGCCGACATCTCCCTCCCAGCATCGAAATACCCCAGTCATTCTTACAAAACAACAGCGCTGCAGATGCCAGTGCCATGGAAAATTCATCAGTCCCCCGTATGCCGATGACTTCCCCTCCAGAACAAGGCACTTCTGGTCAGGAGGTGCATAATCATCGACCAAACAATGCCCACTATCAATCCACAAGTCGCCGTTTCAGAGCTCTTCAGCCCTTATCTACTGCTATGCCTCCCATGGATACCGCTGATGGGTTCGGCTTGCGACCCGTTCACGACACTGAAAGGATTCCCAGTATGCTCCCCAGGCTGCAGACTGGTCTAGCATCCCAACCCGAGTCCCCAACCACTCCAAGCGGCCCTTCACAAACACGGAGTATTCCGCAGGCCACTATTCGAAGACCACGGCCTGTAATCAGCCAGCGGCCGTCCACCTCTGCCGAATCTGATGATGCGAACGGCGACGATTCCGCTGCCACAGGCGATGATAATGTTACAGGAGAAGTAGCCGAACCAATTGTCGGTCTTCAAAACCAGATGGATATTGATGGCGTCGGAAATAGACAGGCCTTGCTCGATGATGTGACAGATACGCACGGTTTGACAGTGACCGATCCATCTGAAGGGCAGGATGGGGAGGGCTTTAATATCACCCACCATTCTACTGTAGATGCCAGTATCGTCAATAATGCTGCCACAACGCAGGCGGATGGCACATTGGGTCTTTCTCCTAACCAGACCCCCAACAACCAGAACTCACCGTCTCTTGTTCCAAACCTCCATACACTTTATCTCCGCGACCGTTCCGCCATCTCGACCCAGAGCGTTCTGACAATGATGCCACGGGATGAAGATGTGTTGATGTCCCTCCAGCTCCTGGCCTACGTTTCCAAGTACTGCAATCTTCGCTCCTATTTCCAACGCTCCCATTTTGTTCCCAAACTCAAAATCGACCGGGAACTTCAAATGTTAGACGAGGCTAGCGGTCCTTCGTCTCAATCCGAGCCGATCATGGAAGAAGAAGACGAATATCTACTGCCTGACGACGTTAATATCTTTCCATTGGTCGAGAAGTTCACGGTCAGGCACCATTCTAAAGACATGCAGTACTGGGCATCTATTGTTATGAGAAATCTCTGCCGCAAGGACGAGTCTCGAGGTGGGATTCGCCAATGTGCCTATTACAAGTGCGGGAAGTGGGAGGAGTTCCAACGACAATTTGCAAAATGCCGCCGTTGCCGCCGCACAAAGTATTGCAGCAAGGACTGCCAGAAAGCAGCGTGGGCCTATCACCGTCACTGGTGCCATATCACGCCTTAAGAAGAAGAGAAGAACATTTTCCTCGCCCTTCTTATAATGCATGCAAATTCATATATCGCCATATGTCACTCTCCTGCATTGGGGTTTCTTGGTCTTGCTTCCTTTTCTTCTATATTTTTGCATTGAGGCTTCATGTTCAGTCGTATGTACATGGCATTTATCAACATAGCGGCGTTACCATTTAACCCAAAGATACCTCTTTGTATGACTTCTGTTTATTCCCTCTTCAAAGCTTTGTTATTTATCTCATCGACGTTGGAATTTGCACGAAACTGCTCCATCGCTAATATACTTGAAATCTGCTGGTCATGAGTATACTCCCATCTTTGGACGAACATTTTTCCTTTTTTGTTGTCTATTTGCTTTTATTATTCCCATCTGTCTTTTTGTCATTGCACTCACGAGTTCCCTTTCTGTCTTCCATGATATTTGGACTTTCGCTTTGCATTTCTTTCTTTCATTTATTTATTTTTATTTTTATTTTTTTTGGTTTCCAAGGCAAATAAATGCCTTTTCATCTTGTTTTTAGCTTGATTTCCTTTTTGCCGTGTGCCATTTGAGTACTACGTACCAAGACTTGTTCTTTGCATTAAACCGACTTATATACATCGTATCGTATGCAGAAGCGTATCTAAGCATGGTTCTTGTTTGCCACCCAAGAAGTAGTATATACAGCACTATAAAATTGCGACTGCGAGTGCGTTGCTTCAACGATACAAGAATTGACTTCTTTTATACACTCTTGAAGCCATACGTCGCAGCCAACCTAGATTCCAGATGTTCACTGGCAGTCACTGCACGCTTTCCAGGCTCCAGACTACCCGCACCGCCTCCAAAGCCGACCTTTTCATCCCGGATACCGTTCGCCTCGCTCCGCTCCCGATGCGCAGTGACAATTTTGCTGGGAAGGGGAACTAGCTCTGTACTGTCTACGGGATGACAGAAATAGGCGATACTGTACCTATCCTGGGGATTGGGGCTGCGTTGTTCGGACAGAGGAAACACAACACGGTGAACGGTAGACTTGAGCAGACCGTCCGTCCAGTAGCTGAGAAGGTCACCTATGTTGACCAGAATCGGGGGAAATGGAAATTCTGTACTGTCAGTGTCCCCTGTGCTACTGGTATTAGGTTGCACTGGTACGGGTGCCCAGGCTCCCTCAGACGTCAGGATCTCCAGACCTGGTTGTCCAGGTCGCTGAAAAAGGAGAGTGATGCTGCCATAGTCAGAATGGGCTCCCGCACGCACGTCGACGTCATGTTTGTACGAAGCTGTCGCCGAGGAGAAGACTGAAGGATAATATAGCCAGCGGAGGATGGAGCCTGTAGGGCCCTTCGTGGGATCATGGCAGGACGTGAACCAGTCGTTTTGTATCTTTCTCTGTCAATATTCTCTTTTCTCCCCATTCGGGAGTTAAACGTGTTTGTCGGGAAAGCTGACCTCGAGTCCAAGTGCCAACAGCTTCAAGATCCTCTCGCATGTCTTGTTGCAGAGAGATGCGAAGTGGCTGATCCTGGCCTCATCGGATGCCAGAGAGGGAGGAATAGGCTGCTGGGCCTTTCCGTCTTTGAATTCACCGAAATTCATTGCTCTGTTGAGAAGTATCATTATCAGTTTAATGGGGTTTCAAGCTTCGAGATGTGGGCAAGGGCACACAACTTACTCTTTGAAGTCTCCCGTCTGTAGATAAGTAGCGTCAGCCCGTTGTTGTTAGGTTTTTACGAACATCCCAAAGGTCCAAGATCAATTGACAGGACACGAGTTGAACTTTGTAAAGCAAAATGACTGCTGCACACAAAACACTCTATGCACTCTACGCACCCGTTGATGTTCTGGATCGAGTGTCTCTGTATGCATTCCTGACCAGCCTCGATTCTAGACGTTCCGAAAGCATCGGCATTCCATGAGTCATCAGCCTGTCCTTACGTGCAGAAGGCAACAGATTCAGCATCAACTTAGCACCAACATTTGGGGTAATGCGGTAATTAGACTTTTTCTCGAAAGGAGAAGCGAAAAACTTCCTGGACTGTTTGGCAGTTTGTTAAATAAATGTCTTTCGATAGATATAAAACAGAAATGCATATGAAGTGGCAGCACATCGCCAACATACCAATCCAAAAGCCTTTTCAACATCCTCAGCGGTGAAATCAGTGCCTCTGCTATCGACATACAAGAAGCCATATTTCGCAGCTGCATCGATCATGGCTTTTCCGACGGTGGGGTCATTGGGGTTGGAGATGTTGATAATGGGGAGGTCAATTGGAGGTCCTACTCCTGCCATTTTGCCTTCCCCTTAAACAGATAAAAATTCCAACGAGAAGCTAGGATGAGGGAAATATGCAAGGAACGTAGGGTAATTGCAGGTTGTTGACTGAGCGAGGTCTGGAATGACCGTTGGAAGAGGAACAATTTAATGGAACATTTCTGATAAGCGCGGGAGCCCCGTGATTTCTGATCCAGCGCGGGACTCTTGGAGCTTCATGCTGTCATGTTGTCGCAGGTCTAAGGCATTCTTTCTCTTCGGTCCTTTGAGCACTCTTTTCGATTGTTATCTCTCTTTAATTACTGCAGCTCTACTCCTCAATTCCAGGCTCTCAATGCCTGGCAGCTGCTGGGTGCCTGTCGTCTAGCCTGTTACACAGCTCCAGCTTTAGACATGCCGAGTGAGAACTGCTTCCACCTTAACCTCTGCTTCTCTTGTGGTTTGCTCCAATCGCAAGCTAACTATATATGTGTCTTCTTCGTTGGGCAGTCCGTATTTTGGATGAATGGGCTGCTGGCCGTAGCCAGTCGCTCCCTCTCTCTGCTCTCAAAGGAGCTGTCATGGGTATCGATGCGTCCCACTACCTCTCCCAGCGCCTTCACCAACCTTCGACTCGCGAGCCTCTTCTGGTAGCACTCGGCGGTTTCCCGTTTGCTCTGAGGAATAGTATTGAAAAGGAACTGCAGGCTCTCAAGAGTCTCGACATCTCCTGTGTTTTTGTCTTTAACGGCCTTGACTTTGGCAAGAAGGACAAACAACCTCGCTTGCAGACCGAGTCGGTACGGGCTTTTGAACATGCCTGGGAACTCTACGATCAGCAGCAGGCAGATCAAGTTGTGGAAGCCTTTAGCAGTGCTGGTATGCGCATTCTTTCAGTGGACTCTATGCCACCCCTGAGTTTCTCTGGCAATGCGCTGACGGATACGGCTTTCGTCTTACTAGGAACCCCTACCCCGGAGACTCTTTACAAATTCTTACAGCGGATCCTTTACCAGAATGGTGTGGACTTCATAGTGGCCCCGTACAGTGCTGCTGCTCAGGTGAGTCGCGATTAAACACTAGACGTAGACTCGCGTGACAACTCGTTGCTGATGATCTGCAACAGCTGTCCTATCTTTCGAAGGGCTCGAGCTACCTCTTTGACGCTGTTTTCAGTTACTCTGAGGCCCTCATGTTCGGCGTCGAAAGGTTAATCACCAGAATTGATACCGAACGGTCCAATTTCTTCTGGATAACAAAACAGAGCTGTCAGGACGAGCTTGGCAGACTATCCAATGAACAATTTTTTGAATTCTGTATGCTTCTCGGCTCCTCTTTTCTTCGCCCTTTTCCATTGTTCGAGAACCCAACGTTTCCCGGCAAAGCCTTGAACATTCGCGATGGGCTCGCGATGTTCAATGCCGCTGGAAGAAGTGCCCTGACCCTATGCGCTCAGTTTGAAGAGGATCGTCGACTGCAGGAGCTCCGGTACACAGATAATTACAAACGAGCATTTCTGACGGTGAAACACCATGTCATCATGACTGAAGAGGGCAAAGTCAGCCCTATGGATGCTGAAAACACCCCTTCTGATATGCATGAGCTGATCGGTCAGCGGCTTCCTGAGGAACTATACTTCTATCTTTTTAAAGGAGTCTTGGGCCCCAGGATCCCTAATTATTTGACGTCTGGTGAAGTTTTACTCTCCCTGCCTTTAGGGGTGGAAGACACGGAGATCTATCGTCGTACCGTGGGCGATCTACTCAACCCCATCAGAGCCCAGTCAATCAGTCTCCTTTCAAACTCACTTCATAGGTTCTATCAGACGAAGGTGATCAATGTACGTACATGGCACGATGAAAAGTCTGACCTGTCGATCAATTTGAAGTCTTTGCCTTCCGTCAAGGAGACCATTCAGTCGTGGAAAATTAATGACGAAGTGCTTCCGGAGAGTATAAAGAGCTTGAAGGTTTGCTTTTCACTACTCCCTAGAATTTTGTTGCGACTATTACCCTAATACTTGAGCAGGCTCCACGCGGCTCATTCACATTCGCCGTCCAGAGCCTGAAGGACTCTGAGTTTGCGTCCAAGTCGTTTTCTGGGAAAGATGCCCCGGTATGCATATAGCCCCAGCATGATATCCTGTCACACCTCTGATTTGTCATAGGCCCTGTCATCGCAGAATGATATTCTCCAAAACGTCTTTTGGAGATTTTTGCAACTCCGAGGGTACATTGATGAAAAGCACCAGCTGACATCATGGGGCGTTTGCCTTGAACAAGCGCTTACTGCCTTGAACCCAGCGGATAATCTTGGGGAATCCATCTTCATCGCCATTGAAATGCTTCGCCTGGGACTTCTCAATGCCACCGAGTGGTTTACTCATGTCTCTGGAGGACCGATGAGAGGGTCTGGTAAGCGACCAAGTCCAAGTCCCTTCATCCGAGACCACATGATCTTTCTGACTTTTGAACTACTTCCGCAGAAGATGATAAAACCTTTAATATGTTGATTTCGCGCGTCGCCTGTACTGGCAAACTACGTCATAAAAGTATTGGATACTCGGGGCCCCTCAGCAGAGAACTTCTTTGCTACCACTCCTTGATTTACGAAGTGCGCTCGGTTCTAAGGGATCAAATTGAGGTCGTGCTTGCCGGGATGCTTCTAAGCGGTAATGTGAACAGAGAGCGCAATGACTGGACCGAACTGAGCGTGAAGTATGTGTTGCTTATTATAAGAACATTGAGTTTTGGCTGACTGAAGCCCAAGGCTTCCTTTCGTTGATGACAATGACTGTGGTCTTGGAATTGCCATCCGTACCTATCTTGATGACCTGCCTCTTCAAATAAACCCGACATCAGCAGAGGCTAGAACAGAGGTAAAGTCTAAGGGCAAGGAATGGTTTCAACACAGCGATAGTTTTACTGCCAACCTGGACACAGCTTTCAAGCTATGGGATGCGGTGAGTAAAGAGCCTGTTCTGATGGTCGCAAATTTCTCATACTTTTTTTCTCAGGTTTACAAAGCTACCCAGAATGCCGGGAAAGATCTCAAGGATGTTAAAATATGGGATGATGCGAACAACTGGTTGGCTGAGAGACGGTAACATAAACAAGGAGATTGTCCAACCATGCCAGCGCTTAGCTAGCGTGCCAGGATACTGCGGCGCCTAATCCTACAGAACAAGCATGAATACTGTAATCTACGGGGATTCCTGTTGGACGCGTGGTAGAACAACCTTTTCCTGGAAGGCAGCTTCTGCGGGCGGCGCTGCAAGTAGGCGGGATATTTCGATGGTCTTGAGACTCTGGAGGGTATTCATGCATGACATGGATCTAGGAGATGCTTTTTGTAAACAGTGGCGTCTGCTGTTGCAAATGAAAAGAATCCTTTGTCAGTATTGTCCAGAATTAGGTAGATCTCACCAGGTGTCCTCTTTGGATCCGCTGATAAATCCGCGTTTATCTGACTACCCGCGGAGCTCTCCAAATAGTATGAACACCTTCACTCTTCCAGCTTCACTTTAGAAGCAGGGTATTTATTCACATATCATATCCTTGTTAATCCTATAAATTCTCAAAGGACTCCTATTTATTCTCTCACAAACCCCCAAGCTCTAATTGCTGCTGCACCAACACTCCTAAGAACCACCAACATGGCTCGTCTGAGCTTCTTGCTCGCGGGCTCCTTAGCCCTGGCCAGTCTCGCCCAAGCTGGTTCAGCTGTTGTCGACTTAATCCCAAGTAACTTCGATAATGTCGTCCTAAAATCCGGAAAGCCTGCACTCGTCGAGTTCTTCGCTCCCTGGTGTGGCCACTGCAAGAACCTCGCCCCGACGTACGAGGAACTCGCGCAGACTTTCGCCTTCGCCGAGGACAAGGTCACCATCGCCAAGGTCAATGCGGACGAGCACAGAGACCTTGGAAAGAGGTTTGGTGTTCAGGGATTCCCGACATTGAAGTGGTTTGATGGTAAGAGCGACACGCCTGAGGAGTACAAGAGCGGGCGCGATCTCGAGAGCTTGTCCTCTTTCATTACGGAGAAGACGGGTATCAGAGCTCGTGGTCCGCAGAAGGAACCTAGCAGTGTTGAGATGTTGTCCGATTCTTCCTTCCAGAATACCATTGGTAGAGACAAGGATGTATTGGTTGCGTTTACGGCGCCTTGGTGTGGACGTTAGTGATGCCCTTAGCCTTAATCTTTCTTCCCCCCCCTTCGAAATTGTCATTACTGACAATTCAATCTATTCTAGACTGCAAGAACCTTGCCCCGACCTGGGAAGCCCTCGCAAAGGACTTCGTTCGCGAACCCAACGTTGTCGTCGCTAAAGTCGACGCAGAGGCCGAGAACTCTAAGGCTACGGCCAAGGAACAAGGAATCACCGGATACCCAACCATCAAGTTCTTCCCCAAGGGCTCCACGGAGCCGGAGACGTACCAAGGCGCCCGATCTGAGCAGGCATTTGTCGACTTCCTTAACACCAAGACCGGAACGAACCGTGTTGTGGGAGGTGGTCTGAATGATAAAGCCGGCATCATCCCCAGCCTTGACGATGTGGTTGCCAAGTATGTCTCATCGCACAGCTTCAGTGAGCTTACTTCCGAAATCAAGAAGGCGGCCGAGGGCCTCAAGGACAAGTACGCCAAGTACTATGTCAAGGTTGCAGAGAAGATCAGTAAGAACGAGGACTACGCTAGCAAGGAGTACAATCGACTCCAGACGATTTTGGGCAAAGGTGGATCTGCCCCTGAGAAGATTGATGATATCGTTTCCCGCGCTAATATTCTACGCCGGTTCGTGGAAGAAGACAAGGAGACTGCTGAGCATAAGGATGAGCTGTAGAGAAGTGCTTCCTGGTCTTCTTACTTATCTTATTTCATGCTGCGTGTTTGGCAGTTTAAAAAAGAGAGATGGGGAAGGAAAGAATGTTACCTTTCTCCCTGAACGTTTAAATTGGATATTTGACAGTGAAATCGGGGAACCAAATAGTAGGACCAGAGTATTTTATTGAGATCCAGTCGCGGTATATGTATACGTATACGTACATGAATAGACACTGTAAGATCCATGTTTCATACCTGCGTAGTTGGGTATCTTGTGAAAATTTGAAGACAGAAAAGAAAACAATCAAGACCAACGCATGTATCCGCGTAGTAGCCGTAAAAAAAAGTCGGCCATATTTTCCACATTTCAACGCAGAATCCCGAGATCAACGCTCAAGAACCAGAAAATTCCCCATAAACTCCGGCATTTATTAGAACATCTCGACGTTGAGGCAAATGCAGGATTATCCCGTATGGGATTTTGGTATCGAACGATTATTCAAAGCAATAATGACAAAAGACCCTCGATCATTTATTTCGTCGAGGTCGTAGGGGTGGATGCTGTCGTCGTCGGCGTTGCCGCATCTCCAGATATCGTCAAAGAAGCTTCTAACTCGTCTAACCGTCGTGCCATGTCGTCAACTGTGGCAGTTCAGAAACAAGGTCATCAATTAGAGTATTGTTAAAAAGTAAACCCTCAAAGCGAGCTCGATCGGTATACTCACATTTCGTGAACATCTCCCTCGATACGGCATCGAATTTGTACTGCAGTTGATCTAACAGCTCATCTACTGCCGCAGTGAATTGTTCTCTAGTGGCATCTGGGTTCTATCGAGTAGCCATTTGTAAGGTCAGCTTTTATACCCCAAAGGCCTGCAAACCATTGATTCATTGAGAGGATCTCTTGACAGACTTGTGCATTTGCAGTGGGCGATTTTGGCTTCTCTGACATTGTGGCCTGATTAATTTGCAGTTAGGCTCAAATTGCTGTATCCAAAAGGCGACACAGTTGAAAGGAGTGTTAATTGGCAACAAGCACCGAGCGAGGATATGCGAGGACAGTGTATTCCGTCACTTGTAGTTGTACAGACGAGCATCTGGTGGATCAACAGTTTTGCCGATAGCCTAGCCACTTCTAGACTAGTGCAGCCACATTTCTTATCTCTGATTAAGCTAGCCGTATAAGGTCTAGTTCCATCCAAAAAAAGAGAAAAAAATAATATCCCGTGCTTCAGATTTCAAGTCCGCAAGCTGCGTCCGAACATACTAGCATTCGCTATCAGCTTATTTGCGGCACTTTTAAAATTATCACTCTTCCTCTGTGGAGAGGATCAGCGACATGGTCAAAAAGAGCAAATTGCTTCTGGCGCTCGATGCCCACAAGGGCCGAGACTACGATGCGGAAAAGCAAAAGAAAATGATGAAGTTGGCGGAGAAGAAAAAGAAGGCGAAGAAGGCGAAGCTTAGTGGTGATGCGGATGGAGAGGATGATGATATAGAGATGCAGGATAAGGTATGCTTGAATGGGATGACAAGTTATCTTGTGGACTCAATTGCTAACTGAATTCACTTTTTACCAGGATGACAAGCACTTCGAAGAGGAGAAGGAAGAAACCACCAGTGGTAACGAAAAGCAAGAGGATAGAACAGTAGCAGAAGAAAATGGAGCAGACAATGCCGAAGAAGATGATGAAGAGGTAGAGGAGGAAGAAGAAGAAGAAGAGGAGGACATCCCTGTCTCCGACCTTTCTGAAGACGAACGAGAGGACATAATTCCCCATCAACGTCTCACAATCAACAACTCCGCAGCCATTAACACCTCGATCAAGCGCATTTCCTTCATCACTTCGCAGACGCCATTTTCAGAGCATAATTCTCTAGTCTCAAAAGAGCCTATCGATGTCCCCGATCCCAATGATGACCTGAACCGCGAACTAGCCTTCTACAAAGTCTGCCAGGCAGCGGCTGTTACTGCGCGGGACTTGCTGAAGAAAGAAGGCGTCCCATTCACGCGACCCGGCGACTATTTTGCGGAGATGGTCAAGACGGATGAGCACATGGAAAAGATCAAGAAGAAATTATACGATGAAGCAACGGCCAAGAAGGCTGCTGCAGAGGCACGCCGACAACGTGATCTCAAGAAGTTCGGAAAGCAGGTTCAGGTGGCGAAATTACAACAGAGGCAAAAGGAAAAGCGCGAGACGCTTGAGAAGATCAACGCTTTGAAGAAGAGTGCGTTCCCTCCTGAAAATAAACCCTTCATGGAAGATTCCCTGTTATTATTGCTGTTGATCAACTGCTGACTGCAATATTTGCGCCCAAACAGAGCGAAAGGCCGATACCTCCGCCGCCACAGAAGACGAGGACCTTTTCGACATTGCCATTGATGACTCTAAATCAGACAGCAGAAAACGCAGTGGCACAAGCGGCGAGACTGGTGGACGTTCAACAAAGCGACAGAAGAAGGACCAGAAATTTGGATTCGGTGGAAAGAAAAGACACGCGAAGAGCGGCGACGCCATCTCTAGTGGAGATTTGAGGAATTTCTCGGCGAAGAAGATGAAAGCCGGTGCAAAGCCAAAGAGACCCGGGAAGAGTAAGAGGGCCAAGGGACGGGCATAGTCGGTCCGGTTCATTTGACTTGTTTGTATGTTAAATATCGTTTCTTTGTTTGGAAATGGGGGAAATGGGGGAAATGGATAAAAAATGAGCTTTTGTGGGATCTTTGAAGATGTCCTGTCCCATCGTGCTTCTGCGTATTAGTGATAATGGATGTATAGACTATATCTTATATGCAATACAATACCAACGAGGTATGCGCGTCAGAATTTCCCTTTTCTCTAAGATGCAGCAATATTATATATTATGTGGTATTCAATTCGAAGTGTCCGGGGAATGAATGCAGGAAAGAATCCACTTCAACCTTAGATCCCATTCATTGCGCACTCCGAAGAGCGTCAGTTTTTCTTCTTTCTCTTAGGGAGCAGCGGAACAATAGCGGAACCTAGATTCAGTGCATACATGTTCCGGGAATTGACTCTTCTATGTCCACAGGGGAAACGGGATTCGTGTATTCTTCAACCGCTTTTGAAAGCATGACATGTCTTTAGAGAATCGTGATAACATAATGAACCCAAAGCAGTGTACGCCGAAAAAAAGGACACGATAGTGTCCGTCTTAGATATGAGAAACCCGCCTTCCTGTTTCGTTAAATCATCACGTTCGTATGCGTTTCGACGCTTCATTCTCTGTGGAGGGATCAGGGTCGAAAGCTCCAAAATTTCGGATGCGCTCGATAAGATGGTCTACAGGAAGATTGACATTGAGTCGTTGCTCAGCGAAGACAAGGTCAATCTTAGTCTGCATATCATCCGCATGGGCCAAAGAATGATCCTGGATTATTTCTTTGCCTCGTTTTGAGCTGCTTTTGTAGATGATCTTTCCGCACCCTTTGACCCGGCATACCCAGGTATCGGGAGGAAGGTCGCTTGGGTACGAGTTGTCCGCAGGCTCGGATGCTCCGCGGTCTCCAGTCGAAACTGACGCGTTCCTGCTCTGAAGAGTCTCTTGTAGTGGCGTCTTGTTAAGAGGAGTCATGGAACCAGGGTCAGAGAGAATGGAACGGGTTCTCCGTCTTGCTCTGGTCGAGAGCGGATCACGGGCGAATTCATGGCCACGGGCCTTGCTCGGAGTCTCCAGATCCTTTAAACTGTCCTCGCTACTGTCTGAAAAATCTCCCTGCTCGGCTGCCACGGTACTTCGGGTTCCTTTGCCAATCCTCTTTGAAGAGACAGAGCTTTTTGGTCGCAGAAGAGATTTGCGGACTCTACGCCTCAAACCCTTCGCGTTGTACTCATCACTGCTCTCTTCGCTGGATGACGACCCACCATCTTCTGGCAATCGAGGACGTAATGGTGTAAGGGCAAGATATTGTAGGTGATTTTGTCGCGATCGTGATTTCAAATCCCGGTAGATAGCCTTGCGAGACCAGTCGAAGTTTGACGTCTTCGCCTCATCCATCATATCGACAAGAATGCCAGCTCGTGCTGCAATGAGATCCCGGGCATATTCTGCATTGTCAATTTCATAGCGACTCATCAGAGTGAAAATTACAAGGTCCAGATTCAATTGACGTTTTGCAAGGTGACCCTCTTCCTTCAGGTCAACAATCACCTTGTAAATACTATCTGCTTGCATCTTCGAGGTTGAGTCTGAATCGGGGGCAATAATCTGACCCTCGGAGAATACAATGGGCTCATCGTCTTCGTTCGTCGCATCATCATCTTCTTCTTCTTCCTGTTCTTTGGGCGCAGGTAGTGCCTTGATTCGCTCATAGTCATCCTAGCAAACAGAGTCAGAATATTTCCTTTTTGAACTCTATAGACAATTGGCCCAAGAATACTCACAGGGAACTTCTCACAGAGATGCTTGAATAGATTCGTCTCAACCCATCCCAAACCTTCTTCGCCCTTGAGCATTCGGGAAAGTAGAAAGTTGTGGTGTTTGTAGAAGACCTCGGCTGAATCATCCACATCTTCACAGATTCCGTGAGTATGGTGAACGTACTATGTTATGACATGGACATCACAAAATTAGTGATGTCTGAAGATCGAGACTAAATAGGTAGATTTTTGGGGTAACCTACCTCCTCGCAGAGGTATTGCACGCTGGGATTGGAATTTCTTCGCCGCGTCCGCCTCTTCTGATGCCTATCTGTCAGGAAGTAGAGCAGATCAATGGCTTCTACCATATCATTAAAAATAGGCCTGTATCCTCTCGCAGGAGAGATAGAGAACCAGCCAGCCCGACCCGCAACCCAGATCCCAACTTCGCCATCATCATGCTGGCCGTAGGCATAGTGTGCTACATTCTCAATCACGATGCGCTTCGAAAGATAGTCACCATCAAGAACTGTCCAGGTATAAAACGAATAGCAAGTCAGCGAGGCAAGCACGGTGCATTAACGGAGGTAGGTAGATAATGGAGGTAGATCATGCACGCACTTAATGGCTCTTGTTCTTCCTCTACTTCCTCCAAACGACCCACCACTTGAACAGGGTTGTCTGGAGAGGCCGAGAGGAGGTTCGCATAGCGCGATTTTCCTGGAAATAGAATCTTGACGTCGGACAGGCTGAATTCCTCCCAGTCATTCTCGTCAATGAGAGACGGGTCTCTGGCGGCCAGGACGCTTTCTTCTCGTGATGTCATGTCTCCGGAGGCAGCATGGCGCCTTCACTGACATGGGATATGGAGTCGCGTGTCTTCCTAGAGCTGGCTGATGGTGGGATCCGAAGGAAGAATGATGGAAACCCTTTGCTTTCAGAGTTGGAACTCGAGGTCGACCGAGAGAAACTGCTGCAATGACAGCGTTACGAAATTACCGCTATGTTGCCATCCATCGATACCAAAATTACGCCCGTACCAAATTTCCCATTTTGTCCATCTTCGTCCATAAAGAGAGCGCAACCAATTCACACGCGGTCGAAGTCGGCTTTGAACAAGGGTTTCGATGGGATTCAGCCCTTATCTTAGGCTTTTTCGAAGAACCATGTCTGGGGAGAAGATCTACGAGGGCATTTTTGGTATTGTGCAGCTTTCCGCGGAGGATTTCCCGCGACTCGAGGAATAGCAAGAAAAGCTAACGTTAGCCTATAGCTGTCAACAAACCCCAAGGAGTCAGCTCGGCAGATGTGATCAGGAAGCTCCAGCACCATTTCAATCCATCGGAGCTCTTCAAACCGTGGCTCGATACCGAGCGAGCTCGACGACAGCGAGAGAGCAACTTCCAGCGGAGAAGGCGGCGCACGCAGCGACTGGACGTCAAGATTGGACATGGTGGCACCCTCGATCCGCTCGCTACTGGTGTGCTAGTTGTTGGTGTCGGAAAGGGGACAAAACATCTCAATGATTTCCTGGGATGCACAAAAACATACGAGACGGTCGTGCTGTTTGGCGCCGAAACGGATACATACGATAAGCTGGGGAAAGTCGTTCGACGTGGTCCCTACGAGCACATTACTAGGGAAGCGGTAGAAAAGGCCTTGGAACAGTTCCGGGGAAAGATAATGCAGCGCCCGCCGATCTTTTCGGCATTGAAGGTCCAAGGGAAGAAGCTCTACGAGTACGCTCGTGAAGGCAAAGAGCCTCCTATTGAGATCAAAGCGAGACCTGTGGAGGTTACGAATATGGAGATCCTCGAATGGTACGATCCAGACACCCACGAGTATAAATGGCCCCAGAAGGAAATGGCAGATGAAGAAAAAGCAGCTGCGGATAAGCTTTTGGACAAGGATGCTGCCATACCAGTCGCCTCGTCTGCTGAAGCTGAAGAAGCTGAACATCAAAAAGAGCCGCAGATTCTGCCGACAAAGCGGAAGTCAAGTCCCGGAGAGGATGTAGCAAACGACGTGGAGACTGCTGCTGCTGCCGATACTGCCCAGCCTGTGAAAAGGCAGAAAGTATCTACCCAGGAAGACTCAGCTCAGGTCGAGGACCAAGCCATAGCGTCATCGCAAGTCCAGGACGAACCACAAACATCGCCCAAACCATCTGGTGATATTGTGCCATCCCCTTCGCCCCCTGCCGTTAAGATCACCATGACAGTCTCGTCTGGTTTCTATGTCCGCTCTTTGGCTCACGATCTAGGAAAAGCCGTTGGCAGCTGTGGCCTTATGAGTTCGCTTATCCGAAGCCGCCAGGCAGACTACGAACTTGGCCCGGGCAAAGTATTGGAATACGAGGATCTAGAGGCTGGCGAAGAAATTTGGGGAGAGAAAGTACGACACTTCTTAGAGGACTGGGAGAAGAAGAGGGTAGCCGATTAGAAAGCAAGCAATAAATGTAGAATTCCTGATATTACTATTTTCCAAAATAAGATATGTCACTATACGGAGTGATGTTGCCGTTCCTGTAGGATTGGCACAGGTAGGCTGTCATCTACATGTACAGCCTTCAGGTCCCTCACTGCCGTTTCAGAGGTTCAGAATATACAATCTACCGACTGCTTCGGTCATGATTGAAGGTAGACAGGTACAACCTTCTTCGTCCCCTCCAGATGCAGAATCCACTCTGCTTGTCAACTGTACAGTCCCAGCTGGGGCGTCCATTCATTTTTTCCCGCCCCTAGATCCAGCGTGCCCGAAGTGACAATCATCATATTCACGAAAGACTGAGTTGGATTCGCTGGTGAGAAATAAACTGGAGCCATAGATCCCGCGGAATATATGAGCCAGACTGTTCCCGGAGTCTGTCTTGTCGTCGTGATACTTTTCTAGAGCATCGCTGCCTGTAAGGATGCTAACTTAGTATATATTCAACATCAACGCATTAGTATTATATATACAGATGGGGAAAGAAGCTGACACTCTTCATAAGGAGAGATATTTGTACAGATTTGAGATAGCGGCTGTTCGTTCATGAAACTGGATCCAGTGCACTTGCGACAATGATCGCAGTGGCAGAGTATGGTTGCCAATGGAGCGCCTGTAGCTTTGTACTGGACTTTCTGGCAGAGACAGCTGCCGGTGATCACTCCGGATCTGGAGTCTAGGAGAAGGTGTCATAACCGTCCAGGATCGCATAGTAGGTAGGCTATTAGGTATACCCCGTGCTGTGAGAATCAAATCAGGCGGGCGAGGTCGAAAGTGGGCAATTTTGATCTACGATGAATTGATTTCCTTCTGAGACGACGTTAGCAGGATCAGTCTTCATGAATCAGCGAGATGATTCGGTTGAGTTGACTGCGAAGACTCCCTTTCCTCGACATGTCGATATATCTATACAGGCACACTCCCAGTTCTCAAGGATAACGTGCACAGAAAATGGTTTATTTGATGAAATAAGGAAAAATTTTAGTGTACACAATGCATATCCTGCGGGAAAGCCTTCATATGCAAGCCTGAGTCTCACCCAGAAATCTGCATACAGATACCGAAAGCCAAACTTCCTGAACAAGATGGATCCTCTCATCTTCCTGGCATCCTCCTTGAGGACGGAGTCGGGAGGAAGCATAATTAATTTAACATCTCTTTTGGTCGTGTTGCTCATTAAATACATAGATCTATCATGAAACGGCTCAATAAGGAGAGACAAGAAGGCAAAGAAAATGGAAAGGATCACTGCCATTGCACGTAGACCAGCGGCGTGTAATATCCAGTGCTGTTAGCGGTAGTCCAGGTCAGGTAGATGGCGTTTTCATCCAGGCTGCGCAGTAAGCCTGGGTGCGCCTGAAGAGTATAGGAAATGCTGCTGTCATCACTGGAGCCGGTGTAGAACTGCGAGGGCTTAGCCCAGGGGCCCTGAGGGGACCCAGACGTGGTGATGTAAAAATTGGCACCGATATCGTCGCAGGCCTGCCCGATCCACACGAATCGTTTCCAGATGCTCGAGTAGTAGTAGGTCCCCTGGCCACCGGCGCTAACGTTTAGGATATTAACGCCCGTGTCATTGACCCCCGGAGCGGCACTTGTCCAGTCGCCGTTGACATAGAACTCATAGGCCGTCTTGTTTGTAACCTGATCGGCCGGTACGCGTGCCAGACCGACGGACCTTGCGTTGTTTTGGCCGTATAGGTACGCGATCCCGTCGGCGACGACCCCCCCGTAGGAACCGTAGGGAAGCTGGTCGCTCGTCCAGAAGCTCTCTTGCACAATCGTCACATTGGGAAGGCCGGCCGCCGTGCCGCTCTCGGCTGGGTCGTAGTACACGCTGTACAGCGTTGTTGGAGGGTCGACCGCGAGTGCACGCTGGTGGAAGTCGATGGCACTCTGTGTGATCCAGGTGTACGCCTGAATCACGCCTGTCGCAAGATCCGCGCTCGTCACCAGGGGCGGGCTGTCAGGCCAGATGGCTGATCGACTTTTTTGGTCGGGGCATGCACCGATCGAGTTCTCGTGGCATTCATCCTCTGGCACTGGGTAGAAGGGCTCTTCGTAGTTGTTACCGTAGCAGAGCAGTCCGGTCTGCGAGCCATTAATCGCCTGTATCTTGGGCTTGCCATCCAGGTCGAAGTCCGTCCACGACGCCGAGCTCTGGTATAGGGGAAAACTAGGGTGACCTTCTGCATCGTACGGCTGCGAGTCGCGACACGCCCACAGCTCCCGACTGCCAAAGCGTGCCGATCCGCATGAGTCCCGGTTGATATGGGGGTCGGCCACCAGGCCCAGCACCTGCGGCGTGTCCAGCACCGAGGGCTTAAAGTCGTCAGCCAAGACCCTGGGGGCGTCCAGCGCCAACGCCAGGGCAGAGAGAATGACCGCGGACGACAAAAACATCGCAGCTCCCTGAGACTCGGCCAGCGATAGTGACAAGGGCAGTGGTGTTGCTCTATAGTGATTGTCACAGAGGCCATCATGCCGGCATGTCCCTCCTCTTTATATGTTTACCACGCGCCCTCTAGACTCAAGCGTGGGTTCTGCATAGGTAATATTATCCACCTTTGACACGTTTCAGGGCTGTGTTATGCGCTTTATTACCCCTTGCCATTCCATCAACCTGAGACGAGTAAACGTCTCGGATGCCGCAGGGTTTGCTGGAAAACTTTATTGATGGAGCCGAAACAAAACAAGTTCTAGATCATCCATGACAGATAGAAATGAATAGCCTGCTGTGCGAATGCAGCACTTCGGGCATTCATCCAGCGTTCTTTAATGTCATCTTACATGTCAGCTCATGAGCATGATCACCATCGACTTATCCTCTCTGAACCAACTTCCAGGAACTGAACCATCGCACGAACTTCCAAGTAGGGCTGGCGGCAGCTAAAGCCAGGAAGATTATTGTTCTCGACGCGGCTGAACCATGGTCCCATCGATCCACATCTCGACAGAAGCCTCGATCGATCATCTCATTGAACATTGCCAGCGCCATCTGAGGCATCGCGTTCCAGAGGCTGGGAACGGCGGCTAAACGCTTGCCTTGCGCGTCTCGTCCACCGAATAGTACGTTTGCTGAAAGGATGAACGGATCCGGACTTTCAAATGTGCATTATCAATGTGTAGTGTGCCAATTGCCTACCGTCCATTTGTATGCTGTGGAATTCCAAGGGGAAAAAGGATATCCGTAAGCGCCCGTGGCAAGACGGGCGCGAGCGCTCATTGCTCGCTACGCGCACGCGCTCAGCAACGAGAGTCATGTCCATTCTACTCATCTCAATACAATTCCAAAATCACACAAGTGATGCTTCGGGTGGAACTCTAACAGTCTGTAATATATACTGTCATCTACTAATGAAGGGCAGCGCAGCAATGCGTAGAGGGCGAGAATAGCTTGTTGATATGGTCGTAAAATGAAGGCTGAGCTTCGGATAGTAACGCTAGATTATGTGCCAGGTACCTCAACAGAGGTGGAATCGAGGTGACGTGATGCTCAGATGGGAAACACTCGGTAGTGCGACGGTGGATGACTAGAGAGACACCTCTATGAACAAACGAAAAGGATTTTTAGACGGGGTATACTGCACGAAATTCAACCGAAAAAAAAGAGAGCCTGGTGACGGTAGTGAGGACGAAGTGCAAGGATTCTACAACAGTGGAATAGGAAAAAGGCGACAAATAACGGGAAGGCCAGATAGCATAATGAAAGTACAGGAAATAGCTGAGAGCAGAAGATGAGAATGATACATGTAGCGAATGGATCGGCTATCAAGCAGATGATTGTTGGCAGGCGCTGTGCGCATCCAAAAGAACTGTAATCCATCGTTAGTAACATCCCAGCTTCCTATCTTCATCGAGAGGTGAGCTGATACTTACTCTGGAGAACAGAGGCCTGCCCTTGTCTCGATTCACAAGCGCACTGGAGTGTGCTTCCATCAAGGAAATCCAACAAAATACTGTTAGGAAGCTCCTGCATATCCTCATCTGGCAGGCAAGGTGTCTTGAATTCTGAAAGGGGGTAGCGTTTGGTCATGTTGCGGCCGTGGAAGTCGTTATTCCCTGGGGTTAAAACAAGGCAACCCTGGTCGTCGATGCGCATGAATCGGCGCTTCCAGAGAAGTGTGTCCGGAAATTGAACGTTGACTTCGCCGATGTCCACTGCTCGAAAGGCTTTAGGTGCCTCAGGAGCCCGACCACGGCCCTTTTCGGCAGACGTCGAAGTTTCGCCATTTTTTGGACTTGAGCTCAACGTATTCACAACACTCTTTCGCGGACTTGATCTCATAGAAGACATTCGGCGGAAGAGCCGAGACGTACGAGATTCTTTCTTTTCTTCCGGTAATGGGCTCTGATCATTACTTGAGCTTGGTCGTGGGTTGGCTTCAGTCTCGCGGTGTGCTGAGAAGGACAGCGCGCTTTCTGTGCGGGATATTGAGGCTATGGAGGCTTCCTTATTCGAATGTGCGGAGTTTGGGGGCGCATCATGTATCTCGAGAGTAGTTACCGTAGAGTCTGCGGACGGATTCTGCGGGCGAGCACTCTCGGAAGTCGAATGTTTGATGGTCAACGGTCCGGTCTGGGCGCGGCGTACACCGATCTCGTACGGACCTACAGCCTGCGATTCATGTTGGGTTGCATTCGAGACAGCTGTAACCGAAGGCGACCGACTTGGGGGTCGGGATGACGTGTTTAGAGAAGACGACGTCATGAGCGATGGGCGTCTTGAAAGCGCCGCGACATCAGAATGCCCGCCATTTAATGAGACAGAAGCGCGCTTCCGGATGCTTTCGAACGAAACAGAAGGCGTGGTCAGGGTGTGGCTTGTATTTGAATGCATCTCACGACTGTTCGAGAACTTCTCCAGAGCCTTAATGCGACTTGAAATTCCGGACGAGACGTTGATCTTCCGCGCCATGGTAACAGGGCTGACAGGCCTGCTATTGTTGTCCAAGTAGGGACTAGACACAGATCTACCAGCTGCTAGCACCTGGAGATTGGAAGTTGCACGTCCAACAGCGGTCGGATTCGAGGCCGCCCGTGGATTCCTCCAAGCATCAATCGACCGTGGGCTATTCGAATCATTGTGGTGTGGGGTCGACGGAGATTCCGGCACTGTTATGGACTCGCCTTCCTCGACTTTGGCACTTCCCAATTCTTCAAGGGATGAATCGTCGGAATGTGACTTGTCCTCGTTGGAAGCTTCAATGCCTGTCGTGTGGTTATGCTCAATGTGCAAATTCGGGTTTTCTTTTCGGTCGACATCCTTATCTGCCATGCCAGCATCGTTAGGTGTAAGATCTGGCTGCGGTATTGCAGCTTTAGAGGTAGCGGGCTCTTTCTCAGTAGTAGAGATCGGTAGGGGTTCATAGGAGGGCGGTTCGGGAAGGACTAATTCAGGGGGTTTAGATTGAGAGTCTTTCGCGGGTTCATCGGCATCGAGAGATGGCTCTGTTTGTTGTTTAAGAGAAGTAGCGTCTGCCTCTGGGCCTGCTTGGGTGCTAGTTTCATGTGAGACATTGTCAACTTGTACACAGGGCAATTGCAATTCTTCCTTGTCACGGCTTTGAGCATCACTTTGGATGGGATTTGTTTCTTCTCCCTCTGGCGTCGGTATCTCCGCTTGACTAACAGCCTGTGGTGACTGTTGAATGCCCTCTAGCGACTCGGTGCTGTTATTAACGCCATTGGTTACCAGGGTCGGAGGCTGCTCTCCATCGATAGCCATGGTCGTGTCGACGGCTGAATCCTGTTTCGGCGAATTAAGGACAGCGGGATTCAGGTCGTCGTTGGGTCCGGCGGGAGGCGGCGGTGCAGGTGGCTGAGGCTCAGGGGAAGGCTGATGGTTCTGATCCGATGCAACTGTAGGCTGATTGGCTCCCTGTTCTTGTACATGCATGTCCTCGTCATGGCCACAAATATTTTCCTTGTCTTCACTGGCAGCTATCTCATTGAGCTTTTCTTCATCGTGTTTCTTTTTCTCCGCCTTTTTCTCCATTTGTTTCCTTCGCAGATGGAGAGCTTTCATCAACCGTTCCTTTTCAGGTGTTAATCCTGAAGATGATATTGCACTCATGGACTTGGTTCCAGGGGAGAGAGGGGGTCTTGAAATACTAGTCATCGGCGGTGGGGGCACTAGTAATAAAGGGGGTACAGGTGGAGCACGCTTTCCGGGCACGGAAGCTGCACCATTCGGATGCGATTGAGGATGGGAAAACCCTGGAATGTTAGGTTGTCGTGTTGAGGTTCGAACGGAAGGGGGCAATGAAGCGACAGGTCGTTGATCATGACTCCGGGACAAGCTGCCTGCCGTGCGCGGTCGCCCTCTGAGATCTACCGAAGGACGAGGACCCCGCTTGACCTTTGGTATGTATGTGTAAACACGCTCCAAGTCATGCAGCGCTGGTCTCGCGGACTGGGATGACTTTCGCCGTTCATACAATGGTTGTTGAGACAGCTCCTGCAGGAAGCTTCGTTGTGAATCTGAATGCTCTGCGCTAAGATCCCAGGGCATTGATAACGACGAAGAATCCGTAGCTGCTTCACTAACCGTCCTCAGCTCGTCTCCGTTACTGCTTGGGGGATATTCGACATTCGATGTGATTCGTGATGGTACTACGGTTGCTTCTGATAATTCACTGAACGACCTCTGCCGGGTATCTGTACCTGGAGCCGGCGATTGCGGCTCATCCCTTACCACGGCATTCTCCTCCGCATCCTCGGTTATTTCCATCAGCCTGCGACGACGGAGAGAACTTGATGACGACGTGATTGAACCTGATGCGGCGTGCAGGAGACATGCGGATGAGAGGGAACTTTCTGTCAGATCCGATGCCTGTGTGAGGGAGAAGATAGTATCATGCGGAGAGAGTCTATCGACGACGGACTGAAAGTGAACTCCGGTTCGAACTGGAAGAGCGATGGCAGAGCCGGTCAGTGGACACGATATAGGGTATAGGGTCATTATTCTTAGTAGAGCAGGAACGTACCTTGTAATAGTCGGGACATGCCCTCGGGCATGTACTTGAGAATAACCTTCCTCCGACGATATTGCAAGAAGCCATAAAGCGGTGATTTATCTTCGTAGGTGTCGATTATGCTGCGGATTTCTGGTACTCCGCCAGTGCCTTGACCTAGGACAGCCACCTCATCCCTTGACACGTACTTGAGAAGGAACCTGGTCGACGAGGAGAAACAGTAACGGTTAGCCGCAGCATGATGAAACAGAGCAACTGTAAAATGGCAGACACGAGGAAACACAACGTGGGAGGAGGTCGCGGAGCAGGGATTATACTCACCATCTTCCTGCTTCAGCAAGGACAGTTTGGTAGGCTTCAATGACAGCGGGGGTATCCAGGCCATTGAGAGACATGGCGATGAAGGGATCCGCATTGGAGATGAATCGAAGGGGTGAGGCATGTGCTGGTGATACAGCTGGAGGTGGAGAGTCCTCCCGAACAGGAGGGAGGATGAACGAGCACGGATACGAAGCACTTTGGACGACAGGTTGCAAAGCAGCCAGGCCGTTTAATAATAATTCGACGAGCGCAAAAGTGCCTTTGCCGTGACAGCGCCCTCTGTCTGCAGAAGTGGGTGGAAGGCTGGACGGGGGTCAATAATCTCGAACTCATCTCATATCGAAGATATCCATCGGAACCAACTGGGGGACTTAGACCGATGGTTTTAAAAAAGGCTTTGGACCTGGAACGGAGGTCTCAGGAGTTCAGGGGTTCGTCGCAGGTACAGTGTGCATTGTGTCTTGTCGAATGAGCCTCCACTCAGTATATGAACTGCTCCATAATTGGGAGTCAACTATGCCTAGGCAAGTGGGCCAGCATCCTTATTATTATCATCTACGGAGTATAAAATAATCTATCCATTTCTGTCGTTTCTGATGCTACGTATAGTCACTGCTGTATTTATCCATCTGTCACGTTTCTGCCCTGTTCTCAGCGGGAGATCTGCATTACAGCGATCTAATGATAAATAGATGATTGTTCATACATACTATCCTGTCCATCAATAATAATAATAATAATAATAATAATAATAATAATAATAATAATAATAATAATAATAATAATAATAATAATAATAATAATAATAATAATACGTATCCAACTGTGTTGCTATTGATTATTCATTACCATGGTCTCAGGTTTCTCAGTTCGCAGACCGCCGGGCCCCGATGCGGGATGAGACAATGGCTGTCAGAGAGCTCGCATGCTCTGCTATATGAAGAACCAACTGTCTTTTGACGCAGCATCTCACTTCGTACTATCTCAATGCTCGTCTCAACTCATAGTCATAATCGCCCCCTCGCACACATCTGCCGAGTCAATTGAAGCCACAGTTCCACCAGTTCGATCATGTCGACCCTCCCCGCACCGTCATCACTCTCCTTGCTTTCGCAGGAAGATCAATTCAAAGTCCTGGACACTCTTTTTGAATCCTCTCCAGAGCTTCACACTCTGATGGCTGCAGTCCTTGCGAATCAATCTTTCTCATCATACAACTCTCTAATCGACGCCGTTGGTGGCCGCTTGTCTGCACTTTCCCCCGCCGATTCACCCGTGGATAAGGACATCCTCTACGGGATCCTGGGCTCGCATCCCCGCCTTGGGAGAGCCCCAGCTGCGGCGACAGACCACATAAGCGAACTGAGCAAGAAGGAACAAGCCAATCTGAATATGGGAGCGGAAGAACAGGCAGAGAGATTGAAGGCATTGAATGCTGAATATGAAGACAAGTTTCCGGGTTTGAGATTTGTGTATGTATCCCGCCAGCTGTTAACCCGCGTCTCTCTTCGACTACTCGTATCACCTTAATCTCGGGGTGCAAGGGAGACAGTACAGAGTCTTTGTTAATGTACATTGTACAATAGAACTTTTGTCAATGGCCGAAACAGGGACATTATTATGCAAGAAATGCGCCAAAGAATCAATAGAGGAGATACTGACTGTGAGATTGAAGAGATAATTCAGGTATGTATAGTCTGCAAGAGTCATATTTTCTCTTTTCCAGGTTCTCTATGCTGTTTCTTCGATTGACCCTCTCGCTTCAACAGGCAATGTGCGATATAGCTAAGGATCGCGCAAGAAAATTAGAGCAAGCGTAAAGTCAAGTATTAGGAATAAATAGGGGAAAATGAGAGATAGCAAGTAGACCCCCGACACTTATATAATAATTAGTGTCTGTATTTAGCAGTGAAGCTACTTAGTGGTGCTTGGGCCCCGCCGTATTAGGAAGTCTCTTCAGTACTTCAGCAGTACTTCATAGCCGTGTTAATAGCTATGAGCCAGCAGATCCTGTCAGAAATGGCATCCATCATTTTGGTCTCTGCTTCCTAGTTCCGCTAACTGCGGCCGAAAGGACGCAGCCTAGGCCTAGTGATACATTTTTCGAAAGAAATCCCCGGCGTCTCATCTAGCTTTAAGCAACAATCATACATAATATACGGTGCATACAGAGTATATCCAACCAGATGTTGTGGTTATTGGGATGCATGACTACGGGCACACGGTCAAAGCAGGCAAGTACAAGATTCTTGAACGGAAAACATGGAATTGTAGCTGACTAGCAACACAGCCATCGACAACATAGGCAGCTTGAAGATGCTGCCGTCATTTTTGTTGGCAGGCTCCTCGATATTAGACCACCCATGGTGAAATCTGTGGAAATAGCCGAACTTCCCCAATGATACAAATAGACCGTCTGCAGATGTGCCTGCCAGAATGGAAGAAATGTTCAAGCTGCATACCCGGTCTGTCCCTGGTTCAGGAGTCTGAGAAGGGGGCATTGACGATGGCATGGTTATCCAGAGCCCGACCAGCATCTACCAAACCAGAACGTCTACGAAGAGGCATCAATTGCGATTTCCCGGAGCCAGCCAATGGTATTCCCCGATTGAAAGCATTATTACTGTTAATCCTAACACTATTGCCTCGGAACATTTCCTGTGACAGCTCCTGGGAGATATTCTTGTCGGCTGGTGGCCAAGCACATATCAGGTTGTGGAGAAGTCATTCCATTAAGCTTTCCTACCAAGAGCTTTGTTCTGGGAATCCTACGCTGGCGTAGTAAGGGCTTGATGTCATTTGTAGACGACTCTCATGCTTTAAAAAAGTTATCGTTTCCGCGGACTGCCGCGCTTCGCTTTAATCTCCAGTTCTCGCCTCCGTCCACGGTTGCCCTCCTGTTCTTCTCTCCTCTTCAGATCTTCTTGCGTTGAGGTCAATCACAAATCACACATGCGCTGCCCTGCGCGCTATCTCCAGTATGGCCGAGGGTTCGACTGGCGGCACTGGTGGCGCCATTGCTCGATCGTCGACCGCTCCGATAATCACCGGCAACGACAATCCCAGTTCAGACAGCGCCGGCCGCAACAGCGATAGCCATGGCCCTGCCACTGTTCAAACTGCCAATACCTCCAGCAAACCTGGGTCTCTCAGGACCTCTCAGACATTCCCTCTCGGTATGTTTTTTGTTGCTGCGCTGGCCATTTTATCGGTTGCCGAACAGTCATCGCCAACACCGGGATTGCAATCTAGCCCGGCTGTCTCCCAGGATATTCATTCACTCGTCCATTTGCATCGGCTAACCAGTTTTTGCCATTTGCTGACCGTTTTCTGGTTTTCTCTTTTAGTGTCTCCATCCCTTCCGGGTCACAAATCCCCGAGCTTTCAGTCATCTACCAGAAACCCTACGCCAACTGCGCTGTCTTTTTTTGAAGCCAATGCTGATTCTAGCGCCATAGATCCGTTATCACGAGTGAGTGCCCGATAGCTCTCCTGTCGTTTGGATACCACACCTATTGTGCGGTGTGACTAGAAGCTAACACTTCTCCTTGCCTTGTTTGTAGCATATCATTAGGCGCACGAATACCGAGAAATCTATTCCCTTGAGGCTACTGGGGAAGGCTTCTTACGAAGCGGAGGCTCGCGGAACGGACGATTTCAGCCCGACAAAGCTGGGTTCGACACGGGGAGATGCAGCATCAAGTCAAAAATCTTCCAAGGATAAAAAGTGGGTATCCAACTGCCTATTATTGAGTCTTTACTCCCCAAAGAAAACACCCAGTTGTTGCAAATTGCTTTGTTCTTGGCGCAATGAGACATTCTCTATATAACCCTTTACGTAAAGCATCAGAACCCGTTCTTTGCTTGAGATTTCTAGAACAGGAATCAACTGACCGGCTTTCCCCTTCTGAATTGCAGGAAAGGTGGCTCGTTTCTCAGCCGCATCATCCCAACCAGGAAAAGGGACCATTTCTCAGCTTCTGATGACGACATTTCTGAACCGGACGTCAATCGCATGGATACCGACTCTATTTCACAGCCGATAGGATTTATTCCACGCTTCCCTCGCCCCCCTAAATATATTAAAGTCAGAGCCCACTTCAAGAAGGAGAAAACATTCAACAGGGTATTCGTGGCACAAGAACTGGACGGTGCAGATTTCCCATCCAGTTTGCCGGATAATGATGGATCTACTAGTACGTCGACTGAAATCCCAGGCGGGCACAATGCTGGGAGAGCAATCTGGGCTCTGGGGTTTTCGAAAGATGGCAGGTATCTCGCCGCTGCTGGTCAAGACAAGAAGGTCCGGGTATGGGCCGTAATCTCTTCCCCGGCGGATCGGGATGCATTTGAACCTGAAGATTACGAAGGCCAAGATAGTCGAGAGCTGCCGCGGTTCAAAGCTCCTGTATTTGTGTCGAAGCCAGTCCAAGTGTATGAGGGACACACGGGGTGTGTGCTGGATTTGAGTTGGAGTAAAGTACGAATCGCCACCCCTTCGGCCCAAGTTGCAGCTGTCTTTTAAAGAAAGGAAAAGGGGGAAAAAGGACATATGGCTGACTGTGTGTAACTACGCCAGAACAATTTTCTTCTTTCTTCCTCAATGGACAAAACTGTCCGCTTGTGGCACGTCACAAGGTCAGAGTGTCTTTGTTGCTTTAAGCACAGCGACTTCGTCCCTTCCATACAATTTCACCCTCGCGATGACCGATTTTTCCTCGCGGGGTCTCTTGACACGAAACTTCGACTCTGGAGCATCCCGGACAAAAGTGTGGCATTCGTGGCCACTGTTCCGGATATGATTACCTCCGTCGCTTTCACCCCTGATGGCCGACATTCGATCGCCGGATGTCTCAATGGTCTATGCAATATTTACGAAACGGACGGCTTGAAGCTCGTTGGACAGTTACATATTCGTTCACCACGCACGCGGAAGGCAAAGGGAAGTAAGATCACAGGGATCGACACTATCACTGTGCCCCCTAATGACCCAAATGGTGAAATTAAGGTCTTGATTACTAGCAACGACTCTCGGGTTAGACTATATAATCTCCGGGACCGAACCCTGGAGGCAAAATTCCGGGGTAACGAGAACGCGTGCAGTCAGATTCGGGCCTCCTTCAGCCATAGCGGTAAACATGTCATATGTGGAAGTGAGGACCGAAGGGCGTACATCTGGCCGATTGACTCGTTTGAAAAAGACACAGATAAGCGTGCTGTCGAAGTGCTCGAGGGTCAGTCAGCTATGGTGACGGCTGCTGTTATGGCACCTCCGTCGACCAAACAGATACTGGGGTTTTCGGAGGATCCAGTTTATGATATTTGCAATCCGCCGCCTGTGACGCTGGTAAGTAATGCGCATACAGGTGACCAGCGCAATGGCGACTCGAATACACTGCCAGACCATGCGAAACTGGCACAGAAGTCACCCAGTTATCTTGCCCGATCGACACACCCAGGCGGCGATATAATCATTATAGCCGATTACTCCGGGAAGATCAAGGTTCTGAGGCAGGACTGCGCGTACCAAAAGCGGCGCTTTGAGGCGTTGGACACAGGATCTACGATTTCTAGAAGGTTGTTGGGACGCTCCAACTCGGCTCGCCACAGTATCGCGTCATCGAATGGAAAGGATTCTATTCTGAAGACGCCGTCGGAGCGGATCATATCATGGCGCAATTCGGTTGCCAGAAATGAACGTGCTAGCATGGACAGTTCTCGACGTGGGACGAGGACTCGAAGCCCGTCTCCTCACATGTCTCACTACTCCAGTCCTCAACGGAACTCCATGGGGCTACCGGCTGACTATCGTTCCGTCTTCATTACATCCTCCCCACAGTCAGGACGCAAATCATCCATGGACAGTCCACGATCCAGCGAGGAGGTGTCAAAACCCAGCAGTCAGCCAATGGTGCACAGGGCCCTTCAGCCTCCGAAAGAGTTCGCCAGCAGTGCGAACCATGATAAAGATAATCCGATGTGGTCGCCAGGTGACCAGAGTTATCTCTTTTGGAACAAGATGGCCCACGATGCGCTCGTGGCCAGTTCCAAGAAATCTCCTGCTTTTCTTAGTCCCAACAACGGTACCGTATCTGCAGAACGGACAATAACCGCAAGTACCCTGAGCAGCGATTATGCCTCATCCAACGGAGAGGCTGATGAAGGGGAGGTTCTTGCGTGCAACCATTGCCATGGTACCAATTTTCGGGCGACCAAAGGAAGAGACGGCAGACAACGACTGACTTGCGTTAATTGCCGTAAAGCTACCAGCTGAGGCTGCAGGCCTATGGTGATTATTGTTATGAGTCCACGAATCCTTTTCGTTTTTTCTTTTATGTTGATTTGATGATGACAATATTTGCAGCACAAAATAATATGGATGGACATACTTACATTTCATTAAATGCTCTGATCATGTGGATTCCCTTTTTTGTTTTTGAGCAACTTGTATATTAGGTTTACAAGGAGCGTCTTCTCTTCACATGTACAGCATGTATTACTATTATCATTATTGTATATAGTATACCACAAGATAATGCTACTACATGTTTGGCATAGATAGAAATGCAGTGCACAGGGTGGCGCGAGGGCAGTGAAATAGATAAATGCCAAGAACAGGAACCCTGGTTGTCTTAACTCCGACAGTTTAAGAGTATGCCAGGAGAACATTGCTCGCCATCTTTCTCAAACAACAACAGACAGAGACCAATCTGATCCTTACTGAACACGAATACTCAATTATAGGGAGTAATTTCTATATTTGCAGACAGAATATTACTGTCTTGGGTGCATTTTCCATTCAGAACAACCATAACCACAGCAACCATGGCATATCTTCCCTCGTCGCAGGCATTCCTGGAACAGTCCTGTTTATTATTAGCGGCATATCCGGACACTGTATGTATTAATTATATCTTTCCTTTGAGAGATCAGTATGCAGTTCTTTACAAGCTATCGATTTTCCTGTTTTTTAAACCCGACTCCGCACAGAACCAACTAACTCAAGAAAAAAAAAAAAAAAGACCAGGATAACCACCAAATACAGCTTCCCGACAGCAAAATCGCAAGAGAAAAGATCCAGCTCTAAGTCAAACCCAAAATCCGAAACTGAACTCCAAAATGAATCTCCCGATGCCACCCAACAGCAACAGCAACAGCCACAACCACAACAACTCGTCGCAACGCTAACACTGAAAACCTTCAACCCCGTCACGGGAATCTGCCTCAAATATCGCACAGATAAGGTCGCAGAGGTCGGACGTCTGATTACTGGTCTGGGAAAACTCGCAGGGGGCGCAAATATTGCTGAATTGGGGTTGAGTGGTGCTGGTGCTGGTACTTCTGCTGCTCCTACTCCTGCGGTTGCGGCTGCGGCTGCAGCAACGGCCGGTTCTACTGCGGACGTGGATATGGTCGATGCGCCTGCTGTGCAGGAGGAGGGTGGTGCGGCTCCTGCTGCTGCTGCTGTTGCGGCGGCTACGGCTGCAACGGCGTCTGCTGGTGGGAAAGGTGTGAAGTCAAAGAAGAAAGGAGGGAAGGGAAAGAGATGAGCGGAGCAGCGTCTGGAGGGGAATGATATGAGGGGATTTTTTCAAAGCCCTTTTTCTTTTTCCTTCTTGTCTCACCAGGTATGATTGTATTAGACATTAGCGAGAGGGATTGAGCCTTGTTACATATGTTATTGCTTATGCCATGATAGTGTTAACGATGAGGACAGCCAATACTGTCCGTCTTCCTGTACGGAATATGGAATCTCAAAATGCAGAAAAGCAGCGGCAGGCAATGTCATTGTCGGCATATTCTACCTTACAAAGCACAGATGGAGGCTGAAGTGAAATGATACTAGCAGCATTTCTCATTGCATTGGAATTGGCATTTGCATATCAAATCCAGAAAAAGGAATCAACAATTCATTGACAACTAAATTCAATTCAAGAACATTCCCTCTCTTTGCAAGCGAGAATGGCAATCTGCTCGTCCGATTGCATCGAAGACGGAAAAGCACCAAACGGCAGTAGCCACTTGGACATACCGACATTCAAACTTGATTCTCAGCAGTCTGCACCCAACAAGACACAAGACAACACTGTGACTGAATAGCTCTATTCTTGCGGTACCAGTTCCGAGGCAGTGGTGGAAGCGTCCGATCGGATCCGACGAGGGCGTGCTGTTAGAATGGGACGAGACAGATCAACATTCTACTGAGAAGAATGGCTCTATCCACTTCCATGGAGGGGAAGGGATTTAGTGCTGTGGCAGTTATTAGTAAGGAGAAATGATCGATTTCTCGACTGAACGAAACGACGATTGATAGGAGAGCTTACAGAGCAGCTGGAGCAAGAGCAAGAAGAGCAGTTGCCGGAGCAGCAGTTGCAGGAGCAGGGAGACATATTGATGGTTGGTTTCTTGAAGAAAACGGACTGTTTCTTAAAGGTTGGATCGAGAGATCGGTTGCTGGATGGTGATTGTTTTGAAGGCAGATGTGATGGGGAGAAAGAAAGAAAAAGACCAGGGAGACGGAGGTTGGGAGGGGCCCTTTATATATGCATCTGCCCGCATTCCCATGACTACGACCAGGCCGAATGCATGTCGGCTGAGATCTCTCTTCCGACGGGTATTCGTCCTCACGGCCTCAGTGGGGTATAAACAGAGCGAGGGGCACCGAAGGAGGGTGTGGTGGAATAGACTGGGATAGGATAATGCTCGAGAAGGCTTGAAGAAGCAAAAATACAGCTCTTGACAATGCCCGGCGGCTTCATCCGCTTACCTCCACCACATTCCGTCCATGAGATCATTTCTCATACGTCAGCTCGATGGACGCTCGAAGCGCTAGGCGTTGTCTGACCATCCTCTTGAGCATGCCACGTTCGATATCCAAGAGGCCCACCTGTGGACGAGTATCTATCTGGCCATTTGACCAGACAAAAGCCAAGCCAGATGGAGCTCAGGCCTCTCGAAGGCTGGAGGAGTGAGATAGCATCCAGTGGTTGTATTTCCTGCGTAGTAATGCTGTGTACGGAGAGTCATCTCTGGAGCATTGCTGCATGCACGCATGCATGGAATGGACATGTAGCAAGCCAGAGGAATCAGACCACCACACCACCACAGTCTAGACAGAACAATGCTGTCTGAGGATAGTAATTCTCTGCCTCCACTAGGGCCTACAGACTGTCAACACAGCTGCCGTGTCGAATTCTTATTCATCAAGGGTCTGTTCTGAAACCGACGGCAGACGAACATGTGGCAGACGACGAAAAGAAGCAATGAATGGTGAGTGGGGTCTGAGGATAATAGTTATTACTACTGATTATCAGATAGTAAAACTAATGGATGGCAGATGCAGCGCGAAGTTTTCTTTTCTTTCTGCGCTGATCGTGGGCTGCAGCAATCCTCTCCATCCGCCAACCCGAAAGCCGACGCGAAAAGCCCAGAAAACTCAAATTGGCTTTGCTTCGCCAATTGCAGCGAGGAGCCTCTACTCTCGTCCGATTGTCTCGCTCCAGTGGGATATATTAATGACTGGAGGGATATATTAATAATGATAATGACGATGCTAATACTAATGTTGATGCTAAGGATATCCCGTGCGCAAAGAACCACCGTCGGTTGGATTCGGTACGACTCTTGTTATTCCGGTGCCATGAAGCGATCTACTTTTCAAATAGTCAACGGACTGCGGTTTTCGTGGGTATGGAATAACAGAATAAAACCCAAGAAAAGGAATTCCAGTATGGCTCGGATCGTCCCATCGACGGATGATGACCGTCGTGTCAATCGTGAACAATGCAGTTCCTCTCGCTTCAACCGCTCATAAACTCCTACACTTCGAACTCAGGTACGGTTGGGGAACTCTGGACGTGTGGGGTGTAGAAAATCGACAACTGGCCAAGAAAAGAAGTAACGAAAAAAACAAACCAAGATGTACGACCTATGATCAGAGCTCGTCCTTCTGTCGTGGTGCAACGTTACCCTCGGCCTCCCCCCCTTCACAGACCGCCGGTGTGTTGACGATCATCGAGTAGACGCATTTCGCATCTTCCATGACTTTGACAATCTCATCCTTCTCTCCACATTCCAGGATGACGGTGGTCGAACGTGTCGGTCCGTTCCAGCACTTCTGGCCGTTCGCGTACTCTAGCGTCATCTTCGCCACGGGAACGATCTCGCCCGATTCATCGACTTCATCAACGCCCACCGTTCCAAATCCGACGAAATTACCCATCAAGGCTGATGCTCCGCCCTTCTTCGGGTTCTGCTTGGTCTTGGACAGGAAGCAGTGCTCGTACGCATACTCTCCAGAGTCCTTGGAGACACACTTGTCCTTGAGTGCGCGGAAGATTGACGCTGGCCCGTAGTCCTTCTCAAGATCCTCCTTGTGGTTCTTGAGGTTGTTTTGAAGTTCCCGGAGAGTGCCCTGGGACGATGCGAGCGCATTGCGTGCTTCCACTACAGCCTGCGATTCAGATGAGGTATCGCCGGCCTCTGGTGCTAGAATGCCGTTTTCTTCAAGGAGGCCCTTGATGAGGTGCACCTTATCCTCGACGAATTTAGCGATAGGTGAGGAGAGACAAGCCGTAAGTTTGGAGGCTACATTAGAAGTTAGTGGCCAAGAGTAGATAGACATACTTGTAGATGACCGGGGACTCACGAGAACCGCCTTCGCTTTCATCCTCAGCTTCCCACTCTGCCCAGTTGATTCCAGAACTCTCACTGTCCTCAGTGGAGATAGCATCCAAGTCCCTCTCGTGCGCTGCCACTTCAGTGCCTTCAGTGGATTGCCTAGCTGCATACTCCTCCCAGCTACGCACAGCTCGCTTGACACCCTCATCATTGAAGTTAGGGTTGTATTCCTCCTTGAACTTCGACAAGATGTCCTCCAACTCCTTCACTCTTGCTCGAGTCTCATCCCTTTCTTTGCGAATTTCCACCACTGCATTCCTTAGCTCCTCGACCCTCCCTTTAGCTACCTGGACAAAGGCACTAAATTTGCCCTTCTTCTTTCTTTTGCTAGCGTCCTTCCGGTCCTGCTTCTGAAGCTCTTCCAAGTCCTTCTCAAGGCCGTTAACTTTCAACTCTTGCGATTTGAGCTCCACCTCGAGGTCTCGAATACGATCGCTGACCTCCTTCTGCTGTCTCCCCGCATCGACGAGCAGCTCCTTTTTATTCTTAAGAGCTGCGGTCATCGATCTGTGTCGTTCCTCTTCCTGCTTTCTCCACTGCTTGCCAACCTCCTTGCACCGATTCTCGCACTTGGTGCCGCCGACGCGTGCCCATTCGTCACTCCCATCACAGCATAGGTCGTAGTCACAGACACCATCATTAACGCGCTGGAATGGGAGATATGACGGCCTGTGGCCCTTGTTCTTGCAGTAGAATCCGGGGAGCGCGGCCGCGAGTTCCAGCTCGCTGTTCCCCGGACGGTCAGCAACCGTCAGCGAGGAGTAACGGGAAATATACGAGCAGGAGGAAGTTCCAGGCTCATCGCTTCCATCGGGGCAGTCACAGAAATCGTCGTTCACAGAAGAGAATGGGATCTTGACAGCTGGATGAGAGATGCAGCTAAATGTTGTCGTATCCTTGTAGAATTTGGCAACTGGATGAAGGCAAGTTAGCTTAGTCGACGAAATTCCACATACTGTCTCTCCCAGAAATTGGTTTAACTATGAAAGTAGGCTGGTAATCCATTGGTGTGAAGTCTGGCCGAATATCACTATACTTACACTCTGGTCCGACTCCACGAGGTCGTGCGGCGCCGTCGTCTTTTGCCGCAGTTAACACAGTCAAACATGCTGCCACGCTCAAGGGGACCAACGATTTTTGTAAAAGAACCATGATTGTGGCATTGATCTCCTACTAATGCTGCCTGTGCAATGAGCCCAGTTGTCTGTGGGGATGCTTTGAGGACAGTTGTTGATATGAGCTCACGTCTGGGGTCGATCTAGTTAATCTGATGCCTTAGTCATCGATTCGATGTCACCACCGCCACTCCAATAATTTAATCTTCTATAACCAACTTCCCTTCCTCTCTTTTCTGTCCCAATATTCCCAGTGCTAATATTCACCCAGAGAATATGGGTAATGATGGTGGCAGGTGAGCGATTCTATTTCCGAAACCTCATCACCCGCAAGAACTGACCTAACGTGGCATCTACACCAGCATTCCAACCCGCCGCGAGCTTGTCAGAGAAGCCGCCCGAGCACCCAGCACAGCACAAGTTAAGGAAGCTCAGCGCGAGCTTCAGGAGCACTTCTGGACTACCTGTCCCTTGTCACATAAGCCTCTTACCAGGCCCATAGTTTCAGATTCTGCGGGAAATCTTTATAACAAAGATGCCGTCCTCCAGTTTCTCCTCCCCGGCGACGAAGTGGAAGGGATCAGCTCGAAGGCCGACTGCGAAGAGATCCTCGGCGGGCGAGTCAAGGGACTGCGGGACGTGGTGGAATTGAAATTTGAAATTGACACTGAGCGTGATGGGTCGTCGAAGGACAAGTACAGTCGCCATGAAGGATGGATTTGCCCTATCACAGCCAAGCAGCTGGGTCCTAATGTGAAGTCGGTCTACCTTGTACCTTGTGGGCATGTATTTTGTGAGGAAGCTATTCGACAACTGAAGGGCGATAGATGCTTGCAAGTATGGCATTTTTATAATCTTCGCTTTTCTTCGTTTGGACTCCCGCCTCTCTAATTGTCGCTTTTATCTCTCAGTGCAATGAACCCTACACCGAAGATAACGTCATTCTCATCCTCCCTACAAAAGACACCGACAAATCACGTCTTCTAGAAAGAGCCCAGAAACTTGCTGAGCAAGGCTTAACGCATTCCCTAAAGAAAGCGCCGGGTTTGAAGAAGCGAAAGAAGCCCGCCGATGGGGAATTTGGAGATTCAAAATCGGCTTCGTCCCACACAAAGCAGGCTCCCATTACCAGCGCACCGAGCGGAATCAAGCACGCCGCCACAGCGATGCTAACTGCCCGCGTTCTTGAGGAGGAAAAGGAGAAGAAGAAACGCCGGAAGATGCTAAGAGCTAATGAGAATCTGGACAGTCTCTTTACGAAAAGCTCCGGGGATGGCAAGTCCAAGCAGGGCAGTGATTTTATGACGAGAGGCTATACCATTCCTGCTGGGGCTCGTAGATGATCTCTCTTCTTATTGAACTGTTCTTTCTTCTTCGCTTCTTTTGTCTGCAGGCGCACGGATTCCATTAGGATTGGTTTATTGGGGAAAGGCTGCACACACCGGGAAGGCTATACGTTTCTTAGGTATTACGACATTGTTGATTATCGTTGTTGGATAGATAGATTTGTAAATATACAACACAGCGCAATTTCTCATCAGATTCTGGGCAGTATTTTTTATTGCTATTATACAAGCATTCTTAGAATAAAAAATGGTGGTAAGACAAAATATCTTCAAATAAAAGTCTTCAAAAATCCGACTTCATACAATCAAACCTCTTTCTCGGAACACGGCCTCAATGACCTTCTTTCTGCCTAGCTCCTCATCCCTAGTTGACTGGGTCTGTCTCTTAGCAAAGATCTTCACATTTGGCAGCTGCTGAAGGCTGGAGTTCTTCGTCAATTCAACAGCCAATTTCTGTTTCGGGTTAATCTGCTTATCAATGAATTCCACGCTTTGTTTGACGGAGGTGAAAGAGTGGGCAGGACCATCCGGGAAGAAGTAGCCGGTCAACTGGGACAGTCTTTTCAAGAACTATAAGGATACAGTAGGATTAGCCTCCATCTTCTTTTTCCACAAATCCACCTCCAATTTGCTATGGAAGCATACGGTGATGCCGGAGAGGAAGGGAGAGAGAAGGGAGAGAGGAGGGAGAGAGGAGGGAGGAAACATACAGCAAATTTGGTAGCCGGGTCGTTCAGGGGCAAGGAAAGGAAACCACTATCGCGGACTTCTCTGATGCCGAAGAAGAAAGCATCGGGTGCCGTGGTCTTATCCCTAATCTCGATTGCAGCCCCACTGGTAGTATCTCCAATCTGCTCGAAAACGTAAAGAAGGGCTTTCTTTGCTTTCTTGCTCGGAAAGACAATGGCCTCGTCCCACTGGCCATTCTCAGTCGGCCGAACCTTGCAGTCTGCGATGAACTTGAAAACCGTCTTATGGTGTGTCACCACACTGCAAACATTAACCAATGGCTTCTTCAAGGAGTGCATTATTGCGATCTCCACTGCCGCCTGGTGCGCGGCGAGCGATATGTGTCGCATCTTCGTAAACTTCTTCCTAGGCATGAATCTACGTCTCGGTTAGCAATCATCATTGTCTCTTTTCCTTAAAAGAATGAATTTGATATACAATTTTGATTCTCCCCCCCTCTAATGATAAATGTAAGCAGGAAGAAAAAAAGACAAAGAAACTTACGGGGTATAAGCATCCTCCTTTCTAGGAAGATAATCCGACCACTTCCCCAAGTGGCCGATACGCTCAAGCCCATCCCAAGTCGCTGCCTGAACATATTCATCAGGAGGGGCAAGATCATCCTCATATGCCTCCACTTCTTCGTGCACTTCCGTACGCTGTTCAGGACGCTCTTCCTCTTTTTCCAATTTAGATTCCGGCTTCCATCTCTTGCGGACCTCCCTTTCAATGACACCCTCGCCGCCGTACGGATCTTGCAGACCAGGAGGATTGTCCGTGCCCCATATCTTTCGTCGCATTCGCTCCGTGAAAGTGCCCTTATGGCGGATTTGATGGTGGATGAGGAATGGGCGTGGATGGACGCGGACTTCCTGTCTGCATGTTGAACAGAGGTATATCGATTTAGACCCTTGGAGGGGAGCGCCCTCCCGGCTTAGGTTCAACAGCCGCGTAGACGGTCGCATTGCCGCGGCGTTGTGCAGGGAATTGATAATGTTGTCGACCGGACAGGCGTTCAAATTGAAAGTAGATTTCCCGTCTTCGACTATTTCGGGGACCGGATGCTTCTAGTCACGTGCCCGTGATCTCCGAGAGGGCTCGTTTTCATTCGATCTGGAAAAACAATACAAAATGGTTTCAACAATATATTTTTGTATGCCATTCTATGTCTTGCACATATATATGCTGAGTATATACTTCTTCTTTCTACTCCCGAACAAACATACCCGCCATCCCCATGCCTGTACCAATGCACATGCTAACCACACCAATTTCCTGCCCAGTACGTTCGAGTTCGGGTAAAAGAGTAGCTAGTTGCCTTGCTCCTGTGGCACCGAGTGGGTGGCCTATAGCGATCGCACCTCCCTTGGGATTTAGTTTTGCCTCGTCAATTCCTAGTTTTCGGGTGCAGTAAAGTGCTTGTGATGCGAAGGCCTCGTTGATTTCCCAAATCCCTACTTCGGGGATACTCAAGCCGACCGTGTCGAGGAGTTTAGGGATTGCAACTGCTGGGCCAACGCCCATCTCATCTGGAGCGCATCCGGCGACGGCGGTAGCAACCCATCGAGCTTTTATTGAAGAGGTCAGGCCAAGCTCTGTGGCGGTGGAGCGGCGCATCAGTAAGGCAGCAGCAGCGCCGTCGCTGACCTGTGAGCTGTTTCCGGCAGTGCTGGACCCTGTCTGCGAGAAAGCCGGTTTCAGTGCCGCCATCTTTTCTACGGAGATATTATGTCGAATTCCGTCATCCTTGGATACCGTAATTTCTTTGGGAGGGGCATCTGGTTGCTCAAGATCAAACAACTTCGTCTTTACCGCGACGATTTCAGCATCAAAGAGTCCTGCTGTTTGAGCAGCAGCGGCTTTCTTGTGTGACTCGGCCGCAAAAGCGTCCTGGTCCTTTCTGGAGACACCATACCGCTCCGCCACATTCTCCGAGGTAATGCCCATGGACATGATGCAGTCTCTCGTATCCTGAGACGGAGACTCCTTCAGATCCTGCCATAGGACCGTCGGGATCGCGCGCGACCCGTAATTGCGAGTCATTGACTCCATACCTCCGCCGACACCGATGTTGATCGCGCCGGCACGGATTCCATTCGCAATGGTCGTAATGGCAGCCAGACCTGATGAGCACTGTCTGTTGATGGTATGGAACGGAACAGAATGGGGGAAGCCCGAGTGGATCTGAGCCATACGGCCTGCCTTGGCACCGCCGAGTTCCTGGAGCACAGAACCGATGGAGACATCGTCAATCAACGCTGGATCGAGATTTGGATTTGCTTCGAGAGTGGCCCGGAGCACATGCGAGAGGAGCTCTTCCGGGTATGCGTCTTTAAAGCCGCCCTTCTTTGCACGCGTTACAGGGGTACGCAGGGAAGAAAGGATGACGATGTCGGAGGGAGACTTTTGGAGGACCAGACGGAGGCCTCGAGGGATCGGAGAAGCCATTGTGCTGTAGTGCCTGTTAGATGAAGAGAAGTATCGTAGCCGTATTGCGATTGACACAAAGTTCAGGCAGGGAGAGCCGGCTATGCGATGGACCGAGTCCGTTGACACAGTGCTATGTATCGTAGATGTTTGTTGGCCCAGCGTCGACGATAATAATTATGGCCAGGGCCATTCTCCGGGACTATCCTTCTGCGGCGACATTTGTAAGCGCGTAAAAGAAGCGGAATAACTCATGTTGAGGCAGAGGCAGAGCCCAAATGGGGATTTCCCATGCCGGCAGAGGAGATCGGCTACCAGATCGGCTACAAAAAGCCGGGGGGGATTGCCGTCCGCTATCCGATTATTATTATATGTGGGGTTGAACATGGAGTAAATATATATTTGGAGTTGTTTAAAAAGAAAAGAAAGAAGAAACAGAATGATGGAAGGAATGATGGAAGAAAAAGTAATCATCAATGGCTTTCTATGGTATCAACTTCACCATGAATACAGGGCAATCACAGAGAGAAACACCAAGAACTCCACAGGCTAGCCTAACGCCTCCAACCATCTCAAGGAAGAATCAAAATACACATCTAGGAGCCCATTCATTAATATGCAGGGAAGAGCTAATCTCTCATGTTTGGATCAAATGGCTATAGTGCCCTGGGACCTTACGCCGACACTTGTCACAGTCAGCACGGTAACCCATTGACAACATTGTTTTCCCCTTGAGAGGCCCAGCTTTCGCAACACCCAATGGCGCCTTGTTTTGTCCATGGTTATCGGCTGACGCGCTGTAACTATCCTGCAGAGTATTCCCATCCTGGTTGATCAGGCTCAGGGGATGCCGACCATGCCCGCAGTCTGCCTTTTCATCCTTTCCAGAGTTCTGGTTCTTGCAAGCAGGGTCACTGCTAGATGGCATGGTTATGGATTCTGTATGTGCAGCCATGTTCATCGTAAAGTGACTGTGGGTGGGAGTAGTCATACATCCTTCGTTGATATGAAGGTACTGGTTGATGAGATTGCAAGGGACGGAAGACAATTGGATGCCTTCACTGTGGTTCATGCTGACTGACAAAGGACGAATATTATCACGGCTGGATAACGGCTGGCAATCACTTCTCACATCAAGCTCCATTGCAGTGTCCAGGCTGACAGCAGGTGAACTATATCCCTGTCCTTGGGACTGCACATTATTGTATGCTGAATTTACGATACCATGGCCCAAACACTTGTTGGAAATGTCTTCTTTGTCATCATCCTCGGATGAATCAGCCGGGATCAAGGTAGAAGGAAGGAGGAATTGAGCAGGGAATGGATGGATATCAGCTAGGTCTCGTCCGTGGGTGGTGATGGGCAAGGCGCGTAACGGTAGAGGACGTGGTTTCTACATTTCTAATTGTCAGTAAATATAGATAACAGAAAGTCAATCAGAGTGGAACGAGTAGAAAGACCTTTTTTGCACGTATCAAGCTTTCGTCCTGACTAGCAAATGCATAGTCATCTCTTGGACGCTTGTCGCTGAAGCTGAACATTATGATCGGGGTTCTGCATCGACGTTGATGAGGTAGTAAAATGAATCGCGTCTGGAAACACAGCCAGCATTCAGAACACCCACCGAAGGGGTTGCAGAGAATATCATAAGTGTCTGACCAGGCAACTAGTTGACCAAGTCGATGGAAACATATGTCGAAGCCACGGTGAATACAGTGACATCGGAATTATCCGCTTTGGCCAAATGGAGTCGCGGTGTTCGAGGGCCAGGGTGCCATGGATAAGCTAAGCCATCTAAACAATCTAGCTGGGGGCGAGGACAGGATATGCTATCCTTCTCCATGCATGTAGCAGAGGACTCGAACTGTCCAGAAGTCGAAACTTGAAGTTTGAAAACAAAGCGGACGCGGAGGCGCTCCCAAGGTTGATTGTACCACTATATAGAAAAGAGGATCTCCCATTTTTAATATTTTTTAGATTATTATTATTACTACTATATGAGCCTTTATTCAGAGATTTTTTGCCATTACTATTATTATCATCAGTCCAGGGGGATTCTATAACAAGTGATGCCGGTGGAATTATACGCTGTATATAACATGCATAGCTCATATTACTAATTGTGTATTACACGTGCCTCTGGTTGCCCTAATCATTTGTCAGTGCCTCACCGCCTTGTATAAGGAACTAGTAATTACAGTGTATCCACAGCTCATATGCCTATATATTTTGTGTAATGAATACAGTGCAGCGACATCGGCCAGTCACTGGACTGACATTTCCATCATTATTTCTGTTACTTTTAATTAATGAATTATTACTCTATACAACTATTCTTCACTCATTGCATTCTCTATTGCTCTCCTCTCTTTTGTCTGGATATAGTTAATCTATACCTTACTGAGGTATCTGGTTTTACCTTTCTGTTTATCTGTTAAATCTCCCATATCCAGATCTCTTGACTTAAGACTTCTGGTCTTTTTTTTCTCTACTTCTTTTTGGCTCACATCAAGCGTTTCCCAAGTCACCCCACCATGCCTCTTGTCAACACCACAGAAGTCAATGAGGACACTCGTGGTAAGTATTCAGAGTCCTTCTCATCGTTCAATGTTTTCTACTACTAATGCACGCTTCCAGTCCTTGGATACGATGCCCTGCTTCCCCCTCAGTACCTCCAGTCGGAAATCTCAGCTGTGAGTCATACCCTCGAGGAACCGCCTGCTTTAGATCTGCAGGAAGAAAGAAAAAAGCATTGGACCCTGAACTGACTTCTCATGCGTGCCCAGCCCGACCGTGCCTTCGAAACTGTCCGCTCTGGTCGCAAGCAGGCCGTGGAAATCATTGAACAGCGCGATGACCGTCTACTCGTTGTCGTCGGGCCATGCTCTATTCACGACCCTGACACGGCTCTCGAGTATGCACGCCGTCTAAAGAATCTCTCTGACAGGCTTTCTTCCGACCTCTGCATTATCATGCGTGCGTACCTGGAGAAACCAAGAACGACTGTTGGGTGGAAAGGTCTGATCAACGATCCGGATATTGATGACTCCTACAACATCAACAAAGGTTTGCGCATCTCTCGTAAGCTCTATGCCGACCTCACAGGCATGGGTATGCCGATTGCTAGTGAGATGCTTGATACCATTTCCCCTCAGTTCTTGGCCGATCTCATTTCCGTCGGTGCAATTGGCGCCCGTACTACGGAATCGCAGCTGCATCGTGAACTTGCGTCCGGATTGAGTTTCCCCATTGGTTTCAAAAACGGTACAGATGGAAGCTTGGGCGTTGCCATTGACGCTATCGGAGCTGCTGCTCACCCCCATCGTTTCATGGGTGTCACGAAGCAGGGTTTGGCTGCCATTACAAAGACTTCTGGTAATGAACATGGCTTTGTGATTTTGCGCGGAGGGACTAAGGGAACCAACTACGACCGTGATAGCGTCAAGGCCGCTCGCGAAGCCCTTCGTTCCAAGAAACAACGTGAGATCTTCATGATTGACTGCTCCCATGGTAATTCCAAGAAGAACCACCTGAACCAGCCCCTTGTTGCGAAGGAGATCGCCGATCAACTCCGTGAAGGTCAAGACGCCATTATGGGTGTGATGATTGAATCCAATATCTACGAGGGTAACCAGAAAGTCCCCCCGGAGGGCCCGTCCGGTTTGATCAAGGGTGTCAGCATCACAGATGCCTGTATTGACTGGGATATGACCGTGGACGTCCTGGAGAACTTGGCTGATGCCGTTCGTGTAAGACGAGCTCTCAAAGCTGGCAAGGCCAACGGCACCAACGGCGTTAATAATTGAGTCCGCATGTTCTTCGCTTCAACGTCTCAAACCTGACACCACTTCACTTTGCTCCCTTTTCACGTGTTTCGTTACAGAATATCTCATGTGCATTTTCTCTGGATGATGAAAAAGTTTCTTAGTTACTCGGCGTTTTTTAGTTTTCGACGGTATCTTCTCTTTTTCTTTTCTCTCAATAGAAACGGGGCAAAGACCGGAGAATAGTCCCTTCAGCGCGCAAGGCGTTTTTTTCCAGTTTGTTGAACCAATCGCTATTCTCATAGGTGTATGTCTCTTTCTCGCATTCCAATGTACTGCTGAAAAGTGTCTCTGGTTTGACACGGCTTATTCGTCGGTTGGCATAGCTTTACCCATCATCTCGATATCTTTCCATTCTACTATTTTTTATTTTCATGTAGTAAGAGAAATAGAAGCCTGGAACCAAAATCTAGAAGCATCCATATGTACACAATATACAGGTATATAGGGACGACTGAACCAGGGCCATCCCATATAGACGAAACGAAAAAAAAAAAAAACACAGAACATTTCCAACAGACGCCACCAACCCCGACTTGATGGAACTCTGGGCTAAAGGGAGAAAGAAATTGGGGAAACAAAGAGCACGGAACGAGTTAATATAGTGACAAAAAGTTAATAGTCTGGCAGTCATCCAAGCCCGAACAGATACCGTTTCCCCCCTCTTTTTTTGCTCTTTGGTATTCCTACCTATATTCTACCGTCCGAGAAAGAACCAGCTCTTCCAGCTGCGAGCCGATTGTTTTGCAGCCGTCTCGGCATTCTCGGCCATGACATCCAGCGGGCCAGGATGTGGAGATGATTGCTCTGTGCTGGACTCGGCTGCTCCTTGTTCGGCTATCTTTGCGTTTATAGCCTCTAATACCGGAGACTTGTCATCGGAGGGAGTAGTAGCAGTTGCTCCAGCAGAAGCCATCTCGGTTGCATTTTCATCCATCATAAACCCACTAAGTATATACCGCTTCGCTTTATTCCAGGGCCGCTGCTGTCTCTCCTCTTCTTGCTTCCTTTTGACAATTTCTCCGATCTTCTCATTCTTCAAGATCTCCAGCTGCTCTGATGTTGCTGTGCCCTGGGCATATGCTGTTCTTGCGTTCTGCAACTTCTCGAGTTCCCGGTCGAGCCACAACGCGCGCTGGCGGCGGTTGTACAGGGTCAATGAGACCATGGAATAAACCGTGAGAGCTCCACAGACGGCTATGAAGATAGTTAGATACCTGCATGATCGGGGAGGGAAGAGCAAGGATAAATTAATCTCCCAGGGGCATACCAGATGTAGCAATAAGAGAATAAACCATCACTTTGTGGGCCTTGTTTGCGAATCTCCGTCCAAAGTCAATCATCCGATCGACCCGCGATGTAGACTGGGCAATCCGAGCAGCACGCGCTTGGGCACGCAGTCGCGCAACCTTCTCTCTAGGTGACTCTTGACGACCTCCTGGCGCATTTAAATTGCCCGGACCGGTTGACTGTTTGTTTTTGCTGCCGTTGCTGTTGTTGTTCGAACCTGACAAGAAACTGGGAAGCTTGTAGGGTGTTCCCGATGGGGCTTCTGGCTTGGAACTCGCATACGGGCCTGTAGCTGTAAATCTCGTTGCGTCTGCTGCGGACCGAGACATGATCAATTAGGATTGTGGAATGACTCTGGATGATGTTCCTCGTTAGAAGACCGCGGCGTGGAACTTTTCGCTCTGTCCCTTTCTTTCTCTTGTCTTCCCTTACTTCCAATTATGCTCCACCACGAAGGCGTAGGAGGATATTCAATTAAAAAGGGCCTCTGGCCTTCTTCTCCTTTCTTCCTGTCAGCGAAGAATAAAGCGTGGTAGATAAATCGATGAAAGCAGTGGCAAGAGGGATTTGATTGGGGTCGTACGGTAAAATTTCAGAGAGAGATTCGGAGCCAAGGCAATCCGACAGCAACGCGGGTCTCCGCCCGATCTTAAGATAATACGTATAATAACTACTACTGCAACTACACCACGCCAACTGCAACTTCGAATATTGGTTTCCCGATAAACCAATGTTAAGCACGGTCCAAGAATCTTTGATGCTTCTGTTACTCAAGTTGGATGAACACTGTTCCCCCCAGGAAGCACACTGATGGGCTCAGAGAATAATGGCTTCATCTGAGTACAATCCCTCAGACCTGACATCTGTCTTGAGGACACTGTCTTCCCTGTCAAATCTCGCTTCCACGGAAAATAGTGGTATATTAAACCATGGAATCTGCAGAGCAGGGGAAGCTGTCGGCGACGATGATTCATATGAACCGTCAGACGCCATTCCGACGAGCATAGCCCACACCCAGCATATGCACACGACGGGACATTCGATACCTCCACAACGAACCTCAGTTGACCCAGCTGCAAATTTGGGCAGTGGCAAGAAGCCTATAGACCCATCCACCATTACCACATGGCCCGCGGGATTGAAATATGTGATGCAAACAGTATCACAAAATGAAGCTCTACAGCACCGAATACGACGATTGATCCAGAGTCAGCATGACCACGAAAGACAATGGTGGAAAGGCCGGGAAGCGCTTTTGAAGAAGCAGGAAGCCCGAGTTGAGAAAAAGAAAGAATTAGATCGAGTTTTGTGAGTTATAATTACCGCGTATTACAAGCGTGAGATGGAGTAAAGAGCAGCCTCGTTTTCTGACCTTCCTCTTCTCTTCTTTCTCTTTCCCCTTTGGATCACTCAGAAGTTCCGTTGGGGTACCTGTTGACACAACCAAAGAAGTATCTGTATGTCTCTGTTCACTTTGCATGAAACCCGGTTGCTGACTATATTGACACAGACAGCAGAAGAAAACGAAACAGAACTACGAATATACGATGAGAAAGTTTACAAGGCATCCGTACAGATGATAGAAGCTATGACTTCGGAACTACGAGCTTTGGGAGTACCTTTCTTTGTCATCAGGAGGGATCTCTTAGTGGACCATCCGGTACAGCCAGATAGCCGAGAAGACTCTGCCAAACAGCAGGAGCAGCCCCGACAAGGGCCGCTTACAAGAGACGATCTGTCGGCTCTTCAGCGGCGGATGTTGGATTTGCTTCTGGATCTTTGCAGGGAGTGAAGTGAACTGCGAGCCTTCGCCTTGGATCTCTCATGGAGAATACAGTACGACTGGCAGATCGATAGATAAAACATCCCTTATTCCTATAGGGACTGCGTCTGGTCAGCTGAGCTGTCAACAGAGACTAGTATTACATCCTCCTTCGTCATCCTAGTTGCACGACATACTTGGAGCAACATTAGACGGAGTCTTCAAGGGAATCAATTGGACCATATCTTTTTGCATTTAGCAATATAGAAGACATTCAAACTGTCAGAGAATAATTAAATACGTCAACTGTGCCTAATTACATAACTATCTTCCAAAGTTGTCCGATTCATTATGACAGTTGGTCGCTATGCTAACGTGACAAAATGCTCCGCTATTTGAAACCCATGAATCAATCATCTTTATGTATACCCACATAATGACATGGAACGCCTGGTGAAAAGCACAGAAATGGCCGTGCAAACCTCTGCATGATGGGAAACTTGACCGGAAAGGATGCAAGGGAACGAAAATAAATCCGTTTGAGACAGCCGCCTGGACTTCGAAAGATGCAAAACCTTTTGTTCTCGAACCAGATCGAGAATGGGAAAACGCCGTTTAATGCAAAGAAGCGGTAGAATAGAATCAAGTAGGTCAAGAAGAGAAGGTTCACCGAAAGAGAACAGAATCGAAGATATCAGGGAACCGTAATAACAGCAATTTCCGATTGCTTTTCCGCTACTGCAACGGCAACGGCAACTGCTGCTCCTAGAATACCGCTCTCCGGTGCAAGTTCGAGGCGGATATGGGAGCTTACCGTTGAATCTTGGGATGATAGGGTCGAATCAATGTCCTTGGTGAGCTGGTCAAGGTAAGCTTGGCAACGGTCCTTGAATCCAGGGTACTTGTTGATGACACTGCCGTCGCATGCAATCGAAAGATTCCTGGATTGCCGTTCACTCTCAACAACGGTAACCTCCTTCGCATCCTTGACGGACGAGACGGAGGTGCAGGTGGCTGGGAACTCGACGTCATTGCGCAGGCACCACATGCTATGGATCGACGTCGCCAAATAGCCTGCTGCCCGTCTCGAAACTACCCGAGAGATTCGTTGGAGGAACTGCAAATCTTCCAGAGAAGGCGAACGGGCGAAGATATGCTCTTTCTGCAGGAAAGCAGCTGAAGAGGATAGCGACGGCGAGGTATCTGCCTCGATAAAGGCAAGAACGCTAGTATCCAGAGAATAAGGCTCGCGCATAGAGTGAGGTAATTCTCCCCCGAAAAGGTATGCTTTATCAACCGCTTCTACAATGATGAGCCTGACAATCTCGCCTAGATACTGGCCGGTCGTCATGTACTCGAGGGGTTGGTAATTAGATCGCAAATGAGTGCGATTAATATGGTCGTCCCATCGAGTCATTGGTAAAATTCCGCCGCCAAACATGCTCATCTCGCTATTAACGACTACGTGGGTAGCGCGGTTGAACCAATCTTGAGGTCTGACACCGAACTTCCCTGCTCCGATACCATGCACGGGAAAATGAATGGCGACATTGGTTCCAGTCCCTAGGATGAGAGACATGCGTGTATCGGGGTTCGTATACGCTTGGGAGAGAAGCGTAGCGGAGCTGTCATTTACAATCGCCTCCACCTGAATGTTGAGATTGCGCTTTCGACAGGCCTTCATAATCAGATCACCTAGGTCTTGTCCCAGAGTTCCGTTCGAACAGAGGAATCCCTTGCCCATGTGAATTACACGTCCACTGCGAACAGATGTCTGGTCAATGGGGAACGACCATGACAGGCCCATGGCAAGCGGCTCGTCACCCCGACCATGATCGTCACCAGCCTCCCGCAGCGTAGCTTCGATCTTCTCTGCCATCCAGTCGAAGAAGAGCGTGCCTTCTAGTGATCTAACGTGGCTATCGATGGGCGAGGATGAGACGTGTAGGATATCCATTGCCTTCTCCCTCCCATACAGGCTGATTAAGGCCACGCGGAAGGTGGACCCTCCAACGTCCAGGGCGAGATAAGTCCCATTTTCTGAGCCGGATGGCAGCGCGTGGGTGTACGAGGGGAGCATGCAGACGGGGCTAGACTCGAGGCAGGACCGGAATTGCTCGCGTATCTTCTCCGACATGGAAGCCATATTTCCGGTGGTCAGTGATGATAGGAAGAGACGGTGGACCTCATTGCCAAAGTCATTGAGGTTGGAAGTTTCCTGAGAGAGACGTGTGCGTCGTCTTCGGCGGCTGTTTTGAAAGATCGAGGGGAATAGCAGGATAGAGTCGATGGCAGCCACGACATCATCGAAGAGTTCATGGATCCGGTGGAGGATCTTGACCAGGATTGTTGACATGGTCCCTGGGAGAGCGAGAGGGTTAGGACAGGGACACTGGGAGGAAGGCTGTGTGAAGTTGTCCACACTTGGGAAGATCAGGGTCAACAAGGGATTGCTGTACGTAGCAGCATGTGGTCAGGGTATTATATGAACAGTCGGAGCATCAGTGAGGTTGACAAGAATTCACAGAAGACAGAGAGGAGAGAATAACGGGGAATTATAAGATGAGGATACAAGGACGCCGTAGTAGTAGTAGTAGTAGTAGTAGTAGTAGCAGCAGCGGTACAGTCGGTGATGGCAATAACAGTAGTATGCTGGGTAAGGCAAGGTGACACCTAGTGAGGGACCCTAACCGGCTCTTGTACAGAATCTGTCCTGCTATGCCTGAAAGTGGAGACGCTTTCTGGGGCAGAGATGGACCTAAAGGATGGAACTTTAAACTGGATGTTGCAAGAGACGGGCAGGACACAAGAGAAGAGGAGGATGTACCTGCGGAGTGGACGGCCAACAGCAGGGATAGCACAGTAGCAGCGACGGCAGAGAGGTCGATAGTTCATTATCATACCCTCGCCACGGCCGACTAAGGAGGATACAATGATACATATTACATGGGCAGCTCAGCAAGATCGTCAGCCATAATCACACCTTGGAGCACGGGCCAGGTTGCTCCGTGGAACATGCGCGATATGGCACTGTTTATGCTACGATGCTCCATCGTTTGGCTGGGCATGTCTAATTATCGTATTATTACTCTATTAAATGGATCCTATCCTTTGAACTTTCTGCTTCGAGGTTTATTTCTTTGATAAACTCCGGGAGATTGCCCGTCCTCCCCGAATTGTCACGTGGAATATTTTAGGTCATGTGATAGAGGCCTCATGTCGCATCACGTTCTGTCACATATGCGTCAGGTTATTACCAGGCATGTCCACCGTAGTATTGGTTTGTAGACAGAAAATCGCACAAACAATTGGTTACATCCATGACATGACAGAGCGTCTGCCTGTTTCGATACAGTCATGTCATTTCCATACCACTGTTCCGTATCTGGCCAAGCACCAGTGGTTACTACTCCATCAACCCTCCTCCTCTTCTTCCTCCTTCAAATCAATCACCATAGACGACTCTTGCATCCTTTCTTCCACCAAAATACGAGATCCATGATAGCATGGAATTGCCCGCTGATGCCTGCCAATCGTCTGCTCATCACGAAACAGTGGCACACTTGATTGCAACGGTGGTAGACACCTTGCGGACCGTTACACCCGATCACCGCCGAGAGAACCCCTTCTCGTTATATTGTCTTAACTGGGTTAGTTCACGTCCGGCCTGGAGGCCATGGTCGCAGATTGCATGCAGATAGACCGTTGTCATTATGATTTTCATTTATCATCAATTATTGTTGCTACTGCTGTCGTTGTTACTCGTTGTTCTAGACCCATGGCCTTAGCCTTAGGTAACTAACATAACTAAGTTATGCTACTTTCCTTTTGCTCCCGACCTGATGCACGGTTCACTTAATGATCTGTGTTAACCGGCCCTGCCTGCAGACATCTTCACTCTTGAAAAGTACCCTACTCTAGAGTCCATACTATATAGGACGAGAGACTATGTGGCGGCATGGGCACAGTTAAGCTTTCAACTAGACGTTCATCTACTTGATCAATATGCTCAATCAATTTTGTCTACCGACCATGATGTCTTGGCAGATCGATAGGTCTTTGTTTTCGGTCTACAGCGTTGTAAACGCGCATAATGATTGGCACTGGCTCTCCGTGTCTTCGGAGTAGTCAGTGACTGCCGCAGTTTGTGATCGATCATCTCCAGCGCTGTACGCTACGTGCCACATCATCTTAGGAGGGCGTTTCGAATACAGGAGACATGGGTGAGCATCCAAGGTCCCGAGGAAGATCGGTTCATGTAACGGTGAACTGAAAAGCGCTAGATGACCCGCATCTTTCCCAATTCAACAATACGCTAGATATCACACGTGCCCGATATCGACGAGCGCTGGCCCGTCAACTGGATATCTCACTCATTACGGTGTCAATATTATAGCCGGTTCATCACCGGAGTCTAACACCTAAGCGCTACCAGTGACGCGTCCATCAGCATATACATACAGCTGGCAGGTTCGTCCGCCTCCTCTTACTTGCTATGTGATTCTCCAGTGTTGCATTCCCCATTTCAGCTGCAGGATCGTCATCGTCGGGTTCTAGGGTTGCTTGACGCTGTCGTACACTGTCACGTTCCCGGGTTTATGACTTCCATTTTTCAAAGTTTCGAACTCAGACAGTTCTTACTGGTGTAGTAGTGAGGATATGTGCTGACAATAGACCCTTCTATGTCTATTTAGACTTACCAGCGTGCGGGATAAATCCGTGTATAATGTGACCACACAAGGCTTGCACGGCGATCTGTCCGTTTGGACACAGAAGTACCGAGTACTTCCTAACACTGCAACCGCTATACGAGTCATGTACTACTGGAAGTTGAAACGCTAACAAGGGTTGAAGTTTCATCTGGGAAGGTCACCAATACCAGCTGCCGTGCATGCAGCACCTTGGCTATAAGGAGTCTCGACCCTTTCCACATAGTTTGCGTCCCAGGGACCGACTTTGGGCCCTATTGATGTTGTCTGGTTTATGTTGCCATCGACTTACCATGACATCACGTACACGGTAGTATAACATCATAGGTAGCAGGTATCTGGGGTGTATATAAAAAAAGTACCCCAATAGGATGTTAACCAATGCCATGCCCGCGAGAAGGGATACAAGGAGTCGTTCAGATTTCATTCAATTTTCTGGGTGCTGGGTACGCAAATCCATACGACAATGCCCGTTGAAAGAGCCAAAGACAAACACGGCGAATATATCCAGGAAGGCGACTTCGTCTTTGCGAAGTACCGCAGAGGATGGCATAGAGGCGAGGTACGGTGGTTTCAGTAGTGCTTATTCCCCTTGGATCCTTAGTGTGCAGGATGTATGTGCGCTCTGTGTACATGTCGCTGACTGGGAATCTGGCAAGGCCGAACGGATAGTTGTCGATGAAGACGGAGCGAGGGACGAAGGAGTTGTCCATCCCCCAAAGGTGCCACGAAATCCTTCATACTGATTATTCGTCTGATACACTTACCTTTGCCTATACATGCAGATTATCTATGTCGACCAGCACGGGCACCGCGTTGCCCATACTCCGAGTACATTAGAGAAGAAATAAGTCACCGGAATATTTAAATAATTATTTCTTTTGCAGTTCTTCTGCCAATACATAGTCGCAGATAGTCTTTAGGCCAAGTCATCTTTAATGTGGCTGCAGATTAGCAGAACGAAGTGTAGCATGGAATGCTGACAACAGCGTTCAAGTCCAGTGATTTCCAGATGTGGAAATGCAGTTACTCTCAACTTTTTGCAGCATCGTGCTACTAGTACTGCATCTCTCCCACCACGTCGTAAGCTCCATTCAACGTCTGTATTTATCAAGGCGCTTCCTGATTCATTCAAGCGAGCATTACTGCACGATCTGATCTAGGAACAGTCATATCATTGAAGCAGTTCATCGGTCATCATGCACGCGGTCCCCGTCGGGACAGGAGACACTCGGGCCCTTGCAGCGTAGCGGGAAAGATTATCAACACACCAACATATCCCGTATCGTCGTCGGATATCATATCTTCTGAACGGGATCCTTGATGGGAAATGGAGTCCACCAGTCCTGCCAAGACAGGAGCCTTCACCCACCGTCGGAGTTCCATCCATACTGCTCTCACTGGATGCTGGACATTATCTGTATTATCCGTATGCCAGAGGATTCTATTACAGACTCCCAGTCCTGGTTTCTTCTATATGATGGATAATTCATCCGTCCTGTTATCCTCCAGTCTCTTCTGCAGAGTCCCTCTTGTGGAAACTCTCATCTTATTCTCGTTTCTGAAGGTCTACTCCTAGCCATTCCTTCAACTTCAAGCCAACCATGATATTAATTTGGCTCATATTATTGCTGCACCTGCATGCAATCAATGCGCAAGTTGACGACAGTGATCTGGTGTCTTTCATTACTGTGAGGGTTTACACGCCTCCAACTTTTGGCATAATGCAAGCTTCGCTGACCCAAGTCAAGCTTCCGCACGTTCGAGCGTTAAAATTCAACATCAGCTACCATGATCCTGACCTGGTAAGCCCGGGGTACTGGTTCGTTGCACCATATACGAGAATAGATCAAGAACCTCCGACGAAGAAATGGGAGCCTTGCCAGATTGGACCATATATCTACGACGCGAATGGGGTAGGCGTGTTTCCCAAACGCAATATGGGACAGAAGAAAAAAACAAATGACTTACTACTAGATGTCTGCCCATTAGACTCTCGTATGGACAGGGTCTTGCTTGTTTGAAAACAGAAATATTTTCGACTTTAAGGCCGTGGATAACATCGACGGCCGGTATCATTTGTCGTTCATCGAGCAGCATCAGTGGCAGGATGATGGCACTGATAAAGGACGGGGTTTTATCTTCAACGAACACTACGAAGTTGAGCATACCTCCCCTGTTACCAATGACCTCACAGCGTTCAATATGCATGAATTTAATGTTCTTGATGGGGGGAAGACAGCATTGGCTTGTGCATACCGGGCTCAATTGACGCCTTTAGAAGATCTTGGTCGGCCAGATGAAACTGTTTGGGTTCAGAACGGTGGATTCGTCGAGCTGGATACTGAAACTGGTAACGTCCTTGTCGACTGGAATTCTCCCGGCCGCATTTTCATGACCGAGTCTGTAACATTGAATCAATGGGACCGGCCAATTGACTATCCCGGTTGGGACTACATCCATGTCAATTCAGTTGATAAAAATGGCGCCGGGGATTACCTCCTGTCCGCTCGATTCACAAATACCATCTATTTAATTTCTGGAGTGGATGGGCGGATTACCTGGCGACTAGGCGGGAAATATACAGACTTCGAGCAAGACTTCACTTTTTCCAAACAGCACCACGCTCGATTCGTCGAGTCGAATGCCACACATCACACAATCTCATTTTTAAACAATGCCTCTGATGAAAGAAGCGAGGATGAAGAAGTGTCATCCGCACTCTATGTCCGGCTAGACACCAGCGCGTCGCCAATGGTGGCCCGTGTGATCAAACGTTTCTACCGTCCAGACGGCGGCCTCACCAGGCTCCGTGGTAATGTTCAGACCTTGCCAAACGGCAATACTTTCGTCGGTTGGAGTGAGGGCGGCTACCAAAGCGAGTCTTCCGCTGATGGAAAGCTCCTGATGGAAGCTAGCTTTGCATCTAATCGCTTCTCCTCCTACAGGTCCTACAAATTTCCATTCCACGGCCGTCCAAACACACCACCAGACCTTGTGGCCTCCGTCTATGGTACGGACGACACCAACTTCGTCACCGTCTTCTATGTCAGCTGGAACGGCGCGACGGATGTGGCATCATGGAACTTTTACGCGCGCCAGGACGGTAGGTCAATCCTGGTGGGTAACACCACCAAGACGGATTTCGAGACCCTGTACGTTGCGAGTGGATACTTGCACTGGGTGTCGGCCGAGGCAGTGGACAAGGATGGTCAAATTCTTGGTGTCTCGAATGTACATCGTACCATTGTTCCTGATAACTGGGAGGCAGCCGGATTTCGAGACAGGAATGAGAAGCCTGTAGTAAATAGCCCTCAGGGTCTTCCAAACGTCAAGAATCTGCAGGATGAAGAAGGAGAAGAAGGGGGGAGGAACTATGAAGAGAATCAAAGAGCTAATGAGAATTATGACGATCCAGGCATTCATGCAGACGACGTGGTGGCAGCATCGTCCATGGAAAAGGAACAAGTTGCCCATCGCACGCATCGGGGAGGGGACGAGGTCATTCGCGGAGTTGGTAGCCTTCTCATTCTTGTCCTTTCTCTTTGCTCCATCTGTGGAATCCTGGCTGGTCTCTACATGCTTATTCTGCGACGGTGTATGCAGGCATACAGTCAAGTTCCCTTAGAGGAAGCAGGTATCTCAGATAGCAATTAAGGGAGTTGGATACAAACACAGAAGCGATGAGCAGGGCTAACTCTTGCAGCTGTCAAGGGCTACGCCCAGACATATAACAACTCAGGACTAACTCCTGAGCACTCTGCCCGCACTATTTGTACCATTTGTTCTGTTTGCTGCTTCTAGTTTACTTACTTCCTTCCTTGGGCATGATGCTGTTGTCTCTCTTCTTCTTCTTCTTCCTCCCAAGGAATTCTTTGTGTATCTAGTACAAAACTGAATTTTATATTGGAACCCTTACATTAGAATTCCTTCCTTTCTCTCTCTTACCCTTTCTCCAATGGAGGGGCTGTAGAGAGTCAGATAATCTGTACATAGACATTAGATATTGGATATGACAGACATCTGATATGTTAGATATTGACATAACAGATACTACACATACGGTTGGGACGGTGAATGGGGGGCCAGAAACGGCATATTTGCCTGTGCCGCTCAGTTTCATGATAAGTACAGTAGCACGGTGGAGATCCAGATGCCGGGAGGGTGGCAGATCTATTGTGCGGTGAGGGCTAAGAGTCAACGAGCGAATGATAGGGAATAAAGGGTCACCCAGAAAACACTGTGCTCTGTCGAGTCAATCGTGTACTGGTGTGGTATGCCAGCGCGTTGAAAAATATCTGGAATTTGCCGAATGACCGCTGGTAGTTTTATCAAGAGCAGCCCGGCTCAAAAATGAGGCCATTCGGTGCCGATTGCGGCAAGTACACCTCCGCATCTTTATCCGTATTTTGAATCCCCTTGTGCCAGCTCAGGTCTATCAAAAATCTAAGAAGACTTCGTCAGTAAAAAGGACTCACGATGCGGCTTTGTAAGATTTTTAAATGCTTACCCATTTCCACATAATGCTTGTTGGGCCAAGCAAAGGAACACTGTCCAAAAACCTCTGCCATCTTGTACAGTGTTCCTTGTGCACTCATACTGTTGTCTTCAGCGAATGCCTTGAAGGTTGCATCCTTCGCACTTGCAAAACCTGAGTTGAAATGCGTAACATTTAATTCAACGTCCGACACGTCCTTCATGTTCTTCCATCGCCACTTCATATCCACATCACTACTCAGGATGCGGTCCCACGTTTCTGGCAAGGCCGTGTATTTGTCTTTGATATAAACCCAAAACTCAAACTTGGTGCTCTTCAATACACTGAGGCCAAAGACTGAAGACATGATATCAATACCAGAATTCCTGGAAATGTCAATGCGGACATGCCGTTTGACGCTCCCATCCTGGAAGAATGAATGCGGGTGTGGCTCATTCTCGATGGTCATTCTCTCCCAGGTATGACAAGTGATTTCAACATGGGCCTCGTGGATATGGCTATATTGTATGATAAAATGCTTTCCTAGAATTGACCCGAACAGCTCTGGGGGGTCAACAGGATTGTGCTTGGCAACAATATAGCACGTGTTCTTGATTGCGTCTGTGGTGACAAGTACACCGTTGTCTTCCTTGGTATAACTAAATGCTCAAATGTTAATCAGCGCCTTGAAAAATGAAATATCACAAGAGTATCTCACGAAGCTTCTGTCTCCCTCCAGCAAAGTGCAAGCAGTCAGTTGGTGTACCGTTTCGCACCCGTGGCCGCATTGCGATGGACTTTGTAAAGTCGAACGCTGTCTTTGCCATATTGCGCATCAGAACCGTCTGTCTAGTTATATGAATCTAGACGCCCACACGAACTAGCTAAGCCATTCCTGAGGCCAGAAGCGATCATGGCTTGCTCGGTACCGGGGAGACCTTGTGAAAAGTATGAAGCTTATTTCTCAATACCATTGCAAGCATATCAAACATGTATATATTCTGAAAAGCCATCAGGTCATGAAAATCATGCTTTATTGTTTACGCTTACCTTCCAGAGCATATCCTCGGTGTGATAGAAAAGATCAAAGAAATTGAACGTCCTGATATTATGAGTGTGCGATAGCATTTCATTAGATGCATCAAGAAACTGATCCTTGGATGCGTCACTCAAAATAAGATTCGGATCTAACCGAAAAAGTCTTGGCTTGACCACAAGACAGGTCGGCGCTCGGCACAGGCCTGTAGTGGATGGACGCCCTTGAACATCTTCGGCATGATCCACGCGGAAGTCAATGGATCAGAGATTTAGCTGTACCACGAGCTGGTCAGTGCTCGCCGTCGACCCAGATGCTGTCCTGATCGTCGTTAACAAGACTCACGATGGGAGCGAGCGGAGGATCAAGGATCTAACTGCAAGGCGGGAGCCCTTCCCCCCGGCCGGCCCCGTAGTCGATGTTCCTGATCGTGGCAAGGCGCATGATGGGAGTCCACTGAGGACTAAGGGTCTAACTGGAGGTCGGCGTTCCCCGCAGAATCCATGGTGGAAGCCACTAGGGACATTATCAGCGAATTTCATCTAGTTAACAAATAAAAAGCGGCGGCTGCCGACAATTAGTAAACATAGTGGTGTAGTTTCCCCCCTGGCCGACTGGAAGTGCTGTATTGGCCATGGTCAACCTTCTTACAGCGGGCTTTTGTGGAACCAGGCAAAGTAATTGTAGAGATCGAAGCGGCTATCAATAGTCGGTCGCCTCCGCTGAAGCGCGAAACTGTCGAAGGGCATAGTGCTGTATAGGGAACTGGAGAAAAACGTTAGCCGCTTGTCCTTTTTTCGACCATACAATGGCCTTCGTTTCTGCCGACCCAAAAAAATAAATACTCAATTGAGAGTACTTGATCTTGCTCCTTGCGTATTTTCAACGACGATTCGCTCTTTGGTTTGCATTTGCCCGTACAACCAATATGGAAGAGGGAAAAGTCTATCCGTCGATTCTGCAAGACCTGTTGGCCAGGGAGCCAACCCGGGTAACTGCACCAAAGGCTTTGGCCAACGAAATCGAATCCGTTCCGAATGGTGGCCTGAAAGCTTGGCTGCAAGTACTTGGAACTTTCTTCATATTCTTCAACACTTGGTGGGTCTTCCTTCCGATCTTTTGAATGCTTGTCTAAAAGACAGACACATCATTAACATGTCCGGGGCTAGGGGAATTCTGAATACATTCGGGGCTTATCAAACGTATTATGAGACAGGCAAATTGTATACTGCATCCTCTTCCAATATCTCCTGGATTGGTTCAGTCCAGTCTTCTCTGCTCTTGATACTCGGTCTTCTAACTGGGCCGCTATACGACGCTGGATATTTTCACGCGCTTTTGTACAGCGGATCGCTTTTGATAATTTTGGGCCAAATGCTGACCAGTCTGTGTTATGAATATTATCAATCATTGCTTGCGCAAGGCTTTTGTATTGGAATCGGAGTGAGTCTTATCTTGATTCCAGGGGTTGCAATATTATCCACCTATTTTAGCTCCAGATTGGCCCTTGCGAATGGCATAGCCGCCGCTGGAAATGGATTGAGTAAGCATGGAATCAGTACAAAATGAACGATAACTAATATCTATAACGTCTCCAGGGGGAATCTTATATCCAATCATCTTTCACAAATTGTGCAGCCAAATTGGGTTTGGCTGGACCGTACGAGCAATACGCTTGGTGATATTGGTGACTTTACTCATCCCGCTATCGGTCTTTAGGGTCCGGGTCACACACCATCTAGCCAGAGGAAGCCGATGGACTTGCCAGCTTTCAAAGAACCAAGCCTATGACTTTTTCGTTATGGGTGGTCTGCTTACATTCATTTCTTTGAACATCCCTTTCTTTTATATTCAATCCTGTGCGCAAGAGAAAGGCCTGACCTGAACCACACCATTCACTTGATATACCTGCTAAAGCCGGTCTCTTCCCAGAAATATCGATAGAATTCGTCTTGGAAGCACGCTTCAGGGGGGCGTGTCCGCCCTGAAGGTCCCAGTCGATGGCCGTTCCGCGTCTTGCAAAGCATTTCCTTTGAGAACCGGCGCAGAATCCCGAGACAGATGGAAGAGAAGTCTGGATACATCTGAAATGGGAATGGTTTGGCAAAGGACTGACCATAGTAATGTTCCACGAATCTTTTGTTATTAGCGCTGAGAATCATATAATATGGAGCTGTAAGAACCGGGACCACATACCGAGCATGTAATGGAGATGGTAGAACGCATATTACTCCATTGTCCCCGTGACTCTCTGTATGAATGAATGCTGCCCAGAAACAGGTCATAGTTGCCTCATCCTTGGGATCAAACTTTATAAACCCATTTTGCAATATTCGCAGGAATACAGATCCTCAGGTGAAATATGACCATGCATCATGTTAAGGGATGGGAGGCCCCTACCAGCAACTGCGAACTTAAGGAATGTGAATAATTTTACATTGTCTTCTATATCATCGCGAATGTGATCGATTGAAATCCTCTGTATGGATATGCATTTCAACTTATCACGATAAAGCTATAGCATTTCAGAGGATCCTTTGTGAAGGTTGCCTCTTGGAACACATACCTTGGTGATAAAGTCAAGAGTAGAACGAACCATACCCGGATGGCCACCAGTTAGTGAAAATAGATAGTCTTTTAGCTCTCCACCTAAGGTATAGTCCACAGTGGAATGTTGACAGAACCGTGTCATAACATCCTCAAATTCAGAAAGGTTATAAAAAAGGGAAATTGTATGTTCATCCTCATTAGCTGAACTGGTAAATGAAACTTTGTGATGATAATTGAGGATAGGCGGTGTAATTCTGGCTGGATACTCTGGTGAGCCTGTAGTCGGACTGCCATAGGAACTGAAAAGGCAGAAACGGGGCCCCAAGGATTGACCCAATTCGAGACTTGATGATCGAGTACCACAAGTGAGAATTTTCATATGTGACCTGAGCTTCATCGATGATAAAAACCAAATTGTTGTTGACAGCGCTCAAAAAATCCAACTCCTGAATCCCCTTGTAACCAGCCTCATGACACTTCTTTACAAGTAACGTTCTAGCATTCGCGTCAGCTTGCCAGTCACCCATATACAGAACAGTGAGCTGCCTTTTGGCAAGCCACCCTGCAAGGAGCTGGGCAAGTGTTGTTTTTCCCGTCGCAGGAGTGCCTCGCACATGCACAACACCCGATTCATGGAGCATATGAAAAAGTTTTTCACAGTTTCTGTCCGAGGACAGAAATTAGGATCTTCCGTGGGCAAACAGGAGGCAGGGGACAAGATAAGTTGGACTCCTCTAGAGAAACACAACAGCTAGTATCATAGTAGATTATAAGATTAGGGTAAAATGGCACGATACCTTCACCATAACCTATGTGGTCCGCTAAGAGATGTTGGCATTTCAGGCATCGCGTTCCTAGATCAACACCAGAAGTAGTGGAGAGAGAGGATCCCACACTGCAGTTGCATTGATACGATCCACTTTCACTTCTGAACCTGCACGGACCGAAGGTAACCGTGATTGTCTTTATTGCTGTTTTGCAATCTGAGGACGCTGGGGTAGGAGTTGTGATGAGCGACTTGAGTGACTATAACCAAGTTGCCATTGTGGGTAGTTCTGAGTGAAACAAAACAGATGGGAATAAGCCGTGTAGAGTAGAGCTTGAGATGGTTGAGGAAGGTGCGTAGTTGGTAGATAGGAGGATGGAAGCTGCAAAGTGGTTGTCGTTGCCTCGCCGTTACCTGTTGCAGTTACAAGTACTGACAGTATTCTGCCGAAATTGCAAGAACAAGTTCAATATTCTTGCAATTTCAATATCAACATTATTGGGGATTGCGAGTGGTTCTTGGGAATGCATATCATTCAAGACAGGAAAACCCGAACCCTTCGGCTATCCCAAGCATCCTACATTGACAAAATAGCTGACCATTTTATTGGAGAAACACCTAGGTCTATCAGTACTCCCATGTCTCAAGAATAACTTCTTTCTCTGGACTGACCCGGCGACAAAGATACCAGGGTAGTGGGCATGAAGGGATATCAGCAGAAGACTGGCTCTATACTATTCGCGGCCATTGTACATGACCTGACGTCGCCTTCGCGTCTTCTAAGCTGTCCCAAGTAGTGTTAGTGCTGTCCTTCAGTGGAGCAACGAGGGATACATGTGGGTCAGGCTCCATCCGCTGAGGACAGTAACGCGATTACAGGGCGGTAGCGGTATTTTTCCCGGTCGAAGGCGGTACGCTGTAACTGCCCTATCCGGTTTAGCGTCGGTGCCTTCGCTGCCAAAAGCAGTCGCTCCAGTCGCCAAAGCGGGTCAGTTAGTTCTTACACAAAGGACCCTACGATCACACTTCGCATTCTCCGCATATTGATTATCTCTTCATGCAGTCACCGCCATCCATCTCTTGCACATGATTTGAAGATATGGATATTATATATACATTATGGAATTTTAAATAGTGTTTCCCTCTCATTGATCCCAAGTTAAATGGCCATAAGCTCAAGTAGTATTCAAGGCACCGCGGCTCTCATCTAGCTCAGTAACACAGCCCTTAGAAATGCTTCGTGAGAACACATGCTTACTTAGCATGGAAAAAGCCCGCAAACGCATTTATCGCCCAGAACTACCCAGCGATGGAAAGCTCGATGGCTCGTTTTCGCGAAGTATATCCGCCTCTGCCACTGTCCAAACTAGAAACCAACCTCAAAGATTTAAGTGCCTTGACTTTACCCGCCTTCTCTCTAGCAATGCGTGCATCTTCCTTCATCTGAAAGGCGGTGGGTTTCATGATCTCCTTTTCAATCACACGAGCAATTGCGTCCAGTCTTTCCTGCTTGAATATGACCATATGAAGCTTGATGTCGGCATAGTCCGGATTCTTACGGGCAAAATTCATCAATGGAAATGTCCAACATTCGTCAAGCTCCAGGTGGATTGGCAGTCCCGAATGGTCATGTCAACATGCAGAATCCTCAGGGACGTGAACGCATCTGAAATGGCTTCGCATGCTAAATACCAAGCAAAGTCACTGCGGTGCTTGAAGACACGAAATGCGAGTAAGTGCGGCTCGTTGTACATATGATGGTTCAGTTCCACATGGCGGATAGCACTCTGGGCTGACTTGTCGGTAATACTGAGGAATCTCACTACCGCCCTGGTCGAATTAAATATGAACTGAGTGGTCGAACAGAGCAAGAACAATGTCTCGTTGTGGATTTGCTTGCAAGTAAACATAAGCGCAAGGGGAAGAGAGGTATATGGGAAGCATGCGATGTGGCAGGGAGCTTCTTGTGTCGTGGAATTGCGCGGATGTAACTGGTGATGGTAAAGACGGTAGCATATCCGCTTGGAACTGTCAGAGTTCTTCCTTCTCTGGTGAAGGATCTCCACGCGATGGATAGTGAAGAAATACTCGTATATCTGCAACCTCAGCTCTATGGGAAGGCGCAGAAAAGGAGAGGAGCCCCTAGGCAGAGGAGCACTCCCAACGGTAGGCCCATCCTTCGTGATGTTCTGGTCCGGAACTGTATCAGGCTCCACGCTAACGGTTTGGTGGATATCAGGCACAACATTGTATTCAGGAGTCACATCGATAGGACTATTCTTTGTCTCCATAGTATATGCTGCCACAGCAGCCGGAGAAGAGCCGGTCAAGATCCCATCGAGACATGGGGCTTCTGGAATATCCCGTCCCTTGGTCAAGATGCTATAGAGTCTTGAGTTCTGGCTTTCATTGTTAGTGCTCTCACGATCAGGTTGAAGGACTTCGGCCTCCTTTTTGTTCTGTGAAGACAAAATAATTCGGGGGGCATCATCATTCTTCAGGGAGTGACTGCAGGATTCTGACGCACCCCTGTGAACGCAGTTCTGTGAAGAGCCTCCTTTAACAGAAGAGTCATTTATGGGACCTCGACTACCGCCCTGGGGTATTTCCAGGTTCTGATGAGGTTTCTTTGAGTTCGAATGTCCGCCCCAAAGTCAGTTGAGTCTCTTGCAAGACACGGTCAATAATTCATAGGACTGGGCTTACATTAGAAGCTTTGTTACTTGCTCTCCGAGTATATCTTCTGGTCCCTCGACCAGCCTGTTGATTTGGGGATTGGCTGGATTCCGAGACCTATTCTGCAGAATTAGAACCAGCAACCGGAGCATGCAAGGAAATAGGATTGACATTTGGTTGCTGAACCTGATTACCAGAGGCCGAGTTTCTGCGTCCATGACTACGTCCGCGTCTGCATCCTCTGTGGTTGCCATGATTGCCACGAGTACGAGTAGCAGCATCATTGCCAGCGTCTAAGAGGCCATTATGGCCAGTAGCTTGATTGGCATCCACGCTAGCCAAGGATAAGGTGGATGGATCAAAGGAAGACAGAGTAGTTAGTCACACTCAGAAGGAAGAACAATGCATATGCAGCACGGGCAGTAGATGGGGTTAGAAGGATCTACTCTGAGGAGCAGTTTTATATTGGTATGGTGCTGGAATACAGGTCGAGACAATGGATGAATAGATATTGTTTTAATCGATCCACTGGTTTGCATTTCGATTCATTTTAATTCTCTCACTTTAATTTAAGCAGTCATTCAAGTTCGCCAGTGAATGGAGATGGGGAGGGAAGTGGGAAGGCAGGACACTCCAGCTTCCATCAGGAGCAGCAGCAATGGAGATGAATCGATACATATTGTCCAGTGCAGGCCCAGATAGAGGGGGATTGAGCAGAATGGATGAGGAATGGGAGATGGTGAAGCTGGTAAAGAGACAGAAAATAGAAAACAAGACAAACAGCGCTATTCCGCATGCGGACATGTCGAGAGCAACGATCGCTCTTCTTCGACCTCGATTCCAACGCTGAACATTTCTTCGTTCGCATCCCAGAAAAGCTACTTCAGCTCTCTCCTGACGCCTCCTCCAGGAATGCCCGTCCGTCCTGCAGTCCTTCGCTGCGCATTTCCGGTGCCTTCGTCATTTCCAGCCCGCGCGAATCAGACAACCAGATCCTTGCAGCGACCCCTTCGTCAACCCCACCTGCAGCAGCAACAACACCACCGTTTCTATTCGTCTTCGTCTTCCCCGTCCTCCTCCCAGTTCAAAATCCTCCCCTTTGTCGCTCTCATCGCCATCGGCACCGGGTCGTACATCTTCCTGGTGAGGTCCCGCACCGCCAATCGTCAGAATCAGATCGCCCAACAGGAACAGGAATAGAAAGTACAGGGGCTGAAATCTTGAGACAACAACAACAACATGGCCAACGTTCACGAGGTAACGGGTCCTATCCCCGAGGAACTTCCTCCCCCACAGAGCTCGAACAACACCACCCCTCGCTTCTCCTCGTCCGATGTCACCGTCGTCTTCGTATTGGGCGGGCCCGGTAGCGGCAAGGGAACACAATCAGCCAACTTGGTCAAGGATTACGGCTTCACTCATCTCTCAGCCGGGGATCTGCTGCGTGCTGAACAGAACCGCCCGGGAAGCCAGTACGGCGATCTCATCCGCTCCTACATCCGTGACGGCAAGATTGTTCCCATGGAGATTACCGTGGCGCTGTTGTCAAACGCCATGGCCGATGCCCTTGCTCATCGCAGCAGCCAGCCTAGCGGGGCCTCAAAGCCCCGTTTCCTCATCGATGGCTTCCCCCGGAAGCTTGACCAGGCCGTATTCTTCGAAGATACCGTGTGCAAGTCCGAGTTTACACTGTTCCTCAACTGCCCCGAGGATGTAATGGAGAAACGTTTGCTTAAGCGCGGGGAGACGTCGGGTCGAGACGACGATAATGCCGAGTCCATTCGCAAACGGTTCCGTGTCTTCGTTGAGACCAGCATGCCAGTCGTTGATGCCTTCCGGAAACAGGGAAAGGTTGTCTCTGTCGAAGCCACCGGCGAGGTTGATGAGGTGTATGCTCAAATCAAGGAGGCCATTGCCGTTAAGGATATTCATCCTATCCATCCGAAAATCTAATTACATATAGACCATGCTTTGTTATGTTCAGCCCGCAAATCTAGCTGTGTTTCTTGTATCTATCAACATGTTTTGATTCTCCACACTACCGTCTTGTTTATAGACTCAACCTAAAACATATTCATATATCCCTTTCTCAATTGGATATTCAAACATACTTCTATTCAGAAACTCCCAAATAACTACAAACATGTATGGCGATTCCAGAAAAGCATAGGGCTTTGTTGTTTACCTTTTTTTTTTCTTTCTGGATTATTCGTCATGCCTTTAGGTACACCTTTTTTGTTCTCTTCGCCTCCCGGTTTAGAAACCATAACATAAGACCAGCTCATCCTGTCCATGGAAGACTTTGAAAGCTGAATGACATGACATGACTCGTGATCCGATTGATCTGTCCAATTCGTAATCGATAATGCAGCCAGACTGGACACTTTTCTAGGCAGAGAGAGAAGAGAAAAAAAATAATAAAAAAGGGATAGAGAAGGGGCGGAAAAAAAGCAGAATCCCCGAACACTGAAGCCTGGAAGAAAACAACAGAGAAAAAGAGAGAACAGACAGCTGCAGAGAGAATGGTAATAGAAGAACATCAAGGACATTAGAATCTCTTATTAATCACCTCCTCCAACGAGGTCTACCTCCCGAGGTTGCTGTTGCTGCTGTGTAGGATTGCGCCTCCGATCCGTACCCTTCCCTCCTTTCTCTCCAGTTTTACCCTGGCCAGCTTCCTCGGCGGCAGCCTGGAGTCCTTCGCGCACGAATCGCTCCCGTTCCGCCCGGATAACGCCCAGGACATTTTCGAGACTGCGACGCCACACCATCAGACGGCCTTGCACTTCAGCCCATTGCTTCTCGCCGAAGACCCGGTAGGTAGCACGGTGCACGAGGAACTCGGATCGGAGCTGAGACAGCTTGCCTTCCACCAAGCCGACACGGATCGTATCGATGACCCACTTTTCGACGTCCTCGGTCGCCACGCCCAGGGCCAACGCGATGCTGGCATAAGGAAGAGAGCGAGAGGGAGTCGATGCAGCCAAGGATGCCAGCGTCAGCAGGCGCATCTTATTCTGCAAAGCCTCACCAGCGTCGGCGAGAACACCACCAGAAATGGAGGACAGCGGGGTTGAGGAGACGAAATCTTGGTACGCATCTAGAGTATCCGAGGTAAATATCTCAAGCAGCTCAAAGAGAGTGCTGTCGCTGGATCGCAGCGCCTGGATAGCATCCGAAGCGGTCAGCGGTGTGAAGTCGAAGATGGCTGGGTGTTTCAAGGCCGATGCTAGGGCGCGGACAGCCAGATCGCGAGAGTCCTTGTTAGAAGCTTCGTTAGCAGGAATAGTCTGTAGAGCTTGAACGACGTGCGTGTGAGCCAGCTCGTCGTCGCCAGAGGCTTCTGCGGCATCAGCCACAGCCAGGTGTAGCTTCTTAGCCTCCTCCGCGTCCAGTTCCCACGCGGCCAACCAGTTTGGCAGCTGAGTTGCAAGTTGAGGCTTGAGAGCGTCAAAGGCATGGCCAGATCCGGACTGGCGGATCACAGCCACGATAGCCAGCAGAACGTGGTAGCGACTGGAATCGGAGGGAGCGAGGGTGTTGAAGACGGTGGTGAGGATGGAGATGGCCAAGGAGGGGCCGTGCTGCGCAGGCGTCTGGATGGGCTTCGCGAGATAGGTGCAGATGCGGGCGAGGAACATATCAGCATCAGAAGCTTGGTGGATGAGATGAATCAAAAGATTGTAGGCAGGAATGATTTCTGTAGTGTTTGTCAGTCCAGGTAACTAGCTGGCAACGATAACATCCCAGCACAACACATGACTCAACTCACCCTTCTCCGGCGCCGAATTCAAAATGGCGGCCGCGGAAACCAACTTCTTCAGAACCTCATCCCGTCGTTTCAGATCGGATGCTGCACCGGCCTGTTCCTGCTCGCGAAGGGGCTGGAGCAGAGGGGCGACCTCGGCGTGGAGACTAGCACCCTCCTCATTCTTGCGCAGAGCATCAATGTACTGGGAAAATTCCTCGGCGAGTTCAGTAAAGGTGCCCTCGATGAGGAGGGTCGTTGTAGGAGCCGGCATGGCGGGTGAATTGCAGCGGGAAACTGTGGGAGAGAAGCGGGTTGGAGTTGGATTTGCTGAAGCCAGAGAAATTTCAGTGTGTGAGAGAAGTCTTGGCACCCGCACACTAGCAGTATCAACGCGTTCTGCGTCTGGCAGTGACTATTGGCCTGCGAAACAGCTACAGATAGGGTTATTAGCTTGTTTCCATATTTATTTATTATTAGAAAAACGCTCGTCATTGTAGAAAGGCAAGGAAACAGACATGGCAGCATTTGGCCTCCAGTGGGTGGCTTGAAGAAGTTCGCATACGCACGCACCGAAGAGAGCGAATAATTACTTGCCCCTGGGCGAGGAAAATAAGGACTATACAATATACATATTACGCGTGAGCTCCAACTGATACCAATTGGGACCAATGTGACTGAGATGGCCGAAGGAAGAACTGGATTCGCTTTAAGCAAACATACTAGCATTATTCATGCAAGCGCCAATTAAAGACAGACGTGAAGCACATGAAGCTCATAATACAGGATGGTGGATATGGTCTGGAATGAGAGGGTGCCCAATAAGCCAGAGGGGTGTACAATGTCCAGATTACAATATCATTGTGAGCAAAAGATGGATAGTGTTTCAATGACAAAACGAGACATGGGCTTCCATAGCGGTAACAACAGCAACCAGAATAAGTCCAAGTGCTGCTTAGTTACGGACAACGTACAAAATTAAAAGCTCAGATGATTGTCCGACAGCATCACCAAGGAGTCTGCACGAATGGTGCCTTTAAAGAGCTAGACGGAAGACGGCGAATAAGGCAGTCATCAACACAGCAGTAGAGTAATCCTGGGCAATGTGAATGGCAGACGCCGCGCCAGTAGAAGTTGAAGAAGCCACAGCAGCCGAAGTCTTGGATGCGGACGGGTTCAGAGTAACGCTGGCAGAGGTCGACAGGGTGGTCGCGGCTGAAGAGGTAGCAGCAGACGCAGCGGTGGTTGTCGCGGCAGCAGTGGCGTCACTTGCATTGAGAGTTCCGCATTGGGCATCATCCTTACATTTCTTCTGGCCATCTAGGTCGTTGGGATGGTTGGCGACACATTGACCATAGTTGTTCTGGCAGACGAGGGAGGGAATGGTCTGCGCATAAGGCGTGACATCGGCCTGTGAGCCATTGGAACAAACACAGTTGAAGTCCAGAGTGGTCTTTTAGATTTGGAAGACGAGTGTCAGTAGCATGCAGGATTTGGTGCTGAAGAGAAGCATGTTCACGTCAGACAGGGACGGGTAGATCGACAAACTGACCGAATCGCAGTTATTGGTGGTAGCGACTCCACCGCAGATCTGTGGGCAGGAGTTCCTCTGGGCAAGACACCAGGAATCTGCACCTGTCAGCACTTAAAGAGAAAGAAAGAACGAGAAAACAAATCTGATAGAGACGTACTTCTGTCTTGAGAAGAGACCAAGCCGATGTTGAAGCCCTCGGGGAACGTGTAGTTGCAAAGCGCGGTGGCTAGCAGCGAGGAGAAGACAAACGCCACAGAGGACAACATTGTTGCGAATTGAGCGTTTTGATTGGGGATTAATGTATTAAATTATTGGACTCGCGTGAGGATACAGAGTAGAATAGAAATTGACAGGCTGGATGCAGAGAGAGAAGATGTTTTGGGGAGGAGGGTGGAAGAGAAGAAGAAAAAAAGAAAAGGAAAGGAGGCACAAGCAGAAAACAGAAAGTGCTAAGGATTGAAGATTCACCAGGAAACAGAACGAACGCAGAAAGAACCGTTCCTAATCATAAAACATATAATGATTATTATTATTATTATCATTAAACAAATGGCTCGAGCTAAGGAAATAGTGATCGATAGTTGCACTGGGCTCCTCCCTATCGCCTACCATACTATTAAATTATTTATGCCCATACTTCAGATTCGACCAATATTATATTATGATTGTTTTATTTATGACTCTTTTCTGCGGATTCTCCGGCAAAGCAGGGAATGCTTCAGTCCTTCAGTGATAATGCATGTTTCACTTGGACCTGTCTAACCACCAAGGCGCCGCAGATAAACAAGCTATCTCCATCAGGGCAAATGCCAAACTCTGTTTAATTACAGCTGCATTATCATATGTCTTCAATTCCATGCCCTTCACAGTCTCTCCTTTGCCCCCTTGAACATCCGCTGTCCAATATTCCGGCTGGCACTCACCACCAGGCCCACCTGTGAAGCTACTGCTATTATCTCCCCCTCTTCGTCCAGCACAACCACGTTAATGTCAGTGCGTCCGTTCCGGATCACTTTGCTGTGTATCCGACTATATAGCCATTCCACCCCCTGCAGTGGCAATTGTTTTTTCACTTCTACATTCAGCGTGACAGTGGGATACCAGAAGAACTCCGTCTTATGGTTGCCTGGCATCCCCGATGATGCTACCCTGCCCAATTCGTCCAGTGCCTCTGGGAACATATCCACCAGGTATGCAACAGCTTCGTCCGTCCATCGTGCCTTTCGCTCTCCCCCAGGTTGGAAACGCGCCCACTGCTCGACGGTGGCCCGTCGGTCCGGCCCAGCAGAGTCCTTCGCTGGACTGAAAACCTCAATATGTTGGCCAGCCCATCGAAAGGACTTGGAATCGTGCTGTGATCGCTCCCACACTCCGTCGCGTCCTTCGGCTGCAAGAGCTGAAAGATTTACCCGGCCATTGGGTCCGGAACCAGGCAAGCTAGGTGGATGGAGCGTCCAGCTTGTGCTTCCTGAGGCACCCACCTCCGCCATCGGTGGACTTACGGTGATGTAGCCTGCAACTTTGGCTTCGAGCGCTTCCTCTGTAGCACTATCTCCGTCGCCTTGCGGGTGTTTCTTCTTCCCTTCCCGAGTCTGTGAAACAGTCACATGTAGCGTACTCGTCCTGGCCCCAAGTTTCACATCCTGCACCGTCAACATGGCCTTACCAGCCGCCGTCCGTCGCAGGAACGAAAGTTGGATCGAGATCGGCACCACCGGTGCGCTCTTGTAAAGTGTAGGATGCGTATGCGCAAAATGCGTTTTCACCAGACGGTATAGAACAGCTGTCGTGTACCCGCCGTGAGGCACTGTACATTGTCAGTAATTTAGCCTTTGTAATCCTCTTCCTCCATGGCAGAAACATAGCTCTTCTGGGAAAATTCACAACGAAGAAAAGCAAATGTCATACCCGTTCCGATACACCAGGACTCTTGCAAGTCAGCAGAGTACGTATGCGAGGTCAGCGGTGTCACCGCGATGGCTTCCTCGAAGGCAGAGGCGTTGGATGTCGTCGATGTCATATTTTCTCCCTGAATACGCTGTACAACTTTGGATGCTCTGGTGGATAGATTTGCTCGGGAGAATAAGAACAAGGCAAACAGGGCGATTATAATGATCACAGCGACTGATTCTTGCTGATAAGCACACGCTTCGTTGTAAACCTAGCTCTGTGTAATGTCTGTCCAATGCAGTCACCAGCTCTTGCTTACTCTCATTTTCATATGCGTTATTACGGCTGGTTTGCAAAGTTGCTCGACTTTACAGCGTGAAAGAGTCGGGGAGATGAGAAATACCTCGGCAAGTATAGCCGGCATTAATATTACTCCGCTTCTATTATCTACTTTGCGTCTTTCCCGGACTATTCCAACGTGAAGCTCTATCCAATACTTACATCAACAGACTCGGAGTCGAGTGGTCTATCCTTTTTCCCAAATGCCACAAAAATAGCGATCCAAGCTTGTACGCCCGTAGATATACCCTTGCCCAAACGGGCATCATGCAATCCACAAAAATCATGGCTACACAATCCTGCCCTCGGAGGGAGAACCTGCCAGTCTCTGAAGGCATGCAAGAACACCTGTATAGTTTCAAGTCAGTCGCGCAATCTTACTGGGAACATGGGAAGCGGAAGGGAAGCATGGAGAAGGGGCGTTCCTGGGGAATATAGACTCACCAGTCACACCCTGCTTCAGCGTAGCCTTCGCCTCAGTGCTCCTTGAGCCAAGGGTGACAGTCTTAGAGAAATCCACGGCTTTGGAGCTTTCGAGACTGTTCGCCCAACGGAAGACGGGCTCATCTTCCCGGTCATCCCCAATGACAAGGAGGAAGTCCGGTCGGTAGAACTCAGGGTCATTTTCACCCTTTTCCAGGTAATTTGACCACACCAGTTCAGCAGCAGAACCCTTGTTCGGTGTAGTCGTCTCCACCACGATGGCTCGTTCAATGCGAACTGCATGAACTCCTTGGTTTGAGCAGGCATCGTTGATCTGGTCAGCACATTCTGAAGCTAGCCGAGCGGCCGCCGCTTCGTCCTCCGCCTTTTCATAGTGGAATATAAAGGAACAGTGAAGCTGCTCGACCCAACTCCCTTCGGTGCGCTCCTGAAAATAGCAAAGGATCTGGGATACAGCCTCTTTCCAGATTTGCGTTTTATCCTCGTCGACCAACGTGACCCACTCTTCTGCGTTTGGTTCTCGCACATAACATCCATTCTCTGCGATGAGACCCAAGTTCGTTACGCGTTGGAAGAGCCTCTCCATCTCTTGCGGCATCCTCGAGCTCATAACGTAGACAACGTTCTTCGGGTCCTCGGTTAAGTCATTAAGAACGCTGATGGCTCGCTGCGGTGTGGTTAGGATGATGTTATTCGGAGAACCCCAGGCTGCCAAAGTACCCTCGTAGTCAACAATAATGAAGCGGCGGCGGGATTTCCTGTACCGCTCTTCCAGGGCAGTCACATACAGACGTGGCACAGCCGTTATTTCGCGCGCCGACTGCTCTTTCCAAACTTTGTCTAACGTCTCGCTGAATGACTTCACCCAGTTTGTTGTGGAGTGACTCAAAACAGCACTATATAGCTCAGTCCATACCTTTTTGCGCTCTTCTAGGCTCCTCGTAAGGGCTGTATGAATTGCTTCGGAGCATTGCCGGTAATCCCATGGGTTAACCAGAAGAGCATGATTACCAAAGACGGATGCGCTACCAGTAAACTCGCTGAGTATTAGGGACCCGTACCCTTTGCCGTCATACTTCCCATTCTGACAGTAGACAAACTCGTGGCTCGTCAGATTCATACCCTCACGTAAACTAGTCACCATCAACGCATCGGCCACAGAAATCAGAGCGAGATATTGCGAAAAAGCAAGGTCTTGTTTGAGGAAAACTAATGGCTGGTGAGTGAGGGTTGAATGAGTGGAATTAATTCTCGTAGCAATCTCCGATGTTGCGACTTCAAGTTCGGGCTGTTCAGTCGTGGTGGTAGCTACCTGTATCAAGACGACCTGTATCCAATTCCAGTCAGCAAGATGAAGATAATATGACAAGCCGGTTCATACCTTATCCGCCCATTCGGGATAGGTGTTAAGAAACAGCTCGTAGCTGAGAAGCTTTTGGCGTATGCCCCTAATTTGATCCATTTTGTCTCGAGATACGATAAGTTTCTTCCCTGCATACCTCTGAGATATCATCTTGGCCCACTGATCGACATCGCCGGCATTACGTCTCTTCTCCAAGGAGGCGGGATCGATACCAATAGGGAATTTGCCCACATTAACAAATCGGTCCTCCAGCTGCACGCCTTCATTTGTAGCCTCAACACAAAGAATGCGACTACAGGTTTGTAAGAAATGCCGGCAGTATTCGTCGGACTGGAAGCCGATCAGATTTGACCCGAGCATGCCTTCAAGGAGCTGCTTGCGAGGTGCAAGGCATCTGAACACCTCGGATGATGGGAAAGCAATGTGCAAGAAAAACCCAATCTTGGCATCTGCTCCTTCCGGTAATAGCTTGCGCAACATGGCCGGCACGAGTAGCAAGTGGTAGTCGTGGATCCATACCGAATCGCCCTTCCTCCAGTTCCTAGCAATGCATTCGGCAAACTCCTGATTGACCTTGACGTAGTAGATCCAGGAATGGTCCTCATAAGCTTTGCTCTTTGGGTTATCGGGAATCTGATAGTGCAACACTGGCCAGAGGATTGTTTTGCAGAAATGAGTATAGTGCCCATCGAAATCGCTATCGTTGACATACACAGTCAACGAGCCATACTCTTCCTCCAGCTTCTTAGCAATGCTATCCTTCATGTCTTGGGTCAGTGCATCCGTTGGCATCCCAAGCGTGCCTACCCATATCTGATTTTCCAGGTAACCGGCGTCTGATGCGGCACGAACAGCGTTTCGTAGTCCACCGTTTCCTTGCTCGGCCCGCTCGACTGTCCATTCTGCACTGGAAAATGACTGTTCTCTGGTTGGTTCCTGGCGTACAAGCTGCGGAACAGTCTTGGTTCGCTCATCCGTCTGCAGTGGTTGGGGAAAGAGAGGGTCTGCATGTTTCAAGATTGAAGGGGACGGTGTAGCGGTAGTTTGGGGCTTTGGCTGATTCAAAGAAGTTGTATAGCCCCATTTTGGGGAAGGAAACTCACTATCAGTGAGGAGCTGAGCTTCGGATGGCTTCTTCCCGGTTTCGGCAATGGCATGAGAAAAAATGTGTTCATGATCGGCTTTGCCACCGGTCAGAGTGGAAGTTTGAGAAACCTTGGGTGGCTCGAATAAGCTAGCAGGGGTATTAGACGCGGCATTGATGGAGTCGCGAGGGAATCTTGAATTAAAGGGGAAATGGGAAAAGCTAGGGTAGCGGCTGCCTCGCAGGCTGTTGCTATTGTGATGACCATCAACGTGGAAATTGACCGTTTGTGGTAAAAATCTGGGAACAGATTCCGAAACCAGGTTAGCCAGAGCAATCCCACGGGACAATTATGGTCCGTTCCACGTACAGAGATGCGATGAAGATAGTCATTGCGTAGCGTGACGACGTTTAAAAGAAGAACAGAGACCGGGTGAGGGGCGCAAGAGAACAGCAAACGACGCTGTCGAATCGACAGCACGAAAGAGGACTTGGAAGCCGATGAATATCTATTACACAGAGAACGGCTTTTATTATAACAGAAGTCTTCAGAATATGCAAGAAGGAAGAAAGGAGCAGCGGCGGCGCACAGCGTATCTATATCATGCCAGTGTGGGTAGACCATGAGAGGCCAGACGTCTGTCCAGAGCTACGTCATGTGAGGGTCACTGAAGTTGAAGCCATTGACCGTTGCACCGTGGCCGCATCGCCAGATCCACAGGCAGTGGAAGCACTCAGGCGTCTGTCGACTGAGAATTTTGCTCTGCGCAGGTTTTGTCTTTTTTTGTTCTTCCCCTTCTCTCCCCCTTAGACTGGGCTTTGTCTGCAGCAAATGGCATCTAAAAATGTCTCCCGGTGCGGTGCACGAGGTCATGTGCATAGCATAGTTAACATTATGCGTCTGAATAATATTGTTTATGTAAAGTTGTTTTGATCATGTGATATATTCATCACATGATTTTTCTTCTCTCCCACGCTTAATTTATATATAATAATATAGGAGTCGCCCCTCCCTTCTGCTCCCACGAATTCAGGTTGTCTAGGCCATGCCCTTGCGAATCACGTCTGCCCCTATTTCCGGTATTAAGAAGAGGAAAAGTACCGCGTCAAGGCCTCGCGCCTCTCCCTTTGCCCGTCATCCCCGCCAGAAGCCTAATGTCCGGCCCTCCAACCCGGTGAAGTCCGACTCAGCATGTAGTAGTCCATGCTATAGCCGGGAACCGTTGTCGGACGTTAGCCTTTTGCACTATATCTCCGACACTGCGCCTGTAGAAGATGTCGCTCAGGCTATTCGTTACATTGAGAGAAGTATGTTTGAAGATCTCCCTACGCGGGCAGGCATGAACAGCACTCGGATAACCCAAGTACTTAACCTACGCCGGTCCCTGCCTCCTCTCGCATCAGTAGCACATGTTCATACTCTTTTCAAGGAGCCCACTCGGGTGGAAAAGGAAATTGTGGATCTGATCAATGCACGTCGTCTGCGCCGCTTGATTGTTCCTGGGAGAGGGAATGATGCGGCTGGTTTGGGCGACTGTCTGGTCCTGACTGAGGATTGGGAGAATCTGGTGCGAGGGAGCAGTGGGCTGGAGCAATCTGTGAAAGGTACACAGGCATATATGCATGTCTTTTTACGCCCGCCGTGCAGCAGCCTTCGCTGATGGTTTACAGATCGGTTCCTCCGAGTCTTAGATCGAATGGGCAATACGTTGGCCATCCCTGCAGAGGTCTTTTCCTCGCAGGAGTCTATGGCATTGATTCACGCTGGCTTCCTTGTCTCTTCATCATCATTGGCCAAGGGCTCATTAAGTATTACCTCACTGCCTCTTGTTCCTTTTATATCGGTTACTGGATCTGCCAGTCAAGAAGGTATCGGGGATGGCAGCCAATCCCACTTACGAAAAACTAGTTTTTTTCTCTCGCTTCCCAACACAGGGCCTTATCTTCGCCTCCTTGGGGCTGGGCGCGCGCATCTACTTTCCCTTCTGAACAAGTCGGGCTCTGGCGAGGCTCCTCTTTGCCTTCTCCGGGACCGTTGGGATGGCGCGGTAGGGTCCGACAGAAGCTACGACGCAGCGAAGAGAGTGCGCGGGGAACGCGCAGGTATCCTACCAGGTAGGACAAAAAAGTGGAAAGAACTATACGGGATGAGCTTCCGCTGGGCTTTGGAAGAGGCGGTAGGAGCCGGTCTGGTTGAGATATTCGACACTGGTAGTGTCGGAGCGGGCATACGCAGCCTGTAGGTACCTTTTCTGGGTCTACAATGGTTGTTTCGTGGAGGAGTTTACTCATCCTTCAAGAGACTAGGTATATATATATAGACGCGCGGCGTATCTATATCCGGGCTTGCCGCTACTGGTGTCAGAAGTCAATCATATTGAATGATTCATCTACATATTTCATTCCATGTAATCGATGCATCATTTGGGTATCATTCATTCATTTATATGGAGTAATCTTCTCTTAGTAAAGTTTCTCCAGCTCACTCACCAACATATATTATAGATTAATATAATCAACCTATTCTACAAAGTAGTTTACAAAAAAGACAATGCCATCAATCATCCGCCTCTGCCCACGCCCCTTCACCTCACTCCCCTGCCACCCAGCCTTCGACGGCGAAGATAACACCGTCATCCGCGACAGCAACGAGACAACCCAGTCTCGTCCCGACCTCCGCACCTTTCTCCACTCTGCTCTCTCAGAAGCCCAGACCTTCCTGGTCACCACCATCCCACGGAACTTCAAGGTTAACGGCCGAGCGCGCTGGTCTCCACCATCAACCGCCAAGGTCCAGCTCCTCACTCATACCATCCGTGCGGAGGACCAGGAACTCGACTACCCGGGCCGCAGACAGGATGAGTTCTGGGTCTGTCGGCGCAGTGTGCATCTCGATGCGCCCGTGGAGGGGACCGCGTCGTGGAATGAGTTCCGGCGCGGATTGAGGGAGAATCATTCCGAGAATGAGATGGAGTATACGCCTAGTTTGACGGGTGTGGAGAGGTTGATGGAGTGGCCTATACAGGATGAGATAGAGGGAGGGTGGAGGGAGGTGGATATGCATGGTGATTCTCTCTCGATATACCGATTAATTACGTTGCAATGGTAGATGCTAACATCTAATATCTGGTACCAGTGAACATGCTCACCCACACGGTTCAGCCACAAGCCCTCGTCTCCCCACGCAGCTTCGTCAGCCTGATCATCTCCGCCCTCAGCCCCCCAAGTTCTCCCAATACCGCCGAGTCGAATAGCTGGGTGACTATACAGATTCCACTGGCGCATGACCCTGTCGACTCCATCCCCGAGTCCATCCGGTCCAGGATCGCTTCGTCGGTGCCAAAGAACACCATCTTCGCCTCGTACGCCAGTATCGAGCGTCTGGTTCACCTATCTCCTCCCCGCCGTGGTAGCAGCGGCAGCGGTGGTGGAACGGGTGATCTGACTGTCAGCAGGACCCAGAGTCAGTCGCGGTCGAAGGTCGAATGGACCTTGGCGACGACTTCGGATGCTGGCGGTTCAGTTCCCCAGTGGGTGCAGCGGAGCTGGTACTTCGGTGGTGTGCCCAAGGCTGTGGTTAAGGATGTTGGGCTCTTCATCGGGTGGACTGTGCAACGGAGGAGCTCGAACCCGCCCTAAAACGGTGAATCAGCGGCTTACGGGCCCTCTTCAGGATATCTTTTGTCTTCATGGTAGTCTAATTGTTTCCTTCCTGGTTCTATCTGGAAACCACTAAAGCCCATTCAAAGCTAGAAATGATAATCAATTCAATCTACTAATCCATCAGCGAAAGTAGTGCCTAATGCAAATTATAATAGACAACAATAGTAAAGAAAACAAAAAAGAAAACCAGGTATCTCATAATATTCCGACGGAGTAAACGGTATATCCATATTCCAGCTAATTGCTATGTGAGCCCACTGCAGAGAAATGGTTACAAAAAGATCCGTTTTGTACTCCGGACTCCCCACCCCTTCGTCCCAGAAATCAAACTGTAAATAGTACAACGGCAAAACAACGGTAATAGAAATAAACAAGTAAAATATAAAGAAAAATGAACCTGAATGCATCCCCGAAGCAGCACAGGAGATGGACAGATTGGGCTAGGCGGGAGAAGACCAAAACCGGGTGTGTATATGTGAAGACGACCACTATGTGTCTAGAGAAATAAATTCAAAAGACTAAGCAAAAACGGGCAATAGGAGAAGGCGTTTGAAGACACATAAAGATTGCGGTTGAAGAAGAGGAGCTAGACTTGGGATGGGGGAACAGCATGTTGCGAGATAAGATTGTCACAAAGAACACACAGGCGGATGCGCTGTAAAGTTGTTGTTGGAAGAGGACTTGAAAATACAGCAAACTGAAGCTTATATTCCAGGCCCTTTCCAACATCAACATTCATCACACCCACACTTGTGTAGTTTGGGGTCGGCATAAAACGCTTCTCAAGCCCAAGGGATCATCGTTGTCCAGCGCTGGTGGCCCCGGTCTCGGATTGCGATTGCCCTGTGTGAGGATTGGTTACAGGTGAGTTCATATTTGACGAAGCGATTTGTGCTCGTAGTGCAGCCACTTCGGTTTTCAAGCCAGTCAGCTCTTCGTGCACAGATCGAATGTACGCCCAGAGCTTGTCTTCCTGGCCCTGATCCGTCAAGTTAGGATCATGAGGTCCTGCAAAGTAGCTGCTATTGGTTTGTTGGGGAGCCTCTGTCTTTGAGGCCACTGAGATAGAGTGATTCCTGGAGAGGCTGTGAGAAGAAGTTTGCTGCGGCAGACCAGAAGACGACGGTTGTACCGGCGCTTGGTTGGGGAGTGAGAAGCGAGAATCCGAAGGACTCAATCCAGGCGGAGGAGGTAGCTGAGGTGCACCTGGCTGAGGAGGAGGAAGCCCTAAACCAGGAGCAGCAGGGTTCGCTAGGGATGTTTGAGTTGGGATCGTCCCTGCCCTACCGAGTGTCTGCTGCTGATACGACTGCGCCATTCCTGGAGAATGGCCGCGATGCAGTTGCATGTTATTTTCGGAAACGTGGCCAAGCTGGTGTGAGGTCAACGTATTCGGAGAGAGAGACTTGGGGCTTTCTGTAACGTTTGATGGAAAGATGGAGGTGCCCGATGGCTGCCCCGGCGGTGGGAAATTTAGGTTACCGGTCTGCGATATGGGAGAAGTTGATGTACTAGAGCCGCCATGGCTAGCTGCAGGAGGGAACAAGCCCCCCGGAGATGGGCGACTGGTGGCGATCGGAGGATAAGTGCTAGGTTGGCGAGGCTGGTAGACACTGGTGGTGATGGAGCGGTGGTAGTGTTCCGTCGGGGCACCGTGCGTTTTTATGCTGGGCATGCTGAGACGCCTTTCGTCGTCTTCATCCATGCGTTCTGGTTCCGCGTAGACAAGACCCTCCATGCCATCCTCCGGACCTCCATGAGCTGTGCTATCTCCATACTCGTCCTCCGGGACAAAGCTGCCCATACTTGATCTTCGGCCAGCGCACCCACCTTGGCCCTTGTTGTGACGAGCCAGCGCATCTCCGCGAGCAAACCTACGACCACATTTAGGGCAGATGTGTGGCCGTTCCCCTGTATGTAGCTTCATGTGCCTTTTCAGATCGTGGTGTCGTCGGAAGCGCGACTGGCAAGTTTGGCACACGAATGGTTTCTCTTGGCTGTGGGTGAGAAGATGACTCTTGAGGTTATGATGTCGTGTAAATTCCGTGGGGCAGTACGGGCATCGATGCTTCTTGGCCGATGGAGATCGCAGGCTACCCTTGTGAAAGCCAGAGTTCGGTAGACTATGACCACGGCGAGGGTCGCTCATACTAGGAGTTGGTAATGGGTAGGAGAATGATTTGCTAGTATGTTCTTGTGGAATGTCGCCATCGTCCCTATGATGCGGATGATCTCCGTCCTGGGAGACTGTGTCTTCAATCGGACCGGGGCTTGCTACAGTCGAGGTGTTGACGAGTGAGGTCGTGCTGTTTTCGGTGGTCCCAAAGGTTTCCGTCACATTACCTGAACCTGCATGCGGGTCAACCTGCATGTGGTCAGGCGGCATGTGCATTGTATCGTTGATGACGCCAGTGTGAGACTTCTCACTGGCGCCTAGGGCTTCCCTGGCAACCTGAGAGCTCCTCTGTTGCGAGTCGTGCTCATGTTCCAGTGGCCGATCTGTCGGCCCAGTCGGTTTGGAAGTGTTCATTTGTGGCAATTGGTCTCGAGATGACCTTGAAACGTGCAGGCCAGCGCTCGCGATCGAGCTCAAATTCGTTTCCGAGTTTGGCTGTTGCTTCAGGAAGATGATGGATTCGGAAGGGTTCGACACAACAGAGCTCGATACAGCGGACAACGAATTGGTAATGGAAGCCGGATCGTTAGAAGATTGCATCAGTGCGGCCATGGATGACCTGGAGACGACGCCAGTTTGGTACAATTGAGGGAGTAATGCGGGAGGAGCTACCTCGGAAGCCATGTCAGTTCAGTGTCCGCCGGTAGCCTTAGGAGGGGAAAGAGAGAACAGTGAGAGAATAAAGAGACAAGCTTCGATGAAACGGCTTAGAAGGGATACAAACAAAGACTCAAATATCTAGAAGCAAGTTGAACATGAAGCAATGAAACATACCGGCGTCGCGTGGGGCGCTCACCCGAGCGTGGCGCAAGCTGACCGGGGATCCTTCCGCCTCGCAGCTCGTCAAGGCTCAGAGGTGACAAAGAGAGAGGGAGTCAGCCTAGCAAGCGCGAGAGGAGTAAGGCAGTGTCGTATGGACGATTAAACAGGTTGGAACCGGGACAAGGACAGGGAGGACTGGGGCATCTGGCGTTGTGGAGGAGTGGACGGGTACGAGAGGATAGAAAGGGATTGGATCTCTCTCTGGACTGCGATGAGGAAAACGAGGAAGCGGAAAAACCGAGTGGCGGGTGAGGAAAGGAGATTATTAAGGAGGGATTAGAAAGACGAAGATATTATTCCAGCGTAATAACAATGAATGACAATGCCAATGGCGATGGCCAAAACAACGACCAAGACGGACTGGAAGAAAATGAACAGAGCAGAAAAGGCCTTGACAGGAGGATAATAATGATGATGAGAAAGACAGACAGAGCCGGGGTATCTGCGGACGAGGCAGAGCCGCCAAAGTTTGACAGCAGAGGAAGACAGTAATAATAGAGACTCCGCAGAACTGGGAGTGAGGATGAGTAACAACGGGCAGACTACAGTTCTTCTGGGCCGCAGTGGCACAGCAGCCGCATGCTATGATGTTGATGATTATGGATATGGATATGCTGGAACTGGGAAACGAGGCAAAAGTCCACTGTTTTGGGGGATCATAACAACAACAACAGCAGTAATAACAGTCTGTATCGCCGGTTATTTTTAGAGTGAGGCTGTGTCTTCGAACCACACGAATATCATCCTTTGCTCTGAAACTTGCGCATTGTGGCTGACGACCCTCGTACGATTGCCTCCAACGGCGTGGGGTTGACTCAGTCCAGCTAGTAACTATCTCATATGCCATCCAGACGATCATACTGATCCATTATCCTCCAGAAAATCAGCCTTCTGATGCTCAAACTGCTGTCAAGAATCAAGAACCAAGACCCTGCGTGTTCTGACGTGCTTGCAACGACGAATCGCCCAGCTTAATTAATTACCCTCGTCTCGTCCAGTACGCCCATGCTCTGCACATCTGAACCTAAAGCGGGTTAGAGTTATGATACTTGTCATGGTGTATCATGTATCATGTATTACCACAGGTACGTTAGGTAGTATTAGTACATACTGCTATTACTGAGTACAGAGCACGTACATGTACAGCGTGCATAGGGAGTACATGCTACAGGCAAAGTTTTCCATTGCCACTGCAGACTATGACTGTTCTGATCTAGCCATGGCTTGGCAGTCACGGATGTGTGGCAAATGAGGCAAGTGTCCCACTCAAGTGGCGGAACGGAAAATCACTCGGGAACTCTGGGTTTTGCCCTAAGCCCTAAAATGTATAACCCTACAAAAATTCTTTTCATATGATTTCCATCACGTGCATATGCAGTCTGAGCAAGGCACAGTACGATCCTATTTACCTACCTAGCCAGTATTATCCAAATCCTGCTGCATGAGCCACTGCAAGGTCTTATTCTACCCGGACACATGTGCAGTGTCCAGAGTTGAGACTATTGTTTCCAGAATGACTGATGCCATTACTCCATACCCAACTACGGGATCCAGATACTGACAGGTCACTGCCTGCTGTGATCAAGACAATAAATAATAAACCACATATCTTTCTATCGACTACGGAAGTCATCATATTTTACCCGAGCCTTCGCTTTGTCGAAAAAAGAAAACGGGTCTGTGTGTTCTGCAGCGGCTATTCGATACCTATGGTTGGCTCAGATGAGCGGCAGCATTCAAGCCAGCAGACAAGCTCACCGTCGTCCTGGGACTATGATTCGCCCTGCTGGGTGACGAACGATGCATCTTGAGGTGATTATGTGATGAAGAGTACTGAATAGGCTCCTGCACTCTTCTATTGGCTTCCTCCTAGTCAACTAACGGTGACAGCCAGGCACGCCATGCTCTGGCAGTAGAGATCGTTCTCTCTCAATGGCTCACTTGCGAATGTCAATTCTCCTTACCCTCAAATCACCCGCCGTTTGAGGTTGTCCAGATGGTGTTGAAAATTAAATTGCTCTGCAACTCGACACTTGCATTGCAGTTCTACATATCCTGTCCAATCATCTCCTGTGTTACTGTTTCTGCATGTACCACAAGCACACAGGGTGCAGCCCAGCTTGCCGCCCGAGCATGTCTACAACCAAACACCTTTCTGCATCACTGTCCATACAGGACAAGCCATAACAGCAAGCACCCCTACCCTCCATTAAAAAAAAAAAGGATGACGGCGCTTATGGATATGATCACTACGCGCTCCCGCTGCCGGTGACTAGTAAGGCCTGGCCGCCTTTTCCCTTTGTATATCACTGCATCGCTTCTTTTCATCATCCATTCTCGTTTCCCTCCCCCCTATGCTTGGTTGCTGGTCTCCATTATCGTTGCAGATAGCGCTGGTAGCTCAGAAGTTGTCCAAGGCAAGAAGACTAGCAAAAGAAAGCTCTTCCATTCAAGCATTATCTCGCTTTCCTTAATCATTCCAACAGTTGCAACACGACTTTTGCGCTGAAGAGTTTGCCAGACGGGCTGTCTAGCTGGTCGTCCTTTGCTTTCCAATCTTGGATTAATCGCTTTCATCCCCAAAGTAAGTAGGATTGTTTTCAATTCTCATTCCTACGACTTCAACATCGAGCATACCCTGCTTGTGGCACCAAATATCTGTCCAAGTTTCAATCATCCCTAAGTGAAGTTTCTGGTCAGGCACATAGAGTTTTATTGCAGTCCCAGATTGTCACAGTTTTGACAGTGAAGGACCGTACTACCTCAAACAGCTTCGTTCCGTCGAGAGCCTTGGTATTGGTGGCTAGGAGCTGGACCTCTTGACCACTTCAGTCTCTGATTCTCCAGTTAAATCATACTTCAACTCGGCGTGTGCACATATCCAGGATGACAGTTACTTCGCAGCCTGCACCAGCAGCTGAAGCTTGCAGCTCTTCTGAATCTACTGCGGCGTCCTTGAAAAGTCCTCGAACTGCCCGCTTTGCTGAGGCTACAAGGATTATCTCTCCAATTGAATCCTTTGATCCAGAAAAGTCATCATTTGCGAAGTCTTCTGAACAGTCCCAGGGAAAGCATAATGTATCGGACATGGGATTTGGATACGTGAACGTGCGGGAACTTGGACAGGGCACATCGCAAGTTCACCTTCCAGCCACCCCTCTAAAAAGTGCTTTGAAAACTCCAAATTCGGTTGCACGGAACTTTAATATACTAAGTCCAACCTTCAAAGAAGAGTATATCTTGGACAAACAAGAAAAGACCACGGAAAAAAGCAATGAGAAGGATCTGGTGAGTAGGAGTCAACCGGTGGCCGCGATTCAAGCTACTAACGCATCCTTATCTAGAAAATCAAAACCCGCGTTCGAGCGGCCAAGGCTGTCCTCCGCTTCGTAAATTTTGGCTGCAGTCTCATCGTCCTTTCCATCCTGGCCACAACTCTGACTGTGTTTAATGCGACAAAGATACTCCCTCCTCGCAACAATCTACCTCCATGGGCCATTGGAACGAACCCATGGCCCCAATATCTGCTCATAGCTTTAGCTTCCGTCTCATTGCTCGCATGCTTGATTGTGTTCTGGGGTTATTACAAAGGTGGCCACAAACGAGCGCAAAAGCTTGCAGTCTACTATTCAGTCTTTTCAGTCGCCTTTTTTGTCTTCTCCCTCATCATGTGGGTTGTGGGAGCGGCAGTTTTCCAGAACGCAAAAGCCTCTGGAAATGGCAAGGATCTTTGGGGTTGGTCCTGCCAGCAAAACACGAGAGCACAGCTGTTCCAAAATGATGTCAACTATAGCCTCATCTGCCGCCTTATGGTTAGTCCAACTCTTCAAGCACGCCAGTCAAACTTCCCGCTTCGCTAACGCTGGCTCGTAGGATTGGACCCTAGTTTGCTCAATTATCGAAATCGTCATCGAAGTCTTGGTCATTCTTATATATGCAGTAGTTTTCTATAGATTTTGGTCCAAGCGGCGGCTGAGGAAGACAATGGACCTGCGAGATAAGGCCAGGTCTAACTTATATCTGGCTCAACTTCGCCTTCAATCGGCACCGAATACCCCGGGGTTTGTCAGTCCACGGTTTCCCAAGTCACCGTATGACTGGCCGATGCCAAAATATGAAGACAGCTTTTCAGTTGCAGAAAAGGGAGAATATTATCCAACTCAGTACGCAACAGCCCGGCCCTCGACAAAACCGCTCCCAACGTTTCAACTCCAGCCTCCGCCTGCTCGTGCGCCGAGTGCGACGCCTAAACCAGCACAGGGGATGTTCTCAACGCCGTCCCCAACTCAAAAGGAGAGAGTCAACGACCATATAGGTGCAGCGCCTGGCGAGCCAACTTATGGCGCTGTGCCCATACCGGGTGCCTACTCGCGTCTCACTGCCGACATTAGCTTACCTCCCCCAGCTGCTCACCGATGAAATGCCCTGCTATTTGCGAATATGATTGAATATCAATGGATGGATATCAGTATTAGATCAATCAAAACGAGTATTTAGGGAAATGTTTTTTCTCATTTTGAAGGCTGTCATTACATTAACTGTGTCTCTCGAACGCTGCCTATGTTACGTATCCTCGTTTTCTGTCTCGCTATAATGCCTAAGCTTCCGGTTATGGTTGAGTTTATTGTTATTGTAACTTGCGCTCATATTTCGTTCTTCTCCTGTTACATTTGTCTTGTTTGTTGGCTCCCCCCTCCCTTCTTTATTCTTTTCTTTTCTTTTTTCTTTTTTTCGTCATCCGTTTGTATTAAGACATTGGAAGAGAAGGAATACTGCGTACAGGTTATATCCAGATGTTATCTATTACCTCTCAAGCAAGGAAAGGAATGGTTTAAGAAGAATATGAAGGGGTTTCTTAGGGCTGACCTCATCTGCCCAGGAATATAGCATTGTGATGTTCATCTATTGAATCGGACATTGTTATACTTGGGTCACTGATTTCTCTTTGCTAATTCCGAGTTATCCTTGCCCAATATTCAGGAGCAGTCAATTGTCTAGTCAAAGATTGAATTTAGTAAGGAGACACGCCCACTCCCATTGCTAACTAGCTCATTTCCAAATTAAAAGCCACCGTTCTGAAGATTCAGGAGATGACATTTTATGAAGGCTTGATCTAAATGGATCATAAGCCTAGTCCTACCTCCACTAAAAGAGAGCCGAATTGACCATAAGGGTATCCATTCCATGCTAAGAGACTCTGCTACTAGTTCCAAGGCAGAAAAGCAAAAGGTACAGCATATATCGCAAAAAACCTGGAAAACGAATACCACCCCACCACGCCGCTGCAGACATAAAATAGATATCATGAGAACAACCTGTGCATTCAATTCGACATTCCCGACATACCGCACAGCGGCGTTGGACCTTGGCAGCTCTCTCTTTTCACCAGTGATCTGTTTACATAGCTTCTTCTTCGATGACAGCATGAGTATCCTTCACGACATAAATTTCCTCTAATGATCTCCCTGTATCGCCGAAGGGATCGCCGCCTTGTAAAACCAGACCCTTTTCGTTGGCTAGATGGAGGAGACAAATAAAACCGTACGATGTACTGATATCGCGCAATGTCTCCTTAGGGTATACTGACTTCAAAGAGTTCATTATCTGCGTGAACCGCAGCCCATCGCTATTCTGTTTCTCGGGAACAGCAGTATGCAGCGAGTCTTCCTTGGGCTGCGTTGGCATTGGCGATGTCCCTGCTTCCTCGCTGTGCGGTGACTGTGGAGCTATCGGTTGCTCTGCTTCATGTGTGGAATCAAAGTTGGTTGAGGCAACCAACCGCTCTCCGATGCCTTTCCACATTTCTTCCTTGAGTCGCCGGACGTCGACCTTCTTGGCTACTCGCGCATAGGCAACGTAATCAGGTCGAGCCCTTCGGCCACCTTGGGTTACTAGTTGCGACCCGAATCCTCCAGCACCCATCGTATTTAGGAGCGCACTGAGCCCAGAAGCTCCACCAGCTTCACCTGCTGAGGAGCCTGGTCGTCCATCCGCTGATGGAGTAAGCATCTCCTGCGCATCCGCGAATGGTAGGTTCTCATCATCGTCATCATCACCCTGCAGACCGAGGCCGTTTGGAAATGCAAGGCCATCGTCATCTGCGAAAAAGTTGGCATCATAAGTTCCAGGAACAGCATCCTCAGAAGGACCTTCGTTGTCTTCCGTCTTGTGATTAGCCCAGAATGCTTCGTCCATTTCACCAGAGCCTGGAGCCTGACCATGTCGTTCGTGGCCAGACAGTCGTGTCCCTAGACGCCTCTTGGAACCCATCCGGGCTTTGGGTTTAAGGAAGAGACGAAGCAATTGACGCGAATTGAAGTGCTTGTCATCGGGAAGAAGATTACGTCCCTTGGTCTTCCATTGAGTTTTGGGTAGGGAGATGGTCGAATTAGAGCTGGCTTGAGTGTATATTAATTCGGCGATAGTGGAATCAATAGTTGCTGCAAAATCGATCTCGAACGGTTCCTTTTCTTTCCGCTGCTTAGGTGCAGCACTTGTAGTGCTCGCGGCTGCATGTTCTTTGATTTTGCGAATCTTCCAATGCTCCGGGCCTGCCCAGTTCTTTTGCAGGGCATTGTCGAAATAGCTGAGAATGTTTTCATGATTTACCGATTGGTGGGAAAGGGAGATTGCATACGGGTCTTCCGTATCAAGCTCTCCACCATTGTTACTTTCATCGCCATCTTGGTCAATGCGATGGACTTTTAACATCGGTTCCAGTGCAGCCTCCCTGGCCCAGACTTCACCACCTTCGCCAAAACCGGCCTCTCCATCAAGATCAAAACCACCCAATGTGGCATCGTCGTCGTCGAAGCCGATGGCGTTGTCATCGTCGAGCATGATTCCCGATGGATCGCCCATACCTTCCTCGTTTGTTCTATCATTTCTCCAGTCCTCATGGGCCTTGAGGAAGGGAAGGTCCAGCGACCCATTTGGATCACCCAAGTCGAAGTTCTTCAGAGACGGGCAAATGTCCTGTTGTGAAAGTCGTTCCAGATCCGGGAAATATTTGCTAGCCAATGAAGTTATCTCAATCTCCACGTCCTCAAAGACGTCATTTGTGGACTCATTGGGATGCGACGGTGAGCCATGTTGCTCAGAATCTATAGATTCCTGCCTACCGCTACCCTCTTTTGAATGCTCGTCAACAATGTCATCGCTGCTGTCAAATACAATCCGACCATAACCATCGATTGCCAAGTGGTTCAAAAGCAACCCCTTGGCTCCACCTTCGTCGAAGTCCGCAGATGCTTTCTTAAATAGCGGGTCTACAGCAAACTCGAGCTCGAACCTTTTCAATTGTAATGACGCGAATGATGGTGCAAGCGTAGCTTCATGTGACCGTTGCGCCTAAAAGAGGGTTAGAAGACATTATTCACCAGTTTTTCTAGTAATGTTACCTTTCTTCTTGAACTCCTAGTTCCTCCCTCTCCACCTTCGTCGTCTTCATTATCGTCCTCCGCCTCGGCACTGGTTTCTCGCACCTTTCTGTCGCGGCTGTCAGCTAAACCGCTAAGCAGTTTGCCGGTCTCCGTCGCAACGCTATCAACCCTGCTGGTATAAATTTTCACACAACCATCCAGAGTACAACTGGCTTTCTGGAAGTTCACACCATCCCCTTCTTTAAGCAATGACATATCGTGGAAATAATCAATGAGCGCGAAGTTCCATGAGTTATTTGCGTTAATTTTGTTATCCGTTGCCATTTTCATCCACTCCTCAAAGTTGGCCAAAATCGGCACTCGCTTCATCGGGGTCACTGCTCTCCGCCCATCGACATCGCTGTCCCGTCCGCGTCGTCCCGAACCGCGTGGTGTTGAGGGACTATTGCTTGCTACAGGATCATACCTTCGAGGAGGGAGTGGCGTCTTGACTGCTGCCTTGATCTGGTTCATTTGGCGGTCGTGGAGAGCCTGTCGCGCCTCCATCCGCGCCGCCTTCTCTTCCATGTCATCGTTAAGGGGTATCCTGACGACTCGGTTAATACCAGTTGGCTTACACCAAGTAAACCGGCTGGACTTACTTAACAGGGGAATTTTTGTGGGGTGTTAAAGAGCCGTGTGAACGGCGATGAACCTTTGGGTTTGCCACGCGGGGCATTGTGAATAGAAGCCAGACAGGAGAGGTTTAGTTGAAAAGAAAAGAAGGAATGATCCAAAGTAAATCAATGTCAATTGGAAGGAGCCTCTCCAAACTCGTCATTGCTTGTGGAAGTGCAAGCAGAAGGAAAACCAGCACGGCGTCGTCAAGTGGACAAGGTCTCCCGTTGACAGCTTCTGCTTCCTTCCCAACGGGGACGGATGTCAACAAAAACATACGCCTTACCAGAGAGACCAGATATGCACATGCGCTAGCCTATCTAGGAATGGTTACCAATACTAAATATGATTGGTCTGCTGCATACCTAGAGATGCCACGTGAGACACCTGTGTAATATAACGTGGTAATGACGATACGAAAGCCAAGCTTCGTCCTGCAACGCAACCTTTGGTATCATGTCACTCCCTCTTCATCTCGTCTATCCTTCCCAGCGTCTCTCGGCCGCTCCTCCTTATTCAAAATTACATTAGGAGCACTATATAATTTATTGGAATATTCTCCAGGTGTCTGCATTGATGGCTTAAATCGATTCACGCTGGTTGTCCTCTCCGGCTGAACAGTATGCCGCGACAACGTCATGCTCCTTCCGCAGACTCCAGCCCGCCAAAGGCGTCGATACTCCATTCAGCCATTCTATCTCTCTCTCCTGGTCTTCACACTTCTTGCAATTGCCAGTCTTGTGTTTGAGAAGTTGGAAAATCGGCTTTATATCGCTGCTACACCGAAACTCCGGCGACGTAGCCTCCCAGATTCGTCGTCTCTGCTCAAAAAAAGTGTAGTAGGACAGGTATTTGCGGCCAATGTTTGCCTTATGCTATCTGCAGTGACCTTTAATGGCCTGACACTTTAAACTTCTAGTGCCATCTTGTTCGCAATGCGAAGGATCAGTGTTCCTTCGTTCGTATCAACTGCCCTGACCATGACGACGGGCTGTTCTCATACCTTCAGTTCTATTATTGCACTCTTGCGCACGCCAAGCCGCTTGCATTCATCATCATTATTGCTTGGTTGTCTCTATTATTCAGTACCATCGGGATTGCGGCCAGTGACTTCCTATGTATCAACCTGAGCACTTTGGCCAGTATCCTAGGGATGAGTGAGAGTCTGACGGGGGTTACATTCTTGGCATTTGGAAACGGAAGTCCAGATGTCTTCTCAACATTGGCCGCTATGAGATCGAACAGTGGTAGTTTAGCAGTCGGTGAACTTATTGGGGCTGCGGGCTTTATCACCTCTGTTGTCGCGGGTTCCATGGCTCTCATCCGACCATTCAGGGTGGCTCGAAGGAGCTTTGTTCGCGACGTTGGATATTTCGTGATTGCCGTGGCCTTCAGTATGGTTGTACTAGCAGATGGTCGACTGAACACTTGGGAATCTGCTGCAATGGTCGGTCTGTACTGCTTCTACGTCGTTACCGTCGTCACCTGGCATTGGTACCGTGTACGCCGGCGCAGAACGTACGAAAGGAATGTCGCAGCACGAACTCATTTTCATATCCCGGAAAACCAGGAGCTTGATATTGACGAAGTACCAGAAGATGACGACCCCGAAGTCGCCGAGTCAAGGAGTCTCCTGCACGGCGCGTCTACCGAGGATTTCAATGATTTAGAGCAGCCCGAAGTACCAGTCTGGAAAGACGAAGAGGACGATGAGACTCGCAATCGATATCTGGCTGAGATCCGAGATAACATGCGTGTTTCGCGCCCTGTTACTTCCAGGAGACGCAACACGTTCAACCCCATCAGACCGAGCTTAGTTGGCGCCCTTGAATTCCAATCCGTGCTTTCGTCTCTTATGAAATCGAGGAACACTCCTCATCAACACTTCCCAGTTAATTTCCGCGACTACTCGGATGATTTTGATGCTCTGGCTTCCTATCAGCTGGACAATCGTTCTGTAGTATCCCATCCACATACCACAAGGCCATCAACCGAGGGATTCTTGTCCCCAAATAGTGCATGGGCATCTGCTCGAACCAGGGCTGTTTCTGCAAATGATGTCTCAGGACTAAAGCTAGACACAGACCTTTTTAATCGCAACACAACGCGTCCAGCCCGGGAGTCAGTCAGTCGGCCTTCGAGAGAGCCCATCGAAGGCCTGGAGAGCACACAACTGGAGCCCGCTCAGATTGGTCAGCGAGCCAGGTTAACAGTATCGCCGTTATCATCTACATATCAATCGCGAAGCTCAAGCCGTCCGTCAACAACGCGTGCCCGGACACCGGAGTTACTCGCACCACCCCATCCAGACACTTTCCGCGTTCCCGACTACCAGCTAGAAACGGCTTTGCCTCTTTCCCCGCTAGGTTTGTCGCCTCGGGTAGTGTCACCGTCTCTTGGAAACCAAGACTCCCAGCCGGAAAGCCCTATTATCCCCTTCCCCCCCTTCCAGGATTCCCCAAGTCCGGTTTCCTCGCGGGCACCAAGTATCCGCTTACCACCTGCTGCAAGCTCTACGGAGTTACTTCAGATACATAACAGATTTGCCGAAGAGGATGGCCAGTCGGGATTTCCAGTGAAATGGTGGCCTTACAGGATCCTTCCCCCACCTGAATCATTACTCTCGACACTTTTCCCTTCCTTATATGGATGGACATCCAAGAGCATTTGGGAACGGCTCTTGGGTATTATTGCAGCACCCAGCGTGCTGCTCTTGACGATTACACTACCAGTCATCGAACCGCCACCTCCTGACGCTGTCCCAAACCCGATTACTGTAGTTGTGACTCCAGCCAATAACGGAGAAGACCCAGCACCTTTCGTGAGGCTACCAGAAGACAGCCCTCTTATTACAGCCTGCGACGACACGTTGGAAACTGAACATCGGGAAGTGATCCCGAACAATAAACCGCACCGACACTCTTCTTCGGGCAGAAGTTGCAGGGACTCTGAAGCGCTCGTCACTCAAGAGTTCTCACCCTCGCCGGCACAACCCCGTGCAAAGGAATGGAATCGATGGCTTCTCTCCATCCAGCTCTTTGCGGGGCCCTTTTTCATTTCTGTAATCGGCTGGACAAGTATGGATCCGGACTTGAGACCGCGTAATCTTCTGCTACCCTCTCTCTGCTCTTTGCTCTTCTCACTCCTATGCTTCACGGTTCTCATAGTGGGTACGCGGCATGGCCGTCACTCTCATCTACCAAGCGAATGGCGCCCTTTTCTTTCCATGCTCGGTTTTGTCGTCTCTATCTGTTGGATAGCCACCATAGCTACTGAGGTTGTCAGTCTCCTGAAGACCATTGGAGTAATTCTCAATATCAGTGACTCCCTCCTTGGACTTACTGTATTCGCCGTTGGGAATTCGCTGGGCGACCTTGTAGCGGATGTCACCGTCGCCCGTCTAGGGTATCCCGTCATGGCCCTGAGCGCATGCTTTGGTGGCCCTATGTTGAATATCCTCCTGGGAATTGGCATCGGTGGTCTCTATATGACCTGGAACTCGCCAAGACCGGAAATCATAGAAGCACCTAGTGCCAGCAGAGGATCGTACGAAATCACTGTTTCCAAGGTTCTGGTTATCAGTGGGGCCACGTTATTAATCACCCTCGTCAGTTTACTGGTCATCGTTCCATTGAATAAATGGAAGATGGACCGGAAAATCGGCTGGGGCCTTATCGCCTTATGGGGTGTGAGCACCTTGGGTAATGTTGTCGCTGAGGTTGTCACTTGATTTGATTTACAGCGGCATATATATAATAGTCTTTGTCTCATACCACAGAATACTTATATTCTTCTCTAACTCCTTTTTCAGTGTTTGTTTTTATTTATTTATTATTATTATTGTTATTTTGTCCGTTTTCAATTCTTAAAGCAACGAGCGTCGCTTTCAATTGTGCGGAGATGAGTAACCGCAGCAATACTCAAATTAATAACACCCAATGCTGGGATATAGATTGTGATATACTCCATACTGCATACATGTATGTATATACATATACATACGATTCAAATGAACTTCAAATGGCTATGGGGTACTATAGAAAAAGAGAGGACAAGAAAGGGGTGAGGAATGTAACGGATATTTTATACAACCAATATCTTCAATCCCCCTTGCACATATTATCCGGTTGTTTCTAACCATCAAGCCTAGCGTGGCATACCACCCTTCTCCCTCAGTCCAAAACACGCCCCGCAGAAGAGCTCGTGCTTCGGTCATTTGTCTGAACCTTTCTCAGTCCGGTACCTGCCTGGATGGAGGCTAATAAAGCACTCCTATCTGGCGCTCCAGCTACTGCAGATGGAACTGGTGGCGGCGGTGGAGGAATTCCTGAAGGAAGAGCCGGGGGAGCAGGTGGTGGTGGGGGGGGCCTGGAGCCACTGGGGGTGGAGGCGGCGGTGGCGGGGGGACTCCTGCAGGAGGAGCAGGCGGAGGAGGGGGAAAAGTGGCAGCTGAAAGCACCAGTGGTTCTCCGTTGGTCGTAGTAGTCTCAGGCGGTGAAGCCAAATTTTCTTGTACTGGAGTAGTCGATTTTGACGGGGACTTATCATCCATAGCACTCAAAGGTCGTGGAGGTGCCATGGTCCCGAACAGTATGCTTGCCAACTGCTTAGCACTACCTCCGCCAGCCCGGTCGTCATCGTCATCGTCAGATGAATCAAACTCGGAGCCTGCCGCAGACCAGTCATCTTCCTCCGGACGTGCACGAGACTTGGGCTCGAGCGGGCGAGATGCCGTGAATGTGGATCTGGCATTCTCCTGCTGTGCGAGGCGATGGAAGGGGTTTGTAGTTTGCACTTCAGATTTGGGCGAGCTGACAGCAGTTGTAGGCAAGGCTGGGGATAGCGTCGCCTGGTTGTCAGTTGATTGAGCCATCTTCCTGAAGTAAGGATTCTTTGATTCTGTCTCTGGTGGAGGGCCCGAAGCACCAGCGCGGCTGCTAGCCGGTGAACTCGCTCCCGGGCTAGGCACCCTCTCTGGTTCCACCGCGGTGGCAGGAAGAGTTGGGTCTAACGGAGGCGGCACTGGAGGAGACACAACAGTTGTCGCTGTAAGCACCTGGCTCTGTGTGGGCGTGCTGTCTTGTGGGGTAATATTGACAGGTCCTTCATCATCCGAAGAAGAGCTCTCGTTGAGACCTTCCAACTCAATCTGAAGCTGTCGTTCTCGCTCCTTAGCTGCTTCGAGCTCAATGCGTTGAGCTGCAAGTCTCGCTTCGTTTTCTTTGGCCAGTCGGTGGGCCTCCTCTTTCCGCCGTTTCTCCTCTTGCTTTTTGATCTTGCCTTGCCTGACCTGTTCTTCAAGCGCTCGGAGACGAGCTTCTTGGGCCTCTTTCTCTCGCCGAACGGTCTCCTCTTGTTGTTTTGCTTCGTCCCTAAAAAAGATGCGTTAGAAGATTCTCCTTGTGCCCAGTTTATCTAATAGTCCTTACTCTAAACGTTTCCTTTCAGCTTCTTGTGCCTGTTGCTCTTCCCTGATAGCTTGTTCTCGGGCCGTCTGCTCTGCCCTAGCTTCTTCCTCTGCCTTCTTCGCATCGGCCTGGCCGAAGCTATCTGTTCTAACCTTTCGTGAGGGAGGCGGCGGTGGCTTTTTACCAATCGGTTTAGCGGCGGAGGGGCTTGCAGAGCCACGTTCTTCCGCTAAACGACGTTGTCTCTCTTGCTCGCGCCTGCTATCTTCTTCCTCTGCTCGCCTTAACCTTTCTTCTCGCTCCTTTCTCTCTCGCTCTTGGCGCTGAAGAAGAGTTTCTTCCGAGCCGTTCTGGGGCTTCAGACCAGCAGCAGCCATACGCTCCGCGATACGTTTCTGAGCGCGTTCTCTTGCAGCTGCAACACGCTCTTCATGAGTGAATGGCGTAGACGGTGCTGTCGAGACTGCAGAGCTTGTAGGTTGCGGTGTATGAGAAGCCCGTAAAGAGCCTGCACCTTCATTATATGAAGACTTATGTCCGGAACGCTGCTCAATGAGAGTGGACGACGTTTTCGATTCCCTAAGATTTGTTAGCACCAACCCCTCCAAATAATACTATGGCTATCTTTTCTTGAACTCACTCCTCCTTACGGATATATGCAGTCCTAGCATTGCGTTTCAGTTCATAGATGAAATCGCGGATCACATCCTCAACACCCAGAGCATCTTCCCACCGCCGCCTTTCGTGCTCACGAGTTGAATTCTCACTTTCACCTTTCAGGCTATCTTCAAGACTCCGAGCGAATTCTCTGACACTTTCCTCTACATCATGCGTCATAGTATCATTCCGTTCTTTTTCTGCCTTGACAGTGACACTTTCGGCCTCTAAGCGACGAGCGGCAGCCATCTCGTCATCCTCCGAGACTGGGACTGGTCTTCCAGCAAGCTCAGCTGCACGGGCCTGCATCCTTGCACGAGCCCGGGCCTTGATGCGGTCCGCCTCTGTGACAGTTCCGCCGGGACCAGTGCCGATGATGTTCGATGCACTGGTAGGGTGGGCCTTGGCATCTTTCAAGCGGAAGAGTGAGAGCCTAGCCTCGGCGATTTCTCTCTCAACTCTGCGGACATCCGAAGCCAGTTGCGGGACTTGGTCCTCGTAGGACTGAAGTTGACGACGAAGCGATCTTCGCTCTGCACCATTGTCCAAAAGACGGAAAGATGCGTTCGGATGGGTATCAATGTCATCCTGGACGCGGCGGATCCGATCCATAAGACTTTCTGTCTCCCGGCGATCCCTACGATCCAGAGCCTCCTCCTCCTCCGCCCGATCTGCATCTTGAAAATCTACGGCATCCAGCAGGATCTTAGTTTCCCGTATCTTTTTCTTTAGCTGCTCGATAGAATGTTCTTCCTCCGAGACTTGAGAAGAGGCGCTTGGGGATGGAGTTCGACCATTGTTCCCTACCCGACGGCGTGCACTCGAGCGGTATCCAGCAGCATTGTCGTTATTTTTAAACATGGTCGCATCCTTCCGGCCGAAGCCTGGAGAACTTGCCCTTCCACGGAAGGAGTGTTCTTTGAGATAACTAACACCAGTTTTCTGAGGCTGCAGAAATGCTCCAGACGCCTTGCGATGTTCGGCATCTTGTGACAAGAGCGATTTGACTGTTCCGATTGAATCGTTCAAGTTTCTCGTAGACGGAGGGACAAGCTCTGGAGGCAAGCGGGCCGGAATGGCATAACCATTGAGCTTCCTATAGATCAAATGCATAGCCACTGCAAATTCATCCATGTTGAGCCTTCCCCTGTTGTGGGGGTCTGCTAGAGTCCAAATCCGCTCCAAGTCGCTTCGGTCCAAGCCACTTTGGCCCATGATTTCAATGGCAGTATCACCACCAATGTAACCTTTACGTAAGCCATCCCATGCCTTAAAGAGATCATCATAGATCCTCTTTTCTTCCTTCGTAATCGCCCACGGAATAGTCGCATTACCCGAGAGACCGGCAGTTGTAAAGCCTCCTTCGCGCCCAGGCTGCGGCATGAGTTGCTGTTTGAGTGCCTCAATGTTAGGTAAGCCCGTTGAAGGAGCATTCACAAAACCCCACTGGCCCGGAATGCCTGTAGGCTGCGCAACAAGCAGAGCCGATCCTGTCTGCGATGGCGTGAGGTTAGACCCAAAACCAGTTGGCATGGGCGGGAGTGGCGGACGAGGCCCGCTGTAACCGGTGGGTTGGGGGTTTGTCATAAATCCAGTCGGTTGCGTCTGCATTATCTGCGGCGCACTCTGCGCCGGGAAGCCAGTCGGTTGCGGTGCGAGACTCTGAGCTGGAGGAGCACCCTGGCCCGGCTGGAATCCGGATGGCTGAGGGTAAAAGCCGGTGGGTTGAGTAGCAAGCCGACTGAGGAGCTGTGAGTTTGTCGACTGTTGCGGTTGCGGCTGCTGGGGCGCCGGAGGAGCCAACTTATTCTCCATGAGCGGAGCATCGAAATTCGGCACGTTCGTCCTCACCACAGGCTCAGGTTGTGTGTCGGGAACGCCAAAAGAAATGATATCCACCATGCTTGAAACCTCATTTTTGATCTTCTCGGGGAGAGAGGTGGGGATTTCCTTACCCGTCAGTCTCAGGTTACAGAGATACATGGCCAAAGCAAACTCAGGAAAGAATAATTGCCCCGATTTAGTGGTATCCGATAGCACCCTTCAATTGTCAGTCCTCGAATACGGAAGAACCAAAAAGGGAACAAATAGGCCCTGCAAGTCCCCGTCTACGTACCATATCTTGGAAAGATCGCTCCCCGGAAGGTTCGACCGTAAAAGGAGTTCCTTAGCCTTCTCTCCTGGAAGCAAAGTTAACAATCTCTTACCGAAAGGGCGAACTAAGGGATGATCACTCTACATACCGTCCATTGTTTGACTGTCCCCGACCGCCGACTTGAAAAGCTGCTCGAATTTGGCCTGATCTTGGGACGTAATGAACGAGAGTCTAATGTTCGGGATTTTCGAACCAGAGCTGGAGGGGGGCGGGCGGGCACTTGTGCCAGCAGAAGATCGGAACGAATCTGCCATCTCGGACGAGGTCTTCGGGGTCGGGCGGTACGGTAACCCAGTAGTCGCAGGGACCTGCTGTTGCGGAGGTTGGCTCTGGGGAGGGTAACCTGTAAACTGTGGCTGCTGGACAGGAGGCTGGAAGCCCTGCTGCGATGGCACCGTGCCGGGAAAGCCAGTAAATTGAGGCCTGAATTGCCCGGCAGGGAGTCCGGTAGGCTGAGGTTGAAGCTGTGAAGCTCCAGGTACCGGTAATTGAGACTGATATCCGGTCGGCTGTGGCGCAAACCCAGGCTGTTTCTGAGGTTGGGACAGTTGTTGCTGAGGAAATTGAGAGAAGGTAGGCTGCTGCTGCATGTATGGAGCCTGTCCCGGGCGAGCGCTGTTGGCGCCGCCCAGGAAGGAATTCGATGAAGAGTACATAACAAAACAATCAGAGTCAAAAGAAAAAAAGGAAGCAAAGAAATAAAGCAGATACACAAAGGACAGAACAGATAGATATACAGATGGAGCGGCGTGAGGGACAGCCGAGGGGAGGAATTCGTAGGCAGTGAGGTCAAAACGATCAGGAGGAGCTGCTGACGCGGATCCGTTCAGGGACAGCTCGCACTAGCCTTATCGGGAAGCTTGGTCTGTCATGGAACTTACATAATCTGAGGATGCTTAACGTAACGTAATCAACTACCGAGCCGGCAGTTTTTTCACCCACATCAACATCCTATCACGGTGCTGGACCAACGTACACCGTATGACGGTCCGGGGGCCTGTTCTGCCTGTCCTGTGTTAGTACACGTGAGGTTCTGCCGTCCTAGACCGCCCTCGCTACCTATCTCACGGCACAGGCAAGCCTACCTAGTAATACGACCATATACATGCGCCTATCCATTATACTGACCGCCCCTGCACGTGCCTGCGAGGGAAATATCTCGAACCTCTGTCTCGATCTTGTTGTAGCTCTTCGAGCTACGTTCTGTCTACCTGCCTGTACAATAGCTTGCCTGCCTGTCTGCCTGTGTGTTCTTTCCAATCTATTTCAGTTTCCTGATCACCCGAATCCGCACCTTGACACATCCATCATTCAACGCGCCTTTTCTTCTTCTCTACTATATAAAATGCCACTTTCTCAAGAAAATCGTCTTCAAATGGCAATGTCTGCCTATAAAAATGGAAAAATCAGCTCTCAATTAAAAGCTGCAGAGATATTTGGGGTCCCAAGAGATACACTTCAAGATCAGCTACGCGGTATTCATTCACGAAAAGAGACACGCGCCAATGGTCATAAACTGACCAAATATGAAGAAGAATCACTTAAGAAGCAATTATTAGATGCAGATATGTGAGGATTTCTAATTCAGCCTGAGTTTCTACATGAAATAGCCCAGATATTGTTTTGCAATTGTTTACAAGACCCTACTGCAACTTTTGGAATCAACTAGCCCTATAAATTTATTAAACACCATCCTGAGCTACATACATGATATACAAGACAAATGACATATCAACATGCAAAACAGGAAGATCCAAAGGTTATAATACCTTAGTTTCAGACTGTACAAGCAGCTATTGAAGAACATAGCATACATAAAGATGATATCTGGAACTTTGATAAGACTAGCTTTGCAATAGGACTCTGCTTTACCTCTAAAGTGGTTACTGCAATTGAGTGCAGTGAATGACCATGCAGAGTTATCTAAAGTAATTGTGAATAGGTCACAATTATTGAAGCAGTCAGTTCAAAAGACATATATACCACCAGTTATTATACTGAAAGTGAGCTATCAGCAAGCTACCTAGTTTTAAGAACCTAAGCTTGCTGGAGATTGGTGGATTACAACTAGTCAAAATAGCTGAACAACTGATTAAATAAGCCTTTGCTGGCTAAAAAATGTTTTTGAACCATTTTCAAAGCACTATATAACTAGTGCTAAGTGGTTGCTTATTCTTGATAGCTATAGCAGTCACCTTATTGCTGAATTTAATAATTTCTGCAAATAGAATACAATTATCTGTCTTTGTATGCCTGCCTATGCTTCACAGCTTCTTCAACCACTTAATGTGGGTGTTTTTAGGCCACTAAAAAGTGCATATGGAAAGCTTCTTGAAGAGCATATGGGTGCTGGCCACAATCATATTGATAAAGAAGACTTTTTGTCTCTATATCCAGATGCGTGTGCTAAAATATTTATTTTAGCAAACATCTCCAATGGCTTTGCAGGAGCAGGATTGAAGCCATTTAATCAAGAATATGTTCTTTCCAAGCTTACCTTTCAACTACATACACCAACACCACCATCAGCTGAAGGCTCAATTTCCTCTGCTTTTCAGACTCCACAGAATATTCACTAGCTAAATCAGAAGATACACAGTCTGCAGAATAGCTTTAATACAAAATAGAAGCTTTTTAGCAGTCTTATTGCTCATATTCAACATCTTGAAAAGGCTGCACAAATGGCAATGCATACCAACCTTCTTCTATAACAAGAAATCAAGAGTTTGCGAGCTGAAAATGAGTGGAAATATAAGAAAAAAGCAAGATGGTGTGCTATACTAGGCAATGATACCCTTTTATCTGTGCAGGAAGGCCAAAATCAGGTTCAGCAGCTTGATAACACAGCTTAATGAGCAACCTGAGGAATCTACTCCTGTGCCTTGTCGACGAGCTCCGCAACGCTGCAGTGGCTGTGGAATAATTAGGCATGCTATAAGGAATTGTCCTAATAAATAGCTATTATTTTATATATTTAGCTAGGCAAATTCCATGGCGTTGGTGGTTGAAAGCTCCAAATTACTCAAGAAGGCATGAAGAACTGCCGGCTCGGTAGTTGATTACGTTAGGTTGGTTAGTTCAGTTAGTTAATCCTACAGCGTACAACGTATTTACTACTACAGTAGGTGATGACGAGAATTCAAAGGCGCAGTTCCATTCTAAAGTTGATTTTTCACATCACCATTTAACATATTAAACCAGGCCAACCGCTGAATTCCTGAGCAAAGAAGTTTCCCCATGCTATCGTGCTGAGAAGCTAGTATGAGAACGTGATGATGTCTACTGTTCGTCCGGAGTTCCAGACTGCTGCTGGGTAGCCCCGACCATCTTGCGAAGCTCATATTCCTTGGTAAACTCGCGAGAGAGAATACCCAGATCCTTGACAAGTTCATTACACGCAGTGATGACGGCCTGTTTCGGGGTGATTTCCCCATCGGTCTGGACACGGAGAATGAAACTAGGAACAAGAGGATGGGGCACCTGGAATGGCGACAGTCAGTCGCATGAGCGTTCTGCGGAACGCGAAAGCCACACGCATACCTTGTAGCCAGCGAAGAGAACATGAGAGTTCTGCAAGAGGCGAGAGCGGATCATGTTGCCGAGAGTATGGTCCTCCTTGTTGAAAGTGAATATGGCAGAAGACGGGATACCTGCGATACTTTAGTTTCAGTATTCGTGTCAATCAGCGACCTCAGGATGCAGATGACATACGAGTATCGACTTCCATTTCAACTTTATTCTCGCCATTTGCAAGGACAAAGGACTCGTAACTAGTTTCAAGAGCAGTCAGTAAAAATCGACTCATATTATCTTGTTCGCAATCTAAGCAAGCAGACCTAGGCTGCTGATCGTGGGAAACGTTGATAGTGGACTGGCAGCCATGCCGACTACCACTAGACTTGTATCGCCAGCGAGCATAAGCCATCTCCGTGGGGAGAATAAACCCCTTGTCCGAAGGGGCCATGCTTCAGACTGCAGAAAGACGAGGAAAATTTAGGGAAGATGGAACACGAGTATGTCTTGCCAGGCAGCTGGGAGAAGGCTGAGAAAGAAGATGACAGAGGCACTGAAAGTAGAGTAATGCTTCTGTGAGGAAGAAGTCTTGGGGAGCCTTGACAGGTCCACAGCAGATAGAGATGGGAAGAGCACTGATGACCAACAGCTCCCTTGTCAAACAAGACAGTAAGGATTGCAGGAAGAGGGACTGAGAGATTGAGTGCCTCCTTCCATTTTGGGTTTCTGGAGAGACTGCAGAAGCCGCTGTGGGCATTCAGGCTAGCAGCCATGGCAATGTGGAAAGAACATGATGCAATATGCAGTTGACAGAAGGATAAAGCTAAGGGACTTTGGAGCGTAGGGGGTCTCTTACCGATCAGGGGCATTCATCTTGAAGAAGACTCGGCTGAATATGGATATCCAGATACTCTCTCGCTTCTCTGTTCTTAGGGCTCTTTAAATGCCTGTTCAATATTCAAACTGTCCCTTGCGAAAGCAGCAGCTGGGACAAGTGATATCCCAAAAGAAAACTGCCCCCAAGAAACAGAAAGAGAGAAATATAGTAAGGTAGGTATTAAATGTATTAAGAAATGGTATATCCTTTATTAACGGATTGAGACAATAATAGGGTCCAAAAAGTGGCAAAATCAACCCAAAAAGCACTGTTAAAGAAGGGTAAAGAAGGTAAAGAGGAACTTTCGTATTGTCACCCGTTTACTTGGCAAGTGAATGAAGGAAGTAAGAAAAATAAAAGGAAGAGAAGAGGCAAGTTGAAATGAAGGGGAGATATATAAAGATCTCTTAAGGGAAAGCTCCGCGTTCACTGACAGAAGATGCCTGCACGTGATTATCCCCATCATGAAAGGCCGAACCATGTTGAATATCCCTCCTGGCGACCTTTTCTTCTTCATTACCTTTTCTTCTTCATTACCTTTTCTTCTTCATTACCTTTTCTTCTTCATTACCTTCTCTTCTTCATTACCTTTTCTTCTTCATTACCTTTTCTTCTTCATTACCTTTTCTTCTTCATTACCTTTTCTTCTTCATTACCTTTTCTTCTTCATTACCTTCTCTGTCTGCGCTTTACCCCTGCTGCGCTTCCCCAGTACCTGGGGAAAAAGGGGTGTGGTGTTTGTGTGCGCATTTTTCTGGCACGTGCTCCACACGCGGCCTTCTTGGCGTGTTTGGCGTGTTTGGCGTATACACTTTGTTAACTCGTTACCAACCACTGCTTACCATAACAGGCTGGGATGCCTATATGGGCTGCTGCGAACTTAACTGCTAGTCAAGTACTAGCAGTCTAGCTAAACAGTAGTATGTTGATGATAAAAGTCAGAATGAGGAAAAAGCTGTTAGCAGAGGTCCATATCTAGGCTTGAGTCACTTGACAAACATGGCACCTAGGCCGGGATCCTGAAAATGCCAAGCTCCACCTACTAGCAGCAGCTTATATCTAGGATTTATAATCATGGCACCTAGGCCGAAGCTCTGAAAATGCCTAGCATCAGGAATCATCAGCACCATCCATGCAAGGGATGTAAAATATATGCCAAAATCCTCCCTACGGGGTGACCTTTCGAAAGACTGGTTGAGGCAACGCGAGAGACTTTTAGATGCTTACCTAAAAGATGCCTAGGTGCTCCAGAAGGAGTCAGTGATCGCCTGAGGGATACTGGGATATGAGAACCACCCGACACGAAGCTGTTCTAGTGGAGTGACAGGGCACCCTCGAGTTCAGCTAGCTCTGGGATTGGGGCAGGCTTCCCTGCCTCAGCGAGGGATAGAACAAAGCCTAAGTGCTCTCTGGAGTAATGGAAGTTGTTAAGGCTGGCAGGATGGTAGTTGCCGGACGTGTTAAAGGCAAGGCCTACACTGAGACTGAGCCACCTATTACCTGCATAGACACAGCGCACCGCTCCAGAGTATCAAAGCATACGGTGGGAACTGAGCTAGGTTAGTAGGGGCCTACTCTACTAGCAGCATGCCGGCTGGATGCTGCTGGTAATGGCCCCTGCAAGACATGGTCGGCTGCTAGTGGGAGACCACTAGCAGTAACGGGAAACTACTTCTCTGAAGTAGTGGGCCGTAGCACTGTGGTGGTGACCAGAAGGCACTAGAAAGGTATATTTCCAGCTCGTACCTGGGCTGTGGCTGCGTGGTATCGCCAGACTTTCAACAAATTCCTCCAACTCGTACTTGGACCGCAGCTACATGGTATCGCCAATATATCCTACTAGATGGGCCCGCGGAGACCCTATAGTGGCTCGAGAGGACGGATGCGCATGTCGGTTGGCCTAGAGAGGGAGAGTATTATGCCTGACTCGTACTCAGGTCCCCAGGAGCCTCCTGGCGCGGTATCGCCCATAATACTATCGCCCTTGCGGCTAGCTTAAGGTGCAAACTCCAGAGATGTTTGCAGCAGCAGAACCTTTGGGGCTAGGGTTCTGCCAATAGGGATGGGTAATCACTATCTGAGCAGGAAGAGCCAGGTAGAAGATGGCGCCCAACCCCTGTTGTCTCTGGCGCCTACACGCCCCAAACAAAGACCACTACAATGCTCCCGCTGCCACCATTTCCATGACACACGAGCTTGCCGCTCTAACACTCGCTGCATCTCTTGTGGCTCCACCAAAATAGAGCATACCTGCCGTGTACAATGCATCAACTGCCATGGCCCCCATGCAGCAGACTACCCAAAGTGCCCAGCCCGGCCTATCTCCCGTAAAGGGACCATCACCCACCTTTCTAAAGAAGCACTAGCAGCAATACGCAAAGCTGGGAGACTGGCTTTCCAGCAACAAGCTGGAAAGGTGCAGGCTACACAGGCAAGCCCACACACCCTAAACCAGGCCACAGACCACCCATCAAGACAGCTCACCCAAGAGCTAGCCAGTCAGACCTCTCCAGAAGAACTATGAAAATCATACAGGCCAATGTAGGGAGGGGCGGCCCCTCCCATGACCTGCTGCTATCCTTCACAGCAGACATCATCCTGGTCCAAGAGCCTTGGACCAATATGGCAAAACACCTCACAAAAACACACCCAAGATATCAACTCTTCAGCCCAACCCCCCACTGGGAAATCAGGCCCCGAACTCTAACATACGTACGCAAAGACCTTCCAGCTCACGCACTTCCACAACCATCCTCCCCAGACATCACGGCAGTAGAGGTAGATGGCCTCACAACTATCAATGTCTACCGCCCCCCAAAGGACCCAGCTACTCTCTCTTCATCCACCATATCTACACTCCACACCCTACTCCAATACCCTGTCCCACGGAACACCATCATCGCAGGAGACTTCAACACCCACCACCCATTATGGCAACCAGAAACCCAACCACACACCCTCTCTGCAGGAGCCACAGCTCTGGTAGAATGGCTAGAAACCCAAGGACTAGTGCTCTGCATGGAACCAGGCACTCCAACCCGCGGACCCAACACCTTGGACCTAGTCTTTGCCAACCTCCCAGTGGTGGCTACAGTAGAGGACCACCTTAGCACTTTTAGTGACCATAAAACCATCCTAGCACAGCTAAAATGGAGGGAGCCACAGCCACAACACAAACTAGGCTCCACTAACTGGGAAAAGGCTCGAGAACTCCTGGTCCCCCCAGACACCAACCTACCAACAGATACTCTGGCAGAGGAACTGGTCAGCCGGGTACATCTAGCCATCCAGGGAGCATCAGAATACAACACCCGCAGGCTCCCACACACCCCATGGTGGACACCAGAGCTCACAAACCTACTCCGGCAAGCAAGACAACATCCATCAGACCTCCAACCTCTTCAGAAGGCAATTTCCAAGGCAAAAGCTAATTACTGGAAGGAACGGATTGAGCAGGCAACAACTCCCACTAAAGCCTTTGCACTAGCAAAATGGCAGAAGCCCTCCAACCAACTAGCTGCGCCCCCCCTACTTGTACAAGGCAACCAAATCACCACCCCACAGGGCAAAGCAGACGCCTTCCTCACCTACCTCCTGGAAAAGGGAGCCTCCCTTCCAAACCAGCTTGAAGAAGGACCACCAAACAGACCTCTAGATCCTATACCTTTACCAACAAAGGAAGAATGCTGGAATGCCCTTTGCTCTCCTACCCCATCTGCCCCTGGGGAGGACAATCTTACCACATCTGTATGGAGAAACCTATGGCCTATTATAGGAGATACAGTTACAGCACTATACCACCAAAGCCTGGAGAAAGGCCAGTTCCCGCAGACCTTCAAAGCAGCAAAAATCATCATGTTGCCAAAGCCAGGCAAGAGAGACCTTACCCAACTGGGCTCATGGCGGCCCATCAGCCTCCTATCCACCTTAGGCAAAGGCCTAGAACGTCTTATTGCAAAATGGATGGCTGTACAAGCAATCCAGGGAAAACTACTCACACCATGCCACTTTGGTGCTCTCCCAGGCCGCTCTGCTATTGACCTCGTCCAAGTACTAGTTCATAGAGTGGAGAAAGCCTTCCAACAGGGAAAGGTAGCCTCACTACTGTTGATGGATGTAAAGGGAGCCTTTGACGCAGTAGACCACCAAAGGCTTCTTTCATACCTACGCCTTCAGGGATGGGATGATTGCCTGCTCATATGGACCCAAGATTGGCTTTCCAACCGCTCAGCATCTGTCCAGATTGGAGAGGCAAATGCCAAAGCCTCAATAAAGGGAGGACTCCCACAAGGATCCCCCCTCTCCCCAATCCTATTCCTGCTCTATGCAGCAAGGGTAGTGGCCACTTACAAAGCCTCCTTCTGCTATGCAGACGACCTAGGAATCCTCTTTGTAGGGGATTCTCTCCAGGAGACATCCCAACAACTAGCAGAAACATACAAGGCAGTAACAGCCCTGGGAACAGAGGTAGGTCTCCCCTTTTCAGTGGAAAAGACAGAGATACAACACTTCTCTAGAAAACTCAAGCAGCCTCCCCCAGCAGTCAGGCTGCCTGGTGTGGGTGAGATCTCTCCCACACCATACACCCGCTGGCTAGGGGTCCTCTTGGATACAAAACTTACCTTTAAACCACATATCAACTGGGCATACAGCCGTGGTAAGCAGCTAGCACAGCACCTCCAGAGACTTAGCAACACCCAACATGGGTGCCCAGTAGCACCTATGCGTGCTGCAGTGCTTCAGTGTGTCCTCCCAACAGCATTGTATGGAGCTGAACTCTTTTACACTGGCCAACAGCAACTAAAGGCTGTCAGCTCCCTCCAGTCTCTACTCCGAATAGCAGCCCTAGCAATCCTCCCAGCATACAAGACAACACCCACAGCAGCACTCCTCCGAGAGGCAGACCTGCCAGACCCAAGAGCCCTTTTGGAGAGCACCCTCCAGAGGGCAGCTGCTAGATACGCAGGCCTAGATGCAAAGCACCCCATAGCACGCATCCATGCAGCCCCAAACTATGGGTACAACACAAGGCTCACCAGGATCCTGCAACGCATCCCCACACCAGCACCAGAACGCAGGTGGGTAGAGCCACAGCTGCCACCACTACGCATGCTGCCAACCCACCGGGAAGGGCACATCTCCTCACCACTAGCCATATCAGTCTACTCAGATGGCTCCCACACGGGCCAAGGCGCTGGATATGGATACGCCATATACTACGGCTCCATCCTAGTCACCCAGGGACAGGGCCCATCAGGCCCCCGGACAGAGGTCTATGACGCGGAGATCATGGGTGCTGTGGAAGGTCTCCGGGCAGCAGTGGGTTTGCCATGCACTGCATATGCCAACCAGCTGAACATCTTCCTAGACAACCTGGCAGCGGCCAGTCTACTAGCAGATGGCAGGCCCGCGCCACACAGACGCCATCTCACAGACACCTTCCACCAGCTCTCCACGCAGTGGCTCAGCCTGCCGTACATCCTAGCCTCCCCCCGCAGGCCCGTACGGGTCTCCTGGGTACCAGGGCACACTGGAATCGCAGGCAATGAGCTGGCAGACAGGCTAGCAAAGCAGGGAGCAGCCATGGATGGCTCCCACATCCCCCCTCCCCGGCATACCTAAGACGAGAGGCGAAACAACAACTCCGTACTGCCACCCAGGCAGCGTATATACGCAACGCACCCCAGGCATACCAAGACCTGGGCATCTGTCCCCATACGAAGAGCAGCCGGGCCCAGGAACACAAACTGCCACGCTGGGTACTAGGCAGGCTCATTGCAGCCCGCACTGGACATGGGGACTTTGCAGCATATCACGAACGCTTCCACCACACGGACTACCTAGCAACCTGCTCCTGCAAGAAGCTAAAAACTCCAGTACATTTCTTCTTCTGCCCACATACTAGGAAGCGCTGGAAGGAGAGATGGAAACACACACCTGTTGGGCCGGCAAAAACCATTGACTGGCTCCTAGGGACTGCTGCTGGGGCTGAGGAATTCAGCCGCATCGTGCAAAACACATCCTTCTTTACGGATATATGCCCAAACTGGGCCCGCCTAAGCACAGAGTAGTGTAACAGTCCAAGCATATCTTCCTGGGAAAGAGGGATTGGCTCCCCCTCTCACCTATAGGGAGGCAAGACAGGTTTTTCTACCGCTTGAAGCCCCAGCCAGGGTAGTGCTGGGAACTTCCCCAACCCTACAGCACGTAGTGCTCAAATTTGTCTCCTTTAAGCATGTATTTAGATCCTTTTAGATAGTATACGCTTGGGAGGCACGTCCGGTTGCCCTTCGGGAGGCCGCGGTCACCCGCCACGTGACCGCCAAGCGACGTTAAATAATAATAACTAACTAACTAACTATCCCTCCTGGCCCTATCCCCATGAATGAAGTTTTATACGAGAAGCATTTGCAAAATAGCCTGCCTGGTCTATTCCACAGCCCTGTGGAATCGAATAGAATCATCCCTCTCTACTCTAGAGGTTGGTTTGAGGTCCTTCTCATCTATCCACCATGAAGAGAGCATTCGATCTATTTCAACGATAACCGGATATATATATATGTACATGCACTTTCAGATGAGATAGAAGTCAGGTGAGCAGTGCGCAGTGCAACGTACATACATAGTATGCCTCGACCATATAAGACACAGCTAGCTTGAGTGGGAAAGGAAGATATAAAGTTGGTTATTCAAACGCCATTCTCTATTCCATCCCGAAACAGAATTAAGATTAAAATCAAACAAGACAAATGATTTTTATCCAAAACCCCCAACACGCAACAGCCGCTCTAAAAATTGAAGAAAATTTTCAACATAGGCCAATCTTAGGTATAATATAAATGATATTAGAACAAGATATATGCCAGGCACAAGTAGGTGGAGTGAATATATTAGAATCAGAAAGTCAAGTGAGTTTGGGATGTTGAATATGCATTCGTTCGCACATCAGACGCCAGCATTTTTGCTTCTAGTGCACTGGGCTTAGCAGCTCGCCCAAAGATGTTGTCTCTCTCTTCATCTTCCAACTGCTTTTCTTCTTCTCTCGTTTCTTCATCATTTCAGCCCAGCCCTCGTCATCATCATCGTCGTCCGACCCAATAGGAACACTTTGCTTTCCAGCGGTAGTGGTTCTGCTATCGCTCGTTATTGGACGAGCGGCCAAGGCCAATCCTGGAGCTGACTTCTCTAAATGCGTCTGAGCCGGTGATTCAGCTAAAATAGACATTCTGTGATGTTCATCGTTCCATGGCTTCAATGTAGAAGAAGTGAATGTGGAGGCGCGCTTGTCAAATCCTGGTTCTGGCTGTACCGTAGAAATAGGGCGATATCGAGAAGCCATTCCAATGTTGCTCCGTTCTGAGGGAGCAATTGATGGCGCATAGCCTTGCCCGGTCATTGTGCTTGCCCGGTTGTTACTAGCTGGATTAAACGGCATAGGTGAACCGTCCCATGGATGTGGCATGTTAGAATCAAGCATACTAAGTGTCCGGTGATCAACTTGAGGAGTACGGGTAGGAGGATTGCCAAATCCTCCAGTTGCGTGAACAGACGCCGGTCTCATGTTTGGGCCGGCCAACGAAGGAGAAGGGAAATGCTTAGGCATTGGTAACTGAGGAGACCCCTGTACAGGGTGTACACCCTGCATCTGCATCATCTGCTGCATCATCTGCATCTGCATTTGCACCATCTTACTCATTTGTTGAGAGAGCTGGATCTGTGCTTGTTCTGTAGGTGTGGGTACCGGCTGCGGAGCGGAGACACTAGGCATATTCATGTTCATCATTGTAAAAGGCCTAGGTACAGCGCTAGCGGTCTGTGGCATGGCGCTTGGACTTCCTCTTCTTGTTGCTCTAGCTCGTTCTTCAGTGGCGATCACTCCGACAAGTCCACCAGGGTGTAGTGGCGGCGGGGGACCTCCGTACGCTGGTGAGCCTCCACCCATAGCCAGTGATTCTCTGTTTGGAGGATTGACCAAACTTGCTCCAAAGTAGGGATCGCGGGGTAAATTCCTTGCAAACACGGGCAAACTGCCTCTGTTGGCCAGGTTATGGTCTGGGGCTGAACCCGGAGCAGCATACGACGGTTGCAGTGAAGCACGCAAATTTGGTATAGAGGCGGATGAGACAAGGCGAGATGGAGGACGATTCCTATTAGGGAAACCGTGTGCCGCCAGAATTCCAAGGGGAATATCTTCGTCATCATCTGCGTCACTACTCTTCCCACTATCGGGCTTGGGCCCCGAGTTCGAAGTTGGAGGTGCTAGATTAGGCGTACTGCTGCTCATTTCTGGACGAAGTGATAACGAAGGAGGAGACTGTTGTCCCGTCACTTTCATCATCTGCTGACGATAGACGGATAGACGGGCTTCCTGCTGGCGCCTCTGTCTTTCTGCCTCGCGGTTTTTTTCTGCCTCATCGTCTTCATCAAAATCACTCTCGTCAGAATCGTCGCTCCTGGACGCATTGCTATTAGACCTTCTAAGTTCCTGCTGCTGTCGGTAATGCTCAAATTGAGAGGGTGTCATGATCTTATTCGGCGGAGAAGGGGATCTCGGAACACGTTCCTCATACTGCGCTGCGAGCCTTGCATGGGCTGCAATAGAATTATCCAGTTGGATCTCAGTAAATTCAGATGCATGGGAAGGTCGAGGAGTAGAATCCGATTCCGGCTTGGATCGGTTTACGACCGTATTCTCTCGACCTTCGAAAAGCGATTCCTCATTGTTCACATCATCACTCTCATAACTCGGTGATTCTGGTGATTTAGAGGCTTCTTTGTTCCCAAGGAGAGATTCCCTAACGATCTTGGCGTCTGCATCATCAACCGGTGAGGAAGGCTCCCGCATGTTAGTCCACATGAGGCTCCGCCTCAGGGCTTTTCCGGAGCCTGTCACAGGCTTCTCAAGAGAGCGATGAGAAGTTGTCGGAATGGGCTTTGGCACGGGTGATGGTAGCTGCTTTTCCCCGTCGTCTAATGGCATGGTAAAGGCATGGCGCGGACCTGTTGTTGGTGCGATGGTGTTTCCTGGCCGAGAGTCAGGGTTACTTAATAATTCGTCTTCGGATTGGTGGCTAGACCATGAGAGACGTGGACGTGGAACAGCTGCGCTCGTAGATGGCAATTGCGACATTTCATCTTTCTGGATTTCTTTTGGTGGGTAACCCCGGATAGGTGGAGGATACTATAGGCCATTAGCATACATGTTCTGGTATGCGGAGAACGGGGGATGGCCTGTTATGGGAGATTAATACCATGTCTGTGTTTTTGTTAGAAAAGGGTTCCTGCAAGGCGACACTTTCTCGTTTGCCAAAAGCACTGAATACATCTCTGAAGCCATCATCAAACCCACCAAGATTCAGATCATGGTCCGGTAATTTCGGCGGAGTAGCAGTGCTGGTCGTGCTAGTCGTCATTGCCCTGCTCCTCGATGGACCAGAAGGCTGTGGCGCAGGCGCGGGTGCCGATGACTTGGAGATTCTTCCACCAAAGGAAAATGTGCGACCTGCCACACGTAGCGCACCAGCCAACGGAGTCATGGGACGGTCATGATGGTTTCTCGGAGGTAGCGGGATGACATCGTCATTTGCTGGAGCATCTGCAGACGAAGGAAGGGTGGACGATGAGCTGAACCGTGTCGACGATGAGCTCTCGTACATACGTCCAGTAGACACGGTGTGGTCCGTGCCTTTGCTACCACTAACATCAGGTCAGCTATTTGTTAGTTGGACCCAAGGACTATGGATCATTTCATACTGAAGTTTGGCAAAAGGCGGTTCAATTCCGGCGAAGATATTGTCCGGTTCCTCCAATTGCCCCCTCGATGGACGCCCTTCAAACGACCTCCCCTCATTAGTGTGACGTTCGATTACCCGGAAAGATGGCTGAGGATTATTCTCCAGCTCTTCTAAGGCATTGGCAGATGACTTCCGCCGCGCGAACCCCTTAGGAAGCTTGATGGGCATCGGTGCTGGTGCTGGAAACCAAAATTTCCCACAGCTCCTACGAGACAAGCGAAAGAAAAAGACGTCCTCCTTAGTCGCCCAACACGCCTGTCGCAGTCCTCCTTCACATGCAATGTACAGCCACGAGTTATGGAATTCAACAAGGCGCTTGACCTTTACAGATCGAGCTGTCGTTAGCGATCAAAATGAGGTCGATGACGTTCGAATCAGGTCAAGTTCGATAGATTACCTATGCCTTTGGAACTCGAGACAGGGGCGTCAGCTAAGAAAGGTTTCCAGAACATCGGGTACGAAGCAGTCAGGCCATCCAAAAGAATCCGCACCACGAGAACGTACCGGAGTAGGTAGGTATGCCTCGGTGGTTCAAGTGTGTACACCAACACCAAATCTGAGGACGAGAAATAGTAGCAAAGATATATATATAAACAATGAATGGCGTTCAACCGGCAGTTTCCCCAAAAAGGCGGCTAGGGGAGAGAACTCGGGGATAGCACAGGTTCAAGGAGACAAAGCTGGCAGGAAAGGAGGAAGTTGAGCAAACAGCAGCAGTTAATGTGGAGGATTAGGCAGTAACTTGACAGGCGAACTGGGCACAGAGTGGGTTCTTTCACCAGGGGAAGGCAAAAAAGACCTGGAAGAGGCTAGACAGAAAGAGTAAAGAAGAAATCACGACAAGATTATTATTAGCGTATGCCGACCGTATCCAGCACTAAATGAGAGGAAGGGCAATGATGGCAATAATGAGTGGACAATAACTAATAATGATGATAGTAAAGGCAGTCAGAATAGGGGAAAGAAAATAAAATAACAATGAAAAGAGAGAGAGGGAGGGAGTGAGGACTTCTTGGTGGGAGAGAGAACAAGGTGGTGTTTGGAACACCTGCTGAGCCAGGTTTTCACGGGACAACAACAAGAGTTGTACTAGCGACTAGGTGAGTAAAATAAAATATTATTATACGCACATGCCCGTATTGTTAGTATATTATATTATCTATGTAGGTTCCTGGTCTCTGTCCCGATGGGTATTCTTCCTCCAGATTTTCGTAACCGTCTGTGACGAAAAGGAATCTACGAATATAGCGTAGATCATAGAGTCATAGACACTTGGGTAGATTCACGAAGTCATTATATCTACACCTGTACATACAAATTAATAAATAATGATACGTACCTGGAAGACATCCGCAGCGATCGGGAATATGTATGGTGAGATCGGAGAGCGGGGAGGGCATTGGTAGGGTGCATGCATAGAGAGTATTAATAACTCTTGTGCCTCTCTGTCTTAGCATGATTATGATAGTCCATGCTATTTAAAAATCAATACCAATAAAAATAATATCCACGGAGGCAATAGCGAATGATAATAGTACACCACCGCATGGACTATATTTAAAGGGGACACGAGGCAAGATCCGCTGGCAAAGCCAAAAGTTGGAAGGGGCTGGTTGGAACTTGGAAGCCCGGCAGTCAGAGAACGAGCACACGTCTGATCTGTCTCATATCTATCTCCTGTGTGGCGTAATGCTATTATTATCAGACCTTGGTCTTCAGCATCGTCATAGATGATAGGCCACCAGCCACTTGAGATCTTTTCCGAAGGTTAAGTCGGGCCTCTGCAACTCGGTTCCATGGTCCATGCGATCGCCCCTGGGAACCGGGAATATACAAGGTAGAAAAAGTAGGTAGTAATCACTAGTCAGTGTCCCTGCGCGCTGTACATCGTATGTTCACAGGTCTCTAGGAAGATATCCTTGCTTTTATCTTTTCTTTTATCTGCTCCACAATTCAGGTACAGAGTTCATTATTCCATGCAATTTCTAGGAATCGAGGTTTAAGGTTTCCCTTGTCGACCCCAGTTCAATAACCAGTTTTTGCTCTGGGTAATTATTGGTTGGCCCACAGAAGATGGGAAAATGCAATTTTAGAGTTTAGCAGGAAACTAGTTCAGATTCAGAATTGCATTGCAGTAATATTCAGCTCGATATATCCGTAATCCTACCCTCCATGCCCTGAGGAGTCAAGACAGTTACACTGTACAGTTTCTAATGTTCATGCATCACCTGTGAGTATCAAGATAGCTGGTGCCCTCTGCAGCGTATATAGTTATACTATATGTATCCCCGTGGTGGAGCTATTTCTTGTCTGGGTGATCAGCAAGGCCTTTCCGTCACTGATAATGGTCATAGAATTGTAGAAGGGCACAGAGATGGCGTATTGGGAATTCCCTGCAATCTCTGCTTGGGAGAACAAAGTATCACCTGGATTAGATCAATGAAAATTGTCGTACGACAGCGCTGTACTACCAGTGATTCATCCTCTATGTTGAAAGTGAAACAGAATGACTACCCTTGCCAAGCGCACCTAGACGGGGAAAGACGTGTAGGTGCGCCGCATCCCAACATGAAAAATTCTTACCTCTCCACTAAATCCACCACAACACCACCAAAATGGCAGATAAATATAAGGAAGAAGAAAAACAAATATTAGCAGCATGTGGAGCATTTAAATCAAACCTAAAATCCAAATCTATTCCCAAATTGGCTGCTGAATATGAAGTTTCTTACTAGTAACTCCTTTGCTAAATCCATAGAGGAAAATCACAATTAACTTAACCACCTACAAGAAAACAGCTTCTAGATGAGCAGAAAAAGACAATGAAGGGCTGGATAAAGCATCTAGATAATATTGGAATGCCCCTAATAGCAGAGATAATATATGGTTATACAAATTCTATACTATAATAAGATAACCTAGGCATTAATCCTCCACTTGAACTTGGGAAGACCTAGATATATTAATTTATCAAATGCCTCCCTCCTAAGTACAAATAGGTCAAATAGACCCTTGAAGAACCAAATTAAATATATGTAAAAAATATTAGAGTTGTTTAAGACTTTTATTTAAAATTAGAATTAACTATATATCACGGTGCTGGACCAACGTACGCCGTATGACGGTCCGGAGGCCCGTTCTGCCTGTACTGACCGCCCCTGCACGTGCCTGCGAGGAAATATCTCGAACTTCTGTCTCGATCTTGTTGTAGCTCTTCGAGCTACGTCCTGTCTACCTACCTGTACGATAGCTTGCCTGCCTGCCTGCCCGTGTGTTCTTTCCAATCTATCTCCGTTTCCTGATCACCTGAATCCGCACCTTGACACTATAAAGGTTAACAAGATCTAATCAAAGAATATCTACAATACAGATGAAACTAGCTTTCAAATCAGTTAAGGGAAAAAGGAGAATATTATCTTGGTCTGTTTAAACTATTTAAAGAGATAGTCTAGCAAGTCTTTATAAGTATTAATTATTATACTTAAAATAATTGCTGCTAATAGTGTGCTAAAAACACTATAAAATCTTAGATCTCTAATATTTCTTATCTTAAAATACTGTAGGGCTGTGGCCTGCAATATATAAATATATAGTGGAATTCATAGCTGAAGAATACTTAAAGAAAGTTTTCTCTTAGATAATTATGAGAAATAAAGTATTTTTTTAGTTTTAAAATTATTTCACTAATATTGTTGTCATATAAAAATAAGACTTTATCATTATATTTCTTTTTTTGTTATATCATTTTCCTATTAAAATATTTAGTCCTATGAGGTATAGCAGTATTATTTTATATATCTATTCTTAAGATCCCTTAATCACAACATAGTTCCTGTCACAAGGAACAACACATATACACCCCCCATTATAATGGTTGGGTAGCACCACCCTTTGTTATTATACTAAATAAATACCTTATAGAGGATTAGTATAAGCAAGATCTTCCTAAAAACTATCTGATTAAAGTGTTAGATAATAGCTTTATATCTGATAAGCTAGCTTATTATTATTATTATTCTTCCATTTTTGAGAGCATTTTCCAGTCTGAGACTATGCATGCTCTACCCTGCCCCAATGAGGCAAGGATTTAGTTCTGGTGCTTAAATACATGATTGGGTTGGCCATGGTACAGGTAAAATATAAAAAAACTCACAAAGAGGGGAGAGATATACAGAAATGTTGCAAGTGGTTATATCTGACAGATGATTGACAAAGTATGATGCAGGAAACATGATAATATGATAGGATGTATGACAAATATATAGCAAATATATGAAATTCAATAATTAACAGATAAATAGGAGACATAAGCAAGAGCTATATATATATATATTTTTTTTTTTTTTTTTTTTTTTTTCTCCTCTTTTCTCCCTTTTAGCTTCCAGCTAAGGCTAATAGCCACCTTCTAGTGGCTATCTTTGTGGATTTTAGATATGCCAAAAGCTGTTTTAGCCCTGTGGAAGTGTTGAATAGGTAGGACAGAGTCTGGTTTCTCTGGGGAAGGCTAAGTATAGTGTCTCTTCTCTCTCTAGCATATGCTGGGCATGCCATGAGCAGATGGTAAGGGGTCTGTCTTTGCTGATATTGGCAGTTAGGGCAGTCTTCTGTATTGTAGTCTGGTAGTCTGACTAAGTAAGACCTAAAGTATCCATGCCCTAACTTTAGCTGGGTGATTGTAGACCAAAGTTGCTTAGGAAGTTGGAGCTAGCTTGGTTTCTATTTAGGCCTGCTGGCAAACTGAAGATAATGTTGGCTAGCTTTACTTTTAGCTAGCTGCCAGTCCTGCTCCCATTCTTTTAAAGACCTAGCTTTTAGATCTCTCTTCATATAGGTATATGAGAGAGGGGCCTGAGAGATAGGTTCCTGCCATTCTGCTCCATACTTAGCAGCTTCATCTGCCTTTTCATTCCTATAGACTCCTTGGTGGCCTAAGACCCAATGAAGGTGGATTTCTAGATAAGGATATGCTGAGAGTAGGTCCAGCATAGCCTGAGCTATCTTTCCTACTCTAGATTCCTGATCTAGTGGTTTCTGAAGCTTCTGTAATGCAGCCTGACTATCAGAAAAGATCCACACCTTTTGAAAAGCTATTTGGTGCTGTGCCTGCTTCCTAGCTAGTAGGATAGCTTGATAAATAGCATATAGCTCTGCATCAAATACCTCACATTAGGTCCCTAAGTTCCACGCCTGAGAGTTCTGAACCTTGAAAGAGGAGGTAGAACTAAAGATCCCAGCCCCATTAAATCCTTTTTGTGATTGAGAGCTATCTGAGTAGATAATAAGCTTATTATCTAACTCAGATATCACCTGCTTTTGGGTCTAAGCTTGGTGGTCTAGAGCTGCAGCCTCTTTGGATTTTAGAAAGATAGAGATATCTATCTTTTTTCTCAATGTATTAGCCCATGGAGAAGGTCTTGAGTCTTTAGCTTCAGGGTTTCCTTGCCAGTCCTGTTTTGGGTAGTAGGAGAGGAGTCTCACTATTTGGGTAGGATAAGTCCTTCTTAGATGCCTGCCTCCCCTATCTGAGAAATTGGATCCTGGGGTAAGAGAAACTTGATTTTGGGTCCTCTCCTGTTCTATCCAATCTAGATGGTGTGATCTTTCTACATCTAGTTCCCCTGGGTTTGGGTAGGTGGTTGGCAGCCTAGCCCTAATTGCATGGCTAGTAGAGAAGGATAAGGTCCTAAGCATATATGCCCTGCAGATCTTCCTAAATCTAATTTTAGGAGGTGGTAGGGAAGCCTCTATCTCCATAGCTTTGTGGGGAGAGGTTTTAAAAGCCCTTAGAATCTTTCTTAAGGCTAGGTTCTGGAGCTTCTGGTACTTCTCAAGCAGATATTTTTGACCTTTCCACCATATAGGAACCCCATAATCAGCAATAGAGGTGATATAAGCAATATATAATTGTCTAATTGCTTGGAAGCTTAGTCCTCTTTCTGTGTTAGAGAGCCTCTCTATCTGGTGGAAAACCCTAGTTGCCTCAGTAACCTTTTGCTTCACATGCTCATGGAAAAGAAGTTTAGAATCTAAATAGATTCCTAGCCATTTAATGATAGTGCTAGGGGTAATCTCCAAATTATTAATTTGAACTTTGGCCTGGTCCAAATCTAGCCTTCTTTTGGAGTGGAAATAGATTAGATCCATCTTCTCCTTGTCAAATTGGATGAATTGAGATTCCCCTTTCTGAAATAGCCATTGAGCCATCTGTTGGAGTAGTTAGCAGTTTTGTTCTATAAATCTAGAACTGACTATTAGAGCTATATCATCAATATAGCTTAGTACCCTAATCTAGCTAAACAGCTTTTTAAGCTCTAGGTTCTCTTCTTCCTCTTCAAGTTTAAAGAGGTATTGGATATATATGAGGAAAAGGATTGGGGAGATAGGGGATCCTTATGGGATACTCATAGAGATTGGGGTATCTGTTGTTATATCCCCATCAAAGGCTAGCTGCATACTTCTTCCAGATAAAAAGCTTTAGACCCAAAGGATTAGAGCTAAAGGTAACTTTAATTTAAAGCATATCCTTAGTAGCTAGTTCAAGGAAACATAGTTAAAGGCCCCCTTTACATTAATAAATAGAGTAGAGGTAGGCTTCTTTTGCTTTTTAGCTAGTTGTATATCATGTACTAGAGATAAGACAGCATCAATAGCAGATTTCTTGGTCTTACCTCCTATTTGGTCATGATATAGTAGCTTAGATCTTGGAAGCTTTGCTAGGTAAGCTAGTCTTCTAGCTAGGATCTTTTCAGAGATTTTTCCTAGGCAATTTAATAAGGAAATAATCTTATATGCCTTTGGCCTAGTCCAGTCTCTTTTTGCAGAAGCTGATTTCCTAAGAACTACCCCAGTAGCCACTCTCCAGTATTTAAGATAATACCTTTTTTTTATTAAAATTCTGTACAGCTGGTTGAACCTCTGTGGGAGATTTAAATAAGCTTTTTGTAGAATTTTAAAGGAGCAGCTATCTGGACCTGGAGCTTTCTTTATAGAGCTTGAGAAGATAGCCTCTTTAACCTCCTTATCTGTTATCTCTGGCCATTCCCAGTCTTTAGCTTGGTAAGTAGACCAATCTATAGACTCTGATTGGGGGGGAGATTGGAATAAGGTAGAAAATAATGCATGAGCTTTTTCTTGGAAGGTAATGACAGTAGCTTCTTGGGAGCCTTGTTCCTGATCTTGATATTTAAAGATAGGAAGCTTCTGAGACTGCCTTAGCTTTGTGTATTGGAAGGCTTTAAAAACCTCTTTATCTTGAGCATTCTCTAGGAAGGAGTTCCAACAACTAGTTTTTGCTAGCTTTATCTGTTGGAAATAGTGGTTTCTTTGAGATAAATAGTTCTCATAGGCTTCAGAGGTCTGGGAGGCCTTCCATATTTTTCTAGCTGCTCCAAGAGTTCTTCTAAGCTGGGTTAGCTCCTGGGTCCACCATGCTTTTGATCTTGAAGAGGGTTTTTTTCTAGGGATAGCTTTGTTAGCAGCCTGTTGAATAATATATTAGAGAGATAGAGCTTCAATATTTAGGTCTTTTTCAGAAATCTCTTGAATAGGGATGTTGGGAGCTTCTAAGAGCTTAGATCTATATTGATCTGATTGATCTAGCTTTAGAAGTTCTTGACTAAATTGTTCCTAGTCTGCCTTCTCTATATTATAGGGGGTGTGGTAAGTGGGTTTTCCACCCCTTTCTCTAGGCTAATAGAGAATAAGAGAATTTCATGATCAGATCCTAAAGTAATTTGTGGATCTATCTCCCAATATATCTGGTGTTTGTTTAGGCTGCTAGTAGCAAAAACTAGGTTAATTATAAAAGTATTGATCATCTCTTTTCTAAAGAAGGTTCCTTGATCTGGTATATTTTGAAGCTCAAATCCCTATTGGGTTAACCATTAGACTAGATTATCAGTTCTTATAGCTGAAGAAATAGCTGTATTCCATCAAGAATGATAAGCATTAAAATCTCCTCCTAATATAGTATTTCTAGAAGGATTAATTTTAATAAGAGCCCTTTCCATTGTCTATTCTAATATATCTTTCTAAAGTGACTCCTCATTATAGATATTTATAAGCTGGAGGTTAGGGATAGAGGTCCCTAAAATATCTAATATTAGGAGGTCACTATCAGAGCAAATATCACTTCTTTAGCAATATTGAAATTTAGATAGCTTTCTATAAAAGATAGCTACTCTTGGCCTTTGTTGAGTATTTTCTAGGAGTATGGTGGTATAGGATGGATGTGATATAGTAATATAGGTTTTACCAGATTAATAGGTTCATGGCTCTTAAAATAAGATAAAATCTATTTTAGATTCTAATCCTTGTTTTAGGCATAAAATCATAGCATTCTGATTCCTACCTATATTATTTTGGAGAAATTGGATTTCTTATTGTTAGGGTCTCATAGCTCTAGATCTAGATCAGAGTTTTTAAAGAAGATAGGTTGCTTAGGTTGTTGTTGTAACTGTTCTTAAGCATATGCTTAATGCCTAGTTTTAGGTTGGACCCTAAGCTTCTCTTTACATTAGAAGTAGCTGGCTAAGTGGTTCCCTTGGCAATTTGGACAGCAGATTTTAGTATGAGGGCATGCCTTTGCCTGAATTTGGCAGATAGAGCATGAATAATCTGATGTTAAGTATGCTTTAGCACAAATCCCATATTTAGCTTCCTTTTTACAGTGGATTTGGGGGTGTCTAAAGCTTTGGCACTGGTCACATTGCAGGAATTTATCATAAAATCTCTCTACCTAATATTCTTCTCCAGCTATAAAGAGCTTGTTTGCTTGGATTACTTATTTTGTCATTTCTTAATTCTTCAGGTAGACTACTATAGAAGTGTGGAGTTTTTAGGCCTTAATTTCCTCTCTACACAGCCATTGGGGATCCCTACTAAGCTTCAGATATGGGTTAAATGTCTTAATCTCTTTTTTGAGATAAGACAATCCTTCCTCTGAAGCAAAGGCTTTCTATAGGACCTTGTGGACCACTACCTTAGCCCATTGTTGGTCTAGTAAGCATTTCTCTAATGGCAGTAGGTGTTTCCAGATAGAGAGATGGTTTAGAAGATATTGGGCTATGTAGTTAGGGAGGGTAGTTGCAATTATAGAAAGATTTGACCTAGATCTTGTTATACTGGCAACTACTGCTTGGTCTTGGGTTCCCTGAGCACAAAATTAGTCATTTATCTGGTCTTTTAGTAGCTTTGGGTTCAGCTGCTCTATATATTGGAGGGGGACCTTTAAGATAAGTCTTCTCTCTCTAGATATCTTTCTAGAGGTTAGTCTGATTAGGGATCCTGCTGGTGTTATTTCCATTGGGGCATATTCAGCCAAATTTAGGTTTGGCTTTTTTAGAATAACAACCTGTAGTGCTGGACATGCTTTCTGTGTCTTGTTTTGGAGGTTTTGAGCTACCTGGACATAGGTTGGCTTTTGGGGCTGGCCATTCAGTTTCTCTAGTATCTGGTCTAGTTTTTGGTGTACATCTTTGAAGTGAGATTGGATTTCTAGTTTAGATGTAGGCCCAGATGTAGGCCTAGATGTAGGCCTAGATGCAGACCCAGAGGTAGGATTTTTCAGATAGTCAGATAGCAGACCTACAGCCTGTTGGAGCTTTGGTGGAACTTTTATAAGGAGTCTGAGAGCTTGTTTCAGACACCTTTGGGCCCTCTGATATAATATTTTTTGGTAGTTCTGCTTTTTCTGTTTCCATTCAGCTTTCTTATTAAAAAGCTAATCTACCTCATCAAGGCTCATAGAGCTGGCTAGGGAGAGCTTGATAGGAGATGGCTTTCTCTCTATATTAATGTTTTTTTTTTCCTCCTCTTTTTAGGTTTTTGGCCAAAAACCTCTTAAAAAGGTAGGGTTTATAAGGTGACCCAAAACTAGAGAAAAGAAGGAAAATAAAAGAGCAAGGTTTCAGGTGACCCCCAACTATATCCAGAGAGTTTTAAGGTATCCCCACAATTAGGACAAAAAAAAGATGACAAGGGAAAAGGTCCAACTTGACCTATTAAATGGGAATATTTAATGGGTAGTGATTTTTCTAGGGAATCACTAAACCAGGAGAAGCTTTTGGAGGGAGCTTTCTAGGAACTAGCTTTCTCCAGTAGATAACTATAGGTTGATCCCTCTATTTCTTATACCTAGAACTAGGGCAACTAGCCTAGTGCCTTACCTATTTTGATAAGGGACTAGTATGCCAATTCTCCTAGTCTAGGGAATAGAGCTAGCTTCCTCTAGTTCTCTAATTTAAAGAAAAGCACAACAGCTACAAGGCAGATACTAAGCTCCTGTTTTTAATAAGGTGAAACCTAGGAAAACGCCTACCACTTTTTCAAGAGAAGAGGCAAACTGAAAGGCAATTTCTTATCATTTATGCAGAGAATATGCCTATATTAACTGCTCTGGTGTGCACGTGCAGCTAGTCCCATAACCCCTGGCCCCCAGTGGGATTTGCCTTAGGCTATTATATAGTCCTAGAGAGTTTTAAGTAGGGATCCAATAGAGCACAGAGGGACTTCACCCTAGCTACTGTACTGGATGTTTTCAAGAAGCTCCTTCAAGCAGTCCTAGTGGTATTTGGATATAGATATATCCAGTAGAGGGACTAGGTTGAACTAGTATCTGCTAAGATATAGGGCTAATCCTTTCCCCTAAGGATGCTGTGCAGGGACTGTGGTGTTGTTGTTGTTGTTGTTGTTGGTATTATAGCTTGGGCTCAGTTGTTGGTGCCTTAAGCTTTGGTTGGCTGGTGCAGAGCTGCACAGTTGGTTGGTGTGGGTCTCTGTATTCCGTTCCGTGGAATACCACAACAAAATTTTCAGGGGAAATTCCTGTTTTTGCGCTTGGTTTGTGGGTGATATTTGTAGGCTCAGAAAATGAAGATAGGGAGAGATATTCAGCTCAATGAGAGCTATGAGATGATATGGGTTTTGAGGGCGCTGACCCCCTAAACGTAGGGGTCAGTTTGGTTGGTGCGGAGTTGTTTATAAGCTAGCTTTATCTTAGTCTATTTCAACAATTTAACCTGGGATTATTGTGCTGGTGGATACTAGAAATAACTTTTTATAAATAATTATAGATCTTATTTAACTCTACAATTTATTAAATTTTATATTAAAAATAGTATTATATTACTATGCTATCCTCTTTATAGTATTTATCAGTTTTAATTTTTTAATAATATTTTATTTCAGTGATATAAATACTATCATAAGAAAATAATCAATTTAATTACTTAATTGGGAATTGAGGATAATAATAAATTGGAATTCTTTTTTCAACTTTATAATATATATAAATATTTACCTCACATATTATACAATCCAGATTTTCCAGATGTGGAATTTGGCTAATCAAACCAAATATTATTATTAATAAATTGAGAGAAGAACAGCTTCTTACTTTAAATATACAGATTTAAAATAGAACTCTATCACCACCTTTTAATACTTAATTATCTTTATTAGTCTTACTACTAACCACTATCACCAAGCTCTAGAGATTTATCTAGAAAACAAAAGAAGCTATAAATATAGCTAAAAATAAGCTAAAAAAGATATTGATAGTCTTTAACAGCAGCTAAATCATATTTTTAAAAATAATTTTATATAAAGCTAAATACTCAATAAGCAGTTAATATTAAATAACTATTATAGGCTAACCAATGCTATACAGCCTTTAAGAGCAGAAAGAGATTATAGACTAAAAATACTCTATTAATAAATATTAGTAATTAGTGAATAGAAATAGCTAAGATTAAGGCTATTCAAAAAACTTATGCCAGGTTGAGCAAGATAAAAAGAAGGCAGAGAAAGAGAGGCAGCAAATTATTGCCCAAAACCCCTCTATTCATGCTGAATTTGGGGAGATACCTGATTTAAATGCTCTGGAAAATGCTGGTCTGCTTTATTTAGTTGATACTACTGGCGTTGAGTTGTAATTTGAATTTGAAGTCGATTGTGCCTGAATTTTTTGTGTTGGGATGCGGTGCACCTACACGTCTTTCCCCGTGTAGGTGCGCTTGGCACGGGTAGTTGATTAACTAGTTACGGAGTAATAATACTGCAATGGATAGGAAGCAAAGCCATTTCAACGAAAGCTAGCAACAGACAGGAAAGATAAAGGACATGATGGAAGAGATATCGCACAGGAGCCAAAATCTCATTCTTGTCCACTTTCAGGGTACGTTTCTCATCTGTTGATATTTAGCTAGAAATCCAGCTGCCTTTGAAGTAGAGAATTATAAGCTTCCAGCAGTTATTACTACTGAGACAAATGTCAATCTTCGTGCTCGAAAATTAACGAGCTGACGGTCAATTCCAGGGCAACTGACGTCCAAAATACCATATGACCATATCCTTCTAGGAGTCGCCTTCGACAATGATAGAATCTTGAGCTTTCAAACCACCGATCAAGGCAAGCCCCCTTGGGACACGGACGTCCCACATATTGAAGCATGCAAACGTGATTAGCTTTTTCAGCAAAGGACAGCACCGGAAGATACGATTGGCAAGATAGTCATCCATGACCGTATGGAATGAAACATCAAGCTCTTTGAGGTTCGGATATGTTCTATCCTCTGAGAACACTGCTTCGAACGCAGCGCGTGATATATGGCGACAGGATGCAATATTCAGAGACTGGATCGCAGAACCCGAATGTTTCATCAAAGCAATGAACCCTTCTGATGCGAGGCCCGTCGGGTCACTTGGACCATCCGGATTCGAGTAATCCACGTCTCGCGTGGACGAAAGATCCACAGATCTTAATGGTAGGTTGTACCAATCCTTGAAGAGATTGACGAAACCCTTGTCAGTAAATACAGTATTGTCAGAGAGGCGAAGTTTACACAGTAGGCGGCATTGGTCGTGAATCGTACTAAGAAGACGATCATCCGCATCGGAGAACCCCTCTAAAGATAGCGTTCGCAAATTCGGACCAAGCCTCGAGACGACTCCGAGAAGGGAATCAGCATCGGTTTCTTGGATGAAACGCAGGGACAAATGCTCCAAAGCTGTCAAAGTAGAAATTGCCCGAAGAGAGGCATCACCAGTCCGCCAACATTCTTTCAACTTGAGTCGCCGAAGAGCTGTGCAACACCTACACATCTCTTCAACGGTCTCATCATCCAGAGAAGAATCAAGGTTGGACAGCTTCAGGCTCTCCAGCCTCGACCCGACCTTCTGGAAGAGAAGTCGCCAACATGGGTCGGAGACTAGGTTAACGGCATCCAAGCACAGATTCTTAATCTGAGCGTTGCGACTAATCATACACTTAAGCGAGTCATCTTTCATCTGTCCGGCAAAGCGCAGATTGACATTGGTCAGCAAGGGCATGAGCATAAATATCTTCTGAAAGTCATCTGTTTCTAGTTCTGTGAACCAATCAGCAATCACTAGCATACAAGGGAAAATTCCAATCAAGAAACATACTAGCACAGTCATAGATATCAATGGAATCTAAGTCGGGTCGTAGAAACAAGTTCAACGTTCTCGAGGTAATAATACGCCGCTTGGATAATATCTGACTGAGACGATGAAGCAGTTGTCTTGGCAGATCACCGAACTCTTCGATATTTTGAATATTATCTGCAACTTTCTAGAAGCCGTTAATTCAGGTATTTTATATATATGTAAATATTTGGGGGGAGGATAAGCTGTAAGTTTACCTTGGTACACATTTCAACCAAACTAGAGGCTCCCTGCGGAGCGACGCCATCGAGCAGGTTGCTTTGAGTCTGGCGACGCCCGCTTTTTGGGCCACGCCTTTTTGCAGTTGGTTTCTTTTCCTTATTTGCCATATCTTTGGAGCACTTAGGGCACAGCAGGCCACCATTTGGACCAGTCCTGCTATATGCAGTGACTGTAAAGCGCTTGCCACAGATCTCACAATTCTCTATATGGTCGGGTATTCTCTGTAATTCATTGTCCATTTGCTTTACAATGGTGTCGTTATTTTCGTTGTTTCCTCCGATGCGACGAGACTTACGGCGAGCGGCTTCCTTGTTCTGCTTAATCTTAGAAAGAGCAGCAGCACGCCTTCTCTTTCGCTTTCTTCCTTGCTCTTGTAATTCAACTGAATTATCATCATTATCATCGTCATCGTCGTTGATCTCAATTTCGTTTTGCGTCTCTGTGGGCTCGTCTTGATGAGTAGCGCGTTGTAATCGTATCTGGTAGTCTTGGCGGATTTGGGCTGCAGAGATGTTGTTCGACTGTAGGAACAAAATCTCAGCGAAAGGAGTCTTCAAGACGCGGAAGAGCATTCTCGAGCTGATGACAGTGCACTTACAGCAAGGAAGTCGGTCAGTGCAGACCGCCTAAGTTGTTCCTGTCAGCCTCTGCTTTTATAATGGTTATATCTAGATGTCTAGATGGTAAGCAACTTACGGGCCCCTAATAGTGTTTCCAGTGTGCCTTCTGCTTGCCCTTGAGGCAGTCAGCGAGATCATTCATAATTTGTCTAACGAGTTAATCACAAACTTACATGTTTTTAGATGTGGATATGTATGATGGTGCTGCTTTGGCAAAAGTCCCGGGTCTGTAGAGGTAATTTGTGGTATCGTCTCGAAGTCACAAGACCCCGTGATAATTTCGCGTTCCACTTTACGCGCAGTTATGCTTATCAATGGAGATTCCAGAAAATCAACTCCAGGCAGACACCGTGTTTTCCAGTGGTGGTTCTCCCTATTATTATTACTTGCTCCACTCCATATATTTCACTTTCCAAGCACTAACCCCTTAGGCCCGTGGGACAGCCTTACACTTCATCGTGCTCCACCATACCCGATACCTTTTAGAAGGATACCTGAGATGCTCTTCTACAGGCGCAATTAGCAGAAACGGAAGACAAGTACTCTTTTGCTACGAGAAGGAAGATGCCTCGTGTGAAAAAGGCAACGAGTATGACGAGTTTAATTTCTTTATTTCCCCCTGTAGCATTGGACTAACATTCGGCATTCCAGGTGACTCCTTACAGCCTTCTTCACCGTTGCCTAGGCGCACTTCTTCACGACTAGCTCGAGCTTCGTTTGCCGCCAGCCAGAAGGCTGAGGATGACAGCGGGCAATTCAACCCCGTAGGGTCACACCCTGGTCCTTGTTCGAATTCTTTTGAGGTTGCTATTCCGCTAAAGAATGTCGTATCACGTTATACCTCCTCATCATCCACTTCGACGGAGGAAAATTCAGGAGATGGGACGAACGAGTACAATACTCCCGCAACCAGTGTGGCCGTCACCCCTATTGAATCGGATATAAAGTCAAGAAAGCGGATCAGCGCTTCTACTCGAGCCCGGGAATTACGCTCGAGTGCATATTCTCTTAGTAATACTCAGAGAGGTGTCAAACGAACTTCTACTGCGATGTCTGTTGATAACAGCAAGACCGAAGATTCGGATGCAGCCCTGGCCCGGGTTCTTCAGTTGGAGGAGTACCGAAGCCCAAAGCGGCAAAAGCCTAGCAGAAATAACTCTAACATTGAAGTTCAAGTTTCAGACGATGACTGTTGCCCATTAACTGATACAGATGAAATCGTTGAAATGGCAAAAGAAGGCCGAACACAACGGCAGCCGCATCCTGGAAGCAGGGTCTCTCTTGCAGCAATGGGGAGGACAATCATTCCAGACAGCGAGGATTTCTATTCATCTGATGAACTTAAAGACGGACTGATGGATACTGACGAACTTGGTTCTGACTCCTCAGCAAGCGACTTTGACTCCCCATTGAGCGACCTTCCATCCTCAGAAGATGATGAGCCGCTGGTTTCACAACTACCAGAAGACAGAAACAAGTCAATAACCAGACGTCGAGCACTGCCATCAAGATGTTCTGCGCCTACCCGTCCACTCCCCCCGGGGATGAGCCGCCGGGTAAGCTGGCCTGGGACATCATTCTTTGACCTTAATTATTGACTAAGTTTTAGGCTGCGAGAGAACGAAGGAAACTTGAGACACAGCATCCACTTGTCACATCAATGTGGGATGATTTAAAGAAGATCCCCCCTATCAATCCAGTGGCAGCAGACCAGCCTTTAGGTATCTCGCGGAAGCTGAAGTCATATCAACTCGAGGGCTTGAATTGGATGATGCAGCAAGAGAATACGTGCTACAAAGGAGGACTTCTAGGTGACGAGATGGGTATGGGGAAGACAATCCAGGCTGTTTCTCTACTAATGTCCGATTACCCTGCTGGCAAACCGTCACTTGTTGTTGTGCCTCCAGTTGCACTAATGCAATGGCAATCCGAAATCAAGGTTAGTTGATATAAATTCTTCATCAGGGATGCCTTAGCTCTGATTCTTGGCAGGAATACACCAATGGCCAGCTGAAGGTTCTTGTGTATCACAACTCAAATTCAAAGGTCAAACTCCTCACAAAAAATGACATTGAGAAATATGACGTGATAATGATATCCTGTATGTCTTTTATTGCAATCGCTTCCAGCTCCTGTGTCTGACAACTGGAGATAGACTCTGGTCTAGAATCAATTCACCGGAAAGAGTTCAAGGGATGGGTCCGTAATGGCAAAATCGTTAAGGAAAATAGTAAGTAAATTAACGGAAGAGGTCACCTGCTTGTCTAATAATGACGGACTATTGCTAGGTGTTATACACTCCATCCACTATCATCGACTTGTTCTTGACGAAGCGCATAGCATTAAGGTGCTGTATACTCCCTGACCTGCTATTTGCATTTGCTCATTGACTTTGTCAAGCAACGTACTACAAGCGTAGCTCGTGCCTGCTTTGCTTTAGAGGCGAACTACAAATGGTGTCTTTCTGGAACACCCGTGCAAAATCGAATTGGAGAATTCTTCTCCCTTCTTCGTTTTCTTCAGGTCCGCCCGTTCGCTTGCTACTTCTGTAAAGAATGCCAATGTGAGAGTCTCCACTGGTCGCAGAATGCAAGCAAGAGATGCAATAGTTGTGGGCATAGGTTTGTCGTATCAATAGGGAACGAATTGCTCATACAGCCTCTGACGCCTCTGCAGTGGGTTCAGCCATGTGTCAATATTCAACCAAGAGATCCTGAATCCCAGTGAGCTACCTCCCTTGTTCTCTCGTTTCATCACTAACTTACTATACTAGTCACCGAAAGATTTAACAACAGGGCTCGGGAGGAAGCACTATCGAAGCTGCGCCTCATAACGGATAGGATAATGCTGAGGCGGATGAAGCAAGACCATACCGCATCTATGGAACTCCCGCCAAAACGGTCTGTTAAGTTACCCTTGTGGGTATTGTTTTTGGATGATGTTGATATGTCTACAGTGTTATTCTGCACAATGAGTTCTTTGGTGAAGTTGAACGTGACTTCTCGAGAAGCATTATGACAAACTCTACTAGACAGTTCGATACATATGTGAGCCGTGGTGTGATGTTGAATAATTATGCGAACATCTTCGGTCTTATCATGCAAATGCGTCAAGTTGCAAACCATCCGGATTTGATTCTGAAGAAGCATAGCGAAAGTGGGCAGAATGTCCTTGTTTGCAGCATCTGCGATGAGCCCGCGGAGGAAGCAATTCGATCTCGCTGTCACCACGAATTTTGTCGACAATGTGCAAAGGATTATATTCGCTCGTTTGACGCTGGTTCTATAGCGGACTGCCCGCGGTGTCATATCCCTTTTTCGATCGATTTTGAGCAGCCGGATATCGAGCAAGAGGAAGAGTACGTGAAGAAGAATTCGATAATTAACCGAATCAGAATGGAGGATTGGACGTCTTCTACTAAAATCGAGATGCTTGTTTACGACCTATACAAGTTACGAAACAAGAAGCAAACCCTAAAGTCCATAATCTTTTCTCAATTCACCTCAATGTTGCAGCTTGTCGAGTGGCGCTTGCGGAGAGCTGGTTTCAACACAGTCATGCTAGATGGTACAATGACACCAGCACAGCGTCAGAAGTCGATTGACCATTTTATGAATAATGTTGATGTGGAAGTCTTCCTCGTTTCCCTGAAGGCAGGAGGGGTTGCCTTGAATTTGACGGAGGCATCCCAGGTGTTCATTGTTGATCCGTGAGTACCTTTAACTCCGAAAATTGCTTCCTTTTATTTCGCTGATGTCCGTTACCCAGATGGTGGAACCCCGCGGCTGAGTGGCAAAGCGCGGATCGATGCCATCGAATTGGTCAACGACGGCCCTGCGTAATCACTCGGCTCTGCATAGAGGACTCGGTGGAATCCCGAATTGTTCTGCTTCAGGAGAAAAAGGCCAGCATGATCAGAGGTACCATCAACAAAGACCAGGGAGCAGCTTTGGAAAAGCTTACCCCGGAAGATATGCAGTTTCTGTTCCGGGGATCGTGAAATGCTTCTGATAACATGGGTGATTTACCAGGGGCATGTTTGATTGAAAAGTGTTTTCACTTATGCCTGGTAACGGCTAGAGGGCTTCGCACCACCCAATCCTTAGACTTCTATAAATACCACTACAGTGATGAACTCCGGATGGGTAATGGCTCATACAATATAAGTCTCGCTGTCATCAAACGAGCATGGAACACGTATACTGTCCTTGGCTAGGATGCGCCAACATTGTACGGAGTAGATTGGCGACAAAGGATCCCAGCTGAACCGACAACCACATCCCATCCCAGCTGCATCATTATGCAGCCTTATGCAGCACTGTCCACCTGTGCTACGCCTAGCGCATTGAATCCGCATGTGGCTATTGGCTTGGCGCATATCACCAGCCACTCTCGCGGGGTCCTGCCCCTCCGTTCGTTAAATACTACTGCGATGCGATTGTACCTTCCACAGCCGGCTATCCGCTGAGATTTCCGTAGCCTAGTGTTGAAAAATACGCTTCTCTCCCTATTATCTATTTTGTCCATGGGAATGTCGTCAAGGTTTCGTTTCCACTACCCTGCATCTGAAGCTGTGTCAAACCATACGTAACTCTGCAATGGACAATGACGATGTTCATCCGCAAGCGCGGCCTATGCATGCAATCGACAAATATGGCCCCAAATTCGTCAGGAAGACCGAGAAGTTTCAGGATCTGGCCGTCAGTAATTCAGACGAAGAGAATTCCGCCGGTGGTTTTGACAATACTCCGATACCTCATGCGCCTCCCGGCTACACCCTTAAATTCACCTTCCATCGTGCTGTCAACCTTCCCTTCGCTGATTTCAACACCCTCTCCTCTGATCCGTACCTAGTGGCACATCTGAATGTCGATCTACCTAAGCGGCACAAGCAAGATCCAAACTTGACTTATCGTACCCCGACGGTGCAGAAGGACACCAATCCAGTGTGGAATAAGGAATGGATTGTTGCCAACGTTCCCGCGTCTGGCTTTGAGCTTAAGTGCCGTCTTTACGACGAAGATCCCGCTGATCATGACGATAGGCTGGGTGTCGCCACGATTGAGGTGAATTCGATGCAGCCTGACTGGCCGGGAATCAAGGAGCAACCGTTCAAGGTTAAGAAACGGAAGGCTAGCAAGCGCGTGTACTTCTTCAGGGAAATTGCCGCGCTGACCTCCCCCCATCGTGATAGGGAAGCCCGTGTAATTGTCAGTGTTGAATGTCTAGGACAAACTCAAGGCGATGATGGTGGACACATGTACACTGTCGGACCAAATTACTGGTTTAGACATTTTTCTCCCCTCATTGGAATAATTGCGGGCACAAAGGACGAGATTCATGGCGAAGATGATAAGAAAGCTGTCACACATTATAAGTGAGTCTCTTCTTCCATCGGGCGGATGCTCAATATAACTCTGTCACTCACAATTAATAATTTCTTCAGCTTCCAAGCTATCCAGATGCAACTTAGGGGCCCAGTTCCGCCTCAACTTTATCACCGTTTTGTTGAGGCCAGGTCTTTTGTGGCAGGAATATTTAAGGCGCGCACCCTAAGCGGCCGCATACTCAAACATGCTCTGCACCACCAACATGAACGCATCTACAATTTCGATAAAACCACTCTCTATGGTGAATTTCCATCTCCATGTGTTGAGCTCACACAGAAATTTCTCGAGTTTGTTCATTATAGCCAGGGTGGCCGTATATTCACATATGTGTTAACCCTTGATGGTCAACTACGTTTCACAGAGACAGGGAGGGAGTTTCAAATCGACTTGCTCAGTAAGCACACAATGCATAGTAATGTGTCTAGCTACATTGCGTATTCTGGAGAGTTCTTTGTCTGCCGACGCCAGCGACATAGACGCCAGGATTCTGTAGGCGAGGAAAGCCTCGCAGAGGTATCCAATGACCCTGCTGACTACGAGCTTTTCATTGACAACGCAAGTGGCACTTACCGTCCGAACGGAGAGTGTTTGCCTTTGCTGAGAGAATTCCTTTCGGAGAACTTCCCCGGCCTTCGCGTGACTACGTTGGATTGCCAGAAGGATGAAGAGCGGATGAACTCGCTAAAGGAGGAACAAATAAAGCGCAAGAACCGTCAAGGACACCCGATTACCTTGCTGCAGCAGAGCAGCAGTTCTTCGCTTTCCCTCTCCAGTCTTGACGAAGGATCGGATCGACGGAGTAGCGTGTCATCCAAGGAGCAGCGGAAGCATGCGACCAGCGCTAAACAAGCATAATTTGGAGACGGGGAACTTGGATTCCACAGCTATCCCCGAAGCTATTGTCTGCATCCATAGTATTCAGCAGTTTCTTCCTCTGGATGATCGTCCTTCGATAACGATGACCTGACGAGATATTTCCGAGTATACATTGACTCGTGTATTTGTTTCATTCAACGTCGCGTTGCTGGGCCCTGTATTTATTATGCGTATAATTATCCGTAAAGTGTTAACATGACTGCGACCATCGTAGTATGCTGATGGGTTGTCCTGCCTCCTTCCTGCAGGGCAGACGTACGTAGTACGGATAGATGGAAGCAAAGGAATACAAGAAAAAATAAGAATCAGCCTGCGGGGCATCGAGGGGTAGAAAATAACAGCAACAACAACAACAATAATAGTAATAGTAATAATACAAGCCATAGGATGTACAGTGCATGTATGTATGTGCGGCAATTAGCATAATAATGCTAAGCGTGCTCCGCAGCATCAATCAAAAACACACTCTTACTCTCCCCGTACTAAGTAGTACTTCCAACTTCCTTTGCGCCCTCCACAACCAACCTCCAACCTCTTCAATCCTTTATCTTTTCTCCATCATATCCCACCTGAATACAATTCCCCGCTTCCCAAACCCCCATCGCATTATCTCCCCTAGTCTTGTTCCGCTGAGCAGACACGTGAGGTTTCTCTTCGGCACCCCTATTGTGACCTGCAGGCAGCGGGTGACCAGAGTCTGGTGCTGGATGACAACTTGTTTGCTTAGCCACGCCCTTCCCCTTACCGCTTCCTCGACTCGATCACGGTCGTAATCGAACTGTACGCTTGCAGGCGAGTCGATGGTTATCCTTTCCACATCGCCCGGTCTCTTTCCGGACTATCTTGCCGACGTCGATTAGATCGCTTCGGCATCTCCCAAGATGGGCAACGTCGGAAGCCGTCTTGATGACTCGGGAAACCTATTCTTCAAGGATCAAACCAAGTGTAGGTTCCACCTCATTCCCTACACTGCGCGCGTAAGATATTGACTCAACCGGTCCTAGTTGCGATCACCTCCGTGACTGTGAGCAATTCCAGACGCCGGGTGTTAAACCTCGCCCCAAACTCTTTTCCAGCAACAAGATACTTTGCAAAGCGAGACTCCAGCGATGAAAGTCCAGTCGAATACGTGCAGGTAACAAATAACAAAAGGACTATCTTACATATCCCTAGAAATAACCTCGCATTGCTAATGGTATCGGCGTTGCGATCTGACAGGACCCGGATCTTCCCCCATCTGCGCCTGTGCCAACGTTCCTGCTCCGCCTAACCAACGAGGACGAGCTGATTTTCAATTTTACGTTCATTCTGAGACAGACCCAGATCAGTAACGTGACGAACTCCACCGTTAACGGTGTTTCGACATCCCTTCCTGAAGTTGCGGACACTGTTCTCACCGGACTCACATTTGCCCATGCGTCAAATTCCAAAGAACTGGACAACTTGATCACGAGAGAGTTCCACGCCAACCCCAACCTGCAGAACAACTCCAACGTTCAGTTTGTTGGGGATTTTACTACAGGAGGCAGTCCGTCAGTTCAGTTCGAATGGTCATGGAAATGGAAACCTCCGAAGACGATGGAAGATAAGGGTGGCGGCTGGCGAAACAGCTGCAGCTTTTTAGACTACGATCAGAGGACCAACCGCTTAAATACCCTCGCTCATTTCTCTTTCTGGGTACATAATGCTGTTCGGCTACTTCCCAGTCCACGAATACCGCCGCCAAACTTGGAGTTATTGGTTCCTGGCCGCGGTCGCCTGCCCTCGTCTCAATCCTTCGCCTCGGATTTCGAGGCAGCATCCAACCATTATATGCCTTCTACGCCACCGGAAGCATCCGATACCTCACCAGCTCACCCGCCCGTGAAAGTTGACCTTCCTCACTCGCGACCAGGCGAAGACATGAGTGCAGTCGAGGATGGCCCATTGTTTAGGGCCACTATGAAGGCCTTGGAACAAAAGACAGGAAACATGCGCACGAAGATCAAAAAAGTACTTAAGAAAGCAGACGCGGCCAGGCAAGCACAAGTGACCTGCAATGATGCTGTAGAGGCGTTTCTTGCTGCGCTGAGAGATGCTTCAACTTCCAATGCGAATGCCATTCAGCCCGCACTTGATCATTATTTTGAAAACATCGCACGGGAAATACTGCATTACGAGCAGCTCAATGCACTCCAGCTCCAGAAACTCGTCATCGAGCCCTTGACCAAACTGTACAACAACGACATCAAACAAGCCGAGGCCAAGAAGAAAGAATTTGAGGAAGAAAGCAGGGATTACTATGCATATGTTGGCCGCTATCTTGGCCAGCGACAGGATTCCCTGAAAGAGAAAAAGCGCGCAGAGAGCGATTCCAAATATCAGGCCAAACGACGTAATTTTGAACTGAAGCGCTTTGACTATTCCTCATTTATGCAAGATCTACATGGCGGACGCAAAGAGCAAGAGGTGCTCTCTCATCTTACCAAATACGCAGATAACCAAGCGAAGAACTTTCTCGCAGCGTCTAAGAAGATTGAGGAAATGGCTCCTCAATTAGAGGCTCTCATACATGAAGTAAACCAAGCGGATAAAGAGTTCCAGTTTCAGAGAACAGAAAGAGAAGAGAAGCGAAGGATTCTGGAAAAAAGTTCTAACATGTACCTTGAGCCTGATGCTTCTGCCAACGCGACCGTGCCGGCCTTGGGCAGCAACGGAATTCAGTATCAAGACGCTGAACTGGGTCGAGCAGATAGTACAGGGTCTCAACTGCGTAAAGTTCTCAGCACCAGCTCTTCCACGTCGTCGCAGACTGTCGCAACAGGCTTGGGTTCATCTGCTGGGGCTCCTGTGATCTCGTCCTCTATAGGACCAATTGGATCATCTAGCCAGAGCCGCTTCAAGGGGATCAGAGACCTAGACGAACGAGATACTCTTGCCCCCGATAGGACTGGGGGTCCGCAGAGAAAGGAGGGACTTCTGTGGGCGCTCTCCCGTCCAGGGTCTCATATCGACCCTAAGGGTATCAATAAACAGGCCTGGCATAAGTATGTACATGATCCCCCCTTCTAATTGATATCATCTAATATTTTTCTCCAGATTTTGGATCGTGTTAGATCAGGGAAAATTGTCTGAATACAGCAACTGGAAACAGAAGCTTGATTTACACATGGACCCCATCGATCTCAGAATGGCATCCGTGCGGGAGGCGAGAAATGCAGAACGACGATTCTGCTTTGAGGTTATAACTCCTCAATTCAAACGCATATACCAGGCGACTTCAGAGGATGACATGAAGAACTGGATCCGAGCTCTCAACAATGCACTGCAGAGTGCCGTTGAGGGACGTGGTATATCGCCCCCTTTGCCGCCACCCAAGCAGAATACGTCTTCAATTGGCCGTGACATTGGGTCAGTTCTGACTGGAAAGAGCTCTTCGTACTCGGGACATCATTCCCATTCCACTAGTTCCAACAACGGAGTGAATCGTCGTACCACGGTCGGGGCTCGACCCAGCTACGTACGTGGTGACAATAGTTATGAAGAAAATCCGTCGAGGCTACTTCAAACAGTCCGCGATGCAGATGAAGGCAACTACTGGTGTGCAGATTGTGGGTCCTCGTCCAAGGTCGAATGGGTGTCGATCAACCTAGGGATTGTGCTATGTATCGAATGCAGTGGCATCCATCGGTCACTGGGAACTCACATATCAAAAATACGGTCTCTCACGTTGGATGTCAATTCCTTTTCGAACGACATTGTAGAGATACTCCTGCAGATTGGCAACCGCGTGAGCAACATGGTCTGGGAGGCAACCCTAGATCAAAGTAGGAAACCGACGGCCAATTCTACGCGGGAACAACGATTGCAGTTTATAACCGCCAAGTATAGCGACCGGGCCTATGTGCAGCCGCTGTCCTTGTCTCGATCACGATTCTTTACCCCGGATGAAACACTGCTCGCCTCGATCAAGAAGAATGACATCCAGGGCGTTCTGTACGGCATTGCACTTCGTGCCAATGTCAATATTACTGACCGCTCACGGAATACGCACGCTGTTTTCCTCGCTTTGGCCGCGGCAGATCCCGCAATGCCTGGCTCGACTTCGTCGACCCGGCCATCTACTGCATCCTCGGTGAAACCGACGCCCTTCCCTATCGCCGAACTTCTTGTTCAGAACGGGGCGGAGATACCCTCACAGCCACCACCCATCCCGCTCTCACCAGCTGCCCAGCTATATCTCAGCCAGCGTACGGTCAGGGCGGGAGCATTTAGTTCTCGTCCAGGTATCGCAGGGTCGGGAAATGCGGGAGCCGACACCCTGGGTTCCTTGCCCACAATCCGAGCAGCGGGGAATGAGAGCTTGTCATCTTCACAGGCAATAACTCCGTTGGATAACAAGGAGCGCGAGAAGCTGCACAAGAGAGGAAGTGCAGGAGCGCGATTCGCAGGGAAGGTTGCTTCCCTCGGTATAGATCGATAGCGGCTGTCGAAATACTTGGGCGGCCATATGCCGTAATGGCCAGTAATTATATCTAATGAGGCTTAGTGACATAATGACGGTGATGGGATTGTTTTTTTTTTTTTTTTAATGACAACTCTACATATTCCGACATATCCAGGTTTGGGAAGGGCATCTGTCGGTTTCTCTTTTCCTGCTTCCTGTTCTTTTTCCCTCGTGGTTCGTTGGCTTTCTGTTCACATATTTCTTACTCGCCATGTCAGCATTTTATTCAATCTTATTTTTTCCCCCTTTGCAGGTGCGTTGGCGCGTATATGATTCATATTCATGGCATCAATCCGTTGCCCGATGAAGCTATTATCATACATTGGGTGTATTGCTATTGTTAATATTAATAATACCTATGCATCCAGCCCCTCTTGTCTCTCCTTCCTCTTTCTTCCCTCTTTAACCGGCTGAATCCACCGTACAATCAACCACGACAACAGCTACGCTATGCAGAGTGCAGGAAGAATACAGGCATGTAACCTTCGCACGGATTATAAGCCAGAAGCGCCAAGAGTGCGGGGAAGATGACTTCAGTGCATAGATCAACAAGAGACAAATAAAAGGTAGCTAGCGTCATTCTTGCATGTCGTGGGAGGGAGCAGAGATGGATTGATTCCAGCAAGCTGCAGCTGGGAACTGTTGGTGGGAATACTGCAGAACGACTTTTCTCACTCCAGCATCCTCTTGGATATCTACCACAGTCCTTCCTCATCGACAGCATCCACCTGGTAAGCAGTCCTCATCTCCCTCCTTCAGTAGCCACCTCTTTTCTCGTTTACTCGCTCTTCTCGTGGGACATCCATGATAGATGACGATAGTCTCTCTGAACGGTGGAATGCGACGCTCCTCAGCCATGGTCGGAGCCTCCGTACCCAAATCACCCCACAGAAAGCCCTGTATCGCGCCACTCTTGGACTATCTCCGTGGAACTGTGGCATAAAACCAGTGCTTCATCCAAAGACGCCTTTGCTGATTTCTCCTCAGGTCTCAACTGTCGCATTCCCTTATTCTAGGTCCTGTCCTGTATACGTTCCCCTACCGGCTGTCTTGTTGACGTCACGTACTTCTGATAGCTTGGGAGTCGCAACGTCACGACTTGAGCTCAATTTTTATCTAGTCCATACTCTTCGTCTCCTCGTACAATTTCAACGAGAGAAGGGCGATTTGTCCGTCTACCTCTCGCCTTACTTCTTCCGTGTTTTCCACATACGCACACTTGCAGCGTATAGTGTACCATGTCCAACGACCGCTCGAGCCCCATCTCGATCCCTTCGCACCGACGTCAGAGCTCTTTGTCTCCCCGCCCTTCCTTCGCCGATCCCTTTTTTAAACCGCCCATCCATCCTGCACCACCGTCGCTCCCCAGCTCCATGGTTACCCCTGCAACAAATGCCCAATCGACGCAACAACGCAGGTTGTCCCTAAACACGCTTGGGCTCTCCGGATCCCCAACACAGATTTCTCCACTCGCGAGTAGCCGACTTTTCCGACCGGCCAGCATATCGAGTTCTGTGGGGTCTAACTCTGTTAATCCTGAGGAGGCGCTAATCGATGAGGACAATGAAAATGTCCCCCCAAATGATGGTGCACATTCACCCTTTGGGCGTCGTCTCTCTTCCAGCGCACGGACACTTCATGAGACACATGGTGGAAGTACTGATGGTAGAAATCTGTCTCCTGGTTCACGCATGCCGGAAGGCCGCCGAAGTTCGTTATCAGCCAGTACCTTCCCCTTCCATACCTCCTCTGGATCGGCCGCTCCAAATACAAGTAAAGTATTCCCCCAAAACGATATATCTAACCTGACGAGACGACACCTAGGAGAAGGCTTTAACTGGTCCAAAGCTCTACGGACCAGAGCCGAGCGTGCTCCATCTCTAGGCTCCATTCCTCCAAATGTCCATTCGCATCCAATCGGTGCCGGCCAGGATGAACACCAGCAACGAGCTGCCTCTATTGCGTCTACAGAGCAACCTGCTAGGAATATACCCAAACACCATAAGCAGAAAAAACCCGACTTCTTCCAAGAGAAGATCTTGAGGGGCGATTTTATTGACTAGACGGGACAAAAAGTATTGCAATGTCTATCTATTCTTTCTCCCTATTCTTTCTCTCTATACTCGCCCATCCTTCAAAACCATTCCCTGCATCAACAGTGATAAGTGTTTGGATCGTCTCCAAGACCACTGCCCTTCTCACCAACACGTTTTCGGGCTAGTCCCTTGCAGAGAAGTATGGTCTTCTTATTCCTTTTGCCCGACTCCTCGAATGACCAGTGGTGCTATGTCCGTATCCATTCTACCACGAGTATTTAAGTTATTTAAGTTGGTCAATCCTGAATCCTGCAGCCGTGTTGAAAGCAAAGATAAGCGAACCTTACCTGACACAGAAAAGGGTATAGGTGAAATGAGGGAGCCAGGAGACGGGGGGCAGAGATAGCAAGAAGACTTGCACCAAGAACTATACGGAATTTTCTTGACTCAGTACAAGCGGCTAAGAGAAGTCCTCTTTCTTTCTTCTTTTCTTTTTGCCGCGTTGACTTTTATCCAAGTATCTTGTAATATCCCTGGAGCAGTGAATCAAGATCATTTGTGATTTTAGGCTCTCATGCAAAGGTGTACAGTTTATACATGTGTAAGTTCCTGGCATGACCTATATTAAGACAGAAGTGGTAGGCCATCAGCAACAGGGAGCCTCGGGTCCTCCCCGTCCCAGAAACTGGAACAAAATATTGAGACATCATCTTTTAACTTCATCCAGTTCAATTTCAACTCCATAATTCATACACTATGGATATCATCAAATGGAGACGCCGATCCTAGAGAGAGTAGATAAAGGAATGTGCCAAAGAATGTAAAGAGGGCCGAAAGACGAGAAGCAGGCGCATGAAACATATAAGGCTGAGAATTTCATACCTTTAGGGGAAGGTTAAGGGTCAAGAACGAAATTCCATAGAAGTTTATTCGAATATGAGCAACGTGGGGGCTCGTGATAATATCAGACTTAAACAAGAAGAAAAGAAGACAGCTTAGAACAAATATCAGTAGGCAGTCATTCCGACTGCCTACACATATATGCTTAGGTATATGTAACTTCACTTCTATAGATAGTCCTTACCGTAGCCCATGATTTCTAGAGACAGTACCTCGCACGGACTATATCAATAAGGAATGCCATTGGTTAAAAGCTGGAACTGATCATAGCCTTTCGTCGAGAAATTCATGTAAGATTTGCGGATAAGTTCACGCATGTACTCAGCTGCTTCTCTTTCACTCTTGTCGAGGACAAATCTGTCTCGGAAGTTCCTCAACGTATCGGGTTTGAAGCAAGGCAAGCCGCTGTCAAGCATCAAAGACACAATATGAGACAGTTTCGTGCAATATGGACGAGACGCAAGAAACGCCTTCACCACCAAAGACTCAAACCACCTGTATGGCTGTGTGTTTGTAGGATTGTGCGTATTCCCTCCGGGCAGACTGATCCCGCCACTTACGCTGCTGGCCGCATGAGGGTGTGCGTTGTGAGTGCCGCTCATGACAGCAACCATTTCAGAAGTTAGCTTGAACGGTGCGCGTTCAAAGCGGACGCCTCCTGGGGCAATATCGAAGCAAAACCCGAAGTCAATATGAATTATATGCCCGGCGTCGTCGATCATGATATTTCCATTGTGTCGATCCTTGAACTGTAGAAGGTATGAGATAACCGAATAGGCGGCCATGCTCTTAACAAAATTTGTGCGCGCTTGCTGGAACCTCACCGAATTCTCCCCTCCGTACTTGGAAAGGAAATAGTCGTAGAGCCCATTTACAGCTTCACGTCCGAGCATATCACGAGAAATAGAGTTGGGTAGAACATCAATAACACCGCAGCCTGGAGCCGTTGAAGTTACCCGATAGGGGAACACCCAAACGTCGAGCCCAACACTCTCAAATATGCTTCGGAAAGCAGCGATCATCTGCAGCGCAAGCATGTCTTGGCGACAATCATCACCAACTTTGAAAATAGCAGACTGCCAGACTTCGTAAGTCTCTTGCCTCGGATCAGGAGCAGGAGAGGGTTGCGGGTCTGTTGGCATATCCTGCTGACTCAACGTATGCGCCCCAGGGCTGCTAGATGGTCTTCCGTTCCATCGAGTTCTGGTTTTTTGAATTCTGAAGGTTGCCATATAAGGCGCCTTTGCATGGCTTTGTAATGGTTTGCCGGATTTGCGATCAATCCCTACCACAACGCCATCTGGATTGCTTGGGAGATATACCCCAACCTCCACTTTGATCTTACGTAATTCCTCCTCAATCTTCTCCTTCTTCTCCGGTTTGCTCTTTTTGATGTATGGACGAAGTTTTCCCGAAATGCCTGTGATTTCGTTAAAGAAAGAAAACTCTCGTTCGTAAAAGTCACGTTCTTCATTAGAGAAGCTCGATATCAGAGTCTCCATAAATCTGTCTAAAGTAGGCTTGAGGGGATCCGGCTTGGCTATGTTAGTACTGGTCCAGTCCGGATGCAACAAATGTAACTTACAACTTGAGCATCCTCATCCTTATACGAATTCGCTTTCATATTCCATATCACTTGATGGGCGAACAGCTGGGACAATTTAGCCGTCTCAAGGATGTAGCGCTCTACGTAGCCTAGCGCGTCGTATCTGAGTGCTTGGACTAGTTGTGGAACGAAATAGAACCGGACGTCTATAGGATGGCTCTCCAAGGCTCTCATTGCGTACTGCAAAATAAATGGATGATTACCATACGCAGGCAGGAAGTATGTCAAGGCTTCAATGGGATTTATAGATGCCCAATACAACAAATACTAAGTCATTATCAGTAAAGGAGAGGACCCCGACGGAGAGATAATTGAAAGGGAAGGGGGAACAAGATAGCAGACAGACCTTCAACTGGAAAGAGACATCCGCAGGCAGAGCCAAACCAAACATAATTTCAAGACCACTGGGTTCGTCAAGAGCCTTTTCAGGAGAGTTTAACAATAACCGACGGACATCGTTTCTCAGCCGTGCAGAAGGGAAACGGACCGCAAGTTGAATTGCTATTCCTGGGTCCTCTGTCCAGGCGAGGTAAAGCAACGATATCACCTCCTAAAGCAATGGTTAGACCGTATAACAATAATTATGTTAGATGACATACCTCCAAGAAATTCTTACCCCCAGAAACCGGTGGTGGATAATGTTTGCGCTCTTGTTCCAGAGGTAATAGCCACACTCTGAGACGTGACCTCTCATTCTCTAGAAAGACCTGAAGAAGGTCTTGCTTTCGTTGTATTGACTTACACTGCCCGCGGTCATGAGAGCCAATGTTGGCAATATCTGCCAAAGCAGAAGAAACGTCGCCAAGAATTTTGTCTTCAGCTTTTATTTGTAGTCGGTTACTTCCGTAAGACCACCTGAGAAACCATACGTCAGGAAGGTTATTGGTGTTTCTTGGGAAGAGGAATGTACCTAGGTGAATGCTTAAACCAGCTGAGACCAGCTGAAAGAATTTGATCTTTAAGTTTCCATAAGGAAAACTCCGTTTGGAAGGTGCACTGCCGCAATACCTTCAAGCCGAATAAAACAACACGGAAATGAATCTCCCTAGCTAGAGGGTGGCCTCTCGTTCCCATGAGTCCCGTAGTAGTATTGCGGATCAGGCGATAGAATAGCCGCTGATTCTGAATGTTGTCAAGGCGGACGGCACTGAAGTGACTTTCGAAGAATTGAAGAACATGACTATGCGGCAAAATCATGTCCTGTGCCGCACGCTGCTTTTGGAGCAGCAAAGCCTTATCTGATGGCAAAAGCTCGATTTTGGAGTACATTGGGTCGGCATAACTAACCTTGTTAATACTGGAACCTCCAAACAAATTATAAACTTGGCAAAGAGAAAAAGGCTTAGGGTTCTCACTCGAAAGAAGGATCAAATAACCCTCTCTTGCGCTGGATAGTTTTTTCCCAAGCCTCCGCTACTTCCACCAAAATTCTTGGCTCTGCCTTTGGGTTCTCATTAATCACCCCGAGCCACAGAGAGATCCCAAGCTTTATTGACTCCTCCGTGAATATTTCAAACGGTAAGCTGACAAGGAACTGAATGATTGAAGGCCGCATTGTATTGCTGCTACAAAGAGCAGCTGCTCTCCGAAGTGGATCTCTTATGTCAATAAAGGATACGTTCCCTCCTCTAGCGGCCTGCTCATATAGATGGGATAGTGTCTTTTCTACACCAACAAAGCTTTCTGGTAACTGAGTTGTAGGTTCACAATCTACAATCCGGGTTAGTAACGGAAAGTGGCGGTCCATAATGGATGGGAGAATGAAATGGGAGTAAGGAGAGGAAGAAAACTTGAACTAACAGCTACATCCAAATCTGTCGCGATCTAGACCATTGGTAGAAGGCATATCAGAATATGGATACTTTTGGCGCGCAGTATATTGAGCAATGAAGCCCGAGGCGATGTTAATTGAATCGCCACCGTGGCTTTCAATCGACCCTGATGCCAGAGTTAAAGCAAGGCCCGATATGGTGTTACAAGAAACCTTACCAAGCCGCTGGTCACTTTGTGGAATCAGCGAACCCATCTCCAAAGCAAATGATCGCCCCATTGAGATGTGGCCATAGGCACCATCGTCTTCAAATTCAGACAGATAGGTCTAATATAGCGTGAGATAATATCATATTAGGAGATATTTAAGATAACACACCTGAAGGAGCCCCTTAACATCCAATGGTGCAAAGTTCATAACAGTCTTTACCCATGCTCTGGACCGTTCGTGAAAGAGTTCGAGTGTTGTCTTCCTGAATCCATAGTCATCTGGCAGGTCGACGTTCACAATTCCTCTAGGAGATGTGATAGAAGACTTCCAGTCGAACTCGTCTAGTTCTCCTTGAAGACAAGACGACCACATTACGGTCAAAAGCTCAAGGAGACTAAACAAAGAATGCTTTTGGCATAGCGCAGAAGGGCACTCTGTTATGATCTTATTGGCACAAGATCTCGCAACAATCTGTACTCGTTCAATGCGATGGCAGCAAGCTACCAAAAAGTCCGCTAACTGTTTTGACAGATATGGTGCCGAAAAGTGTTCACGTTTTCCTGATAAAGTCATTGCGAGGTAGCGACTGACGGCCTTGTCCGCAATAGCATTCATACAGCTTGCCATTTCGGCAGTGTCGAGCGCTGGATCAAGGAAATAATTCAGAACTTTCGTGCAGTTTCCGGTAGAAGCACGGAGACCTTCAACCAATAAAGCAGCATTGAGGAAGACGACTTTCGGATAATTCAAGCGTTTAATGTCTGACTCACAGCTGGGAAGTTCTGCGACTAATGTACGCTTTTGCTCAATGAGACGCTGCGGGCTCATTCCGCGTCTCAGTATCGTATTTAGTTCGACATCACTTTCTAGGACTTCCGTACGATCTTCAGCGACGAGGGGCGGAGAATGCTCTGCAATTATTCGGAGTTCCTCAAAGTGACTCCGAGCAAAGGCTGAGTTGAGCGATATGCCATGAACAGCTATGTTAAACCAAATGTCACGGAACATGGCCAGTATGCTGTCGTCAAAATCGGAAACCATGGGACAAGTTCCGGTAGCTTCGCTCTCAAACGAAACAAGCAGTGCTAGTGGTCTCAGAAAAGGACTGATGTTCCCATGTGTCAACATATCCTCTTTCTGCCTATCATCTTCGCGGTCAGTGGCATTTCCCTTGTTTACAATGGTCTCCAGCAGATGAAGTAAGTAAATTTCGTAGCGAGAAGAGCTTCTTTTCAACCTGAGAGAAAGATATATCATTGCACTTTGAACCGCATCGGAGATAGTATTCTGGCTTTCGGTGGCTGCGTCGAGGCAAGCACGATTGTAGAACTTGAGTAGCAGTTGAAACTCAGCCGGTCCGTTGTACAGGGCCAATGCTGCTGTCTCCTGAATGATATATGAATCCACCACTGTATTTATCTTCCCTATCTTTTGTAGGAGCATGGACTGCGCCAGGGCGGTAATTTTATCATCATTGCAGCTTGTCGCAATAGTGACAATAGCATGGATAACATTTCTTTGAGTTACATTGTTGTCCTCGCCATTGACAACAAGAGAAATCATGCTCGCGTCCCTTGGCTGCGCATATGATGCCAAGGCATTGCTTGTAGGCCCAGTTGTGTCACCAGTGGGGTCGTTTTGGTACAGTTGTTTGGTGTCAGAACGTGAGCTTAACACATTTCCCAAGGAATATAGCGTCGTAATGACGGCATCTTGAGACAGAATGCCGAGAACCTGAGCTAGGCACCGTGCAGCCACAGAAATAATAGATCCTGTCGTTGAACCTCCGCGCACGAGGAATCTCAAAAGGGAGCGGCTCGCACTGGATGCACTGCTTGGCGAGAGTCTCGCGATAATCGCTATGCTTTTCAAGGTTGTTGTTGCTATCTCAGTACACGACATCTGGTTAGGGTCTATAATTGTACCCTCCAACCAGGCAAGGAGAGCATCGCTGCTTGCCACATCTTCGTCTAGGACCACACAATTGAGAAAGCTGATCAAACATAAGGCCTTCACCGAAAACGTAAGTCGCTGCTGCCAAGGGGAGCCAAGCCGCAGATAGTCAGACCCATCATCCAGTAAATGGATTTGGTCTGTGGCTATCTCTGCTATACGTCTAACAAGGGGAATCTCCGAGTCATCATTACCTCTCGCAATTCCGACCCCATCCATAAAATCATCTAGCAGTTCATCTTCAGAAACATGGTGAGAACCAATCAGGGAAGCAGCACAAGCTTTAATAAAACGCATAAAGCCTTGCTGTAATAGCATAGCTCCTAGAGGGCGTCCATGAGCAGCGTAGCGCCGAGCGTATCTTCTCCAATCCTTGAAAGCACCTTCCGCTATATTTGCGTTACGTATAGTAGACGAAGCAGTTTCGATGTCAACCATGAAGGTCTCGGACAACATATCCCGGACATGTTCGATTATCTGTAGCTTCTCGCTAGAATCCCAGAAAGTGGCATGCATGGCCGAAGCTTCGAAGAAGCCGACAAGAGATACTGCAATAGCCAGAATTCCTGAGGGGTCTTGGAGCGAGCCATGCCTATCCACTTCATAGCTAGGTCTATGAAAAGGTGTCGTAGACTTGATGGCTTTGGCACAGCTTTGCAAGTAGTCGTTGACGGTATTTGAGACAGTCTCTTGTAGCGAAGGGCAGTTGAGACCTAGTGAAAGAAGGGCATGTATGAGATTATACGTCAATGTTTCCCAAGGAGATGGTTTTATGCTCTGGAGAAAAGGCGAAGCATGGAAATGTTGGCTATGAGACTCAGGGAGGTACGCAGATAACTGTGAAACCAGCGTCGAAGCAGGTTCTAATCTATTCACTGATATAGAAGCTTTGCACAAGGAAATGAGGACATCCAATTCTCGAATGCCCTGTAGAAGTCAGCCTGAAAGCACGAAGAACCAAGTGACAGGAAGTCAGACCATGGGCACCTGTGACTTCGGAGCCAGACCCTTTGTACCATTATCCAAGAATTCATTGTGATGCTTCGTTGGATATTGATACAGTTGAGAAAGACGCACAATATCTGATTCTTCACCATTCACTGGTGTTTTCACAGCTAACGCTGCAAGCTTCTCAAACGCGAAGCGTCTGATACCTGTGGAAAAGCTGCATTCTATATCAGTGTACTCGACCCATGAACATGGATTCTTTAAACTCCTTACACATCCATCAGTAGTCAAAGGCACCAGCGGCACTCTCATGCGGCAAGTAGTATTAGTTGTAAGGATTAATAAGGAGTAGAAAGGAGAGCTAATCACTGAGGCGGTCTCGTCACCTGACTTGTTTAGGTCAACCTAGGTATGGAGTATTTACTCCGTAGCTCATCAAAGCTCAAGCTCACCCGATAAAGCAGCAGCGTCCGTGTTCAAGATGCAGGCGCAGGAATGAACTAGTCGCTAATTCTTGATGGTGTTTCAATTGGTACCGTCACTGCTCGATGATTGAAGCGTCGTTGGGCCTCGGATCTAAAGTTTAAGTTCCCTGTGACTGAGATGCATTTGAGCTGAATAAATCTTTCGGTACACAAGAACGGAGGTCTTTTATTGCGCTCTTGCCCTTATCCTTGCAGACTCTAAACATTCAATTGATGCCGGTGGAGATCAGTACAAATTTTCCCTGTGCCTTTTCGAGCCACAGCATAGGCCAAGGAAAGGAGATGGCACCTGAGAAGGAAAAGAGTTCTCTCAAGCGTGGCCGGGTACCAGTCCCCGGAGTTCCTCGTCCTTAGTTCAGTGACTAACCGGGAGTCCATAATAATAGGCCAGCACAGATCACGATTCGCAGGACTTGAAAAAGCCACGACGATCGCAAAGTGCTTCATCCCAAGTGCAATCGCAAATAACCCCTGTCAATAATGACTACCTTCCCACACCCTTAACTCATGAAGAGAAGACAACCACGACAAATTCCAAGAATGAATTGACAGCTACTCCACCAGATAGTCCAAGCCAGGCGCGTCACCAAGTTTCGTCCAATTCGGACGCGTTTCACAGCTGTTCATCCCCGGGAGATACGCAGGCCTTTTCGCAATTTATATATCCGCCAAGGGCATTTGCTGACGGTGTTAATGATGAGGCTACTGAAGGAGTATGGGGATACCTAATCCCACTTAATGACAAAGTCCGAGAGTCACTCGTGTTGAGAAAACGCGGTGATTGCTCCGATATAAGAGGCGGAAGCCCCAAGGCGAAGCCTGAAAAACGCGTTTGGCGACAGGTTCAGGGCCATCTCCCTGGCGGTTATCTGGTTGGTCGTCATCTGGAGTGTGGTAAGTGTATTGATGTGTTATGTCTATCATTAAACCTGCCAACAAAGTACAGATATGGTCATCGACATCCCCACTATATCTAATAGACATTTCTTGATATTCTCCGAAAATAGAAAGGGCGGCGTTGTCGCTGTGTTGGAAGATTTGTCCAGTAATGGCACCTTTATCAATGACGCACTGGTTGGACGAAACAAACATCGTGAGCTTGACGATGGCGACGAGGTTAGCATCCTAGACCAAATGCGGTTTGTTTTTCGTTATCCCAGGACAAGGGACTCGAATGGCTTCCACCACCAATATCGGATTCTTGAACAGCTTGGAAAGGGCCACTTTGCGACAGTTTATCTCTGCGTGGAACGAGCCACAGGATCTCAATACGCTGCGAAGGTGTTTGAGAGACGTTCAGGTGATTCACAGATGTCCAATGCCGAAACCTTACAGCAGGAGATAGCTCTATTGATGGGTGTCAATCATCCCAATTTACTTTGCCTCAAGGAGGCATTTGATGAAAATGATGGCGTTTACCTTGTGACAGAGCTTGCCCCTGAAGGCGAACTTTTCAATTTGATTGTGAGCAAAACAAAACTGTCAGAGAGCGAAACTCGCTGTGTGTTTGTTCAACTTTTTGATGGATTGAAATACTTGGTGGGCACTCTTCCAGTACCCGAATTCTTAAATAACTACTGACATCGTCAGCACGATCGTGGGATTGTCCATCGAGACATAAAACCAGAGAATATCCTTCTTATTGACAAGAAATTGAGGGTAAAGCTGGGTGACTTCGGTCTTGCCAAGATCATTGGGGAAGATTCATTCACAACCACATTGTATGTTCCGACGCCATAACTATGTTTATGAAAAACTAACCCTTGTATCCACAGGTGTGGGACTCCAAGCTGTAAGTTACAGTTCAACCCAACTGTAGTGGCTCCTATACTAATTTTATAGACGTCGCTCCAGAGATCCTGCAAGAAACACGCCGTCGTAAATATACGAAAGCTGTAGATGTGTGGTCACTTGGCGTTGTTCTGTACATATGTCTCTGCGGATTCCCCCCCTTTTCCGATGAGCTGTACACTGCCGAGAATCCATACACCTTAGCTCAGCAGATCAAATTAGGTCGTTTCGATTATCCTTCCCCATACTGGGACTCTGTGGGAGATCCTGCCTTAGACCTCATAGACAGGATGCTCACTGTTGACGTGAACAAGAGGATCACAGTGGACGAGTGTCTACGGCATCCGTGGCTCACTGGAAATTACACCAGCATTTCCGACAGCACAGACAGCCTGACCGGGGCACTTGGTCAGCTTGGTTTTTCAAGACGCAAGGTTCAGCGTGAAAGAACCTTGCTCAGTAGCATCAACAACATTCGGTTTAGTGAGCGTCAAGAAGGCAGCAGTACACCTGTGAAGGTTTTCCACCAAAATCACGCTGGTAAGCGTGTACATAGTCCGGGGAAGGTCCCTCAACAGCGTGAGGCTTCACCCGTCAGGGATCAGGACCCTGAAGACTTTGTCAACCTCGGAGTCCGTGGGGATCCGGTTCTCTTTGAAGAGCAAGGAATGGGTTTCCGGAAAAATGACTAGCTGACCTTTACACTACCCCTGAGTGAGTGAATGGTTAAACATGTACAGAAAAGGTGACAAAAGCCCCAGGCCTACTACATGTACCTACACCTCTAGCACAGTGATGGAGTATTAATATCCATTACATCGACTGCATATGTACGGAGTACAAATTACATTATTGTTAAGACCTGTCAGTTGCTGTACGACTGATGGCTTAGTCTATACTGCTGTGTAAAGCACAATAGCTATACATGCTAAATGACAGGATAAGCTTATTTTGCCTATCATTTATAATGCAGACAAGAGACAACACGTTAATGTAAGAACCGTTGATACAGGGTGAGCAGTAGATAGTTAGACAGTAATATTAATCCATTTTAATCTTAACCCCGTTGATCTACGCTGTACCTCCCCTGACTAAGAGTGAGTGGAGCAAGTCAGGTTCAGATTCTCCGGCGCCAGTACACCTATAGGCTACGCCGTACACTGTCCAGTGCCTGATTAGTCGAACTAAATCAGAATCCCGTCCCATTTCATTAGTTGGTCACATTCCTCCTCGTGGCCTAAAAGCAAGCCAGCTCTTAACCCTGGAGGCGACGTTGAGAGGAGAAGTTCTTCTGCCCACTTTTACCTCCCGGCTGCTTGTCTATTTGCCATTACTTCCGCCGCCATGGGCCTCCTCGCCGCATTGCTAGACCACTTCTGCGAGCGCTGCTCGACTGAGTCGGTTTGGGTCCTCGGCGCGTCAGGACTGCTCTCTCTTGTCATTGTGTCAATCATATTCAATGTTCTGCGGCAGCTCCTGTTTAAAAATCCCAATGAACCCCCTGTGGTCTTCCACTGGTTTCCCTTTATTGGGAACACCATTACCTACGGCATGAATCCGTACGAATTCTTTTTCAATTGCCGCAAGAAGGTAACGTTCCCTACTCTGGAGTTTCATTCCCTTCCTGGAATTGATCTATTACTCATGAATTCCTTCTTCTCTCAGTATGGCGATATCTTCACATTCGTACTCCTCGGGAAGAAGACTACAGTCTACCTGGGTACCAAGGGAAATGACTTCATTCTTAATGGGAAACTTAAAGATGTCTGTGCAGAAGAGGTCTATTCCCCGCTTACAACTCCGGTCTTCGGAAAGAATGTTGTGTATGACTGTCCCAATTCCAAGCTTATGGAGCAGAAGAAGGTAGGCAAAGTATTATAATATCACTGTCATTCCCAAGGCATCTGTTGACCAAGATAGTTTGTCAAATTTGGTCTTACTTCGGAGGCTCTTCGTTCGTACGTCGGTTTGATTACCAAGGAAGTGGAAGACTTCGTAGGGAAGTCCCCAGTGTTTCAAAAGTCTAAGGGTACATTCGACGTCTGCAAAACCATTGCTGAAATTACGATCTACACCGCCTCGCGCTCGCTTCAGGGGAAGGAAGTTCGCAGTAGGTTCGATTCCACTTTTGCCGAGTTATATCACGATCTTGATATGGGTTTCGTGCCTATAAATTTTATGCTCCCTTGGGCTCCCCTGCCTCATAATCGGAAGCGCGACGCAGCTCAGAGAAAGATGACAGAGACGTATATGGAAATCATCAGAGAACGTCGCAAGGCTGGCGGCAAAAAGGATTCGGAGGATATGGTCTGGAATCTCATGTCTTGCTCGTACAAGGATGGCACCCCTGTTCCTGACGAGGAAATTGCACACATGATGATTGCTCTGCTGATGGCAGGTCAACATTCTTCTTCGTCAACAGCATCCTGGATTGTCCTTCGCCTCGCGTCCCGCCCTGATATCATGGAGGAGCTATACCAAGAGCAACTGAGGGTTCTTGGTCCTGAGCTCCCTTCCCTGACATATGAAGCTCTTCAAAAGTTGGACTTACACAACAAGGTTATCAAGGAAACTCTTCGTTTGCACGCCCCGATTCATTCAATTATTCGCAGTGTGAAGAACCCGATGCGGGTGGAAGGAACTCGATACGTAATACCGACCTCCCATAATGTGCTGTCTTCTCCAGGCGTCTCCGCAAGATTGCCTGAGTATTTCTCTAACCCCTTGGAATGGGAGCCGCATCGCTGGGATGGCACCTCTGTGGAAAAGCTGGAGGATGAAGAGCAAGTTGACTATGGTTACGGATTGGTCAGCAAGGGCACCAATAGTCCATATCTTCCATTCGGTGCTGGACGCCATAGGTGCATTGGTGAACAATTTGCCTATGTGCAACTTGGAACAATTCTTGCCTCGCTGGCAAGGATGTTCAAGCTGCGAAACCTGCCCGGGGTTGAGGGCATTCCAGATACAGATTTCTCGGTAATTCCTACAGTATGCTTATACTTAACCAAGCTATCCAGAACTAATTCTTGATGCTAGTCCCTATTTTCAAAGCCCATGGGCAAATCTGTCGTGGAGTATGAGAAGCGTGAAGTTGTCACTAAAGCATAATAATTGCTGCAGTGTCCATTGTCAGTCAGCGTTATTAGAGAAAGTTGGAATAATAAAATGGAGAGGTGAGAAGACAGGTAGAAATGAGTGGAGAGATACTGCCCCAATACCTGGGCCTCATGGTCTATCTGCTACATCCTAACAGCATTAATTGATTATTTTGTATTGTGACATCTGTTATTCTTATAAACGACTATCTCCATTCTGTCTGTCGGAGCTAGATCTTAGATTTTTATGGCTGCTTCAGTTTAATACAGTGATAGGTAGTAATAATATACGAACAGAGACAGGTCGGTGCACCCTTGAACAGTAAACAGAATCAAGTGGGTTTATCCTCTCGCTTTTCTCCTTTCTTCACTCCTCTTCTTGGCCCGAACTTCAGCACGCCTCCTTTCACCACCATCAACCTTATGCCCCAGTTTGTCTTCCCACATGCCCTCCTGAACTTTCATCAAAGCTGCAGAGCCATTTGTACCTTTAACTGGTTGCAAGAATGGTCCCTTGACTTTAACCCCATCGTAGACCTTCATATGTGCATACTTTCTCAATGGCTCGGACGAATTGTGGTGATACTCGGTAGCATCCGGGGGTAGGTTTACGACTACCCTTTTCATCCCTGGGGACAGCGTAGCAGAAGAATCCGAATGAGAAGTCAAGCTGTTATCATTCTTGTCCTGCCCTTTTCTTTCTGCAGGAATCTCGACAACTCGCAGCTGAGCGACACCATCCACCACATGCTGTAGGTCACCGCCAGGGCCGTATAGCCCCTGCCTAAATCTCTCTCTCTTTCGAAGAAGATAACGTCGCTGACGCGCCGGTTCAATACCCAGATCGCGAAGCTCAGCAGAGTTAAGTGTGAAGAGTTTCTCCCAGGATGGAATCTTGCTAACAAATTTCGACATATCACGACCAATCAACGTAAGGAAGGTTGGCACGTCGGGGACGAACGGGGTCGGTGAGGGTATTGCAGGGGTTGCGACATTTTTGTGAAGGAACCGAATACATCGCTTCGACACTCTGACATTCTTGATGATGGATGATGGTAATAGGCGTGAATTACGCATTGCCATAGCCATGGCCTCCATCTTGTAGGGAATCCCTATATCGTAAAGGGATGTGCCCGTGTTTCGACGAAGCTCTAATTGGCCTTAAACAAAGCAAGTGACAGGATTTTTCAGAACTCGAAGGGCTTAAATTATCGGAATGGCATTTGGTGTTTAGCAAGGTCTCCAGAAGCACGATAATGACAGCCACCAGCAAACCAAGTAGTGTAACTGGTCTTGTCCGAGAAATTTGAGGTGCAAGCCAATCGGGATCAATGATACTCCGGGGTTTCTAGACTGATACCAAAGATTTTAACAATAATACTCGCTCCATTGTTTATTGTCGTCGACGATAATGCAGATAACTCAAACTAATCGGTTATTCGATATATTACTATTACATTGACTATGAGATGAGATATTGATCGAATTTCTGCTGTTCGCTACTCTGCGCGCACCCAATACTCCTATACTTCGGACAGGCGCCATTTGCAGGCGGTGATGGCGGTATCACCTTTGGTGCCTCACTCCCCTTCGGTAACCACATCAAGTGGGAAGTACAATGCTCGCTCGCTGGCGGTAGGCTCTGAGCTTACAGAGCAGTTAAATGAAGAAGTAAGACGCAAGTACGTTAAAGGTATTTCTCTTCTGGTTTCCTATAGCTTCCTTTGCCTCTGACCGTTTACTTTCTCGGTGTAGCTATACAGGTTTCGTCATGAGGCTAATGAGAATGTTGAAGACAAGGTACTGGGCGAAGGCACCTACGCTGTAGTCTATCTGGGTCATCTTCGAGTTGATCCGTCATCGTCCGTCGCCATTAAAAAAATCAAAGTCAATGCTGAATACAGAGATGGACTCTCCATGGATGCAATTCGCGAGGTCAAGTACCTCCAGGAGCTTTCTCACCCCAATATCATCGCACTGCATGATGTATTTTCTTCCAAGGATCAAAATCTCAACTTGGTTCTAGAATATCTACCACGGGGCGATCTGGAGATGCTTATTAAAGATGGAAATATCCAGTATGGCGCTGCAGATGTCAAGGCATGGATGGGAATGCTTACAAGGGGCGTCTGGTTTTGTCATGAGAATTTTGTGCTACACCGGGATATCAAACCGAATAACCTTCTGGTCGCTTCCGATGGGGAAGTTAAGCTGGCAGACTTCGGTCTTGCTAGGTCATTTGCCGACCCCTATCTGAACATGACTCATCAGGTTATCACACGCTGGTACCGACCTCCTGAGCTACTCTATGGCGCACGACAGTACTCCAGTGCTGTTGACATCTGGTCGGTGGGAATGGTGTTCGCCGAACTTCTTCTCCGAGTCCCATTTGTTGCAGGGAACAGCGATCTCGATCAGATATCCAAAATATGCGAGGCCTTTGGCACGCCAACGGAGGAAAACTGGCCAGGGGTCACAAAGTTACCTAACTATCTGCCACCTGATAAGAATCAAGTTGTACCATTTCAGGGTCGGGATTTCTTTTTACGACAGTTTCCCACTGCAGGACCTGCCGGTGCAGATCTACTAATGTCGATGTGTGCATTGGATCCAAGAAAACGAAGCACCGCATGCAAGATTCTTGAACACCACTGGTGGACTGCTGAACCCAAGCCGACGCGAAAAGAAGATCTCCCGAGGAAATCCGGAGGTCCCAAGAAGATGGGTGGTGACCTGACCCAAAGAGGTGGGGAGTTAGTCGGCGATGATGGTCCGTTTAAAAATGCTGCTCGACAGCTGAATTTTTAAAAATGAGGGTGCACACATGGTTTGACTTGTGGCGAGATGCATCTTCCTGTGTAATGGGCGTAGCAGATAGTAACAGTCACATACTGCAGTGTGTCTGTCCTCCAGCAACTGCTTTATATACCCTTACAGTGCATTCAATCCTGCGTTGACAGGAACTCTATACAGCCTGGCTGGAAGGGGAACTATTCCCATTGTTATTGAAGTATTCTTTCCCCGTTATTTCATGTATAAGGCTAGTGTGTCTGTCGCTGACTAGAGTTGGATGTTCACATTAAGGGATATTTAGATATCAAAAGCTAAAATACTGTATGGAATATAAGTGAAAACTCAAAAAGGCAAATGAGCCCAGTAGAAGCATATTAATTATTATCTCTTAACATAATTCTTGGGGTTTCTATTATCTTTACTATTATGTGTTGTTGCAGAGACACCATCCAGTGCATCTCATCCACTTCATGAAGTATAGACCAACTCTTCTCTGTGGAGATGCATGCTGTCACGGTATAATACTACTACTACCCACAGCTCTACTAGAAAATATGGTGATAGATAGCTAGCTAAATTGACTGTCACTTTTAGGTCCTGCTTACTACTTACACTGTACAATGTGCATATGAGCCAGTTCGTGAGAGTCCTCTTCCATGGAGCTCATACAGCAGACTACGTAGACTCTTCAGCAAATAAAAGGTTTTTCCCTTCTTTCTTTCTTTCTTTCTTTCTTTCTTTCTGTTGTATCCCTGTATCATATGTCATGCTGTGCCGGCAGGCTTTCTCAGATTAGGAAGTTTAAGGGGGCATTTCATCCCCTTCCGGTATGTTATATTGCACATCCGATATGATACATACTCTCCTGTCATTAGTGTTATTATTATTATTATTATCATCACCATCATCATCATATTATATTATTATTATTATTATTATTATTATTATTACTAGCGTTGTCAACCACTGTTTATTTGCCAAAGACCCTCAGCTCATCACTCTTCCCCATGGCTCCATGGGCACAGATCTCCTTGGACCATTGCAAGTAGCTGGTTCCTTTTCATTCTCCATTCTAAGGGCTCTTTCCCTCCTCCACCTCTCCAGGCTGTCACAGTGGCCCGGTCTGTCACTTCAAATGACTATTCGATTCTGAACACTCGAACGAAACGACTCTTGTCCAGGCATCCCCTGCGAAAACCCTGCCCCTTTTGCTTTACCTGCAACCTAGCAGTGTTTGAATTAACTGTATCACGGACGCCATTATCTCTTGAGACCGTCCTCTAGCAGGTGGGTTTATCCCTTACACCTCTCTGCATTTACCTCACTCTGTCCGATATTCTCTCTTCACCAATGTCTTTTTTTTTTCTGCCAAAAAACACTTCCAATGCTGCCTATGCATCTATGACTCTTCTGAGCCAGTTGGCCCTTCAATTAATCGCTCTTAAACTACAGGTCAATCTCCTGGTTTCGTCAACATCGCTACTCTTATAGGTCTGCGCGTATGGCTGTTGCGTTACATATTGGTTGCCACTGTTGAATTGTTCTCTTATTCACTTTATTGTGACTGGATAATATCCAGTGGCTGGAGGCCTCTGTTATTAGTCATGGCCTCCATAACTGCCTCATCACAAGCATCCAACCCCCCAACAGGAGCGTTACCGCCTCTGCCGGCTCAGAGGCCGAGAACAAGCCTACCGATCCCGCCAGATGTAACCAGGGCCCCATCTCCGTCCCCAAAGCGGCCTGTACCTTCCACTCCGAGACCGTCGCTCATCAAATCTTCTCTGACCAACTCTGCTTCCAAGATCTCGACACTAAGATCAGTGTCAAGTGGACAAGCTCCGAATATCTCGGACAAATCTGTGCGTAGAACCATCAGCATCTCAGCCTTTCCTCAACCACCAAAAGCAGGAAGCGGACTGTCTTCTGCACCTTCCGTCTCAGGAATCCCATTCTCCAGGCATGCTTCGCCGGATCCTGCAAAAAACGTCGGTTCGTCAACCAGTTCGAGAATAAAGATGGGTTCCAGACGGAGTGCCGGAACTAGCAGCCTTCGCAGTCAAAAAACTTCTTTACTTAATGGTAGCGGGGATGGGAAGTCAATTCCCCCTGTCAGCACCCGGAACTCGGAAGGTCAATTTAGCATTCCGTCTCCTCCTCAAAGCAGAAGCTCCTCTGCCCAGGGATCTTATTCAACCAGTGCAACAACGTTTGAAGATGCAGAAGATACCACTGTTGTTTCCAGGACGGGCTCCAAGGCCAAGGAAGCTAAGGGAAATGTGATTGTCAGTGTCCGTGTCCGACCAGATTTCAATGGGGGTGAAACTCCAAGAACCGACAACGAATGGACAGTGGATGCAAGAAGAAGTCTAATTTCCTTCAGAGGGAAGGAAGGTGGCGGCGATTACTACTATGGTAGACAAAGCACCAAAATTGTACTGGGAGTCTTGGCTGACGTACTCTGCAACAGATAATGTGTTTGCAGCCCATGACCATAATGCTAAAGTGTACGACGCTGCAGCAAAGCGCCTTGTTCGGAGGGTCATGGAAGGGTACCACGGTACGGTCTTTGCTTATGGGATGACTGGGACTGGTAAAACCTTCTCTATGCAGGGAACAGCTACCTCTCCAGGAGTGATACCGCTCGCAATAACAGATATTTTCTCCTTCATCAGGGAAACACCTCAAAGAGAATTTCTACTGCGTGTCAGCTATCTGGAAATCTACAACGAGAAAATCCATGATCTGCTTTCAACACCGGTGGCAAACGGAGTTGCGCCCCCTCAACAAGAGGAGATCAAATTACGAGAAGATACTAAGCGAGGGGTGTATGCTACTCCCTTAAAGGAAGAGATTGTGCAAAGCCCAACCCAGCTCCTTCGGGTAATAGCAAGGGGTGACCATGCCAGGAGAACTGCCACTACTCAGTTCAATTCCCGCAGTTCCCGCAGCCATGCGGTTGTTCAAATTGTTGTCGAAAGCAGAGAGCGGGTCCCCGCTTCTAATCATTTCCAGGAAAAGCGATCAGCCATAGTCCCAGGTGGAGTAAGGGTCTCGACTCTTAGCTTAATCGATCTCGCTGGGTCTGAGCGGGCCGCTGATGACAAGGAAAGACGCGCAGAAGGTGCCCATATCAATAAGAGCCTCCTCACGCTCGGTACCATCATATCCAGACTCTCGGAAAATAAGGACAAGAACGGCAATCCGACCGATAGGGAGGGGAAGCATCTCCCTTACCGGGATAGTAAACTGACAAGGTTGTTGCAGCCGGCCTTATCAGGTAATTCACTCGTCAGCATTCTTTGCACCATCCAACTCGGTGCTGCCAGCACCCCATCCACAGCAAGCTCTCAACCGGGAGAAACCCTTAATACGTTGAAATTCGCTGCTCGAGCTAAAAACAACATTGTTAGCCATGCCAAAAGGGCAGAAGAAGCGCATGGTAGTGGGGCCGGTGATGCAGGCAGTCGGGTCCTCTTGGAACGCTATCGGATGGAGATTCAATCTCTTCGCAGCCAACTTGAGAGCCACGCTAAGGCCCAGGCCGAGAAGGAATTGAAGTTGGAGGACCAGCAATTTGAAAGAGAATCTCAAATCCGTCACGAGGAACAAATGTTGGAGATGCAACTAGCTAGGACAGCTCTAAAGGAACGAATTGAGCATCTAAATCGTCTTATTCTTTGTTCGAAGTCTACCGGTGTAAACAGCCACGGCAGTCTTTCTGCTCTTGACCGGTTATCCAGATTGTCTGGGGGCGCCATCGAATCGGGGTCTCGATCCCTGCGTTCGTCAGCTAGCCATTCGACCTTGGGTGCGGGTGGTCATTCGTCCATTCGACCAATCTCCTTCATCTCGGCCAACAGCAGTGACCCTTCAACAGCAGTGCCTTATGCAGGTGGGTCGCTTGCGAATGATGAAGAAGAGGACACGATGGGTGAATTTGCGGATGGCAAAGCTAGTCTTCAAAGGCAAGTTGCAGCCCTGCAGGCTGACCTCAGTGACAAGAACCGCTACATCTGTACTTTGGAAAGGCGACTTCTACAGGCTAGGCGTTCAAGTCATTCACGCATGTCAATTGGAATCAAGACTGGAAATGCTGCACTCGACAGTTCGGACATGGCGGCATTGCTTCGTGAGAAAGATATAGAGATCAACGAACTTCGCCTACAGCTTGACGATAAGGACCGGATGCTTGCTGCTCTACGCTCTGCTTCTAGGCATCGAGATCTGGCCCGTGCGACATCAGATCCACACACCCCAGATCTCCAAAGCAAGATTAAGCACCAGAGCGGTGGGACGGATATGAATTCGACAACTGGCAACAGTATCCCGCTCGACCTCATCAATTCTCCCGGGCTATTTCCACCTTTCAAGGATGTCGAGAAAGAAAAGGTGAAGAATCATGGTATAGACGAAGTGTCTCGGATGCTTGATGAAATGATTCAATATCGTGCTAAAAATGACCATTCAGCCAAAGGCTCCCGGGAGGAAATCAATCTTCCTACCGATAGCTCACAAGAATCACCAGCAGAAGCCGATGTCGCGGACCTATATACGGGTCTGGCCACGACTGTTACCATTGTGGAAAATAATGACAATGACACCCACTCAAATTAAGCGGGTTGCCCACGGATTTATGATGCATTGTCTTGTTTCAAGTTCTCCGTTACGGGTTTTAGTAACGAGACTACTGAGTTTTGTTGCTGATCGTTTTATATGGTGTTTTGATTTTTTGATACCCAGACATGCCTTTTCTGCTTGAAGTAGTCTGTGAATAGAGGCTCTCATTTTATTATGCCGAAAGATACCATGAGTGTAAATAATAGTGTCTTCGGTTTCAATTAGGCGGCCAAAGCAGCTGCAGATTTCGTCTACGCCTTTTGCGGTGTGTTTATTATCATCACGACTGCTGCAAGAGCAAAAATAATGTCTCTGTCTCGACTCTCTATGCAAGTCCAGCTGATTAAAGAGCATCGTCAAGCTAATAATACGACTTATCGCAAGTGGACGCATTACTCAGTCCACTGGCAGCTCCTAAAATAGCAATATGGCCGGAGGCGAACACGAAGGAGCATTGTCCTTACTACCACTACATATGTCGTCTACATAGAGAAGCACTTGGATGGCAGCATTCATAACATTGGCGTATCTATACGTAAGTGCCAGAAAGCAAGGGATCATTGCGGTCAAAAAAAAAAAAAAAAAGGCAATTGGCCCGGCCAACCTTGAACAATGTGTGTACGATAGGACCCGACCCTTCAAGCAATGATCTGGATTTCAGAGGCTCTGTCCTTTACAAAGACATCTTTCCATTGCTCCCATAATCGCACCAACTCATCCACATACCTGGCGTGAAGCTCATTGACGTAACCATCATTGATCTTCTGCCTTGCCCGTTCATCCACTTGGATTGGCCGTCCAACAACAACATTTAAGGAGCGTCGATAGGGCATCAACCCTATATCATAATTGAAAACACCCCGGGCATGGAAAAGTGGCAAGGTAAACCCCAATGTCCGTTTGACCAGCATTTGGAATCTATGGATTAGAGGATGTTGATCTGACCTCACCTGGTCATAGAGATCATTTTCGCCAAATGCAAGGACTGGTACAAGGTCAGCCCCTGTATTAATCGCCAGCTTTATGAAACCCTTGCGCTGCTTTAGGATCAGGCGCATTGAATGCGGTTGAGCTTCAAGAGACTCGCGAGCTCCTCCAATGACAATTGTAATTGCACGTCCCATCCCCTTGCCATCAGAACCCCCTTTGGTAAGCAAATTTTGACAGGATTCACGGGAAACGCTCGCAAGACCCATAGCAAGGATATACTCTCTGTAAAACGGAATCAGGAAATTTGAGTCAAGGGTAAGCAAGGTGTTCGTGATTTTTGGGAAGAGTCTTGAGAAGCCGAGAGCTTCGGTTGCGAATCCTGCAAATGCGCCGTGGGCAATGATCCCATGTGGATGGTAACCGAAGATATACTTCCGAGTTGGAGAAAGAGGCACCGAACGGTGCAAATGGGCAGGGAAATATGACGCGTAGAGTGACCATACACGATGAGAGCGCAGGAAATCACTGCGGCCACTCAATGTCCCTGATGTAGAAGCTTTGGAGAAAAAGAAAATGTAAATGAGGTATGGCAATAAAAGCGGCCAAAATAAAGGTACCGCGCAGGCGAAGAAAAATCCGGTCATAAAAATGGCTATGCTGAGAGTATGGCATAAGACGACGAAGGTTTGAAGACGCCGCTCAATGCCAATATTCAGCGGTGCCCAGTGAATGCTGAGAAGGATCATTACATATCAGCCTGCCTGAGCAACCACAAACGCATTGCATCTTCATTGACAAGCTTGCCCTCTTACCTACTCATCTTTCTGCCATTCCTGGCTTGTTTCGGGTGTATGAAATTTGGTGTCCCAACTTGAGCATGGTTGTTGTAATCCTCCTGTGAAAAACCCATTGGACTGCCATCCCCCACATTATCCACTGCATTATCACTACCCTTGAATGTGGCATGCTCTTTGGGGAAAGCCTCGTAGTCATCAACATTATCATAGTTGTGTAGCGGCTCTGAACGATGCATTATTTGATGCTCGGCTTTAACTGCCTCTGAAACCGATATTGTCTGTTCGACGGGCATATATGACTAGTAATTCTTCCTTCCGCTGGCTCTGTGGCATCGAACAGCCCGAAACTGCCCGGCTGCACACATTAAGAACCAGAACAATTGCGTAATAAACGATTATACAGCATCAGGATTCTGTAAGAGGGCAAGACGAAGTACGTACGGAGTAGTCTCCGTGCTGAGTCAGGCAAAGTTTACTTTTTTTAAACTTCCGCTTCAGATGAAAAATGCACTTTGATCTATGGACCAGGCTTAGATACTGTTAAAAACACTTAATTACAGACATTCAATTGATGTATGGCTCTTCATCTTCTCATGCATGCCCTTCTAAAGATAGAATTCAAAGAGCCCGACACCTGGGACTGGACAACTGCAACAGAAACATGGGCCGGAGGAGCCCGCATGGACCTGCAGCGACACAACACATCTTCAAGATGCAGCTACCTCACATCCGCTAGAGACATCGGTTAACAGGAGTGGGATAAACAGTTCCTGGTGGAAGGCAATGTGCAATTGGAGACATACGTCGTGATAGCAAGGGCGGAGTGGTGAAGCATTAGGTGTCAGCATGATACCTAGGTAGATTCAAATGCCTTTGCCATTCTATAGAGAACCTCTAGCGATGCCAATTGTGACTTGGGGAGTACCGGATCTCTTCCAATATTGAGAAGTTTTGACGCACGAGGCACCCATGGGAAGATCTATGATTTGACCATGAATATCTACTCCTGTTAGTGAGCCAACATGACTATGGAGGGAACAGATACATAAGATACCTCATTGAGAGACTTCTCATCCAAAAGGGACCTTTTCTTTTGTTCAATGTGTCGCCCTCTGAATACGTGTCTACCTAATGGTCTGCGCTCTTTTGGTAGCACTGTTGTTTTGGGCAATTTGGATTTGCTTTCCTTGGCCGGACGTTGTAATTTCTCGTCTTCCAATTCACCATCAGTATCCCTGCGTCTAGACTCGCGTTTTCGTTTCTTCGATGTCTTTTTCCGCTTCCTTTCAGCATCAGGAACACCCTCAGCAGCTCGCTCAGTACGTAGGTCTCTTATTTCAGGCACCTTGTTAATGGACAACTTAGCAGGCTGGGAGCCATGAGGATCCGGGTCACTATTATTTTCATCTTGCGCCTCTCCACGATGGGTCTCACTAGTGGTATTATTTGATCGAGAATCCCTAGTTGGCTCGGAATTGAGGGTGTCCGTGTTTTCCTGTGCCAGTAAACCCCCACTAATGAATCTGACAGCTTGCCATTTTGTGGCAGCATACCGCGCCAGCTTGACATCTTCTCGTTTTCGCTGTTCCGTCTCTAGCTCGGCATCCGTTTTGCCGTTCAACCGGCCAAGAAGTCCCTTGAATGCATCAAGGCCAGTCGGTTCCTCTAGTGCGTTCCTTTTGGATCTGGCCCCTAACCCAAGTGTGTCATCCTTAACAACTACCTTTATATGGGACACGCTCGCTGCAGTAAACATATCAGCATGAGCGGCATTCCGTGCGCCTAGGCAACTTCCAGGTTTCCATCCTTGGGAGCTCAAAATCCTATGTCCAAAGCCGTCTGTTGAGCGAGACCAGCTTACATTGTTCGGATCGTGGGATATTTTGATTTTCCTAGACATGGGTTACAACTAGGCTAACAATTTCTGCATAACCAGCAAAGAGACTTCTAACACAAAGGAGTGGATTCAAAAAGGGAGGAAGGAGGATTACATACTTTTGAGGTGCTGCCAGGCCCATCTCTTATTGCAACAGTTCCACCTCAAGTTCACAGGGCAAGGGATAGGTTATTTTTCAAGAAAATTAAGGAACTGTCAACCTAACGGCACCTGGGAGGAGGAAAGGAGGTTTTCTAAAAGGCTATCACTAGGTAAGGCCTAATAATGCACTTCACTGAATTATTCAATTAGATAATGGTACTCAGTAATATTAATAGTAGATGTGAAGAGTGCTGCACAGAGCAGTTCTATCAGGGAAAAAAAAAAAGTCGATGAGTAAGCGCTTTACAGTCTAACGTAATCGGGCACCCAACTGATCACTTAAATACACATACGAATGCGATATTTTACATCTTTATATATTTCAATAAATTCATATATAAATAATTATTCTAATCTAAATATATAATAATATAATCTAAAATAATATATTTTTAAAATACCTTTAAAATAGCCAAATATTCATGAAAATTACGATGAGTTATATAAAATTTAAAATTATAATGTATGTACTTTGGGTAATTTTAACTAAATTTGATGTGTTTTTATTTGTTTTTGAATATATCAAAATTTAAAGGTTATCACAGATACATATAAATTTAAGCTAAAAATTATATATAAATTTGTTGGGATATCAACGTGTAAAATATGGCATTTTGTATGTATATTTAAGTGATCTGGGCGTCCGATCACGTTACTGCATACAAACCAATTACTAGTATGATCCACACATTTGCAGTTTATGAACCCTTTTGGTACAAGCAACTAGGTCAAGAATTGACCAGGAAGATATAATTATCAATGTGAGTTACTCAATTACCAGTAAGAAGATAACCAGGCGTGCACAGGGTCCAGCCCCTGCTTCTTGAACTCACTCCTACCTGAAGATCACTGCATGACATGGTGATAATGGTGTTACTTCCACTGTGTTTTATATGGGTATGCTCCTGTGGCGGATCAAAAGGAGGGGTTCCAAGTATTTTTGAATGGATCTAGCATCAAGGTTACCTATTCAGGGTTGTATGGATGAGTGGGAGAACCCAGGCACAGGGAAATGCCTCCCTGGATACACCTAGTATTCTGTAATCCGAATCAGCGCATGATAAGAAACATATCCTATTCATCGATGCAAGAAATATTCCCTAAAAATTGAGGCTGCCATTATTGATCGCGATACTTGGAGAAGGGAAAAATTACTGGATGGGCAGGCCTTCTTTATCTTGATTTTCTGACCTTGTCTCACACACAAGTCCCATCGACATTGTGTATCTTCTCGCAATCTCAAGTTCAGTGCTTCGGTTAAATTTATACTACCTGTACTGTATTAAATTTGACATGGAACATCACTGGCAACAGGCACAGGCCCACCACCTCTCGGAAGTCCAGAGGACAGAAAATGCCTTGCTCGACCTTTTGCGGATGAGGAGGAAAGCCAGGTATTTATACCACTCGTATCGCCCCGCCTGTTCTGTCTTTATTTCATTATGGAAGAAGTGGGAAATTTCATCTAAATGTTTCTGGCAGCTTGAAACGCCGTTTGGGACGGATCAACAAACTCTCCGAACTCATCCGAAGACGATCCGACATTGAAGCTCGCATGATTTCCACGATGAGGGATTTGAACAGCGCCTACAGCGTGGCTAAGCAAAGGACGCAAGTCTCTCTTCACCGCTCGGTTCGATGAATGAAGGGTGGCACGGAGAACGGTTCCCAATCCTCGCATCCAGTACATGGGAGATATCATGGCGAAACTGTGTGGCTTGTACTGCATTCAAGTGTTGCGTTACAGAATGAGGTACCTGATTATTGTCAATATTATTTGCAGCAGTACAAAGTAAAATCTGTCAATTTGGCACTGGAAGTAGTTCCATTCTCCAAAATAAGCACTGAATGGCACACTCAACCCCTGGTTATTATTGTGGACAGACTACAGTTGGCCATTTAATGCACGGTGTCTCAAATGTTCCAAATCCAAATTCAGCATTATTGACATAATGGGTAGCGTCACCAAACTGCTGAAAGACCTCGGGGAAGTGCTATGTAAAGTTACTGGCATAGATTAGCTACGTATATGTCATATGTATGGAGGCGCGAAGTGGAGCAAAGGCCAAGAACACGCAGTCTGGTCTGGCCGAATGCTTGACAGTTGTTTCACCAACAATCGGCATCTACTCCGTATTGATGTTCTATAATAGCATATCTATGGATAGATAAGTCATGCCAAAATGTATACTATATGACTAACACGAAAGTATAGGTTTCGAAGGGCATCGGCTGATAGAAAAAGCTTGATTAAATCCATACCTCTCGATGCCATGCCCAACTTGCGAATCCTCGCTCGGGATTACCCTCAACGTTCCATTGCCTTGGTGGCAGCTGAAAATGCGTTGATCTTCCAATACAACTCAGCCGGTTCTGTTGAAGGAAACCCGCCCTACACTAATGATAAATATCGTTGCTCAGTCGAGTTCCCAACCGTTTCACCCGCGACTTTGAAGGGTTACCGGACCCTGGGAGGCGGATACGGCACTCTCGGTCTGATTACCCTAGATGAAGATATCTTCATCTGCGCTATAACCGGTGCTTCTAAGGCTGCAACAGCAAGGCCTGGGGAGACGATTTCGAGAATAGATAATGTGGACTTTTGTGTGTAGTCCTATATCCTCACCGGTTGCATTCAATCTGACCAAGAAGGGGAACAGACTGTCTCAATCGTTCGGACCAAGATAATGCACTGTTTTACGAGTCTGAGTCGCAATTTGCCGCTGAGGACCTGGGTCGGGGCTCTGCTCTTGACGGCAGAGAGGTCATCACTGACCATCCATTCCTGGCTTTAAAGAAGCTCCTTAGCGATGGCAGTTTCTATTACAGCCTGGATTTCAACCTCACGGATCGGCTGCAAGACCGGTGAGCCGAAATTGGATGGCTGTTCACGAAGTTTGGCTGACATGCCATTAGTTCTGACAAGTCAGCGGCTTTTGATATTGAGACGCTTGATGAAGATATGCTATGGAATTCCTACATGATCAATCCTCTTCTTCTTCTAAGAAGCCATCTAGCCCCTCTTGAAAGGCAGCGTCTCGATTCGTCTCGAATTTTGACGTGCATCATACGAGGATTTGCTAGCACCCTTACGATACCTGCTTCTCTTCCCATTCTACCTCGTGTCCGCAGCAATCTTCCTTCCGCATTAACCATAATCTCTCGCCAGTCATCACGACGCGCTGGTACACGGTTCAATTCCAGAGGGATCGACGATGATGGGAATGTCGCCAATTTTGTAGAAACGGAAGTTATTTTTTGGAACCCTCCTGGAATCACCTTTTCCTACGTTCAAGTTCGCGGTTCAGTTCCTATTTTCTGGGAGCAAACTGCAGGGTTTCTTCCAGGGCAGCAGAAGATTGAAGTGACGCGCTCGACAGAGGCAACATGGCATGCCTTCAGGAAACATTTTGAAATTCTCCAATTGGAATATGGAGCAGTCCACGTCGTCAATCTCCTCAGTGCGCTCAAATCCGGGGAAGCAGAGCTGTCTGCGAAGTTTCGTGAGCACATAGCAGAGGCATTCAAACAAAGCAATTCCTTGGACGCACCGGCCGAGAATAGCCTTCTACGACTAACTGAATTCGATTTCAACGCCGAATCTCAGGGTCCGCTGGGGTATGGTGCTGCTGATCAAATTAGACATGAGCTCATAAACTCTTCGAATGGTTTTGCGTACTTCTTATCCGACGACTCTGGTACAGCAGATTCCACGTATGCGGGGAAGGGCAGAATGTCATCTGTGGTTTTGCAGCAGGAGGGCGTCTTTCGGACAAACTGTCTAGATTGTCTTGACAGGACCAACCTTGTACAGTCCATTATCAGCTCAATGGCTCTTGAATCATTCATTTCCCAGCAAGGAGGAAGAATGAGTTCGGATATTCAAATGAGACACTCCACTCTCTGGGCTGATAATGGAGATGCCCTATCAAAAATTTACGCCGGCACAGGTGCTCTCAAGAGCTCTTTTACACGGCATGGGAAGATGTCGCTAGCAGGAGCACTTGCGGATGCTCGCAAGAGTGCCACTCGACTGTATGTCAACAATTTTACCGACAAGGCAAGGCAGAAGACGATCGATCTTCTATTAGGCAGGCTGGCCAATCAAGTACCTGTGCCTCTCTACGATCCGATTAATGATATGGTTTCCGAGGAGTTGGGTCGTCGCGCCCCAGAATATTCTTTTACTAAATCGATAAGGATATGGATCGGCACTTTCAATGTAAATGGGCGCAATGAGGGCCCGGATTGTGACCTTACACCTTGGTTATTCCCTGAATCAAACCAACATTATGACGATCCAACCGTATTTGCTGTTGGGTTCCAGGAAATTGTGGAACTCAGCCCTCAACAGATAATGTCTACTGACCCCAGTCCACGCAAAGTATGGGAACAATCTGTGAGCAGCTGCTTAAACAACCGTGCGAGGTCAAGAGGGAATGGGAAGTATGTACTCTTGCGGAGCGGTCAGCTTGTCGGGGCTGCTCTTTTAATCTACGTGAAAGAGGAAGCTCTCGCAGAGATCAAGAATGTTGAAGGCGGCGTTGTAAAAGCAAGTCCATTGACATTGACCTCCTATCTGCCTCTACCTTTGTGTATTATGGTTACTAACTTGCGTAGACGGGCCTGTCTGGCATTGCCGGCAATAAAGGTGGATGTGCTATCCGATTTGACTTCTCAAATACCAGGATATGTTTCATTACTGCGCATCTTGCAGCTGGATTTGCAAATTATGATGAAAGAAACAGCGACTATGAAACCATACGGCATGGCCTCAGATTTCAAAAAAACAGGTCAATAGAAGACCACGATTCTATTGTATGGCTCGGTGACTTCAACTACCGAATTGGGCTCAGCAATCATAGGGTCAGGGAGCTTATTTCGCAAAAGGACTACAGGAAGCTTTATGAAAATGACCAGGTAATGGGGGATTTATCTAGATAAGCCATTGTTGTAATCAGCTGACGTTGAAAATAGTTGAACTTGCAGATGATTGCTGGCGCAGCCTTCCGGTTCTATTCCGAAGGTCCTATTCTATTCCCTCCAACATACAAATATGACATCGGAAAAAATGAATATGACACGTCGTAAGTGACTACAGCTTATTTTTTTTTAACACTCTATCTACGGTAAATACTAACTTGCTTAAAGTGAGAAAAGCCGTGTTCCAGCATGGTGTGATAGAATATTGTGGAAAGGAGCAAACCTTCGTCAAACACATTATAATGCCGCAGATCTACGGTTCTCTGACCATCGGCCTGTTTGCGCTCTTTTTGATTGCAATATCAATGTTGTTGATGAGAGCCTGAAGGATAAGCTTCGGCGGAATCTTTATGACGAACAACAGCGTCTTTCTGGTACTCTTGCAGATGCAAATAAACCTGCAGATGCAGAGAACGGTGATGTAGCGTCGCCGAGGTCAATTGCTCCTGGATCTGCACTAGCAAGTTCAGACCATTATAAATGGTGGTTAAAGGAAAGTATGTACTATGACAAATTCGCCTTGTTTGGCATGCCTTTTGGTTAACAATAAAAGGTGCACCGGCGAGGTCGGCAACGGATTTGGTTCCGAATATCCATCGCAAATCTAATCCTTTTTCCTTGAATGGAGGAGCTGACTGGATTCCAAAATCTCCCTCAATTGGTAATCCTAGGGATATGCATATTAATGATGGTCTACAAAGGCCACCTTTGCCCCCAAGACGTGGAACGAAAGAGTCACAGGTGCATCAAGCTAGGCTGGTAAGAGAAAACGCAGATCAATCACAAGTCGGCGAAACAGAAACTGGTACCGCTTCGCCTGTCAGCGTATCTAGCGGTCGAAAGTTACCACCACCAGTTCCGCGAAAGCCTGACTCGTTCAACTCTAAGCGAAATATCGACACCATGCCAGTCTCAAAATCGAGTAAACCTGTAACTACCCGTCTAGTACAAAATTTTGATGCCCAGTCTGCGAAGTCTCGGTCAACAATTTCCTCCATATATGGTGACAAGGGCCGCACTAGTCCTCTGGTGGAAGGAGATCATCAAGGCTCGCTGAAAGAACCAGGGCTATTAGGACCACTGCCTAGTAGAACCAAGCGCCCCCTTGGTGTTCTGCCGGCCAAACCGATATTGGAAAATCGTGATAGTTCAGAGGATCTGCTTGGTGACGGAGATGACAAAATTGGATGGAAATCTCTCCTCCCTTGATGCAATGTGCCTAGGGCTCGCTCCTCTTGCACAACCAGTTTCTCTAGTTCCTTGGAGGTATTAATATGTCTTATTTAGAAAGTTGAGACTTATTACTGATTAGTTCAAATCCTTCGTGTCATTGTTGGTTTTTTTCTCCCTTGGGCCTCTCTTATATTCTCCTCCTGGTTTGGACCTTAGCCAAATAGTGACTAACACCACCCAATAATGTATATCCACGGCCGAGTGGCGCGTTTTCTCCGCGACCACCACAATCTTGAAGTCTTTAAACACCCAACACCATTAAATTAGACTATATACTGTATATTGATATACTGTTATTTACTAGGATAATTTTTCATAGTATGTCCAACAGTCCAACAACCACTGCAGTATGGTGGAGCTTACTGGTGTGGCCTTTGAATATCAGCTTTAACCTGTGCTTCAACTACTATATCAAGCTGTTGAACATGCTCCTGGCCTTCCTGTACAGATAGCATGGTATCTTGGCCTAGGTTATCATGCTTACATGCCCTCTTCTTTATCTTCTGCTCATTCTCTGCCTGTAGAGCCTTAATTTATTATTATTATTATTATTCTTCCATTTTTGAGAGCATTTTCCAGTCTAAGACTATGCATGCTCTACCCTGCCCCAATGAGGCAAGGATTTAGTTCTGATGCCTAAATACATGATTGGGTTGGCCATGGTACAAGTAAAATATAAAATCTCACAAAGAGGGGAGAGATATACAGAAATATTGCAAATAGTTATAACTGACAGATGATTAACAAAGTATGGTGCAGGAAACATAATAATATGATAAGATATGTGACAAATATATAGCAAATATATGAAATTCAATAATTAGCAGATAAACAGGAGACATAAGCAAGAGCCTCTCTCTCTCTTTTTTTTTTTTTTTCAGTTACCAGCCAAGATTAATAGCCACCTTCTAGTAGCTATTTTTATAAATTTTAAATATATTAGAAGCTGTTTTAGCCCTATAGAAGTGTTGAATAGGTAGGACAGAGTCTGGTTTCTCTGGGGAAGGCTAAGTATAGTATCTCTTCTCTCTTTAGCATATGCTGGGCATGCTATAAGTAGATAGTAAAGGGTCTATCTTTATTAATATTAGCAGTTAGGGCAGTCTTCTGTATTGTAGTTTAATAGTCTAATTAAATAAGATCTAAAATATCTATGCCTTAGCTTCAGCTGGATGATTGTAGACCAAAGTTATTTAAAAAATTAAAGCTGGTTTGGTTTCCATTTAAGCCTACTAGCAAACTAAAAATAATATTAGTTAGCTTTATTTTTAGCTAATTGCTAGTCTTATTCCTATTCCTTTAGAGATCTAGCTTTTAGATCCCTCTTTATATAGGTATATAAGAGAGGGACTTAAGAGATAGGTTCCTATTATTCTACTCCATATTTAACAGCTTTATCTGCCTTTTCATTCCTATAGACTCCTTGATAGCCTAAGACCCAATGAAGGTGGATCTCTAGATAAGGATATACTTGGAGTAGGTCTAGTATAGCTTAAGCTATCTTTCCTACTCTAGATTCCTAATTTAATAATTTCTGAAGCTTCTGTAATGCAGCCTAATTATTAGAAAAGATTTATATTTTTTAAAAAACTATTTGATGCTGGACTTATTTCTTAGCTAATAGAATAATTTAATAAATAATATATAGCTCTACATCAAATACTTTATATTAAGTCTTTAGATTCCACATTTGGAAGTTTTGAACCTTAAAAGAGGAGATAAAGATAAAGATTCCAGTCTTATTAGATTCTTTTTATGATTGAGAGCTATCTGAGTAGATAATAAGCTTATTATCTATCTCAGATATCACCTATTTTTAGGTTTAAGCTTGGTGGTCTAGAGCTACAGCCTCTTTGGATTTTTAAAAAAATAAAGATATTTATCTTTTTTCTTAATATATTAGCCTATAAGGAAGATCTTAAATCTTTAGTTTTAAGGTTTCCTTGCTAGCCTTGTTTTGGGTAGTAAGAGAGGAGTCTCACTATTTAAATAGGATAAGCCCTTCTCAAATGCCTGTCTCCCCTATCTGAGAAATTGAATCCTAAGATAGGAGGAACTTGATTCTGGGTCCTCTCTTATTTTGTCCAATCTAGATAGTATGATCTTTCTATATCTAGTTTCCCTGGATTTGGGTAGGTGGTTGGTAGCCTAGCCCTAATTGCATGGCTAGTAGAGAAAGATAAGATCTTAAGCATATATACCTTACAGATCTTTCTAAACCTAATTTTAAGAGGTGATAAAAAAGCCTCTATCTCTATAGCTTTGGAGGGAGAGATTTTAAAAGCTTTTAGAATCTTTCTTAAGGCTAAGTTCTGGAGCTTCTGATACTTATCAACTAGATACTTTTGTCCTTTCTACTAGATAAGAACCTTATAATCAGCAATAAAAATAATATAAGTAATATATAGTTGTTTAATTACTTAAAAGCTTAGTCCTCTTTCTGTATTAGAGAGCCTCTTAATTTAGTGGAAAATCTTAGTTACCTTAGTGACCTTTTACTTCACATACTTATAGAAAAGAAGTTTAGAATCTAAATAGATTCTTAACCTTTAATAATGGTACTAGGGGTAATCTCCAAATTATTAATTTAAATCTTGGCCTTATCTATATCTAGCCTTCTTTTGGAGTGTAAATGGATTAGATCCATCTTTTCCTTGTTAAATTAGATAAATTGGAATTCTTTTTTCTAAAATAGTCATTGAGCCATCTGTTAAAGTAGTTGGCAGTTTTATTTTATAAATTTAGAACTGACTATTAAAGCTATATCATTAATATAGCTTAATACCCTAATCTAGCTAAATAGCTCTTTAAGCTCTAGGTTTTTCTCTTTTTCTTCAAGTTCAAAGAGATGTCAGATATATATGAGGAAAAGGATTGGGGAGATAGGGGATCCTTAAGGAATGCCCACAAAGATTAGGGTATTTATTATTATATCCCTATCAAAAGCTAGCTGCATACTTCTTTTAGATAAGAAGCTTTAGGTCCAAAGGATTAATGCTAATAAAAGTTTTAGCTTAAAGTATATCCTAAGTAGCTGGTTTAAAGATATATAATCAAAGGCTCCTTTTACATCTATAAAGAGGGTAAAGGTGTGCTTTTTTTGCTTCTTAGCTAATTATATATTATGTATTAGAGATAAGACAGCATTAATAACAGATTTCTTAATATTATCCTTTATTTAGTTATAATATAGTAGCTTAGATCTTAAAAGTTTTGCTAAATAAGCTAGTCTTATAGTTAAGATCTTTTCAGAGACTTTTCTTAGGCAATTTAATAAAGAAATAATCTTATATGCCTTTAGCCTAGTCTAGTCTCTTTTTATAGAAGCTAATTTCTTAAAAACTACCCTAATAGCCCTTCTCTAATATTTAAGATAATATTTTTTTCATTAAAATTCTGTACAGCTGGTTGAACCTTTATAAAAGATTTAAATAAATTTTTTATAGAATTTTTAAAAAACAGCTATTTAGGCCTAGAGCTTTTTTTATAAAATTTAAGAAGATAGCTTCTTTAACCTTTTCATCTATTATCTTTAACTATTCCCAATCTTTAGCTTGGTAAATAGACTAATTTATAGGCTCTGATTGGGGGGGAGATTGGAATAAGGTAGAAAATAATATATAAGCTTTTTTTTAAAAGGTAATGGCTGTAGCTTCTTAGGAGCCTTATTCTTGATCTTGATATTTGAGGATAGGAAGCTTCTGAGACTACTTTAGTTTTGTATATTAAAAGGCTTTCAAAATCTCTTTATCCTAAGTATTCTTTAGAAAGAAGTTCCAACACCTAGTTTTTGCTAGCTTTATCTGTTGGAAATAGTGGTTTCTTTAAGATAGATAGTTCTCATAGACTTTAAAAGTCTAGGAGGCTTTCCATATTTTTTTAGCTATTCTAAGAGTTTTTTAAAGTTGGGTTAGGTTCTAGGTCCACCATGCTTTAGATCTAGAAGAGGACTTTTTTTTAGGGATTACTTTGTTAGCAGCCTATTAATATATTAAAGAAATAAAGCTTCAGTATCTAGATCTTTTTTAGAAATTTCTTAAGTATTAAGAGCTTCTAAAAGCTTAGATCTATATTAATCTGATTAATCTAGCTTTAGAAGTTTCTAGCTAAATTATTCTTAATCTGCTTTCTTTATATTATAGGGGAGTGTGGTAAGTGGGTTTTCCACCCCTTTCTCCAGGCTAATAGAGAATAAGAGAATTTTATGATCAGATCCTAAAGCAATTTGTGGATCTATCTCCTAATATATTTAATATTAGGAGGTTATTATTAGAGCAAATATCACTTTTTTAATAATATTGAAATTTGGATAGCTTTCTATAAAAGATAGCTACTCTTGGCCTTTGTTAAATATTTTCTAAGAGTATGGTGGTATAAGATGGATGTGATATAGTAATATAGGTTTTATCAAATTAATAAATCCATAGTTCTTAAAATAAGATAAAATCTATTTTAGATTCTATTCCTTATTTTAGGCATAAAATTATAGCATTCTGGTTCCTACCTATATTATTTTAGAGAAATTAGATTTCTTGTTGTTGAGATCTTATAGCTTTAGATTTAGATTAGAGTTCTTAAAGATAGGCTATGTAAGTTGTTGTTTCAGTTGTTCTTAAGCATATACTTAGTGCCTAGTTTTAGGTTAGACCCTAAGTTTCTCTTTATATTAAGAATAGCTGGCTAAATAATTCCTTTGGCAATTTGGACGGCAGATTTTAGTATAAGGGTATGCCTTTGCCTAGATTTGGCAGATAAAGCATGAATAATCTGATATTAAATATGTTTTGGCACAAATCTTATATCTAGCTTCCTTTTTACAATGGATTTGAGGGTGTCTAAAGTCTTAGCATTAATCACATTGGAGGAATTTATCATAAAATCTTTTTATTTAATATTTTTCTTCAACAATAAAAAGCCTATTTACCTAAGCAGCTTATTTTGTTATTTTTTGATTCTCTAGGTAGACTACTATAGAGGTATAGAGTTTTTGGGCCTTAATTTCTTTATATAGCTATTAAGGATCCTTACTAAGCTTTAGATATAGATTAAATATTTTAATCTTTTTTTTAAGATAAGACAATCCTTCCTCTGAAGTAAAAGCTTTCTATAAGACCTTATAAACCATTATTTTAGCCTATTGTTGGTCTAGTAAATATTTCTCTAATAATAATGGATGTTTTTAGGTAAAAAGATGGTCTAGAAGATATTGGGCTATGAAACTAAGGAGAGTAGTTGCAATTATAAAAAGATTTAACCTTAATTTTGCTATACCAGCAACTACTGCTTAATCTTAAGTTCCTTAAATCATTAATCTAATCTCTTAAAAGCTTTGGGTTCAGCTGCTCTATATATTGGAGAGGGATCTTTAAGATAAGTCTTCTCTCTCTAAATACCTTTCTAGAGGTTAGTTCAATTGGGGATCCTGCAGGTGTTATTTCCATTAGGGCATATTTAGCCAGATTTATGTTTGGTCTCTTTGGAATAACAACCTATAGTGCTAGACATGCTTTCTGTGTCTTGTTTTGGGGATTTTGAGCTACCTGGGCATAGGTTGGCGTTTGAGGCTGGCCATTCAGTTTTTCTAGTATCTGGTCTAGTTTCTAGTGTACATCTTTGAAATGGGATTGGATTTCCAATTTAGATGTAGACCTAGATGCAGCCCCAGATGCAGCCCTAGATATAGGCCCAGATGCAGACCCAGAGGTAGGACTTTTCAGATAGTCAGATAGTAGACCCAGAGCCTATTGGAGCTTTGGTGGGGCTTCTATAGGGAGTCTGAGAGCTTGTTTCAGACACCTTTGGGCCCTTTGACATAATACTTTTTGGTAGTTCTGCTTTTTCTGTTTCCATTCAGCTTTCTTATTAAAAAGCTGATCTACTTTGTCAAGGCTCATGGAGCTGGCTGGGGAGAGCTTAATAGGAGATAGCTTTCTCTCTATATTAATATTTTTAGTATTTTCTCCTCTTTCTAAGTTTTTGGCCAAAAACCTCTCAAAAAGGTAGGGTTTATAAGGTGACCTAAAACTAAAGAAAAGAAGGAAAATAAAAGAGTAAGATTTTAGGTGACCCTTAATTATATCCAGAGGGTTTTTAAGGTATCCCTATAATTAGGATAAAGGAAAGATAAGAAAGAAAAAGATCTAACTTAACCTATTAAATGGGAATATTTAATAGATAATGATTTTTCTAAGGAATCACTAAATTAGAAAAAGTTTTTGGAGTGAGCTTTTCAAGAATTAGCTTTCTCCAATAGATAACTATAGGTTAGTCTCTCTATTTCTTATACCTAGAATTAAGGCAATTAGCCTAATATCTTACTTATTTAGATAAGGGACTAGTATGCCAATTCTCTTAGTCTAAGGAATAAAGCTAGCTTCCTCTATTTCTCTAATTAGAGAAAAGTATAATAGTTATAAGGCAGATACTAAATTCTTATTTTCAATAAGGTGAAATTTAAGAAAATGCTTATTATTTTTTTAAAAAAAGAGATAAACTAAAAGACAATTTCTTATTATTTATGCAGAGAATATATCTATATTAATTATTTTAATGTGTATGTATAGCTAGTCCTATAACCCCTAGCTTTTAGTAGGATTTACCTTAAGCTATTATATAGTCTTAGAGAGCTTCAAGTAGAGATCTAATAGAGCATAAAGAGACTTCACCTTAACTACTGTATTAGATATTTTTAAGAAGTTCCTTCAAGCAGTTCTAGCAGTATTTAGATATAGATATATCTAGTAAAGGGACTAGGTTAAACTAGTATTTACTAAGATATAAGGCTAATTTTTTTTAAGGATACTGTACAGAGACTGTACTATTGTTATTATTTTTATTATTATTGATATTATAGCTTAGGCTTAATTGTTAATGCCTTAAGCTATGGTTAGCTAATGCAGAGCTGCACAGTTAGTTAGTGTGGGTCTTTGTATTCCATTCTATGGAATATCACAACAAAATTTTCAGGGGAAATTCCTGTTTTTGCACTTGGTTTGTGAGTGATATATGTAGGCTCAGAAAATGAAGATAGGGAGAGATATTCAGCTCAATGAGAGCTATAAGATGATATGGGTTTTGAGGGCGCTGACCCCCTAAACGTAGGGGTCAGTTTGGTTGGTGCGGAGTTGTTTTTTTTTGGATACTAGGTTCCTAAATGGGTTTTCAAAACCATATTGAATCATTACTTTATAATCTTTGGATCCTCCTGTTTGGCCTGCTGGTATGATATCTGCCAGTTAAATCATGTACAGAGTTGTGGATGATGTTTGACAAAAATATCTGCCCAGTTGATTCCTATATTTGGAGTGGAGGTAAAGGCTTATTTTTGAAGCAGTATCTGAGCTATTTAATGTAAGAGCTCTGGATAAATTAAAAATCTATGTTTATCTGCACTTAAAAGCTGTTTAACAAGGATTTCTTCTTAGATAGATGATAATATATGACCATTTGCGCGTGTTTCTGAGCGTGGTTTTCCTTTGAGACATCCATGGAGAGTAGTTTCAAATACCTCAAACACTTTGGCAGCTTGCTTTATAGATTTGATTTTTTTGATTTATATGCAGAAATGGCCATTTGAATCTTATATTCCTGAGATATAGGCATTTTGAATTGAAATGATGAAAATATAATATGTTGAAGGAGTAGGTAGTTGAATGTTTGATAGTTGCGGAGAAAACGCGCCACTCGCCCGTGCGCGCTGCTCGGCCGTGGATTACGTTAGTTATCTTTCGAAGCCCATGTGGGTAATATACAAAAGTTAGGCTTTGCCACATAGCAACAGACAATATCTACGGTCAATCTTATTTTTTACTGAAAAGAGCTCGGAATGCAGTTTCTTAGTCAGAGCCTTCGACTCGCTGCCATGGTTCATTTAATCCCACTGGGAACATTTTGTAATTAGGACAAATCTACCTACTACCTAGGTAGGTAGTTTGGTGGTAAACCCCTTGGCCAATTAAATATAATATTTACCAGGCGTCCAATCACCGAGATAAGACAATCTACAGGGATTGCTTGGTTCAGTTCGCCATAATATAGCATGCAGTTCTCGGGGCTGCTCATACCGGGAATCTATTTGGTGGCCTTCTTTTTCTGTGAAGACTTATTTGTCCCAAACCGGTCCCTACCGACCATCCACATAGCAAATGCCCCAGGATCTGGGGCCTTTGGACGTTGCTTTTTCATGCCTAGAAAAAAAAAAAAAAAAAAACCGAAGAGTGAGTACAACTATCCATATGATTTTTTTTGTCGCCAGGGGGTGTCCTAGACAGGTCTGCGACGGAGACAAACATGTCACTGCCATCCCAGGGCATATAGCACTTAAAATCCAAGGGTCAGAACACACCTGTTTGCTCTGGTTTCTTCTTCGCCCCGCCACCGGCTGCACCAGAACCTGCACCTGACTGGGGTTTAGATGCATCAGCAGGGGGAGGATCTGGCTCGGATGGCTTTGGCTTCTCTGGTATAGGCCACATGTGCATCGTTATGGTCCAATCTGGCTCGATGACGGTCTCCCAGACCTGGGGAAGTATGATATCGCCGTTAGGGCCCACCAAATCATAACGACCTTCGGCGACATGTGGCCCAATTGCTTCTATATGAAGAAAAGCTTGCCGTATAAGCTCTTCCATGCCCTTTATTTGACGTCGGGAAGTTAGAGATGAGTACAAAACTCGCCTTGGACCATGGAACCTAATTATCTTACCTTCCAGGTACAGCATAAATCGAAAGGGAAACTAAATTTCCTTCCAACGGCATCCTTGAATTTGATAGGCTTCTTCTTTTTCGGAGCGCTGGCCTTGGCCGCTGCTGCTTCCTCCGCTTCTTTTTTGGCTTTAGCGGCCGCTTCTTCCTCCGCTTCTTTTTTGGCTTTGGCGGCCGCTTCTTCTACTTCCTTTTTGGTTTGGGCGGCCGCTTCGGCGGCTTTTTTCTCTGCCTCTGCCAACGCCGCTTCTTCTGCTTCTTTCTTTGCCTTGTCTGCAGCTGCAGCTGCAGCTGCTTCTGCTTCCTTTTTTAACTTGGCAGCCTCTTCTGCAGCCTTCTTTTCTGCATCTGCTCTCGCGAGAGCGGCAGCGACGTCGGCAATCTGTTTTTCATGCGCGGCACGTTCTTCCTTGGCAGCCTTCTCAGCAGCCGCCTTTTCAATGGCAGCTTGGCGGGCTTCCCGTGCCATCCGCTCCTCTAGGATTAATTTCTCCAGCCTCTCAATTGCTTCATCCTTTGGCGTTTCTGTTGCTGCCGGTGGAGGAGGAGGAGGTTGTGGTGTGTGCTCTGCTTTGGGTGAAGGTGGAGAATAATTGCCGAAATAAGGGGGGGCCATACCCGGAACCGCTGGATATGGATCTCTGAGGTTATAGTGATTCCCTGGACCAAAAGGCACCAATTCACGGGCACCGAACGGTGGTAAACCGTATGGAGGTCCAGTAGGAGGTGCATTATGTGGTAAGTGCTGCTGGAGGGGGTTGTGCCCCTCGTTTCGAATATGGAGCGAAGCTGCTTGGCTGTTTATATGGCGTCCCAGATTTCCTCGCTGTCCTGGATTATGGTCATGAATGAAGACTGGTGGCATTGAAGAGCCATTGGGATGGTGAAATTGAGAGCCATACATGTAAGGGAAATGCCCATATGGTGCCTGGCCTGTTTGGTTTGGATGGGCCAGTCTTACGAGCTGATCAGATGGAAGAGGACCGTTTAGATGCGCAAAGGGTGCAGGCGGTACATTACCAGGCTGATAGACATTGTACGGCGAGGCCGGCCCTGGTACCACTGGTGGCCACGGTCCTCTTTCGTGAGCCCCAGGAACAAACGGTCCACCATAATCATCTGAAGAACCTACGCTTTCGGGGGATTCTGGGGAATGATGACGTGAACGATGAGAAAAGGTGCTCCGCTCGCGTGCTATACCACGTCTTGAAGATTGGCGGCGGCCCGAGACGGAACGCGATCCATGGATCGGGTTGCGGCTCCGATGTGATATCCTCGGTCGCGAAGCTGAATCCGAGGGCTTCAATTCGTCTGGGTACGGCAGATTCCAGTCTTCTCCCTCATATGCGTCCTCTGGATCAGAGGGGTGTGACACCTCTGCCCCTGATGAAGCCTCTTCGTCGGTGTACGAGGAATTGTCCGAGCCGTGGTAATCAGAACCGTCTTGAAAGGTGATGTTGAACCTATTAACACCGCAAGCAATCAGTTAGGGATTTGTCTTGATTGGTGCAGTGGGAAAGCATACGACATAGGAGCTGTGGGACTAAAAGTATCCAAACCCCAAAGTAACTAGTCCTTGCACAACAATCCAAAGTAGGGCTAGTAGATGCTGGGTATGTCGATTATTCGGTAAGGCAGCCAGAGGAAGTTGTGATATTTTCGAGCGGCAAAGGTGGGAGTAAGGGTGGGAGAGGAAGAGCGAACTAATTATACGAGTGCGACTTGCGGATTTTTATAACAGCTACACAAGGGTAATTCGAGAAATGCAGTGTCCCTGGAGCCCTTCGACCTCCTTGAGTGCCTGAGAATGCGGGCATTCGCGTTCTTGAAAGTCGCTGCAGAATAGTTTCAGAATTGGGTGAGGCCAAACAGGGGCCGCGGTTCGAAAATAACAGCACGATGCATTGAAAAGAAGAGCAATAAAGGTGCGAAAAGAGGTGTTGTGACGTCCTAAAAGAAGACGAGATGAGCGTGGGAAATATAAATAAAATGATTTTCAGCCTGAATACATGGAGAGCAAGAATCGAAGGAAGATTCAAGAAAGAAACAAAATAGGCTGACGTGATATGTCATTGGTTAACCGAGTAAAGTTCCAGGCTACCTGCTAATTGGGTTAATTAATATTAATAGTTAGGTATCATGAATGAATGCCCATTGCCCAGCTGCGTCTTAGGCATTAGGATGGCAAATCTGCTGCCCAAACTGCCCAGTTGAAATGCCAAACTCAATAATCCCTGCCAAACACTTGAAGATGAGACTACTAGTAATACCTGGATACCTGGATGCCTGGGGGGAAAATTGGGTTGGGAATACCGAATGCAGAGTACATGATACCTATAGGTGACTATTTAGCCTGGAAGGGAACTTTCTCTAATGAGCTGGACACATGAAGCCCGATGTTAGGTACTTGGGGAACTCACCCTATTACAGTGTAAACACCTAAATAGTAAGTACTAGGGAGGTATGTAGCAAATGCTTGCTATGATGAGGTCACTTATTCTAGCAGTCATAGATACTAGATAGTATTTCTAGGCGTGAAACTGTCCCCTTTTCACACGCCAGGGCGCTGATATGTAAACAAACTGCCGGATATTGCAATCTATATTACCCATTTATCCTGTCTGAAAGCGATCCAGAAGCCGTTTTGCAGCCGCGAGCTCTATTTGACCATATTCCCATCCCTGGTATCTCGAAGACCGCGAGTTGACTATACTCTGAAGCATCTTCAGAGAAAACCGATTTAGCTTCCGAAGGTACTCTTTCGAAGGAACGCTATCACACTTTCCAGCCTTACAGTCTTGAGGCCCTCGTGTGTAATTCTGGGTTTTCAGCAAAAGAGAAGACACCTAGAAAGGTATTTATTAGTCAAAAAAAAAGTCGTTTAGAGAGGACAATTCCGTGGCTACTTCAGGGTGCCGTGACAGTCTGGGATCACATACCAAAACTAAACCGTAGAAGCCCCTTAAGTAGTCATCACACAGCTCAATGCTTCTACAAAAGGAACGCAGCGACCTCGCCAAAAGACCAAATGAGGAATCTTCAGTTGCTGAAGATGCACAGACGTATAGCAATTCACCGAGGTGAGCGTGAATCTAGATAAATAAAATACTTAGGCTATACTTCACCAAATGAAGGGAGTGAAACATACGTTCCAGGAATTAGGCATTATCAGGAGCGACTCCTCAAGACAGAATATTGCCTGAGAGCTCATCCCTTGTGATTGGTAAAGGTCTGCGAGTTCGCACCAGGCTTCGGCATCAGTAGGGACAGCCTCCAAAAACTCTACCAACGCAGATATAGCATCAATGGGCTTAGACATTGAGCGCAGAAGAGCCACACGACGTTTTAGGATAGGCTACCCAAAAGTCAACGTTAGCTTTTATATCTGATTCCAAAGCCTCAGTTCATCAACCATTAATAATAAGACGGACCACGTTGACTGGGTTCTCTGAGAGTATTTTCTCGTATTCATGTAAACACTTCTCTAGAGGAGTATTCTCTGCAGTTGCCTCCTCATATAAGCCACGAAATCCCATAACCCTTTCATTGCGGGACCCGAAACGCTTGGTCAACTGATCGAGACATAGTTGTGCTGATTTATCATCACCAGTCTGGAGACAAGTAAGAAAAAGCCGTTCAATGGTTTTATAGTTCTCTGGGTTGTCCGAAGCAGATGTTGAGAGAGCAAGGAGACTTGTTTCTGAAGTCAATTGTGAACCAAGAATGGAAGGTGTCTGTTGTGAGAACTGTAAGGTGGATGTAAAATCTGAGCTGTGGATAGCATCATGCAATTTATGAGTGTTGCCCATGTTGGTACTACCTAGAAAGTGACGGATTGTTTTATGGGAATTGTTTCATGAAACTGCTCTCAACCCAGCCTTCTGCAGCTAAGTAGGAACTAACGGTTGGCCGGAATAACTGACCCCTACGGTAACCTTCGGGGTCAGTTATTACTTTGTATCATGTAATTAACGTATTCCAGAAGCGAGCGGCCACCTCGCCGCGCTTTGGCCCCAGCCAAAAACCTCACTCAACTCAACCACCCACCATGCCTCCAAAAGCGTGTCAAGATTCAAGAAATTCAACTAAGCAAGAGGGAAGAATCCTACTTGTTATTTCCACTCTAAAAAAGTAAGAAATCTGCAATATTGCTGAAGTGACATGTTATTTTAATATTCCACATACAACGCTTCAGAGGAGATTAAATGGACATACTTTTCAAGTAGAAACACACACTAACAGCCATAAATTGACTCAATATAAAGAGTAATTATTTATATAATACATTCTATCACTGGATCAATGTGGAGCACCTCCCTGACCATTTTATATATATAAAATGGCCAATATTCTTTTTACTGAGTGTGGTACTACATCTAACTAGTAGAAGAGAACTGGGTCTCTAACTTCATTAAATATCAATTTAAAATCAAAATTTACTATTCTTGATGATATAATTACCAGTGTACTAAATGTGAAGACCTTAACATTCATTAGGAAGTGGTTTAACCATATACAAATTATTATAATACAGCATGGTTGTCAAGGTGCGGATTCGGGTGATCAGGAAACTGAAATAGATTGGAAAGAACACACAGGCAGACAGGCAGGCAAGCTATTGTACAGGCAGGTAGACAGAACGTAGCTCGAAGAGCTACAACAAGATCGAGACAGAGGTTCGAGATATTTCCTCGCAGGCACGTGCAGGGGCGGTCAGTACAGGCAGAACCGGCCTCCGGACCGTCATACGGTGTACGTTGGTCCAGCACCGTGATAATGGTATTGCATTGGATAATATTTATAATTTTAATAAACCTAGTAACTACTGCTTAAATAATTGTTAGAGTTGATTGTTATAGAAAAACCTCTTCAGTTCAGTTATTATTATTCTTCTTCCATTTTTGAGAGCATTTTCCAGTCCGAGACTATGCATGCTCTACCCTGCCCCAATGAGGCAAGGATTTAGTTCTGATGCTTAAATACATGATTGGGTTGGCCATGGTACAGGTAAAATATAAAAACTCACAAAGAGGGGAGAGATGTACAGAAATATTGCAAGTGGTTATAACTGACAGATGATTGACAAAGTATGATGCAGGAAACATGATAATATGATAAGGTATGTGACAAATATATAGCAGATACATGAAATTCAATAATTGACAGATAAATAGGAGACATAAGCAAGAGCTATATTTTTTTTTAGCTTCCAGTTAAGGTTAGTAGCCATCTTCTAGTGGCTATCTTTGTGAATTTTAGGTATGCCAAAAGCCGGTTTTGCCCTGCCCAGCTAAACAGAGATACACCTTAAGCTAGTATATATTTATGTACATACACCTATACCAACCAACTGCTGCTTCTATCCTCTCTGTAAGGGCTGGATGGCGGTGACGGCGTGAAGAGGTAATCAATATACGGAGAATGCTAAATACGATAGTAGGGAGGAGAACGTAGGGTCCTTATTCTATAGGAACTAATCGCTGACTTCGCTGTGGTGTTTGCGGAGTTCAGCTCCCTAAGTGCTAAATACACGTGATCTTTAGTGGCCTGAGGCCTCCGTCCTTTCGGCCTTACACTCTCAAGCCAGATTGATGATTCCCAGTACTCAGCATTTTCAGGGTTCTCAGCCCAGGCACCATGATTAGATGTTCCTGGATATAGACCTCTGCTATTAGGTGGAGCTAGGCATTTTCAGGATCTCAGCCTAGGTGCCATGATTGAACATCTTCAGAGATGTTCTTATCTTTTAGATATAGATCTCTGCTATTAGCTGAATCCTTATTTTAACTTTTCTCAATCAATCTGCTGCTGCCCACCTAGCTTATAGCTAAGCTTTCAGCTGCTAATCTCAATATCCCAGCCTACCAATTAGCCATCACAGTTTTGCCTCTAGAAATAGAGACTAACCACCACTAGTTCCTAGGCTCTATACTAGGAATCTCCCTCTAGTGGTAGGAGTGTCCTCTCCTTGTTGAAAGGTGGGATGGTTTTTAAAAGCATTCCTCTAAAAAGGTGCATATGCTAAGATTCAAAGAATCTTAGCACCCTATCTCTATACTAAATAACTGGAGTCCTATAGAGCAAAGGTCCTAGTTGTGAGGCTTTAGCAAGGATAAGTAGCTTAGATATGAGTTTAACATAGCATGTATTTTAAATCTATGCCTAGATTAGTCTCCCTGTTTTTAACATCCTAGGATACAGATGGACTTCCCTTTTATTTTCCTCCCTTTTTTTTTTTTTTTCTTGGAACTTCCTGTGCTGGCTTACAGCCCTACTCCCAGCCCTAGCCTCAGTAAGGTTGTGGTTGGTAGGGTTACTTAGTCAGCACCCGCACCCTGCTCCCACACACACCACCCAAAAATTTTGGAGAGCGCAGCGATACAGAGCGCGCCAAAGAAAAGGGAAGTTTTAGTTCAGTTAGGTAATTAGGCATAGGTTACTTGTATTAAATATATTAACTCTACTAGATAAGTGCTTCCACCATATATTATCTTCAAAAAAAAAAAGTCTATATAGAGGACTAATATGAAGATTAGAATCTCCTATGTGATTAAAGAATTGAAATTAGTCTAAATAGCTGAACTATAGATAAAATTAGACTTTATTAATTTTAAAAACACTTTATTTTTGTTACTATTGGCTGTTTAGTAGGAAAATATTATTTATTTATTTTAAATGGCCATAGCAGCTATCTCACACTTTAATTTAATTAAATGTATAATTGAAATAATATTATTTTTATCTATATATTTATATATCCTTCTTATAAGGTTCAGCCTTTAGATGTAGGCTGTTTTGCACCTTTAAAAAAAAGGTATATAAAAGTTTAGTGGAACAGCAAATGTGACTAAAAATTAATTATATTGATTAAGTTTAACTTCTTAAAGGCCTTTCTTAAAGCTTATAGAAGGGCTTTTAAAATAGAAATTATTTAAAATAGTTTTAAAGGTGCTAGCCTAATTCTATTTAATCCAAAGAGGGTGCTTAGTCAGTTAAATATTCAACCAAAAACCCTTACTCCACTAGGCAGTTGGTCAACTAATTCAATATTTAAATACCTTATACAACTTAACAATTGAAAAAGCAGCTTGAAGAATACTCATAAAGCCCTCTATCTTCATTAAAAACACAATTAGACAAGCTTATTAAAGGGTATGAATTGTATCTTAATAAGCTTATTCTTGCACATAAAAAATATATATTATACACTTCTAATAAGAAGCAGCTTTAAAAGAAAAAATAATCTGTTAGACAACTAGCTACCACAGAAGGCTTCATTGTTCAAAGAGGCCTAGAGCAATTTCAGTATAAGAAAGAGGTCTCTGAAACTCAAGATACTATGCTTATAGATCCAGTGCTTTCTGCAGTTAGGCCACATGTATAAGCACCACCACAGTGTTCTAATTGTCATATTTGAGGACATACTAGAGTTAGATGTCCTAATCCAATTATTAATTAGTTTTTATATAGAAATGCAATTGTCTTGTTGACAAAGGTTCTAAAATCTCACCTAGGGGTGGAAATCGGAGCAGAGGTGGCCGCTCGCTTGTGGAATACGTTAGTGTATACCTTATTTACCTATCTCCATCTGATGCAAGGTCCTTTCTGACATAACTAATAATTCACCAGCATAGCAACCTATTCCTGGTCAATGCAAGAAAAGCTGTTTTTCTTGATCTCCCTTCTCCCAGGCCCAGGAATGAATTCTTATTCCCTCCATGCAGCGAACACAATAGCATCTACAGTACAGATTCAGAATTACCAGAGCATGCTGATACTCCCACACATGTATTGATTTTGCCACAACATACAATAACTATCCAACAACATGTCAGTCATTTCCCCCCTTTCTCTGCTACTTAGAAGATCGTGCTAAATGGAGAGAGGTATTATGCATAGGTTCGAGAAGTCTCTTTATGATCTGATCAAAGGTCTTCGAAACCATAGAGGCGCGGAGGATGAATATATTCAGGATTGTCTGCGAGAATGCAAGGCCGAGGTCAAATCGCAAGACATGGGTATGCATCCATTCCTAGAACATTGTTTTCTCTTCAAACTTCTCTGACAAGCTGCGGGATTTTACACTTTTAGACAAGAAAGCAACAGCTGTTTTGAAGCTGATATATCTTGAGATGTTTGGTTATGACATGTCATGGGCTTCTTTCCATGTACTTGAGGTCATGTCATCTTCAAAGTACCTACAGAAGAGAGTTGGCTATGTGGGCGCAGCCCAAAGCTTTCGACCAGATACGGAGGTATTAATGCTGGCTACAAATTTGTTAAAGAAGGTTCATTACACTGAATAATATCCTTTCTACTTCTTCATTATAACTGACAGCCTGTAGGATTTGACATCTTCCAACATCCTTAGTGTGTCACTCCCCCTTGTCACACTTCCACACATTATCAGCCCTTCACTTGCAATGTCATTGCTCCCGGATATCTTGGCTCGGCTTTCACACAGTCATGCCGCCACCCGGAAGAAGGCAATTGTGTCGCTTTATAGACTTGCTTTGGTCTATCCTGATGCACTTAAGCTAGCATGGCCCAGAATTAAAGATCGTCTCATGGATATTCAGGAAGATGGAAGTGTAACAACCGCTGTTATCAATGTTGTATGTGAACTTGGGTGGAGAAGACCAGGCGACTTTCTTCCCCTTGCACCGAGATTTTTCGATTTGCTGGTAGAAGGTGGGAATAATTGGATGGCTATAAAAATAATAAAACTTGTTCGTCTTTCCCTATCATCGTGGTGATAGCGCTGACTTCTCTAGTTCGCAGCTTTGACTTCGGTGGAACCACGCCTAGTTCGGAAGCTTCTCCGACCGTTGACAAATATAATACAGACGACTACTGCTATGTCCTTACTATACGAGTGTATAAACGGCATTATCCAGGGTGGAATTCTGGATGGTGATGATAACCTGCGAGAAAAAGATGAGATTGCCAGTCTATGTGTTGGAAAGCTTCGGGGCATGATTGTCATGGATGCTGATCCAAACCGTGGGTTGATATTGCTCGAATTCAGTTTCTTGTTGAAACTAACATTGAGACGCAGTAAAGTATGTCGCACTTCTTGCGTTCAACCGGATTGTAACATCACATCCTACGTTGGTATATATGCAACAGGATGTGATAACGGATTGCTTGGACGATGAAGACGTTTCCATTAGACTACAGGCGCTTGAACTTGCAGTGGGCATGGTTACCAGTGAAACACTCCAGTTCGTCGTCAATCGTCTTGTTGATCAACTACGCAATTCCTCGTCTGGGTATAAAAGCCAGCCAAGCCCTGAAGATCCAAGCGTCGTCCAATTATCTAGTGATTATGGCCTGGAAGAATCGGCCAAGCTGCGGTGTCAAAGGACTTGCACTTCCCTTCCACTACTAGGCAGCTATAAGATCGAAGTCCTCCATCGAATCTTGGACATATGTTCACGCAATAACTATTCGGAGTTGCCGGATTTCGAATGGTACATCGACATTCTGGTACAACTAGTCTCATTCTTGCCTCAAGCGAACCTTGAACGGTATTCTTTGCCATCTAGCACTTTCCGAGATATTGCGGATGACTTCGAGGAAGACAAAGACATTTCATCGAGAATGGGATCAGAAATACGCAATGTTGCTGTTCGTGTGAAAAGTGTCCGAATGGAAGCAACCAGGGCAGCAGAATCTCTGCTCCTCAACCGAAGAGGACCAGACTCGGATTTCAACCCTGATTATAGAGTTTTAGGTCCTATTGCTTGGGTGGTTGGTGAATACGCGGAATTCCTTGCGTTTCCGGAGCGTACCCTACGGTCATTGATTGACATTTCAAATGTGTCTTTGCCGATAGGGGCCCTTTCTCTTTATTTACAAGCAATCCCCAAAGTATTTATTCACTTTGTTTCTGACAATACGTCGGGGAACACTGAAGTGCTCCTTTTTTTGACCCGAATTATAGAGTTCCTTGAAGCACTATCTGTCCACCCTGATCTAGACATACAAGAAAGGTCTATCGAATTTCTCGAAATACTACGACTAGCGGCAGAAGCTTTGCGTTCAGCAAATTGCCAGCCAGGAGATATGCCACTCTTGTTATCATCTGTTATACCAGGCTTATTCTCTGGACTCGAACTCAATCCGGTCGCTTTAAGTGCCCAGAGGAAGGTCCCATTACCTGAGAAGTTAATTCTAGGGCAGGTTTTGAATGGGAATCTTTCCGGGCTGTTCGGGGGTCACTATAGCTGCCCTCACGGGCTAAAGGATAGGAAGATTTTCCATGACTACTATTATTCACGAGATGCACCGGCCCTCTATAACCAGTTCACAGAGCCTGTTCAAACAGGCATACAGGTGGATTTGTCATACCAGAATATCCCAAGTGGACCTGCAGATGAGTCTGCCATAGCAAAACGGAGAACAGAACGCAGAGAGCGTAACAGAGATGATCCGTTCTACATAGGCATAGACGACTCGTCTGGCAGATCCACACCATTCTATCCTGCATCTACCGCTTCGAACGGTGAGCTAGATGTGGATTCTATTCCCATCATTGACCTGACGATAAATGAAGGGAAACAGAAGAGTGTATTTAATAATAGAAGGAAGCTCTACTCACGTTCTACCAAGGTTGATGTTGCTGTGGATGAAACAATCGGATATGATGATTCAGCAAGGGCATCCACAGCTTTTGGAAATCCTATCGAATCGGGAAAGGTCAAATCTTCTTTGCTACAGGTGGACTCGAGTAGCCTGAAGCAACTCTCACTGGATGACGAAAATCAAACGGGTCCTTTTGCATCTCAGAACCACACAAGAGGAAACGATGAAGTGGATATGGCTAAAGCAATGCATGAGGTAGAGAAGGCCCGGTTGGAAATGCAAAGAGAATCGGAGAGGATAAATTTACAAGGCATTCCGGCTGAAGGGACTCTCATAAAGAAGAAGGCTAGGAAGAATAACAGGAAGCACATAACAGCAGCCGGGTCTGAGAGTTTGGGCGGTGATTCTCACAGCTGCCAACAGCCTTTGGACTCGGGCGGCGTTACGCAAAAGAAAAGAGGGAGGAAATGGGGGAAGTGATTTCTCGAGAATGAATCCCCCTTTTGTTGATGTTAATAAGAGATCCGTACTTTTTTTCCCTCCCATTCGATCTGCAATGGAAATTGAAGACCCTGAATGCCACACGATTCCCACATCGAAATCGGCACTGATAGTCTCTAACTATACACATTCATGTCTTAATAATCAAGTGGAGAGCAGGATCATAATGGAGAAGGGCAAGTGTATGTTGAGAATGGACATCACAACCTCTGGCAGGAAATACAAACAATGACCCTCAGCGCCAACTTATCCAATTGATGGATGGACAGCTGTCTGGTGGTAATTCTGGTGAAATGTTGTCATGCTGTCCAATGACCAAATACTGAAGCTATAACTGTCCATAGCTCTGGGACAATCCTCATGAGCTCAAAAATAAGTCCTCCACAAATAACAAATGCAAGAATAGCTGTGATCCCTTGGTTACACTGGCTGTTTCCCAAAGACAATAGGTATGATGTTCAGAACATACCAATCCAACCCATGGACACTGGGGCTTTGGGCTTCTGTTTCTCTTTTGCTGATATCTGTCCTTTTCCACGCTTTGCAGCTTCGCGCCGCGCATACTTCTCATTTGCCTTTCGTTGCTGTGGCGTTTGCATCTTGCTGCCTGTTAGCACTAGGCAGTAGGCCTTGGTCGGCGACTTACCATTTTGGGTTTGTGACTATATTCTTTTGATCCAGGACCAGACTTTTTTTTAATGGACAGCGTTACTGCAATACAGGTTGCAGCTATATTTGTTGTTGTTTGAAAGCAGACGCTTGTTAGGTAGATAGTATTGTTGTGGCCAGCTGTCCTGCTCTTAGGGGTTCATACTAGCAATGTTAACTTTAAGGAGCTCATGTACTACGGAGTATAGTACAGAAGATATTCACCTTTATCCAGCCTGTGATAGGTCCTATTCTGCAGAGGTATGATAATCTGCTCACCCTCCGGAAATTTTCTGGCCTGGTGTGAAGTGTTGTAACAGAGTGGACTTGGTTTATTATCAACCCTACTCTGTACAGAAGTAACAATATAGGTATGAACATACTTTAGAACGGCGGCGCCACTGGAGTATCTGTTGATATCTATTAAAAATAGTCTAATTATCAATTAGTCTTATTTCCAAGTTGTTTAATTTTTGAGACTTGCGTAGATCAAGATTCCTGGAGACCATTAACAAACTATTCCTCCTCCACCTCATGATTTGGGAATATTGCCAACTGGGGTTATCCTCAACTTGTTTGTTCCTTCGCCCCTTTCACTCAAATAACCATTGTATCCCCGATGCCACGAATACCCACCACCACTATTCTTCAAGCATATCAGCAAAGTCCTCTCTTGCCATTACTTTTGCAAGAGTGTCGCACGCTTGAATCAGCAAGGAATGAGCTCCGCTGGCTACGTGAGCATGCCTTCTCTTTCAGCAAATCAAGGCTCAACGGCCGAAATGCGCCCGCGAATTCTGTCTCATCAAAACGGACAAACCTATTGAGGACCATGTGCAAAAAGCGTGCCAGGGGGATGCCCCTTCAATATATTCTTGGGAATCAGCCATTTGGGGATTTGGAAATACTGTGTAGGCCCGGTGTGTTAATTCCAAGGTCACTTCTTCCCTGTCAACTCTAATTGACTATGCGAGTATCTCTGACCGTTCGTTCCTAGGCCAGAGACAGAACTCTTCACGTTTCGGACCGCTAAGTTGATCCTCGAAATCGCTGCACAGCATAGCTTGGATGTGCAGTCAAAATCTTTACGCATCCTGGATCTCTGTACAGGCACAGGCTGTATATCACTCCTTCTTCATGCTCTGCTTTCCCCATATTTCCCACGACTATCCATCCTTGGCATTGATCTCAGCATTGAAGCCATAGAACTAGCGGAGAGAAATATTAGCCATAACGTGCGTCGTGGCTTACTTTCAACCCGATCCATTTCAGATGTGCAGTTCCGACAGGGTGATGTCCTCAATCAGCAAAAAGTTAATAGTGTTACCAGTGTGGAGGAAATCCTCTATGAAAACTTTTCACCTCCTGAAGGATTTGAATGCGACCTTCTCGTCTCAAATCCCCCGTACATATCTCCCACAGCATTTCAAGATGGTACTACAGCACGCAGCGTCAGGACCTTCGAGCCAAAAGTTGCACTGGTTCCTCCAACACTGGTACATAGTGCAGCAACTGAAGTCTGCTTACAGGAAGATTTATTCTATTATTATATTTTCCCATTGGCACTTAAACTATGTGCAAAGTTAACAGTTCTTGAATGTGGTGATTACTTGCAGGCTGAACGTGTGGCCACACTGTGCAAATCTACTGCACGGGCAATGCAAGCGGACAACTTAGTTATTGATGTATGGAATGCCGATAATGATTTGCCAGGCAACATTGATGGATCTACAATGAATGGGCCACATGCAGTTGTTGTGCAGCAGTTATAGTTATAATAGTAAACAGCTGTACAGCAATCTTGTGATCTTGATTATTTAATATATTTATATCTGTCATTGCCTAGGTAAGTTGCAAAAATACTGCTTTGTCAGATAATTGTCTACTTTCGGAAATGGCATAGTATTGCCAGGAATACTACTTGAGGGGGTTCAAAAGTTTTTAACATGCAAAAACACGCTAAATCCACCGCTACATCCTGCCTGGCCAACCACGGCTGCATTATAAGCAGCATTTCTCACAGGCAAATGTTTGGCACCAAATCTCTATACATTCTCTATGGCTAAAAATGAGTAATAGTGGCTAATATAATAAATTTAATTTAAATTTATCTTCAATAATCATTAACGTAATTGGACACCGAGAGTCCCTATTTTTCGCTAGGCCAATGGAAATAGCTATAGGCTCATAGAACTGTAGAATTATCAATGAATTCAATATATTTATATATATACAAAATAAATTGAGGCTATTTAACAGGACATCTTAAGCAGTTATGGCCAGTCTGACCACAATTACTACATTTAACAAGCTTCCACTGTCTCTGGGATGATTGTTATTGAAGTAATTCCTCTATTTGCTGAATTTTTTGCTGGCCTTATAATCTACTAAGACTTCCTCTATCTTAAATGGATTTTTAGGATACTTTTTTTATTTTTTTTTCTTAGACTGTACAGAGCTATTAAATTTTATTTTATAATAAAATTATATTTTACATTATAATCTTTACACTTTTAATCACCTTATCTATTATCTGGCTGATTATGCAAGGGGATATTTTATTATTTTTAAGATATTAGATTCGCTGTTTTTATTACTTAAGCTAATAAATATTTATTAACGTAATCAATCACCGAGCTGGGCAGAATTTTCCGAGTTTAGAACACCTCTTATTCCTCAATTTATTCAACACCACAATAATGGCAGATAATTCTAAAGAAGGACACATGCAGCTAGCTCTAGATGCCTATAAGAAAAGGTAATTTTTATCAATTCAAAAGGCTGCAGCTGTATTTGATGTCCCTCTAAGTATTTTGATAATTAGGATCTGTGGAATATCTATAAGAAAGAATACTATTGCCAACGGCTGGAAATTATCAGATACAGAAGAATCTACCTTTTTAGCATGGATTCTAGATATGAATTAATATATGGCTTACCTTTGCACTGTCAAATATTCACTATTTAACTCATCTTTTGCTTAAAGCATACCTTCTATCCTCTAAGCCAGCCATTATTGGAGAATGCTGGGTCCATCATTATATCTAATATTATAAAGAATTAAAGTCAAAATACAACTAGAGATATGATCATTAACACGCAAAGTGTGAAGATCCAGAGCTTATTAATGAGTAGTTTAAACTAGTTCAAGATACTATCCAAAAATATAGAGTTCTTGAGGAGGATATCTATCTATAATATAGATGAAACTGGCTTTCAGATAAGAATAATATTAACAGCAAAAAAGTTATCTATAATCTAAAAATAAGAGATAGTTATACAAAGACTTTGCAGCTTAAGAGTAAGAAATAAATAATTATAGTTGTTTTGATGTTGATTTTACTAAATAAGCTTTATTTTTATAGATTGTCCTTGCTGTAGTAGAAAAGTATTAATTTAGATATTCTAGAAGATTATTTAATTTCTATTAACAAAAATAATTAAATTACTAATTCTTTAAGTCTTGTACAGTTTTAAGAAATTTTTTGAGAAATATCTTTGTGGACAAAAAGGCAGATATAGGTCATTAATTTTAAATAGTTATAGCAGCTATGCAACCGAATTTAATAAATTTTATATAAAAAGAAAGATAATTTCTTTATATGTGCCTTTTCATTTATCTTATCTTCCTTAACCTCTTGATGTCACCTATTTCTCACCATTAAAACACTTATATGGCTAGCTGGTAGTGGAGAAAATGTGGTAAAAAATCTATTTTATCAATAAAAAAGATTCCTATCTTTATATCTTTTGACTTGTTGTGCTTTATCCTTAATTAATATTAAGTGGATTTGCAGCAACTGGCCTAATTTTAAAAAAGTGCTGGAGAAGCTTCATATTAAGCTTAAAATATTAATACCACCATCCTCCATGCATAGCAACCAATCTTTTAATAAATTAAGAAAAACACTAATTAATGTTTAATAACTTGAGTAACAAAAAAGACAACTTTAGTATTTTAAAACTAATTAAAAATCTCTTTCTGTGGTTACTGAGGTATAAGAAGAAATAGTTAAAGAAATAGAGATTGCTATGCAAAATCTTATTTTAGTTTGTGAAGAAATCAATTAGCTTCATTCAGAGAATCAATGTTAAAAAAAGAAGGAACGAAAACCTAAGTATTTTATTCAAAATAAAAGGCATTTAACAAGAGCTGAAGATCTTAAAAAAAGAAGAAGGCCTAGCAAGTTATTTAGCAAGCTGAGCATGCTGAGCAACAATCCAGACAATACAGCCATCATAGTGTAGTAATTGTGGTGAGAATGGGCGCAATATATTAAAATGCCCCAAGAAGGATTGTATTTAATTTATAGGGCTAATAAAAGCTTCAAAATTGTCGGTGGTTGATGATTTCGGAATTTCTGCCCAGCTCGGTGATTGATTATATTAGTATTTTTAATCTAAATTATTTGTTGCTGCAGGCTGTGGATAACTATTTAATTAGAATATTAAAAAATAATTATACAAATATAAACGATTATATAACTAATATAATCATCTCTTAATAAATTTAGTCATTCTATCAGCATACTAAACGATATAACAAAGGCCAATATATTCTTTTTTATATATAATAGATCTATACAGCTCTTATTTAATATATAAAATTTATCAAATTTTGTGAGAATATTATCTTATTTTTCTTATTTTTATATTTAAGCTATCTCTTGCAGCATATATTAGTATTTTTTTTATATATATAAATATTAATATTTAAAAACAGTTGCAGATGCAATTTATTTAAAATAAATTTATTATTATTAAATTTAATTTTTTTATTATATTAGAAAATGATTCTTAAAAAAATACTTAAAAAACGTACGGTTTAGCATAAATTCAAAACAAAATTAATATTATATTATTTAATTCACCGATTGTACTCAATTAATTACCTTAACCAAGTTATCTATCCTTTTCATCTACCTTTAACAACAATAATATCAATTTTTAAAGTAATACACCAAAAATGACAAGATTTGGGGAGATTGGTAATAGGATATGGGAGATTCATAACGTATTCCACAAATGAGTGGCTACCCCAAACAAGCGGCCACCTCTGCTCCAATTTCCACCCCTAGGTGAGATTTTAGAACATTTATCAAACAAAGCAATTGCATTTCTGTATAAAAATTGAATTACTAATTACATTAGAATATCTAACTCTCGTATGTCCTTAATATGACAATGAGAACACTATGGTGTCACTCATACATATGACCCAACTGCAGAAAGTGCTAGATCTATAGGCATAGTATCTGGAGCTTCAGAAACCTCCTTCCTATGCTAAAATTGCCTTAGGCCTTTTTGAATAGTTTATAAAGCCTTCAGTAGCTAGTTATCTAATAAAGCATTTTCACTTTAAAGCTGCTTCTTATTAGAAGTGTGTACAATACATATATTTCTTCATACGTAAGAACAGGCTTATTGAGATGTAATTTATAACCCTTAATAAGCTTGTCTAATCATGTTTTTAATAATGATAGAGGATTTTGCAAACATTCCTTAAGTAGTATTTTTATTATAGATCTCTGCTTTTCTCTAATTGCTGAGTCGTATAAGGCGTTTTAAATATTAAATTAGTTGACTGACTGCTTAGTAATGTAAAAATCTTTAGTTAAATACTTAACTAATTGAGCACCCTCTAGATTAAATAGAATTAGGTCAGAACATATCAAACTCTTGTTTGCTTTACAAGCCCTTTTATAAGCTTTAGAAAAGAAAAGCCTCTACAAAATTAAACTAACTTATCAATATAATTAATCTTTAATTACATTTTCTTTTCCACTAAGCTTCTATATGCCCTTTCTAAAGGTATGAAACAGCTAAATTTAAAGGCTAAACCTTATGAGAAGAATTTGCAGGTATATAGATGGGAATAATATCACTTTAGCTGTATATTTGATTAAACTAAAATATAAGATAGTTGCTTCATATGACTATTTAAAATAAGCAGACAATATTTTCTTATTGAATAACTAATAATAGGAAAGCCTTTGCTTCAGAGGAAGGATTGTCTTATCTTAAAAAAGAGATTGAGATATTTAACCCATATCTAAAGCTTAGTAGGGATCCCCAATGGCTATATAAAGAGGAAATTAGGGCCTAAAAATTCTATACCTCTATAGTGGTCTATCTGGAGAATTAAGAAATAATAAAATAAGTAATCTAAGTAAATAAGCTCTTTATAGCTGGAGAAGAATATTAGATAAAAAGATTTTATAATAAATTCTTATAATATGATCAATACCAAAGCTTTAGACACCTTTAAATCCACTATAAAAAAAAGCTAGATATGAGATTTATATTAAAGCATATTTAATATTAGACTATTCATACTCTATCTGCTAAATTCAGGTAAAAGTATACTTATATACTAGAATCTGCTGTCCAAACTGCCAAAGGAACTATTTAGCCAGCTATTCCTAATATAAAGAGAAGCTTAGGGTCCAACTTAAAATTAGGCATTAAGTATATGCTTAAGAATAAGTGAAATAACCCTAACCAAGCTATTTTTTTTGAAAACTCTGATCAAGATCTAGAGCTATAAGACCCCAACAATAAGAAATCTAATTTCTCTAAAATAATATAGGTAGGAATCAGAATGCTATGATTTTATGCTTAAAATAAGGATTAGAATCTAAAATAAATTTTATCTTATTTTAAGAGTCATAGATTTATTAATTTGGCAAAACTTATATTAAAGAAGTGATATTTGCTCTAATAATGATCTCCTAATATTAGATATTTTAAGGACCTCTATCCCTAACCTCCAGCTAATAAATATCTATAATGAGGAGTTACTTTAAGAAGATATATTAGAATAGACAGTAAAAAGGGCTCTTATTAAAATTAATTTTTCTAGAAGTATTATATTAAGAGGAGATTTTAATATTTATTATTTTTAATAGAATATAGCTACTTCTTCAACTATAAAAACTGATAACTTAATCTAATAGCTAACTCAATAGGGATTTAAGCTTCAAAACACATTAGATTAAGGCATCTTTTTTAGAAAGGGATAATTAATATTTTTATAATTGATTTAGTCTTTGCTACTAGCAGCCTAAACAAACATTAAATATATTAGGAGATAGATCCACAAATTGCTTTAGGATCTGATTATGAAATTCTCTTATTCTCTATCAGTCTAGAGAAAGGGGTGGAAAACTCACTTACCACACCCCCCTATGATATAGAGAAGGCAGACTGGGAACAATTTAGTTAGGAACTTCTAAAGCTAGATCAATCAGATCAATATAGATCTAAGCTCTCAGAAGCTCCCAATATCCCTATTCAAAAGATTTTAGAAAAAGACTTAGATATCAAAGCTCTATCTCTCCAATATATTATCTAATAGGCTGCTAACAAAGCTATCCCTAAAAGAAAGCCCTCTTCAAGATCTAAAGCATGGTGGACCCAAGAGCTAACCTAGCTTAGAAAAATATTTAGAGCAGCTAGAAAAATATAGAAAGCTTCCCAAACCTTGGAAACCTATGAGAACTATCTATCTCAAAGAAACCACCACTATTTCCAACAGATAAAATTAGCAAAAACTAGTTGTTGGAACTCCTTCCTAGAGAATGCTCAGGATAAAGAGGTTTTTAAAGCCTTCTAATACACAAAGCTAAGGTAGTCTCAGAAGCTTCTTATCCTTAAATATCAAGATTAGGAATAAGGCTCTTAGGAAGCTATAGCCATTACCTTCTAAAAAAAAGCTTATGTATTATTTTCTACCCTATTCCAATCTCCCCCCTAATTGGATCCTATAGATTGGTCCACTTACCAAGCTGAAGATTGGGAATAGCTAGAGATAACAGATAAAGAGGTAAAAAAGGTTATCTTCTCAAATTAAAGAAAGCTCCTGGTCCAGATAGCAGCTCCTTTAAAATTCTTTAAAAAGTATATCTAAATCTCTTTGAGAGGTTTAACCAGCTATACAGAATTTTAATTAAGAAAAGATATTATCTTAAGTGCTGGAGAGTGGCTATTGGGGTGGTTCTTAAGAAATCAGCTTCTGTAAAAAGAGACTAGACTAAGCTAAAGGTATATATAATTATTTCTTTATTAAATTACTTAAGAAAAATCTCTGAAAAGATCTTAGCTAAAAGACTAGCTTACTTAACAAAGCTTCTAAGATCTAAGCTACTATATTATAACTAAATAGAAGATAAGATTAAAAAATCTGTTATTAATATTGTTTTATCTCTAATACATAATATAATATACAACTAGCTAAGAAGCAAAAGAAGCCCACCTTTACTCTATTTATTAATGTAAAAGGGGCCTTTGACTATGTTTCCTTGAACCAGCTATTAAAGATATACTTTAAATTGAAATTATATTTAGCTCTAATCCTTTAGATCTAAAATTTTTTATCTGGAAGAAGTATGCAGCTAGCTTTTAATAAGGATATAACAATAGATACCCTAATCTTTATAAGTATCTCATAAGGATCTCCTATCTCCCTAATCCTTTTCCTTATCTATATCCAATACCTCTTTGAACTTGAAGAGGAAGAAGAGAACCTAGAGCTTAAAGAGCTGTTTAGCTAGATTAGAAAAGGGAATCTCAATTTATCTAATTTGACAAGGAAAAGATAAACCTAATCCATTTCCACTCCAAAAGAAGGCTAGATATAGATAAGGCCAAGGTTCAAATTAATAACTTGGAGATTACCCCTAGTACCATTATTAAATAGCTAGGAATCTATCTAGATTCTAAACTTCTTTTCTATAAACATGTGAAGCAAAAGGTCACTAAGGGAACTAAGGTTTTTTATTAGATTGAGAGGCTCTCTAATATAAAAAGAGGACTAAGCTTTTAAGCAATTAGACAACTATATATTGCTTATATTATCTTTATTGCTGATTATAAGGTTCCTATATGATAGAAAGGTCAAAAATATCTGTTTAAAAAGTACCAGAAGCTCCAGAACCTAGTCTTAAAAAAGATTTTAAAAATTTTTAAAACCTCTCTCTACAAAGCTATAGAGATAAAGGCCTCTCTACTATCTTTTAAAATTAGATTTAGAAAGATCTGCAGAGCATATATACTTAAGACCTTACTTATCTTTCTTTACTAGTTATGCAATTAGGGCTAAGCTATTAACCACCTACCCAAATCCTAGGGAACTAGATGTAGAAAGATCACACTATTTAAATTGGATAGAGCAGGAGAGGACCCAAAATTAAGTTCCTCTTACCTCAAGATCCAATTTCTCAGATAGGGGAGGTAGGTATTTAAGAAGAGCTTATCCTACCCAAATAGTGAGACTTCTTTCCTACTACCCAAAACAGGACTGGCAACGAAATCTTAAAATTAAAAACTTAAGACCTTATGGGCTAATATATTAAGAAAAAAGATAGATATCTTTATCTTCTTAAAATCCAAAGAGGCTGTAGCTCTGGACCACCAAGCTTAGACCTAAAAATAAGTGATATCTGAGTTAGATAATAAGCTTGTTATTTACTCAGATAGCTCTTAATCACAGAAAAGATCTAATAAGGTTAGAATTTTATTTTTACCTCCTCTTTTAAGCTCCAGAACTCCTAGGTGTGGAATCTAAAGATCTAATATAAAGTATTTAATACAAAGCTATATGCTATTTATCAAATTATTCTACTAGCTAAGAAGTAGGCCCAGCATCAAATAGCTTTTTGAAAAATATAAATCTTTTTTGATAGTTAAGTTATATTACAGAAGCTTCAGAAACCACTAGATTAAGAATTTAGAGTAAGAAAAATAGCTTAAGCTATACTAAACCCACTCTAGGCATATCCTCACCTAAAGATCCACCTTCACTGGGTCCTAGGCCACCAAGGAGTCTAGGAATAACAAGGCAGATAAAGCTATTAAATATAGCAGGAATCTATCTCTTAGGTCCCTCTCTCATATACCTATATGAAGAGAGATCTAAAAGCTAGATCTCTAAAAGAATAGGAATAAGACTAGCAATTAGCTAAAAATAAAATTAGCTAATATTATCTTCAGTTTGCTAGCAGACTTAAATGAAAACTAAACTAGTTCTAATTTTTTAAGCAACTTTGGTCTACAATCACCCAGCTGAAGCTAAGGCATGAATACTTTAGGTCTTATTTAGTTAGACTACCAGATTACAATACAGAAGACTACCCTAACTGCCAATATCAGCAAAAACAGACCCCTTACCATTTGCTTATGGCATGCCCAGCATATGCTAGAGAGAGAAAAGACACTATATTTAGCCTTCCCCAGAGAAACCAGACTCTGTCCTACCTATTCAACACTTCCACAGGGCTAAAACAGCTTTTAGCATACCTAAAATCCACAAAGATAGCCATTAGAAGGTGGCTACTAGCCTTAGCTGGAAGCTAAAAGAGAAAAAAGAGAAAAGAGAAAAAAGAGAAAAGAGAAAAAAGAGAAAAGAGAAAAAAGAGAAAAAAGAAAAAGAGAAAAAAGAGAAAAGAGAAAAAGAGAAAAAAAAAAAAAGAAAAAAAAAAAAAAAAAAAAAAAAAAAAAAAAAAAAAAAAAAAAAAAAGAAAAAAAAAAAAAAAAAAAAAAAAAAAAAAAAAGAAAAAAAAAAAAAGAAAAAAAAAAAAAAAAAAAAAAAGAAAAAAAAAAAAAAAAAAGAAAAAAAAAAAAAAAAAATATAGCTCTTGCTTATGTCTCCTGTTTATCTGCCAATTATTGAATTTCATATATTTGTCACATATCCTATCATATTATCATGTTTCCTGCATCATACTTTGTCAATCATCTGTCAGTTATAACCACTTGCAATATTTCTGTACATCTCACCCCTCTTTGTGAGTTTTTATATTTTACCTGTACCATGGCCAACCCAATCATGTATTTAAGCATCAGAACTAAATCCTTGCCTCATTGGGGCAGGGTAGAGCATGCATAGTCTCAGACTGGAAAATGCTCTCAAGAATGGAAGAATAATAATAATAATAATAAGTATATCCATGCACAATATTATATTATTAGCGACTTCATTGAGTATAAGGATATCAAATCATTCTATGTCTATACTTTAGAGATGATTACGGACAGTTTGACCAAAGTAGTTAAGTTAAAATAGATGATTAGACTGCTACAGTTAAGATAAGGTTATATAATATAATACCCTAATCCACAGATTAATATGATAAAGGTGTCTAACACCCCTTTAGTATTTGTTTTCATTATTTTACTCCAGATGCTGATCTAGCATCATTTCATTTATTGGGGTATTGGATGAAGGGGAGCAATATAAATATGTATGACCATATGACACTAGTGGTCTGATAGGACCAACTTCAGGAGAACCTTTTTTATATAGAAATAAATCTTTAATAAGTTGAGTGGCATACAATGGAGCGTGTTGAAGGCTTGATGTTGGACATAGATTCATTCCAGGTCCAGGACCTGTAGTAAAGGCATCTACTTCTTAGTAGGCTACGTGCATGCAGCCAATACCGCCTCGTTTAGCCCTTCTTCCCCTGAAGTACACAACAAAATCTATATTTCTAGAATAGAACTAATCATAACTACTACCTTGGATCTAGCATGCTGATCATGCTACTAAGCCACCGTGCCAAAAAGGCAACAAAGTAGTAGCCTTCAGGCTACTACAGGCTGGCACAGTATTCAAATTGGTATATATTAAGTTAGTAGAGAGATTATTTCTAAACTTAATTAAAAAAATCATACTTTTCTAAATTACTAACTTTCTATATAAAGCCAGATAGTTCTAGAGGCTTATTTTATTAAACTACATCAAAAATATAACGTAATCGACCGCCGAGTGGTTTTGACCACCGAGCGGTTTCGAATTCCACAAATTCTACCCTCTTACTAGTCATTAATTTTTAACCACAGCTACAACATGGAAATTGAAGCCAAAGAAAACCAGATTCAGTTGGCATTGAATGCCTACTAAAAAAGGACAATTTAAAACAAAAAAAAGCAGCAGCTCTGGTCTTTGATATCTTTCCAACAACTCTTAGCTGGTAATTAAATAGGATAGTTTCATGGTCTCTAAAAGTTGCCAATTACTGGAAATTCTCAGAAATCGAAGAAGCCTCTTTCAGCATAGATTAAAGATATATATTAATATGGATTATCTTTGCAGTTATTAGCTATCTGTTATTTAGCCTAGCTTTTAATCTTAGAGTGTTTATCTTCTCAGCTAACTATTATTAGAGAACATTAGGTTAACTGCTATACTTAATATTATAAAAAATTAAAATCAAAATACATCTAGGAAATATGATTATCAGTGTGCCAAATGTAAAGATCTAGAACTTATTCAAAGTGGCTTTAAGCAGCTTATAAGGATTAAAGAGACAGTTTAGAATTTTAATAGACGATATCTACAACATAGATGAAACTGGTTTCTAGATGAATATAGCTTTTAACTGTTAAGGTTGTCCATAGCTTTAAAATCAAAAAGTTATATAAAAGTTTTACAGCCTAAAAATAGAGAATAAGTAATTATAATTGTCTCTATAATGTAATTAGATAAGTTTTACCTCAAATTATTCTTGCTGCAGAGAAGTAACAGTTATGTTATTAGTGTTAGCAAGAATGGTTAGACAACAGATATATTAAGAGTTAAATAATTTTTAAAGATATTTAAGTCTTACATAAATAGCTTTATAGATAGTTAGTAAATAGAGATTATTAATTATAAATAGGCAAATAGCAGCTATGTTATAACAGAATTTAATAAATGTCATCCTTAAAAGAAAGATTATTCTAATATATGTGACATGTTATATTCCTCTTATCTTCTTTAGCCATTAGATGTGAGCCACTTTTCACTATTAAAGCATTTTTATGCTGAGCAAATCTAAGCAATAAAAAAATGATTTCCTTTGTATCTATCCATCACAGTCTACCAACAAATTTTATTTTTATTAAATATCCAAAATAGCTTTGCAGCAACTAGCCAATTCCTTTTTCTTTAAAAAAAGTTCTTCAAAACTTAATGTCTAACTAAAAATATTAACATCATTATTTACATCAAACAGCAATCAGTGTTTTGGCATAAAAATATTAGTAAATAAATACTACTTTGAACAGTAGAAGAGGCAGGGCAGGTTAAATATTTTAAAAATATTAAATCTTTATCTATTATAGATAAAGTTGTTTAGAAAATAATTAAAAGTGTTAAGATAATACGGAATACTATCTTATTATAATATTAAGTTACCTAGCTTTATCAGAGCTTCAATATAGAAAGAGAAAGTAAAAAAGGATGAAACTTTATTTAAAATAAAGGAAGCTTAACTGTTACTGAAGGTAGAGAGAAGATTGGCAACCAAGGCAGCATCAGCCACCAACATATAATAATTGTAATATATTAAGATATACTAGGGTCCAGTGTCCTAGTTAACTTGTACTGAAAGGCATCAAGTTTAGAATTGGTCGAATTCGTGGAATTCGGAACCACTCAGTGGTTATGTTAAAGGAATAGAATATTGCTATTGGTTATTTAAATATAATGCCTACGCTAGGTTAGTAATGTAATTAATCAGCGAGTTAGGCAGAATTTTCCCAGTTTAAAACACCACACCTTATTCCTCAATTTGCTTAACCACAATAATGGCAGATAATTAATTCTAAAGAAGGACACATGCGGCTGGCTCTAAACACCTACAAGAAAAGGCAATTTTATTAATTTGAAAGGCTATAACAGCTGTATTTGATGTCCCTCTGAATACTTTAACAATTAAAGTCAGTGTAATACCTACGGAAAAAAAACTATTAATAGCCAACAGCCAGAAGGTATTAAATACAGAAGGATCTACCCTTTCAGTATAAATTATAGATATAAATTAATACGGCCTATCTTTACGGCTGTCAAATATCTACTATTTAACTCATCTTTTACTTAAAGCGCACTTTCTATCCTCTAAGCCAACTGTTATCAGAAAATATTGGGTCTACCATTATATTTAATGTTATAAAAAATTAAAGTCAAAATAGAACTAAAGATATGATTATTATCAGCATGATATAAAGATACAAAATTTATTAATAAATAATGTAAGCTGGTTCAAGATTAATATTCTTCAAATATCTATGATGTAGATAAAACTAACCTTTAGATAAAAATAATATCAACAGCAAAGGTTTTCTGTGATTTGAAAATAAAGTTAACTATATAAAGACTATCGTCTAGAAATAACATTAATATAAATAATTATAATTATCTATATTGATTTTGTTAAATAAGTTTTATTTTTGTATATTAAATATTCTTGCTGCAGAAAAATGTGAATTCAAGGAATATTATAATATTTTAAAGGAAGCTTTATTCAAAGAATCAGATCAAAAAAAAAAAAAGAAATAAGGATCTAAAAACTTTATTTAAAATAAAGGGCATTCGACAGGAGCTAGAGATCTTAAAAAAACTTCAGAGGGGAAAAAAGCCCAGTAAGCTACTTAAGTTAACTAACTGACCCCTACGGTAACCTTCGGGGTCGCGCAATACGCGCGACCCCGCCAACCACCCGAGCACTGATTTTAGAAATTCGTAGAATTCCAACCCATCAACTTTATCATATAATTTAACCACCACCACCATGCCTAAATTCAATAAAAATTATGAAGATCAAATGCTCAGAGCCATTGACATATTAAACACATAAAAGCCTCCAAATATTGCTAAAACTGTGTATGAATATGGAGTTAAATAGCAAACCCTCTCTGTAAGGTGAAAGAGACAGTCCAATCTACTTGAATGGCCACCAACAAACACCAGATTGTCAGAAGAGCAAGAGAAGGCTTTGTATTATTATATTGATACTCTAGAGTAATTAAATATAAAACCACTTGCATAAATAATCCAATTAAGTACCAATTCTATCCTAAAATTAACTTATATCAATCTAGACACCCCTCCACCTATTGTCAGTGAGAAATGGTTAAACTAATGGCTAGGAAGGCATCCTAAATATAAGAAGCATCACTCTAGAGTTATAAAGCTTGACTGCAAGTGTACAAAAGATCATAAAATTATTCAGGAGTAGTTTTAGAAACTTTATTAGATTATTTAGAACCATAAGATATTGAAGGAGAATATCTATAACTTTGATAAGATTGGCTTCAATATTAGTGTTAGTCATGATTAATAGATTATTACTAGGGACTTCAATACTAAGAAGCCCTATATTGGTATAAATTCAAATTATGAATATGTTATTATGATTGAAGCAGTTAACATAAATAGTTGGACCTGCCCACCACTTATTTTCATGAGTGGGAGTTATATATTTACAAATTGGTTTAAAGCTACTGATATCCAGCAAGAATATTCAATTAAAGTATCAGAGAATAACTATATAACTGATATAATTGCCTTTCAATAGATTCAGTCATTCTATTGGCATACTAAAAGATATAGAAAAGGCCAATATACCCTTCTTATATATGATGGATATGGCTCCTATTTAACACATGAATTTGTTGAATTCTGTGAGAAGACAAATATCATCATATTCTTCTTATCTCTATATATAAGCTATTTCTTGCAGCCATTGGATGTTAGTGTTTTTTATATATATAAGTATTAGCATTTAGAAACAGTTACAGATGCAACTTAAAATATAATAAATTTACTAAAATTGAATTTCTTCATGCTTTAAGAGCAATTTGCAAGAAGACATTCAAACAGCATATTATTTAGCATAAATTCTAAAAGACTAACATTATACTATTTAATCTCTTAATTCTACTCAATCAAATGCCTTAACCAGATTATTTATCTTCTTCATCTATCTCCAACAATAATGATGTTGATTCCTAAGGTAGTATACCAAAAAAAGCTAACTGATTTAGGGAGATTGGTGATAGAATATCAGAGATTCATGATACTGATGAGGATGAATTTAATAAAGATCTAGAACTGCTTATTTGTGGTGATAATATACTGGCATCATATTCAGCTGCTATTGAAGCTGAGCTTGACCAATATATTAAGGCTGCTAAGGACTGCGCAGCTTAATCATAGGCCTCTAGATATAGGATTTGCAAGGGAGGTATAGTATCAAGCTCAGAACTTAAAGCTATAAAACAAAATACAGCAAATATCAATGAGCAGGCTGAAATAAAGAGGTGGAGGGCTAAATATAAGCACTGCCTACTGGAGCTGTTGGATGTGTGTATTCAATGAGGAATTATTATACAAAGGCAACAGCGTGCTAGGGCCCAAGCAGAAGAGTAGAGCTTTGATTTAAATATATTTTGAAGCCAGATACTATAGAATTCATTGAGATATTGAAGCTAGAAGGGGGGATTTCTAAAATCGGTGCTCGGGTGGTTGGCAGGGTCGCGCAATACGCGCGACCCCGAAGGTTACCATAGGGGTCAGTTAGGTGTTAATTATCAATTAAAATAATATTAGCTAACAAACATAATTGGATATCAAGAGATTCTGGATGCAATTTTGCTGGACACCTGTTAGGTCACGCACTCAAGCATGTACATATTAGTCAGCAGCCATGTAGTCCACGTGACCTAAGGCGCATGTTTATGGCAGTGCAGGGGCTCTAAGACTTGGAGCACCGCAATTGGTTCTATTGCAATAAGACCCCTACAAGTTGCGCCCTGGCTTCCTGACCTTAGCACACTGTTCACACAATAGGCCAGCCCGTACGCTCCGTAACACAGGCCTAACAGTTTTAAATAATTTAAGAAAGTTCATATATTTTAATATAGTCATTTTTATTAATAAAATTAATAAAATTAATACAGATTAATATATTACTGTTTTTAAGGTAAAGAACTTTTCGTTTATTTTAATAAAAATATTATTTTTAAATTTTATTAATATTCCTTTTCAACGATATAATATGTAGTTGATAAATATTAGGATATTTTAAATAGATTTTTTTAGGTCTAGATAATAGTCTTAAGCTCCCAAAGCTTAGCCCATAGGATAGGGCTCAAGTATTTTGAATAAGATATTATGTTCAGTATGTAGTAAGAGCATATTGAATAAAATAGCCACACAATAAGGCAGAATGGTAGAGATCTACTTAATTAATTTCCCATTTGGGAAGCAGAACCATTAGTTAATTTTTAAGGGTTTCTAGATACTTTTGTCATGCTACTGTAATTCCATAGGGTGCTGTTAGACCTGCGCTACAGAACGTAGGCCGGTCTGGGGATTTGTGTGAGCAGCGTGCTAAGGTCAGGAAGCCAGGGCGCAACTTGTAGGGGTCTTATTGCAATAGAACCAATTGCGGTGCTCCAAGTCTTAGAGCCCCTGCACTGCCATAAACATGCGCCTTAGGTCACGTGGACTACATGGCTGCTGACTAATATGTACATGCTTGAGTGCGTGACCTAACAAAAGCTATCTTCTAATTGTTATTCAATGACTATTCCAAACCCTATATGTGTGAAAATAGAAGTAGTATAAGAGGCTTAAAATTATTAAAAATATATTGAGAAAAAATAAATAAAGTTAAATTTAATATATATTAACTATATGTTAAAGAATTTTAAATAAATATATGGTTAGATTAGTGCTCAGTTAAGTAATGTAATCGGACACCGAGGGATACGGCCTTTTTTGCTGGGCACCCATGGAATTAGCTATAGATTTGTAGAACTGTAGAATTATCAACAAATTCAATATAATTCTGTATACAGAATAAATCAAAGCTATTTAACAGGACATTTTATGCAGTTATGGCCAGTCTGACCACAGTTACTCTACCCAACAAGCTTACTATCTTCAAGATGACTGCTGTTAAGCAATTCCTTCTTTATTTGCTGAATTTTTCGCCGACCTTATAAACCAATAAGACTTCCTCTGTCTTAAATAAATTCTTAATAGATTTTTTTCTTTTATAGGCTGTATAAAGTGATTAAATGCTATTTTGCTATTAAATTATATCTATATTATAATCTCTACGCTTTCAATCACCTTGTTGCCTAGCTAGTTATAGCAAAAGATATATTATTTTTAAAATATTAAATTCACTATTTCTATTATTAGATAGTAAATATTTATTAATATTTTTTAATTTAGATGATCCAATTGCTGCAGGCTGTGAATAATAATATTAATACTTTAACTTGATAGAGAATTTTAAAACTATATTTTTAAAATTAAAAGTAATTAATATGGTTACTATAAATTCATTTTAAATATTCAATAATAATAATATACATCAATAAGCTAAAAGATAATGAAATAAAATTTAGCTTTTGTAAATTGAATAAATTCGTCTTTATATTGTCTTGCAGTATTTTGACTATACGTATATTTTAAAAAAAGAAGGAGCTAATATCAAGTAATTATAAAAATACGAAGAATATAAGTGTATATATATACACGTATAAAGGAATTATTTTTTATTTATATAATATCTATTAAATTTAAAGTCATATCCTATATTTATTTTTAAGCCACATATAACACTTGCTATTAATACAACACCTATTTAAAACTCAGTCTTATTCATATTATAAATACTTTGTATAGAATCTGATATTTCTGCTAGATATAAAAAATCTCAACAAATTCTATTTAAGTAGCTGTTGATCTCATTTTTATATATAATTAATTATATTTTTAAAGTACGCTTAGACTGAAGCTCTGGATGGTATTTAATAATTGATTCACTGATTTATTTATCATTATTAAAAGAGTGGAGATCAAGGCAGTATAGAATAACTCTGTAGATAATAATAATCTTACTAGATATTAGACAGTTAACGTAATTCCTGGGTCGTCCAGCCTCCCTCTCAAAAATTAGTCCAACATGAAGCTCTTCAACCGGCAGCCATGCTACCTAGAACATGTCAATCATCTTGAAACTTGGTGAAGCAGAAGTGAAGAATCTAACCCCTTGTAAAATTTGAAAAATAATAAAATCCTAAATTATTTCTCAAGTAGCAACAACCTTTAATATCTTTTATTTAACATTTTAAGGTTAAATAATTTTAGTAAGCCTCCAATTTCCAAAATATTATAATAATACCTAAACAACTTTAGGTTATCTTAAATTTAGGAGGAGGGAAGGCATTAATAGACTGGATTATATCCAAAGATATATATATGATAGAAATAGTGAAATGTAATTAAATATTATCCATATAACGACCGGTTAAGAAGAGTTAGATTATTTAATTTTTAAAGATTATAATAGGATCAAAAGTTAAATAAAAAGTATAGCTATCAGAGGGCCAAATATAAAAATCTAAAAATTTTTAACTAGTAATTTATATAAAACTAACTTCAACAATATAGTATTCATGATGCTTCCTGCTCTAACAGTGAAATGGTTGTCTTGATGAATTTTATACGTATTTTTTAATTCGAAAATAAATCCTTCTTGTAAAGCAGCAGAGAATACCATCTGTTTTGGGAATTTTATTCAAATTTATTCAAGTCATTATCAAAATCAAAATTAAAAAAATACATATGAAAAAAATTCATTAAGACATACCACTTCACTGTTAATATTATCTGTTAAATTAGAAGGTAATAATTGCACCAATGCAAATAACATAGGAAAAATTTAATGAAATAGTAATATAAAAATCACACGTTACATTAAACACGTTGAAACTCCTTTCATTGAATTTGGTTTTTAAAGACCGATACCTACTCCAGCTCAAAAAAATAATAATGCGTTTTTTATATTAAATTTTTATATAACTGACCCCTACGGTAACCTTCGGGGTCGCGCGTATTGCGCGACCCTGCCAACCACCCGAGCACCCCAACCACCCGAGCACTGATTTTAGAAATTCGTAGAATTCCAACCCATCAACTTTATCATATAATTTAACCACCACCACCATGCCTAAATTCAATAAAAATTACGAAGATCAAATGCTCAGAGCCATTGACGCATTAAACACACAAAAGCCTCCAAATATTGCTAAAACTGCGCGTGAATATGGAGTTAAACAGCAAACCCTCTCTGCAAGGTGGAAGGGACGGTCCAATCTACTTGAACGGCCACCAACAAACACCAGATTGTCAGAAGAGCAAGAGAAGGCTCTGTGTCATTATATTGATACTCTAGAGCAATTAAATGTGAAACCACTTGCACGAATGATCCAATCAAGTGCCAATTCTATCCTGAAATCAACCCATACCAACTTAGACACCCCTCCACCTACTGTCAGCGAGAAATGGTTAAACCGATGGCTAGGAAGGCATCCTGAATATAAGAAGCGTCGCTCTAGAGCTATAGAGCTTGACCGCAAGCGTGCAGAGGATCATGAGGTTATTCAGGAGTGGTTTCAGAAGCTCCATCGGACCATTCAGAACCATGGGATATTGAAGGAGGATATCTACAACTTTGACGAGACTGGCTTCAATATTGGTGTTGGTCGTGATCAATGGATTATTACCAGGGACTTCAATACTAAGAAGCCCCATATTGGCATGAATTCAAATCGTGAATATGTTACTGTGGTTGAAGCAGTTAACACAGATGGTTGGACCTGCCCACCACTTATTCTCATGAGTGGGAGTTGTATACTTGCAAATTGGTTTGAAGCTACTGATATCCAGCAAGAATATTCAATTGGAGTATCAGAGAATGGCTATATGACTGATATAATTGCCTTCCAATGGATTCAGTCATTCTATCGGCATACTAAAAGATATAGGAAGGGCCAATATACCCTTCTTATATGTGATGGATATGGCTCCCATTTAACACATGAATTTGTTGAATTCTGTGAGAAGACAAATATCATCACATTCTTCTTACCTCCACATACAAGCCATTTCTTGCAGCCATTGGATGTTGGTGTTTTTCATGCATATAAGCACTGGCATTCAGAAGCAGTTGCAGATGCAACTTACTCAGGATGTGGTAAATTTACTAAAGTTGAATTTCTTCATGCTTTAGGGGCAATTCGCAAGAAGACATTCAAACAGCGTACTATTCGGCATGGATTCCAAAAGACTGGCATTGTACCATTTAATCCCTCAATTGTACTCGATCAAATGCCTCAACCAGATTATCCATCTTCTTCATCTACCTCCAACAACAATGATGTTGATTCCTGGGGTAGTACACCAAAAAAAGCCAACCGATTTAGGGAGATTGGTGACAGAATATCGGAGATTCATGATACTGATGAGGATGAATTCAATAAGGGTCTAGAGCTGCTTATTCGTGGTGGTAGTATGCTGGCATCATATTCAGCTGCTATTGAAGCTGAGCTTGACCAGTATATTAAGGCTGCTAGGGACCGCGCAGCTCGATCACAGGCCTCCAGACGCAGGATTCGCAAGGGAGGTATAGTATCAAGCTCAGAACTTGAAGCTATAAAACGAAATACAGCAAATATCAATGAGCAGGCTGAAATAAAGAGGTGGAGGGCTAAATACAAGCACTGCCTACTGGAGCTGTTGGATGTGTGTATTCAACGAGGAATTATTATACGAAGGCAACGGCGTGCTAGGGCCCAAGCAGAAGAGTAGAGCTTTGATTTAAATATATTTTGAAGCCAGATACTATAGAATTCATTGAGATATTGAAGCTAGAAGGGGGGATTTCTAAAATCGGTGCTCGGGTGGTTGGGGTGCTCGGGTGGTTGGCAGGGTCGCGCAATACGCGCGACCCCGAAGGTTACCGTAGGGGTCAGTTAGTTATTTAATATATTAAATAAAAATAAAAAAACATTAAAATAACCCTAAAGCTTTAAAAAAGAAAAAATTAAAAATATATTTTATCAATAGAGTATTTTTTATCTTTATATCCTTTAGCTCACCAGACGTTATTCAACTCATATTTAAAAGTAGATATATAGCAATTAGCTTAATTCCTTTTAAGTCTTTAAAGAGTTCGAAGAAGCTTTATATTAAGTTTAAAATGTTAATATTATTATTCTCTATATATAGCAACCAGCTTTTAATAAACTAAAAAATATCAATTAATCTTCAATAATTGTCGGGACAGGTGCTCCAAGGGTATTTTATAAGTGGTGTTGGCCTATAGAGTGTGCAGCTAGTACTCTGTTGACTTTTTGGCGCAGTGGCTTAGTAGCATGGCCAGCATGCTAACGTCCCTGACAGGGAACTGGGTCGTGGTTAAAAGATATTGGAAATGGATACACAACGATGCTATGACACAACACGGCGCAGAATAAGTTAGTAAAGAGATCAGACAAAGTAATGGAGGGAAGAATGCAACGAGAATGGAGCTGAACTGTGTACTACAATGGTGAAGATGAACTACTGAAGCAACTCAAAAACGAAATATGCCTCTTTGAGACTACCTGGGAGGAGGCTCGCCTTAAGTACCCTTTCGCCACGGACTCCATATGGCGAGGGCCATGGCCCGACAGTATCTCGAGATAAGAAATAGAAGAAATAAGGGTCCTATCTCTGGGTTTGTAGTGCCCCGGTACACTGCCTCCTCATTAGAGTAAAAAAAATTAATTATATTATTAAATAATTTGAAATATGTAATAACTAGGAAATAGAGGTCTTCTATAGATTTTTATATTTTAACATAATTAGCAAGCGAGCTGCGCACCACGTGTTTTGGTAATGTCCAAATCAACACTATATATATGACTTCATGAAGCTACTTATTGAGCTAAGCTACATGCAAACAGTCAATGAATATTGATTTCAAGTGAAGAGGAATCTTTTGTGCAGTAGATCCTTAATTGATATAAAATAGCCACTCTAAGTTTGAGAAATAACTAATCTATGTCAAAATAAGGTTAACCACGATTTTAACTGTTAGTTGGAAATGGGTATACGACTTTATTAAATAATGTGATGAATTCAAAACAAGATATTCCTAGTGATATTTTAATTATTTATTATAGATAGTCATAGCAGCCATCTTATATTTATATTTAATAAAAGATAATAATATTATTATTATCTATATATGTTTTTACTTTTCTCATCTTATAGTCTCTAGATATTGGTAATCTCTATATTTTTAATTATTTTATTTATTACCCAGCTGATTATAGAAGAGGATATCTTATTTTTTAATTTAAATGATGTGTTGCTGTAGGCTGTGGATAGTAATAATAATATTTTTAACTTAAAAAGAGGTTTAATCTTCTTTTTAAATCAAAAGCAATTAATTTAGTTACTGTAAATCTACGTTAGATATTAGATTAAGAATGGATATCAATAAGCTAAAGAATGAAAAATAAGAAATTATCTTTATAAATTAATTTCTCTTTACATTATTATTAATAATTCATTGAAATATTCTAATTATAAAATATATTTTAAAAAATAAAAGCAGTTTGTATTAAATAAGTATAAAAAATATCAAGAATATAAAGATATTTATAAAGAAATAATATTTTTATTTATATCAAATCTACTAATAAATTTCTGTAATGGCATGGCTTAAATAATTATTGAAAATTAATATTAGTTTTAATATATTTTTAATTTATAAAGCTGTATATTTTGTGAAAAAGCTTTTTAAACTTATTTATTATCTACTTATTCTTACATAGGCTAATCGAGTAGTCTGATAAACTTAAGAGATATTACTAAGATTATATTTTATTTCTAAAATAATCTGTGGAGGTAAAGCCTAGTCAATAAAATAGACAATTAAAGTTAATTATTATTTATTTTCAAATTGTAATTTCTTTATTTATCTTATTTTTAAGCTATATATAAATTTATTGTTGATATGACACCTATTTAAACCTTAATATCATCCATATTCTAGATAGCTTTATGTAGAATTTCATATTTCTACAGATATCGATAAAAAAGCCTAACCCAGTTCTAAATAAGCTTTGGAACATTTCGGTGTTTAAGACAACATTGCCACCACTTATTGTCCTACCGTGTGGTCATAATTGCCAGCCAAAATGCCAGTAAGCCTATTTAATTAAAGCACTAAATACTTAACTAAACTAATCTATCTACAGTCCTTGCACAGCACCCTATTTAAGAAATGTTAGTCTTATACCTGACATCTAGATATATCTATACCTCTATTGTATAAGGTTGCAGCATAAAACAGCTTTTAAAACCACCCCAATATGATAACTAAAGTGAAGGCTTTTGGTGCCTAAGTCCCTCACCTGAAGTTTTCTAAAACTATATAACCTAGGGCAAACCTTACTAAACACCAGAATTTATGAGATTGGCTATATATAAGCATAAATAATCATTGAAAACATATTTTTTATAAGAAAAACCAAAACTATTTATTAATCTGCTACTTCTCTCTTTTTAAAAAAATAAGCTTTTCTCCAAGTTGGATCTTACTAAAATAAATTTAACATTTCTGGTTTATTCAATTATCTCTCCACGTTTTTTAAATAAAAAGGCTTAGATCTGCTAACTTTATATTTTACATTAATTTACTAGTCTTTTATTCAGTAAATAAAGCCACTAAGCTAGTAACATGAATTTTAAAGACAAAAAATTTTTAGAAAGCTTTCTCTAAGACTTCTATTAATTTAATAATTTCTTAAAGAACCACTATTAACCCAATAATTCTATTTAATTATTGGTTTATTTCTTTATTATTTTTCTTTTATTTTCGTTGTAAAGATATTCATCCTTAACCCCTTTTAAAATTAATTAAAGGTTACTTCAAAAAATTTTATTCTTTACTTTCTTGGTTTTTTTTTCAATTTATTTTAGGTAACTTTATAAAACTCTCTTTGTAAGAGGGTTAGCCTTTTGGTTAAAAAGATACTTTCTTATCAAAAATAGGAAATCTTAATTTCAATAGAAGAATTTTACCTAAAGATCATATTTAAAGAGAACCACTCTCTCCTAAATCTTTTGCTAATAAAAAATTAATTTTGACTTAAATCATCTTCTAATTTAAAATAAAGGCCAGTCACCCAGCTATTAATAAAAACCTGTTAAGAGCTTAATTGGATTTTTAAAAAACTTCAGAACCAACCCCCTTTAAAAATTTATTTATATTTAAGATATAATAAGGTAATCGGTAGTTATCCCTCTTCAATTAGACCTAATCGCCTTACATGCAAGACTATAAGTAAATTAATAGAGATTATCTTAGAAATATTATTATTAATAACACCGAAAACCCTTAAAAGGGCTCAAATCAGAGTATTAAAAATAAAGTTAATCTTTATAATGCTACTATTATATCTTAATTATTAAATCTTGAACCCTAAATTAATTTAAAATTAGATTAATAATAATTAATTTTAGATAAAGCTAGGTGAAAGATAAGCAATAACCGCTTGTATAATTAAATCTAAATTAAATTATTTATTAAAATTATCACCCTACCTAGCTGAGAAGCTAGGTATTTAATAAAATAGTCAACATAATTAATATTAGATAAGACTAGTGGTTTATAAAGAGATCTCAGAGAGATTTTGGGAATAAGAATAATCTTACCTATTTAAAAAAATAAATTGAGCTTTTTAATCTTTATTTAAAAATTACTGAAGAATCCTAATAACTCAAAAACATTACCTAGAGGATAAAAACAGTAAAACAAACTTATTAATTTTTATAATAAGAGAATAATATAATATTAAGGTTTATAGTAAATTTCCATAATATAAATAAATATATTATGAGGGTTAATATGTAAATAAGCTTAGGGTTGTTGCAACCTAAGGTTAGACCACATTATTAAAACTAATTAAACTTCTAGACTAATTCTTAACTTAAAATAAGGTAAATAACTTAGTAGAAAAAAATTATGAAGAATTTGAAAAAGACTTATCTGAAATCCAATTCCTGCAAAATAATACAAGGAATTTAAATGATATATTTCATTACTTGAAATTAGGTTTATAGCAAGAAATTAATTCACTTTACGTTGAGAACCTTAGGTATATAAAGAAACTTTTTATTAATTTAATTATATTATATCCATCTTATGTTAACTGATGAATAAATAGAAGATTAAATAAAATAAATTTCAGTCTTATGAAGTTGCCAATTGTCAAAAATTATCAGAAATTAAAGAAGCCAATTTTTTAGTATAAATTAGAGATATGCATCAATATAGACTAATTTTACTGTCATTAGCTGTCCACTATTTAGGTAATTTTTATTCGGAGTTACTTCTTAACCAGTTATTATTAGAGAATATTAGATTAGCTGTTGTATTTAAAAAGGGTTAATATCTATCTACATAGCAATTCCCAGAGCTTTGACGTTAATTTATAAATTCTCTAAAAATAGTTGAAAGGGTTGGGTCCCTTGCTTATACAGATATTATCATAAATTACAGAAAGCTATTAATAATTGAAGAATCTACTACGTAATATATATTACTGTGACCTACCTCTAAGAGGTACAATTATCCAATATATAGCTTGCAAGACCTTTATGACCCGTATAGCTTTGGAGATCTTTTATTATTTTCATCTTTACCTCTCTTAATAAGAAAGAGGTGAATTAATTTGTTAAATGCTATCTACGGCTTCACTTTAAATAAAATTAAAATATGACTATTATCATGGAAATAGATAATGACTCAAAATCGATTTAAGCCTTTTGTATAAGATTTTATAGACATATCTACAATATGGATAAGACCAGATTCTAAATGAGTGGTATATTAAGAGCAAAGGTTATAGTATATAACTTAAGAATAAATGAAAATAAATCATAGGTAATTTTAATTATCTATATAACTCTTACTAAGTAAACTTTACCACAGATTATTTTAGCTAAAGAAATATATTAATTTTAATGATATTTCTGAGATCCACGAGACTACTAGATATCTACAGCTTAAATAAAATAGATAGACAACAAATAAGCTCAATTATAAATAACTTTAGAAGCTTTTTGAAATTATAACTTTATAAACTAAGATGATATAAGATATTAATTTTTAATATTATTCGTTTAAACTATGCTACTGCAAAATTGATAGATTCTGTACAAAATTAGATTGTTATTTTATATAGTTTTATATTTAGTACAGCTATTTAACGTCCGCGTTTTTTAAAAAAGTATAGATACATACTTTTTTAAAACTCTTTATTTACTAAGTTAAAAATATTAATATCACTATCCATAACCTGCAGCAACAAATTAATTAGATTAAAATTTTTTTATTCGAAATTTTTAACTTGAGCAATACAAACAGTGATTCTAATATCTTAAAAATAATAAGATATCGTCTTTTATAATCAGCATCTTTTACAGTCTACGAAAAATATATATATATTAAAATTTATTCGATAAAGTGTCACTAATTTATAAGGTCAGCACAAAACCTAGCAGATGAAAGAATAATTATTTCAAGAATAATTATCTCAAGACAGCAGTAGACTCACCATATTTACTGAATATCGCATTAAACAGCTTTAATTGTATTCCATTTATAAAAATATATTAAATTTATTGATAATTCTAAAGTTATATGAACTTATAACTAATTCAATGGATGCCCAGCAAAAAAGTGGTATATCTCAGTGTCCGATTACTTTAAAGGATTTTATAAATATGCTTTAGACAATTTATTTAATACAAATACCTACTTTTCTAACTGCCTAATTGTATAGGGTGTCTAGGTGTTAAATTGGTTGACTAGTTAGTTATTATTATTATTCTTCTTCTTCCATTTTTGAGAGCATTTTCCAGTCTGAGACTATGCATGCTCTACCCTGCCCCAATGAGGCAAGGATTTAGTTCTGATGCTTAAATACATGATTGGGTTGGCCATGGTACAGGTAAAATATAAAAACTCACAAAGAGGGGAGAGATGTACAGAAATATTGCAAGTGGTTATAACTGACAGATGATTGACAAAGTATGATGCAGGAAACATGATAGTATGATAGGATGTGTGACAAATATATGGCAAATACATGAAATTCAATAATTGGCAGATATAGACAGGAGACATAAGCAAGAGCTATATTTTTCTTTTCTCTTTTTTTTTTTTTTTTCCCTTTTAGCTTCCAGCTAAGGCTAGTAGCCACCTTCTAGTGGCTATCTTTGTGGATTTTAGGTTTATTCTCAATCTGCTTTCTTTATATTATAGGGGAGTGTGGTAAGTGGGTTTTCCACCCCTTTCTCCAGGCTAATAGAGAATAAGAGAATTTTATGATCAGATCCTAAAGCAATTTGTGGATCTATCTCCTAATATATTTAATGTTTGTTTAGGCTGCTAGTAGCAAAGACTAGATTAATTATAAAAATATTGATTATTCTTTTTCTAAAGAAGGTGCCTTAATATAGTATGTTTTAAAGCTTAAATCTTTATTAAGTTAGCTATTGGATTAGGTTATTAGTTTTTATAAGTAAAGAAATAGCTGTATTCTATTAAATATAATAAATATTAAAATCTCCTCCTAATATAATATTTCTATGAAGATTTATTTTAATAAGAGCCCTTTCAATTGTCTATTCTAATATATTTTCCTAAAGTGACTCCTTATTATAGATATTTATAAGCTGGAGGTTAGGGATAGAGATATTTAAAATATCTAATATTAGGAGGTCATGATCAGAGCAAATATCACTTTTTTAACAATATTAAAAATTTGGATAGCTTTCTATAAAAGATAGTTACTCTTAGCCTTTGTTAAGTATTTTCTGGGAGTATGGTGGTATAAGATGGATGTGATATAGTAATATAGGTTTTGCCAGATTAATAAATCTATAATTCTTGAAATAAGATAAAATCTATTTTAGATTCTAGTCCTTGTTCTAAACATATAATTATAGCATTCTGATTCCTACCTATATTATTTTAAAGAAATTGGATTTCCTAGCCTAAGGTTCCTATAGCTTTAGATCTAGGTTAGAGTTTTTAAAGGAAATAGGTTGGCTAGATTATTTTACTTGTTCTTAAGCATATACTTAGTGCCTAATTTTAGGTTGGATCCTAAGCTTCTCTTTAATATTGAGAGTAGCTGGCTAAATGATTTCCTTGGCAGTTTGGACAGCAGATCTTAGTATGTAGCATATCTTTACCTAAATTTGGCAGATAGAGTATGAATAGTCTCTAATATGAAATATGCTTTAGCACAAATTTTATATTTAACTTTCCTTTTATAGTGGATTTAAAGGATATCTAAAATCTTAGCATTAATTATATTAAAAACTTTTATTATAAAATCTTTCTACCTAATATTCTTCTTCAGCAATAAAGAGCTTATTTACTTAAATATCTTATTTTACTATTTTTTAATTCTTTAAATAGACTACGATAGAGGTATAGAGCTTTTAAGCCCTAATTTCTTTTTTATATAGTTATTAAGGATCCCTACTGAGCTTTAAATATGAGTTAAATATCTTAATCTTTTTTTTTGAGATAAGATAATCTTTCTTCTGAAGCAAAGGCTTTTTATAAAACCTTATAAATCATTATCTGAGCCTATTATTGGTCTAGTGAGCATTTCTCTAATGGTAGTAAGTGTTTCTAGATAAAAAAGTAATCTAGGAGATATTAGGTTATGAAATTAAGGAGAGTAGTTGTAATTATAAAAAAATTTATTCTTAACTTTGCTATATTAGCAACTACTGCTTAATCTTAGGTTCCTTAAGCATAAAATTAATTATTAATCTAATCTTTTAAACGCTTTGGGTTCAGCTGCTTTATATATTAGAAGGGAATTTTTAAGATAAGCCTTCTCTCTCTAGATACCTTTCTAGAGATTAGTCCAATTGGGAATCTTATAAGTGTTATCTCTATTAGGGCATATTCAGTTAAATTTATGTCTGATCTTTTTAAAATAACAATTTATAGTGCTGAACATGCTTTCTGTATCTTATTTTAGAGGGTTTAAGCTACCTAAGCATAGATTGGCTTTTGGAGCTAGCCATTCAGTTTTTCTATATCTGGTCTAGTTTTTGGTGTATATCTTTGAAGTGAGATTGGATTTCCAAGTTTAGATGTAGGCCTAGATGCAGACCCAAAGGTAAGATTTTTCAGATAGTCAGATAGTAGACTTAGAGCCTATTAGAGCTTTGGTGGGGCTTCTATAGGGAGTCTGAGAGCTTGTTTAGATCTTTGGGCCCTTTGATATAATATTTTTTGGTAATTCTGCTTTTTCTGTTTCTATTTAGCTTTCTTATTAAAAAGCTGATCTACTTTATCAAGGCTCATGGAGCTGGCTGGGGAGAGCTTAATAAGAGATGGCTTTCTTTTTATATTGATATTTTTAGTGTTTCCTCCTCTTTCTAAGTTTTTGGCCAAAAACCTCTCACAAAGATAAGGTTTATAATAAGGTGACCCAAAACTAGAGAAAAGAAGAAAATAAAAAAATAAGATTTTAAGTGACCTCTATATCTAAAAGGTTTTAAAATATCCCTATAACTAGGACAAAAGAAAGATGACAAAGAAAAAAGTCCAAATTAACTTATTAAATAGGAATATTTAATAGGTAGTGAATTTCTAGGGAATCACTAAATTAAGAGAAGCTTTTGGAAGAAGTTTTCTAAGAATTAGCTTTTTTCAGTAGATAACTATAGATTAGTTCCTTTATTTCTTATACCTAGAACTAGGGTAACTAGCCTAGTGCCTTATTTATTTAGATAAGAGACTAGTATGCTAATTCTCTTAGTCTAAGGAATAGAGCTAGCTTCCTCTAGTTCTTTAATTAAAGAAAAGTATAATAATTGAACTCCTATTTTTAATAAAGTGAAACTTAAGAAAAGACTTACTATTTTTTTAAGAGAAAGGGCAAATTGAAAGGCAATTTCTTGTTATTTATGCAGAAAATATATTTATATTAACTGTTCTGGTGTGCACATGTAGCTAATCCCATAACCTCTAGCCCTTAGTGAGATTTGCCTTAAACTATTATATAGTTTTAGAGAGCTTCAAGCAGGGATCTAATAAAGCACAAAAAAAAGACTTCACCTTAGCTATTGTACTAGATGTTTTCAAGAAGCTCTTTCAAGTAGTCTTAGTAATATTTAGATATAAATATATCCAGTAGAGGGACTAGATTAAACTAATATCTATTAAGATATAAGGCTAATCCTTTCCCCTAAGGATACTGTGCAGGGACCATGATATTATTGTTATTTTTGTTGTTGTTGATATTATAGCTTAAGCTTGGTTGTTGGTGTTTTAAGCTATGGTTGGCTGGTGCAGAGCTGCATAGTTAGTTAGTGTGGGTCTCTGTATTCTGTTCCATGGAATGCCACAACAAAATTTTCAGGGGAAATTCCTGTTTTTGCACTTGGTTTGTGGGTGATATATGTAGGCTCAGAAAATGAAGATAGGGAGAGATATTCAGCTCAATGAGAGCTATAAGATGATATGGGTTTTGAGGGCGCTGACCCCCTAAACGCAGGGGTCAGTTTGGTTGGTGCGGAGTTGTTTTTGACTAGTTAGTTGCTTGAAATATAGAGGTCTTTGAATATTTAACTAAATATCCTCTCTAGATTATCTAGATTCATATAATTAGGCCAGCATCTATAAACCTACTTTAAGTTCTCAGCTTAATGCTATATCCCTCTTGCAGTTCCCATGTCTAAAAGCTTATGATTAAGCTGTGTCGTCCCTAATAGCCTCAATATATTAATTAAGCTTAGATTTAATAGCAGCTAAATATGATGCTAGCATATTATTATTATAAGTAGATCTAGGCCTTTATTAAATTTAACCTTATCAGTATGTTATAACGTATTCCACAGACGAGTGGCCACCCCAAATGAGCAGCCACCTCATCGCCTAACTTAACCACCCACCATACCTCCAAAAGACAAATTCAAGAAATTCAACTAAGAAAGAAGAATCCTACTTATTTCTACTTTAAAAAAGTAAGAAATCTGTAATATTGCTGAAGTCGCATGTTATTTTAATATTTTATGTGCAGCACTTTGGAAATCAAATAGATGTATTTTTTAAGCAGAAACATGTGCTAACAACTATAACTTGACTCAATTTGAAAAGGAATTATTCATATGATGAATTCATTATGTAAACTAATATTAAGCTAAGTGGAATGAATTAAGCATATCAAATTCCTTCAATATAGATTGTGCGTAGGTTTCTTAATTAAATTAGATAGAATCCTTGGTCTAAGTAATCTAAATCTTCTAGGTAGGTCCTAAAGTCTTTTATTAGATAGAAGCTCTTTAATTGGTCTTTAATAGATTTAATATCTTTAGTACTTTATTAAAGATTAGAATATCATATATATAGAGCGCTATATATAATAATGCCTTTTTTATTAATAAAAACTCTAGGGTCTGTGGTGCTTTGTTAAAATCTAATTAATATATCTCTTAACCTTTTGATTTTAAAAGTAGGCAGATTATTGGAGTCTATACAAGGACTATAGATCTCATATATATATATATATATATATATTATTTATTATAAGATTTTAGGACTAACTCCTTCTGGGATCTCCATATATTTTTGCTTTTCAAGCTTTGATCCAACATAAATATGTATTATATTAAGCAGATATGCTTTAAATTATATGTTGCTATTAGTGTAAATAGGATTTAAAGAGTTTCTATTTAAATAACTGGGATAAATATATCTTTATAGTCTAATCTTTTACATTAGGAAAACCAGTTAAGCTTTAAATGGTCATGACATTCATCTATCGGCGGTTCATTTAATATTAAAAATCTATTTAGTAGATAACACAGCCTAGTCTTTAAGCTTTTTGACATATCTCTAGGTTTTAAACTGGGTTAAGGTATCTAGCTTAAGCTTTATCACCTTTTTCCATTTGGTTTTATAGTTGGGATCTTGATTGCCTTCTTATATATTTTTAAGATTGGAATCTGCCTATTGAATCTCTTTGTGGCTTTAGCTTGGAAAATATTATAATTATTAAGGTAGTCTTCTAGCGTTACAGTTAGGTTAGCCACTTCTTTAATTTGCTGTTGTTCCACACCGTAGCTGGGTCACCTACATTCCTCCACAAGGCTAAAAAAGACCAGCATTATCCGCGCTCAGCGGATGGGACCCAGATCCTGATTAAGTACGCATTGGAAGATCCCTGTAGGCTGCCTCTATGGGGTCTTATGCTCTTACAGTTATGGAGAAAGATCTTTAACTACTTCCCTCCCTCTCTTCTCTATACCTCTAGGCTTATGGCTTTTACCGTAAATGCCTCTATTTGTCTTGATTTGATTACAGCTAGGGTAGGCTTTTGAATTTCATTTTGTCTTTGTTTCTTATGTTGAGATGAGGGTATTGATGATTATGAAGTTAATCTTAATATATTAGCTTAGCTGCAGCTTATTCTCTAGTTTTTAATTAGTTAAATTAAAACTCCGACTTTTTTGGCCTCAGATCTAACTTTATAAATTATTAACTTTATCACTATCTCTATTAGCAGCATTTTCAGCACTTATATTGCCATGCCTTATCTTTATATTATTAGCTGTTGCTCTATTTAAATCTATGCCCTTAGGCATAGTAATAATACCTTCCCCAGTTCCTGAACTTATTCTAGGAACTCCAAAGGCCCTTTTAAAATATAGGTTTATCTATAATATCTTAGACTTCTGGCTCTTTGCTCATAAAACCTTGCTTATTTTCCAGGAATATTAGATTGGTAACTTGGTGAATCTTTTAATCCTTTTTTATTATATATAACCAGGTAGTGGTTCCTACTTAATTTATATCTCACAAATATTTTTTTTTTGGTTCTAGCTTATTATTTATTTTCTAATAAGACTTTATAAATTCTGGAAAATAGGATCTGAAATTTTAACATATTTGAGAAGGATATGTATATTTTGAAAGGTGTTTTCTTGGTGTCTTATATAATTTAGTTTCTGGGATAATTAGCTATCTTAATTGTATATAGCCAAGATTCTTTAAAAATATCTATTAAGATTGCTTATAATATTTTTAGAAAGTGTTAATTTTAGTCTCTTAGTCACCCTATTTTATTGGTGTTATCTGGTTTGGTAAATTTAATTATAATGCCTTTTCCAGATACCCACAGTCTTAATACCTTGAACTCTCTTATACTATTAGTTTGAATAACCAGCAGCTTAATGCCTTTCTTGCACTTTATTAGAGTTAATTATATCTTTAAGATCTTTCTTACTGTAGCTGCTTCTCAGTCTTTTATTAAATAAATTTATAAGAACCTTATACAATCATCTGTCAAAGAGAGATAGTATCTCTCTAGTCTTTACATTATATAAATCTTAAAAATTTACATAGATTCTCTTCAAAGGCTGTGATACCTTTAGTATATTCTTATAATCATATCTCTTAATACTCTTTACCTGTATACACACCTTATAGGTCTTCAGGTCTTTGATATCTTCATTTATTAATATAAGTCCCATCTTCTTTATTATTTGGTTAAATTTACCCTCTTTAGGATAGCCTAATTTTTGATAAAATAATGCTTAATTTATTTGCTTCACAAGCCTAAGTATACTTTTTTTAAGGCATCTCAAATTTAGTGGCTAATATGTTTTTCCTTTTAACTTATCTTAGGTAACTTATATAACTAATATTATATTTTTTTACTAGGGTCTCTCTTCTTTCCTTAAAGAATTAGTACTTTTTTTATATACCTATTCCAAATACTTATGTTCTATGATGCTTGGGTCAATAAGAGGGTTTACCTTCTTAAATGTATATAATATATTTACGATTCTTGCTATTTTTCCACAATTTAATAAGATTATAATTCCTCTATTAGTAATTTCTATAGATTTTTTAACTATCCCTAGGCTACTTCTATATCTTTAATCTAATAACTTAAATAAAATTAATTTTGCTGCTATAGTGCTTATCACTTTATTATTAATAATAAGGTTATTGCTTCCCTCTATTTAGTATATTTTTTTCTCTTGATTTTCTTTACAACATTTCTTTATTCCTTCAATTGAACTCAATACATATATTTATAAGCTTAGTGGGTGTTTTCATTAATAGAACTTTTTAACTATCATCACTTAAATCATTATTAAAGATAGATCTCTCATCTACTATCCAAGTTTTTCTCTCTGCTAGCTTTTATATGTCCTCTGATCCTTGCCCTTGATATTTCTCTTATACTTAATCCACAGTGTCTTGATTATGTTTTTTTTTTTCTTATTATGTTCCCTATCCTTCTTAAAGGCTGTATAATCTTGTGTAAAGTGACCTATCTTATCATAATTAAAGTATCTTCTTTGTTCTGTCTGATTTACAAATTCTTAAGGACTTCCTTCTATTTTAATAATCTTTGTTATACTTTCTTACTGTTGGAGCTGTGACAGTATTATTCCATAAGCTAGGTTCTCTTATATTAGAAGAAATACTTTATAAGGTTATATTCTGGTGGTAATTGTTACGCCCCAGGATCCTTCGTACCTCTGTATCATTAGCTTGGGCTTCCGGTTGTATTTGCTTACCTAATATCTCTGGAACCGGCGACGATGCTGTCATGTTGCAAAGGCCTTGTGCCACACTGCTGATGAAAGACGACAACTGAATAGGTTTCAAGAGGTAGGAGGAAGTAAGGCTCCCTTGGTATGTATTACCTTAGGATTATAGAAGTACTGTCAAATACAGATTTCCAAGTAGATACTTCAATAACTTAGTGTTACTGAAACAAAAGAGAGAAAAATCAACTAGATAATGGTAATGAAGATCAGCCCTTATATAGCTTCCTTGTCGTCTCTATTGACCTGTTCAGTTCATCTCCATGGACCAGTTGGGTCACGTGACATATCATGTCAGCCCGACACTTCACTTTATGCATATCCCTGTCTTATCCATAGGCTGTCGTGTAACCATCCTAGTGAGGTCCGTAACAGTAATCTCTCTAGGAAGAGGATTATAATAATTTTGTTAATAAATTTTGCTTCTTCATATCTGATGTCTTTTAATTTTATATAATATTGGTCCAATTGCTGCATTGCCTCCTCTAAGCTTATCTTTAAATCTATTTATCTCTGAATTATATTAATGACATCAACTTTGATGAGGATATACTATTTCGGACAGGTGGATTATCTGATAATCCGGTCCCGGATACGGAGTATGTATGTTCCGGAGGAAGGACCAACATACGGATGTTGGGACAACACAAGGTGTAATAGACAAGCAAGAGGAAGCGCATCGTTTTAGAGCTTCAAGATGTACTAGAGACAGCAGTATATCGATATAGAGCGTTCACCACGATCCCTATGAATCCTACAGTATCCTTTTAGTATCTGGTATCCAGACGCCGCACCCCTGATCCACATCAAACTTCAGTCCTTTATTTGTATTTCTCCAACAGGTATATCTACATATCTCTAAATAACCTTAAGCTCCATACTAATGTTTTATCCTTTTATTTTAGGTTCTGTGGGATGTACAGTTTGGCAGTTACGTTTAATATTCTTTATCTAAAGTCTGTTAGCAATTTAGTGACTTTTGTTACATTCCATTGCCAAATATACATGTGTTTCACTACCTCCCAGTGTGCCGGGGGTACTACGAATTCCCGGATCTCTTACATTTCCCATTCAGGAACGGCGTTGAGCTGCGGCCTCCGGCATACGAATGTATGGTGGAGCCTGTGGCCGAAGAGTACTTAAAGAGGGCTTCCTCCCAGATAGTTGCGGAAATTGAGCATTCTTCTGATATCAAGGTTGCTTCATTAGTATCGTTATTGTTGTATAGGAGCGAGGCTCCATCGTCGTTTTCCTTTGTTTGTTATATCGTTTTCCTGCTAGATCGTTCAGCGCCGTGTGGTATACCGGCATCATTTTAGTATATCCCTTCCTGAGATCCCTCGATCACAATCAGTCCCTGTCGCAGGGAACAACGCATGTACGCCTCCCATTACACCAGCGACCTTGTATCTTTAGAAAGATTTTACATTAGGCCTTTCAGCTACTTGTATTTATCCAGTCTAGCTTCTTTATATTAAAAGGGGCAATCTTCTGTAGTGTTACTGCCATGTAGGTATGGATATCTGACTCTCTTGACATTCTGAATGTTAACTCTTCAGTTCTTATTATCTCTGTTGTTCTGTCTGTCTCAGCTATCTCAGCTGGTTCATATGCCCCTAGCATGCCTTCTTGGTCCTCTATCTCAAATACCTTAGGTAGTGTTTATTTGGACCTTCTAATTCTCTTGTATTTTCACAGCTTAAGACATATATATCTTCCTATTCTTGGATCTTAAGGTGGTATTTTTTCCATTTAGCTTTGGGGATGTGGTGGTTTGATAGCCCAATTAGGGATAGTAGGCAGGTTGTACAGGTCTGGCCACTGTCACAAAATTGAGGATTAACACACCATGTACCACTCTAATTCAGCTGAATTAGGTAAGAGTATTAGGTCTATGCAATTCCCCGAGGTGCTAGGCCCACTGCTTAGGCAAGACATACCAGCCTGGGCTCATAACCTATGATGTGTATTTCAGGGGAAGAAGGGCTGAACTAGACGGAATGAATCTATGCCCTACACGAAGCCTTCAACGCGCTCCATTGTATGCTGCTCAACTCATTAAGGATTCATTGCTATCTAAAAGGGGTTCTCCTGAAGTTGATCCTATCGGACCACTAGTGTCATGTGGTCATACATATTTGTATCAGATTTAAATCCAGGGTGCAGTGTCCCTACTTTCCCATAAGAACCTGACTTAGAATATAGGGCTGACAAGGTATCATGTGATATTGCCACTGTTATGTGATGATCCTTAAGGACATAATATCTGTATATGCTATTGTACCGAGTGACCCTTCTCATAGTGGGTATGTCAGAATGTCACGCCCTGGATCCTTCATACCTCTGTATTTTTAGCTTGGGCTTCTGGTGGGCTCTGCTTACCTGATATCTCTGGAACCAGCAACAATGCTGTCATATCATAAAGGCCTTATGCCATAGTAACTGGTAGATAATAATTAAATAAGTCTTTAAGAGGTAAAAGAAAGCAAGGCTATCTTAATATATACACCTTAGGATTATAAAAGTACTGTTAAATATGGATTTCCAAATAGATACTTTAGTAACTTATTAGCCTTAAATACAAAGAGAGAAAGATTGACTAGATATATGATGGTAAATAATAGCCTTTATATATCCTTTCTCCTATATCCTCCTAAGTATTTCTCCACTTTTTTATATATCATAGTAGTATAGTAGAATATGTAGAGTATATAAAATATTATTATTATATTTCCTCTACCTTATGCATAGCATATACTTGCTATACTATTAGATTATGTGACCTGCCTTATCAGCCTAACATCTCACTTCATGCATATCCCTATCTTATAGGCTATCATATAACCTTTTTAATAAGATCTATAACATCACCTCACTTTTTTAAAGACTTTATCTTAAAAGACTCACAAGTAAAGTACTATTTATATCATCGCTAAAATTTCTCACTTTTTTTTATGTCTCCTTTTCTTCAGTCATAGCTGATACATTAAATATAAATATTTTATATAAGAAATTAAATTAATAGATATTATTATCTTCCCTTTATATAATCACTATTTTATAATTTAAAATACATCGTTAGCATACTATCTTGTAGTGAAAAACATGCTTATTGTATCTAAAATCATATTAAACACAGATATCAGTTTCATAGTAATAAGGAATAGTGGGAGTTAAGAGTATTTTCATAAAAAATCTAAACTAAAATTAAAATTAATAAAGAAATAATTAAGGCTTTTCATGGCAAAAGAAAAATATCTTCATTATTAAAAAAAATTGTTGAATAGTTGGAGTGGTCAAATAATAGATCATAATGTTAGGGTATAAGAGTTTTTATTAAAAAAAATAATTTAGATTTTTCTAAACCTCCCGCCCTTTCTAATAATCTTTCTTTAAATCTATCTCTCTAAGCTAATTTTGATATTTTTATTAATGAAATTCCTAAAGCTGCTATTAGTAATCTATTATTAAGTTTTTAATAGGTTTCTATATATTTTTGCTGATAAGAAATCCTTCTTATTTTATTAAGTAATAAGGTTTGCTGCTAATTTATTTTATTTGTAAAATTTATTTTACTTTATATTTTTTTTAAGATTTTTTTAATTTCAATTTTGTTCTTTAATTTAATGTTATCTGGTGCTGGTTCTAATAATAAGATACAAAAAACCGAACGTATGCGCTTCCAATTTTTTAATAATTTATCTAAGATTCACTAGTCTAATTTGTCATTTAATTTTGAATGGTGCTAATTTCTAGTAATTAAGTTTTCTATTTAGTTGTTTTGTTTGAATGGTTTAATTTATTAGGTGGACTTTCCCCTCTTTTTTAAGATTTAATATGTTTTCATATTTTTAACTATAATAGACTGCCAGTCTATTTATTTATTGCAAAAGTTAATATTAAGCTTTATTGTTAATACAGTTACATTAAGTTTTTAATAAATAATATTTTTTTTAATTTATGATATATTTCTAAATAGTTACTCTATAAGTATAAGATGATAACCATGGTTCGTAAAAAATGGTATTTATCTTATTGTTAAGTGCATTATATTATTGTATACAAATTATATTAAAAATAAATATATCTTCTAATCGTCTTGTTAGTAGTTTATATAATATCATAATATTGTTTGGTTTATTTACTCTGTCTAATTATTTGCCTACAGATAATAAGCTATTGCTAATTAATAGTTGATTAATTCTTATAATATTAATTAGAGATTTCTAGAATTTTAATGTGAATAATTTAAGATAATCTTCCTTGGTAATTTATGGTCTATAATCATTGTTTCCAAGAATATATATGCTATTTCTGCTGCATTGATATTTTTTATGGTGGCATGTAGATATATATATATTTTGTCAATCTGTCTGTAGACTTCATGTCACTTCCCTATGATTCTGGTAGCTTTGCGATAAAGTCCACTGTCACCCATTCCCATGTCACATGTTTGGTTGCCAACATATTTCTGGATGTTGCAGTTCTCCATAGGGTTTATGCCTTCTATGGTGATCACGTGTCCTAGGAACTCGGTTTCCTGTACATGGAATTCGCATTTGCTGAATTTACATTGCAGATGTGCTTTCAGTTGTTGCAATACCTCTTTGACATATTTAATGTGTAGTTGAATTATGTCAGAGAATATCAGGATGTCGTCTAGGTAGGTGATAACATATTATCCTCTGATTTTCTTTAGTACTTTGTCAATCAATACATGAGAATGGTGGTGGTGCATCAAAAGACATAGCCAAATATTTGGTGTTCATATTTTATTTTAAATATTTTCCGTTCTTCAGCTGCAATTCAAACTTGGTTGTATATATCCTTAATATTAAGTTTATAATTATTTTATGTTATTAATTATGTTCTAAATCTTATTAATTAATAATAATAGATATTAGTCTTTTATAGTAACGCTGTTCAGTGGTCTATAATCTATATATAATTATAGATCTCTATCTTTCTTTAATACAAATAGTACTCTGTGCCTTATTAGTGAATCTAAGGATCTTATATTTCTTTTGCAAGCTATTTATTAATATATTCCTCAAATATTACTAATCCCCTAAGACTTGTCTAATAAATCTTATATGTTGGTTCAGCGCCTTCTTTCAATAGTATTATTATGTGGTTGTGCTTCCTTTTTTATTAATTTAGATATTTATGGTTATTTAAATACTTCCTTAAACTCCTTATACTTATAATAACCGAAATATATTAATTTATCTATCTTTTCTGTTGTTGCTAATCCAACGAGGTTTTTAAATAATATCTTACCACAGCCACTGTAGCGTTGCAGAGCTTGTTGATGAGGCACAGGAGTAGATTCCTCAGGTTACTTATTAAGCTGTATATTAAGCTGCTGAACTTAATTTTGGCCTTTCTGCACAAATAAAAGGATATTATTGCCTAGTATAGCACACCATCCTGCTTTTTTCTTATATTCCTACTCATTTTCAACTCACAAACTCTTTATTTCTTATTGCAGAAGAAGATTGGTGTATATATTACTATTTATATAGCCTTTTCAGGATATTGAATCTGCTAAAAAACTTTTATTTTATATTAAGAATATTAAGGCTATTCTGCAGATTATGTATCTTCTGATCTAGCTAGTGAATATTTTGTGGAGTCTGAAAAGTAGAGGAAATTGAGCCTTCAGCTGATGGTGGTGCTGGTGTACATAGCTGAAAAGCTTAGGAAGAACACATTCCTGATTAAATGGCTTCAATCCTACTTTTACAAAGCCATACGGATGTTTGCTGAAGTAAATACTTTAGCATGCATATCTGGATATAGCTATAGATAGAAAGTTCTTTATCAATACAATTGTTGCTAACACCCATATGCTCTTCAAGAAGCTTTCCATATGCACTTTTGAGTGGTCCAAAAATATTCATATCAAGTAGTTGAAGAAGTTGTGAAGCATAGAAAAACATATAAAGATAGATAATTATATTCCGCTTGCAGAAATTATTAAATTTAATAATAAGATAACTATTATAGCTATTAGGAATAAGTAACTGCTCAGCACCAGTTATATAGTACTTTGAAAATAGTTTAAAGACATCTTTTAGCTAGCAAAGGCTTATTTCATCAATTGGTTAGCTATTTTGACTAATTACAATTCACCAATCTCTAATAAGCTTAAGTTTTTATTTATTTATTTATTTATTCTTCCATTTTTGAGAGCATTTTCCAGTCTGAGACTATGCATGTTCTACCCTGCCCCAATGAGGCAAGGATTTAGTTCTGATACCTAAATACATGATTGGGTTGGCCTGGTACAAGTAAAATATAAAAACTCACAAAGAGGGGAGAGATATACAGAAATATTGCAAATAGTTATAACTGATAGATGATTGACAAAGCAGGAAACATGATAATATGATAAGATATGTGATAAATATATAGCAAATACATGAAATTCAATAATTAGCAAATAAATAAGAGACATAAGCAAGAGCTATATATATTTTTTTAAGCTTTCAGCTAAGTTAATAGCCACCTTCTAATAGCTATTTTTGTGAATTTTAAATATGCTGAAAGTTAGTTTTGCCCTGTGAAAGTGTTGAATAGGTAAGACAGAGTCTGGTTTCTCTGGGGAAGACTAAATATAGTGTCTTTTCTCTCTCTAGCATATGTTAGGCATGTTATAAGCAGGTGATAAGGGGTCTATTTTTACTAATATTAGCAGTTAGGGCAGTCTTCTGTATTGTAATCTGATAGCCTAACTAAATAAGACCTAAAATATCTATATTTTAGCTTTAGCTAGGTGACTGTAGACTAAAGTTGCTTAAAAAATTAAAATTAATTTAATTTCTATTTAGGCCTACTAACAAACTAAAGATAATATTAGCTAATTTTATTTTTAGCTAGCTACTAGTCATACTCCTACTTTTTAAAGATTTAGCTTTTAGATCTCCCTTTATATAGATATATAAAAGAAGGATCTAAGAGATAAGTTCTTACTATTCTGCTCTATATTTAGCAGCTTTATCTGCCTTTCTATTTTTATAAACTCTTTGGTGGCCTAAGACCCAATGAAGGTGGATTTCTAGATAAGGATATGCTTGGAGTAGGTCTAGTATAGCTTAGACTATCTTTCTTACTCTAGATTTTTAATTTAGTAATCTCTGGAGCTTCCATAATATAATTTAACTATTAAAAAAGATCTATATTTTTTAAAGAGCTATTTAGTGCTAGGCTTATTTCTTAGTTAATAGGATAGCTTAATAAATAGCATATAACTTCACATTAAATATTTTATATTAAGTCTTCAGATTCCATGCCTAGGAGTTCTGGACCTTAAAAAAGAGGTAACTGACCCCTACGGTAACCTTCGGGGTCGCGCGTATTGCGCGACCCTGCCTACCACCCGAGCACCCCAACCACCCGAGCACCGATTTTAGAAATCCCCCCTTCTAGCTTCAATATCTCAATGAATTCTATAGTATCTGGCTTCAAAATATATTTAAATCAAAGCTCTACTCTTCTGCTTGGGCCCTAGCACGCTGTTGCCTTTGTATAATAATTCCTCATTGAATACACACATCCAACAGCTCCAGTAGGCAGTGCTTATATTTAGCCCTCCACCTCTTTATTTCAGCCTGCTCATTGATATTTGCTGTATTTTGTTTTATAGCTTTAAGTTCTGAGCCTAATATTATACCTTCTTTGCAAATCCTGCATCTGGAGGCCTATGATTGAGCTGCACAGTCCTTAGCAGCCTTAATATATTAGTCAAGCTCAGCTTCAATAGCAGCTGAATATGATGCCAACATATTACCACCACAAATAAACAGCTCTAGATCTTTATTGAATTTATCCTTATCAGTATCATGAATCTCCAATATTCTGTCATCAATCTCCCTAAATCAGTTAGCTTTTTTTGGTGTATTACTTTAGGAATCAACATCATTATTGTTAGAGATAGATGAAGAAGATAAATAATCTAATTAAGGTATTTGATTAAGTATAATTGAGAGATTAAATGATATGATACTAGTCTTTTGGAATCTATGCTGAATAGTATGCTGTTTGAATATCTTCTTGTAAATTACCCCTAAAGCATGAAGAGATTTAATTTTAATAAATTTATTATATTTTAAATAAGTTGCATCTGCAACTGCTTCTAAATACCAGTACTTATATGTATAAAAAATACTAACATCCAATAGCTGCAAGAAATGGCTTATATATAGAGGTAAGAAGAATATGATGATATTTGTCTTCTTATAGAATTCAACAAATTTATGTGTTAAATAGGAGCCATATCCATCATATATAAAAAGGATATATTGGCCCTTCCTATATCTTTTAGTATGCTGATAGAATGACTGAATCCATTGGAAGACAATCATATTAGTTATATAGCTATTCTCTGATACTCTAATTAAATATTTTTACTAGATATCAGTAGCTTTAAACCAATTTGCAAATATATAATTCCCACTTATAAGAATAAGTGGTGGGTAGGTCTAATTATCTGTGTTAATTGCTTTAATAACATATTCATAATTTGAATTTATGCTAATATGAGGCTTCTTAGTATTGAAGTCCCTGGTAATAATCCATTGATTATGACTAACACTAATATTGAAGCCAGTCTTATCAAAGTTGTAGATATTCTCCTTCAATATCTTATGGTTCTGAATAATCTGATGGAGCTTCTAAAATTATTTCTAAATAACCTCATGATCCTCTGCATGCTTGTGGTCAAACTCTATAGTTCTAGAGTAATGCTTCTTATATTCAGGATGCTTTCCTAGCCATCAGTTTAACCATTTCTCACTGACAGTAGGTGGAGGGGTGTCTAGATTGATATAGGTTGATTTTAGGATAGAATTGGCACTTGATTGGATCATTTATGTAAGTAGTTTCACATTTAATTACTCTAGAGTATCAATATAATGATATAAAGCCTTCTCTTGCTCTTCTGACAATCTGGTATTTGTTGGTGGCCATTCAAGTAGATTGGACCATTCCTTTTACCTTACAGAGAGGGTTTGCTGTTTAACTCCATATTCACACACAGTTTTAGCAATATTTGGAGGCTTTTGTGTGTTTAATGCATCAATGGCTCTGAGCATTTGATCTTTGTAATTTTTATTGAATTTAGGCATGGTGGTGGTGGTTAAATTATATGATAAAGTTGATGGGTTGGAATTCTATGAATTTCTAAAATCAGTGCTCGGATGGTTGGGGTGCTCGGGTGGTTGGCGGGGTCGCGCGTATTGCGCGACCCCGAAGGTTACCGTAGGGGTCAGTTAAAGATAAAGATTCTAGCCTTATTAAATCCTTTCTATAATTGAGAGCTATTTAAGTAGATAATAAGCTTATTATCTATCTCAGATATCACTTATTTTTAGGTTTAAGCTTGGTGGTCTAGAGCTGCAGCCTCTTTGGATTTTAAAAAGATAGAGATATCTATCCTTTTTCCTAATATATTAGCCTATGGGGAAGGTCTTAAGTCCTTAATTTTAAGGTTTCTTTGCCAGTCCTATTTTGGGTAGTAAAAGAGGAGTCTCACTATTTAGATAAGTCCTTCTCAAATACCTGCCTCCCCTATCTAAGAAATTAGATCTTAAGTATATATACTTTGCAGATCTTCCTAAATCTAATTTTAAAAAGTAGCAAAGAGGCCTCTATCTGCATAATTTTATAGGGGGAGGTCTTAAAAGTCCCTAAGATTTTCTTTAAAGTTAGATTCTAAAGCTTCTGATACTTTTTAAACAGATATTTTTGACCTTTCTACTATATAGGAACCTTATAATCAGCAATAAAAGTGATATAAGTAATATATAGTTATCTAATTACTTAAAAGCTTAATCTTCTTTCTGTATTAGGGAGCCTTTTAATCTAATAAAAAACCTTTATTACCTTAGTAACCTTTTGCTTCACATATTCATAAAAAAGAAGTTTAGAATCCAAATAAATTCTCAGCCATTTAATAACAGTACTAGGGGTAATCTCTAAATTATTAATTTGAATCTTGGCCTTATCTATATCTAGCCTTCTTTTGGAGTGGAAATGGATTAGATTCATCTTTTCCTTGTCAAATTGGATAAATTGAGATTCCTTTTTCTTAAATAGCCATTGAGCTATCTGTTGGAGTAGTTAGCAGTTTTATTTTATAGATTTAGAACTGACTATTAGAGCTATATCATCAATATAGCTTAATACCATAATCTGGCTAAACAGCTCTTTAAGCTCTAGGTTCTCCTCTTCCTCTTCAAGTTCAAAGAGGTATTGGATATAGATGAGGAAAAGGATTAGGGAGATAGGAGATCCTTGTGGGATACTCACAAAGATTAGGGTATCTGTTGTGATATCCCCAATCAAAAGCTAGCTGCATACTTCTTCCAAATAAAAAGTTTTAGGTCTAGAGGATTAGAGCTAAATATAATTTCAATTTAAAGTATATCTTTAATAGCTGGTTCAAGGAAACATAGTCAAAGGCTCCCTTTACATCTATAAAGAGGGTAGAGGTGTGCTTCTTTTGCTTCTTAACTAGTTGTATATTATGTATTAGAGATAGGACAGCATCAATAGCAGATTTCTTAATCTTACCCCTTATTTGATTATGATGTAGTAGCTTAGATCCTGGAAGCTCTGTTAGATAAGCTAGTCTTCTAGCTAGGATCTTTTCAGAGACTTTTCCTAGGCAATTTAATAGGGAAATAATCCTATATGCCTTTGGCCTAGTCCAGTCTCTTTTTGCAGAAGCTGATTTCCTAAGAACTACCCCAGTGGCCACTCTCCAGCACTTAGGATGATACCCTTTCTTTATTAAAATTCTGTATAGCTGGTTGAACCTCTGTGGGAAATTTAAATAAGCTTTTTGTAGAATTTTAAAGGAACAGCTATCTAGACCTAGAGCTTTCTTTATAGAGCTTGAGAAGATAGCCTTTTTAACCTCCTTATCTGTTATCTCTGGCCATTCCCAGTCTTTAGCTTGGTAAGTGGACCAATCTATAGGCTCTGATTGGGGGGGAGATTGGAATAAGGTAGAAAATAATGCATGAGCTTTTTCTTGGAAGGTAATGGCTGTAGTTTCCTGGGAGCCTTATTCTTGATCTTGATATTTAAGGATAGGAAGCTTCTGAGACTGCCTTAGTTTTGTGTATTAGAAGGCTTTAAAAACCTTTTTATCCTGAGCATTCTCTAGGAAGGAGTTCCAACAACTAGTTTTTGCTAGCTTTATCTGTTGGAAATAGTGGTTTCTTTGAGATAAATAGTTCTCATAGGCTTCAGAGGTCTGGGAGGCCTTTCATATTTTTCTAGCTGCTCCAAGAGTTCTTCTAAGCTGGGTTAGCTCCTGGGTCCACCATGCTTTTGATCTTGAAGAGGGCTTTCTTCTAGGGATAGCTTTGTTAGCAGCCTGTTGAATAATATATTGGAGAGATAGAGCTTCAATATTTAGGTCTTTTTCAGAAATCTCTTGAATAGGGATGTTGGGAGCTTCTAAGAGCTTAGATCTATATTGATCTGATTGATCTAGCTTTAGAAGTTCTTGACTAAATTGTTCCTAGTCTGCCTTCTCTATATTATAGGGGGGTGTGGTAAGTGGGTTTTCCACCCCTTTCTCTAGGCTAATAGAGAATAAGAGAATTTCATAATCAGATCCTGAAGTAATTTGTGGATCTATCTCCCAATATATCTAGTGTTTGTTTAGTCTGCTAGTAGCAAAAACTAGGTCAATTATAAAAGTATTGATCATCCCTTTTCTAAAGAAGGTGCCTTGATCACCGTATTTTGAAGCTCAAATCCCCATTGAGTTAGCTATTGGACTAGGTTATTAGCTCTTATAGCTGAAGAAATAGCTGTATTCCACTAGGAATGGTGGGCATTAAAATCTCCTTCTAATATAGTATTTCTAAAAGGATTAATTTTAATAAGAGCCCTTTCCACTGTCCATTCTAATATATCTTCCTGAAGTGACTCCTCATTATAAATATTTATAAGCTGGAGGTTAGGGATAGAGATCCCTAAAATATCTAATATTAGGAGGTCACTATCAGAGCAAATATCACTTCTTTGACAATATTGAAATTTGGATAGCTTTCTATAAAAGATAGCTACTCTTGGCCTTTGTTAAATATTTTTCAGGAGTATGGTGGTATAGGATAGATATGATATAGTAATATAGGTTTTGCCAGATTAATAGATCTATGGCTCTTGAAATAGGATAAAATCTATTTTAGATTCCACTCCTTATTCTAGGCATAAAATCATAGCATTCTGATTCCTACCTATATTATTTTGGAGAAATTGGATTTCTTGTTGTTGAGGTCTCATAACTCTAGATCTAGATCAGAGTCTTTAGAGAAGATAGGTTACTTAAGTTGTTGTTATAACTGTCCTTAAGCATATGCTTAGTGTCTAGTTTTAGGTTGGACCCTAAGCTTCTCTTTATATTGGGAGTAGCTGGCTAAGTGGTTCCCTTAGCAATTTGGACAGCAGATTTTAGTATAAAGGTATGCCTTTGCCTGAATTTAGCAGATAGAGCATGAATGGTCTAATATTAAATATGCCTTAGCACAAATTCCACATCTAGCTTCCTTTTTGCAGTGGATTTGGGGGTATTTAAAGTTTTAGAACTAATCATATTAGAGGAATTTATTATAAAATCTCTTTATCTAGTATTCTTCTCCAACAATCAAAAGCCTATTTACCTAAATAGCTTATTTTAATATTTCTTAATTCTTTAAATAAACTACTATAGAGGTATAGAATTTTTAAACCTTAATTTCCTTTTTATATAGCTATTAGGGATCCCTACTAAGCTTTAGATATAGGTTAAATATCTTAATCTCTTCTTTAAGATAAGATAATCTTTCCTCTGAAGCAAAGGCTTTTTATAAGACCTTGTGGACCACTACCCTAGCTTATTATATTGATTTAGTAAGCATTTCTCTAATGGCAGTAGGTGTTTCCAGATAGAGAGATAATCTAAGAGATATTAGGCTATAAAACTAGGGAGAGTAGTTGTAATTATAGAAAGATTTAATCTTAATCTTATTATACTAGCAACTACTGCTTAATCTTAAGTTCCTTAAGCACAAAATTAATTATTAATCTAATCTTTTACAAGCTTTGGGTTCAGCTGCTCTATATATTGGAGAGGGACTTTTAAAATAAGTCTTCTCTCTCTAGATACCTTTCTAAAAGTTAGTCTAATTGGGGATCCTACAAGTGTTATTTCCATTGGGGTATATTCAGCTAAATTTAGGTTTAGCTTTTTTAGAATAACAACTTATAGTGCTAGACATGCTTTCTATATCTTATTTTGGAGGTTTTGGGCTACCTAAGCATAGATTAGCTTTTGGGGCTAGCCATTCAGTTTCTCTAGTATCTGGTCTAGTTTTTAGTGTACATCTTTGAAGTGAGATTGGATTTCTAGTTCAGATATAGGCCCAGATATAGGTCTAGATGCAGGCCCAGATGCAGACCCAAAGGTAAGATTTTTCAGATAGTCAGATAGTAGACCTAGAGCCTGTTAGAGCTTTGGTGGGGCTTCTATAAAAAATCTAAGAGCTTGTTTCAAACACCTTTGGGCCCTCTGATATAATATTTTTTGATATTTCTATTTTTTCTGTTTCTATTCAGCTTTCTTATTAAAAAGCTAATCTACTTTATCAAGGCTTATGAAGCTGGCTATAGAGAGCTTAATAAGAGATAGTTTTCTCTCTATATTAATATTTTTAGTATTTCCTCCTCTTTCTAGGTTTTTAGCCAATAACCTCTCAAAAAGCCAGGGTTTATAAGGTGACCCAAAACTAAAGAAAAAAAGAAAATAAAAGAGCAAGATTTCAGGTGACCCCTAACTATATTCAGAAGGTTTTAAGGTATCCCTACAACTAGGATAAAGGAAAGATGACAAAGAAAAAGGTCCAAATTGACCTATTAAATAGGAATATTTAATAGGTAGTGATTTTTTTAGGGAATCACTAAATTAAGAGAAGCTTTTGGAGGGAGCTTTCTAAAAACTAGCTTTCTCCAGTAGATAACTATAGGTTAGTCCCTCTATTTCTTATACCTAGAACTAGGGCAACTAGCCTAGTGTCCTATTTTTTGATAGGGGACTAGTATACTAATTCTTCTAGTCTAGGAAATAGAGCTAGCTTCCTCTAGTTTTTTAATTAAAGAAAAATATAATAGTTATAAGGCAGATATTAAACTCCTGTTTTCAATAAGGTGAAACCTAGGAAAAAGCCTACCATTTTTTTAAGAGAAGAGGCAAACTAAAAGGCAATTTCTTATTATTTATACAGAGAATATACTTATATTAACTGCTTTGGTGTGCACATGCAGCTAGTCTTATAACCCCTAGCCCCTAATAGGATTTGCCTTGGGCTATTATATAGTCTTAGAGAGCTTCAAGCAGGGATCTAATAGAGCACAAAGAGACTTCACCCTAGCTATTGTACTAGATGTTTTTAAGAAATTCCTTTAAGCAGTCCTAGCAGTATTTAGATATAGATATATCTAGTAGAAGGACTAGGTTAAACTAGTATCTGCTGAGATATAAGGCTAATTTTTTCTTTTAAGGATGCTGTACAGGGATTATAATATTATTATTGTTTTTGTTGTTGTTGATATTGTAGCTTAGGCTTGGTTGTTGGTGCCTTAAGCTATGGTTGGCTGGTGTAGAGCTGCACAGTTGGTTAGTGTGGGTCTCTGTATTCCATTCCATAGAATAATACCACAACAAAATTTTCAGGGGAAATTCCTGTTTTTGCGCTTGGTTTGTGGGTGATATATGTAGGCTCAGAAAATGAATATAGGGAGAGATATTCAGCTCAATGAGAGCTATAAGATGATATGGGTTTTGAGGGCGCTGACCCCCTAAATGTAGGGGTCAGTTTGGTTGGTGCGGAGTTGTTTTAGCTTAAGTTTTTAGAACTAGGTAGCTTGTTGATAGCTTGCCTTTAGTATAATAACTAATAATATATATACCTCTTAAATTGACTACTTCTATAATTATAAATCTATTCACAACTACTTTAAATAACTTCACATAGTTACTTATTACACTTAATTACAAGGCTGCTAACAAAGCTATCCCCAGAAGAAAGCCCTCTTCAAGATCTAAAGTATGGTGGACCCAGGAGCTAACCCAGCTTAGAAAAACTCTTGGAGCAGCTAGAAAAGTATGGAAAGCTTTCCAAACCCTTGAAACCTATGAGAACTACCTATCTCAAAGAAACCACTATTTCCAACAGATAAAAGTAGCCAAAACCAGCTGCTGTAACTCCTTCCTAGAGAATGCATAGGATAAAGAGGTTTTTAAAGTTTTCCAATATATGAAATTAAGGTAGTCTCAGAAGCTTCCTATCCTTAAATATCAAAAATAGGATTCATAAGAGGCTTAAGAAACTATAGCCATTACTTTTCAAGAGAAAGCTTATGCCTTATTCTCTACCCTGTTCCAACCCCCCCCCCAATCAGAACCTATAGATTGGTCTATTTATCAAGCTAGAGATTGGGAATAGCTAAAGATAACAGATAAAGAGGTAAAAAAGCTATCTTCTCAAACTTTACAAAAAAAGCTCTTAGTCCAGATAATTGCTTTTTAAAATTCTTCAAAAAGCCTATCTAAATTTTTTTAAAGGTTTAACCAGCTATACAAAATTTTAATTAAGAAAAGATATCATTTTAAGTGCTAGAGAGTCGTTATTAAAGTAGTTTTTAAGAAGTTAGCTTCTGCAAAAAAAGATTAGACTAAATTAAAGATATATAAAATTATTTTTTTATTAAATTACTTAGGAAAGGTCTCTGAAAAGATCTTAACTAAAAGACTAATTTATTTAATAAAGCTTTTAGGATCTAAGCTACCATATCATAATTAAATAAAAGATAAGATTAAGAAATTAGCTATTAATGCTGTCCTATCTCTAATACATAATATATAATTAGCTAAAAAATAAAAGAAGCACAGCCTTTATTTTATTTATTAATATAAAGAGGATCTTTGACTATGTTTCTTTAAACTAGCTATTAAAGATATGCTTTAAATTAAAGTTACCTTTAACTCTAATTTTTTAGATCTAAAACTTTTTATCTAAAAGAAATATGCAGCTAGCTTTTAATGGAGATATAACAATAAATACCCTAATCTCTATGGGTATCTTATAAGAATCTCTTATCTCTTTAATTCTTTTACTTGTCTATATCCAATATCTCTTTGAACTAGAAGAGGAAGAAAAAGAAAAGAATCTAAAGCTTAAAAAGCTATTTAGCTAGATTAAGGTATTAAATTTTATTAATAATATAGCTTTAATAGTCAATTCTAAATTTATAAAATAAAATTGTTAATTATTATAATAAATAATTTAATAGCTATTTAAAAAAAGAGAATCTTAATTTATTTAATTTGAGAAAAAGAAAATAGACCTTATTTTTTTTTATACTAAGAGAAGGCTGGATTTGGACTAGGCTAAAGTTTAAATTAATAATTTAGAACTTATCTTTAGTACCACTATTAAATAGCTAAAGATCTATTTAGATTTTAAATTTCTTTTTTATGAGCATATAAAGCAAAAGGTTACTGAGGCAATCAGAGTTTTTTATCAGATTAAGAGGCTCTTTAATATAGAAAAAAGGACTAAGCTTCTAAGCAATCAGACAATTATATATTGCTTATATCACTTTTATTGCTGATTATAGGGTCCCTATTTAGTGGAAAGGTCAAAAGTATCTAGTTAATAAGTATTAGAAGCTCCAGAATTTAGCTTTAAAAAAGATTTTAGACTTTTAAAACCTCTCCTTATAAAACTATAGAGATAAAGGCTTCCCTCCCACCTCTTAAAATTAGGTTTAGGAAGATCTGCAGGGCATATATGCTTAAGATCTTATCTTTCTCTACTAGCTATACAATTAGGGCTAAGCTACTAACCACCTATCTAAATCCTGGAGAACTAGATCTAGATTTAAAAAGATTACACTATCTAGATTGGACAGAATAGGAGAGGACCCAAAATCAAGTTTCTCTTACCTTAAGATCCAACTTCTTAGATAAGGGAGACAGGCATTTAAAAAAAGCTTATCCTATCTAAATAATAAGACTTCTCTCCTACTACCCAAAGTAGGAATGACAGGGAAATCTTAAATCTAAGGAACTAAGTTCTTCTCTATGGACTAGTATATTAGAGAAAAAGATAGATATCTTTATTTTTTTAAAATCTAAAGAAGAAGCAGCTGTGGATCACTAAACTTAAGTCTAAAAATAAATAATATCTAAGATAGATAATAAGCTTATAATCTATTTAGATAGCTCCCAAATACAAAAAAAAATATAATAAGGCTAGGATCTTTAGTTCTACCTCCTCTTTTAAGGTTTAGAACTCTTAGGCATAGAACTTAAAGACTTAATATAAGGTATTTAATGCAGAGCTATATGCTATCCACTAAATTATTTTACTGGTAAAAAAGTAGGCTCACACTAAACAGCTTTATAAAAGGTATAGATATTTTCTAATAGTTAAGTTGGATTACAGAAGCTCCAGAAATCACTAGATTAAGAATTTAAGGTAAGAAAGATAGCTTAGGCTATGCTGGACTTACTCTCAGCATATCCTTATATAGAAATCCACCTTCATTGGGTCTTAGGCCACCAAAGAGTTTATAAGAATAGAAAGGCAGATAAAGCTGCTAAATATAGAGTAAAATAGCAGGAATCTATTTCTTAAATCCCTCTCTTATATACTTATATAAAGAGAGATCTAAAAGCTAAATCTTTAAAAGAATAGGAATAGGACTAGCAGCTAATTTAAAATAAAATTAGTTAATATTATCTTTAATTTGCTAGTAAGCTTAAATAGAAACTAAATTAGTTTTAATTTCTTAAATAACTTTAGTCTATAGTCACCTAGCTGAAGCTAAAATATAAATATTTTAAATCTTATTTAGTCAGATTACTAGACTACAATACAAAAGACTACCCTAACTACTAATATTAATAAAGATAGACCTTTTACTATCTGCTTATGGCATACCTAATGTATGCTAAAAAGAGAAAAAATACTATATTTGATTTCTCTAGAGAAATCAGACTCTGTTTTACCTATTTAACACTTTCACAGGGCAAAACTAACTTTTAGCATATTTAAAATTCACAAAAATAACTATTAGAAGGTGGCTATTAACCTTAGCTGAAAGCTAAAAAATATATATATATATATATATAGCTCTTACTTATATCTCTTATTTATTAATTATTGAATTTCATATATTTACTATATATTTGTTATATATCTTATCATATTATTATGTTCCCTGCACTATACTTTGTCAATTATCTATCAATTATAACTATTTACAATATTTCTGTATATCTCTCCCCTTTTTGTGAGTTTTTATATTTTACCTGTACCATGGCCAACCCAATCATGTATTTAGGCATCAGAACTAAATCCTTGCCTCATTGGGGCAGGGTAAAGCATGCATAGTCTCAGACTGGAAAATGCTCTCAAAAATGGAATAATAATAATAATAATAATAATACACTTAATTACAGTACCTACTTTAAAAATAAAATAAAATTCTATTGCAAAGTTATATTATCAGAGTTCTAAATATTATCTTTATATATATTATATATTTCAATAGCTGCTTGTACAATCTGAAATTAAAATATTATAACTTTAGGATCTTCCTGTTTTGCACATTGATACATTATTTATCTATATTATGTACATAGCTTAAAATGGCATTTAATAAATTTATAGGACCAGTTAATTCTAAGAGTTATAATAAGGTCTTATAAATAATTACAAAATAATATTTGGGCTCTTTTATGTAGAAACTTAGGCTAAATTGGAAATCCTTACATATCTACATCTAATAATTACTTCTTAAGTGATCCTTCTTCATATTTGGTCAGTTTATGACCATTGGTGTGTCTCTTTTTGTGAATAAATACCACATAGGAGAAAGTGGCATTTTATATAGTAAAGAAGAAAAGGTGCCTTGAATGATGGATGTTGACACGCGTGAAAAAAACTGCCAGCTCGATGGTAGTGCTGGCTTGGTAGTTGATTACGTTAATGCTATTATATCATAAAGGCCTTATCCACAGTAATTAATAGATAATAACTAAATGTTACAGACCTTGCTAGGATGGTTACACGACAGCCTATGGATAAGACAGGGGTACGCATGAAATGAGGCGTTAGGCTAACAAGGCAGATCACGTGAATCAGCGGTATATCAGTTATACCGGCTATAGCGGGTATGGCAACATACTTCATATACCTTGTATACTCTAACATACCCAGGTATGTCGGAACGCGGTGAAGCATTCAGGAAGGTATACAGGGGAAGGAATATATAAGGACTGTCATTTACCATCATGTACCTGGTTTGATCTTTCTCTCTTCGCGTTCAATACTATCAAGTTACTGAAGTATCTACTTGAAAATCTGTATTCGACAGTACTTCTATAATCCTAAGGTATACGTACCAAGGGAGCCTTGCTTCTTTCTACCTCTCGAGACCTATTCAGTTATCGTCTTCCATCAGCAGCGTGGCAAGAGGCCTTTACGATACCACAGCATTGTCGCCGGTTCCAAAAACATCAGGTAAGCAGAGCCGACCAGAAGCCCAAGCTAACGATACAGAGGTACGAAGGATCCTGGGGCGTAACACTAAATAAATCTTCAAAAAGTAAAAGAAAGCAAGGTTTCCTTAATATATATATATATATATAGATCTTAGGATTATAGAAGTACTATGAAATATAGATTTTCAAGTAGATACTTCAGTAACTTATTAGCTTAAACATAAAGAGAGAAAGATTAACTAGATACATAGTGGTAAATGATGGGCCTTATATATCTTTTCTCCTATATACTTCTCTTAAGTATTTCTCCACTTTCCCATATACTGTAGTATAGTGGAGTATGTAGAGTATACAAAGTATATATCATTATACTCATTCTACCTCATATACTCACTCTCACTCTACCACTGGGTCACGTTACATGCATTGTCAGCCTGACGCCTCACTTCATGCATGTCCCTGTCTTATCCATAGGCTGTCGTGTAACCCTTCTGGCAAGGTCCGTAACACAGAAGAGCATGGTAGCCTAAGGGTATGAGGGCATGCCCTGAAGAAAAGGGGGTACAGTGTTAGGCGCAGCCAACATGGTGATAAGTATATAGGTGGTGTCAGCCTGTAGTAGCCTGACAGCTACTATTTTATTGCCTTTTTGGCACAGTAGCTTAGTAGCATGCCTGGCATACTAGGTGCCTGACAAGAAAACTCCAAGAAGAGCCTGAGAGTTCCAACCAGATATAACTTCCAACCTCTTCAACAGGACACTTAATGCGACATCATATGCAATTTGAATCATACTCGCACATAGCTGACCACCAAGGAGTTTGGAAAAGTGACTGATGAAATGGCAAATGGGATCTGGAACAAAAAGTGATATAATCAGAATGCAGAAGCCAGAGGCAATAAGGGCAAACAGAACAGTGCAGGAGAGATGAGCATTCATGTATCCAGTCTTTAATAATCAGTAACTCAATGAACTGAGGTGCATAAACTGGGCTCTGATATGTCATCAAATTATAGAGACTTTCGATATCCTCTTCTATAACCACACATAAGTCAGTGTTTAGTCCTTTTTCTTAACTATCATTACTGTTATTATTAAGCTCATTGCTGTGTATTACACTCAGGGGAAGTAATAGTAGTACCTTACGAGAAACTGGTTGATGATGAGTATATCCTGCTAACCTTTTTTCTTCCAATTGGCAACATTGGGTATCTGGATGCAGTCACACAACTCTCACATGCTATACTATGCATTATACAATGCCTCATTTGGTAACCTATTAGAATCAAATGTTCCCAATAAGGCGCTAATGAAAAAACAGATTAGCGCAGTTTAAATATGGATTGACAAATAATTACTACCAACAGAAAGTAGTTATCTCAAAACAAAAAAGTCCATTATGAAAAAAGAAAGCTCACCTTTTTTTGCGAAGAGCCACCTCTAGTTATGAGAAGCCCCAGTTATTACACATGAGACTATTCCAAAAACACCGTGCTCTCAATCTGACAACTATCCCATCACCAAGTAGTAACCATAGCACTAGTCCTCTCGGGCTGGAGCCTCATAGGCCAAGGACATGCTTCACCTGCTGTAAAGTAGCATCAGCATTAGACCGAGCGACTTGCGCACCCTTGTCCGCGACAACATCAAGGTAGCCAGTCCGGTCTTCCATAAGCGAAAAGTATCTCTCTCTTATGTCACTCAGATGACCGGACAATCTGCTTGCGACATGTTCCTTAAATGATCGAAGACTAGCCGAATGGTACTCTAACGCAAGCTCCGTGCATCGTTTGCCCTCAATATGAGCAAGAATCTCGATCAGATTAGACACACCAGGCCGACTGACCGGGTCATAAGTAATTGTCGGAAACGAATCGGTGAGGGCAATCTTGATCTTCTTATGGATATCATCGGATGAATCAGTAAGTAAAATCCTCGATCGTTCATCGGCGTGGGACTTGGACATCTTGGAGGTTGGCTCTTTGAGAGACATCACTCGCTTTGAAGGGGCTAGTGCAATTAATAGCTGGCATATATAAGCTTGCAATGCAGAGAATATCTCACATATAAGAGCCTCTGGAACCGGGAAAATAGGCCCATAGAGATGATTAAAGCTGTTGGCCGTATATCGCGAAAATTCAATATGTTGCTTCTGGTCCTCCCCGACAGGAACGTGAGTGGCCCTACCCCTGGTTAACTGCGTTCCACAAACATTGTCTGTTATCAAACCTATGAACAAGGATATCTGCGGCCTGAAGGACTGGATACGAAAAGAGCCCAAGTCTGAGACTCGACCTTGCCCTTGCATCTTCCAAATCTACATCTTCGGGCAGACGAAGTTTACTCTATACGAATTAGCTCCAAGATTTAGAAATATATAACCGTGATAATAAACTAAGACGAACCTTCCACTGGGTCATGCGGGACAAATAGCCCATTGATGCAACCGTACTTAAGATCCACATCAACTCTGAGTGCGCCGAAACCTAATCACTTATGTCAATATCACAGGCAAAACAATTAAATAGATATATCCTGACATACCGAAGACTGATAAAATATTGTCGAGCGTGCAGGATCTATGCCTACAGCAAGCAACGTCGCGAATGCCTGTTTCCTCCACTCCCTCAGCCGCGAAGCATCTTGAGGTACTGTTAAGGAATGCAAATCTGCGATAGAAAAGAATAGCCTCGTAGTTTCCGTTGCCTCATTTTGCAGCCGCACCCACTCACGCAAAGCTCCCATGTAGTTTCCTAGGTGTGGAATACCAGTGGGCTGGATGCCCGAAAAAATAACTCGATCATCTGCCGGGAAGGGCTGTCTTGCGCCCGTGCTATTCCACCTCTGCTGGAAATAACATTGTGATCCGTAGTGAACCCGTTGCAGCGGAATACAAATCCCGACCCTCCGCTGGTATGTCAGGAAGTATTGGCCATCGTGGAGAAATTTGGTACTCATCCCCTGGACAACTTTAGTAAAAAGTTAAACTCCAAGTAGGATCTCCAGGTGACAGACTCTGCAGTTGCCTATTTTTTCCATCAATTGCATTAGTATGGTTTAATATCACACTAGTGTCATGCGCATTATTCTTAATTTCACATCTGGGCTTGCGTGAGGAGAACCCGAAGCTGTACAACTCCGAAGTCGTCTATGCGCGGTACCTACGGTAAGCGATAGGAACCAGATTGCAATGCCAAATCGAGTGAATCATAGCAAAGACTATTTGAGGATATTAGATTTAGTATATTATTATTATTTTTTTCATTCTTGCTCAGTGCCCAGAGTAGGTAGTGACACCATATTCTTTAGACAGATCTTACTGGCTTTTGACAGATTCCTTTAAACCCGATATCTGTGTTTATTTTTCTGCTGAGGCTTAATCAGTATAACCGTGGTATGTCACGTCTCAACTATAATATAGCCTGCAACTTTGTCCATTTAATTATATGCTGAAGAGTTTGAAATCTTTTTGGTAAAATGCAGTAGTATAATGTTGGCATTGGCGCCCCGAATCAGTACATGGGCCCTTGCAGTGGGATGTCATTGAAAATGACTTTCCATACACCGCCTACGGAAACAATAAGTCTGCCAGTCAAAACACGCAATAAGGGAAGGTGATCGCTGGGCGGTGGAGGGTGGTTTTTAATGGCACCTCACTGTATTCATATTATTATGTATAAGATGAGGGAGTATCCGACCGCTACAGCTAACAGTGCTCATTTCGGGGCAATTAGCAGCACCTAATCTCAATCACTAGCCATAATATCTCAAGATCAGACTAGTCTTGACATTATATTGAACGACCAGGAAGTCATGCGAGTACATTCGAGAAAAGACTTAATGTGAGTGTCAGGACAGGGTTGGGACTTAAGAGCCCATATAATGGCAATATCTACTCCGCACTTCATATAACAAACCATACATTAATGTACACGCCGCTACCTCATCGTCGATACTTCCGATAGGTCTCGTCCACTATACAGTCCCGGAAGAATAGGACGAAACATTAGAGCTGAATATCCAGCCAGAGAGAAGAAATTGCACTGCAGTAGATTCGATAACTAGTCCCTGCGGACATCTGTTAGAGGACTTTTATTATGAGAAAACCGCTCATTGCCCAAGGCCTCGAATATGGAGTTTTCAGTCTTTACATCTTTCCGCTGACCAAATTGTGCAAGATCGAACTCGACCGACTTCTCAATTTCGGGAAGAGCTCCATCCATTGATTTTGCTACGTCTGACATTCCATGGTCATGACAGTTAGTGGAGGAATCCTTTATATAATGATAAGAACGCACCGAGACTTTCATAATCCCAAATGTTTGCTTTCATTCCAACCCCGTAAAACGCATGTTTCCGTAGGAACGCGAGCCACGCCTGCACCGCCAGGGGATGACCGTCTTTTATTTGGATAAGTCGACGAAGCGTAACACGTTCAAAATTTTCTTGGCTTTTTTTATGCACAAAGTTGCTCCGAGGCACTGTCCACCGTTCCACAATCCGGGGCAAAGGTACAGGGCCGGATACAGGAAGTTTCAAATAGTAGGCAGCCCGTATTGCAAAATCAGCAAAGAATTCGACATTTCGCACACTGTATGATCTTAACTGGAGATCACAAACCGGAAGGCCGTATTCGGCCTTCCTTCTAAGTGGTCGTAAATAAACTGCCTGTACACTTCTAGGAAGTCGGGATTTTTCGGCAATAGCGTCAAGACGTTCAGACCTGTATCGCATTAACAACCGATGCTACAAAAAAAAAATTCCGGAGAACGGCTCGAGAAGCTGACCATTCTTTCGATCCTAGCGATTGCTTAGGTGCACTAGAGACAAGCAGTTCAGTATTCATGTAACAGGCCATCTGGGTAGAAGGGGAAAGAGCCTAACACTGAGGAACCACTTGGGTGATTGGTGACAGGCAATGGCTTCTGTTCCAAATTCGAAAAAACAGGAGAGCCCGAGTTTGCCAGAGGACGCGAGAGCCAGGCGGACTTTTTCATAGCTGTTAGCATATAACACGAAGTTGATAGGCAGTCTGCATTCACCTTCAGCTGCCTGCTGGTTTTCAAAAAGGAGCGTGAGGTTGAATTGAAATACATGATAGACGTATCCTCCCCCTAAAATCACAAAAAAAAAAAAAGGCTACCCAAGTTGCAGGGGAGAAGCCAATGCAGTACTATTACCTCCGTATTCTTGTACAGTAAAGTACGCTATAAATCTCTCACGGGACGTTTAATTATTGACCGCCTTCTGAATTTTGTCCAGACGTCCGTATGTCTTCGTACTAGGTACAGGCTCGTATGGTCTACTCCATAGCTAAATTCCAATAATTATTGCCTCTCCAGGAAATATTTGCTATTATTATTAGATTCTCACGTATAATTTTTTTGGTGACCCATGTGGTCCGTACAGCGTATTCACTGCTATTGAAGCCCTGCCTCCTCAAGGTTCCACCCATCGCCCAAGCCCTTTTACCCGCGTCTTATCTTCTTGGAGTTAACTCTTACGTTTTGTTGGTTATTACTATAATTACCTTTCTGTATAACTGCCACCCTTAGCATTACATTGATAATGACCGAACTGCCGCGAAACATGTCTCTGCTTGAACAGGCTCAAGAAGCAGTTTCATATTTGAGCCAACGTCTACCGACCCCTCTTCAAAGGCCTCGGGTCGCCATTGTCTGTGGTTCAGGGCTGGGCGGACTTGCAGATACAATCCATGACATGCCTAAAGCGGAGTTTGATTACAGCTCGATTCCACATTTCCCCCAGCTCACAGGTAAGCCCACGAGAAAGAAGTCATTGTCTGGACCTGTTATTCTTACTTTCAGAAGTTACTGGACATGCTGGAAAGCTGGTTTTTGGGTTAATTTCTCAAAGGATCCCGGCCGTTTTAATGGTTGGCCGCGCACAGTGAGCCTCTTTAGTTATTCCCTGATTATTTAGGTATGATCTGGAGTGGCTCATGGTTTGCTGTGTAGTTACTACGAGGGTCATTCAATTGAGCGTATAACGTTTCCAATTCGCGTTTTCAGTCTCTTGGGGGTTGACACGGTAGTCTGTAGGTTCCCTCTTTGATTGTTATGTTCTTAACTAATCATAATTCATTGATCGCAGTAACGAATGCCGCAGGAGGCTTGAACTCTGAGTATGCAGTTGGAGATATTGTATTGCTGAACGATGTACGTTTGCCTTTCTGGGGAAGCACTGCACCAACTAACCTTTCCTAGCATATATTCCTCGCTGGTTTGGCAGGAATTCATCCACTACGGGGCCCTAATATAAACGAATTCGGGACTCGCTTCCCTCCCTTATCAGATGCATATGACCTTGAACTTCGCCGCTTTGTGCATAAAGCTTGGAAAACGGTTATACCTCCAAGTAGTAAGAGGAGGCTGCACGAAGGGGTGTACGCATTTGTTGGTGGTCCAAGGTAGTTATCATAACTTCGACTAAGATCCAAGTAAATCAGGCTAACTATGAACAGTTACGAGACCAGGGCAGAATGTCGTATGCTTCGACAGCTAGGCGCCGATTTGGTTGGCATGTCGACAATACCAGAAATAATTGTCGCCAGACACAGTGGAATTCGAGTGTTGGCATTTAGCCTTGTGACAAACAGCGCAGTCCTTTCTCCTGCTCCCCGTGGAGACGATCATCTTCTTCAGAGAACGGCTGCCAATGAATTGGACGACATCTTGCAAGAAGGGAAGGCAAACCATGAGGAAGTCCTTGAGGAAGGTCGTCATGCGGCTATTGATATGCAAGTAAGTGTGCTGGTGATCAGTCGTTACTACACATCATGTACGATCTTCGGTACTAACGACGGGAACAGAGACTTGTTGAATGCACTGTGGCAGGCATGTTCAACTGAAACCGAGACGACTAATGATATTAGCGCACTGTTCCAAATATCCGGTGGACGTAGCACGATCGTGGCGTATCGGACCTTGCTGATTCGTGACCGGATAAACTCGTCTTCAATATACCCGGTTCCTATTTGCTTTCATGTAAGTGGGAAAGCCTTCCGGCTTCTTCTGGCCCTCAGACTTCTGTAGAAGGACTTTTTGCCGCTTCTTTTAGACGCCTGGATATTATTGTATTTGGTTTCAAAATTCCTCGTCTCCCGCTCAACAACGAGAGCTTCCCCGACGAAAGTTCTTTTGCGTTCCTTCTTCGTAATACGTGCACTAAAGAATTCAGTTGGACCTTCGATAACAGTTGCAACTTGAGAAAACTCCGGGAGCCCCGAGTTTCCGTTCTCTTTTTTATAGTGCCTTTTCGGGTCAAGCACAGAACGCATGCGTAGAAGTTTTAAATCCCTTCCCAGCTCCATTGTCAATTCTGTTTTCGGCAAATCGAACCAATCACTTCCTGCAGTCGTCTTATCCTTCTCACCGTACAGTCAGTAACAGAAATATCAGACGCTATCTGAATCAGGATTATTGCGAAAGGGTAGATCTTCAGAGTAACTATGAAAACAAGAAAGGCTCTCACTGGGGTAGCGCGACCCAATACGGGTCATGAGACTACTTCAAGTGCCGAAGCGTTGGGTAGAATTTCCTCATTCAATGAGTAAGAACGTTGAACGAAAGTGGACTTACTTTCAACGAATTCCGACCTTGTTTATTGGAAGGCCACATTTGGTCATGTACTATAGACATGTCCCGTTGAGAAGAGATGACTCGTGAGTCTGTTGTAGCAACTTCGCTCTCTTTGCGAACATAGGGTCTTAAAAAATCATCTAACGATAAACCCGGAATGCTAAGAGCACATTAGCCTTTTTTCTAGTTCTGCATGTAGCAAGATGGAGAGATACTTTAATAGTGCCGACTCTGACTTTGCTTTATCAGCAGATGCGCTATTAGTGGTGAGAAGTTCAGAAGACTTCGTCTCAGGTGGTCCCATTCTCATTTCTGCTTCCAGAAGAAGTTGTTGGATTTGGCCATCTGTCAAGTCAATCTCATCTTCAGGTTTTTCAGAATCTATCAACTTTGCTGCCATTTCAAAGTTTAGAATTGTTACCGTAAACAAATGGCGATATAGCAAAAAGAAAAAAAGGAAAGTGACTAAATAATATGGTCAAGGGATGTCCTGGGATTTTCCTATAACCAAAAGGCAGTTGAGAAGAAATGATGGCCCAATATTTTGTTGCGCGAGGCCAGATAGAGAAGACTAGTCACCTAGGAGTTGTGAAAAGAAATGGAGGGCAAAAAAATTTTTCCCACAGAAATGGAATTCCGCACAATTCACAGAGTCACATGATTTACAACTGGGTCCTTTTCACTAGTAGAAGTAAATAATAATATGTGAACAAAGTACGAGCAGTCCCGCAGCAACCTTGATAGTTTCATCTCATGATCACCACTGTTTTCTTATTTATTTAAACACCTATTGACAATAATATCAGGATATCAATAATAACTCAACTACTCAGCGCCATATCTCTCCCATTTGGTATGTTGGCCATATTGAGGTATTGGGCACAGAGTGATAGCTTATATCTTATAACCCAGGGCTCTCTTCCTTGAATCCCAATCCATTTGGGTTGCTCAGCCTCAAGAACGTATTGAGTGGCCTAAGAGATCCAGGGAATAAATGCTAAAGAACAAACATCTTAGCACTCATACAAATGTACGGAACAGGAAAACTAGGGCCCCTTACACGTGGTCATATAACTCATGTCTGTGATGGGAGGATACTGGATAAATCGCTTAGCGCTGAGGTTAGTCTACATTTCGTTATACTCTAGCAAATTTCTTACCATTTCTCAGGGACTTGCAACGCAAATGATGCAATGCAGCCAACCCCAGCAATGATATGTTGTGTCGCCTATGGCTGACCTCTGCTGTAGCTGGCTTCTCGATAGCGCAATCGACTTCATTCGGCTTCCTAAACGGATCTTCCATACATGAGATATGCCAATGCTTAGCATATCTACTTGACCTGAGTTACTAATGGAATTTAGAGACTTTCGCAAGATTTCGACTTATTGGCGCTCATGGTGGCACTGAAAGTCATTATATCCCTCGCTTTATTGCAAACAACGCTGGGAGTGACATCCAGACCACATTCACTTTGGATTTCGTGGACTTGCAGTATAACCCACTGTTATATGCTAGGAACATGGATTAAAGGTCTATTAGCACGTTCAGATAGTCACAACTCAAGGAGAAAACATCACACCCTGGTTTGCTGAGCTTGCTGTTATCATTCCTGACCAGCATGGCCGGGTTAGAGAGATGCATCGTGAAACTACCTGTACTTTGCAACTGGACCAGGCAATGGTACACCATATGTTTCAAAGAAAAAGAATGGGTGTCAAGGTGTAGGTTCAGAGAACGGACGGATATCGATTGGATTGGATACTCAGGCAGGCTACAGGTCAGGCTATATACAGGCAGATAGACAAGACGTAACTCGAAGAGCCTCTGGACTGGCACCGCGATACTGTACTTCGCTAGCTGACCCAAACATTTACCCTACTGGGGTGGGTAGACCATGCATAGTCTTAGACTAGACTGAAAAACCCACTACTACTATGATGTTTGGGTTTGAGCTCTGGATTGCATTTTATATAGTGTATCATCTATTTCTCATCATTAGGTTTGAAACAAGATGGGACTTGGACACATAATAATAGTCAAGTGAGATAAGATAATACACAGCAGATATTTAAAGAGGTAGGCCACATTACCTTATGTCCAGAATCTATGTTGAAAGAGTATCTTCTTCAGTATTAGTCAATTTTTACATTAGCAGCTTTCCTTTTAGAAAGCAATCTCTCTAAGATGGTCTCTCAAGATTGTAGGTGGCATTGTGAGCCAATCCTGCCTTCATAATTGATGGATAAAAGTCTTTTTTATAAACATTAAATGCAAGCTGCAGCCATCGCTACTTTGATAATGGATCTATGATGTTGTAGTGTAGTAAAATAGTAATAAGGGGGGCAACAGCAAGGTGACTGAGCGGTTCAATGTGGGACGGTGTCCGATTACGTTAGTTAACTATTCAGGCTTAATCCTTTCCCTCCCTGATCCTCATCATCCTGCTAACTCTTCTATTTCATTTTTCTGCAGACAGAATCATTGAGTCTGCCATTATCCATGTAGATAAAGTTTACAATTTCTACAATTTGCAAATCATATCTCCACCATGGATCAAGCTCCAAGAGGCACCGGGCAACAACAAAGCAGGCAGCAGCCTATATACGATATCAGAAATGGTGGACATTATGGTAATAGATCCACAGCCTCGATCAAGTTCATTTCTCTGTTAACTTCTCTCTGAATGCAAGCTGACATTACCTACCCGTAGGTGCAAGTGCAGCGGTATACCTGCCGGTCATTTCTGTACTTAAAATTGATGTTATGGATTTTCATGTCGCTGACAATTCAACGCGAACTAGCTTTCAGCTCAAGGATATGCGCCCGTTGCTGAGCTGTATACAGGCACTTGGGCAAATGTCAGTGATGGTGAAATCAACTTGCATTGGTGCTGACTGCAATATAGGTCAATCAAGGCCTCCAAGGGACTGCCCGTGATATATTGACAACCTACTGGCAACACGTTATCAACCACCTCGAATCAGATAATCATGACTATAAAATCCACCAGCTGCCGTTAGCACGAATAAAAAAGGTTATGAAAGCTGACCCCGAAGTGAAAATGATTTCGGCCGAGGCTCCTATCTTGTTTGCCAAAGGCTGCGATATCTTCATCACCGAGTTAACCATGCGAGCATGGATCCATGCTGAAGATAACAAACGGCGGACTCTCCAGCGGTCTGATATTGCGGCAGCTCTGTCCAAGTCTGATATGTTTGACTTCCTTATTGATATAGTACCTCGGGAGGAGGCTTCATCTCATGCCAAACGCTCCAGCCAAACAGCTGGCACTACCACCGCCTCCCCTGCAAGCCAGCTTCCCCCTTCACATGGAGTTCAGCACCATCAACACCATATTCCTCCGCCAGAGTACGGCTCCTTAGGACATGGCATTCCTCAAGGTCAAGACTATCGACAACCAACCATGTACGCTGGAGCAGTGCAGTCAGACCCAGCAACAGCGTATGGCCAACCTCAACCCCCGATGTTCGAGGGCATGTACGCACCCTACGCCCATTTACCGCCACAACAGGTATGGAGGTCGTTAAATTCCAATTTTACATGGCAATTTAATTGCCGTGAATATTGCATTTATTCTTGGCTAATTGTTCCCAGTGAAAATGAGGCGTAGCCATAAATTACGAGTTCGAATTACAGTAAATGCGATCGAGAAGCCGTGTTTAGTGACAGGTTTATTCAATGAGATTGAAAATATTCAGCTTGGTGCTTGTTCGAGGCTATCTTTAGCCAGTGGAATCAAGCCGAGATTCTATTTCCCTTAGAGAGAATAATGATTAAAAAAGATTCACAATCTTATTACTTCTTCCCGAATCTCGAAGAGAGCGTCGTAAATTTGTCCAATTTCACAGGGCTTTGGAGGGAGTTCGTAACCCTAATCTGGTTAGCAATTCGACTGGGACTTGGCACCTAGGTAGTTGCTAAGGGTACGCATACTTCTCTAAGAGGATCGGGCCGTTAATAGCGTCTACACGACCGTACTTCTTGTTTCTTGTAGAAATATCATAGAACTCATCCGCGTTATCTGCTTGCATCAACTGCACGGTTTGCTGCAGCTCATCAAGGTTTTCTCGAAGAATTGGTACGCCAAGACTGTCCACAAATCTGGAAAGATACTCAACATCCTTTGCAAGGGCAGCAACCCCATTGGAATTTATCCTTTTCACTTCTGGAGAAAGTGGTTGTGCCTGAAATAACACTATCAGCACTTGCTCGCTAATGGAGATGGAATGTCATATAAGACACACAAGGATCATATTTGCTGCATGACTTAAAGCATCAAAGTATATAAGTTCTTTGATCTCTGTTGGCAGACCGAGCAATGTTGAATTCATTATATTGGAAAGAAATCGAGTCAAAGTCTGCATATAGTTGCTAGGTTCTGTGGGTGGAGTTGAAGCCAGCCAGTCATATTCAGCCGTTTCGATAAGATCGTCAATTTTCGAGTTGACAACTTCAAATATGCGCTTCTCTGCTGCCTTCTTGTTACTTCTAAATTTTTCAGTGGCCCTCAGAGTGATTGGCCCGCCTGCAAAATTCTGTGATCTTGCCGCAGCAAGGAGTATCTCGAGCTCTTGACAAGCCAGCTCGAAATGCTCCAAATTTATAAGGATCTGAACAATTTGCCCCAGATACTGGGAAGCAAGGCGCTCGACAAGAGTGTCACAAACTTTGAAGGAAAGAAGTTCATCTAATGTCTGAGTCGCTTGAAAATTAGAAGTCTCCGCATATTTCCTCAATAATTTACCAAGGACTTACATTCTTCAATGACTCATCTATGACATTCGGATGCGGAAAGTCATCGTTGGCGAAGAAATAGAATTGATTTAAGAAATTCCGGATGTCGATACAGCATAGGGGATACATCTGCGAGAATGGCAGAACGCACGGGAAGCTACACTTATTAGCCGACGTCTAGAAAATAGACATTAATCATTAAGGAACGGTGTCTCCAACATTTGCTCTTCTCGCGGTTTCTCGGGATTGTACCAACTGACACTGAGGACTTTGTCAAACTCCTCGAGAGACTGAATCGGCATTGGCATATAGTCGTCCGTAGAAACAATCTAAGACATTAGTTTGCATGAGTATAAAGTTAGAGATATGACGAACCTCCTGGAAATCATCGCTGAACCTTCTCTTGAGTAGTTCAGCATACGTCTCAAAAAGGACCAACAGGAAGTCGTCAAAAACTCCAACGGGAAAATCCCAGGTCTGTTGTTGTGAATATCAGTATTGAGCATTACAGAAATTTATAGACAAAAGCCACGAACATTCATTGTCTGCATAAACAAGGCGATGAGGTTTTTTATTTTTAACAAGCTTTCAGCATTGTCAACCTCATGAAGAGCTTTGGATATTAAGCTGACAGCGGCCTGGCACATCGAATCCCAGAGTTCATCGACCTGGCCATTGTTTCGTTAGATTCATTGGAGCTTCGATAGATTGAGATTGAGGGCCGCTACATCAACGGAAGACCTTAACTCAGGAACCCTTTTCATTGTGGATCGTTCCACGATAGCAAAGCCTGCCATTTCCTCGAGCAGATTGTGGAGACTAGCGCCATCATCGTCAACCAGAGTTATGGAGGCAGGGATTAAGAGCTCCTTCTGACGTCGTCGCGTGTTCGCATATTCAATTCTAAATTTGTCCATATGGCCCAAGGACTGATGGATAAGTAAACATTCGAATAGCGGAGTGAAATCAACTTGGAGTTCATCATTTTGCAATAGGTCATATTCTTCATGTTCGTCTGAGACCAATTCAATTGCAGAATTCAGCTTGAAGTGTCCCAGATACGGTATCTTTTCCGCTCTTTCTTTCCGCCTTGTCTTCCTCAGATCTGTGTGATACAGGGCTATTTCCCCGAGATATTGCGACATCTCACGAATCCTATACAGCCAGGTATTTAAGTCGGACATGACGGCCTCGGCTATAGCCCTCTGCGTTGAAGGAACTGATCGCTGGATCATTTCCGCAATCTTGTACTGAGTCACCCCCTTGAGATGGACGTTTTGGAGCTCATCGAGCGCGCGTAGGGCTGCATAGTGATTCTTTTTTGCCAACAGATCGTGAACTTGATTTGCCAAGCGTAACACCTCCAAACAGTCTTGAATAGCACGGAATGTTTCATCGATATTCTGCCGGTGACTTCGTGATTCGACTAAGGACTTCTTCTGATCGGCCAATCTTTCCGTGCTTGCTTGAATAGACTGATTGAGGTCTAGTATCTCAGCCGTCAGGCTAACGGTGCCCTCTCTAATGCGAAGAAGCTGGTTCACAGATGTTACGAACTCCTGGTGATTACTGTTGCAAATACCCTCTATCTCCGCTTCTTTGTCACTGGCGAATTTAGATAGAGACTGTAAGAGTTGCGACGTTCGGTTTCCATAGCTGTATTCTCGAATCGAGGGAATTAGCTGATCAAGGTAGTCGGTGTCGGATGGTGAAATTATTATCTGCATATCGAGCTCAAATCATTAGTTATATATACCGAAATCGACTTCCTGGTACTCACCTGGTTCAGTAAGTAAGAAGATTCATTGCGGGCTGGAACAACGGGACGCATGTTGACGGGAGTACCTCATCCAAGGGATGAAGGGTGCAAGAAAAGAAGAAATGATACAGTCCGATGAGTTCATGAAACTCGGAATGTTCAGGGTGCACAGTGCACTGGGTATGAAATGGCTGTTGTCAGTTCACTGGCAATTTCAAGGACAGTACTGTACTAGTAGTGTAGTTGCTCCGTGCTCCATATCTGTACTCAGTTGAGAAACAAGCACTACCATTACACCTATTGTTCCTACTTCTGTTCCTATCCCTTTTTTACAACCATGTTGTTCAGATTTGCTCTTTTTCAACCGAAAAAGTTCCATTTAGACTCACAGGCAGCTGTGGACTAAGAGGCAAAGGGGGTGGTGTGACATTTTAACTCCCGAAGCTTTACGTGAACTGTCACGACCCGAACATCACAAACAAGGGTTCTTGAGATATACATTATATGTGAAGCCTTGCCAGTTACTGTTGCCAGCACTATGGAACCAACTGACCACCATGATTCTGCCAATATCAGGCTGACTTCTGGAGACCCATCTTGGGGGAACTCGAAATGATCTTTATGACGACAAGCTTCGCCCAAGAAGACTTCTCTGGTCACTTAACCCTTTACTCATGCTTATATTTGCAGACATTTGAATTGTATTCTTTTATGTGGGTGCCAATTCTCATTGTTCCATTTGCAATGTCACCAAAATGCGTAATGCATGTTGAGATGATTGAAGCTGCAATGCAAGAAGTTGCCTAGCATTCTTCGATGCCTTATTCCTAGCCGCTGACAAGTCTTGAATGAGCATGATCTATGAGTCTCTTGGGAACCAACTTGTGGAGTGATTCTTGGGATCTCGAGTCATCTGTTGTCTCTCTTTTGTCAAGAAATCATGAGCTTATTTTTTTATTTGTTCCCTTATGGCTTGTCGGGATGACTCCATTCTTCAAGTTGAAATTCAACTATGGGAATGCCAGTTCTTTGATTTTCTTGGTTTTCCCTTGATATGAGATAGTCTGCCCTTATCCCAGGTAAGTCTTTCTGCTAGCTAAAATTCATAATTTTCTATGGAGTGGAACAGAAACACAGTCATCTACCTAGATAGGTGCTAGATTACCTACCTGTCGTCTCTCACATTGCAAGGATGGCATAGCTAGCTTTGGTCAATGCCAACTCACTCAGCAAGACAATTAATTTTTATTAGATTGTGCTTTGATGTATCTCCATCACACACATGATAGCTGAATTTGGGTGGAGATGTGATTCTGTTACTGTTGCTCCTAACTAATGGAATATACTAGATGCAAGTCCCTCACAGTCCATCAGCAATATTTGCTCGTACTCATATAACTGCCTCTTTCAATATCTGCTATTCTGAATTGGGAACTGCGGGTCTTGTTTGTGTCCTTTGTCCTGATCAGTGTTTTCATGACATAAGGTCCAACTGCGTCCTCCAGGGCCCTTGACTGTGGTAACCCTTTTACTTATATCATTTCCCCCCCCCCCCCCCAACATATCACCGACGCGTCGTATTCCCTGTTGACCTAACCTGGAAAAGTTTAGTGATTTCTCCAGTTAGCAGGCTCTCTTACGTATAGTTTGCTTTGGGGCAAACTATGTACGACGAGAATATTGCGATGAGGGCCTGCGATTCTTCTTGCGTCATGAGCAGCCCCTGCTCTTCTATTGGGGCCGCGTCTCCTCATGGGTCACCGGATACCAAGCTTACTGCGTTTTCTCCCGAGGACGTACGGTCCAGGGGTCGCGATTCCAGCTTATGTGTCCGGCTTAACGATGACAAGTTTTGTGGAGTCTACTCGCTGTAAGTTTATCCAAAAGAGAGTGTATAAAAGCTGGTGTAGGTCTAAACTGATTTGTGACAAGGTCTGCCTCTGACCCGTTTCTGGTCCAAACAAGCGCGTCTAGCCGGATGCAACTTTCTCCAACTGCAGAAAGCTTCACGCCTGTTGGTACAGCTGGCGGTGCTCCCAGTGGAAGTCCGACACTTTCTATGACCCATGGCCGGTCTGGGATTGGCTATCTAACTGCTGGTTCTTTCTCGGATACCAATGGGCTAGTAAATGTATCCAAGAAGTTCTCTGAACAAAACCCAGTAGATACTGGGTGCATCGGAAAGTCTCAGCCCTTGAGGGATCCTGTTCCTTCTACTGCAACTGCGGAGCACCTTGATTCTGAAAGACGAAGCCGCGCGTTCGTGATTGAGAAAGTCCCGGCAACTCTCTCTTATATGGCCCTGGCTGGGTTTTTCAACGTAAGTTAACCTTTAAAGTTATCATTAACTGGCATCATCTTCTTGTGCAATTCCCTTCTAGAGTCATCGAAGGCTCAAGCTTTGTGTGACAACCTTTTTCTTTTAACGCTCCATTCAGAATAGCCTCTGCCTTATGATCTTCTTTTCTTTTTGCCTTTTATCCTGATATGCCATCCTGCTTATTGAATCATTATGCAATAGTGGCTAACCTCTGGAAAGCGCCGTGAGTTTGGCACACTCAAAGGGCCTGTTCTCACTGAACTTAGTTCCTTGGGAAAGGTGTATGTCGCATTTACCGACAGCCGTGAGGCAAAAAGTGCAATGGAAAAGGTTTGCTTTCTTCATCCTGAATGGCGTGTCGTTCCCATTACTGCCAGGGAATATGTACAGCATTCTGAGCCATCTCTCTTGTCCCAAACCTCGGACTTTGAGGGCCAGTTACTCGTGTCCGTCTACTATGATGGTCGTAACCCGCGACTGAATCAGCACACCGTGGCTCACTCACTTGAGACTCTTGTTACAACCTTTGGTGACGTCAAGTCGCTCAATCACCTGCCCAGTGGACAGGGAAACGTTAGCGAGTTTCATATTGAATTTTTTGACACTCGTGACGCAGAGAATGCGATGACTACTCTCAATGGTACTTCGGTTGATGTAAGTGAAAGAATTCTTTCCCCCTGCCATGTTGTTTTGAGTCATATTCGTGCTGTTCAATGCTGACTAAACGTTGAAGAATTGTCTCCTTGAGGTTACGCTGTTTAGACCGGATATAGATGACAAGCCTCAAGCTAAATTCACAGGCTGCTCTCCTGGAAAGGAGATTTATTCTCGTAATGAAACTCCGTACCGCAAGCATTATTCCTGGACTTCAAGTCGGCCGATCCGCAGCCCCTATATGGAGCTTAGCCCTACTGGTCGCTCTACAATTCCTTCTGGCGAGCGTGCTACTCTCATGGACTGGATGTCTACAGCTGATAACAGGTTATTATCGTCACCACATCACTACGCCGACCTAAGGTCCAATAATCAGAATTCTGTCGATATTGAACGGATTCGACTTGGTCTCGATGTCCGCACTACGGTATGTACCCCAATCATGCTGCATATACAGGCTGCATGCTAATGAATATCATGAAGATCATGCTGCGTAATATCCCAAATAAGATTGATCAGGTAGGAGCGATAAATGAAATAATCAGATCTGGCTATCTTTAACCTCAATTAACAGGCAATGCTAAAGGCGATTGTGGACGAGACAAGCCATGGAAAATACGATTTCATGTACTTGCGCATTGGTCAGAGAAACTTGCTTCCTTAGTATTGAAACTATCTGCTGACTCCTTCTGATAAGATTTTGCGAACAACTGCAAGTATGTTACCGTCGACAGCAGGATGCATGGATTATGCTTACTCATATCTTATTTTAGCGTCGGTTATGCTTTTATTAACTTTGAAGATGTAAGTCGATCACTTGTTTATCGAAAGGTTTCCGGTTTTAAGGACCTGGCTGACGTATATTGATTAGCCGATCGACATAATAGACGTAGGGCGGAATATACTACCTGTTCGCTTGTTGCACTCGAACTGATTATATCTTAGTTTGTCAATGCTCGAGCGGGGCGCAGTTGGTACGATTTACCTGGAAGGAGAGCCGAATTTCGTAGTGCTGACAACCTTGTTTAGGAACTGCTTCAATAGCGACAAAGTCGCTGAGGTATCATATGCAAGTAAGTATTCAAGCAATACTATTGACGTGCTATTTTCTGAGACTTCGTTACAGCAATCCAAGGGAAAGATTGCTTGGTACAAAAATTTCGCAATAGCTCTGTTATGTTAGAGCACCCATCTTTTCGTCCCAAGGTATGTCGGGTACTTCAAATTTGAGCCAACGCGTGTTCATATCCGTGTTTAGATTTTTCACACTGGTACTGGCCCTCTTGCTGGTACTGAGGATCGCTTCCCTGGTCCCGACAACCCATCGAAAATGCGTCGGAGCATTGAAAATGCAGAACATGTCGGTAAGTGCGCGACTCAAATACCGCAAAGAAAATTTGTTACTCAAAACTGGTTTCACATGTTAGGTTTGTTTGCTCCACGTGTCGGCCAGCAATATCGTGATGAGCAACGACGCCGGCGCTCTCAGTTTGACCGAGGGACAAGTGCTGCTGAGCGTGAAATAGTGTACGTCCGAACGTACACCCCACGGCGTTCTCATGGTGTCAATAATGGTCTCAGAAGTGCTCCATGCACCTACCCAGCCATGGGAATGTGGTACGACCGTTGTCCCACTTTAGAAAACGGGCCGAGAACTTCCTAGTTCGAATTCTGAATGAGCTATAGGCTGTGAAGTACTTCGACACCCGTTACTTGCCATTGCTAAAAAAGAGTTGTCGCTGCTGGAAGTTTATGTCATGGTTTATCATGAATCATCTACGCTGTCGGCGATGGAAATTTCTGTTTCATTTTATTTCTTGCTGTTTCTTTCTTGTTTCAATTTCTCTTTAATTGGGGCCCAACCGATATTCTGACCCATTGGGAAACCATTCTGTGCCCTGGTCGGCTTGGATGTGGTATCTCGATTCGAGTCTAAATGTTGGTGATGGGACACCATTTGGAAGCCCTACTCTGTGAGTTCTAGGTGCCTTTCCTCCTTTAATGTTCTGATAGTCACTTGCTAGTAGTGTCTCTGCTGAGATATGGAATGTGACATTGAGTACGTTCTTCATAGAAAATTTCTTAATGCAATCAGCTAGGGAACTGTAGTAGAGAAGCCCTATGGAGATCTCTCAAACATGAGGGGCAGGATCCACTTTCTCAAGATCTTGATCAGAATCCAAATCGCAAGCAAGTGCTCCAAGAATTCAAAGCTATCTCAGACGTCCTTGCACAAATTATCCCTCAACAGAGACACAGCCTTTGGACATGACCTAAAGGTTCTTCTAACAGAGTGCATTTGCCTATTGGAAAGGGCAATGGAAGTTGGCTGTATAATTGAATTTGATACAAAACAAGTCTGTGGTCCAGGCTGGCTCCCTTGAGAGCAGCACCAAGCAAGGGCAAGGCATTAACATGTTTGCCTGGTGTCTACTCCCACACATCACCTTCGAGCCAGTCAGGACTGAGCAGACTATTATTGTCGGAAGTGCTATTTTCATTGACTCGCAAGCTCTTCAGGAAGACTCAACAAACTTCAATGTCAGGGAGAAGAGATCGCACAGGTGAGACAAAATTTTATACATCAGCTATCGATCTCAAAGAGTAAGACATTGTATTGTGATGATTGGATTTGTTCTTGCCAATTGTATCTCACATTCAACATTTCTTGTGAAAAATATTGGTAACTTTATCTATTTTCAAGTACATCAAAGCTTGACCTGAGTTTCACCCCTTGCTTTCCCTTAGACGTTCTGGGCGCCCACTGCGGAGTAGGTTGACTTAACTAGCACCCTTCGCTTTTGCTGAATCTCACCCTTTTGTGCGAGTATAATCCATGTCATTGCTGAAGCTACTCACAATCAACTTTGGAATTGGACCGCACTGCACGCATTGGTACAACTGCCAGTGAGTTCATCTTGAAGAATTGTATGCTTATTTGAGTTGAAGACAGGGATGCTCCACCATTTCGCGTGCCGCCTTTCTCTCCGGTAGCCAAGCACCAGCCTTTCAAAAGACAGAAAGTTTTTTCTCTCCTTATCCTTTAAAGAGGGAAGTGTATCTGATATTTCAGTCAGTTATTAAGTCTTCAGGTGAAAAATGACCTGTTGTGACTTATCGGCCAGGATATAGTTTAGCTTCAAACAGGATTTTTGTCCTCTACCCGTGCCAAGCGCACCTGCACGTCTTTTACATGGGTAAAAGACGTGTAAAAGACGTGTAGGTGCGCTTGGCACGGGTAACTACTAAATATCCAATGGGTCAGACAGGTGGATTATCTAATGATCCAGCCGATCCGGAGTATATAAGTTCTGGAGGAAAGGTGCCTACATCCGGGTTCCCCGAATCCCGCATATATGGAAGTGAGCAAGCAATTGAGTATTAAGCATGTCAATTAGGAGCATGTACTAGGGACGGCAGTATATTGGTATAGAGTGTTCACCACGGATCCTACGAATCCTATGGTATCCTTTTAGTAGTTGATATCCGGACGCCACACCCCTGATCCACATCATAAACTTGCGTGTCACCGTCTCAGCGCTTACATAGAGTTCGGTGCCGCGCGAACTTAAGCAGTTCCAAATTTAGAGATTAGCCAACGACGCATGAAAGTCGCCAGATATGAGCTTCCAAGGCGCTTCTCAGGTTTCAGGTTGGAGATACTGGCATCATTAAATTGGCAATAGTTAACTGTTTACAGGCGGCAAGAGAGTTTTGGAAGCCGAAAGCGCTGGGTGGTTATCCTTAGAAAAGGCGCTTCAGCCGGAGAATCTCGCTCATTTTAACGAGTAGAGGCTCGAAAACATACAAAAAACGAGTTATGACGGGGGCTGTTGCCTCAATTCAAAAGGTTTAGAATGTGAAAGACTGCCCTACTCCTTACTATTCATCTTCATACCCTGCGTACCTCTGGTACATCTGCTACTGCGTCAAATTGCCGGTAGTACAGTAAACAAATTAGACGCTCCAATCACCAATGACATGCAATGCCCCGCCACCACCGCAGTCTGTATGCTAACTGACCGCTTGACGTTTGGATTATACTAATGATTTGGCACAGCAACAAAGCAGCCAGCACAGATTGTGAAACCCCTAGACACCCTCCTGGAAGCTTTGGAATGGGGTTGAGGTTGAATTTCTCTCGCGTCCGCGTGATCAGAGAAATCGCGAATATAACAATATTCGCGATTTCTCTAAAATGGTTGCATCATCCCCTAATGCCTACCTTGCGCAGGTCTCCCCAGACAGACATCCGCGGATGCACACTACCTTGGACCGGAATTTACAGAATGGTCTGATTCTGATTCAACAATCGAAATGCCAAATTGTGGCCGCGCCCCGTGTAAAATGAGTGCAATCTCTACCTTCACATACTACCTGTATGATTGACGAAAGATCTTCCAGGGGGGCTAGAAAGCACCTTCCCAATCTTCAGCGTCGCACGAGAACTCCGCTTGGCTTCAGCACATTGAGTTTTGGTGGAGATTTCTCATTACTGACTTTCACATTAGTTCCAACCCTAGCTGTGACACACATGTGCATCTTTCACGGGTTGGAGGTTATACACTCGCTGATCTCAAGAAGATATGCCAAAGCATTATCTACTTTGAACCTGCAGTCGAAGCCCTCTTACCAGGGGATAGACTATCAAATGAATATGCGCGGAGTAAGTGGTTATACAACGAGAATTTGGACACCAGAACCTGTCTCGAAAACAGAGCATTGCTACGATTCAAAGAACTTCTAGCATGAGAGAATTAGTTCTTCTCATGAATCCGAATCATGATAAGTTCTTTGGCTGGAACTTCCTTTACCATCTTAACAGTCCTCACAACATAGAGTTCAGGAGAGGGGCAGCCAGTACACCGGCACAACAAATCTTCGTCTATATTGAAGTTGCAATGTCCTTTGTCGAAACAACGATCCGATTGGGTAGCTCTGAAAGGCTTGAAAAGGTGCCCACTACAGTCGGCGATCTCAGATGGTTTATTCAAGCCGCAAACCTCCCAGATAATGTACCTGGACATACGACTCGAGATATCTTGCTTTGTTTTTTAGGGGCAAGAGTGATAATGTATCCCGCGAGCCAGAACCATTGGGAAATCTTTCAGCCTAATCTCGAAAAGCTGCAGAAAAGGAAGACAAAAAGAACGTCGCTATGATCAAGATGCTGCATGAGCCTTACTGGAACTGGAGCTAAGGAGAGTAGCAGTACCCACACATCCTGCCTGGCTACTGTTTTTAAGGGGGGCGGGCGAGGGACGAAAAGTTTCTTATCAACCGTTGTATCTAGTCAGTTGGAACTTGATTTATGGATGTTTATTTGTGGTGTTTGAACTTGATGGACTTGCATGTGTGCTTTGTCAACGCACCGGGAGAATCGGTTGTCAATTCTGGGAATGGAGACTTTATCCTTCACAAATTATCACCAGATATCCCTAAAGATTCCTTTTCCAGCACGTTCGAATCGAAGCAGTAATCATTGCAATTATTGGACTAGACAGGATAAATGCAGGAAGCTGGCTTGTCACTCTTTCGTAGATGGAGCTCTGTATTCAAGGAAGACTAGTTTGCCGCGGACAACACAGGCTGCTGTTTTCTGAAACAGGCTTTTTGGGAGTAACAAGAAGAGGTTGAAGTTGGACTATAGAAAAGAAAAGTACTCATTTTGGAGTCGTCACCATATGATAGAGAATAGGTCTGGTCAAAGTTAAAAGCAAAGATGGGAAATATCCCCGAGGATATCCCATTATATAACAGGCTCCAGGAACCGCTGGAGCACAATATCTAGGCATATTCCTACTTCCATTCGACATCACATCACCGTAGCTAGCCCATTGAGCCGGGAGTTTATGCAACCAAATCTGAAAAGGAGAGAAAGTTTTGACACAAAACAAGGTCATGTGGTGGTGTTTGCAGATCCTCCAGGCCCACTTACCTTTCCTACATGTCCGCAACAGCAGAAGAGGGCGTTAGATGGGTAATCGAGTCTTCGACTCCCGAAAGCCTCAAAAAGTCACTGGCACATCGTTCTTGCTGCCTCGGAATTAATTCAATCACCAATTAGCCTAAAGAAAACTACCAGGTCCAATAGGAATTGTCATAACCACTGGTCTAATTAGTCAAGGAAGAGTCACAGCAGACTTTTGAACTGACTAGGGCCGGAAAATCACTGAAAAAGGTAATTGCTTAGGGGACCAACTGTTGTACTGGCCTACTCAGCGCCAAAAAAAATTAGCCTAAACAGGCAGCACCCAGCTGATTCTGCCAACAGGCTGAATTCCAAAGTATGATTCCTGTGCATTGATCATTTTCAGATTGCGTGCCGTCATCACATAGATAGGATGCTCCACTCGAATTCAGGTTGTTAGAACATAGCCATCCCTTAGCTAGAGCTATACCAGAAAAACGGCACTTGGCCTTCGCAACTTGAGACACTCAGCTGGGCAAGCTCAAAACGAAAATCATGATGCCGTACAAGGATAACCCTGAACTAATGTACTGATAGAGACCCACTTGCGCAGACACCCTTATGTAGTTTTCGCTGAATGAGGGAAGCGCTCGAAGTTCTCAGTGTCTCCAAATCACCCAGAATGGTTAAGAACCACGAAACACATCGTTGAGAGGGTGGGAAGTCAGTTCACATGAAAAGTTGGAGGCCGCAGGGAGAGATGAGTCCAGTGTAAAATTGATAAGAGAAAACTAAACGATACAGTCGTGGCCTAAGGTATCTGGCGGTGAAGGACGGCATTTCCGCGGCCCCTAAAAGGCAAATTACGTTAACTAGTTAAGTTAGCACTGTACTCCATGGTTTTTACCACGCTCCGATCATTCATTATTTTTATTATCATTTATTTTGAAGTATCTGCCTTCTTATACTCTAATGAAAGCAACATACTCAATCCTGTTGGTCGAAGCCGATTTTTCATAGCCCTTGGCAAAGTTTTTGCGTTCTCGGAAATACCGACTTGCTGTTACATAAACCGAGCATGGACTGTGAAGAAATCCTTGCTGTGCACCGCACGCTTCATCTGATCTTCCATCGCAACAAAAACCAGCATAGGAGGTCAAAGTGGTGGAAATGGCTGTCCATGCTAAAACGTGTAACCTCAAATATTGCAAGGTCTCTCGAGAACCCGCCGCTATCTCCTGGCAGGACTGGCCTTGCGGAAGTATATAGACAATATCTTGTATCGCATATTGCGCCAAGATGCTACTTGTACGTTTGTTGCAATGCCTACCTCAATAATTTTATCTTCCTTGTTTTATTAATTTATGCTAATGTCGTCAGAGCTTTCTCAACGATTGTAGCTGACACGCAGTTCTCAGCTCTCGGTACAGTATTGGTATGCGCCTTATCTCGTCTTACCAAGGCAACTGGAATTGACAGGGATATGAAAACCCGGTCATCTCGGAAGAGATTGGTAGGGGCAAGTTCGCCCAACGCTATATCGGGGAGGGAAGATGTAGGTGAAGTCATCAATCGAACCGAAGATAGCGCTGTTTTTACACGTACATACCATAAATCCGAACCAGTAGATCGTTCAGCATCTACAAGCACAGAAAGCACGAGACTGGAAACGACAAAGAAGAAAAGGCGAAGAAAGAATGCCATTGATGATCTTTTCGATGGTCTGCTATAGTCGAGATCATACCATGTTTACATGGGCGCGTTCTCAGAACATGCGGTTTACCACTATAGATAGCCCATGAATGAAGTGCTCCGTCAAGATCGCCAAAAAACGAAATCCACATCCCCCCATGAGGTTCACCGCAACGTGATTCGCCGTGGTCCATGCAACCGTGTAAAGGAACTTTGGCGAGAATACAGTCCAGATGAAAAGATGCGATCTCAGTGCGGTGCATGCAGCCATTACGGAAAATAAACTGACCGTGACAAAAAGGGTTTGCAGAGAAATCTGGTCCCGTTTTTCTATTGGCGTTTGGGTTGGTAGAAGAAGATGACTAGCCGAAGACCACCATATTGGACCGGCCCAATTGCTCACGAACGTCAAGAAGCCCACGAAAGCAATGTTGTAGCTACCAATACCGTTGTATGCACTAGACAGGTCGACGGAAGAAATCGCGTTCGAACCCCCAAATGCGAAGAATGCCACGTACTGGGCGAATATGGACGTTATGGTCACCTCCATGGCGGTCAAGTCCATCGAAGTAAGAATAAGAAATTGCATTCTGAAAATTAGAAACAGCGGAATGTTCGTTGGTCTCGATTGAGTTAACAAGAACAGAGTCAGAGCTTCGTGGAATGTGGTACTTGAAGCTGCTACTAACGGTCAGTCCGAGTCTTAGAATGCAGCGTCATACCTCCCCCAACTTGCCTTGTGCTTGGAACCATGCCCTATTCTTTTTCTTATGGGTATTAATCGAAAGCATGGCGAGTATAGAAATTCCGAAGAAAACAGCTCTCGCCTGTAATATCAATGGCATGCCACTGAATACCATTCTCATGTATATCAATATGGAAGGGCTCAGGAGTTCGGGAGAGTCGGACGCCACGAAGGTAGCCTTGAAAGAAAAGGCTGCAATAGTAAGAGTGGCTGCAATTAGTCGCCAAATCCAATATCGAGGCAAGCTCAGGAAAAGGTGTCTGCATGAATCCATATATGTTAGGATAATGAGAGCCCAGAGGATATTTTGATGGGAAGGTAAGAAGTTTCGAGCAATATCCGAGTCGCCAGCAAACTTCTGACCTGTCTGATTCCAACGTCTTACTATACGGTGAAACATAGCAAGCAAGACCGTTCCGGTTTTAGGGGTTAGAAACGCAAGTGGACCAAGACTTTTCTTAGATCCAGCTTCGAAGTGTGAGAACCAATGTCGACGTGCGGAAGATTTCGCATGTAGATAGAATGTCCATCCTGTAAAGATCCAATACCAAAATTGCTGCTCCTCCTCCACATAGCTGCTTGCAAACATCATAGCTCCATAGCTCATGATGCCGAATATCCAAAATACACCGGGCCACTTGAATTTCAGGATCGTCTTGTACGATGACCACAAAGACAACAAAAGGGCAGCACTGCTGATGAATAAACCTACATAAAGCCTGGAAACATCATAATTAGTAGCAGCATTGCTCATTACCTGCTGAGCGGTTTTCGAAAACTGTAAAAGACTGTGTTCGATCTCAGAATTGACGCTGCCAGTAACTAGGAAATCGCGAAGGACATCATAAGCCCGAAACCATGCACATACGACTCCTTCGACACCACTCAGCAACAGGGGGTCACAGTTGAATGGGGCTAACGAGGGCTCGAATGTGTAACTTGGGAATGTCGCTTGAACTGTCCTCAGTAACTGCCTCGAGTTCTCTAATAGGATATGAACCCTATGAGATGCTATTCGATAAGATGTGTTAGATATGCTTTTAAAATTAAATAATGGTCCCATACCATGATCCCACATCATGAGAAGCTCAGGTATGAAGACGCCTAAGCTATTCAAAGGAATAGGAATCCCAAGAAGCCCCGCTAGTGTCGGAGTTATGTCCGATTGTTCGACAGTTCGATAATATTGTAGGTCATCAGTTTCTTCTAATGGGCTTTCATTAGGAACCCCCCGAGCCTGGAATTTAGGGGAGATAAAGAGCAAAGCAGGAGAAGTCTCCCCCGCTGAAGATCCCCCATGGTTCCCTGCATCGTTCATGCCGTGATCACCACACAGTATAAAAAGCGTGGATTGAAGATGCGCTTCTTCTTCCATAGCTGTATAGATCTGAGTCACAATAGAATCCATTTCGTGATGCTTAGACATCATATAGGGGCTGTGTTTGTCAATACTGAGAATGCCAACGGTCGCCAATTTCGATTTCTCACCTTCTAGGGCCAGATTTATGGCCAATATGGTCAAGACCAAGGTAATGCATAATCAACGCTGTCCAGTCAACATTTAACAACTCGTCAGGGATATGACGGGTCACATTGTTATCTACTTCAACGAAATCCTGCATGGAAGAACTTAGTTCGATGTTACCTGCTGCATTTAAGGTAATACATGAAAGATACTGACCGACACGAAAAAGCTCGTTGTCCCGTCAGCCCTATCAAACATTCCGGGGAAGAGCTTGAGCCAAGTGTCGTCCCCATACATCACAAGCCGGCCACCTTTCGCTTTCAGCTGTGCCAACCATGTATCTTGGTTTGCGAGGGTTGATGTGGTATCGGATTCAGCAACGTTGAGAACAGCATCCAGAAACGACGGAACAGATCCCGTTGTTATCGCCTTGAGGCGAGGCATTGTCACCGTTGGAGCGCTAGCATGAGCAGTGAAAGGTAGAGCGGCACCAGATCGGATCAAGCTGTTTCAGCCATGCATTTTGAGCTCATGCTGCAGAAGTTGACCGGCTATGGCGCTTTGACTGACCTTTGCGTAAACAAGAAGCCTGAACTATTCGAATAGACAAAGTCGCTGGGTACAGGTTTCAGCTCCCGCTATATTGACCTGAAAATCGGGGATAACCGTACCTTCGCAGCGCATCGACGACCATAAAAATGACCTTATCGAAAATAGCCGGAGGTATAGTAGCACTGTTTGACCCGTCGAGCCTCGCGAGGCCAGGAAGCATGGCCTTATAAGGAAAGAACCCCGAAGCAAAGACGATAATGGCCACAGGGATTATGGCATTTGCGATCAAACTCGCCCAATTCTTCGATATGAAGACCATGGCGGTACCCATGGAGCAGGCTTATGGAATCGGATCGACTTATTTGTCAATCCCGAACAATGCAATTCGATGAAGCTGTCATATTGTCCAATGTGGAAATTAGATCAATGAGAATCTTTCAAGCAAACGCGCATTACCAATTGATTAGTTCGAGCAGGTTCACGGTTACTCTGAAGGGAGTAAATAATCCCAGTAACCAGACTACTAGCACACCGCCTACTCGAACAGTACATGCTGTAAACCTCATGCACAGCTGGGGCACTTTCATGATATCTCGTACTCTGTGGAGATGTTCGATAGTCTTATCTTAATACTAATAATGATGATAATATGAAGTTTATATGTTTAAAGCATGGTTACAGCCAGCAAAGGAATACATCATAAGGCATAAGGAATACTAATACATTGTACTAAGCTGCTAGACCACAGCCTGCTTGCTTGCTTAATATATTTTCCTAGTAATGGACGGTAGTGTCTATGGGAATAAACGACAGGAAACGGTTCCACGCTGAGCAAATATAGAAGGACTAGGTCGAAAGATAAAGTAGTATCGAAGCTTGAATTGACCATCGTAACCGCCACCAGACCCAAGTTCCGTTTTTGAGATGCTGTATTGATACTTTACACTTTTTTCCTTTCAAGAGAAAGCCTAGTTGATTTCACTTTTTCTTGGGGGCTTTCTTTGGCCCCGATGGACGCCGAGCAAAAACTATGGACGAATGGCTCTTTCTCTTGTTACGTTTCTGGATGCCTTTGGATCGGCGAGGATGATTCCTGATGGATTTGGTGGTTTCTCCATCAATGTCCATACCTTTAGAAACCAGAAACTGTTAGCCCCTCGAAATCAAGCGCTATTCATCGGCAATATTAAATAATGCGAGAAGAAATGAGAAAGGGAGGAGAGCAACCTTCTTCCGAATTTCGAATTTTGGCGTCACTGTTATCATCTGCGTAGAACAATTAGAACAAAAGCTGCACCCCAACTTTCGACCAGGCAATTAAGATATGCCAACTTACCCGTTCCAGTGATATCTAACTCCATACTTGATCTCTCTTGTTCCTTTGCATGAGAAGCAAGTTCTTGTAGCTTTGCTGAAAGCCTTTCCGTCCGTGCATCAACAGCAGGGCCGAAAACCGTTGCTCGAAGCTTCGCCCTGTTGCGTTTGGAAACGCTGGCCCTCACGCTCTTCGCCATTTTATTGAAAAGCTTTCTTCTTTCCCCCCCTTTTGTCTTTTTTTCTTTCTTCCCTCAAAGAAGTTGCAGTTAAGATTACAAATGCAAAAGCTTGGCAGTTAATTGTGATCTGACTACAGTCAGATCAGTCTCCGAGCTTTTGTAGTTAATTAGTAGAGAAATTTGTCTTATGTCATCCTCCACTCGGAAACCCGTCTCTTTCTCCGAAGTCACTATTGTCGAGCGCGATCAGAGTAACTCTCCCTCTCTCTTTCTCAACCTTCATTCCCAAATCCCTTTCCAGTCAGAATTGAGTTGAAATGCCTTTCTATGCAGTACCTACAGCTTTCCTGGTATTCTTGAACCATCTCCCATAAGGACATCCGAAAGCAGGTTTTCTAGATGACCAGTGCCCATTCTTCCCTTTCGACTTGATCAAGCATGGCTTCTGCTGTCCAGCCCTCCGAGCTGCAAAGCGTCATCGCTTTGGTGAAAACTTTAACAAATGCGCAGCTCAAGGATATACTGAGGAGCGAGACACTCGCAGTGTCCGGAGTCAAGGCTACACTTCAGATTCGCATAATCCAACGTTCGTTGCCCTCGCTATCCCTCGCGTCCCCAGCGCCGATAAAAAAGCGCATTCTCGAAACAGTGAATTAATCATGACGTGGATTTGACTACAGACATAGAGGAGCTTGTTCAAGAGGGACGGATCGATCGCTATGACCATCTAAGGAGATTCATATACTCTATGGCTCAGCGCTCAATGCCTGGGCCGTCAACACTGTCAACTCCATATCATCAATACCAACCACATTCAATTGCTCACTCTCTGCCTACACAAAATAGATCGTCACCATTGGGCATACCAATACCTTCACAGCCATTCACATCTGGTGCGTGTTTCACTGGATCACTTCTACCTGCTTCAGAGGACAACCACTTATATGATTCAAGGTCGCTTGACGTTCAAAGATAGCCCATTCTATAAAATACTGGAGCCTCTCACTCCTGCTGTGGAATGCAAGGGTGAGATTATCTTCTGTCGAGCACGCTACTGTGTTTAGTTGCCTTCTGACATAATGAAGTACGCGAGCAGACCAGGGATAATGTGGAACTAAAAGTTATGCTTTCTCCGAACATGGTCTCTAAACTTCAAACCGATTCCACCATTCGTGTGATGGTTTACTGCGCGGCTGATACTGGTCTTAACCAGTACACAAAGTCTGATGTCGCATTTCCTCATCAAGTAGAACTCAAAGTAAACCTCGACGAAGTTAAGGCTAACCTGAGGGGACTCAAAAACAAACCTGGTACGACAAGGCCTGCAGATATAACAGACCATATTCGCAAGAAACCAGGGTACCCAAATCAAGTTGTTATAACTTATGCTCTTACTCAGAAGGTAAGCCGAAGATACTTATTTGACTCTAGCCCTTGGATAAGGCGGCCATCTGCTGCCAACGGAATTTTAGCTGGTCCTACTGACGGTCCCTAGAGATTTTTTGTAGTTGTCAATCTCGTACAGCGAAATCCAGTTGAGAAACTTGTCACTGAATTGAAAGCAAGAAAGACTATCTCCAAGGAGCAAGTGATTCGAGAGAGTACGGCTTATCGATCTTCCACCTGATACCCTACATGCTAATTCTTCTTCTCCCCTTTTCAGTGAAAAACAGGGCCGAGGATTCTGATATTGTTGCTACGTCAACTGTTATGTCCCTGAAGTGCCCACTATCGACGCTTCGAATCGAAGTGCCCTGCCGTTCTGTCTTATGTACCCACAATCAATGCTTCGATGCCTCGTCTTTTCTGCAACTTCAAGAACAGGCGCCAACCTGGACATGTCCAGTTTGCTCCAAGGCAACTAGCTTTGAATCCTTGCAGATTGATCAGTGAGCTTCATACCTAGTCCTTATCTTTCTATACCCCACATTTCTAGGTTTCGCGGCTCTGACAATTTAGGTACGTCGATGATATACTTAACTCGACGCCTGTTGATGTGGATCAGGTGGTTATAGAACCCAATGGACGTTGGTCAAGCGTTCGACGAGATGACCATTTAGTACCCGATGGCGGCACACCAACGACCGAGGATGATGAATTAATAGAAGTCGGGGATTCTGGGAGCGTATCCGTCAAACAGGAGCCACTTCCCATTAATGTTTCACTACAAAAAACTCCAATCCAATCCCAGGAGATTTCAACATCGCCCTCTGTCCTTGCCTCGTCAAAGAAACGGCCAGCAGCACAAGTTATTGATCTCACTGGAAGCGACGACGATGATGACAATGGTTCTCCAGTAAGACCGGCTAAGCGACGCACATTAAATTTAACGGATGGAGGCTTCCTTAATGGACTTGGTAACACATTCAGCAGCAATTTTGTGAATGGTAGGAACCATCTTGTTTCGGGTCAGAATGATTCGCAATTGCCGAGCCGGAGTGCTGGCTACAATGCATAATGGATGAGTTACTTGCAGGCGCCTGGTGCATTTGATTCCATAATTTGACGGGACTTGATCATCATACGGTGTTTTGAGGGTGGCGAGGAATATGATACCGTATAGAAATGGTTTTTTTAATGTCTGTTTACGCTTGCATTCGCTTCTCCCAATGAAAAGAAAGTTGCCTTTGGAGTGCATCCGAGGGGGCTCTAACTGATATTCATCTTACTAATGGGCAGCTTTTTCGCGGGGTTAATGACTGCCGTTTAACAATTAGTAGCAGAAACGCAGTGTTGTACAGCTAAATATGAATTAAATCATTTACTTTCATGCGTCTCTATATTGTACCTAGAAATTCGTAAATGGTAACTGCATACCTTAACACAATACCATTGTAAAGCCAACGCTCATAGTAGATACTATAGAATCAAAAAACATACTTCAGATTTCCACTGTGGCCCGCGAAGGTCAAAACAGCCTGTATTGCAGGTCATGCGAGAAATAATTGGCAGATGTCACCTGACATAGCCTTCCCCGAGGCGAAACGAGAGGACCGTAAGAGATTATTCTCTGCAGGCCGTGGGTACGTAAGGGCAATGGATTGAGGCACTTCACAAAACCAATAGCTTGACCAGGCTGCAGTTTCAAGGGTCGGACATATACATGTTTGGCTAAATAGCAATCTGTCCAACTGCGAACCCCAGCTTGAGATTCCAATTACCCACTCTGTTATTCAATCGAAGCATTTACAATGTCCTTTGACTCAGCCATTCGGCCATTTAATGTCTCCGATCCTAATGCTCGCTTCCTGGGCGCCTCCTGCCTCGATTTCCTTATCATAGAGCTCGTACCCATGGCAGAGCGCCTGGCGAGGGAGCTTTCGACGGATGGCAAGCAGCCAGATGATGAAGAGGCTAGGGAAGCGGCCTTCTTCCGTCTCGAATCCCTGGGCTACAGAGTCGGACAGGGACTTGCAGAAAGGTAGACTATTTATTAGTAGATGCCTTCTCTCGCTCCTAATGCATGGCTGACTAGAGCTGAAATGGCCTCGCCGCAGGTTCTCTCGAGACCGTCCTCGCTTTACAGACAACCTCGACGTTATCAAGTTTTTATGCAAGGACCTCTGGACAACTCTCTTCAGGAAACAAGTGGATAATTTAAAAACAAACCATAGGGTAAGCCTAGTAGGGGTTTGTGAAAGCTCTCACGAATTTTGCTGGAATCGGGCTGACATGGACCTGTTGGCTTAGGGAGTTTATGTGTTGACTGATAATACCTTTCGACCACTTACGAGAATGAGTACATCCGTACGAAGCGAAGCAATTGTGAGGGCCCAAGCGGTATGTCAACATATCCAATATATTCAAATATAGAAAGCCTGACATGCACAGTATTTGTGGTTTCCATGTGGTGTGATTCGCGGTGCTCTGGCAGATATGGGTATCAACACCACAGTGCAAGCGGAGACTGCAGAACTCCCTGGAGCAACATTCCAAATTAAAACGATTCAGCCTAAGCCCTGATTTAGTGCCAGTTTTAAGCGTCTCTGTTAACCAGACAAGAGAAGGCAGGAAGACGACTAAGATGAGCTGCAGGGTTAAAATCGAATATCAAAGAGCCAACCCTTTCGCAGTTCAGCGATACTTCCTAGATCCAAAGAGTTACTGGAAGCCGTCTGCGGCACCTTAACTAGTATTCTACAATTTGACTTTTGCAGGTATGATAAAGAGATCACTGTCTCATTGCTGCCTTTCATCTCTTCTACCGTCAACTCAAATGCTCAATCGAAACAACCAACCGCCAGCTTTCGTCATAATTTTTTTGTTCTCACGCTTTAAAGCCTATCGTTATAGGATGCCAATAATTAGCCGGGCTCTTTCATGTCCATGGACCGAATAAAGGTCGCCGATGGATATTATCCGACGGATATAGAACGCGGTATAAAAAGATCCACCGGCAGACCCCTAAGAATGGTTAATGGGAATAGTTTTTACTTTGGAGGAGGATTCTTGACGAAGTCGATCCCCTTTTCGATGTTGCCCTTGAGGCCCTTCGCACTAGTCTCCAGAAGTTTCTTCTCCTGCTCGGTAATTCCTCCAAGGACGTTGATTGCTTTCTCCGCACCATTAGGCTATATATCATGTTAACTGGCTGAACTTGGAAAAGAGAGGTTTTTGCAAATGCTGTTACTTACACCCAGCTCTACTGGAACAGAAAAGAAGTCGACGCCAGTTTCTTTGGCGATCGCATCACCGCCGGAAACACCGGGCAAGTAGACAAAAGTGGGCTCAACGATTCCTTTCTCGCCCTTCACGGCCTTAAGCACACACTCGGCAAATCTACAATAGATTAGCCAAAGGAGTTGTATCTTCCAGATAAAGAACCAAACCTGAAACCGGCGAAAGCCATGGAAAGAGTAGCCGAACCGGCTCCGTCCTTGGCCTTGACAACCTCGTCACCGCCAAATTGAACGCCTGCTGATCGTTAGTGACCATAAGTTTTGTTCAGCCTTGCATACTCACGGTTAACTAGCGCATCATATTTGTCGGCAGGTATCTGGAAAGCTGGTGAAGCCTTGCTGAAGAGTGGCACAATCGTTTCGCCGGAGTGACCACCAACGACGGGGATGGTGACAGCAGATGGGACCTTCTCGCCCGAGAAAACCTGCGTGAAAGTCTCTGCACGGACAACATCCAATGTGGTCACACCAAAGAGGCGCTTGGGGTCAAAGACACCAGCAGCTTTGAGCACCTCCGCGGCGATTGGGACAGTGGAGTTTACTGGGTTGGAAATAATAAGGACAAAGGCCTTGGGGGAGAACTCCGCAATGCCCTTGACCAAGTCCCGTACAATTCCAGCGTTGATCTTGAAAAGATCATCACGGGTCATGCCAGGCTTGCCTATTGAAAAACTTTATTAGGCCAGGTAAACGATACTGCCAGGATGGGTAGACTTACGAGGAATGCCAGCGGGAATGACAACGATGTCAGCACCAGTCAAGGCAGACTTCAGTCCATCATCCTTTGGCAAGTAACCCGAAACTTTCTGTATGCATGTAAGAGTGACGCTCAAGAAATGCAAGCAGATGTTGGGATATAAAAAGAAGCAGTAATTGTTACTCACAGCAGCAGTCGAGATGTGGGACAGGTCAGCTGCCACACCAGGAGTGTTCACGACATCATAAAGAGAAAGCTCATCCACGAGGGGTGAAGCCTTGAGGAGGAGTGAAAGGGGCTGTTGAACGAATGAGTTAGCCATCTGGTTCTGTTAACGAGACAGGAGGAAACAAACCTGGCCAATGCCACCAGATGCACCAAGAACAACTACCAGAGTCAGTAACGCAATGTTTTACGTACAGTGATGCAGAAAGAGCTGACCTGCTTTGACCATGGTGCACTATGTTGTTGGATTAGGATGAGCTACAACAAATTTGCACTGAATAAGACGCCCTTGAATCAGTGGATGATGGCTGTGGGAAGTCAGGAGACAGAAGAGGATGAAGCTAGGGAGAAAGAAGGAAAATCTCTACGATGGAAGAGAGAAAGGAAGGAGGGAATGAAGGAAGGAAGGGGGGTTGATGTCGATGGAGGGGTAAATGACAACGGCAAACCGCCTCGGGATAGCACAGGCTGGGGTGCAGCGGTACGGGGTATACATACGGAGGAACCGTCTGTAAGATAGATGCAACTGTCTTCGGGGGCGTAACAGAAAATTCGGCCTGGATAGGTGAGATGTAGATACTGTTACAAGTGCAGCTGAGGAAAGGGGTTTTGTTAATACTAATATAATATAATATACCCTGTACAGCTGTTGTCTATCAACAAACAATTCACTGATTGTTTACTGCCCTGTGTCTACTGTTAGTACGGAGTACTACATACTACGTACCTAGTGCCTAGGTAATTTTTAGTGAGGGGAGCTAACATGGAATTCTCCACGCTCCGCATGTGCGGTATTATTTACGGTATTCGGCATACACCAATGATACTGTTGCAGAGATGTCTGAAAGACACCATGCTCGGTATACCACGGCAGCATGCAATCGCCCTGGTCTCCTCCGCACCCGTTCTCCTAGGTCCTTTTCCATGTGCCCGGAGGTCCCGATATCTCAGTCTCCGGCAATGTGATAATTCTTGCGTGCTTCTCGAACATGATTCTCTATACAGCGCCGAATTTGTCCGATCCGGCCTGTCGTCTCTTCGGGAAAAAGCGGCTTGGAGACCTGGAGTTTTGACAATGCTGCAATTTACGATAAATACTCGGTTGCTTCATGATCTTGCGCCGTGTACAGGCTATGTCTGCCGTCATCCGGGAACAATTAGGTCAACCATCAGATTCCCGTGATGCGGAACGTGTGGCTTTGGGTCCCTGTCGAAACAAGAAACACCGACAATATCTGGTTGGCAGAAAAGCACATCTTGATGCAGGTTTATTTGCCTCACGAGGAGATAGATCATACCTATTTCAGAAGGCTTTCAATAATTAAAGCTGACCATGATTGAAGTCATTACCTCTTACGATAATGGCACCCCAAGTGCTATCTAAACGCTCTGTAACACGAGGGCATAATTCACATGTGCACCCCTGCCATTGCCCAGCATGGCGCTGCTTACCATCCTTGCCTTTTCTTTATCTCCCTTCTTGCTGACCTCTCTTTCCTTTTTTCTCTGGCATTGTCTCCTTTTTCTGTCCCAAAGATCCATTTTTTCGGGACCTTTATCCTTAATATTCATTCATATCCGCATTTATGCCGACTCCTTCTCCGCAGCCTTCTTTGCCTGAGAACCGCGGAGCTTCTTTTGGGGGGTGTCCTTCTTCGGCTGTTGAGATTGGCGGATGGCACTGACGCGAGCAACAGCATCTTCGCGGAGATCTGCACGGTAGCCGTTCTTAGCGGTCTTGTCTGCGACGCCCTTGTAGATTCTGTAATAGACCCTTCGGTCAGCAACCTTCCTTCAAAATACCTTTCCAATCTGACATATCTGTTCAATTGCCGTCGGTGTGAGAGATTCTTACTTGCGGGTGGAGGAATTGGGGCCCCAGGTCACGGTAACCGTGTTCTTCGCGGGTTGCTGCTTGTTGCCAGCTTTCTTGGTGGTCACAGCAACGCCACCGTTCTCGGTAGGCTGAACACCAATGGCCTACAGCTCCGAGTCAGTTTTGCTATAGGTTATATGTGACTCTGAAAAGATATCACAGTACCTTGTCGTTTGCATATCCAGCATACTGGAATGAGAGATCGTGTTAGCCACTTGACGAAAAACACGAGCCATTGGCTGGTAATGTACCTTGAAAGAATGTTTGTTCTGCAAGTTGAGGGGGTCACGAGAAAACTGGACACCACCGCCAGTCTTGCGCTTAACCAAATAAGAGCTCTGGCTGCCTATTATCCATGACAGCTGGTGTTAGCTTGGCCTTGTAGCTGTGATCCGAACTATGTAGATAATGGCGTAAGGAGGGCATACGGGTGATCAGCCAAACGAGGTCATTGGAAACGTTGGTCCTTTCGGTAGCCATTTTGGAGACGTCTTCGGGGATATGAGGACGGTATTTCAACGAGAGAGTCGGCGTTCGCAGGTAGTAGATGAAGTATATCGACGGCCAGTTGACAGTTGTGTGCCACGGGCATCTCGCTAAGCGGGCCGCTTTGGGAATAGGCTACTTTCCAAACCATGTATGCCTCGCAGGTAAGGCAACGACATTGTACGTTGTACTCGTAAGCTAAACCTGTATGTACGCTGTAGGGCTGTTACCAAGAAGACAAGTCGCAATCCCCAGCGTCATCCAATAAGCCTCGATATACTACCAAACACTGCCGGTAGCAGGTTGCTACCTGACCATCGTTCCTTACATTCTCCCCTTGTCTATCTCCGAGGATGATCTAAGGGCATCTTGATTGCTTCGAGCCCTTCGAGCAACTAATCTTAATACATTCACTACGTTGTATCTTACGAGTACGTCCATTTGGTCGACCGTCATGGGCTATCTTCTTTATTTCCTTACCTTTTCTGTTGTGATTTGTGGTACAGGTACGTCCAGATATATTCGAAGCAAGCGGTTTGCAAGTGACTAATTTTGCTAAATCTACCAGCGCTCTTTCTCTCCCGATCTCGATGGTTACCTTTATTTTCAGAAGTCCCGGAATATCTCTATCACCGTCTCAGCCCTTCCAGCTTCATGGGAGATGTAGAAGCTGGTCTGACTTCATCGAATTTCGATCTCTCCGCTAATATTGCAGACGGTGACATCAGAGAGGGACTAAATAAGAAGGCAAAGCGCGAAATTAGGAAAATAATGAAGGGCCGAGGGGTCGACTTCGATGAAGCACGCCGGATCTACACGGAGCAGCGGTTTGCGAAGAACAACATCGGACCTGACGGCCGTCCCAGGGACCCCAAATTCGTCTCTTTTTCATGACCTTCCTTTCATCATAAGGCGATGTTGCCGTCCATCTGTCTTGGTCTCATTTCCACTCGTAGACTCCTTATTTCCTTAAGTCTTACAGTTTTGGTTCTCTTGCCTTGTGATTTCAGTTGCTTCTTTGCTAGGCTCTACGCTATGTCTTTCTTTCCCCTTTGTACGATGGATCAAGTCATTCATTACATCCTTTCTTTTGCAATCTGGAAGGTGGGGATTACTGATCTGTAACAGCTGTGGGAATATAACTTTCACTTCACAGGAAATATTGAATGGTATATACTTTCAGTCAAGGAATCGTCCAAGGACCATGAAATAAAAAAAGAAAATTGAAGGGCAAGTATGAGGTTATATCTCAGATAAGTTGCTCTTAGGAAGTCTGATGTTAATTAGCAATCTGAAATTCACCGGCACTCTGATCGACATATCTTACATACAAACTATCCCATGGCTAGCAAGTCCTCGGGTATGCTGCTGCAATAATCTTTTTTTAAATCGGGAAGATACGTCCTGATATCCATAGTCGTAAAAACGTGCTGTAAAAACTTCCAGAACCTTTCGCCTCGGGGCCACTCGTGCATCATTACCGCGCTCTTCCATATCCTGGCTGTTGGAAGCCCGGGGGTAGCGGGGGTGGAGGGCGAGGTGTTCCAGCAGGAGGTCCAAACCCTAGCGGTGGTGCTGCTTGGGGAAGGAACGGTGACTGCTGGTTAGCATTGTTAAAGCCCGGGGGAAGAAAAGCTTGTGGGCCGCCATAGCCAACTTGCGAAGGAGGAGGCCTTGCTGGCAAGCCCGGTGGAGTCGTAAGCGGAGTAGTAGGAGGCATAGGGCGATTTTGCTGTGGAGGAGGCATATTCTGAAACGCCATGTTCGGTGCAACGCCTCTTCCCACACCTACATCCGGAGGTCCACTTGCCAAAGGACGAGAGATATCACCATTCACCACCGTGGTTGGCACCACAGGTGGCCCTGCGCCAGCGAATTGCGATGGCAGTGATTGGGTCGGAGGACGAACGTTATGCTTGCGAGCCTGTGCAGCTAATGTCCGTTCTGCTTGATCGCCATGCCTTTCACCTTTTCCGTCCTTCTTATATGCATATTGTACTGAGACTTGCTTGTTCATGAGATATTGGCCATTCATATTGGTTATCGCAGCGTCCGAAGATTCGAAGTCGGTAAATGATACGAAGCCGTAACCTTTTGATAGGTTATTGTCATCTCGTGCAATCTAAAATCAGATTAGTACTGCGTAGTGATCAATCAAGAAAGTCCTTACCTTTGGTATAGAAGTTAGATTTCCAAAACGGCTGAATGTGTCATAAAGGACCTGCTCTGTAACCATAGGGTCGAGGTTCCCGACGAAAAGTTCTGCACCAATTTCAACTGCTTTTTGTTTATCGGCTGATGCTTTATTAACGCGTATGGGCTTCCCATAGAGACGGATTCCGTTCATTATTCGCGAAGCATATTCGGCATCCTCCTCGCTGATAAACTCCACAAAACCATAGCCTTGGTGGGATTGAGTAACGCGATCTTTGGGCAGATGAACGTTAACGATGCGCCCGGCCTGCAGCATCAGCTCCCACACCAAGCTATCTGTGACCCGTTCATCGAGGTTCCCAATGTATACGGTGGCTTCCTTGTCCTGCTCCCTGCAAAAGCAGTTAGTTTTATTTCAACCGGTGGAATCAGCGAGCGAAAAGTCCTACCAGTGTCTCGCGCCGGACATGGCACCAACAGTCAGTATAAAGCAACAGTATAAGTCTGGACTCGAAGAAAATATGAAGAAAATTAACCGATAATCTGTTTGAAGAGTAGAATTGGCTGAAGAAATAACTTGTGAGAAACGTGGAATTTGCTGTTATTACTCTGCTAGTCCTGACCAAGCTTTGAGCTTTGGTGCATGCGGAGTATCAGTCAGGTGCAGTACCGGCTTCGGGGAAATTTCCAGAGCACTTTTCTCTCCACGCGCCACAACGACCCTTGCCATATAGCAAGTCTCCTGCCACTCGTCAGATTAAACTAAATTTGGTGGTGAATCTGCTACGCTTGCTGTCCTCGTACGATTTACTAGGGCAGAATTTCTTTTTTTGAGTTTCGTTGTCTGCAACAACATCGCCGGCAGAATGGTCCAATTCTCTGAGGAAACCAAGGTAAGATATCCGCCCCTGTCTTTCCTTTTTCCATTGCTAACTATTGTGACTTCCCTATGACAGGAGCGCATCTCGAAGGCAATTGAAGTCTCAAGAGTTGCAATCCACTAGTGAGCACCGTCTTTCGTCTTTTGCACCATTGTCAATACTCGGCTGACCCATCTATTCCTGGCAGCGGATATTTGCCTTTGATCATCTATCTTGGTATGTATTTCCCAGGGCGCATAAAAAATGAAAAAAATTCTTATTGCTGATTGATAAATGAAGGTTACACTTATAGTGAACCAAAACCGTCACTCTTCAAGTACGCAGGCGTTCATTCCCTTCGGTGCGCCCAGCCACTAACCTTACCAATAGGTTGTTCTCACCACTTGCTTGAAAGATGACTAGAGTTGAGGCTTCATGATTCTAAACATGTCCTTTTCCAACTCGAAATCGTCTTTCTTAGTTTAAGGCTCGGTGGGCTGAGAGCAACATTGTGATAATGCGGAACATTCGGAAATTGTTCTTTCTTTGGATCTACTTTTTGTTGGAGGATTAAATAGACACGGGTAAATGTATTTTTATATGAGTCTACTGTGTTAAAAGGTTAATAGCAAAGCTTTCTTTACTCTCCAAGACTATGCATTGGGAGATAATAGCAAGTACAAGAAAGACAGGACTTTCGCTCATAGACAAATGTGAAGGGGAGGGAGGGCATTTTCTTTGCTCGTACATTGTACTTTCTGATAGGCTTCATTTGACTTATTATTACGAGCCTGGGCGATGCTGCTAGATACTTCATATTACTTATCTAGGGCGAGTATCCACTAGATACTGCCGAGGTCTTCATTGCTCCGGTCCGGCGGACTAAGTTTTCCAGATTATAGTGATACACCCTGGATTGTTCAAATCCTCCCGCGGATTCGTCAAAGGCTGTTGTTTACCAGTACAAGACACTGCAAAAACCTGTAGGGCTTAAAGGCCCATGACTGGTAAAGATGGTCTGTCGCAGTCCTTCGTGGAGACTGCAGCTGGGTTCGCGGCTGGGCTAGCCTCTACTCTTTGCCTTCATCCACTGGATTTGATTAAGACAAGACTTCAAGGTACTTAGTGCATTCCCACATCTCCAGGGTTGAATCAAGCAATGTTACTTAGCTAACTTCATCTGGACGTGGCTGAAGTTGATCAATCATCTCACTCCCGAATTGGAGGTTCCATCAGAGTGATCAGAGAAATATTTCACCATGAGGGCGGCGTCTCTGCATTCTACAGAGGCTTGACCTCCAATATAATTGGGAATTCAATAAGCTGGGGGGTCTATTTCTTCTGCTACAGCAACATCAAAGATGCTATGCAAGGTTCCCGCGGCTCTACAAATCAAGAGCTTACTTCAACGGATTACTTTGTGGCATCGGGGACAGCAGGTATGAATGATCTTTATGGTCCACTTTTCTGCCTAGGGGATTGTCCTGTATGGTATAACTCATAATATTGATTAGTTGTTCGTTGAATATAGGTATTCTGACTTCTATTGCAACAAACCCTATATGGGTCATCAAAACGCGAATGCTGTCCTCCGGTTCTCGTTCCCCAGGCGCATACCCATCCTTCACTTCTGGAGCCCTGCATATTTTACGGACAGAGGGCCTTCCAGGCTTCTATCGTGGAATTTTGCCCGCTCTTTTTGGGGTCAGTCACGGAGCGCTTCAATTTATGGCATATGAGAAGTTGAAAGTATACCGCGCAGGAGCTTTGGATTCTAGCTATGCCGGGCAGCAGCTTGGAAATGTCGATTTTTTTATCCTCTCCAGCATATCGAAGATTTTTGCCGGATGTGTTACATATCCATACCAGGTTCTGAGGTCTCGGTTACAAACATACGATTCACACCTTATATATCGGGGGGCCACGGACGCAATTGCAAAGATTTGGGCAAGAGAAGGCATCGCAGGATTCTACAAGGGCCTAGGACCTAATTTATTTAGGGTCTTGCCAAGTACGTGGGCAACATTCTTGGTGTACGAGAATACGAAAACCTATCTACTACCAAAAACAGCTGCAAGCGAAGCATAAAAGACCTTGTCAAAAACCTGTCCTGCGGCAGAATTTCCAAATTATGATCCCAAGCTTCACAACTTACGTTACATTGGACAGCTTCTCATTTGCTCTCACCCTCTTTCCCTATTCTTTTCATCTTCCTCTTCGTTTGTTGTGCGGTCGTACTTTTTGTAAACACTCAACACATTGCCAAGGCAGACCCGGGAAGAATCCGGGAGCTTGGGGGTATTCGATTCGAGTCGGAAAATTACTCAATGATGAAGACACTAACCCCTTCTGGTTCTTCTCGCCACTGAATATAATCTGAAGAGATCCGGAAGATGAAGTTTGCTGGAAAACCAAACAAACCACACCATGATTGCACAAGGCAGACGATTGAGATTTCCGAAGATTTCGCTGGATCTACGTTGTCATGGTGGTGCTGTTGCACAGTCAATTCACGAGGCGTCAAGGGGAATTTCACTTTCTCCTCTAGTCTGGAATCTTGACCGAGATAGGTGCATCATAGATGCCGGCTGTCGACATAATAATTCCGCATCCTCCTCGTCACTGCTGGAACCACCAGTGTACGATGAGTCCTCATAGATCTGCTGAGACTGCTTGGCATATTCATCCACATCCGGCGGGTTAGGTGCCTCGGGGCTGGAAGAACCAGACTTCGTTGTGGTGGAGATCTTACGGTCCCTTCCCCGGCCCTTAATTCCTTTGTTGCTGTTCTTATATAATGCAGCGAAGTACTCCCAGAGCTCTCGATCTTGGCGACTCATCAATTCTGCCTCGGACAAGGAAGAGAACTTAATTGTTAGATGCCTCAATGTTGCAGCGTGGAATTTGTTCTGATGGGACTGAATATTACGCGCCCATTGTCATTACACAACCTGCACAACCGGGAGGCATGGTGCCGTACCTTGAGGTTCCCGAGCTGGGTGAAGTGCTTCCCACAATCGTCCAAAAGACAAGTAAACGGCTTAGCCTGTTGATGGGTGATTTTATGCGCACGAACATTGCCCCGTTGAGCAAATCTCTTGTGGCAAATGTCGCATGAGTAAGGTTTCTCCCCGGTATGGCGCCGTTGGTGAGTCTAAAATAGCGGAATGGGATATTAGGGTACATGTTCATACTGAGTGACGGGAGGGCATTTGATCGTTTACCTTCAGGTTTCCTAACTGGGAGAAGCGTTGGCCGCAAGAGGGCTCCTTACAAACCTGTTATAAGACCGGGATTATTTAATGAGTATTGCGGTCTGCGATCATATGAGAGACCGAATGGTTCTACTTACGAATGGCTTGTCTCCCGTGTGGGCTCGCATGTGAATATCGAGATGGGTCTTTTGAGCAAAGCTCTTGGCGCAATGGGGAAGAGCGCATGTGTACTTGCGCTTCTTTCCGGAAGCAGTGGTTTGTCCTTCAAATGACAGGGTACAGAAATCTGCTGATGGAGGCGTCGAATAAGCAGACGGGAAGCCGTGTACATTGTTATGCGCTACTTGCTGCAGAGGGGGTAGAGAATGCGACTCTGTAGGCCGCGAGCCGACCTTGGACTGGATTGCTTTCATTAGGATGTCGACTTCCGTGGAGAATTCGGCCTCGGTGGAATTCTGGTTTTCCTTGCGGACACCCCAATCGCCAGGGGGGTGAGGAGTCGATGACTGTGTTCCTGGGCCGTGACCGGTCTTCTGCGACTCATCCTTCAGCACCCGACAGAGAGCATTCTTGGCTGGTCGAATCTCGGGCAAAGGGTGCAGTGAAGACGGATCTGACGAAAGCCGCTGCTGCAATGGCTGGGAGTTGGAGTGTTGATGATTGGTAATAAAGAGCTGCTGAAATGGACTGGGGTGGCCATTGAGGATATGACCGAAGCTGTAGTTGGCTGAAGACGCCGACTGCGATGATGAGTGAAAGGGCAACGAAAAGGAAGCTGTGGGGTTGGCGTAAAAGGGAAGGCTATGGGCAAAATCCAAGTGCATTAGACGACGAGATTCGACAACCCCCATTCCTTGGCCTGGGAATCCGTAGGAGACTGTCTCAGCTGCCTCCATTCTGGAGGTGGAATATGGTATAATGTTGAGGGTTTCAAGAAATGATCCGACGAGGAGACGGAAGAGCAATACTGCTTCGCTTGAACTCTCTATTGTCGACCTGTCCCGGTTCTTTGCCTGCTTTTCTTCCTAGTGTGTCCCTTCTCCTTTCCCTCGCTATGGGTGAACTGAAACTGAATCGCTCCAACGGTGCTGGTATGGGACCTTCCGAAGTAGGGCGAGCGAGGAACGGGGAGATATGTCTGGGCGAGTATTCAGGCAGAGCCGGAACGACAATAAGGGTTCAGATGGGATAAAAGCCGAAGATCTAAAGTGAGTGTTGGGAGCTCTGATTCAGGCAGCTGTACAAATACTGGAGCATTGGGACTTGTTGAGCGTGTACGGGGTTCTCCTCAGAGCAGCAGCGGCAGCAAGGTGGTGATCTAGAACCAGCAGGGATATATATATATGCACGGCATGTATATATAGATATATTTATACTGACAGATTACATATATGGCAATTGCTAGGGCCGTGGAAACCGCGGGGATGGAAGAAATTCAAGAGAGCTAAACTCCAGTATCGCCAGGTTCTGGCAGAGCGAAAAGGGAAAGCTTATCGCTGATCCCTGTCCACGGAGTGCGCCAGACTCCGTATAATCATAATAATAAATGATAATAATAATAATAACGATAACATCGATCTCGTACAGTGAAGGCTGTAAATCAGTTGCTCTCGTTCTTCTGCTGTGACGGATGACTCCCGCGGGTGGGGGTTTCGGCAGTTCAGTTCCTGTCCATCACCACAACACAACCATCCAGAGAAGAACAATCAACACCCGTGGGTGTTTCACCGTCGAGGATCGCAGAGCCATTTGTGACTGACTGTCTGCATCATGTACAGTATAAATACTAGATGCTCTCTTTCATTACCATGGGCAGATGACGGGGGCATCCTGGTCATCCATACTAGAACTGCTTCCGAGGGCACAGCTGGATTAGTTGTTTGTCCTTGAGACAAAACATCCAGGCCATCGGAGGACCGAATACCAAAGTACGGAAGATCGTCAAGGGTCATAGTAATTACTACTACCCACACCGTATATTAGCATTGACTAAAACACCAGGAATCCTGGATCATAATAGCTAATGAACACGTACAGCACTGAGGGGTACGAGGCTTGTCTCCACTGAGATCTGGGGGATTTTTACTCACGACTCACGAGAGCACCGAAAAGTCCGACGGGCTCGAGGAATAATATTAAATGGGCTGGTCGCGGAAGAGCAGATCAATCCGTCAATCAATCAGATGTCGTCTCGATAGCCGCGATTGGCGATAAAAAAAAAAAAAAAAAGAGTTGTACCAGGCGGATCATGCAGGCTACCGGCAGAGTCCAGGCCAAAAGGCTTGGCCCTAAGAAGCATCGCTTGCGACCCCATGTCAGATCCAGTCCGATTGTTCAAGACGAGGGAGGGAGCTATGCAGGAATCTACGTAAGGTGACAGTTTCCTATGGATCATCCATATTCCATCCAGGCTGGATCCCGATGCCCCCTCCCTGTGTACTCGATGAGACGATACGCAGTGCACTCGCATATTGTATTTTTTCTGTTCAAACCTCATGGTGTCGATCATAGTAAGGATGTCTGGCTGATGGAACTGCGGTACCTTTTCAGCGTAAACAACAATAAGAAGACGGAATAGTCTCTTCGCAGTCTCGTTCATTTGCTTGTTTGGGAGACGAAAGTCCAATTGTTTGGCAGATATTCATGCACGGCACGGCGCCCCGGACTGCAGCCCATCAGAGAATTTCACTTTAGCCGCCAATGGCCCAAGAAATTCCAGCAGCAGAGGCTCAGCCACCGGGCATCGTTGCAGTTGCAGTCATCCATATTCAATCCATAACAATTATTGTATTATATTAATATTAAAATAACTAAATAATAATAATACCCTGCCCGATGCTTACGGTGTACAATCACATTGCTTCCTTGCAGTTTACATTACCTCGTTTCGAAATCCATCGAATATCTATCTATGCCACTCACGGCTGTAGTTATTTGGCTTTCTCGCACCAGTGGTCTATTTGCTACTGGCAATTCGGCATTTGAAAACAATTAATTATCCATCGTGGAGGATATCGCGGTAAACCACAAAGTCTTCTGAGTTGACCCAAGTCTACAAATTTATAAAAAGGGTAATCAATATATATGGTATATACGGGTGTATATATAAAATAAATCCATGCTTAAAAAGAGATCTTAGTTATCGGCAGATCAGCAATTTCACTGTATTTGCTTTTTCTATGCACTCATGAAACTGGAGATATTACGCTGTACGGAGTAGTTACTTCGCCAACTTAAATAACCAGGACATGGGTAAATAACTAATTATCGTTGGGTTATTTTTGCCCCTTGTGTACGCTGTCTACATAGAAACATACCCTTGTCATGACCTGCTAGAGAGGGAGACATTAAAGATGATTACAGAGATTTAAGGTATTCATGTAGTAGTAAAGTGAAATATCTGTACGTATAACCCTACAAAGATACTATTTCGAATCCCAGAAAGCTATATCTAGCCAAGGGAAACACAAATCCAGACCTTAGACAAGGACCAGGGATTCTGCATTTAGATCCCACTATAACCTAGGTATGGCGCCTCTCAGAGAAGCTATATTACATAGGAGGCCCCCTTTCAGTAAAGCTTCAACGGCCTCAAAATACGTGACATGATCGAGAGTATGCGGTGCCACCTATCAGCCTGTCTAAAGCTAGAAAATCTGTTAAAAGGCTGTTTAAATTAAACAGAGACCAGTATGGACCAGCAAAGCCATACAAACAACACTGAATAGACGACAGAAGAACATAATCCTGGAGTGTGCTACTTGGAGCCAAATCACTGCATAAACTTGCTCGTTGAGCAGGGGAGGCCTGTAATAAATCAAACGCAACGAGACAAGCCAAATTCAACCCTGTTTGCCACAGTAAAAACACACAAGCCACATCTTACGCCAAAAGTTTCCGATAATCAATCTCATCACCGTCCAGTATATGTAGAGTATCTGGAGAGACGAAGATGTTTTGGTCAGCAAAGAGTGCAACCGTAGAGATGGGGTGCTAGGGTGCATATACTGACCTCCAGATTCTTGCACGCATATCGCCACTGCCAGTAGCGAACAAGTTGTTCGTAGGGCTTGGGGCGACCGAGATCACTGGCATCAAGAGTTAAAAAAAAAACATCTTCTCAATGACCACAGGTAGAGGATATTAAAAACACTAACCTGAATTCTTGTGGCCTTGAAGCATCATCTGTGCATTTCCAGTAATCGGATCCCAGAATTGAACACCTCTGTCCTTCGAGCCACTCATAACCCAGTGGCCGTCTGGTGTAAGGCAGACACTGAGAACAAAATCCTGATAGTTGGGCAGTTAGCAGTGTACAGCATGCAACAGGAATTTCAGGATATAGACGTACTTTGTGGCCCTCAAATGTCCGCACACATTTACCGCCTCTAACAGAACCCGCAGGCTGAGGGGCCCTTGGTGCCGAAAGCTCCCAGAGCTTGATGGTCTTGTCAAGACTGCCGCTGACAAGGTCACGGCCATTGGGGGCAAAAGCAACGGAATACACACTATCCTTGTGTCCGTCAGGGCTTTCCAGACGCTCCATTAGTCGTCCGCTAGTGGTATCCCAGACCCGAACAGTCTTGTCTAGCGAGCCCGCAGCGACGTAGTGGCCGTCAGGGGACATGGCAACTGTGGTTACTCCATCCTCAATAGTGAGAGTATAGAAAAGTTTGCCTTCAAGAACATCCCAGAGGCGAACCGTCTTGTCACCACTGCCAGAAGCGATATACCGCCCGTTGCCCGCATAGTCCAGGGAGTATATATCTTGCTCGTGACCGGTGAAAATATGTTTAATTGTTCTGGCGGCGATGTCCCAGACCTACAGGGGTAAAGAAAAGAAGTTAGCTAATGACATTCAATACATGGGGAGGGGGAAATTGAAAATAAAGGTGCGAGGTCCCGAAAGTGGATGTAACCCACCCTGATTTGCTTATCTTCGGCGCCAGTTGCGAGATACTTCCCATCAGGGCTGAAACAGACACTGCGAATGTAGAGGTCACCGTCCTTATCAACAGTTTCATCCTGAAGCGTAGCAACATTTTGGCCAGTAGTCACGTCGAAAATTTGGGCAGAGCGATTGCAGCCAGTCGCCAAATACTTGCCATCGCGGCTGAATCGGACACAGCAGACGACGCTGTCATGGACGAGATGATGAACGAGATCCACATCGAGCACCCGCTGGACCTCGGGGTTGAAAACCGCATACCAATCAGCACCCTCCTTTTTCTGAGAAGCGGGCAAATCATCCAGATTCCAATTGGCAAGCATGTTACCAGGTCGTTCGCGAACGAGAGCTTGACTAGGAGGAGTTGGGCGAGCGATCTGAGGGGAGGCTCTGGGATCTGCGTACGCGAGCTGGTGGGTCTGTTGGGGAGTTGCAGGTCCAGGAGGGGCGCGCACCCGTCCTTTACCTGGACCAGGGGATGCGGTTGGCGGCGGTGGACCATAACCTGTGCAACGGAAACAAAGAGAGGTGTTAGCTGCCAGAGAACCAGTCAAATACCATGTAGCACATACCGTTCACAGCAGCACCAGGCTGATATCCTCCAAAGGAGCTCTGCGGTGGCTGCGGCGCTCCAGGTTGGGCCGCGGGAGCAGGCTGTTGAAGGGTATGCTGGGGAGGCTGCTGATCCTGGTGAGGGGGAGGGGCAAGACCGGGACCACTACCTCCTGGGTTCGCTATGATCCCACCAAACAAATTGCTTGGACCGTGTCCTAATGCTGGCGGAGGTGCTTGAGACGGACCGGTATGCTGTGCGTGACCGGCGATAGGCAGACCCCGATTCTCAAGTTCACTTCGCAACATTCGAATCTCTGCCTCATAACTAACGCCACAGACAACTGGGTTAGTATGCTTTGTGACTGAGATCTGCAGACATAAGTGGGACCAACTCTTGTTTCATTTTGACCTGAGCCTGTTCCAGTTGATAGACCTTCTGTCGGATCATTTCCATTTCCTGAAGCTGGCCAGTCACTAGAAAAGGGGAAATTAATTGGATTAGCAAAGAGATTGACCATCAACGACTCAACGCGTACTTGTATAGGCATGCATTGCCTGCCCTGTCTCGAATATTAGAGAACAGAAGAGACTTGAGAAAGAAACGCACATTGATGCTCGAATTCGCCAGTGCTCCTCGACTGGTTTTCAAATTCCTGGCGAAGCTGGTCCAGCAACTCCGATAGACGGGAGTTGGGAGCAGAAACCATCCCGCGATGTGTGTTGTACATATTGTGTCACTTCCCGTGCTTCAATCCGTTCGAGGTAGGAGCCGAAAAGAATTGGACAGAATCAACGGCTACGCGCGATCGAGGCGGATTCAGATGAATGAGGCAAGAAAGTGAAGGAAATATGAATGAATTTGCTGAGAGTTCAAAGAGACAGCATAACCGCGCGCAGGGGGGCGAAGATGCGGGCACACGGCTGGGAGGATCAAGGGATGACGGACTCCGTGTGCTGAAGATGGCAGAGCCTAAGCGAGGTAGAGAGAGGGATAGAGAGAGAGAGAGAGACAAAGAAGGGTTTGGGAGAGAGGGAGGCAAGGGAATGAAGGGCAGGTATTGAGACTGGGATAGTCCCTGCGACAGGAAGAACTTAGAAGAAAGAGTTGGTTTGAAGGAGTGTGGGTAAACGTACTAGACGCCCTTGACGCTTCGCGCGGCTCTGTATAGACGCCACAAGCGCATGTGGCCCGTGCAGACCATCGGACCGTGTGCATAACAGGAACGGAGCAGGTGCTATTGCCAAGGCCCATATACATACTCTCTGTATGTGCATTGGAACTGACATTGCTGCAAAACAATAATTATCATATTACAATCTCCATAAGCAACATGCCGAGTGGATATATATCATGCCATGATCGTACAATGCTTATTTTTATAAACAACCTTCACCGTGCTGCACACCGCACCAATATATGGCTGCCTGCAGCTCGGACAATTGACTTTCCCAACGATCAGATAAAGCCGGGCCGGCGAAGGGGCACGACAGCCCATGATTTGCCAGACGGCTCTGGCGTTTCCGTTCTCGTGTGACGATTCCGCGTTTTATTGTCTCCTTTCGCTTCTTCTCCGGAGTAAACCTACTACCTACTTCCTTGCTACTTATATATAGTGACGCCTCAACACTCAATTGATCCTGCTCATCCTCCTCTCCAGGCTCTCCTGGCTCTCCTGGCTCTCCTCCTGGCTCCTGTGTCTTCGTCCTGCCTTTTGTCTTCTCTCGCATCTCCGTCGAACCATAGTCGGTAAATATGGATATCGTCCTCGAGGTGTTCGACACCTACATCGGCGATCGCATCTATGCCAGCCTTCTTCCGGCATCTCTTTCGTCGTCCGTCTCCGTTCCGGCGTTCGTCAATGCCCCAAACAGCACCCTGTCCTTCTTCGGGGCGTCCACCCCGTATGTCTATGAACCTGCGACCAGCTTCTTCCAACTCGAGCCGTCGCGCTTTGCCTACATGAGCGCATGGCCCAGGAACAACATCTACCGGCAAACCACTAGCTTCTTTTTCATCACTTGGTATACCCTCCCCTTCCGTCCCAATCTAGTCGGTCTTTTCATCTGTCCTGTGGGCCACGACTAACACAGCCCATCTGCAGGATCTTCGGCTTGATCGTCTACTTCATATGTGCCACTCTGTCGTACATATTCATCTGGGACAAGACCACCGTCAAGCATCCCAAATACCTCAAGAACCAGATCCCACTGGAGATCACACAGACCATGCGTGCAATGCCTGTCATGTCCTTGTTGACCGTCCCTTTCTTTGTCGCCGAGGTTAGAGGCTACGCCAAACTCTACGACTCATTCGATGAAGAGCCTTTCCCGTACTATAGCATTCTTCAGTTCCCACTATTTATCGCTTTCACCGATCTCTGCATCTACTGGATCCATAGGGGCCTCCACCATCCTCTTGTGTACAAGCAACTGCACAAGCCCCATCACAAGTGGATCATGCCTAGCCCCTTTGCCTCCCACGCCTTTCACCCCGTTGACGGTTGGTCCCAGAGCCTTCCTTATCATATTTTCCCCTTCATTTTCCCTCTTCAGAAGATGGCATATGTCTTCCTATTCGGCTTCATCAACTTCTGGACCGTCATGATCCATGACGGTGAGTATGTCGCCAACAGTCCCGTCATCAACGGTGCTGCTTGCCACACGATGCACCATCTGTACTTCAACTACAACTATGGCCAGTTCACCACTTTGTGGGATCGCCTAGGAGGTAGCTACCGGAAGCCCAATGAGGAACTTTTCCGTCGTGAGACCAAGATGGGAAAAGAAGAGTGGGACAGGCAGACTAAGGAAATGGAAGATATCCTCAAGAGCGTCGAAGGTACTGATGACCGTACCTATCTTGCTGATGAACAGAACAAGAAGGATCTGTGATTCCATTCCTATCCGAATGGGATACTTTTGGAAGACTGCAATATCGACTAGCTGGTCGAGTCTAGAAAAGGCAACCCGAAAGAGGAAAAGATGCAAGATTTGAAAGTCACGGGTAAGAGACAAAAAGAAAGAAAAGGGGAGAGAAGAAGAAAAAAGGTCCAACAGGAGTGGAGATCGAGCAATCGTCTATTTTGCTGCGAACGAACGGAACTAGCTATCGAGGCAGGCTCTCACCTAGTCCCATCAATCTGTGTCTGATAGTGAGGTGAACTCATCAAGTCACTCTATGAACTGGTTCACAGGCCTGTGGTGGTGCAGGGTACCATTCCTGACATTCCAAAAACATTACCGTCTTCATGTTGCCTGAGAGCCTTGATACTGTGATCTGTCCACCTTTGGCGCGAGTTATGATTTCTTTCTTTTTTCCGTTGTCATCAATTTCTGTTACAGCTCCCTTTGGATGCCGTACATCCAAGTCTCATTATATTCATTTAATTATTTCTTCTTTTGCTGGACATATTTTATTGGACGGTCTGTGAGATGGGTCGGTTTTAGTACGCCGCATCTTGTTTTTGAAGGCAGAAGAACATAGGAATTTGCTGTATGAAAAGTCATGCCCAGATTAAACATGCCTGAACGTTGCTCATGCAACAGGCAAGATACAAAACCAATTACTTTTTACATAGTCGGATGTACAAAAATTGCTTTTGTGTAGACAAATGCTTTATCTCTCTCTTTTTTTCTTTTCCTTCTTTCCTTACCCCTTACTATCGAGATTCCAAGTTATTGTGTCCTGCTACCGAATGGACACTTACAGGAAAAGAGACACTTTCGAAGCGATCCGGAATGTAAAAAAGAAAATAGAATCTTCTCGAATGCATAGATGGATGAGTGAGTTAAGTAGAAACACAAAACACACCGGCACAGAGTGTGGACATATGTCAAACTGAGCGGCAGGACACAAAGACTATCAATAACCAGTCAAGGTAGTGAAGTTAGTTAGGGCGATTTTAAGAGATATCAGCGACACCATCTGCATCAGCTACATCCAAGTCGCCATCTGCTACAGCTGCAGCAGCGATTGTGACGTCGCTGTTCTGCACGTCCGGAATAGGTGGTGTAGGCGCAGTTGTACCAACTGGTCTTGCATGGGCCATGAGTTCAGATGTAAAAGACTCCTCGACGGCAGCTTTCCTCCTGAAAACTCGTAGCCATCTACGGCCCCATTCACGGATGATCTCATCCTCGGGAAGGTTTCCGCTCCCGTCGCCTCTCTCCATCAGCTGGTCGTTGTTGCCACTGGCAATAGAGACGACTGAATCCTCAATTAACCGGAAGAGAGCTTGCATATCACTCTTCTCACGTGTCAAGGTCTCGTCCAGAATACTTAGTTGTGGCTCATACAATGCTGGCTGGGTGCGCGCGATGACTATCTGCCTCAGACGGTTTGTTACTTTCCCAACAGTAGCGGAGATCATCTCGTAAATGTGTGTCTTGGCAAGAATCGTTCCTGCGGCCAGGTTGTCCACTAGCGCCCATTCAATGACTGAGAGTGGTGTCAAAATTGTATAGTTCAGCAGTTTGTCAATTATGTTGATTGCGATGCCCGGTTGATCAGCCCAGTATTCCATGACTGAGGTAATGATCTGGCGACGAGCGCGTGGCGATTGGGGCCCAATTGACAATAATCGCTCCTTGTTTCGTTCAATGCATGAAAGTACGTGGGAGAGTGATTTTGATCCAACGAAACATATAGAAGTGACAAAGGCGTCGGTTGATGGGAGCATGGGGTCCTCCACTCCCAAACTCTTAGCTTGCTCCTCGATCGCCACAATCAATGGCTGAATTTCGTCGTTAGCTGCCTTTCTGCGGATGAGCTGCATAATTTCACTCCCTTGCTTGGCGTACGGCGTCGCTGCAATTCACGTTAGTTTTCATGACCCGGAAGGTCCGAATCCCAGCACTGGAGAAAACAATCGAGCTTACTTTCTAATGAATATTTGAAATCGGGTGTATCCTTTTCCTTTCCTTCAGATATCAAGGGCTGGTAGGGATCCGGAAGAGTTCCTTTGATGCGTTGCGCAAAGCTGAGTCGAATTTCCTTGTCGATAGCACCCGTAATGAAAGCCATCCTTGGATGAACTGCAGGAAGTTCGATATCATCAATCCTGTTTTCCAATAGTCAGTGTATCTGCTTCTGTTTTGTCTTTCCATACCATTCCCGTAATACTGACCATTCGCTCCATTTCCATGTGAAGCCAAAGTTGCTAAGATGATGAGCGAACCAATCGAGGAAACGAAAACTCAAGTCCAGATCAAGCCTTTCCAGATTGCGGTACAAAAAGCGAATCGCACGCCCTAGACTCGGCGCAATAGCAGCTGGTGCAATCTTGCAGCACTCCGTGAGTACCGAGTGGTAGTAGACCAGTTTGTGTTCTGGGGTCGGGAGCTGGAATAATTGGGAATACACAGCATCTACCGCAACATCTTCAGGCTTCCACGTACAACGATCACCAGCAAGATCACGCAACTTGTCAAAAGGGGTAGCGCGCTTCACAAAAGTGTCCGGCGAAAAGTAGCAATCGACATCGATGAGGAATTTGGCAGTTGCGATACGATTGACATCCATGATGTTAATCGTGTCAACAAGCGCATCTCTCAGCAGAGAGGATGCAATATCTGATGTCGGCGGGACGGTCTCCACATCCTGGTATGAGTATACTGAGAAGTAGACCTCCGGAAAAATGGCCCTTGGGCCATTTATCACAGGGTTAGGAACAGTTATTTGCGGGAACGGGTGCTTCGGCCCTGTGTCTTGGGGACTGTATTCCTCCGATTCCGGATCCTGCACTCCTTTCCATGGGCGAGGAATGCACGAAAGCTCCCAAGCTCTACTGGATTCATCCTGAAGCTGTTTCTGAAGCAAACCGATGATAGTTTGAACCGACGGCGGCTTGCCATCCTCAGGGCCAAAGGGATCCACCAAATCCACAAGAGAGTGAGGAGTGGACGCGATGATATCTGTCTTTTCTAGAAGAGCTGATGCCTGAGATTCAAAGCCAGTCGCGGAAGAGGCCATCACATACGGAATGGTAAAAAGAATAACCTTCACAAGCTCAAGCCCTAATAACTGAATTACAGATGTCAGTCAAGGCGCTTTTTTTGTTCGTACAAAGAACCGGACTCACGTCTTCCGAGGAGGCAGTTTGAAGATCAACGGCGCGCGCAAACAGCTCTTCCAGAATTGGAAAAATACCCTCACCCTCGAAGAGATTCTGGAGGCAACCCAGGAAGCGCAGAAGGAGTTTCACCTCGCGCCAGGAACCAGTATTAATGTAATTCTGCACAAACTCGCCAGTCTGCCTTAGAAAATCCGTCACTAGTTCTAATTTCCGGCCGTTGACAACGAGAATTATGGCCGCAATGAATGGGATTTTCAAAGGTTGTTCCAAGACACTATGAGAAACCGTCATGTTAGCCTACCCGGGAGCACACACAAGAATAGAACCAAAGAAGAAGACAGAAATACGCACAGGTCAATAACAAGGCGAACGAATGTATTCCTCATTTCCTCATCCTCGTAGTTCTCGGCTACCGTTTCCGCAATACTTGAAATATCATCCTCTGCTCTCCTAGCAGCCTAACGTACAGCAAAAAACCAACGTTAGCGACGCGCAATTGGTTGACTAACCCCGTCAACTAAAAGGCACAAAGGGAACGAAAAGGGCAGGTGAATTCGCACCGACTCCGCAATCCTCAGCAGCTGTCTTCGGACCTTGACGACAAGAGGCTCCTCGTATCTACGCCTCTGGAGACGTCGGTCAAAATCGTCTTCATCTTAAAGGCCCAAGAGTAATTAGTTAAAAAAAAAACCCCTGAACCATGTAACATAGCTAATGGCCAATTCTCACCTCTGTAACGCCTCTTTCGCCCGCCGCCTCTAGGGCCAGAGTTTCGACGTTCGTAATCCGCCATATGCGATTCTTGCTTATCCAGGCGCCCTAAATTAGCTTTCCCACAGACAGCTAATTCCGGTCCTTCAGCTAGTTCAGTGTGGATTCGCACAAGAAACTATAGCTCACAGTGGAAGATGAGCAAAAGAGAAGCTTCGGGTTATCTCATCCAAGGTACCAGGGTATACTAGTGCGCGCAAAGCCGCCAGCAAAACACGTCGGACCATGTGATGATCCGTTCCAATGATTATGTAACATGTAGTGAGGAAACCAGTTTCCACAGCACACAAGTGAACATGGACTGGACATTGACAACGTGCCAAATATAAATCCTACCAGGTTTCAGGCTCTGCATAGTCTGCATCTGCCAGCATTTTTAACAAGGGCCCAGGGTCAATACAGATCTACCACAGGAGTTTGCAGTGCATAGTGTTAAGGATATAACAAACCTGGCGACTCGAATAATCGTACAACCCAGGAAGGAAACTTTTTGTGTATATATCTTGAGAGTCTCTAGATTGGAAAAGAAACAAGTAGTCTGCTTTCGGAATAAAAAGACATGTAGCTTCGTCAATGGCAAGGTCAAGGGCGACCAGTAGCCAAGCTGAACCAAACGAATGAGGCGGCCTGATATGAAAATAAAGGCCTGAGAAGGAGACAAGAGAAGAAAGAGCAAAGGGAAAGGTGCATCTGGCGCAGCAAGTCAGGACAGATCCACCAACATCTATATTCCAAGTAGATACAACCGGAGTGCGTCCAATAGAAGGACATCTCATCACGATACTGACGCAGTCGCCGGAGTTCGTCCCATCTCTTACTCCTGCATGTCGACTTTGCTGCATTGTGTTCCCGTAACCCACCCCCGATCGAGATATGAAGCTGTACAGACTTAAATCCCGAAGGCAGACTCACGCAGAAAGGGTATCACTTTTCTCCAAAGAGCTGCTTTTCAGACACCCCCCGCAACAGCAGACCACAAAAAATCCACCCCCTTTGCGTGAAAGCGTATGATCCACCGCTCCCTGAAAAACTCTTTTCCCCAACCCTAACACCTCACCCTCCCATCAAGTCACAGACTGATGTTTCCCTTTCCCCTAATTTTCCACCACCTCCAGAGGGAACGAGTCTCCAAAACCTTCCCAGGTGGCCAAGGTTATAAATTTGAAGAACAATTTCCCAGCCGAAGACCGCCTGATGCATGAAAAGGGAACTCGTATGGCATGAAAAAAAAAAAAAAACAATTTTCTTTTTTCGGGAACATGTGCAAAATGATAGCACCGCAAACAGGCGTACACTTCGTAGGCGCTATAAGTCTTGACTCAGTCAAGGTGCGCCATCATTTCTTCCTTCGTAAGGGGCGTGAAGTTATCAATATCGAGCTTGCGCTCCAGAAGTGCAGGACGCGCATGAGGGGGAACCAGGAGGTTGTTCAAGGAGGGAGCAATGGAGAGTTCTAAAAAGGACTCCATTAGTAAAAATGCACTTGGTTAAAGAGGTTAAAGATAAATGGTGAGATTAGATACCATGTCGAGAGAAGTCGAAGAGATTGGGCAAGTCTCTTGGTGGATTGTTAGGATGGCGGGAATCGGGTAACCGCGTGTTAGGATCCCTGAGTTCATCAAAGAAAGGGTGGCACATTGCCTCGATAGCTGACAGACGTCGTGTTGGTGTATACTCTAGGAGAGCCGAAATCAAGTCGATGGCTTCATGGGGAGCTCTTCGGAAGACCTGAGGACTGATTTTTAGTAATTGCCCCCATGCACATGTCAAATTGTGGGATTTCATACTTTGTTGAAGGGATGAGGTTTGATTTGAGGGAACTTATGTTCCATGTAGTTGGGGTTCATCGTACGGATCTGCTCACGAGTCGGAGTCCCCAGGACTTTGATGATCTCCACCAGCTGGTCAATCCCGGACTCTCCTGGGAATAGCGGCTGCCCCAGCATCAACTCTGCCATCACACAACCAGTAGACCAGACATCTGTGAACCGTTAGTGATCACTGCAAATGGGATAATAAATTACTGAAGCAGAGTCAATACCAATTTTAGTCATGTAGTTTGTAGCACCAAATATCAATTCTGGGGCACGATAGTAACGGGAGCAGATGTAAGAGACGTTGGGCTCATTGGGCACCAAGATTTTAGCAGAGCCAAAGTCACAGAGTTTAAGGATGCCAGTGGTCGGGTCGAGCAGGAGATTTTGAGGTTTGATGTCCCGGTGACAGATGCCTTGGGAGTGGATGTACGCTAGAGAGCGGAAGAGCTGGTAGATGTAGAGCTTCACCTCGAGCATCGGCATGGTAGTTTTCATCTTATTAAAATATCGTGACGCCCGGTAGACCGTTTCAGGCACATATTCAAGAACGAGATTCAGATAGACTTCGTCTTTCTGCAAGCCGGACATTAAAACGTGGTAAGCCAGATGTACAAATTTCCAGACTGCAGTTAGCAAGCCAGCAAGGAAAACATACCCTCTCGCCATTGGAGTAGTAGAAAGCCTTCAACTCTACAATGTTGGGATGTCGCACGATTCGCATAATCTGAAGTTCACGATTCTGAAAAGAAAGAAAGTCAGCAGTTACCTCTCGAGAGATTCGATGCCCCCCAGGGGGGAGAGGAGAGGCTCCCAAAACACACCTTGAACCGCTTGTCTTGAAGAACGCGTTTGATGGCAGCATCCTCGCCGCTAGGAGCCATCTTTGTCTGGAAAACAACACCGAACGAACCATTTCCGACGATTTTGCATTGTGTGTATTGAATCTCCCGTGTCTCTCCAGTCAGTCCATCCTGGACCTTTTCACGTATGACCTCTGAACAAGCACAATGAGACATCAGTAAAGGCCACGGGATAATTGAAGAAGCCATTGGTTAATAACAGGCGTGCTTACCACCCATACGTAAGTTTGAGAATGCCCCAGACCGACTCTGTGACATCACGAAGGTGTGGAGGTGGTTAGAGTGGGCGAGTTCAGCACTACCGTGAGAAAGGAGGAGTACAGTTCAGCAGCGGACGGGAATGAATGCAGAAGTGAGATGCGAAGTCCGTTTGGGGCGGAATGTAACCGGTGGAGCAACTATTTGGGAGGAGGAGAGGGGGGGCTTGATTTGGAATGTGGATGAGCGGATATCCGAGCGGTGGATGTTAGGTGGAGGTCCGCGTGAGATGAAAGGTTGAGAAGCGGACTCGCGGACGGCCGAATCACAGAGGTGGAAGGCTCACACCAAGGGCCAATAGACGGGGGTGCAGCGCGGCTGAGCGCCAAGAGTGCAGGTCCCTCGAGCAGGACAGGCGGCGGCGCTTGCGAGGAGGGAGAATTGCCTGCAGTCAACTTTGCCCGAATTGAGATGGCAGGACGTTCTTCGACTAGCACCAGCCTTACAGGCAGATCCTGTTAAAATGGCGGGGTTGTCGGCGGCAGAACGGAGTTTCCAGGGGAGGAGGATGGTTCGGAGGAAGATAGTGAGCAAGTGACGTTGATGGAGCGACCACAAGCTCAAAGCAAACCACGCTGCAGGAACGTGGAATGAAGCAGCGGAAGGAGGAAAAGAAAGAAGGAAGGAAGGAAGGAAAGAAAGAAAGGAAGAAAGAAAATTAAAGCAGGATCAGGTCTGATAACTGCAGGATGCGATGATGGACACGCAGAAGGGAGACGGGGAGATGTACACAGGATGAACCCTCTCCGGTAAGGTAAGTAAGTATCTGGTGGTAAGCGTAAAGCGGCTGCAGGCGAGGCGACTTTCGGAGGGGCGGGTAAGGTTCTAGTGGGTGTGGCAGAGGCGCAAAAATCACCTTGCTGTACAAAGCATACGTGCGCCTTCTTATTATTTATGAGGACTACGTAGTAATAAAATAATAATAATAATAATCTATCGATCATTTCGTATCTATATCTGCTACGGTGATGACTGTCGCTGGACCCTCAGCAGGAAATGTCTTAGACGGTGGATTACATACAGTACCTACAAGTCTGCTGAGTAGCCGTTTTTGGCACCTATGGTACAGTGTATAACAAGGGGCGTATGTCTCCAAAGTATTAGTGACATATCCACCACATGTATCTTGTGCAGGAGGAATATGTCATACCCTTATTTTCATGATAACTCATATCTGAACAGATATTTATTTACTAGACTGCTTACCCCATACGTGACCGGGCTGCTGTCCACTGGATACTCTACACATGCATGCCTAGTGCTAGTAGTACCTACAGCAATATGAATGCAAATAACTACTTTGATTCACCGTTTGTATAATGAGGATAATAATAATGCCAGAGGATTATTATTATTAACTGTGGGGGACAAGTGCAGTGGCATCTAAACTGCCATTATTAGGGTTTCTGTAGTTCCTTGTAATAACAACTTCAGGCTGTGACAGTGGGACTTAAGAGGCTGAACTGCTGCTGTGATGATGGCAGAAGTGGAACCCTGGAGATTAGGTGCAAAGCGTCGGCCTTTCCCATAGGCCAGATGACTTTTGGAGGCGTCGCCAACAGCAATCAGGGTTGACTCGAGCCACTTTCATGAAGATGGAAGAATAGATATCAAATTCCATACAGGCATCATGCAATTGTTTTAAAAGTCTCAAACAAGATGAGCAGGGATGATCCAGAGTATCTGGGAGAGATCATCAGGAATAACCCTTTCTGTACGTACGTAGGTACATATTAGTAGTAGGCAATTTTATGATTTTTCCCGTCTTATCTCTTTGCAACCCAGTCCAGGAAGAAGCACCTGCCTCTTGCAGCCAGATGTCATGCCAATGGGACTGTGACATTCTCACTGTGAGCTGATCTTTCACGTGAAGGTGTAAGTATTACTGTCACACTGCATCCATCTGTATAGAAATGAAATGCTTGTCTGTGCTGAAGCACCAGTGATATTATTATTATTATTACCAGACTGTTCAACAGTGTTGTCGGGTGACTGATTGTAATTTTTTCCAGGGTCCATACGATTGGCTTTCCCAGGCAGCTCTGGCGGTCATGGGACCCCGGTCATGCCTCGTACCTTCCCTCTGGTGTCCACTATTTGGTGGTTTTTACGTATACTTACAGGTTTATAAATTACTAAGGTATCTCGGTTCCCCTACGTGCCTATGCCTTCTGGCTTAAATATAGAGTGAGTACAACTAAATCAATGTAGCCGAACATCGGGTTGTAGTTAGCGGCAGGTAACTCATTTACAACGGACATTGCATGGGGTATTTTTGATGCGCGTATTGAAATTCAAGAGACTTTGGATACGACATTTTATATGACGTCAGAATGCCGATCATTCATAGACAAATAGATACCAATTTCCTCCATTTCCGACCTGCCCCTAACTAACAATAGAGACATCCGTTATCACGGGGCGCGCGAATGCTATAATAGAGGTAGTGCTTAAATGCCATTTCTGTACTAAATATAATTAGCTGCTACCTACAAAGACAGGCAATTATATATCTAACTCTGAACGCAAAAGTGAGCTCGCCCGGATGCTCGTGGATCTGCCCAAATTAAATAATGGTTATTGTTTTACAAAAAAAAAAAAAACGATTCTCTTCGTGTCACGTGTTTCATCGAGTTCTACAGAGTACGAGCGTTGATTTGTTGACTGCACCAGCGTAAGGGCCGGACTTCTCCATGGCACACTGCATATGCATTTATGCATTTGTGGCGGTCATGAATGCAGGAAGATGGCTTTGGGGCTGGGCTCGACTCCTACCCGTAATAAGGGTTCTGGACGCAAGCTTCCGCAGTTTGCTACACGGAGTATTATATTAATATTAATATTCCAATAGGATTATGGGTTTAGAGTCAAAGACCCTGCCCAATAACGAGAACGATCGTAGTAAGCTCTCTATGGCCTAGTTAGTTGTATTGTTTCTGCAGTCACTCTGTACTGCTGTTGCAATAACATCCATCCCCAGACATACACTACACTTACATGAGTATAAAAACCAAATTGAGATTAAATGCCTGGACCCTCCCGTCACTGACATCTTCGCGAGTCGGATCTCTTCGGCCGAGTTCCTCTAGAAGAATTTGGAAGCGTATTCTTCTCAGAACGTTATGGGGCCGGCCTTGCATGCAGCGTCAGTCTAGGTTCCAACAGTGGAAACCCTACCAGACATGACATCCTAACGCCCGGCACGGTCCATGTGACCTCCATTTCCATGTCTTCTCTTTTTTTAAAAAGAGGGATTATTTCTTCGTCTGCTATCTATGCTCGAGTGAATAAATAGAGTTTGTGGCGAATTTCTGCCAGAATCAAAACATGGGTTGTAGAACTTTGAATCCAATATCCCCGGACGGATAGACAAACAGAGAACCTTCGTTGCATTAGGACTAGGACGACAGGATGCATTGACAGCTACACAACTGGAAGGTTGCTGTGAAATCGACTGCGGAGAGACTGACCGAAGTTACCAGCGAGTAATGGTGGAATCAATAGCACTGATTGAGTCTGTTGGCTATTTTCTACCCAGTATTTTGAAACACAAGGCTGCAGCGTGTATCAGGCGAGTACTCTAACAATATCGACGAAGTAACTTGAAGCATTAAATGATTACTCGGTAGCTTGCCTCGTAATTATTCACAAAGTCAGTGCACACTACCTTGACCGGCGATGTGGGATATTCATATCACAAAAACAGCAGAATGACGCGAGAAAGAGCCAAAAAGAGACTGATAATATTAATTTCCGTATGTAGCATAAAAGAGCGAGCTTACCTCCAAAGTCATAATACTTATTTATTCTTTAATATTCTTCGTTTCTTCTTTCAAATTCTAATGTCACGGCGTTGTCCACATGATCATGATATGAAACTGCCTTCTTGCCCTTTTTTCCAGCCTCATCTTGCCTATGAGCCTATTTATAGTCTGGCAACGATACATTCATTTATAAAAACCCTACTTGCGTGTCTGATGTCATTGTACATACTCTTCTTATTACATTCATCTCGTTTTGAGAGACGGTTCAAATCACACGACGTATAGACTGTAGACTCGACGTTTGAGTATCTTACCTACTTAGGGAGCTGACCAAGTGAATCTATGTAACCATCATTGTTTAGAGAGATGCACGGATGAATGATATTTATTGATGATGACCACTGTACGACGGCAATATAGCTTACATGAGATAAAATGGTCACTATGGCAAACTATATATATAAACTTAAGAATTTTTCTCAAATTTCCTCGGATATGCTCGATATTCGATTCTTGGGTCGACATCCAGCATATGGTATCTCTTCTCGTGGCGGATGCGGTTGTCTTGTTCAAATGTCAGAACCGAAACTACCAGGGCCTAGATCTGGCCGTCCATAAGACTGGCATTCCAATTGGAAGGGGAGGTAAATTGATATGTCTGAGGGCAGTAGTTTCATGAATACAGTCACTGAGTCTAAAGCAAAAAGTCAATGGACCGTTGCACATCCGTGTTGAGTGTAAGCCGAGTGTCTAAATATAACCTGATTCTCCATGTTATATTTTAAAATAATCACACTCACCCAATGTGAGAAGTTCACATCATTCTTATTGCGTAGATTTGCACATCTGTGTACTAGTTGACTCCACTATCCGAGTTAAAACTGTTTTACATTCCCCCATCTATGTCATGGAAAGAAAAGAACAATAAAAAGAAAATAATGAAACAGCTCCCCACGAGTACACCCATGCATCTCATGCCCAGAAGTTTTTTGATCGGCCAATATAGCGGTCAGAGCAGAAGGTAACCACGAGGACAAGACAACCGACCAACATCCATACAGAAAGCCAGTGATGGAAATCGGGGAAAAATCAGTGGAACAGAATACGAGTCTATACAAAAGATGCCTTTATGGCCCCGGGTGACTGTCTCTTGCTCAGCATATCGCGCACGAGATAGAAGCTGAGGAAGTGATATACCATATTTTCAAGACACATTCAGAGAGGGAAGAACTAATAAAACAGACCACGAAGAGTTATGAGGGGGAAGGGGGAATAAGTCGGAGTACAACTCACTCCAATGTCGCGAGGCGCACTAGATCTCGCAGTGGTGAGTCGCGAAATGTCTAGAAGGGAGGAGGAACAATTCCCTGGGTTTCAATCTTGTCTTGCTGCTCCATGAGTTCATCGCCAGCAATCTCAAGAGACACAGCAAGACCAAGTTTAGCCGATTGCTACGAAAGAGAAGAGATCAGTCCCGACCAGACACATGGGGTATAAACAAAGGCGTAGAAGATGCTTACCTTGGCCTGGTCAATCTCCCCAGCAAAGGTAAGGGAGATGGGCATCGCTATCCGCTTCTCCAGGAGGCAGCTGACCTTTCCGGCACTGTCAACTTGTGCGCGGAAGGTGGAAGCCCGGAAGTCATATTTGGCACCAATTGAGGTTGTACCATCCCTGCTAGGGCCACCCATCAAGGCAGCAGCAGCATTGGGGGCAAACTGAAGGTTCATGTCAACTCCAGCTTCAACTTTTTCGGAGAGCTTCTTCCAGTATGTGGCCGAGAGAACACCCTGTGCCTGCAGCTGAGCGCTTGCAATCCAATCATCTCCCTTGTACTTCGCGCAATAGGAGAGTGCAGTTTCTGGTCTAGTATTCAGGCCTTGACGTTGCCAGATTGCCTCAAAGCCCAGAGCCAGGCGGGGGGTGACGGACTGGAGGTAGCTTCCGACGAAAATACCGGTAAGGCCGCCTTCCAAGAAGGACGGGTTGAATGCCTTGAGCGAGGCCGAGAAATCGGAACCAGTATAATCATTGTCGATTTGAAGAAGGCCCTGGCTTGCTCCGGCCATTATCTGGGCGTTGGTCTTGGTGACCAACGCGTCATTCCAACGGTAGTTCCCAACAGCAGCGAGAGCACCGTCGCTTCCGATATTGCCTTGCATAAACACCTTCCGGCTTCTTAGCCACGGACTTTGACACTCGTTGCAGATACTCATGGACAGCAAGATTCATCATCGACCTACCTTTGGAGTTCCGTACATGGCGGAGAAAGCGTATGGAGGAAGGTTCCCGGAGGAGCCCATGGAGAACGCATGCGAGATGCGGAAAAGAGGAGACATGCCAAAAACCTTTGTCAAGTCTGCACGCAAACCGCTGAACATGAAATTGGACAAAAGAACCTCCTTCTGCACCTCCCTGCCGACATTATCCACAGTTCCCGGGTTGGGGAGCCCGAGGGCCGCTCTGCGCTCTGAGAACGAGGAGTATGCATCCTTTATAGTCGCGGCTACAGCATTGTCCGTAAGGAAAGGTAGGGAGGGGATTAGGTCGGACATCTTGTATTATAATGAGTATACGACGTTGACGCAGGGGATTCAATAGAGACAGGCAGTCTGATCGGTGACTGCCGATGGAGAGAGAACGGAGACCAGCCCTGAAAGAGACCAGAAAAAAAAGGCGACAACACGGGTCGCAGAAGACCGTAGGGCTGTCTAGAAGAAAAAGTAAAAAATATGAATTAGTCAATTTCGGCAAAACAACAATGCTAGAGACAGCGCAGCAATGCGGAGGTGTGAAGTGAAGAAGAGCTCAGCAGCCGCGAAAAAAAGTCACGTCTCTGCTCTTACTTCCGGGCCTTGGCAGAGAACTTGCGTCTTTGTCTCCCGCCGGCTGCTCGAGTCGACGCTTAGCCGTTTTGAGCCGGCACGGGACCGCCATGAGGTGGCCTGCAGACACTCCTGCATCGACACGAGAATGCTTTCTCCTCTCTTTGGCTTCTGTGCTTCCGGCTTCGGTTTGACGAATTGACGTGTGTTATCTCCTGCTAATGTCCTATCTTTGCGCATTTGGTTCCCTTACGTGCCTCCGAGTTTTTACGATACCCGTGCGAGCCTTTAGTCCCCATTCTGCGATTTAACCAAGTTTCCCCCCCTCAGACTCAATTCGGCGCATTCTTACGTGCTTGGTTGGTTGCCTCTCTTCTACTTCGCCTTACTTGTTCTGAACCTTTGAAATTTGAGAGTCCCGCGATTCCCGGCTCCCTTTCGACTACATACTCTGACTGGTCGGGTTTGATCAACGATGGATACACTACTGTAAGTTAGCCCCAGAAATTTAGCTTATCTACGGAGTACGGAGTATTATGCTCTGGGTCCCTTTCTATGTCGCCTGGGACTCTAGCTTTATGATTCTTTCGGGATAAATCCCAGGTTTTGGCAGAGGATCTGTTTATCTGACATGAATCAGAACGGCGGAGATTGTTGCAAATTCCCCGCGTTTTCGACGCAGATCGTCCACCTTTGTCGATGCGATCCATGACCTACCAGAGAAATCCGAGTTAGCACCGGCTCAATTATACAGCACAGAGTCGGGTCGACTTTTCCACTCGGGTCGGATCGTTATTATCACAGTTGGACTTCCAGCAAGGGGGAAAACGTTCGTCGAACAGTATGAAGCGTTACTTCTTCACCAGATGCTAATGTTTCTTCTCTTTCAGACACATATCTGTCGCCTTGGCGCGCTATCTTCGATGGTTAGTGGAAATCGCCCTTTGTCCTGCCGAATATTCCACCTTTGGCATTTTATGTGTATGACCTCCGGATTGACCGCACTATTTAGGCTAGGGGTCAAAACTAGAATTTTCCACCTTGGCGATTACAGACGTGCTACGATCCCTGTTGGCCAAGACATACCGGATGATTACTTTTTCGTTAATGGTACGCAGACTATTCCCTTTGCCCACCGGGGCATGGCATGTCTTTCCTTGTGCTTCAGTTTAGTATCTCATCGAGGCGCTAATCTCATCCATGCAGCGTCCGCATCATCTGTGCTGCTAAGACAGAAAATCGTGAAAAAATGTCGAGAGGATATCTATCATTTTTTGAACCATGAAAATGGACAAATAGCCATATATGATGCTGTTAATCCCTTGGCTTCTGGAAGGAAATCGCTTGCGAATGAGTTTGCGAAACATGACATTGAAGTAGGTCCGTCTTTTGTATACGAAGATCAGCGGGGCTAACTGATTCTTCTTTTTCAAAGACACTCTTTATCGAGTCATGGTGTGATGATGAACGGATTATTGAAGAGAACGTCCGCAGGGTGAAGATTTCCTCTCCAGACGTAAGTGATCGGCTCCGTCGAATTAACCAGCAAGAATAACCGACTCCTGACTTCTGTTAGTATGTGGGATGGGACCCAGATGATGCAGTGAAACAGTACTTAGCCCGGATCTCGGCCCGCATTCCTCATTTTCAGACGATAGAGGAGAAAGATTTGAATTACATCAAGGCAGGTGGTCCAGGAATTTGCTTTAAAGTTCCCTGGCGCTAACTTCTAACTATACAGATGATAAATGCAGGAGAGCGACTGATAATAAACAACCGCAGTTTTGGATATCTTTCTAATCGCATAGTGTTTTACCTTCTTAATCTTCACATCAAATCTAGACATACGTATTTTGCGCGGGTAAGTGAGCTACCTTGGGCTCCTGTGTCCCTGCTGGAATGGCAGTGCGCTTAGCTATTTTACTAACAAATTTACATTAAATAATAGGCCGGTGTATCTCCTGAAACATCTTACAAATCCGATGCTTCCTTGTCTGAGAAAGGGGATGATTATGCCAAGAAAATGACAGAATGCTTGTTGCGACATAGGGAGGCTGTGAAACAGTCGGTGATTGACCAAGGAGACACGGACTATGAACTGAAACCTTTGACGGTATGGACATCTACAAGGCGCAGAACAGTCGAGACCGCCAAGTATCTTCATGAGCAGGGCTATAAAGTTCGCCATAGATCACAAATGAGCCAGCTAAATCCCGGCGTGTGCGAAAATATGTCAGAGAGCAAAATTCGGGAAGAATACCCCGAAGAAGTTGCGAAACACGAACTTGATCCCTACCACCACCGATACCCCCGCGGAGAGGTTCGTTTGAATTATGACCTTATGGTTTATATAAGTGTTGAGATGACTAACGAGATGGGTGTTGCTTGATAGTCGTACCATGATCTTGCTGTGAGACTCGAACCCATAATTCTGGAGTTGGAGCGAGAACGGAATGATCTACTTATTATTGCACACGAAAGTGTCTTACGGGTATTATATGGTTACCTGATGGCCTGCAATTCCGCAGACATTCCCTTTTTACAGTTCCCCAGAAATGAGATCATCGAGGTAAATAATATCTTAAGGATCCCATCAGTATTGGTCGGCTAACATTTTCTCCTTTCTCTTATCAGATTATACCTGAGAGCTACCAAAACGAGGCGAGACGGATCAAGATCCCCGACCTTTCAGAGGAGATTCTTCCCCCCTCACCCGAAGATATCAAGATCCAAGTGCCTTCTAGCGGGACAGTGACTCCCTCGTTGGGGTTAGGAAGTCCAGCGGGCGGGTCAACGACGCCAACCACACCGCAAAGTGGTATCCGAACTCCTCGCGAGCCGGAAAGGATCTCACAGCAGCATGTAGAAGATGTGGTATAACCGTACTTTCCACGGCCGAACAAAAAATATCGTTTTAGATAGAATACCCAATTGAATCAAGGCATCTTGCTGTTCCATCTCTGTAATTTTGATGCCGTAAGATAGGCTAGATCGGCATGTAGATTGTTCTCAAAAAATTGCTTAACCCCCATGCAGTGTAGAAACGAATACTATGTTATCGCCTTGTTGGAGTTCGTACTTCTCCTCGCCCTCAAGTTCCCAATCCGCATCATTGATAAGAACAAGAATGCCAGGCCGCCTGCCGTCTTTCATCAGCATTGTTTTTCCAGAAGCCAGCTTCCATCACCTACACATTTCCCTCCAACACGAAGAGTTCCCTTCTCTGGTCCTTCATGACGTTGTCAATAAGGTATTGAAGTAAATAGGTGATATTCGGCCGGCTTCCATTATGTAGTTGTGCAGGTAGTGAAACATTGTGTGTGCGCTCATTAGAGAACAGTAATTCTAATCCTCCACTGTTGCAGCAGGTGTTAGCATTGTACCTTGGGAGTAACGATACATTGGAAAGAGGACGAACGTGAACTCAACAGTGATAGAAATGGGGTCAGATGTACTATTCTCTGCCACAGGGGAATCAGATAATAGTTGAGAAGCCATACTGGTGTTCTGAGGGCCAAATTTGCTGGCTGATTACGCGGCGCAGAGAAGTTCTGTCTGGCAAGAGGGGGGAATTCCTGATTCGCGCTTATCGATAACTTTAAATTGCCAGATCAGAAAAAAAGAAAAGATCAAGAAGACCGTGAAACTTTCAATCCCAGCACATCTCCTGTTCCTTCTACAGGCAATATTAACTTGTCCAATATACGAGATTTTAGCGGAAAGTTCCTTTGAGTTGGCATTGATGGTGTCCGTCACGACCGAGTACATTAGTGTTGGGGGGAATAGGCACTCGGCCGCTGCGGCTTGGGATGTTCAGACAGGCATCCTCGCGTTTGGTGCAGACAATAATATCGCCCTATGGGATCCCATGGTATGTTAACTGTGATCCTGTGATTTGAAAATAGAACGAGTTGGAATCTCATCAGATGATCAACTCAGGACACTTCCCACCACGGAGTCTACTCTCTGCTATCTGGACACGCCGACAAGGTCACTGCTGTCAGGTTTCACAGGTGTCTCTCGACTGGTACGAGCGTTCTTCTAACTGGATCTGTGGATCGAACGATACGACTATGGCGATCAGACCCAGATAACGCTCGTCGGTTCACGCATGCGTGTACTCTCGAAGGCCACGAGGGCTCGATCAACACAATAGCTGTAGCCGACGGCACAGATATCTTTGCTTCAGGAGCAGCAGATGGAACGGTTAAGGTCTGGAGGCTTACGCTACAAGAAAGTAGTGCTGGGGAGCTGTTGAAGACAATATCCATGAAACCACGTTTTTTCCCGTTGGCTTTATCTCTGAAGCGGCTTCAAACATCTGAGGATGACCAGTCTATGGTGTTAGCTGTCGCAGGCACTACGAATGTTGTGCAGATATACGTTGCAGACAACCTGCTCGTCGATGCTGACTTTAGACTTGGAGCAGTACTTACGGGCCATGAAGGCTGGGTGAGGTCTTTGTCCTTTACGATCGATCGGCGAAGCAAGACTCACGACCTTCTACTTGCGTCTGCTAGCCAGGACAAATATACTCGACTTTGGCGAGTGCAGAGAGGTGGTGTGGCTCCTATTGCACTGGCCGATGAAGACCCAATGTTTGGTGGCATGGAACCAACGTTGTCTAACAAGGCTCATGAATTCGAAGCAGCAGGGTCAAAGTACTCTATAACTTTTGAGGCCCTTCTTTTCGGAAATGAAGATTGGATATATACTGTGGCATGGAACCCGGACTCTCAACGAACGCAACTCCTAACAGCCTCCGCCGATAATACATTAACCATATGGGAGCCTGATCCGGTCTCGGGGGTTTGGTTTTCAACAGAGCGTATGGGAGAGATGAGTATACAGAAGGGCTCTACTTCAGCAACCGGTAGTACAGGTGGTTTTTGGATAGGCCTCTGGTCCCCCGACGGTAAACAGGTTGTCTGCCTCGGCCGAACGGGCAGTTGGAGGGCGTGGAAATACGATGAGCATGCAGAGATTTGGGTTCAAGCGCTAGGAATTTCCGGTCACGTCCGATCCGTCAATGACATACAGTGGGATGTTAATGGAGAGTATCTTCTTTCAACTAGCTCCGATCAGACAACACGGCTCCATGCGGAATGGCTCCGTGGTGGCCTGCAATCGTGGCATGAATTTTCTAGGCCACAGATTCATGGATATGATCTCAATTGCATCGATACATTGGGTTCCTCGCGTTTTGTTTCTGGTGCAGATGAGAAGCTCTTGCGGGTTTTCAACCAGCCGAAGCCAATTGCCCGACTATTGGAGAAGCTTTCTGGATTTAGAAGATCGACCGAAGAAGATCTTCCAGACACTGCAGAGATCCCAGTACTCGGTCTGTCAAATAAGCCAATTGGAGAGGACGTCCCACTGGAGGGAGAAGTGGATAGCTCGACTACTGGCCAGCCTAAGACCACTCAATCTGCGTTATTCGACCTGAACCATCCGCCACTTGAAGACCATCTAGCTCGTTACACACTGTGGCCAGAGCACGAGAAATTATATGGTCATGGTTATGAAATATCTGCCGTGGCTGTCAGTCACGACCGCACGCTCATTGCTACTGCTTGCAAAGCAAGTTCAATTGACCATGCGGTGATACGTTTATATGATACGTCTGATTGGCATGAAATAAAGCCTTCCCTCGTCGCACACACTCTGACCATCACAAGCCTATGCTTCTCTGGTGATGACCATTATCTTCTCAGCGTTGGAAGAGATCGACAGTGGGCAGTTTTCGAGCGGAGTGAGCAGGATCTGTCGTCCTTCTCACTCTTTACCTCGAATCCGAAGGGCCATTCGAGAATGATTCTTGGGGCGGCGTGGGCTCCAATGTCGGAAATTCCCGTCTTTGCAACGGCAGGCCGTGACAAGTCGGTGAAAGTTTGGAAAATGGAGGAACGCACATTTAATTGCAAATCGACAGCCTCCTTCAAGACATCAGTTACGGCTATTTCTTTCTTGCCGACCAGGCAGAAAGGTTCATTCATTCTCGCGGCAGGGGAGGACAGTGGTGAGATTTCTATCTACCAGATCGAAAGTGACAGTCTCGAAGTTCGCAATATCATTGTGGTTGACAAGTTTATATCCCCATCAAAGACGGTGACGCAGCTGTCGTGGCGCCCTGCCAGTCCAACGGAACTGGATGGAGTCTCTGGCAAAGAAAAGCAGGATGGACTGAGTTTTGAGCTTGCAGTAGCGAGCGAGGACATCTCGACACGCATATATGCCATTCAGAACATGCATCTGTGAAATATAGTGTAGTTGGTACAAGGAGGGCCAAAAGAAGTTAAATCAAATGAATCTCCGAGAACATAAACCAACAGACATAATTAACGGCAGATTCAGAAACTCCTGGGATGTTGAATGAACCCAATATTGAATATAAAATGCTCCCCATTGAACCCCGACCATGCCTGTAGCGTATAGTTGAATATTTAAATACACGTTGTCAGATTCAAATTCTAAGCCTCCACCGGGAAACTAGCCCCTTTTCTCGAAACCATATCCACCTTTCCCTTCCAGAGACTCATAGGTCTTCTCCTGGCTTGGTCTCTGATTTCTAGGGCCTCTGGCCTGTAAATCCTCTTTGAGCCATTTGAGAACGAGTTCACCCAATTGGCTATTTTCACTGGTCCCTTGGGGAACTTCAACCTTGAATTCTTCAATGGGGCCCGCTTGTCTGACATTGCCGAGGTGCATGTGCACTAGATGGGTTGGCCATTGAGCCAAGTTGTCCAGGATGTGCGTAGCGTAGACAATCGTGCAGGGCCTCGATTCAGTCTCCTGTTTGAGCCAAGAAAGGAAATTGCTCCGTGAAAGTAGATCTAAATCCACTGTGATTTCGTCAAGGAGCAATACTTGCCAGGGGCGAAGTAAGCCCATGGCGAGCTGGACTCGACGTCGTTCACCGTCTGAAACGGCATGCATGCGCCAGCGCAGGTCTATGTCAAGGATGCGCACGAGCTCATCCCTTCGCTCGGGATAAGCATTGCCTCCAACAGAGGCAAGAAGTGCCGGGACATCAATGTCCGTCCGAACGATGGGATTGAGAACCCATTCAACCCCGAGATAAGTCACACCCTCCAGTCCTTGTTGGAAGGGGTCAATGCCCCCCACGGTTATCGTGTTGGAGGGCGCCAGACGTTTCCCTGCCAGTAGACGCAGAAGGGTCGTCTTCCCAGCACCGTTGGCTACCAATTCAAAATATTAGCTTTTCTCTCTGTGTACTCTCTTCTTGTCTCTGTTTTAACCCACCGCCGATGAGCAGGGTTCTGCTCCCTGCAGGGAGGTCTAGATTTATATCTACCAGACCGGGTGTGCCATCCTGAAACTTGTAAGACAGGTCCTTGACAACGATCGACGGGGGCTCTAGACTTGAATTATTGAAAGCCATTTCTCCCCCTTCTCTGTTGAATATACCAAGAATGACCATAGAAGTTACAATTGCTTCACCGTGGGATTTACGACGATATTACTGCCATCACGTGAGGTCTGACGTGATGGTTAGGCTTACGAGATCTCGCAGTTCTAACTTCGCACGGAACAAGTCATTCATCCATTATTGCATTGCTTTCCCCATATCCAGATGGCTTTACATAGGGAGTAACTGTATCTGGCTGGGAATAGATATCCGACAAATCTTGCAGGTTGTTCCCCCAGGGTCACAATGCTGCATCCCGCCCACTTTTCTTCCAGATGCTCCATTTTCTTCAACGAATCCTCCGTCGTACACGCCCAACAATCATGGAACCACTCATAGCTGTCGTTGGTGCTACGGGTACTGGTAAATCAAAGGTGATAAATATTCTTGACTGCGGGCTGGCTTTTCTCTTTCAGCGTTAATTCTCGTTTATACTTCACTTCCGTACCTCGAAGATAGTTCTAATGACTACAGATAGCTTGCAGTGGACTTGGCGTCCCGCTTCAATGGCGAAATAATCAATGGCGATGCAATGCAAATGTACCGCGGCCTACCTATTATTACGAATCAAATACCGGTTGAGGAAAGAAACGGAATTCCACACCACCTGATCGGCTGCATTGGACTAGAGAAAGAACCATGGCGAGTTGGAATATTTAAAAAGGAATGCCTGCGACTCATTAAGGATATACATTCTCGAGGGAAGCTACCCATCCTTGTGGGAGGAACCCACTATTACACCCAGACGGTCCTGTTCAAGGACCAGCTTGTGGATAGAGAGGAAGCTGGCTCCGGATCCGAGCTTGATGATTCTGAGTCTTCTGAGAAGTGGCCAATATTGAATGCGCCAACGGACGTGCTTTTGCAGAAACTGAGGGAGGTTGATCCATCCATGGCGAGTCGGTGGCATCCAAATGAGACGCGCAAAATACGACGCTCCTTGGAAATATACTTCCAGACAGGCCGACCTGCCTCTGAGATCTATGCAGAACAAAGACGTCAGAGGCAGATAGCTAGTGTGGATGAGAACTCTGCTAGTGGCAGAGGACTGCGCTACCAGACCCTGATTTTTTGGGTACACGCAGATAAGGAAATTTTAAATTCCCGACTTGACGCGCGAGTCGATACCATGATTGAACAGGGCTTGATGTCTGAAGCCGAAAGAATGCTATTGTATATACAAGAAAAGCAGTCTCAAGGCCTTACTGTCGACCAAACGAAAGGTGTATGGGTTTCCATTGGATTCAAGGAGTTGGGGCCGTACTTTTCTGCACTACGCGATGGATCATCCACTGGAGAAGAGCTTGGAAACCTGCGGCGCTCGTGTGTCGAGTCTATCAAGACAGCTACCCGGCAGTATGCTGTATCACAAATCAAGTGGATCCGGAACAAATTATGGAGAGCACTGGCGGAAACCAGGATGACAAGTCGCCTTTATCTACTGGACAGCAGCAATGTCGATCATTGGGATACATGCGTGAAGCAGGCGTCTGAGCGTCTTGTATATTCATTTCTCCATAATGAGCCTTGTCCTGGTCCCAAGTCGCTTTCAGAGCTGGCGAGGGTCACGCTTGAAGCTAAAGAAGCGCAAGCTCAGAAACCGACGAGTGATCTACCCAAATGCGTCACTTGTGACATATGTCGCAAGACAATGATGAATGAGGAACAGTGGAATGCTCACGTCAAAGGGCAAGGTCACAAAAGAGCCCTTAAGGCTGCAGCAAAAGAGCAGAGCGAGAGGAATTCTTACGGAAACGGGAGTCTTTAGAGAATACCCAGTCTAGCGCAAATGGAAATTGAATAGTGTAAAATTATAGAGGGTTTCTTATTCGACTATAGAAGTATCCTATTCTTTTCTCTTTTTTTTTTTTTTTTTTGCCCAATACCCTCAAACCATCAGCGATATTCCACACAGGCCTAGCTACCTCTCCAGAATCTCAACGGAGTGTGGGATAAGGTGAGCCTCCTAGCTGGCAGAATAAAACATTATGTGATTTATCTAGAAATTAATTTGTGATAAAACAGCTGCATAGTCGAAGCCACAAACAGTTCTCTCAATAGGCTGAAGATACGTTTAGTTGGGCTTTCCAGGGAAGCGCCCATCCATCGAAGATGTATAAGATGGAAGCCTCTAGGAATGATACCAGGGTTGCAGATGAAATGTTCAGCTTCGGTGCCCGGAGAACCCAACCCAGTCATATTGGCACGTTGGTCGTTTCATCACCTCCAACATGCAGAAGTATAACGCTGTAGGATGAGTGCAAAGATATCCAGTCTGCTCTAGCATAATGGCCCAAAGCAGGACATTGCACCCATTATATTATTCGATATGTCCACGCAGGATATCTCCAATTGGCTGGTGACATCCGGATGTTAAGAAGACGAATGGGAAAAAAAAGTTCAATCATTGAGCATGCCAGTCTTAGATCGCCAAGCTGAAAAGGCTGGAGAGATTATGTCCCCATATCCACTTTCCTCGATTTTAAAGACTTCAACGACTGAAGATTTCTCTCGCTTGCGAATTCTCCACGTGCCGTTCCCACGGATGATACTTTTTAGCCCTGTGAAAGGGTCAGTCCAGTGAGATTCAGCAGCACTTCCATATGGTACATACATCCAAGAAACTCTGCTGCGAAGTTGATACAGATGTTCCCATCCCAAACGCCTTTCCCGTGCTTCTTAACCTTAACCGGTATACTTGAAGTTTCAAGCTCTTCAAGACGGCGAAGAATACCTTGTTGGTCACGAAATCCAACGATGATCTTGGGGACACCGAGAAGGAATGACTGCGCCCAGAATTTGAGAAGTTTGCGTTCGTACTTGAGCATGTCACGGTCATTCCGTATCTCTGCGGTCGTTTTCAATTCCACCCAATTGATAGGATCCTCTTTCCTGTCAGGCTTACAGTCCCAAACTATGCGAGTTGCAATTAGCAATGGATTGACAAAAATTCATTTTAGAGATGCATGAGGTTAAGGTGTAGGCCAAAGAAACATACCAGCGTCAACCTCGCCACCGAGGATTATCCGCACGCCACCTATTCCAGTCCGGACGACAGAGCAATACTGAGCGTTGTTGTTGACTACTTGTTGATCACGATTTTCGATTTCTTCGCGAGACGTTGCATCCCAAGTATCTCGGAGAACAGACAAGGCTTCGAATTTATAGCCTAGGAAGAATCAGTATTCCACCTGAACAATGACATAAGCGACGAAGTATTTTGGATATACCCCAGTATGCCATTAGATCTTGCGAAGCCATTCCAACTGGCATCTGTTGATTCCGTTGGATGCGCTTTTGCTCATTCTTGTATGCGTTATTCTCCTCGATAAAACTAAAGAAATCGGGTTAGTTTGCAAATTCGACTTTACCCGGAATCAATCTGCCATACATACATAGTGCCCTGTGGATGGAAGTAGGAGTCAGATTAATAGAAGCCAGAATTTCTTTCAATCCGAGAGACCTTCTCACTTGGAAACATGTCGCGTTCATCTCGAAACTGAATAATAAACAGTCAATAAGAAGATCTTCAGCACAGTCAACATTGTACGCACCCATTCATACGATCAAAGGGGATGGTCAGAATCTATTGAATATGATACAGTTTGTCTAATATTTAGTCAAGGAAACCTTCTCCTCTCATTTATCCCATTGCTCGATCCAACTCACCTTGGTCATCATGCCTCTCCATGTAATGATATCCGCCTCGCATTTCATCTCTGTCTCTTTCTCCAAGGCAATGACAGTATCCAGTAAGGCATCTAAATGCTCGTCTCCCGAGTCATCCAACTTTTGGAAGACATCAAACCCATGATTTAAATCCGCTGGGAGCCGTGGTGGGTAGTAATAACGCAAAGATGATGTACCAAGAGAGAAGCGGTGTTCATCATCATATGAGAAACAGGCGATCTCCTAACGTTCATGGTCAATTATCTCTTCCAAGGCAATCGCAGAAAGAGATGAAAGGCCTACCTTTGGGCGTCGAATAGTGGCAATTTTGGAGCCCACAAACATGCTAACAGGCTGAACATTGAAGACATGTCGATCCATGGTTTCTAGTCATCAATTTTCTAGATGATAAAGGCGTAATTCAAGAGTGAGGGGAATAGGCGCGTGTAGACAGTAACAAGCATAAGTCAAGCACGGTCGCTCATATTCGAAGTTTGATTGATGTAGTGAATATGCCTGCATATGTATGAAACATAAGAGGCAAGCAGGGAATGAATACACGGTTGTTAAAGGTTTAAGAAGCCATGTTTTCATCGTGAACTGCATCCAGTGGATACAAATATATGTAATTATATATAGACTTCGGAGCTTCGACCTTCATCTACTCCGGCCGTCTCTTCCCATAATAATATTTCCCGCAGAGCTGTCTTTGTGTGCCATTCCTTTTCTCAGTTCTGTAGGTGACGGCCGCTTTCAGACGAGAATACTCCCCAACCTCATCCCGAAGTAACAGTTTAAGACGCTGTCTTCGGACGAACTTGAATCAAAAATGACCTCCCGAATCGAGAAGACGATCGCTCGACAGAGAGAGAAGTGAGTGATCATAGTACTGCCCACCTCGTTTACTTGTTAAACGTCCCTTTTTCTCTGTTATTATTCCACCAGTACAAGTGCTAATATTCCTTCTCTGGTTACCCTTAGGATATCCTCCGGAGCTTATTACGAAGCCCACCAGCAATTACGTGTTATCGCTGTGCGGTATATCAAACAAGCGAACTACGATGCAGCAGCAGATATACTGGCTGGCGGCGCAACCGAACTTTTGAGAGCAGGATCCCAGCAGGGAGCCTCCGCCAGCGGTGGAGATCTGGCGATCATGCTGGTGTCAGAGGTGTACAGTAAGGCTGGCTGGGAGATTTCCAGCGATGACGATACGCAAGGGAGAGCTCGGAAGAGTGAGTTTTAAAACTTCGATTTTTCCCCTAGAAACATAAGGGTGTTCATGCACTGTAAGAATAACCCAGCTAGCTAACCCAAGGTTTTATCTACAGAGCGTCTAATCGAGCTTCTGCATGAATTCCCCCCCGATGAACCAACGAGAAAGAGGTTTATCCAGGAAATAATCGGCTGGAGCGGACGATTCGGGCCGTTGGAGCGAGGAGACCCTGACTTACACCATGCCGTTGGATCGGTGTATGCCGAAGGTGTGTGATGCCTGCTGTCTCAGAAGGGCTTGAAATGGAAGGTGCCTATATTGACTTTGATACTCAGAGAATGATCCGTACGAGGCTGAAAAGCATCTCGTCCTCGGTACATTGGAATCAGCCGAGACATTAGCGAAGCTCGAGTATGAGTGGTACACGAATGACGAGCCGCGGACAGCTGCCATCTTCGCATCCCGTGCAGTATTTCCGTATCTCCTTATCGGAAACCTTCGCAGTGCCAACAAGGCTTTGTTGATATTTACGTCGCGACTATCTTTCTCGAACCCCTCGCTCGGCGCACAGGAAGTGAGCAGCGCGAGTTCTGACGTCCGAGTTTTTCCAACAATACCCTTGTTGAACTTCATAAGCATGCTGCTCCTTACAATCCAACGCGGGAGCGCGGATCTTTTCAGACAGCTCACCGCGCACTATGCGCCGGACATCCAAGAAGTTGGCATATGGGACGATGTGCTGGCACAGATCGGGGAATTGTATTTCGGTATTGCTATCCCGAAACAGACTAACCCACTGCTGGACATGATGGGCAGTATGCTTTTCGGAGGCGGCCCAGGAGGTGCGGGTGGGAGAGGGGCGTTGCAAGGCAGGGGAGCACCGAAATGGGTCGCAGAGCCGCCGACGAACATCGAGTTGGACTAAGTGGGACTGAAGGCGATTTTGTAATTTGGTAGTCCGAAGTTGATCGTAGTGTTTGGCTGACATTGACAGAATAGCCGACTGTCATGTATGGGTGGATGGGTGCACTAGTTCCCATCGTACATCCAGTTGTCTTCTTCCAAAGCTGCTACCTTGTCCCGAAGATTTTGGTGAATGAGATTTAAGACCTCTGTTAAGATTAGCAATTGACCGTGTACTAAGAACAGCCTATTCTCCCCAGAAGACTTGCAAAGCGAAAGGTGTAAGGTCTTCAGTTGCATCTATGACAACACCTACCAGCTGGTCCATTGCTCATTTGCCCATTTCGACGATTTCGACCCATTATATCGGCCAGCTTCACCTCGATCTCTTTAAATGCAATGGTGAGCATATCTCATCGTTCTCCAAATAGAAGCAATCATCCACAACCGACGTACTTTGTTTATCGCATCCACTAATATCTGCCTCGCCTGTACGTCCGACAGCCACAGCACCCGCTCCTCCACCTTCATCTACACTTTCCAGCCGATCGCCATTCTCACCATGGAGAAACGGTGGTATCAGAGGAATGTCGAGCTTGTAGTTGCCATTTTTGTCTTTAGCCACTATCTCCCCATTATCGTAAGATCCCGCCTTCAACGAGACCCCTGCATCAGATGACGCAGATCCCAGAATGCGAGATGAGAGGCTTGAGATACCATCACTTCCTCCTTGTGTGGTAGCATTCGCTGAAACACCGGACGCAGGACGCCTGCTGAGGTTGTGGTGGAAGAGATTGCGGCGGACAGTGTTCGTTCCCATTGGGAGATCTTGGTTTGACGATTATGTACACAGGCGCTTTAAATAGACATAAATTCGACAGCGTCGCTTTTTAAATATATATTCGTTGCGGTGAAGAAGTTTCTTAGGGACGTCTCGTGCTGACTATAGGAAACTGGCACTATGATCCATGTAGTAACAATGTCTGATTTCCTGAAAGAAGACCAGGGAAAAGATGATACGATTGAAAAAAGGAGCGAACGAAGTTCGATCTGATTGATAAAAATAAATCCGTCGTGTAATGTAAAGCCTTGAGAATCAATGTTGGACGTATGCAGAGATGAAGTCAAAGCACGGGCCGGAGGTTGATAGAATCGATTATTTAGATAGGCGTGGAGTATCCTCCGACGCGTCAATTTCGCGTCTCTCCCATGTGCTTCTGCCTCAAAGAGGTAGATACAAGAGTCAGCTCCATTTCTTTAATACCCATTCCATTTATGTCAGATAATTTCGAGAATGGCGCAGGAAGAATCATCAACAGCTGCGGCTCGCAAGGGCGCAGCAGCTGTTACAACTGGTGCCCCTCAAGACTATGAACTGCCCTGGTGAGTGCTTCATGGACTTATGAAGCCATATGATTGTGTCACTTGCATTTAACTACTGTGATATTGAAGACTATATTTGATTTCATACACTTCAAATGCTGATGGATGCCTCCCTCTTAGGGTCGAGAAGTACCGACCTGTCTTTCTTGATGATATCGTGGGAAACACCGAGACTATCGAGCGTTTGAAAATTATAGCCAAAGATGGAAACATGCCCCATGTTATAATTTCGGGTATGCCTGGAATTGGGAAGACGACATCGGTGCTGTGTTTAGCGAGACAGTTACTGGGTGATGCATACAAGGAGGCAGTCTTGGAACTAAATGCTAGTGATGAAAGAGGTTCGTCGTCATTCACCATGGAGAAAAATGCACGAGGAACATGATTTTCTCATAGTGCTGGCGCAGGTATCGACGTCGTACGAAACCGCATCAAGGGATTCGCCCAGAAGAAAGTCACACTCCCCCCCGGTCGGCATAAAATTGTCATTTTAGACGAAGCAGATAGGTATGTGTTCCTAACAATTGAGTGTTTGCGACTATATTTACACATATATTCTGTTCCAGCATGACCCCCGGTGCTCAGCAAGCTCTGCGACGTACAATGGAAATCTACTCGTCCACTACTCGTTTTGCCTTTGCTTGCAACCAGTCGAATAAGATCATTGAGCCTATCCAGTCTCGATGTGCTATCCTTCGCTATGCCCGGTTGACAGATGCACAGGTAGTGAAGAGGATTGTACAAATATGCGAGGCTGAAAAGGTGGAATATTCAGAAGACGGGATTGCCGCTCTAGTTTTCAGCGCCGAAGGTGATATGCGCCAGGCAATTAACAACCTACAAAGCACATGGTCCGGATTTGGGTTTGTGAGCGGGGACAATGTCTTCCGTGTCGTCGATAGTCCTCATCCGATCAAAGTGCAAGCTATGATTAAGGCATGCTGGGAAGGAAAGGTCGACGTAGCTCTGGACACATTGAATGAGCTCTGGTAAGCTGGGAATTCATGGAAATCTGCCTTATCTATTCAACTGGTTGTTCTGTTCTGACTCTGACGTTTGCTAGGGATCTGGGTTACTCTTCCCATGATATTATCAGCACCATGTTCCGCGTGACGAAGACAATTCCCACTCTCTCAGAACATTCCAAATTGGAATTCATCAAAGAGATCGGTTTCACACATATGCGCATCCTAGATGGCGTGCAGTCCCTACTACAACTAAGCGGTTGTATCGCAAAACTTTGCCGAATTAACATGAAGCCACAGCTCTTTCAACCCCCAGGAAAGTGAAAATGCAATTGTTTGACACGAGTTTCGTATTCATAAGGCGTTCGAGGCGTTTTATGAAGTTGAGATTATGTACTATGGAGTAGACAGGGCTCCACAAAAAGTCAGGGTTATGAATTGACGCTGCCTCTTGCTATAGGCATTCTTTCCTTTACCTCAAGATATCTCTTTATGTGGCAGTGACATTTAATAAACGATATACAAAAGATCATGAGCCTATATTCCGCACAGGTGTGGTATAGTTAGTCTTGCCATACATAGATATCTAGGAGAAACTCTTGATTATTGCTGATTATCTTCATGTGTTGTATGTACATCTATGGATGTCAGGTAATCAGTATGCAGCTATATACAGACCTTTTATTCTAGAATCACCCCTTCCCCTTCTGGATGCCATTACTCATGAGGGTACTCAGGGTGATGCTCAGTCACTCACGTGATGATATGAGCTGCTTAATGGTTCCTATTCTAGAATATAAGTTTGAAAACCCAGTCTTGTTTCAGTCCTCTCAAAAAAAAAAAAAAAGTTCGGCATTTTCCCTTTTTGCCTGTGTGATCAATTGTGTCAATGCATCTCCATTCACGGGTCCAGCTCGTACCTGATGAACTACATCATTGCACGGAAACCTTGAGATTATGATTGCCCTATTGTATAGCCATTGCCTCTAGATCTGGGGAGTAAGGCCCTAGGCTCTAACCGCTGCGGAAATGATTTCCTCGGCAAGATCTTCAGACTAGGTGGTTTTTGTTGCCCATCGCTGGATCCAATTTAAGCATCCGGAAAGGATCCAGGTGGTCATAACAACACGTAGTTTCATATACGAGTTTTAGTTTTAGGTGTGCTTATGAATATCGTTTGGCAATAGTAGTAAGACTCTTGGTGGGAGAAAGAGCTTACTTTACCCCTTCCTTTCTACAATCTGTAGTATCAACTCACTAGCCTTAGCATATGTTATCTTTTCAGACCTGAAAATGCCGTGATCATCAATTGTCGTTTCCATATGATGATTGAGGCCAGCTAATGTTGAGGGTTCGGAATGCTCAGATATTTTCACGACCAGGCTGGGAGCCAAAGAGCTTGGTGATGGAAGAACCTCAGGCCGTAGCTTCCCAGGTTCTGTACCCATCAAGCATGGAACATGGGAGGGGTGCGTTTTATCGAGGCTACATCTTACCCGCTGCTCACTCCATCACTCACCTCATGCTCAGATCAGTGAGCAAAAAATGTCAAGACCTGAGCACTAAAATGGAAAGGAAAAGAAAAAAGGAGATGCAAGAGAGAAAAAAATATAGATTGGTATGGTAGAGTTGCTGTTGCACGCACATTCGTTCGTCCTGCAATATTAATCTTACTCTACATGAGATCATCGTCATCGGCCAATACTTCGGCTTCAGGCTCAACTTTCCCTACAATATCGCGTGCCGGCGAGGAACTCAAGCTACTGGCCGCATCGGAGTTGCCGTCTTCCATGTCGATATCGCTTCCTAACTCTACCTCATTTTCAGAGGTCAGAGGCTCATTATCGTTATCATCATCAGCCAGGAAGCTGTCGTCAATGCCCGACTCATCGAAAGAAGGATGAGCGGCACGAGAGCGAGGAGGGTGAGAACGAGAAGTAGACGCAAGACGGTGGTGAGTCTCATCCCCTTCATCGCCCGTGCCTTCGCCCAGGAGCTCCTTGTCGATATCATCGAGGCCGTCATCTCCTTCGATCTCCACATCCGCATCCGCGTGCGCCGACGGGCCCAGCGGAGAAAGAGTACCCCGGCCATGGGATGGAACATCTAGACTATTTTTGGTAGAGTCTGCTATGCCGGCAGCTCCGGTTCCACCGCGACCACCCGTACGGGCGCGGCCACCTTTACTACGGGCGGAGGATGACGCCTGTTTCTTGTTCGGGGTAGTTGTCGATGAGCCAGCGGCAGACTTCCGTTTCGCGCTGCTGCGTGGGGGGCCTTTACCCTTGCTTCGAGAGGGAGTCCCGCGGATGCTTCCCGTTTCCAGGGTGGCACTATTAGAATTGGCAGTGTTGGCGATGCCATTATTCTTTCCATTGCTGCTCAATCCGTTCTGTAATCTTCTTTTGGCGCGTTCTTCTCTCTCCTTCTTCCTATCCCTTTTGGGTCCATTGGCGCCCTCATAGTCCCATCGGTCGAGCCTCCTGGTTGCCTTCCGTATTACGGACAGGTAGTAACTTGCACATTCACCAAAGTCTTCCTCTTCAAGGGGATTCGGGATAAGTCCGCCTTTCCCCCACGAATGTTCCTCGTCCTCTGTGTCGTAACCGTCGGGGAGGCCCTGGAGCAAGCGCGCGTAGCGAGCAAACGGAAACTCACTTTCCCGCTTTTTGCGAAGTAAACTGTACTCTTCATTCTTCCGCTTCGCAAGCATATACTCCACGCGTTGACGGCGGTTTTGTTCAACAGCGAGTTGGTGCTGGGTAAGGGGTCGAGGACGGCGGGAGCTGCTGGGAGCCGTGGTAGTTGTGGCAGCCGGGGGAACAGGCTGTGACAGCGGAGGTTCAAATTGGTTCAGAATCGGATGACCTGAACCAGGAGGCGCAGGAGACGCGGTATCTGGTGTTTGCTCCATCTTCGTCTTCAGAATGAGGCGCTGTTGACCAGCGGAACTGTTCGCTGAGGGGTCCCGCTTGGCCTTCTTGTTATTCCGTGCACGGGCCGACTGCCCGGGAGTCCGTTCGTCCTCCTCATCCTCCGCAGATCGCTTTAAAGAGGGATGCAACGGGGTTGACACTGCCAACCCGAAGCCCCCTAGGCTGATTCTATCACCTCGGACTTGGGAAAAAGTTAGTGAGATTAAGGAAAACCAACGCCAGCTAGCTACAAGACTCACCAGATGCAAGGTCTCCTGAAATCTGGTCTTCATCGTAGCCGGAATCTGGCGCGTCCAGGTTAGCAGGGAATACAAACTTCTGAATACGGCATGGAAACTCAAACCTTTTTTGGGACGCTTGATCAGTCTCGCAGTAGGCTCATCCTCCTCCAAGATGCCTTGAAAGGAAATTAGCCAACGGAACCGGGTGGTGCCAGAACTGAAAGACTAGGCTTTCAACTTACGTTTGCGTTCGAGGCGTTTCGACTCCCCATACTCAATCTCAGATGGCGTATCGATATTTTCCTCGTTTGCTTGCTCCTCAGTAAGACTTTCAAAGACCGGAACCTTGATTGGCAAGCCTTCGGTCCCCTCACCGTCGAGTCCAGGCCCAAAAGGGTTATTGAACGCAGCCCCCCTGGAAAAATCGCTCTCGAGATACCACCACATAAGCCAAAGGAAGGCCCTCGCACGACTTCTGCTGCTGAGTGTGGATCTCACGACAAGATCGAAGAAGTCTCGAGGAGGGAAGAAGTGTATCTCGGATACCTTGGGTGCGTACTGCGCCAGGACGAAGATGAGGTTCACAGGATTTGTCCGGGGAACAGGGAGACGTTTGATCCGCTCGAGCGTATTGGGCTGATCGGTATCCTCAGACGCGCCTTTGAGAATGGACTTGAGACGGGGTGCATCTTGCAACTGTTTGTCGGTGTTTTGCTCCTGGTGAGCTTGTAGAGAAGGGATTGGGTGGTATGTTCGCAACTGAGCACGCATTTCAGGGAAAACTAGACCGACATTAAGTATTAGCAAAGATAATTCTCATGGGGAAGAGGACAGGGAAGGAAATAAACGAACGCACAGTTAAGAGTAGTATTCATCCTGCCCACATTGACCAAAAGACAGACCATCGCCATTCCAATAGCTGCCTGTCTGTCGCTTTGTAACTTGTCTTTCAGCACTTTGCTTGTCTTACTACTCCTCGCCATGGCATCAAGGTAGATATCCGCAAAGGCGACATTTCGAGCTCCATCCGAATACCGCGTAAAGACGGGCGTCTGGTCTTCGAACACTAACTTGAGGAACTCAAATTGGATATCCTTGCGCCAGAGCGGAATCCCATCCTCTTTCTTGAGGTGTCGAATTTTATTGCCCGAATAAACGGACCCAATTGTCCCGTTAGTCTGACGTCGCGTGCCCACCGTTGCACTGGCCGTTGTATTATGCGTGGAACAAGGGTCCTGATCGTTGTCGTTGTCGTTCTCATTACCGTCGCCTAGCCCATGAGCCTGGTCTTGATCGAGTTCGAGCTCAGCGCCAGCCTCACGGTCGCATGCATCATGAGATGCTTCCACTGTTGGACGCGTCAAGGAGTCTTCCGCGACAGAAGTTCCTTCAATGTCGGCCATCTTCGTGTTACTTCCAGCCCTGGAGGAGCCCTTTCTTCCCTCTTCACCCCTGTAATATCCAAATGGCAGATTACTGCGCAGGGGGCAAAGACTCCGAAATTGATCAGCGCTGCGAAAGAAGATAACAAGGCCTCCTGCAGCGCCAAGTTCAGTGAGGCAGATAATAGATGGATGGATGTGTGTAGCTGGCGGCCAAAAAGAAAGGAAGCTTAGACAGCTAAATGATGTAAACTCCCAGCTAGGAGTAGAGTGACGAAGGAGAAAGAGGATGAAGGAAGACCTGCGAAGGACGGCGATAAAATTCTGCAGGGCACGGTTCCGGTCTTTGTCGACAGTTGGCAAGAAGAGAAGAAAGACAGGGCATAATCATTAAATTTGATATTATTCCTGCTTATCCAGGGACTCGACTCTCCGCCGTCGATCCTCCGCTTTATTCACTTGCTATTAATACTTGCAGAAGTTAGAACAGCCTCTAGTCTGGCTCTGCTCTAGTTGCAATAAGACAGAATTACCTGTTCTCTACGGAATGTTTCTACCATGCCTATTTCTTAAGAAATCAGGGAGAGACGCGTTTCTGAGCAACCACCCAAGCTACATCAGAGACTCGTAATCAACTAACACGGAATCTTCCTGCATTAAGATTCAACTACACGAGTTACGTAGACAAAAACAAATAGAACTTTTTTTTTCTCTTCCTTTCCTTGCCATGGAAGGCCCCTTAAAAAGCACAAGTCCCCATGCCATCGAAAGGTCGTATTCGGCATACTCACCTCCATGCCAAAAGACTATTAGTGACATGATGATGTGTGCGGACCAGCATTTCCATCGAGCGCTAGCAAAGTAGCTTCCCATCCGCCACGAGTCCGAGAAATGAAGAGAGAAAAAAAGAAAGATCCCATTCGGATATCATTCCCTGCGGACCCAAGTGCAGGGGAGGTAGTTTTGGTTATTTTTTTTTTCTGTGGACATAGCAGCTCAAGCCAACGCCATACACAATGCAAATAACCCACACCATTAGAACCTTCGTCTATGTGCACTGCGGACATAAATGTCGTGTGAAAGCGTCGGCTGAAGAAGACCCGCAATCGGACTTCCCCTTCTCTATCACGAAGGAGATGGCACAGTTTCTCTTTTTCCTCTTTCGTTTCCCTTCTTGTTACTCGTAAAAAAAAAGTGCATGCATGGAGAAAGGCTGGAGGAAAAGACCCGCCCTTAGATACCGAAACCATAAAAGAAATTCTATGTAGCAAGACACGGTCGATGCAGCTGCAATAACACCGAGCAGATGAAACGACGAAAAGCACTTTTCTGGAGACGAAAAGTCGACGCTCCCGCATGGCGCGACGTCCAAGCGTTCCCCCACATGGACGCCTGGCAAAAGGGTATCTGATAAAATCGATCGCAAAAGCTCAACGCAATCTATGGTGCCCACGCAATGTCCGAAGAAGATGCGTACGATCATATAGCGTCATAAGCAGGAGTAGCTGGAGATATCGGACTGCATCGAATGACCATGTCTAAATAGGACAGAACAAGAAAAGAAAACCGAAACCAGACGAAACTTGAGAACTGCCGAGCGAGAGGTAAAAAGAAACAAGATAACCACACGTCAAATCGAAGACTGAAACGGAAACGAAATTCTAGAAAGTCGTTGCGGTCGTGACAAAGCCGGTCCTGAGAGGAGAATAATGAAGAGAGAAACCTCAGTGAATCGTTCTGATCGTTTCCGTTAAGCAATAGGCATAGAGATAGAAGGAAAGGAGCCAATCAGACCCGACGGCCTCGCCAGAGACCACAACCGATTTACCACCAGGAAGATGGTCCAGTAGGGCCAGACGGGTTGCCGTATCCACCACCGTATCCGCTATAGCCACCACCGCCATACGAGGGAGGACCACCAAAGTTGCCACCATAGCTACTAGGACCACTGCTGTAAGTGTTACCGCTAAAGGAAGGAGGACCGCCCATGCCGCCGCCCATGCGACGCATGTCACGGGTAGCATTTGCACCACGGCCACGGCCACCACGGCCACCACGGCCGCCATAGCCGCTGCCTTCGCGAGCAATACTCTCCAAGAAGGATGGTACTTCCTGGTGAGCCTCTTTCAAAAGGTCGATCAAGTCGCGCACAACACCGCGGTTGCCACGATTGAAGAAAGCAGTGGCGATACCAGTGTTACCGGCACGACCGGTACGACCAATTCTGTGAACATAGTCGTCGATATCGGTGGGCAGGTCATAGTTGATGACGTGGGTAACATTCGGAATATCGAGACCACGGGCGGCAACAGCAGTGGCAACCAGAATTGGGCAACGTCCGCTACGGAAGAACTCCAGAGCGCGTTCACGCTCGCGCTGAGTGCGGTCACCATGGATGGCGGTTGCAGGGAAGCGCTGGTTGATGAGGAAGTCGGACAGAGAATCAGCCATGCGCTTGGTCTCGACAAAAATGAGGGTAAGACCGCTGGTTCCGTGGGTGTGGAGGATATCCAAGAGGACAGAACGCTTGTCATGGTCCTCGACATACTCGACCTTCTGAGTGATGTTCTCAGACGTAGACCCAACGCGACCAACGGACAGGAAAACGTAGTCTTTCAAAAAATCGCGGGCAAGCATCTGGATATCACGAGGAAAAGTGGCGGAGAACATGAGTGTCTGGCGGTCATTCACAGAGGGCATATCCTCACCCTCGACAATACGGCGAATCTGGGGTTCGAAACCCATGTCCAGCATGCGGTCAGCCTCATCAAGAACCAAGTATTTGATGTTAACAAGGGAGATACGGCCACGTTCGATAAGGTCAACCAAACGACCAGGAGTAGCGACCAGCATATCACAGCCGCGCTCGATTTGGCGCAGTTGAGAGCCAATATCGGCACCTCCGTACACGACACATGGACGAACCCAGGAGCGATAGGCGAACTTGCGGGCCTCGTCAAAGATCTGAGAGACAAGCTCGCGAGTAGGGGCAAGGATCAAGGAAGTAGGGTAAGCCTTGCGCTGCCGGCCATAGCTCAGTTGACCCTGAGCCGGTGCAGGGGCAGCAGAAGGCCCGTTCTGATACGCCTGGGAAAGGATCGGGAACAAGAAACCACCGGTCTTTCCAGAACCAGTCTGTGCGCATGCCATGAGGTCACGACCATTCATGACAATGGGAATAGAATACTTCTGAACAGGGGTGGGGATTTTATAGCTGGCGAGCTTAATGTTCGAGAGCAGATGGTCATCCAGAGGCGGGTTCGTGAAGGCGTTAACGGGTTCGGGGACGTTGTGACCGGAGGCCTCCACGGGGATATCATCATAGTTGGCAAAGTTGATGCCAGTAGTCTGCTTGGAGGGGTCATTGGGAACACCGAAAAGTTCGCGCTCCAAACGGGCGTTCGCGGGACCGGGGATATGTTTGCCATCGCGCCATTGACCGTCTCCCGAGCCTCTGGGAGTACCGGAGGGACCGCTCTGGGAGCCACCGTAACCTGGGTGTCCGTAAGCATTTGGGTCGAAGGGCCGGCGTGGACCATCAGGGGAACTCCAGTCAGGGTTACCATTGGCGGAATTGCGAGGGTTGAAAGAAGAGGCATTTGCCCAGCTGCCACCACGGGAGCCAGTTCGGCTGCAAGAAATTATTATTGCAGTTAGCCACGACGCAGAAAAGGGATCCAGAAAGTGGATGTATAACAATCAGGGAGAACAACATACTTCGCGTTCCAAGCGCCAGCGTTCCTTCCGCCAGGCGAAGAGCCAGCGCCATCCAAGCCTACAGCACCAGCATTACGCTGCTGGCGAAGGTGAGGAGGGATATAGGCAGCACGTCCAGATGGCGTAGTATGAGCAGCCGCGGGAGGAGCGTGCTGGGAATCGTTCAAGGAGAGCTTTTCGACTTTCAGATTGTCGGCCATATTTGTGGTATTGCGTTCAGATTAGTTCTAAAGACGTAGCGCAGGTTGACGACTCTATGTTTTGCCTTGATCTGCTAGGCGTAAAGAAAGTGCACGAAATCAAGGACTGAGAAGGTAGTTTTTTTCTCGCGTGAGCAGGAAAAGCGAGTGACAACTTAGTAACTAATACTGGTAGTTGTCAAGAATCGAAGGAAGCCTCCTGCAAGTCTGTAGATGATAGTACAGCGCTGTACCTCTTGAGAGTTTTCTAAGAAGAAAAAACGAGAGTGACGCGAAGACGAGTGACTTTGTCTCCGTCTCTCTATCAAGTGGCGACTAGAAAAAAAAAGACAAGAGAGATCAGGGGAGAGAAAGTAGAACTAGGTCTCCCGAAACTCAAAGCGTAAGGAGATCTCCAAAGGAAAGAGGAGAAAGGAAAACGGAATAAAAGAAAAAATAGGCGATATGAAAGGGAGGAAAGGAGTTAAGTAGGAGAGATGGAAGAAGAAGGGGAAGACGAGAAGTTGTGGGAGTTGAAGAATGATTATTACACACAGGCGTGCCAGGTAATTCAAATACCAAAAATTACACAAAGGCGAAAAGGCAAAAAAAAAAAGCGAGAAAAGCCGTTCTCTTCGCTGCCAAAACACATTTCGCCTCCAATAAAATAGTAATCCAAGTGTTTTTGTCCCCTGGTTATAGGCTCATGTTTTAGACTTTTTCTTTTTGGTGAAGACTTTTTTCTTTTTTCACCAAATATTCTTTCCCTTTGGCTGTTTCCCTCCTTGGTTTTGAAATTTTTTTTAAAAAAAATTCTTCGCTGAGGCTGATGGACTGTTCTGTTCTCCTAAACAGCATTACGCTTTGCAGACCGGACAACCACAGATGGAAACGGTAGAACAAACAGCGGAGAAAGGGGATATTCTCATTCTGGACATGCATCTACACCGCTGGGCCATCCCCCTTCCAATAAGCATAGTTTGATCAATCACACTGATAGTCTGAGAATGCCTCCGTGCTGTCTATCTACCCCATGGACCAACGGTTCATGGTTAAAAGCAAGAGTAACGTCAAAAGGGGTCGTCCTTCCGTGCATGGAGATGGAATGTAACTGAATACTGTACTGCATAGTACAGCACGTACATGCATTTGTCCGGTTTAGGTGGCGTGGGAATAGACAAGGCTCTCCAGGGGCTCCTACGAGTGGTTCAAATTCGCTGCATCTGACAGCCCACATGGCCTATGACATAACGACAGGGCGAAGAAGCGACATGAGACTAATAGAAACGTCTCTTAACCCTGGGGAATTTAGGTCTGATTCGAAACTATAAACACGCATGCCTCATAAGTTTCCGTTGCCATGAACCGGTCATATGACGTATCCGTGAGTTGCCACTCTACAGAGGGAGTTGTCTATTTCGCTGTTTATGGTACACAGGGCTCCTCCATCGAAAGTCTCGCTGCTCGAACACTCACAGATTCTGCTGAAACTGATCAATGCGGTCGGATACGATCGCAGGTGTGACTAACGGGACATAGTCAGACATCGATGTTTTGATTTCAGCAAAAGGCTCGCGAAGCAGCAAGGAACTCGATCAACGTAGGTCTACAGTTCTTCATGGCTACCTTGGTCTGTCTTTTCCGCATCCAACTCTCCGCTCTTCACGATCTTGACCGGCTCCAAGGGTCGGTCCATTGCGCCCTTGGGTACATTCTCAATCAGTTCGACAATTTCATAGCCCTCAAGGACTTCGCCGAAGACGACGTGGCGACCGTCAAGCCATCTGAAAAAGGATAATCAGCAAAAAAAAAAAGCATCAACAGGGGGCATCAAAAATACGCATACGGGGTAGGAACGGTGGTGATGAAGAACTGAGAACCGTTGGTATCCTTGCCGGCGTTTGCCATGCCTAGAACAATACATTAACCACACATGAGCGAACAAAAAAGCCTCATGGGAATTTGGAAAATTACTCAGAAGGCCCTTCCGAGTGTGCCTAAGCTTGAAGTTCTCATCCTTGAACTTCGCTCCGTAGATCGACTTTCCTCCAGTCCCTGAGCCAGACCAATCAGCATCCACAGAGCTCCTGGTTTTTTAAGCTTGACACTGACCGTCACCCTTCGTGAAATCACCACCTTGAATCATGAAGTCCTTGATAACGCGGTGGAAGTTGGAGCCTTCGTAGCCGTAGCCCTCATCGCCAGTAGCCAATACTCTTCGCAATGGTTCAGCTCATGAAAATCGATGTGTCTTAGGTCAACGACGAACAAACATACCGGAAATTCTCCGCTGTCTAGAGAGGGGAAATGTCAACACCAGAATCAGATGTGCGCACCATAGGATGTGATCACCCACCTTGGGAACAGTCTTTCCGTACAATCCAAGCACAATCCTGCCCAGAGGCTTACCCCCATGCTCAATGTCGAAGTAGACCTATCGACGATCAGGATATATTCTTCCCAATGCAAGCTCGACAATCAATGACAAAATAAATTACCTTGCTGGTAATCTTAGGACCTCGCGGCTGTTTGGCCTCATCAGCCTGTACCAGCACGAGTCCGATCGCAAGGATCAGAAAGAGAGAGACAAAAAGGTTTCTGAAATTCATGGCTGTTTGGATGATGCAGCGCACTTTTGGGGGGATAGTGATGAGAAAGATCGAAACAATCTTCAATAGCGGGAAGGCCAGCTTACAGACTGTTATGTGGAGATGCCCTTTCCTTGGCGATGCTACCGTACGGGGTCGCTGCGGGCGACATTCGAAGACCCGGAAGAACCTTGTTACCGCTTGATTTCTTCCGCCCTCATATCCAATACTGCTGCATATCGATATCAACACCTCGCTGCCATTGAGACCGAATTGTTCTGGTTGACAGACGTCCATAGTCAAGATGGTACAGTGCTCAATCCTCCCAAATGCACGACAGACGGGTTAACTGTGGTTATCTAACCAGGTCTTCATTCTCGGAGTCAACTTCCCTGAGCGGAACCTCGTCAAGGCAAGCAAGCCCATTTTCATCCACTACCTATGCCAACCCAATTGCTTCTTGGATCTAACAGCTCCTGCACAGAAATCCCTCGAGACATTCTTCGGAATCGGTTCCTTCACTTCCTCCCGTCTGCTAGCACGCTTCCACATCCACTCAACATGCAAAGTCCGCGACTTGGCGAATAAGCAGGTCCTCGACCTTACAGCCGCGTTGTCAGATATGAAGATCGAGAATGACCTCCGGAGGCAGATACTTGATAATATCAAGCGATTGAAGGAGACGGGAACGTACCGAGGAAGAAGACATGCGTTGGGCTTACCTGTGAGGGGACAGAGGACAAGAACTCAAGTTTGTGCCCCTTGCTTTCTTCTTTCTTTTCTTCGTCTTTGGCGGGTGCTGATTTTGTCATTGTTTAATCTTACAGATCAAAACGGCCATCAAACTCAACCGGATGGAGAGGAAACTTTAAGCTCATGTCTTCGGTGTTACTTTTCGTTGGGAATCATATCCTTGCAACTTATCTCGTTGGGGGTATGGGAAGGCGTTATTTTCTCTTGCTCAATTTTCATGGATAGCCCAGCTGCGATGTATGTATTATATGTATAGATAAATGAGGATGGAAATAACCTGATATCAAGTTCTTCTCTCCGGCCTTAGGTCAAGATAGGCACTTTTACAATATGCACATATCTATGCAGGAAATCGCCTTATTTGGTATATTCTGCAGTACTCCATAGTACATGGAAAGAGACAAAAAAAAAGATATACTTTTCAGCCGCATTAAGAACGCCAGCCCCATATATGCAATTTCACTCTTTCGTAGACGGCAGCACACCCTCTCCACGGTTGATCTGAATCCTCTTATCCTCACCTGCGCTTACAATACCAACGGTTTTGTCCCAGCAAACGCTGAAGACCTTAATGCCCTCTCCGCCAACCCGCTTGCTGTCAGTTTTCCCTTCTTCCTCCAGACTCTTCCGCGAAATCGAGTACGTGCTCTCCCCCACGACTCCATCCCTGTCCGTCTTCGTGGACCGAATATCCCAGATTCGGCAGGTACCATCATGACTACCGCTAATTAGGCCGTATGTACTGTGAGGGTCGCGAGCCAACGCCACAACCGCATTCGTGTGTCCCCGCAGCGTCATGGCCGAGACGACTGTTGCTGAGGCACGAGGATCTATGAGGGTAAGGTGTCGAGCAGATGTACCAGCAGCAAGCAGGTTGAGTTCCGGAAGATGTTCAAGAGAAAGAAGGGAATGGGACGTGATGCGGGTATCCACCAGTGAAGCCGTAACAAGATCCCAAGTTCGTAGGGAATGGTCCCAAGATGTCGAATATCCAACTGTGGAGTCCTTGGCATCAAAGATGGCGGCAGAAACTGGTCCAGTGTGTGAGGTCAAAAGAGTCAAGGGTCCCCGCTGCGGGACGCTCACTGAAGAATTCAGCTTCCGTCTTTTCGATCCCCTTGCGGACCCAGATGGTATCAAATTCTCCAGAGCAGCAGGGGCATTCGATTTCTTTGTCGACCAGAACCCGACAGTGTGGTCCGACGAAGCGGACAAGATACGGTTCGAGGGCGCATTTACAGCCAGAGAGTTGATGCCTGATTTATGCCCATACAGTTCAAGCTGGGGAGAGATGGTTCCCGAGAAACCATCCTCGTCTTCGGAGTACTTCCATAATCGTACTGTTCGGTCAAGTCCAGCCGAAGCGATTTGATTCGGACTAACGAATTTTGCGGCTTTGATGGAAGCAGTATGCCCGCCATCGGCGGCAGACGGCGAAATGGCAATCGTCTGAGAAGACATATTCCATACTCGAAGTAGGCCATCGTAGCTTCCAGAAAGAATCTTCTCCTGACCCTGCGAAATGACTGACGGGTCTGATGTCCAAGAAGCAGCTGGCGATGTTGCAGAAAGTACATCGGTCGAGCTTACCCAGTCATCATGCTGGAAAGAGGCGATATGTAATGGTGGAATCAGTGCCCTGATATATTCAATCTCAAGCGTCGTTTCCGAAGATATTCCATTTGCAGTTAAGTATTCGTCGATCGAAGTTCGGAGAAAAGTGCCATTAATCAGGAATTCGAATGGGACAGGCTTCTCATTCCCAAGAAGGTTGTTCACCAATGTTGACAGCGCATATCGTCGCAAGCCTGTAGAGCATTATATAATTAGTCTAAAAAATACTTGACCACTGCAGAGAATTCTAAGGGATCATTCACCTGTGGGAACGAGAATTGGGCCCGCATTTTCGGGCAATGCAATGTCTTCATTCTTGGTGGTTAACTGCACTCGGACCTGCTTCTGCGAGGTCTGAGATGAGGCTGCAGTAGAAGTATTATTCATATCCAGATCCATGATTGTGGATGAATGTCGTATAGTCTTTAGAATACTTTGTGTGATCTGCTCATATTTTGCGGCTGTCGCAACTTGGATCAGAGGCAGAGAAAAAAATACGGCAGCCCGCGCGGCCAGTTGTGCAAATCCCGGAGACGGCAGAAATACGCTGTCCAGAAAATACGAATACACCAGTGCTTCCTTCCATTTTTTACCAGATAGTAGAGCTTCATATATACAACGCACATTTGCGGTCACCCTATCCTCTTGATGTTCTTCGAATCTCTGCAATTGCTTTCCGCCGATGGTCAGATTCAGCAAACAGTGCTTTAATCAGGTCAACAACCTCATCGGCTGAAAACTCCAGACGGAGTTCTCCTTCAACCCAGAGGTACTTGATATCGGCAAGTGAGCTTTCAAGAATATTAACTAGATATTGGAATTTGAACCAATTTGGAACATATATTGCGGTCATAGGCACGGCTTCCGCACCAGCAACCGACTCGGGCATGAAGAGATCCTCCAACGTCGAGATCTTGTTACAGAATAACACAAGTCGTTTGGATTGGGCTTCGGAAATATCACCTAGCTCTTCAGTATCGATGATAATTTTGTTCAGAATCGTGGACAGTAGAGAACCAATAGACTGAAGAAGTGCGGAATAAGAGAGGATCGGTTGCCATTCTTTGTAGACGTCGCGGATTCGGTCAACAGTCGCGCTTACTGCATTCTCACATTCTCCTAAGAATGGCTGCTCCGAGCAGCGATTGAAACCTTGAGCTCCATCGAGCAGGTCTGAGACAATGGTGCGTTGAACTTGCATTTCCTTCATGTAAGCAAGCTTGCCAAACTTCTCGAGTGAGACGATATCAGGCTTGAGCCTCGTTAGCTGGCGTTCCTCAGCTATGGCACGTATCTGACTAGCCAGGTATTGGCTGTCATTATAGAGATATATTTGTCCTGACTTGAGTTTAAGGGCATAAAATGATGACGCTATAGCCTTGTACATGGCGATAATCAAAGTTGGAAGAGCTAAGAGACCCGGCCCAGAAGGAGCAACCTTAGATGTGGAATATCTAGGACAAGTTAGCTAGAGTATAAAACAGGAATGGCCAGACAACGTACGTAGGCTGCGATAGGGCCTCAGCGTCCGCAATCTGTTGTCGGATAATAGTAAGGACGGCATCAGGAATGTCAGTGATATTGTACTTTTCTCTTAAAGTAACCTCTTCCTTATTGTTATCCCATTGGGCGTCCCATTCGTCGAAAGTCGTATGCAGTAGAGTTTGGTTCGCTTGTGTTACATTCTCTGTCTCTACCTTCTCAACTTGTCTCGTTATGCCTCTCTTGGCGGCGAGGACGTTGCGAACCTGGTCTAACGAATGAATTCGACGTCTCGTGAGCCACAGACGGGGGGCTTGCTGTACCCAAGAAGTAAGCTCTTCTTCGCCATGCCAACCAAGCGACTCTAGCGTCTGAGTGAACTGGAGGACATGGTTCAGCGTCTTCTCAAATTCCCCAAGACCCGAGAGGTCAGTAGGTATCGCAGATGACAACCAACCCGATATCAGATCCGACGAAAGTTTGGGAATGAAAGAATCAGAAAGCAGGTCAAGGATTAATGTCGGGAGGCGACATCGCAAGTAGCCTAGTACTTCAACTATACGACCCAGCACTTCGGAGACTGGAACAGCTGAGGGCTCAGGATCAACGTTAATAGCGAATTCCCCAACTCGCACACCATGACTGCGACCGTCAACGCCAGGCAGTATTATTGCATTTATTATGGTAGCAGTCAGGTCCCTTTGAAATTTTTCATTGACCGAGGGGAACAGCTCGAGCCGCAATAGAGCCGCGACAGTCTCTTCCAAAGTGATTCCTACTATCTTTTTCAGTGATAATCCAGCTCATAAAACCACAGATCTTCTTACCATCAATTGTTCTGACCTGCAGCTCCCGCTTATCCTTGTCGACCCTCACCTGCTCATTCCAGCGTGTACGGAGATACTCCGCAACCTCTTGTCGAAGCTGCATGATATTTTTGGACAGTATATTCATTACATTAGTATTCGTAAAAAGGCTATCCTTTTTCAAAGACTTCATTGTCTCCTCTACTGTCTCAATGGCGGCCGTGACCTGTCCATGACTCAGAGCTACTCGTCCAGCATCGAGCTGCTGACAGAGCTTCTGTACCGCCTCCAACGTGCTCGTTACAGCCTGATTGAACGCAATTTCCGTTTGAACCAGCTTAACTTTGGCTGCAGCATCTGCAACCCTCAATTCAAGTGGCTTTGTTTTCTCATGCTGTGCAACAATCTCTCGCGCAGTGAGCCTTGAACGCTCAATGTCCGCATGGAGCTGCTTCGCCTGCGACATCCAATCATCGGCATCAAAGGTGTTTTCCCGACTCTGAAAACTTATTTCCTTCTATTACCGAATACAGATGTCAGCAAAAAGTTGTTGGCAACCGGGCAGTCAACCAAGAAACCAATTGAATCCCAAGGACATACCTCTACTTGCTGTCTTGCTTCCGAGATAAGCTCCAATTCCTTCGACAGCACAGATAGAGGAAATTCTGCCACAGAAATATTCTCTGACCTCGGATGTGTGCCTTCAGAGACGAAATCTAGAAGCATCTGGCATACTTCCGGTTCCGAAGTTCTCTGTGACATGTTGGATTGTGCCTGGTGGCTGCCAATTCTCAAGTAGATGCACGTTAAGGAGTCCCACAGTAAGAGTAGATGCGACGCAGTCAGAAATATATCGGAATCCGAGCGATTTGTGGCTTCTGAAGATAGATAAGGCCAGAAGACTCGCAGTGCAAGCAGAGGGAGGGGCGAAGAGAGAGCTTAGCTGTCGCCGACGGCATAGCTTCACGAAATCATGTGACTTTGAGTCACCGCCTCAGGCACGCAGCGTCAGAACCTCCGAAAGAGTTGTGCTGGCGAAAATTACTGCGACTCTTGGATGACAGACATAGATCTGTAAGGACTGTATAGGCATACATTGGTGTCACGTCTCCCGGAATCCCTTTCTGATAGAAGGAACGCACGTGGAGGTTCTGCTCGAGAGCTGACGTACTGGTCTTATGCGTAACGGGACCCAGACTCTGCTCCAACTGACCAAATTCCAGCTCGGGAGCTCTCTGGACACGAAGTAATCCATCGTGTTGTCCCATATCTCCATACCGGGCCTGAATCGGGCGAGTTTTGCTTGGTATATGTGAGTATTCTCTTAGTTTTCCTGCCTATTCAGCGTTGTGGCCGTCTTTTGAGGGCTTGCCGGACTTTTACGTCAATTCTGCAGAGCGACATCATGGACTGCTAGCACCATTTGGGTTCATTTCTCAACATGCATCATTTTCCCATAGAACTGGCCTTCTTCTCTCTTCTTCCTTTATATTTACTCCTTGCGTATCAGTTATGGAACGGGTACATCTCCCATGCTCATTGTTGTCCGGTGTCAATCTCCCCCTCCATTTCTTGTTCTCCAGATGCTTCGATCGTTCTTTTTCTCACATTGGCCCGGCCTAGCTTGCTAACTGATATCAGACTATCCAGTTTGCCTCGGGGTTTGGCCACCGACTCGTTGACACAAGTAAAATTTCGAAAATTCCTTGCCTTGCCGCCATTCAAGATGTCTCCTAGTCAAAGAAGCCACTTTAAATTGCTGCAGAGATTCAAGCCTGACTACTCGCCTAGCGAGTTCACCCAGTATGAGTCGGAGAGAACGGGCATGAGGGCGGTAGTCATTGATCAGAAGGGCCCCAAGGTGACCGGATATTTTGTGCTTGCCACCGAAATTCACGATGACTCCGGAGCTCCTCATACTCTAGAACATCTTTGCTTCATGGGTTCTCGGAATTACCGCTACAAGGGATTTCTTGATAAGCTGGCAACTCGTGTGTACTCGAACACGAATGCCTGGACTGCTACGGACCATACAGCCTACACGCTGGATACTGCTGGCTGGGAAGGATTTGCCCAGATTCTGCCAGTGTATCTAGAACATGTCATTGCACCAACTCTGACAGACGAAGGTTGCTACACAGAAGTGCATCATATTGATGCTACAGGCAACGATGCAGGAGTTGTGTACTCAGAAATGCAGGGTGTGCAGAACAATGCCGCGGAGCTGATTGACTTAACTTCTCGGAGGCTTTTGTATCCTCGTGGGGTCGGATTTCGGTACGAGACCGGAGGCATGATGGAACAGCTGCGGGTCCTTACAGCGGAAAGGATTAGGGCATTCCATCGTGAGATGTATCAGCCTAGGAACCTGTGTTTGGTCATAATGGGGGAGGTAGACCATGCCAACCTTCTTGAGACTCTGGAAAAGTTTGAAAATACTATTCTAGACGTCATTCCGAGCCCTGATTCACCCTTCAAGAGGCCCTGGATGGATTCCCACCAGGCCCCAGCGTTGGAAAAATCGACTATAGAGATGGTGGAGTTTCCCGAAGAAGATGAATCTTTTGGTGAAATTGAAATCAGATTTCTAGGGCCAAGCTGCGTTGATCCGGTCCAAAGTGAGTTAACAATCTTTCCGGTCCCGCTTAGATTTCGAAAGAACAACGCTTACATTTCCCAGCTGGGGCGCTCAATGTGGTGCTACTATACCTGGCCGGCTCATCTGCCTCTCTTTTGGAGAACATTCTGGTTGAGAAGGAACAAGTAGCCAGTGCCGTTTATTACTCCACTGAGGATCATCCGAGTATTGAGATCCGTTTCACGCTGACCAGCGTAGAAACTCAGAAACTTGAACAAGTAGAAAGGAGATTCTTCGAAGTGTTAAAAGATGGCATGGCTGCCCAGCTAGACATGAAATACTTGCGCGAATGTATTGACCGGCAACGTCGAACTTGGAAATTTTCCACAGAAAACTCCGCTTCTTCGTTTGCAGAATATGTCATCTCTGATTTCTTGTATGGGAACAGAGATGGCTCGACCATGTTGGATGTTGCCAGTCTGAGGGAGTATGACGTCTTGGAGAAATGGAGCGAGAGCGATTGGCGCAGCTTTATCAAACAGTGGATCGCTGATGCTCACCATGTCTCTGTCCTTGGGGTACCATCATCAAAGCTTGCTGAGAAGCTGAAGAAAGATGAAGAAGCTAGAGTTGCGGCGCAGAAGAAGGGCCTTGGCGCAGAGGGGTTGAAAAAACTGGCCGAGCGTCTCGAAAAGGCGAAAGCTGAGAACGACAAGGAGATTCCAAAGCAGATGCTGGAGAAGCATAAGATCCCCGGCGTTGAATCAATCCATTTCATAGAGACCACGACTGCTAGGTCTGGTGCAGCTTTGAAGGCTGGTCATCCTGAACACCGAGTCCAGAAGCTCGTGGATAGCGACGACTCTGGTAAGCCGCTTTTCATACACTTTGAGCATATCCCGAGCAGCTTTGTGCAGCTCTCTGTTCTTGTTTCGGTGGAGTCCGTGCCGGTTCACCTACGCCCGCTATTGTCCGTCTTCACGGAGGCTTTCTTCAACCTCCCCCTCAGTCGCAATGGCAGGACCATCAAATTCGAACAAGTCGTCGTCGAGTTGGAGAAGGACACCGTTGGCTACACCATGGAAAGTGCCCGGACTCTTGGAAATTCGGAGATGCTGCGCATATCTTTCCAGGTGGAAGTAGAGAAATATAGCACAGCAATAGCTTGGCTCCGTGAGCTTTGTTGGAATTCCGTCTTCAACGTTGAGAGGCTTCGAGCGATTACTGCTCGGCTCCTTTCTGATGTACCGGACTCCAAGCGAAGTGGCGATGACATGCTTGCTGCCGTGCATGTAATGATCCACTACGCTTCTGAGTCCATCGTGAGGGCCAGGAGTACCCTGGTGAAGGCACGTTACCTTAAGCGCATTAAGCGACTCCTTGCTGATCAGCCCAATGTTGTGGTTGGGTACATGGAGGAGGTCCGGAAGAGTCTCTTCCAATTTGAGAACATCCGGGTTCTGGTTATTGCAGACCTTGACAAACTTTCCAACCCCGTATCTTCTTGGGAGCCATTCACGCAGAGTTTGGGTCCTGGCACCACTCTACGGCCGGTTACCAATCGAAGATCGTTGTTGAGCAAAATTGGCCAGAAACTAGGCGGGAAGTCCTATATCATTCCTATGCCGACAGTCGACTCATCCTTTGCCTACGCGACGGCAAGGGGTCTTGATTCCTATGATCATCCGAAGCTCCCGGCTTTACTAGTAGCGAATGCTTACATGAATGCCGTCGAGGGCCCTCTTTGGGTTGCCGTTCGTGGAAAGGGCTTGGCCTATGGGACGAATTTTGTCTATAATATTGACACAGGGTTCATCAATTTCGATGTGTATCGGTCTCCAAACGCGCACAAGGCCTTTGAGGCAAGCAAAAATATTGTCGAAGATCACATATCTGGCGCGACACCATTCGATCCTCTGATGTTAGAGGGTGCTATCAGCAGCATCGTTGTTAGCTTTGCCAACGAACAGGCCAGCATTGCTGGCGCAGCGAAAGGCAGTTTCATCCGCCAGGTGATCCGGCAGCTGCCTAGCGACTATAAGGAGACGATGTTGAAGCGAGTGAGAGACATCAGCGTCAACCAGGTTCAAGAAGCGCTACGAGAGATCATTCTGCCTTTGTTTGACCCGAAAACCTCCAATCTTGTTGTCACTTGCGCAACGGTGCTTGAGGAGGTAAGAACAGATGTCCTGCGCATTGTCCATAAGAATTACAGGTTAATGGCCGCTAATCTGTGCAGAAAATCCAAAAAGGCCTTCGGTCATCCGGGTTCACCCCCGAGGCGCAGCCTCTCAAGGAGTTCGAGGATGACTATGGACTGAAGACGGACGGTGACGAAGATGAGGAATCTGATGAGGAATCCAATGAAGATGAGGACGAGGACGATTTCGAAACGGGTTCAGAGGATGAAGAGGACGATGAATGAATGAATGACGAATGAATGACTTGTTAGATCGACATAGTGCTCGTTTTTATGAGGATTCGGTCAACTTGATAGAGATGCCGTGTGTGTGTGCGTGTGTACAGTCAAGTTTTCCCAATAATAGAACCATGAGATCCTAGAACTGGGAAGAATAAGTGCTGTACTTCTCGCGCTATACCTCTGTAGTGTCAATAGGGGTCATTCAAAGGGCTTGTGCTATCTGAACGTTAATCTGAAACGCAGTGGCTATGTAGACGTCCAGACAAACAACCTCGAAGATCTTCTAAGCGCTGAGGCTGAGATCTCCTCCTCTCGCTTATTCAAGACTGAATATCAATGGCTTTATCTGCTGTCCCGCCCCTTTTTCGAGAATTGTGAATTTCTCTTCACTATATCCATGGAAAGCCCATTTTTGTAACACTCACCCTTCTCGAATCAGTCATTTCGATGAGTTAACCCGGATATCAAAGGCCTATCATCCTGTTTGACAATTTCTGCGAGAACGATACTGAATTGAGAGCCTTCCGGACTGCTTGTTATTTGCGCTTGTACGTGCTTGTGTGTTTGTTTCCAGACGAATGACGTGCATTCGGAATGAATGTGTCTCCAACGCCAGCAACATGCCACTACTATTACCTCACTGTCATCATCGTGCTGGCTCTTCTCCAAATTGACCTGACAAATGGGACACTCTGCTATACGCCAAATGGTGACGTGTCGAATGATGTGCCATGTAACGACACAGGAGCTGCGAGTGTATGCTGCACGCAGGGCTTCCTGTGCACCTCTAATGGCCTTTGCCAGCCAGAGGACTGGTGGAATGGAACAACGGGGAATAAGCTCCAATTTATCAGAGGGACTTGTTCGGATAAGACATGGTCTTCGCCGGCGTGTTTCGGGCATTGTGTTGCAGGTGAGTTAGCTATATTCGTTGCGAGGCTAGCTTCTCGCTGGTATCTTCATTCAGGGTAGGCTCTTGCTAACCGGGTAACCTGTATAGAGAGCATGGGAGGAGGCGAATGGGTCATGCGCTGTGGAGCGAATTCGAATCATTACTGCTGCTCTGCCGACGATTGTTGCAATCGATCTTCTTCTTTCCCACAGTTCACCTTGGGGGATCCAACCATCACTGCAACAGCTGGTTTCGAAGCAGGGTACACGAGTTCGGCAGTTTCCTCTCTGTCAGGGTTCACAGCAGCACCAACGACTACTTTCGTAAATTCTACTTTCGCAAACTTGACATCTTCTTCATCGACAGGGAATGCAACGGCATTGATGTCTTCATCCAGCAGTGGACACTCTCAGACAAACACAAGCACCATTATCGGTTTAGCCGTTGGCCTGGGAGTTGGCTTGTTCCTTCTCGGTTGCCTAGTCAGTTTCCTTTTCTTCCGTACACAGAGGAAGAGGAGCAGCAAATCAGCTGCGATGCAAAATGTCTCTATTTTTTCCGAGCCCGTGAATACTATATGGGGGAAACTGGAGCATCCTAGCTGCATTGCAGAACTGGATGGGACACGGACAACTAGATCAGAGATGCTGTGAATTTAACATGATGCTTGGAAGCTTACAAAGATATTAGACGAAGAGAAGGCAAGAGGTGACTGGATTACTCTGATATTCTTCTATGTACAGTACCATATTCGAGTAATGTCGCATATATAACCCTTCCCAGCTGGCCTGGACGGCATACCCTCGGCACAGACACTCTTTGTCGTAAGCCCATGGACTTCAAGAAGGGCCATAGTAGAATCACAGACGGTAAAAACAACGTAGGCGCAAGCAGTGTAGGAATTCCAAGCATGTAGCAAGCCGGAACTAGTACTCTGGCTACCAACTTAAAGCCCGTCCAATAGCGCCATAAATCTTCGCATCAGCCAGAACCAGGATAGGTGGGAAAAGTCATTGATAAAAAAAGGACTCATATTGACATTCCATCGCCTAATTAGATCGAACCTCCACGACATGATGAAAAAAAAGCAACACTCAAACAAACCTAAACCACATCTTTACCAACTCAGGTACTTCCTCCCCTTGGCCTTCCTATTCTTCAAGATCTTCCGACCGGCACGCGTCCTCAACCGCGCCAGAAACCCATGACGCCTTTTCTGCACTCTCCGGGACGGGTTATACGTGCGACGCTTGCCGCCCAGGGAGGCGCTGGCGGAGAAAGACCTGGTTTGGGCCGGGGAGGATGCGAATGCGAATCCAAGTCCGGACTGGGGTGCCGTCGATAATGATGGACGGAATAGGGACGGGACATGGACACTCTGAGTAGAGGGACGGAGGAATTGGTGAGCTGGGGATGGGGAAATTGCGGAGGAGAATGCGCGGAGAGATGATGATGGCAGTTGAGAGAACGAGATTCTGTATTGTTTGTGAGTATCCGGCAAGCTCATATAGAAGGAAATAAGTCGATCTCTCTAGAGAAGAGGCCAAGACGCACCTTGTTGCTTGTGACTGCATGGCAGATGTCCTGAGGGCAGAGGGCAAGGCCCTGCACCGGAGACAGAGCATGTTGAGCATGTGCGGCGATGGCCGATGGATGAATCCGTCGAGAATTGACCTTGTCGGAGGACGAGAATTCGGATCAATTCAATTCGCGGTGTCAGCGAGGTATCTGAGGTAATTTTTAATAGTTGAAGTAGGAAGATGGACGATTGCGGAGTTGGAGTTCGCAGAAAATGGATCTCCGGCCCGAACAAGAAAAAAAAAGTCACAAGGGCTTCATCTTGATTGCAGTTCGAGCTTCGTCTTCCTTCGCTATTTGATCAGGTCAATTAAACCTCTTATCGACCGTATATTTCATAAGACTCTACTTTCTAGACCTAGATTCATCCTCGAAATTGAAGAATCATTTACGGACGGTCCCAATCCCTCACTCTTTAACGACAGCACCGACTACTCTACAAAGGTGAAAGAACAAAATGGCCACACAAGGACCCTCTGCCCTCCCACCAACGACAATCCTATCCTCACAGCACATCTCTCAGTCCGCCGCACACGACTTTCTATCCGCCTATCTCAACCGCGCCGCTACAGACCCAGCACTACAACCCAGCGCATTCATCACAGAGCACGGCCCCGTCTCGCGCACAACAGCCGCTGCGCCTAATCTCACGCTACATAACCTCAAGCGTGTTCAGGCCGGCTTAGCAGGCGAAGTGCTGGGTCGGGATTTGACATTTGCGAAGCCTGCAGATGGGGAGCAGGGGGTGGAGTTGGGAGATGATAATAATAAAAACGATTCTCCGAATACAGCTGGTTGGCAGGATGCACAGAAGTGGCAGCAGGAGACTACGGGCGGTGATGATGGGATGGGTGAGCAGGTGATGGATGTCGATGATGAGGCCGAGGCTCCTGTCGCTAGTACTACAGGGGGAGTTGATAAGGAAGAGAGGAAGAAGAAGAAGAAGGAAAGGAGGTTGGCCGAAAAGAGAGCAAAGGCTAGTAATAGAGATGCAGCTGAGGCTGAGGAATGAGATGTTTATTTCAGTTTCTTTTCTTGCATGACGGTTCCATGTTTTCTGTTTTTCTGTCTAGCTTCCAAGACTCTTTGAAGATTTCCAGTTCCTCATTATATGCGCTGGAAATACCCCATGGAAATTTCGTTCGAGAAAGAAGACCTTTGCTTTCTAAGATCTTGAAATTTTTTCTCCCACATCGGAGAGCCGCTCCTCAGTCAACCTAGTCTCGTCTTCCGGAACTGTTGAGAGTTACAACTCCCGATCCGCCGCTTTGGAAGGCTCGTCACTATCTTCCTTTTTGCTGTCGGTGACCTTGTTACCCTTCCAGCCAATTGCACTCAATCGCTCGGTAAGGATGGGGTGAGAATAGTGGTAGCTGGCATACATCCAGTCGGCATCCATGGTGCTCAGGTTCTCAATCTGGAGTTTAAGGAGCGACTGCGCGAGCTTATCGGAGTAGCCGAGTTTCAGGGCAAAGGCATCTGTAATGTTGTTAGGGTATTATTCATTTGAGGCGCTAGCCGCAGGTAAATCATACCGGCTTGGAATTCAAACTTTCGGCTCAGGATGTTCATAAAGAGCTTGAGCACAGCATCCATCGGTACCAAGGCATCCGAGAACAACAAGAATCCAATCATGATAGGCTGTTGATTGTGAAACCCAAAGGACTCGTACAGCGATTTGTTGTTAACGAAGACAGAGAAGAGCGCAAAGATGTAGAACATGTGGAACTGGAGCAGTCAGCTAATTGTAGAAATAGAAATGCTGCATAGAAATGGAATAGATGGAGTACCTGAGTAATACCCAAGAGCTTCGTGGTATGACCAAGACTCCAATGGCCAAGTTCGTGGCTCAAGACAGCAACGACTTCCTCGGGTTCGCTCTGTTCGATCAATGTATCGTAGATAACAATGTGCTTCTTCCACGGCAGGCCATAGAAATAAGCGTTGCTGTGAGAACTCCGCTTACTGCCGTCAATCACATACAACTCTGACAAGGGGAAGTTCAACTTCTTAGCCAGATTCTCCACGCCAGTCTTGAGTTCACCAGGCTGAAGGGGAGAAAGCTTATTGAACAGCGGCAGGATAACACTGGGGTAGATGGTGATGGCGAAGATCTGAACAAAGACACTAAAGAGCCAAAGATAGTAGAAGAACTCGTTTCCAGTCTTCTGAATGATCTTGAGCATGGCACTTATAATCGGACCTCCGAGAACAACCCCTAGTGCCTGACCCTTGAGCATATCCGAGATCCAAAGCTTGGGTGTCTGTTTGTTGAACCCGAATTTCTGTTCCAGGATGAACGTGCCATAATACGATATCGGGAGGGATAGGACCGTGCTGATGATGTTGAAGATGAAGAAAAAGACCAGTGTCTGCGAAATCTCGCCTTGGAAACGCGAGGGAAGGTACCGCGCTAGAAATAGACCGCTGAAGCCCCAGATCTTGGGCAAAACGTTTCCATAGACGAAGGCGATATTCTGGATTTGTCCGTACAGACCGGTGATGAAGCCGAACTTAGCCTTTGCGCGAGCATATGCCTAAATGAGTTCCAATGCAGTTATTAGTATTGCCATCCATGCCGCGACTTTACGTGGAACATACCTGGCTCTTGTCAAAGACCTCCTGAGATACCTCCCCTTCGAGGACCTTGGGGGGCTTGGTTCGCTGTAGAATCTTATACTGCCGAAGCGACAGAAGCCCTTCCAGGATATACTGCCCAAGTGAAAACCCCACGATGATATTCTTCCAGGGGAAGAGTGGTCGGTCGAGGAACCGCGCGAGTTGCTATTACAATGACCATCAGTTTCTCTTGGAATTACCAGCTTTGGTTTGTGTTGTGTAAAAAGCAAGAAAGAAAATAGATAGATAGAACTCTGGGCATACCTCGAGTATATACATGGCTCTAGACAGGATGACAGCAGAGGTAGCGCTGTCTTGGTTTGGTTGTCAAGAGTGAGATGGATTTATGTAACTAACCAGTTAGTTAACTACTGAGGTTACTTAGTCACCATTCCGAATGCAATGTGGCCTCGGAACCAGGATAATATTATGGATGGACAAAGGGATGAATAGAAGATGCATGCTATTATGCTGCAAAGGTATAGCCAGTCTGATGAAGACAAGTTTACACTTATTACATGAGGGTACACTGGCCTTTTGCATCTCCTTTCTCCCATTCATAAGACTATTCACTTACAGCAATGCATACACATGAATAGGTACACGCAGACAAAACAAGCAGGATAAACAAAGAAAAGACAAAAGAGACCAAGAAGAAATGACATGGTAGCACTCTGTAGCGTACTTACTTCATAGCAAGCGTCGAGTAAAGGGAGTTAAATCTACTTCAGCAACATCAACTTGTCTCCAACGAACTCATCTCCGCCGCTAGGAATACGCGAATTGTCTCAGCATTTTGGGCAATCTTATCTCTGGCACAAAGACTCGTTTTGCACTTGTGAATCCCTAGCTGAATAGGATGTTCGCTGGAGTTCCTGCGTTCTCTATGTGTGGGGAATTTTCGACGCTTCATTTCTATGCTCCTTCATTAAATACCGTAAACTTTTGGGGTAGCTGAAACAAAATGCTTTCTCCTCCTGAAACTATTGCTGGAAAATTACCCAGAAAGCTCTCGGTCGGATCAAGCAAACTGTGTTTCAAAAGAACAGACTATTTAGTCCATGATGGGTTCAAGAGTGTTACCGCTAGAAGAAGTTAGTTAGCTGCACACACCAGGGGATTGCAAACAACAAGAAATGAGGTACTTACGCGACAATATTTGCCCATCCGATCAGTCGCCAGTGCTTTTCAATTCTCCGACTGATAGCAATCTTCTCCCCAATTTCGGTACAAGCCGGGCTGGTCAGGCTGAGCTTCGCGGCGTCTGCCTTTACACCTAAGACCTTGGCACCGGTGGCGGTCGAGCCGATGTTTACCATGAGAACTTCATTCTTGGCCAGTTTGCTGACTTTGGCCTGTTTTCCATCGGAGGTCTTGACACCCAGCAGGCGGCGCAGCAGGAAGTAGTTGACTTCCAGTTCGGTGTAGATGGCTGGCAGACGTCCACGGTGACCCAAGACGAAACCGACCAAACGATCCGCACGGCACAGCGTAGGATCAACCCGGGTTCCAACACCAATGAGACCACCAGGAACCGCAAATTTCAGGTCGTTGTGCTCGGCAAACAAAGAGACAACACGGGAGAAGATGGGGCGGCATTGGATCTTGCCATTCTCGTCCTTGGTAACAAGACCAGGGCGAATCTCAACCTCGTCATTCAACTTCAGCACACCAGTCAGAATCGAGCCACCGGCAACACCACCCTTGAGTTCGCTAATCTCCGCACCAGGCTTGTTGACATCAAAAGACCGGATAACGATCATATGAGGCGAAGCAGTGAAATCACGGACTGGAACAGGAATGTGCGAAACCAGATACTCGTTGACAGCGTCGATATTGTACTTCAGCTGCGCGGAGATAGGGATGACGGGAGAGCCATCTGCCACGGTACCTCTGATGAATTTCAGAATCGATTGGTAGTGCTGCAACGCTCCATCTTCTCTCATCAGATCGACCTTATTTTGAAGGATGATGATGTGACTGAGTTTCATGATTTCGATAGCAGCCAAGTGCTCTGAAGTCTGAGGCTGGGGGCAGGCTTCGTTTCCAGCAATCAGGAGCAGGGCTGCGTCCATGACAGCAGCGCCTGACAACATGGTGCTCATGAGAATATCGTGACCAGGGCAGTCGACAAATCTGTTATTATCAAAAAAAAAAAAAAAAAAAAAGGAAATTAGTCAGGGCACAACTCCATGCTATCAAAAGAAAGGTTTTGGTAAAACTGGCCCACGTACGAGACATGTCGCAATAGCCTATATCGTCCTGTACACCCTTCTCGTTCGCAGGGAGGATCGATCTCCTTCTCACTCTTGTAGCTCTTGTAGCATGTTGGCCGGGGGCACTCAGGACTGTCGCACTTGTAGATTTTGGCGTTGGCATAACCCAGCTTGATAGTAATGTTTCGTTCCAGCTCGTTCTTGAAACGGACAGTCTGCACTTCCGAAATAGCCTTCACCACGGTTGACTTGCCGTGAGCGACATGTCCGATGGTACCAATGTTGATAGTGGCCTGGCGCGCAATAATCTCGGGGGACAAAGGCGTCAATTTTGACAAGTCGAGAGTGCTCGGATCAGGCTGTTCGGGCAGTTCTGGCCGCTTGATCTCGGATACAGGCTTCACATCGGATTTCTTCATCGCAGACTTCTTGGGGCGCTTCTCACCCTTCGCAGGCTGGTCAAGGTCCTGTTCTTCAATGTCACTGTCGCCATGTGCGTTGGCGTTAGCATCCAGCACAGGGGAGCCAGGCCCCAAAGATTCCTCGTCTGAAAAATCGCCGTTGGCAGCCATGGTTACGATAGTGACAATAGGTTCCGACAACGACTAAAAGATAGGCTGCTGAGGAAGTGAGAAAAAGAGCGAACAGGAAGAGATGCAGGTCCTTTGTAGAAATTTGCTACCTTAGAGCGGAGGCGATAATGACAGAGTCAGTGGGGTTTTGTGCAGTGGAGAGTTACAGCAGGCGGTGTATGGACGGAGGAATCAGTCACGACTGGTAAATTGCTACTATTGCCTCTGCTATATTATTTATTCTTCTACAGATGCTGATAGATAGTCATTAACGATTGGAAAAAATGGATGTTCGATGGAAAGATTCTACTTCTGAGATGTTTTGTGGCTGTTCTTTTTTCTTTCTCTTCTGCCTTGCTCTGCACATGACTCATTGCTCTTCCGCTTCTAACACATCCACTATGCATGCATAAGGCTTGCTATTTCCTTCGAATATTGGCTCTGTGTACCCTCTGAGCTTGTGCAACTGGCGATATATCTTGAAGTGATAATGACGTATATAATGCAGTTGTTGAATGCTAGAAGTACTGTTCTCCAGATTGGCAATGGTTCCCTTTTTTTCTTTGCCTCGTCTTCTCATCATACAAATGGGTATATAAAAACAGGTCAGAAAGGATAGTGAGCCTCTGTTCATTCATCGTCGCTTTCCTCATCCTCTGAAGATTCCTCAGCTTCCTCCTCGAACTCATCTAACGACTCATTAGAGGCCGACGCATCCTCCGGCGGCAACATAACAAAGGCTTTCAAACAGGTGATACGGTTGCCTGTCTCATAAGAGTTCAAAAGCCTTCCAACCTGGCGAGGGTTCGAGGGGCTCTCATCTTTGGATTCTGGAGTGTCCCTTGCTTGTGCTTCTAAAGAGAGCTCCTTTCCATTTAACATCCACACGCGAACCGTCCCATCACTGCCAGCAGTCACAAGAAGAAAGTCATCATCTCTCGCCTTCGCTTCACCCCGAAGGCTCAAAATCTTAAAATCCTTTACCCGACCCGGCAGGCCATTCTGCTTACCACCGAGTTGAGCGACAGTCTCAGCGTAAGGCATTGACGACCCCGAGCTTTCTTCAGCTTTTCGTAGCTTCTTCGTCGAAAAGAAGATGATCCTTCCATCCTCCGTGGATGTCACGAGTCGTTCATCACCACCATCGCAAGAAGGGTCAAGGTCGACATATTTAATCTGGTGAAGCTTACTTCGCGGGCTCGGTAACAACCGGCACACGGGCACCGAATCCTACGTAGAGAGTCAGGAGTGTGAAATGTGTGCTGTACTTATCTGGGAGAAACTTACTATTCCAAAGACAACAGCCCCCCATTCAAAGGCAACTGCAAACTCCTCTCCTCGAGAATTCCAGACAATCTTCCGTCCTTCCCCAGTACTCCATTTACTTTCGTTGACGCTTTGCAGGATGTCTTTGCTGAAGTTCAGAACCCCAGCTTTCTTTCCGGTGACCAAATTCCAAAGCCTCATGCACTTTTCTCCTCTTCCGACGCTTAGCATGAGTTTCATACTAGGGTGTACGGCAAAGTCATTGACACCCGATGGTGCCCCCCCTGGAGGAGCAGTATCACCGGTGGGCCTTCCCTGGGCTTTCGGACGGGGGGCTTTGATGGTCGACACAACAGTAAAGTCGCGTGTTCTGGTAACGGAAATAGTGTTGTCTTCGGCAGCCGCGAGAAGCTTTGAATGCGAAGGGAAGTACAGCGCAGATATGCTAGCGGAATGGTGCAGCAATGAGCCCAATTCGCGGTTCTTCGGATTCTCGAGAATCTTGTTACCGGCCAGAGTCGGGACGGACGGATGATTTTCATCCAACGTTGGAGAAGCAGACAACGAATAGAGATTTATACGTTCGTCTGTACCACCGCTGGCAAGGATGAGCTTTTGGGGCCCTGAGGAATCTTTCTTTGGAGGTAGAGACAATGCAAGACATCGTATCGCAGACGCATGGGCCTCAAACAAAAAGGTATCCACGAATTGGACGGACGATGAACCTGTATCCGATTTCTTTGCATCAGAGGAGAAACATGAAGATGAGATAGCGGCCGTAAATCCATGCAGGACTCGTTCGTAGGAACCAGTGATGACTTGAACAGTCAGCGCAGTATCATCCGGACTAGTCGATGAAGATGTTTCTGCATTTTGTGATGATTTGGTAATCTTCAAAGCTTTTTCAGCTACCTGTCCATGCTTGGAGGCTTCTTCTCTCTTTCTTTTGGCCATTTTTTGCGATAATTGTGGTGATGTTATCGAGAAGAAGACTGTACGTAGGTTGCGTTGTAAGTCGAAGCAGTGAACTTTTTTTTCTGCGACAGAGCTATTAATTACTTATCAGCGGCGATAGGCAATATTTAATGCCTTGTTTATGCCTCAGGCATAAAGTGAAGCCCTCGATGCTCAACTCAAGAGGAAGTCAATCCCTTGTGAGATGTAGATAGGTCCAGAAACCACATCTAATAGGTACTTGAGCCCTTGTTGAATCTTACTGCTGAAGCATCCATGAAACATACTGAAATAGGCAAAAGCAGAGATCCTGGTACGTGCCTATCAATGAAAGCCTATCGCGTACTGAATGAACCCTATAAAACCATATAGATTTATTGATGCCTCTGGACTATATCCCATTATGTTTATGGTGCTTTTGAAGGGGAATTTCAAGCAACTTTGAAAATTGATTCCCATTCAGTGAAGATGCTCATCAGCATCACATCATGCATGAGGTTGAATCAATAGATTCCCTTATACAGCAACCCCTAGATGATTCCCATTTTTTTACGCAGTTGAAATATCCTCGATAGAATTAAGTTCTCATCATGAATAGGCAATCATCTCATAGATGTAGATAACGTAAACTGCTCTTAGGTCCAACAGTCAGTCTTCTCGGATATATCCAATATCCATCAGTATACTTCTCGAACCTCCCCAGAGGATGTGCCACATATTCAGAGATAAGCCAGCTTTAGACTGGTACTCAGTATACTGATTGCCAGTATCTGCACCACCGACACCACAGGAGAGGAATGACAGAAGTTAGACACTGAACCTCAGTATTGAACCATGGTAGCTGGGTAGTCCCTTCCTGTTATACTACATATGGATGGTCATTCCAGGCATGTTACCCAACGAAGGCGTAATGCTAATCAATCCTGGGTCAACGCTGATTATACCTATTCCTCTGCTACTCACGATGAAGGAAGAGTGCCAGTGGCAGAGGAGGAGATGAAAGGAAGAAGGCAGAGGTGATAGACTTCGGAGTAAGAGTGCTAGCAGTTTAGTAGTATAATGCCACGGAGAAAGAACAAACGCCACGGACAACGGCGGCCTCTTGGTACAGCGCCGTACGGGCGTACGGTAATAATACCTGCTTTGTCCTTTGTCCTGCTTGCTCTTCCCGGCCGTCCGCTCCCTCAACGCAGTGACCCGTACTCAATCCACCCCGTCGAAAAGCCTTGTCGAAATCCCTTCAAGTCAAATCCCCGTGTCGTGCTTCCCAGCCCATACCACCCCAACACCGTCCTTTTCATCGATTCTGAGCGATTTTTTCCTTCTGGATGACTTCGCTCCATCCATTTCTAAATTTTTCAGCGCGTTTATCGAATGTTGTGTTCTCCAAATAGACTCGATGCTCCGTGAAGAGCTGCTCAGGTCTAAGAAAGATGAGATCGCGTAAGGATTTTATTTTTAATTTTGTTCATTATAATAAACGTGTCATACGATGCTGATTGATCATTTGGGATTTTTCAGACGTTGTCTGTTGATGCGAAAGCGCAAGTTGAGCGAGCTCTACTTTGCGACCGTAGGCTTCCCGGGCGCGACCGAGGGCGCTTCAGCGGACTCATTGTATCAACAGAAAGAACAAGCATTCCTCGACGCCAATGATCTTTCTAAGTAAGTCCCGTCATTGCATTACTCTATACTCACCCACATATAATTATCTATGTATTTATTTTTGGTATATGTTTGCTCATTCTCCTGATTTAGGGGTCGCTATTTTAATGAGAGCACTCTTCCACCGCTCGCCAACAATGCAGCTCCCCTGCCACGCCCGCTGGGCAAGGATGCATTGCTGGGGGCTACAGGGGCTGAGTCGAAGACTCGCAAAGGGGCAGATCCTGCTCTACCACCAGGAGTAGAAGCTGGTGTGTCTGTGAAACCTCCAGCACCAGCCCTTGAGCATGAACTGAAGCCTCAAAATCAAGCGGCTGGACAACATCCCAGTGTCGTCCCAGCCGTACAGACTCCTGTACCTGAGAAACATCATGGGCCATCGCCATCGGCGGTGCAATTTGTTCCATCTCCTTTGCGAGCTGAGGAAAAGGCGAAGACTTTCTTCTTGGAAACTCCTCTTCGTAGCCGAGGCCATGACGTTCGGGAATCTAACGGCCTTTCTCGAAGCCGAGATGGTCCAGCGCCTGTAGATGGTGTCCCTGCTGCGTTTACTCCAAAACCAAATGAGGGGCCGTCGCCAGCTGTAGGACCTCCGCATACGGCCGATCAGCCTCTATCGCCAGTGTCTTCAGTCGAGCCGTGCTCGACTAATACTCCTGTGCCTGTTGCTACATCTGCAGAGACTAGTCCCGTTGAAGAAGCGGCAGATGCAGTGGAGAAGATCGACCAAACTGGATTTGAACGTGACAAATCCTCTGAAGCTCATGCGAACCTGGTTCCATCTACACCAGACGAACAGCTTAGACTGGAAGAGGCTCAATCCCTGGCTGCTGGGAAATCTATCAGTGGCATTACTAAGAACGGTTATCATCCGTCTGCCAACGAGGTTATTCAGGAGAGCATTGCCCCAACGTCAACTGTCGGCAAAGACCAGATCAATATGACTCAGGAAATTGAAATTCCATCCTTGCCTTCCGAAGCTAAGAAACCAAGCGAAACCGTTCCTTCACTTAAACCAGTAACCCAAGAGCAACTTCCAGCCAAACCATCAGAACCTGTCGAATTGGACACCAAGAAGAGCCCAGCAGTGTCTGCAACTCTGGAGAAACCCCAGGAGCCATTGGTTCCTCCATCTGAAAGGATGATGACCAGAGTTTCTTCTGGCGCTATTCGTCATAAATCTGTCTCTGAAATTCTTGGTGAGACGCCGAAATTTTCGATTTCTCAAGCGGAAAAGGCTGTCACTCCTGCAAGGAGTATGTTGGTTGGGCCTGACAAGACAGCCTCGGCGTCTGCTGCAAAAATTCGTTTTAAGGACCGAAAGGAACGAGAGAAGGAAAGAAGTAAGTTATCCACGGTTGTGTTTCCGCGACAGCAGCTGGAGAAAAGTGAATCGATGGATTTAGTTTGTCGAAACGCGGATGACATGATTGCCAAAGTGAATGAAGAGCAGGACTACTTGTTTACTCTCTTCCAAAACAGAGCCTACACTCCTCCTCGGGGAGTGAGTCTTAACACACTTCTGGCCTCTGCTCACAAGACTCTGTCCACCGCAAATCATTATCTCGAATATCAGGAACAGATGGATTGTCGCGCCCTCAGACGCGTTTATTCACTTCAAAATGCCAATAGATGGCCGTTGCGCCAACTGAAACGATCTGTTGAGCCCCCACGGGAGGCTTCACATTGGGACGTTCTCCTGGACCATATGAAATGGATGCGTACCGATTTCAGGGAAGAACGGAAATGGAAGATTGTGGCAGCAAAGAGCTGTGCAGATTGGTGCGCTGATTATGTTAACAGTGACCCAGAGCATCGAGAATTTCTCCGGATTCAGGCTAGAATCCCTCCATTAAAAAGCAGTGTTGCCGTACCAGACTCGGATTCCTCGGCACAGGAAATGGACGAAGAGATGCTTGGAACTTCCCATCCTACTCCAGACCTTGTTCCCTCAGCTGAGGAGGATTCTGTCATCGATGGTTTCAATGACGAACCTCGTCATGATCTCCGTGACACCGTTGTGCCTGCAGCTATCTTCTCACTCGGTTTAGACGAGTTTACCTTCTCTATGGATATGACACCAGCTGCGGACAAGCTCCTCGGCGAGCTGCCACTCTACGCTCCTGTCATGATCGCCCCTGGGACGAACATGCCGACATTTAAGGCACTGCCAGACGCGGAGTGGAAAACCAGTATTGTTCCCGTGTCGAAGTATGCGACTGGACATATTAAGTACCATGAGGATGAACCAGTCAGGAAACGTAGCAGATATGATTATACTCAATATGAGAATGAGCGGGGATACCAGACGATGGAGCTACCGCCGGAGCAGACTGATGTCGCCCTTTTCCGTCCTGAAAACAAACCCATACGTGATCGTATACATCCCGGACATTCTTTCAGACCCCCAACGGAGTATCCAATGCCATCGGTCGGGTTCTTTGAATCCAGGCAGTCATCACAATGGACGTATGCTGAGGATGATGAGCTACGCCGCCTGGTCAAAGAGTACTCGTACAATTGGTCGCTCATCTCCAGCTGCCTCACTCCCTCGTCACAATTTACATCTGGCGCTGAAAGACGGACTCCTTGGGAATGTTTTGAACGTTGGATTGGGCTGGAAGGGCTTCCAGTTGACATGTCGAAAACTCAGTACTTTCGGGCTTACCACCAAAGGCTGGAAACGGCTCAGCGCAATGTGCTGGCGCAACAGCAAGCTGCTCAACAGCAACAACAGCAGCAGGGCAATAGTTCTCAAGGACAGACATTGATTCGCCGGCGGACGACGCAGCCCGTTAGGGTTGACCGCAGACGATCCTCTAGGCACCTTGCGTTACTTGATGCTATGCGAAAGCTAGCCAAGAAACGAGAGACAATGCTTCAGAAGCAGCAGCATGGTAAGCCGATGCTAACACGTAACCTGAATTTTGAACATTCGAACCATTTTGTCTCATCTGCTAACCTATTTTTAGCCTCTCACCTTGCATCGCTAAGGAAGGCCAATGAGGCGAACCATCCGAAGCCTCCGATCTCGTCCCCAGCTGAATTCAGTCGACTCAAGTACGACCGGGAGCAAAAGCTGCAAGAGAGACAAGAGCAGTACCGGCAGCAAATGTTGGCCCAGCAAAGGGTAGGTTTTACCACACACTCATAATCTCTACCATGTCGCTAACTAATAGGCAGGCTAACCTTGCTGCTCAACGTGCTGGTCAAATTCCCGCCCAGCAGCAAATGATGAACATCCCAGGTCGTCCAGCCGGCGTACCCCATAATCCTGCAGCTCCTGGACTTCCCGGTAACGCTCCAAACGGGTTATCAAATGGACTACCGCCTGGCGTTGGAATCAACCATCGTCCTCACTCTATGCAAGGAATACCTGGAGCCACTCCTGTCAATGGCCCTGTACCTCACAACGGGATGACAATGAAGATGATGCCACAGGCAGGGATACAGCCAAACGGTTCCCGACCGGGAATACCGATCCAAGCTATTTCTGACAACACACGAGTGATTCGAGAAGCGAACCGTCTCCAAGAGCAACAGCGCATATTGCAGTCTCGCCAACATCAACAACAGCAGCAGCAAGGACAACAGCAACCGCAACCGCAACCGCAACAGCAACAATTTCATGGCCAACAATTCACGCCTCAGGGGTCTCACTCGCCGACCATGAATATGTCAAATACTAACGGTGGACACAACAATCCCGCTATGGTCGCCGCCCTTCAGGCTGTGGGAGGGATACAAAATCCATCATCTTTCCACAACGGTAGTGCTCAAAGCGTATCAACTCCTTCTCCTCGCATGGGTCAACCTAACCCTCTTTCCAGCGGAGTGGTTCCAACAATTAACACTATCCAAAGCCAAATACAACGGAGCAACCCAAACATGCCACTTGAACAAGTCAGCAAACTTGCCACTGAGCGCCTACATCAATACCAGCAACAGCGGATGTCGCAGGTTGCTATGAACGCAGCTGCAGGTAATCTTGGCGCCTCTCAAGCAAACTATCAGATACCGCATGATGTAAATTTCCAGGCACATCCACAGCCTAGCATTCCGAACGGCACACCTGGAATCCACATTCAAGGGTATTCGCCTGTGATGCGTGCTCCACAGAATGCACAGCAAAGCCGTGTTAACGTTGGGAACTCCCCTCCCGTGAATGGGGGTGTTCCCCAGTCCAGCAGAAGCGCCACTCCGCAAACTCAGCGAAGTGGTAGTGTCCAAACTGGCTCAGGGCCAGGCACCAGCAGAAGTCCGCGGGCTCCCCAGGCTCAAATTGCAAGCAGCTAAGACGTCTGAAGCTTGATTTTAGCTGCTCGTGATGGGATTATTATTATTACGTAGCTTTCTTTGCGCTGTACATATTATTCGAAAAGAACCTTTATTTCCACCAAGCCATCTTCACCCTTGTCTTTTACTCCCGATCCATATGTCATATTATTCCCCTACGTCTCTAACTTCTTCCCGTGGCCTTTCCCATTCCTCCTCTTTGTTACGCCTCATGTCCTTGTCATGACCCCTGCACTATTTTGCTTTTACTTAGCTATTCCTATCGCCCTGTTCCCCCTTTTTCTACGTTTGATGTCTCTAGCGTTCCAAAGCCTCCCGGTTCTATTGGTTTGCAGGTTGTCGCTAGCATCTATCCGGTGGCTGGTTCTGGGTCCTTTTTTGTACTACTAGTATTAATAGAATGGATGAAGAATATGGGAATGTATTGAATAGAAATAAGCCTTTGCTGCAGTAGAAGAGTATTGTTGCTTGAGTTCTTTCTATGTCATATTAAGACGGCCAAGTTAAGCGCGCGCTTGTGTATTTTAATTGCCACCCCAGCGCTCTCAGGAATTCCTAGGCCGCCTCCCCAGCGTTAATATCACATACTTAGCTTCGGGGAAAAAAAAAAGATAAATCACCAGCTGGTCTGGGGTACATCTCTTCTTTTATTCATTCTTTGTTGGTACGAAAGCAAAATCCTCGAATTCAGCACAAAGCTCCTGCACCCAATGGTGCGCCGCTGAACATGACCTCTTTCAATCTACAATCTTCCACCGGCGCCTTCGAAATACCCAACCGTGCACTAGGCCGGCGACCGCGTCAATTTCGACAGGATGATGAGTCTGAGGAGGAAGAAAGTGTCCCAGCTCATGAGGAGGTGACGGGCTTCGACACTCAGACTGGCAATGCCATTACGGCGAGCAGCCATGACTCCAAAAGCAAACGCGAACTGGTCATACCAGTTACAAGCACAAATGACTGGCGCAATCGCCCTGGAGTTAATATCCGAAGACCGAGAGGGAAGAATCTATTACCGCAAGAGGTACAAGCGCTACGGGAGGCAGAGAAGAGTGGGAAACCCATCGAAGGCGACGAGACGTGCGGCCCTAGCATGTCGTATGGACTCAGTTACGCTTCAAAGCCCGCAAGGCCGGACACAACCGAAAATAATGAAGACCGGCATGTGAAAGAAGCGGAGCCGCTTTTGCCTGCTCCAGGCGAAAAGCAGAAGGTGCTTACGGAGGATGAAATTGCATTACAGGCTCTTGTCAGGGAAAGTCGAGGAGACGCAGAACACAGAACAGACCTTGTGATCGAATCTGCAAAGCCACCCGTTAACGGAGGGAGAGATGACTATGTGGCGCACTATGACGAGACGAGCTCATTTCGTGCCGACATCGCCTCACGCCCTGACCCTGCGACCCTGGACGCCTACAATGAGATACCAGTTGAGGAGTTTGGCGCGGCCCTGCTGCGGGGGATGGGCTGGAAGGAAGGCCAAGCGGTTGGAAGGGGTAGATACAACTCATCCGCGCCGAGCGATAGAGTGAATCAACCTCGCATTCCTGAGCGTCGACCTGGTTTTCTTGGGATAGGTGCGAAGGAACTCTCTGGGAGCAAGGGGGCAGAGGCAGAAATCGGAGCCTGGGGAAAGGCAGCTATGCGCAAGTCGTCTAGGAAGAGCGGGAAAGACGGGGAGAAGTCTACAGGAGTCTACATGCCGGTTCTTATGCGAAACAAACGGACGGGAGAATATATCACGGAAGAAGAACTCGCGGAGCTTCAGAAGGTAGCAAAGATGAAGAAGAAGGATGAGGATGATTGGAGGGAAAGACGGGATCGGAATCTGGAGAAGAGCGGGCGCGATAGAGACATTGATCGTGACCGCGAGTATCGGAGACGCGACTATGAGAATGACCGTGACGATGGTGATCGCCATGGGAGACGAAGCCACAGATCTTCACGGCGAGATCGAAGTATCTCCTCGAGCAGCTGGAATTCGAGACACAGAAGATATGATGATGGCGAAGCAGACGGGAGAGGTGATCGATATTACCGTGACCGCGACCGCGATAAGGATAGGGATAGGGATAGGGATAGGGAAGGGAGTCATAGGCACAGGGACGAAGACTACTACAGCTCAAGGCATTCGTCCTCGCGGTATGACCGTCATCGGGATAGTGATCGTGATCGTGTTTCTCGTCGGAAAGACGATTATAGGTGAAGGATGAGCAGAGGAGAAACCGCTCTTTTCTTTGGAGACCAGAGCACAGTAGTAAAAAACAACGATGCACACTCAATTGGCTATATCATGATTGTTTTGGATGGATCCCTTAAAAGGAGGAAGTGGACATATAGTCGATCTAATGAAACGCAGAGATCATTTTCCAAATAAAATAAGAACAAAACAATACTTCCATATCTAACTGAAAAGCTTTTCATATCCTCCGTCCCATACATATAATACATACTCCTCAAAAATGCAATAGTATATGCCTGAAACATATAAAAGAGATACAGAAAAAAGAGCGCATTAATCCTCGTCTGTACGGATCCAATCCACATCCATAAGATTGATTCCCAACTATGCTCCCAGAATTATTATATCCTTCTCATGTTCTGGTATATCGCCATTAACATCTTCTATAGTCTCTCCGTTCACACCAACTCCCAGCGCTCCGAGGCCGACTCCCCCATCCATCTCTCCTAGCACCCATTCAACAAGGAAACTCTCATCAGCAAGCTCCTCGACTCGGCGATAATGCCGCTCCGTGTACGCAGCCAAACCGTGCAGAATATCCTTCATACTAGCGGCGACACGGCTATTCTTACTGTGGTTCACGATACTAGCAGGCGCGAGCTCAATGAAGGTTGATGCAGGATAGGATCTGAACAGGGCAAAAAGAATCCGTTGGGCAACGTGGGATGTGCGCGCGTTCGTGTTCCAGTCGCGGAGGCGGAGGAGAAGAGTGCGGAGATTCTCAGGGTCTAGGGTCTGGAGAACCTCATCGATGGATGGGTTACCGGTCAAGCTGTTCTGGCGGATGGTGGGATCCAAATCCGAGGTTGGATCGTCAGCGGCGTCAATCGCAGTCGTGAAGAGGGAGAGTAGTCGGGCTGGATGGTTAAGTTGAAGAGCCAACGTTATGGCCTCGCGATATGCTCCTGCTCGGATGTAATTCTGCAGCTGCTGGTCTTGTTCGATGCGTTCGGTGTTCGCACTTACTGCTGCAGAGTACGTGGCCGATGTGGTATCGGTCCAGAAAGTTACGGTTGAGTCGGCGGACCCGGAGACAAGAGCATAAGGTGTATAGGTCCTTGAGGGTGAAGGTTTCACGTCGCCACGACAGCCAGATGGCGTAGGACTGGCTAGAGCCCACACTCTATCCGTATGATTATCAAGCGTTGTCTCAAGCTCACCCGTGTATGGAGACCAGATCTTTACTAACCCATCGGCGGCAGCGGAAGCAACAAGAGGACGACCTTGCGCGGCAGCTTTGTGGGCCACTCCTGTTGTATCCTCTCCATCATCTCCATTCTCGGGGACTGACAAGTCGGAAGGTGGGAGCCAGAGTACTTTGAGGACGCTGTTGGTATGTCCCTCGAAAGTGAGGAGACAGCTATAATCCGATAAACTCCAAATCTTCACCGTTTTGTCGCCAGAGCCCGTCGCAATCAGTCCCCTATTTGTGCTGCTCTTGGCTTGGGAGCTGATAACAGGAGTGTCTTGAGGAGAGAAACGGACAGACCACACGCCCCTCCTATGGCCACGGAGAATTCCCACTACTGAACCGTCCTCAATTGACCAAATCTTCACTGTACGATCCTGAGAGGCCGAGGCAAAAAGGGTAGATGAAGGGTTTACATCCAAAGCATTGATATCCTTCTCATGAGCCTTCCGGGTAAATACCGCTTTAGGGGAGTGTGTTTTGGATGTTTGAGATGGTTTCAACTTGCCTGTATCCCATCGCTTGACAGTGCGATCTTGAGAGCCGGTCAGCAAGAAGGCTGGGGGGTGGTTTAATGGATCGGTATATGCAGGAGTGCTAGACGGTGGCGGTACTCGTGGGAAACTGATTGCTCCTAGAGACTCTGCATGGCCCGTGAAAACGGCAAAGCAAGTGTATGAGGAGTTCGTTGGATCCAAACGCCAAAGGCGTGCAGTGTTGTCCTTCGCACCTGTCGCCAACCAATGGCCCGACCAGTCGACATCAATACAAATGATGATGTCGTCGTGGCCTTCTAAGTGAGCAACATCCGCCCCGAAGAAATCATCATTGCCTTGGTCGGACGTTCCGTCATCTAACGGCCCTACCGACACAATCCTAATGGATTCCGAATTAGTTGCCAAGGCAAGCTTCGATCGATCAGGTCCGACATATGCCAAATCGATAATCTCGTCGTCATTGCCCGATATGCGCCTGATGACTGGCAAAGGGTCAAGGAGGGACCCAGGTTTGTAATCCGCCAAAGATTCTAGAGAGTGAAGCCTGAGAGTCTGGTCGGCGTGAACAGTAATCGAAAACGGCAGGCCAGGATGATAATGGATTGCCATGACAGTCTCAAACTCAGGACCCGGTCCTTGCTCCTTGGTCACCTCGCTCCCCCTATTGCAGTCCCACACACGAAGCTTGCCATTTTCGCCGCCGATGACGCACAAACCATTACTGGTGACAAAGGCAGCCGCTTCGACGCTCTCAATGACAGGAATTATCCTGCGAGTCTTCCATGTCCGCACGTCCCACACAATGACGGTTTTGTCCCGGCTGGCGGAAAGCAACGCATTCTCTGATGGAGAATATGATAAGTCCCGCACAACAGATACATGGGACTCGAGGGACGCAATAGACTTCCGTTTGTGTAGATCCCATACTCGTACTTTCCCATCTTCGCTGCCGGAAGCAAGCCGAAATCCCGCGACAGAAGTTCGTTCAGTGGAGACAGTATCTTCCGTTTCTTCTTCCTCATCATGTCGGTATTTCCTCTTTGACGATTTCCTTTTTGAAGATTGCTGATTATCCCCATCCTGTGCATGGACTTCGAAGAAGCACAATGCTGATACCACGCCGCCATGGCCGTGGAAGGTATGCGTAACATATCCGCCCCTGATATCCCAAACTTTTATGGACCCATCTGCAGCTCCGGTTGCCAGCAACGTCCCGGTAGAATCAACCGCAGTAGTCACGACAGGTGCTGTGTGCGGTTTGAACGTTCTTACGAGTTCTGCTTTGATAGTGCGCAAGGATTCGTCAAGAGGCGTTATTAAGTATATTCGCGCGCTCATGGAGCGAGAACAAACAATTACATGCGACGCCGAAGGGGTGACTAATATCAAGCGGTTAGCGCATGTTAGACCTCAATTAGCCATAATAGACGTAGAGAGAATACGTACTCGCCAAGCTAGTAATTATCTCTCCATCCTAGAGTGCATCCGTCAGAGAATTGAGACTGAACAGCAGATAATGAGTAGGACCTACTCCTTCCAGACTGGCAAGTTGATCACCCCTCTCCAAATCCACTACCAGGGCGTCCTCGCCCAAGCAAGTCACCAGTAAACGGCCACTGGCATCAAGGGCAGTGCTTCCTCCGGTGTATAGAGGACGAAGGGTTCGAGACGCCTCGAAGGTCGTCTTTAGTGTAGCTTTTATCATGCTTGAAACTCGAAATTTCCGGATCGCAGTAGCAAAAAGAACTTATCGTGCCATCATACAATTGACAAAGGGATTGAAAACAGCAGACTGCGAAACTGCGAGAAACTTCAGTTCGAGCGTCGCAGAACTTCCGATATTTTTTTTTATTGGAAGTTTGCACTGTTTGTCAAATATGATAAGCTGGTCTTTAGACGCGATAGCCGCGATAGCCGCCAAGGCGATACAGATGCTTCTCGTGCATTTGTGTCATGCAGCCTTGACTAACTTGCAATGATGCATCGCCGTCGTTCATCGGCTTTATTTCATCCCGGTTTCTGTCTTTGAATTTTGTGGTGCTGCCTATTGTTGATCTTATTCTGGTTGCGGTTGTGTCCTCAACCAGCCTCATGGTCTCTCATGAAGCTCCCTGATAAGTTAACGGTGCACAATGGGGAGACAAGCTTATATAAATCGGCTAGCTCTGGTAGGTTTCAAATCACATGCTCTCTGTTTTTCGTTGTTTTATTAGAAGAGGAAGATCTGCTGCATGTTCCCTTTCTGTCGAGGAGCAGCCATACACGCTGCGCATGCTACTATATTATTCAAATTTCTACTACCTCCGTGCCCGTCCTTTAAACATACTATTATCGATGAATCCTATACTGCCTGCGATGGCATTATACTAACTATACTCCAAGGGTCGATCCCCGTACGAAGCCCCGGAATCCAGTGTGGCTGACCTTTCAACTTCTGCACGGCGGAGGGCCGCTTCGCTTTGTGCCGATGGATATGTTCAGCACTATGATGAAAGGGGCCATCCTATCAATCTCGAATCAAAACAGTTTGGGAGAGAGCTTAGAAGAGCTAAGAATGACATACTCTCAACCATGGGTGTTGTGGTCAGCGGCGAGGATGGTAATTCGGGGATCTCGAACGAACAGCGGAAGATCAACCTTATTGCCGCTGAAAATGACTACGGCCTATTTGTGGCAACTCTAGACCAGATCCTAGTATTTATTGGCTCGTGGTGGACGTCTTCTCTCGCAGGCCGGGTACAGGTGAGGCGGGTTCCTGATCTTTTGAAGACTACAGAAACCAAAAGTGTCCGCTTTGCTGATGTTTCTTTGACATCTAGACGTTCAGAAGCTATACGCAGGTGCCACTGGCGAATATAATTCGTTTTGAATGTGCTTCCGTGGGATCACCAGGATTCTATTTTGCTGGAATTCCCGCATGGGCAATATCTTCCTGCCTGTCCATCTGCCGACATCATCCGCTTGAGCGTTTAATGCTGATCTTGCAAAGCCCGTTGCTGCGACGCTCTCCTAATGACGAGTGTACTCGAATTATTCGCTCCGTATTCTCAATTCTTCATTCAGCGTATGTGCCCTGCAAACAATCGAAGTCCGTGACCGCGGCTGACTAACTGCCCTAGGACGAGGGGAGCTTTACTGGCCTTGTCTGTACAGACTTATATCTATTCTCTATTACAATCTCTACATCTCATCCATCCATATGTTATACCTGGCGCTCAACTTTTCACTCCATTTGGCGGCTTTTTGCTGTTTCGGCTCCCATCTTTGCCCAGAAGCTTGTCCCTTCGATCACTCAGTGTCTTTTTCTCAGACCTATTGAAAGCACCTCCATTGTTGATTTACCTCTACGTCTACCTGCGACCTATTATAGAAGTACGACTTTACAGGTTAATCCGCCGACGACTGACGAAGCCCAGTCTTGCCGACGAACATTCCATCAGAGTCGCATTCGAGAACGACCTTCTCGATTGGATGGTACCAACACTTGGACGCAGGTCTGAGGAAGAGAATGTCCGCGGTAGACTTACTTTTTTTGAGGATTTGAAATGCGAAATATTGGTTTTTAGCCGTTGGGTAATATCCTGGTTTGACTCCAGTCGTCGAGGATCGGATCCCAGGGCAAGACTTCGTACCAGAGAAGCACGCATGGAGTCTCTTCGGCGCCATATCGAGGAGCTGCAGACTGAATTAGGAGCAGCCCAGTCACAGACTCGTCTATCGTCACAGCTACCAATTGCGCCTTCTCAAGACGCAGGGGAGCCGAGTTTACACAATCACACCTCTGGCGGCCGAGAACACTTGCCTGACTTCACGCAAGCTCCGGTTGAGTCACTTTTTGATATGGACCAGGTCTTCTCAAACGATGAGAATCGTATGTCCCAGTCACCTATGGAGATGGAGGTAGATAATGAGTATTTTGAGATGGCGTCGCGGGCGGTGCCCTCAACCACTGCTCTTCCTAATGAGTCTATGAACAACGGGTCTCAAATTAGCGACGAGGTTGGGGTGGACCAATCTAATTCACGTTCGAATACTTTGTTCTCGCCTGTTCCATCTCCTGGAACATCTCCTCCAACATCACCCCGCGTCAGGGCTTCTTTAATCCACCAGAACTCGGATATTATAACCATGCAGCTGGAGGTTCTTACCAACCGCAATGTGCAAGCTTCGAGCCAAGAGAATGCCAGAGCTAGTAACGAAGATCCCGGACAAAATCACAGCGGTGCCTCGAATGACCGTAGGTCTATTACCGAATTTCTGGATTCCCTTCTTTCAAACCAGGGAAGCAATCTTGCGGCCGGTCATCCTTCGGATGTCGGCGAAAGTGATGGCCTTTCAAATTTCACAGCCACTGCTCCAGCTACTATAGGGGGGGATTTCTCCATTCCCGCCGTGGAAAACCAACCTCAGGATATGCCCACAGACAATCCCACTGTCGAATCACCCGTTGACGCTCCAGTCACGAGTCTTGCAAATGTGCTCCCGGACGGCGTGGAGGAACCAAACAACGAGGGCATTCATAATAACCAAATTCCAGAACGATTTGAAAATCAATCGGAAACAGAAACACGTCCGCATACATCCCGCTCAACTGCTCATCCACGCTCAATGACTTCAGGCATTCCACCACCAGCCCATAGAGTCACAATCCTGTCCGCCCATCCTGTGGACTCTGTCGCATCACATGCCGCATCCATACTCACAACTACATTATTTATTCCTTTCGAGTCACTTTATCTTCGCTCTCTGGCAACCTCTTACCTATCATCTCGAGCTTCCCCCTCGACACTACGATATGACATTCGCCCAATGGGAGCCTGGGCAGGGGGTGGCTCAATGGCAGATGCCGCCGCGTACATGGGCAAGCTAACCGTACTGGTGGGCATGCAAGCGGCCATGAATGTCGGCGTTTGGAGTGTAATTACGCGGGTAGTTGTCTATATTGGAAAAACATTCTGCGGTTGGGGAGCTCTGTGAATGATGGTCAGGCATATCGGTTAGTTGTTGTTGTTGCAGGACATTATTAATATAACTATTCAAGTGCAAATGTGGCGGATATTTTTAATTTTCTGTCCTTACCAGAGACAATTGAATAATGAACAGGCAAGGATTCTATTGCTGTCACATATGCAGATGCATGGATGCATATCGGTCTAGATCTGCATGAAAAATACGGGATTCTTCATCTTCGGTTCAATTCTTCCCCCTTGTAGATTTGTAATGTACAAAAGACCTATCCTGAGTATAGAAGCATATGAAAAATTAGATAAAGACAAACTTGCCTGAATTACATTACTCGGAGCTTTTTCTCAAGGAGATGAAGAAAGCAAAAGCTGGCCCCTTACTGACCGGCAGACCGAGCCGGTGCCTTTCCCTTCTTATTGTTATTTGTCAAGCCAGGGACCTTCCGACGTTCCCAGACCATTAAGTAACCCTCTCGGGTGAACAAGGTCTCGCTCTCTGCACGCTTGACAATCAAGTCCTGGATCTCAAGCCACTCCGGTCCTCGCTCGCCACCGCGGTCTTGGCCATGGTTTCGAGCGTTCTCTGCTGCCATTGCTTTGTCCTGAAGTTGGACGAGCCATGCCACTTTTTCACTGCCGGCTCCAGCGCCCGTGGTAGGTGCGGCAGCAGTGCTTTGGGCTGGCCTATCAGAAGCACCTTCGGCCGTACCGGGTGCTGCCACAATGGGGTCCAGGATGACGTTGGCGACGAGGTCGTAGAGGATAGGTTCCCCTGGAGGCCAGATTTCCGGGTTTGGCTCCACGTAGGGGGACATGTCCAGGGAGCGTGGAGAGGGGAAGGTGACGATTGTCGGATTTCGTTCTGAAACAAATCTGTTCTTACTGAATCGTTTGATATGGAATAGAAGATATGGCGGGAGCGGGTGTAGAAGGCGATGCCGGACACGGTGGGCCATCTTCTCCGATGCGGTAATACCATTGTATTTGTTTAAAAGAGTAGTCAGAGAAACCTGGGGGATGATGGACTCTCGGTTCACAGACTGAAAGAGAGGAGTAGGAGGTAAATCCAGAGTGAGTATTAAGAAAGGGGTAATTTGGGAGTTGATGGTGCCAGATTCGGTAAATACTAGACGAGCGTTTTGGGTATCGGAATGCGCCGTGATTGCTTGGCTTTCAATCCTTAGATGGCCCTGGAAGGCCGCTTGAATCACACTTTTAGGGGTCGATGAAGGCTTCTTGGACCCTCCCAGAGAAAGATGGAGATTATTCAAGAACCAGGAAAGAAATTCTACCGGATCGGACTGTTGCGTGAGAGTAAAGCGCTTCGATGATCGTAGAGCAATCTCCTGCAGCAACTCATGCGGGGACACGTGTGACCGAAACGCCTTGGGATTCCATAGTTTTCGAACCAAAGTGCTAAAGCGAAGTGCAAGCTGTGGTGTTCCCAGCGTAGGGAATTGATGCAGCAGAAAGAAATTGCGGATCGGGGGAACATGTGCTAAAACCTGGACCACGACGTTTAGGTAGTCATTTGCTTTGATATTGTTCATGCCAACAAACCCTTTGACAGTTAAATCAGTCCCAGATCCAGATAATGCATTAGGATGGAGTGTCATATCATACCAGGTCTGTAGCGGTTCCCTGCAAGATCCCAGGCATTGTGGACCTCTTTGTCCAGCTTCATAACCTCATCCTTCGCGTAGTGCGGGTCCACAACATATTTGATGTCATCCAAACTTTTATTCGTAACTTCATATCCTTCCGGGAGGACGTAAACCTTCTTGGTACCCATGTTGATAAAAACATGATGCCCGACTTCCAGAGCGTGGAAGTAAGCATGCGACCTGGGGCCCCTTCCCTGGAAGTATTTCCCACACACCAGACAGGCATAGACATTGATATTCGAGAGGCTGATGGAACATAATTTTTCGAAATCAAAATCTAGGACTGCGCGATTGATCGTGTCGAGGTAGAGGTCGCTATAGCCTTCCATGGGCTTATCCTGACGTTTCGGCGCAGCCACGACTGGGCGGTTGTCCTCGAGGTCTGAAGCTGCTGGTTCATTCTGAGTCGCTTCTTGAAGCTCTTCAGCCTCCCAGTCTGCTGCTGCAAGGATATTTTCCCCGTTACGTTCGTCCGCTTCTCTCTCCCGGCCAGTTAACCGTTCTGCGTGTGCTATACCATTGCGCGACTCATCTCCGGGTAGTTCATCCTCCACACGTGCCTTTTTCGGGATCGGAGAGTTCGCTCGGATTTCCTCCTCCAACGGTAATTCTGCTTGTCTCTTGGACATTTTGCTTAGAGTATGGAACCTTAAAGGGAACGGGCGCAACTTGCTTACGGAAATCATGGAGGACTTTGGAAGGTCGCGAATGTGGCAAAAGGTACTTTGTATGCAAACAGTGCAAACACAGCCAACAGCCAACATACAATCGTTCCGTCTACGCAGATGGAGTGCTACAGAGAATGCCCGTCATGCAACCTGAATTTTCGAAAGCCATTACCTAAGAGGAGAAAGCAAATCCAACGACAATCATGAAGTCAATGCCACCGCGCATTTGGGATGACCGACTTGAATTAAGCACTCCAGACCTGCTTGCTGTTGTCGTAGTCTACTTCCTTGATACCGTCTTTTGTAACAACCTTGACCAGAACCTATCCAAAAGTGTCAATAAATGCTATAGGCAAATTTGACCGCCTGAAAAAAACATACTCCTTTGAAATCAATGGGAAGTCTCCGCTTAAGCTCGTCTGTGCACATCTCCAGGATCTTCAGTCCTTGCTCGAAGGAAATATCGGGATGATGATGCTTGTCAAGAATTGACAGACAGTAGTATCTGGAAGAGGTTAGCTCTGTTCTCCGAAAACACGGTAATGTCTGCCAGGGTGATTGTCTCACTGAGCATAGCCGTGCGCGGCATATGGCACTGGAGCCAACGATGCCAAATAGTCCACCCAGTACAAACTTGGTTTGTTTGTGATGGAGTCCATCCCACCAAGCAGCAAGTTGACCGTGTAAGGACTCCGTGATCTCAAACTCCGTGCCAGTTCTCCTCGAACGAAACTTCCAACAGCCGCAGGGCTCAGTTCCGTGTCATTTCGCATTGTGTATAGAGAGATATTTGCTTGAATATACTCCGCAAATTGAACTATTCAAAAAATAGTCTGTTAGCAATGCCGATATCCCTATCCTGCGGTTTCCTCGCTAGCATCAGAGGTTGGCCAACCTGTATCTCCCGCCTCTCCAGAGAAAGCCATGAGTGTGTGCTTATTTAGTTGTCGTGTCTTGTCATCTTCTCCCTTGATAATAGTCGGGCCTCTCGTCGCAGCCTTGGATGCCGCAAGGATCACAAAGTCCTTTCCAGTAATACCCAGTAGTACCTCCCTTCGACAGCGTTAGACAGCATGCAACACGACCGACACGCAGAACTCCAGCTACTCACATATTCACAGTAGCAGAGCTAAATCAAGTCACAGGCAAAGAGAAGATCAAAATGTAGGCTTGATGAGAGGAATGTAGATTGAGAAGGATTCAAATCCAGACGGATCTCACAGCTACAGTCCGCGGCGAGCTTGACGCCTTGCAAGCTGACGGGGAGCTAGTCTGCTGAGTCAGCATTTAGGCGTTATCGTTGTGCCGAATCTCCGGCCTGCATCTGCACGGACCACCAGCACCAAAAAAAAAGTTGAAGATAATTCCCGAAGTTTTCTTGCGCGTCAAGATCACCAGCAGTGATAACTTGCCGTCTAGAATAGTAGTTCAGGCGGCCTGACGTACGGAAATCCAGACTACGCGATATGTCGTCCTTCTTCACATTGCCCGCTTCCCAACGCAAGCGAAAAAGAGAAGACCGCAGCACGGCTCCCGCTTCGAAAAAGCGAGGCGTGACTGCCAACGGCGATTCCGGTAAAAAAGGAGCAGAAAAGACACGAGACAGAGATCAGTCAATATCGGGAAGCGATCTGGAAGAGGATGATGATATCATAGATTCAGGAGAGTCAGGAGAGTCAGACGAAGAGAGCGGTTCGGAGTCGGACGAGAAAGAGACCGCCGCAGAGCGAAGATTGAAACTTGCGGAGAGATACTTGGAAAATATCCGGGAGGAGGTAGATGAAGCTGGGTTTGATGCGGCAGAGATTGACCGGGACTTGATCGCTGAGAGATTAAAGGAGGATGTGGTACGTTCCTGCTGCCCTAATTGTTCCTTGCAATTGAGCTAATCTTGGTTGCAGGATGAATTTAAAGGACGTGCATATCGCCGTATAGCTTCCAAGTTATCTTTTTCAACGGCTTCGCATTCATTTTTCCGAGCGGATACCCAGTCGACCACTTCCATTACGGTGCATGCGCCCTATGTCTACACAGTCTCGAAAGACAAGACGTTAATAAAGTGGGAACTTGCTACTCCCGATTCGACAACAAGTTCGGGAATGAATAGTGCTGATGAAACTTCTAAACGACTCCCACGACAACAGCGCAAGAAACCTAAAAGGTTGAATTTCGTTCGTGGCATACAGAAAGTGGCCGAGAGCGGCGAAGAGCACGGCCACACAGGTAGTATTCTGTCCGTTGCCGTCTCACCGTCAGGAAAGTTCGTTGCGACAGGCGGGGCAGACAGGAAATTAATTATCTGGGATGCAGAGACCATGAAGCCTATGAAAACCTTTACACAACATCGAGACTCAATCAGCGGACTCGCCTTCACCAGACATATTTCTTCTATGAGCTCCGGCGAACAGCTATTTTCAGGCTCCTTTGACAGAACCATCAAAACGTGGTCATTGAGCTCAGCAGGCCACGCCTACGTGGAAACACTGTTCGGGCACCAGGACAATGTCGCTTCTGTTGCCGCCATGACCATCGACCAATGTGTCAGTGTCGGGGCGCGCGACCGTACTGCTCGACTGTGGAAAGTCGCAGACGAGACGCAGCTTGTCTTCCGCAGCGGATCGTCGAAGAACGCCGTGTACCATGAAAATAACCTTGACTGCATTGCTCCTCTACCGCCAAACCACTTTGTGACTGGCTCCGACTCGGGAGCCATCTCACTTTGGTCTGTCCATAAAAAGAAGCCTCTCTACACAATCCCCCAGGCACACGGTCTAGATCCCCTTCCACCCCTTGACCACCTATCGTCCGAACAGGACCAGGAAACAGCAAGACTCAACTCCAAACATCTCCGTCGCATGCCTCGCTGGATCACAGCCCTGGCCACAGTTCCCGGTACTGACATCGTCCTCAGTGGCAGCTGGGATGGTTGGATCCGCGCATGGCAAGTCTCAGAGGACAAGAAAACGATACATTCTCTAGGTCCAGTGGGTGCTAATGCTCCAGGCGCCATGATTACTCCATCACTACAGTTAAAGCAAACGTTGGCATTCGACGCCCCAGCCAAAGACAATGACAGTGATCACATGGATACGGATACCAATGTCAAAGATGAAGGTGACAACGAAGAACAGCCTGAACCTCTAATCAAGGGCGTCGTCAACGACATTGCCGTTTTCGAACGTCGTTGTGAAACCACCAAACCCGGACAGCAGCAGTTCGCTCCCTCAAGCCCCTCAAAATCAGCCCCTGAACCTCAGCCAACCGGTCTCTGTATTGTTGCTGCCATCGGAAAGGAGCATCGTCTGGGTCGCTGGAATTGTTTCGCCAATAACTTTTACACGGGACCATCATCCAATGGCCGGAATGGCGCAATGGTATTTGAGGTCTCATTTTCCAACTCGAAGCAGGACTGATCAAGGGCTACTTTGAGAAGTGTAAATATATTTATTATTATTATTTCCCGCCCCCCTTTTTTTGCATAACATGGAAATGAGTAGAAAAGTCAATTGGGTTTTCTTTTTGGGGCTCTTTTCGCATTCTAATGTTGGTGCTGAGAAAAGAAGAAAATGAAATAATACTTCTTGGATAGACCATCTAGACTGACCTTGCAGATATTTTCTTGATGTGTTCGGTGGCCTTTTACCTGCATACAAGAGTAGGGCCGTGGGGATTATACAACTTGGCTTTATTATCTAACGGCCTTGCAAAAGAGACATGGAAATCAGAGGCTGACAAGAAAGGTGTAACTTAATCAAAGAACTATAACAGGACTACGGAGGTGTGGGCCAAAAGTAACTGACACGCTAGTAATATCCGGCGTAACACTAAGACAGACCACCATAGTAATTTATATGTATAAGAGTCTTGTACACCTAGGCTCCCTTCAGTATGGTGAAGCTATTCCCACCATATATTCATCGATTTTGATGCTTTTTATGGTGGCTAGTACCCCATATCCTCTCATCTAGATAATTTACCCTTTATTCGCTGACCCTTCCATTCCCTAGAATCCTTGCCCGTACAGGCCTCCTTATATTCATTGCCACCATCCAGTCAGATAACCTCCTGTATATGCCGCATTAAATGCTCAATACATTGTTGAATATTCTCCTGTGGTAGGAGATCCCATGCTTCTAGCCATGCTAGCTTACCAGTCTTCTTATCCCCAGGGGCTCTGCGGCTGTAGTACGCTGTTTAAGCTATGGCCAGTATGGCTCAATAGCATTTAAGTCTGGTGAGTTGCCAAGCCAATCTAAGATCTTTTTGATGCCATAGATTGTCAAGGTGCGGATTCGGGTGATCAGGAAACAGAGATAGATTGGAAAGAACACACAGGTAGACAGGCAGGCAAGCTATTGTAGAGGTAGGTAGACAGGACGTAGCTCGAAGAGCTACAACAAGATCGAGACAGAGGTTCGAGATATTAATGGATAGGCGCATGCATGGTCGTATTACTAGGTAGGCCTGCCTGTGCCGTGAGATAGGTAGCGAGGGCGGTCTAGGACGGCAGAACCTCACGTGTACTAACAGATATTTCCCTCGCAGGCACGTGCAGGGGCGGTCAGTACAGGCAGAACAGGCCTCCGGACCGTCATACGATGTATGTTGGTCCAGCCCCGTGATATAGATGTTGTAGATTCTCTACTGAAATTGGTGTTTATGAGATGGAGCTCCATCCTCAAAGATTATAGTATCTGGTCGCTCAACCATACAGTATTTGCAAAGGGAATAAGCTTTGGAATTAGGACCTTTTAATGTGAAGGGCTAAGGCGAGATTGAATTCAACCTAACGATGCCAGATACTATCTACCAAAAGCTTCAAAGAGAGGAAGAGCTCGTGCTACTCGACGACTCGCGTAGATATAATGGATAGGCGCATGTGTGGTCGTATTACTAGGTAGGCCTGCCTGTGCCGTGAGATAGGTAGCGAGGGCGGTCTAGGACGGCAGAACCTCACGTGTACTAACACCCCCCACGCACGAGCAGCCTACAAACTATGGAATCAATCTAAATACAGAAATCGGCCTCTATTCGGGCCTTCAAATGAGTGAATATATGCAAAAATAAACAGAGGAATGAAGGTTCTGCTTTATCCAATCAAATGCCGTATATCAAAATAGAAAATGTATCCAAAATGGGGGAAATATACGCGGCTTAGCTTATGCCAGCGAGTTGTAGAAAATGATCAAATTGTTCAGTTCGGAGAGGTTTAGTCAGGCCGTCTGCTGCTTGTTCTTTGGTAGGGCAGGCCTGGAGTTTAACAATACCATCTTGGACCTTCTCCCGAACGTAATGGTAGCGTGTATCGATGTGTTTGGATCTCTTGGTGGTGAGCTCAGCTTCAGCCATGGCGTGTGCACCTTGATTATCGATATGGAGAGTAATTGGCGGGCATTCAGTAGAGAGCACGTTGAGCTCGTTGATGAGGTTCCGGAGCCAAAGGGCATCTCGGCTGGCTTCACTTAGAGCCATATACTCAGCTTCGTTGGAGCTAAGTGCAACGGATGTTTGCTTGCGGCTTTTCCAGGCAATTGGGGCCCCGGCAAGCAGAAAGATATATCCAGATACTGACCGGCGATTGCCTGTCAGTTGACCACCCCAATCAGAATCAGTATAACATTTGGGCATGAGGAGGTCAGATGTAATGGGCTCCGTGGCCTTATGGTAGGTAATTTGTCGGTTAATGGAGCCTTTAAGGTAGCGTATAGCGTGTATAAGGGCACGCCATGCCTTTTGGGTAGGTTTGGCGTGATATTGGGATAGTACGCCAACTGTCCGGCTAAGATCAGGCTGGGTTTTGGTGGCTAGCCAAGTAAGGCAGCCTACACCACGTTGATATTCTTTGATGTTCACTGTAGGGTCTGGGTCATCATCAATTATTGGACTAGGATCCATGGGAATCCCAACAGGGTGTGCTTGTGCTTGGCCAAAAGAAGCAACAACGTCTTCAGCATAATTGGCCTGGGAGAGAGTATATGTGGTCTTGGATTGGGAGGTGGCCATGCCAAGGTATTTAGTGGTGTTTCCAACTTCCTTTATATCAAATTTGGCAGAAAGAGACTCCATAAACCAAGTGGCATCATTTTCATGCTTAGCATAGACTTTGAAGTCATCCACATGGGTAGTCACATAGAGTTGGGTCCGGGTGGTATGGATCCAGAGACCAGAGTCGTATTCGGAGCTTTTAAAGCCAATTTGTCGTAAGAAAGCATTTAGCGTATCATACCAGATACGGGCAGATGGGATCAGTCCATAGAGGGACTGGCGGAGTTCACAAACCAGGTCTCCAGAGCCTTCTTTGAATCCCTGAACTTGGGTCATAAAGACACGTTTATCTGTGGGCATTTTTCCATTTAGGAAAGCAAGGATGGCATCTGCCTTTCGAGTATGCCAGCCAAGTAGAGTGGCCAGTGCCGTAAGGGTTCTAGTGGTATTTTCATCTACCACTGGGGCGTATGATTCCATGAAGTCCTTGTCAAGTAGATTTCCACGAATCACCCAGCGAGCTTTAGCTTGGTAGTCTTTTGTAATAGGGGTTCCTGGGATTTCTTTCTTTTTGTATACCCACCGGCCAGGGATGACCTTGGTCCCTGGTGGTAGGTCAGAGCGGCGGATAAGTTGCCAGCAGCCTTTATCTTTGAGTTGGTTAACTTCTTTTTGCATGGCTGCTTGCCACTTAGTGGCATCAGGATGGGATATAGCCTGCTTGTATGAAATGGGCGTGTCATCTTCAGATGAAGGAGTAGTTGAAGTGGTGAGATAGGCTAGGGACATGCCTTTGGCAGGTCGAAGCCATATTTCCTGGTCTTCATCTTCAACAGGTTGGTTTGTATCTTCTTTATTAGGAGTACTTGGATCTTCGGGAACAGTAGCTGGTGGAGGCGTAGTTGTGGGATCCTCATATTTTTCGTCAAATATAGCGTCATTGGTTGAAAAAATGGCATCTGTTTTAGGGTCCCACACTCTGTATTGTTGGCTACTGATTTGGCCGATCATGAAGCAGCATTTAGAATGGGAATCGAACTTGTTTATAGGCTTATCTGAGCCATGTCGATGAACCCAGACAGGGCAGCCCCAACGTCGGTATTCATTAATACTAGTTGGTGAGTTGGTCCAGGCAGCCAGAGGCGATTTATATGGGCTTGGGCTGATTTTGGTGTTGGTATTGACCCCCCAGGGATAGGTGAATTGAATAGGATGGTGGATGTTGGGAGGCGGTTTGTTATATCTGATGCATATTTTAAAGCATCAACCCAAAATCGCTGTGGTATATGGGGAGCGTCAAGCATTAATGTCCGGGCACGGTCAAAGAGTATGCGTATGCCGCGCTCGCTGACACCATTTTGCCAGGGGGAATATGGAGAGCTTGGTTGCCATTCAATACCTTCCTGACGATAAGTTTTCTGCCATTCGGCTGAGCAGAATTCATTGTCAGAGACAATATAGGCTGGGGCAGGGAAATGGTGATTCTTCATCTGTTGTAGCCAACCCCGAAATGCATCAATTGCAGCAGATCTTTCAGTTAGGTAGTGGATCCAACGGTAACGTGTAGCATCATCAGTAATAAGCATCACATATTTGGCTCCTGTACGTGAAGGTAGAGGCATATCTAGCTTCTCTATATCTAGTGTTCGGCCGCCACCAGCAAGGTCTATGTGGACTCGGGCTAGTGGTGCAGTCATACGGGATCTTGGTGTTTTGCTGTATTGGCGAGTTTGCTTGCCCTGGATGCAGGCTTCACAAAGTGGTAGTTCTTTGGAACCTTTGATTTCAATGTCTGATATAGGATCTGCGGCAAGGCGTAAAAGATCCTGCTGGTTTAAATGGCATAGACGGCGATGCCATGTCATAATTGGTAGAGCTGTTTTGGAGCTCTTAGTCTTTGGGGATGTTGTAGGTTTCTTTCTGGGAGGGTCCCCTGGTCGGTTGGCCTCTTTGCCAGACCGGGTAGTGACAAGGGCATAGGAGCTCTCGTCGGGAGAAATGCAATCTGATAGGATGAATACATTGTTGGTATTCAAAATGGCTTCGAATTCTGCACCAGAAGAGGTTGTGATTTGTGCTACTTGAGAGCTGGAAGGGAATTTGATACGAAAACCTTGTTTGAGAAGCATTCCCATGGAGATTAAGTTGGAATTGAAGGATGGAACATGTCGTACATCCCTAAGAATCAAGGATCCGGTTCCAATATCAATGACGATGGTGCCAATACCATGAGGCTTGGAAATTTTCCCTTGAGCATCTTCAATATAATCCGCTGGAGTAAGGTCCTCCTTTCTCAATGTTTTATAGGATGTGAAGAAAGCTCGATGGGGTGTAACATGGAATGAAGCACAGCTATCAAGATACCATGAAGCTTGGAGAGATTGGGCTGATTTAGCAATGGCTGTTTTTGCAGCTGAAGAAGTCCATGGCACCAGTTCATTGGCTTCTGCTTCAGAGAATGAAGCAGTGGAAGATTCTTTAGCAGTGTGTAAAGCACGAATAGCTTCAATAGTATTTTTATTGGCTCGGCGCCAATGCTCAGAGGCTTTCTCAGGGTTCTTGTAGAGGCAGGGCATTTGGTGGAAATGACCACACCAATCACAACGGGTCTTTGGCTTGCGTGAGTCCTGGTCATGAGGTTTATGTTTAGTGTTGGAACTTGAGGCGGAAGAGCTAGCAGTGGGGTTAGATGCTTGTTTAGAATAGCTTCGTCCGGGTGGATTCTCTTGTCGTCCTCCGTGTTGGGGACGGGATTCACGGGCTTGGGTGCCCATACGGATAGAGAGTTGAGCTTGAATGGTAGGTAGGTCCAGATTGATGACAGGGCCTTGTCCAGTTGAGTATACTTCATCAAGTTTGCTCTTAATGAATGCTTTATTCCATTCGCGGAGGCCTATAAAAAATAGGTCATGAATAAGGTTGTCAAATGAAGCTTCTTTTATAGCATGAAGGCGATCTACTATCCTAGTAAACGCAGATTGGTAGGATAGGTAGTCATTGTCTTTTATATAGAGCTCCTTGAGCTCTTTTATGAGAAGCATTCGTTCCTCACCAGTAGAACGTCCGAAAAAGGTAGCAGTTCGGTCCCATAAACCATGGGCTGATAGGTCATATGTGTTGCCCAATTTGTCAACGGCTTGTGCAGTCATAGCATGAAGCATTCGGGCTCTCATGACAGTGGCTTTGCAATGCCATACTTCAGCATCATAAGCTGAGTATCCTGCTGGAGGTATATCCTGATGCAAGACTGTATTAGCGTTCAGGACATTGGCTTCTCTTTGAATGGCTGAACTCCAGAGGTCATAATTATCATGAGACAGTGTGATTCGGCATCGGTCTGGTAGGAGTGCTTTAACTTGAGCTTGTACGTGATCAAAAGGATCTTTTTGTACTGGATTTGAGGCTGGAATAGCCGTATTATTTTGAATATGATTGTAGGGAGTAGCGTTATCCTGGACTGTAGGAGTGGAGGATTGGGATTGACGGCGTTCAAGGGCGTTAAAACGAGTCATAAATTGATCCATCTGCTTCTGCATCTGTTCCTGCATCTGCTGGAACAGAGCTGTGATGTTTGGTGTGGAGGCCATGGTGTTGGCTGTAGTAGAGCTTTGAGCTCTAGGGGCAGTTGGGGTCTCCATTTCTTCAGAGATTACTGAGGAAGCGGAGGAGCCTATATCTGATGAAGGATCTGTGGATTCTGGCTGACGACGGTGACGTCTAGCGGTGGTAGGGGGCGTTCGAGGCACCACCATTTTGGATGGGATCGATCGAAGGATCCTGGGGTTCAGGGGCCGATTGTTGGCGGTCCTGGTGTTCAGAGTCGCTTAGAAGCGCTCGATTTCTGGTTTGACCAATGAGAGGTCACAATTTAGCCTATCTGAAAGGCTTTTTAAGCTCAATATCGTAGAGCTAAAACGGGCTCATAACCTAATGGATAGGCGCATGTGTGGTCGTATTACTAGGTAGGCCTGCCTGTGCCGTGAGATAGGTAGCGAGGGCGGTCTAGGACGGCAGAACCTCACGTGTACTAACAAGATAGACTGCTGGGCACGTGGTTACACGTGATCCCAGACGGGCTCTTGTGGAAATGGGATGTGGCCGATGAGTTTGGTATTGGGATCAAACGTGAGGCTAGCTAAATAGTGTGCGGTGGCCAAGCGAGGGCGGTATGTACATGCAGAATCCATAGGGTTCCAACAGCTCTGGCCCGTTACACTTAAGAAAGGAAAGAACTAGTTAGCAAAGTCTATATAGAATATTAGAAAATTAAAAGTTTAGAATATTACCTTCTGGTATTTATACAATCTATTCCCCTCTTACTATCCCGTACGAGCTTGCCATTTTTCTTGGTAAATGACCATTTAGGCTGCCGGCCAGGTGTTTTCCCTTCCCTAAGCCTCATACATGATAATTGAGTATTCAGCTCCCATTCTTGCTGACAGATGGGTTCAAGCTCTTCATTTAATTTATTAATATCTCTCTGTGCTTGCTGTTTTGCTGAGTGTTCTCTGGAGCCCAAATATACATAGGACCCTTCTTATCATAAGAAAAGCAACCCCATACCATAAAATCAGAAGCTCCTTTCCATTGACAGCAAATATATCTATCCTCAACTGTTTCTCTAGGCAATTGTGTATACAGACTGCTCCACATCGATAGCCCAATATAACAGATTTTTCATCTGTAAAAATAACATTCTTCCAGTCATCAAGTGTCCAATACTGGTGATCAAGGCAGGACTGGAGTTGTCAGCGCTTCATTTCATCAGTAAGACCTGGTTTGGTGGTTGGTTTAACAACAGAAAAGCCATGCTTGCTAAAGATATGTAAAACAGAATGATAAGAGATATTGGCTTCAAGAACTAGAACTTCAGAGGATTTCTCACATCCAGATTAATCTTTTTTGACAGATTCAATAATTGACTGTTTAATCTCTTTGGTAATCTCCTTTAGGTGACCTGATTGAACTCCATCCTCTACATATTCTCTATGAATTGTTAGACCTGCGCTACAGAGCGTATGTGAAGGGCTAAAGCAAGATTTGATTCAATCTAACGATGCCAGATGCTATCTACCAAAAGCTTCAAAGAGAGGAAGAGCTCGTGCTGCTCGACAACTCGTGTAGATAGACTGCTGGGCACGTGGTTGCACGTGATCCAGGACGGGCTCTGGCCCGTTACAGCGTAGGCTGGTCTAGGGATTTATGTGAGTAGCGTGCTAAGGTCAGGAATCTGGGCGCAACTCGTAGGGGTCATATTGTAGACGAACTAATCGCTGCCACTCCAAGTTAGTTATTATTATTTAACGTCGCTTGGCGGTCACGTGGCGGGTGACCGCGGCCTCCCGAAGGGCAACCGGACGTGCCTCCCAAGCATATACTATCTAAAAGGATCTAAATACGTGCGCAACAATCTAAATACATGCTTAAAGGAGGCAAATTTGAGCACTATGTGCTGTAGAGTTGGGGAAGTTCCCAGCACTGCCCTGGCTGGGGCTTCAAGCGGTAGAAAAGCCTGTTTTGCCTCCCTATAGGTGAGAGGGGGAGCCAGTACCTCTTTCCCAGGAAGATATGTGTTGACTGTACACTACTCTGTGTTTAGGTGGGCCCAGTTTGGGCATATATCTGTAAAGAAGGATGTGTTTTGCACAATGCAGCTAAATTCCTCAGCCCCAGCAGCAGTCCCTAGGAGCCAGTCAATGGTTTTTGCTGGCCCAGCTAGTGTGTGTTTCCATCTCTCCTTCCAGTGCTTCCTAGTATGTGGGCAGAAGAAGGTTCTTGCAGAAGCAGGTTGCTAGGTAGTCTATGTAGTGGAAGCATTTGTGATATGCTGCAAAGTCCCTATGTCCAGTGCAGGCTGTAATGAGCCTGCCTAATACCCAGCATGGCAATTTATATTCCTGGGCCCAGCTGCTCTTCATATAGGGGCAGATGCCCAGGTCTTGGTATGCCTGGGGTGCGTTGCATATATACGCTGCCTAGGTGGCAGTACAGAGTTGTTGTTTCACTTCTCATCTTAGGAATGCTGGAGAGGGGGGGATGTGGGAGCCATCCATGGCTGCTCCCTGCTTTGCCAGCCTGTCTGCCAGCTTGTTCCCTGCAATTCCAGTGTGCCCTAGAACCCAGGAGACTCATATAGGCCTGCAGGGAGAGGCTAGGATATATGGCAGGCTAAGCCACCACGTGGTGAGTTGGTGGAAAGTGTCCATGAGATGGTGTCTGTGTGGCGTGGGCCTGCTATCTGCTAGTAGACTGGCTGCTGCCAGGTTATCTAGGAAGATGTTCAGCTGGTTGACATATGTGGTGCATGGCAAACTAACTGTGGCCTGGAGACCTTCCACAGCACCCATGATCTCCGCGTCATAGACCTTTGTCTGGGGGCCTGCTGGGCCCTATCCCTGGGTGACTAGGGTGGAGCCATAGTATATGGCGTATCCATATCCAGCACCTTGGCCCTTGTGGGAGCTATCTGAGTAGACTGATATGGCTAGTGGTGAGGGGGTATGCTCTTCCCAGTGGGTTGGCAGCATGCATAGTGGTGGGAGCTGTGGCTCTACCCACCTGTGTTCTAGTGCTAGTGTGGGGATGTGTTGCAGGATCCTAGTGAGCCTTGTGTTGTATCCATAGTTTGAGGCTGCATGGATGCATGCTATGAGGTGCTTTGCATCTAGGCCTGCGTATCTAGCAACTACCCTCTGGAGGGTGCTCTCTAAAAGGGCTCTTGGGTCTGACAGATCTGCCTCTCAGAGGAGTGCAGCTGTGGGTGTTGTCTTGTAGGCTGGGAGGATTGCTAGGGCTGCTATTCAGAGTAGAGACTGGAGGGAGCTGACATGTAAGGGCTGGATGGCGGTGACGGCGTGAAGAGGTAATCAATATACGGAGAATGCTAAATACGATAGTAGGGAGAACGTAGGGTCCTTGTTGTGTAGGAACTAATCGCTGACTTCGCTGTGATGTTTGCGGAGTTCAGCTCCCTAAGTGCTAAATACACGTGATCTTTAGTGGCCTGAGGCCTCCGTCCTTTCGGCCTTACATGACAGCCTTTAGTTGTTATTAGCTAGCATAAAAGAGTTCAGCTCCATATAATGCTGTTAGGAGGACACACTGAAGCACTACAGCATGCATAGGTGCTATTAGGCACCTATGTTAGGTGTTACTAAGTCTCTGGAGGTGCTGTGCTAGCTGCTTACCACAGCTATATGCCTAGTTAATATGTGGTTTAAAGGTAAGCTTTATATCCAAGAGGACCCCTAGCCAGTGGGTGTATGATGTGGGAGAGATCTCACTTACACCAGGCAGCCTGACTGCTGGGGGTGGCTGCTTGAGTTTTCTAGAGAAGTGTTGTATCTCTATCTTTTCCACTAAAAAAGGGAGACCTATCTTTGTTCCCAGGGCTGTTACTGCCTTGTATATTTCTACTAGTTATTAGGATATCTCTTAGAGAGAGTCCCTTACAAAAAGGATTCTTAGGTCATCTGCATAGCAGAAGGAGGCTTTGTAGATGACTATCACTGTTGTTGCATAGAGCAGGAATAGGATTAAGGAGAAAAGGGATCCTTATGGGAGTCCTCCCTTTATTGAGGCTTTGACATTTGCCTCTCTGATCTGGACAGATGTGGAGTGGTTGGAAAGCCAATCTTGGGTCCATAGGAGCAGGCATTCATCCTATCTCTAAAGGTGTAGGTGTGAAAGAAGCCTTTGGTGGTCTACTGCATCAAAGGCTCCCTTTATATTTATCAAAAGTAGTGAGGCTATCTTTCCCTGTTGGAAGGCTTTCTCCACTTTATAAACTAGTACTTAGATGAGGTCAATAGCAGAGCAGCCTAGGAGAGCACCAAAGTAGCATAGTGTGAGTAGTTTTCCCTAGATTGCTTGTATTGTAACGGGCCAGAGCCCGGTTAGGATCACGTGCAATCACGTGACCAGCAAGTTATCTACGCGGACCGTCAAGCAGCACGTTCTTCCTCTCTTTGAAGCTTTTGGTAGATAGCATCTGGCATCGTTAGATTGAATCAAATCTTGCTTTAGCCCTTCACAGATATAGGCTGTTTTGCGCCTTTAAAGCAGGCATATGGGAGCCTAGTAGAGCAGAAAGCACGCTTAAGAATTAATTATATTGATAAGCTTGATTCCTAGAGGCCTTTCCATAAGCTTATGAAAGTGCTTTTTAAGCAGAAACTATTTGAAATAGTTTTGCAGGCACTGGCCTAGTTCTATTTAATTCTAATAGAGTGCTCAGTCAATTGGATATCCAGCTAAAGACCCTTACACCATCAGACAGCCAGTCAACCAATTCAGCACCCAAAACACCCTATACTGTTAGGCAATTGGAAAAGTAGGCATCTACAATGAAGAAACTGCTTAGGGAACATGCTCAAAGCCCTTTATCTTTGTTAGAAAGGCGATTGGATAAGCTTATTAAAGGTCATGAATTGCATCTTAATGAGCTTATTCTTGCATATGAAGAAATACGCAAATTCCACGTTGATAATGAATGGCAAGGTCAAAAACAGAAATATTCTAATAGGCAGCTAGCTATTTCAGGGGGAACAGCTATTTAGGACGGCATTAGGCAATTTCAGCCTGAGAATGAGGTCCATGAAGCTCAAGATATACTTCCTATAGATCCAGCAATTCCTGCAGTTGGACCACGCGTATGAGCATCCCCACAGTGTTCTAATTGCCATATTCAGGGACATACTAGAGTTAGATGTCCTAATCCCCTTAGTAATTAGTTTTTATATAGAAATGCAATTATTTGGTTGATAAAGCTCTAGAATGGTGGAAATCGGGTGGAGGTGTGGCGCTCGCTTACCGAATACGATAACTGATGATTGCCACAATGTATACCTGGAAATATTCTTTCAGCCTAACCAAGGCGGAACATATATTAAGATAGAGAGGAGCAGAAAAAATCAGGCAACGAGACCAGCGAGCTCTTTTATCTTGTCCAAGCGCTGTCTGTTTGATTTCTCTCCAACAGTTTAAAAACTCTAAACTGTCGAATGCCTGCAATGGGATTTAAGGCTTCATAGGACTTATTAAATTAAATCAATAAATCAAAGAAGTTACGACGAAGGCATTTGTCTTCCTACGCCATTGTCTTTGCAGAAGATGATACTGATGGTTGATACACCATTGAGAAACCAATGCGTACGCTGAAATAGAGGATTCTGCCGCCATTTAGAAATAGCCAGATGTCTTCAGTCATAAGCAATTCATCCTGCCTCGTGTCCTTCTTGTCGGTCTAACAGGTCCTTCATCCGAGTCGTCGTCAATTTGAACCGCATTCTGGGCACTCAATCCCGTGGTTTGGATAGCTTGGTTGTTGCGATTCTCACGGCCGCAGGCGAAAGAGTGCTGGTTTAGGCTTCTCAGGTCTATAGAATCAAGCAACCCGAGAGCAGGACGGAAATTGCTCGACCCCAACCTGTTAGGTTGTTGTGCTCCCCGACGTCGATTACCCACAATGGGTGGTCTGATGGGATCCTCATCATCGTCATCGTCATCCTCGGAGCTATTCTCTCCTCCCGATTCAATATGAGAACCTGAAGCGCCAGAAGTTGAGACATCAGTCCCAATCTGTATGTCGTCGTGAAGGTCTCTCAGACTATAGCCAGGCCCACCAACTACCGTCGACCGATCCGATTGCGAGTCGTAATCTTGCTCACCGTCATCGTGGCTTTCTTCCTGGTCATCGTCGTGCTCATCATCATCGATGAAAGAAGCCATTTCGTCATCCTCGAAATCTTCATCCTCTTCGCTTTCGTCGTGGGTAGAAGCAGTGTCGCTGAATGGCAAACCGTAGGGGCCATTGCGGGGTCTAGTCGGGTCGTGATACCAATTACGGCCCCGGAGATCATCTAATGGATGGAAATCAAATGGTAGTCCGTAGAAGTCATGGAAATGAAAATCGTCACCCGCGTCATCGAATCCATCCTCGACTTCATCCATATAATCAGTCATATCCGAATTCTCTTCAGAATCCGTCCAACCAGCTCCGGACTCGGTCGCAGTCACCGACTCAGAGTCGTCGCGGAACCCGCATCGTTCGCAGCTTGTTCCTCCATCCTCAAGTTCCCAGTTACAATGTGGACAGCGAACGACGTCATCTTCAAGGTCGATAATAGGCCTTGCAGCTGGTAACTTCTCTTTGAATATCCCATGAAATAGGCCTCCCGTTTTGGGATTGAGGTCGGTCTTGTCCCTTTCCAGCTTTCGGGCTTCTTCTTGCTGATAACGTCGATGCTCCGCCGTCGTCTCCTCTTTTTCCAGAAGCTCGGCACGGCTAGTAAACAACTGGACCATCGCACGAACCTATAAAGCATCGTCAGAAAAAGGACTCATTGCCTGCACAAAGCACACGGTGAGGGGGAGGACCTACAAGATAAGCAGGAGCTGGTTGGGACTTCACCGAAGCTCGACAGTCCGGGCATGTCTTGCTTGACTTCCCATTCCCAAACCACGACGTCAAACACTGAATATTGTTAGGTCACACGGAAGATAGCATGGGATGCCGAGGGAGACAACTGACGCTATAACAGAAGGTATGTCCGCAGGCAAGAGTAAAGGGTTCGTAAAGAGGCCGGATGCAGATCCCGCACTGCAAAAGGTTACGGAGATCATCCACATGTCCCTGTAGCGTCTGCAAGATCTATACAGCCAAACCCAACACGTCAGTCCCGCGCGATTCCATTGACGCGAGTCAGGGTCCAAAATCTTACCCCAGATGCGTCCAATACAGCTCTAGCGGTCGCATCGTGTGTGCTATTTGCAGGTCTGTTCGTAGCCGCAGCTACTTTTGTCACGGGCCTAGACATCTCTAAAAATGTCTTGTGCTGACTTTGGAAAGGAGGGCTTTGGAGAAATTCGCAGAGTCGCGACTCAGAGTACCTAGGACGGCAGCGGCAAGGAGTGGGAGAGGATGATGATGGTGACGGAAGAAGGGACCTCAGAACATCAGGGAGGACCACGCAACTAGCGCCGCATTTATCAAGTGAATGAAGATGGAAGAGATCGGAGTGAATGGAATGCTATTAAATAATTCTTGAAGGGAACTAGCATGTTCGGAGTCGCGATAGGATCATGCTTCGGGAGGTCGAAAAAGCCCACCTAAGAACCCTGGTGGCCTCAGGCGCTATTATCCAGATCGGGTAAATATCATGTGAACATAAGTAAACGCCAAATTAGGATTAGCGTATATATATATCTACGGCAAGCGGCAGAGGCCAGTCGGGCAAGATACAACAAGTCAAAAACACCACCGGATCCTCTTCCCGTTGTTATTCTTGTTCTGCTCGCATTGCGACGCAGCCCGACATCTACTGTCCTTTCTCTGCTCACTGAACATAGATGTGGCACCTGCTACAAACTTCTGATGCTACAGCTATAAATAATCTCGTCCAGATTTGCGTTACTGCCAGAGTCTCGTATCAATCAAATCAGTTCCATTCATTTGGAAATATCCAATCCGATCTCCGAGTTGCTGAACCAGTAAAGATATGCGTACACCAGCAAGTTCCCATGCGACAATGAACTGTGCCGAAAAGCGACTTAAACAGTTTGAGAATTAAAACTGGAGACGCGCATGAAAGTGGCCCAGCAAGCAACCAACTATCTCATCACGGCATCCATAGCAGCCCAGGCAAAAAAAGACAAGAAACGGCATATGCAAGACAAAGGGAACTCATACATCATAAGTAGTGGAAGTCTGTTGATTACAGGGCTTCTTCGGCCGACCGCTTTCTGTTTTGCTTTTTCTTCAGGTCCTCTGAGATCAGGTGGCTGTCGTCGACTACACCTTTCGTGACCTTGTCGTCATCCACCATCTCTTTGTCCATATGCTCCAGGAATTGAATCTGTTCGCGGATGAAGCGTTTGATTCCCCGTGTATCGAACTGGCGCTTTGCGCGCTTCTGGTCACGTATGAGCCGATTCACGTCTCGGAACCGGTCCTGAAGGATATCAAATCGGTACTCGGCAAACTGGTGGTAGAGTTCTCCCAAATCTGAAATTGGACGCACAGTTGTTAGGACCGTGTCATCCTTGACAGCTGAGGAGCGGGGCCTGAAGGAGGTAACCATGCTGATGCGCTCGGTCGTTCCCAGAGCACGGAGCGCCCGATGCTCGATGTACCGGCCTTGGAGGATAACGGCCGACCCCTGGAGCAGCTGTAAGCCTTCATCACAAGTGGTGCATGCTTCTGTGCTCCAAACTCAGGACTCACCATTTGTGGTCCTCTGACCTTGACCACTTCGCCGTCTGCTTTCCTTAGCGCAGTTTCTCCGCCAACCATGGTACTGCAATCAGAAAGCATAGTCACACAGACAAAGGGGTAGCTGTCTGTATGCCAGTCCACAATTGGGTCGTCATCTTTCCAGTTGGCGTCAGTCGCTTTCTTTTCTTCCACGGCTGCGAGTTCTTTATTCTTCTCCTCTTCACTTTGCACTGAGATATTGATGTGACCGATCTCAAGGTCAATTGCTGGGACAAGATCCACACCTGCAATCTTGGAGATAATTGCAAGCGTCTCGGGGCTTTTCCAAACGTCGTAAATAAACGGTGCGCACCTGCCCACAAGCGGAAACTTGAGCTTCGAAATCGAATGGCTAGATAGAACCGGTCTAACTTACTCTGCTGCAAAGCCCCTTAGTTGGCATTGGGCGAGGTTACTGGAGAATTGGTACTTGTCCCACACTTCGTTCTTGAACACCTCAGCTCTCATCTGTTGAATGGCTTTGGGAGTGAACAATGGAAATGGCTCCGAGACACCAATGGGAGAAACGCCACGGCTTTCAGGATATCCAAGCTCTGCCATGGTGTGCAACTTAGAAGGTGGAGAGTAGGCAAGATGCTTCTTCGGGTCAAAAATGACTTTTTCAGTGACTGAGACTGCACTTTCGCTCTTGATAAGAGGTTTCCCGCCATTGGCAGTCTGCCGTTTTGAGAACGGAAGAAGCGCCGGCGAAGTTGGGACCGGGGAGACAGTGAGAGTTCCTACGGTGGCCATGGTCCTGTCATCGGATGTGTTAGATTATGACTCCAGGATGGCCGCGGACCCAGCCATGTCTGCTAAGGATCAGGGGGTTGGCAGTCAGACCAACCTTGGTTGATGGAATACGGATCGAGGCAAACACAGCAGAATCTGCCCTGCAGTACTGATGACGAGGCGTGGTCACTTCAAAAAGAAGTTTCCTGGAATCTAGAGAATGTTCACTGTTTGAGAGTGGAGAGGGATACGGGTAGCGAAAGGACAGGTATAAAAGGGTAGGTTTTATATCTCTTCAACTCACTGCCATCTGACTTGATTCGGAAATCAACTCCCTCCACCAAAGGATCAAACCTTCATCATTACACTTTACCAACAATGTTGAACTTGTTTAGCTAACATTATACTACAAATAGTATATTCCTGTACTCCATGTGCTCAAGAACTGTTCGGGTATTGATATGGACATACCGCACACCATGATACATCCCCTCACCAGGGTTTGATCCACCCGGAAACGAATGAGATCTAACTGATATGATTGATGCATCATAGCACTGTAAATTATGGTGGGTCTAGACTGTGATGGTGCATAATCCTATTCCAGGCGAAGAGGCCCTGGAAAATGTTCCTATATTTGGTTTGGTATATTGAAGATGCTTCCCCACCAGAATCCCCTTCGACTTCTGCTGTTGTCTATGATCCAGGTTATCTCCGGAAACTTTTTACGACCGTCGCCCGTACATGGAGTTCTAGATCCAGATTTGTTCGAAACTACTGTCTCCCACAAGCGATTTCGCATATTGGAATCTGTTGAAACCCCGCACCTGCTGTGGTCAGTAAAATGCAACTGGACAGCGATTGAGCGGTGCTGGCTGCATCGCGACTCACGCGACAGTTTATTTTCATTTATTTATCTTTTTAATTTGTTATGTTTTCGACCTTGAGAAAAATGCTATCAAGTGATAAGGAGCAGTAAAGCATTTCCTGTGCCATTCCATCGACCGTGTCAGAAGGCACACCCGACGCCACAACAGCGCAGGAAGAGGACGGAGTGGAATTTATGACTCGATTTGGGATTTGAATTAGGGAGTGAAACGCAAACCTGCCCGGGAACTTATCAGGATGTTCGCTCTCGCTATCGGGCTCGGATCTTTGGTTATTGATAGACCTTGATTCTCTCCAACGCACTCCCTATCGCCGCAAGCTATGGCCTATAGGAGCTGTGGTGCACATTCCGCAGCTGCGACGGCCTCTGCTGCCCTATGCTTTGACTTGTTTTGCTTTCATGAGTTCGTTATTATGGTGCTTGGCATTGACTGTGAGTAGAGCAGCGTTTAGGCTTGCTTGCACCAAGGCTTGGGAGCTGAATCCAGTGCACGGCTTCCCGCACATAGCTGCATCTTACATAGTAGCGTTACTTGACTCAGTACGTAGTGACGATCAGCGCAATGGCTAAGATCTGTCAACAGACTTATTCCCTGGTCTGCGCATTATCTAGATATCGGGAGCCAGGCCGATGCATGTTACCAGGCCGTTCCACCCTCAGGATGGGGGTGGATTCCTTGTTGATCCGGAGCTCCATCGCAACAACTTTGAACTCCGTGACGAACCTAAACCCGCTGACCCTCGAGGGCCATGTGACAGTATGGCTGTGAACAGTTGAAACCTGAGGAATAAGGAGCTTCCGTGATCACAGTGTCTTTCCAGAAGGGTTGACGTGGGCTCCCATAGAACGAATATAGCTGAGAGTGAGATATTTATAGGATGTCAGGAACTGTTTGGACTCTGCATCGGAAGGGGTCCCGATGTAGCATTTTCTGAGCTCAGCTGTCCCTCAGTCTGTGCAGAAGCAGCATTTGGAGGCAAGAAAATTAAATGACAACAAGATACAGTAGCAATAATGGGTATGAGAGAAGGGAATAGAGGCATATTGGTTGCCACGTAGATCTCCGCGCCAAGACAGCGGATACAGACGGCTTCTTTTTCCCTGGACAACGTCCACCTTCCAACGGCCTCAATTCTACCGCTGTTTGCGCCTCAAGACACCACGGGAGAAAAGAAAAAGAATAAGGAAAACGAAAGTGCATCCCGTCAATGGCATCCCAGGTCGGACAGAGTGCCCAAGACGCACCCAATTCCTGGGATAAGGCGCAGAGAAAATTCTCCAAGTATGTCCTTGTCTTCTCCTTCTGTCGATGGATGATACTATTCTCGTGGTGCTTATCGGTCTTGTTTACTGCAATGCTGCATAAGGCATGTCCTTTCTGTGCATTATGGGCCAATGGAGTTTTCATCAATGGCTATCTACACACGAGACGAGTTGTCAATCAGGACTTGCATATGACATTCAATTTCTGATCTCATGCTCTTCCCTCGAACACCTTGGCATCTTTCTGCGGCTTACTTTAATTTGTCGACTATACGATATCAGTATTTCAGATTGGCTAACTGGAATACAGTAAGGGTGCCAGCGAGTACTATGATCCCTGCCAAGACTTCGCAGACCGGAGTCTCAAGTGCCTGAAGCGGAATGCATTTGACAGAGATATGTGCCATGATTATTTTCAGTATGTCTCCCTCTCCTTCTCCTTCTCTCTCAGTCTTTGACATCACTCTCAACCATTGCGTGTCTCGTGTAAGACAAGTTGTCCGCGTTGTTTTCGTTTCCATGGACGCCTTTTTCTCGTCTCAGCTAACAGGAATCTCCTGCAGGGCTTATCGTGACTGCAAGAAGGAATGGGTAAGTGACTTGACTCCTTTAGCTTTACCATTTGCTTGTCCTTGTCCATCTCCAGGACCCACTGTCTTCGGGTGGCCGTAAGATCCAAGATCCCTTTCGTGCTTCCTGGGAGATGCCTCGGTAGTTCTGGATCCGGACTGGACCTGCTGATATTATTTGTAGATGACGCAGAAGAGGCTGACATCGTCTGTACCCAAAAAATGATTCCGGAGGTGCATGACTCTTCGTGTTGTGGACCCAACCACGGTAATTCTTCCGTTACGGAGAAAGACAATGTGGGAACTCCTTCGTTATTACCGATTACCTCTTCTCATCTTCGGATTCCTTGCTCTGTTTTAGAAGACCCAAGGCACAGATAGGTGCCGCGGAGACTCCTTGAGATTACCGTCTTTCCGTATCTGATGGGCGAAAGGCGATTTCATTTTCCTTTGAAATATGCAAGCAATGTCATATCATATCCCTTTTAGGCCTCCAGCTTCCATGGGCGGATGCCAATTATCCTAGTTGAGACGGACATTATCATCTTTTTCCCTTTTGGGTCTACAATTCCCTGGGGCTTCTCCACTCAGACATTCTACAACCTCGTCCTGGTCGCCAGCCTGTTACTATTATTCCTCGAATACTCTGCGCTGTACAATGCAGTATTTCACACTATACAGTATATGTATTTCAGATCTGGCAGGTTCTCATGTGATTTCTGGTTGTGAAGGCTGAGCAGCACATCTCATATCCCCTGTACTTATGACGAAGTATATACAAGGCATTGGCATTGGGCAAGCTGTATGCTTTGTCCTAAAGTTATAGTCACTCTTCGATGTGCCGGCATTACATGGTACCTGGTAGAAATGATATCTAATTAGGGAGTACTCCGTAGTCTGGGGAGCTTCGTTGGTTTGAGCTGCCAGAGGAACAAAACGCCAATTTCCATGTCTAACACAATACTCTCTTGAGCTTCACTTCTTTAATCTGTTAATTCTTTCCTGAAAAGAGAGCCAGCAATGTGGATGTGTGAAGCAGACGGTGTCTATTGATGCCATCACCGCCTTCCGGCTCCAATGGATTCTCCCAGCAAAAAGTGATGGTCCCCTCCATGCTTTGCTGCACTGCAATCTTATCCTCTACAGCTACCGTGCTGTATATCTCTTTCTTTCTTGTGTCTTTATTTTTTCTAGGTCCAGCTAGATTGTGAGGGCCTAACTCAATCTTATCTGGTGTACTCTTCAGTAGCTCACTCCCAATGTCATCCACAAACGAAGCCGTCTTTCATAGACGGAATAAGCAAATCCAGGATGCCATTGACGGCCAGAATCTGAAACAAGCCTTACAGCTTATTGAGAAGCGGATGAAGAAGGGCGAAAACACGAGGTTTCTGAGGGTGCGTATGTGTTTCCCCCTTCATGTGAACGGCGTGGTAGCTTTCTTGTCCTCTGCCGAGTGTCTCCCCGCAGCCTCGAAAAACACGACACACATTTCGATCATTCATTTTTATTTATTCCTGCTAATTTTTTGTGCATTGCAAAGGCATGGAGGGCACATGTTCTCTTCCGTCATTCCGACCAGACACATTGCCAGAGAGGCATCGCGGAGACTCTCCAATTATGCAACATGGAACCACCAACGACGGACCTGGATACGTTGGACATCCTCCACCAGACACTAGAGCGGATGGATGGGCATGAGGGGACTCTGCGGGATGTCTGGGAGAAGGCTGCTAAGACGAAGCCTCAGGACCTGGAAATTCAAATGAGGTGGTTTACATATGCCTTTGAGGATGACGCTTGGAAGTCGGCGCAAAAGGTCGGTTCACCGGGAGTCCTTTGATAACGCCATCCCAGTATATTGTTTGTGTTCTTTTTTGCACTGTCGGCTACTGACCAAGCCACTTTTGACGATCCGCAGGCCGCCATGAGTCTCCAGAGTAATTTCCCAAAGACAAGGAAGTACCACTTTTGGGCCATTCTCCTGACCTACCTCGTTGCCGTTGACCCTTCTAGCTCAGACGCTGAGCGGAAACTCTTTGGAACTTTGGCTTATCGGATGGTCTCTAAGGCTGCTGACAGTGTCCCTTCCAATCCGGTACGCAGACTTCCTTTATTTTCCGTGTTGCCCAACTCTCCGTCTCGTCTGGCCTGTGAAACATGATGATGATGGTTTCTTGTTTTCTCGACAACAGAAGGAGTTACTGAGCTCTCCTAGAGCTATCCAAAATGCGGAGGAGCTGTTCCTGCTTATTCGGATTTTTGAGTCCCAAGATCGTCATACCGAAATTGTGAAGATTCTCGACAGTCCGAACCTCGGTCTCAGCTCCCGCATCGTTCAGAATGATTGGTCTCTCATAAGGGAGAAGTTACTCAGTCTGGAGAAAGCTGGACTGTGGGCTGAGGGTTTGTCCTATGCAAGGGAGTTGCTTACCCTGCCCAGTGACGAGGCTGAGAGGCGCGCTCTTCAAGAGCGTGATGATTGGAATGTATGGAACTTGCTTGTTACTGCGACACAGAACTTAAATGCTCTGGAGTAAGTATGTGGACACCTTGGGCGGCCTGGAAGACGGCTAATTGTTCATTGTCAAGAACGACTGCGGAGACACAGAAGTTTATTGACGAGTTCATTAAGCTTGAACCGAAATCCCGCAATGCGCATCTGGCTCTTCTGGATTTGGTCCAATGGCGAGTTCAATCGACCAGCATCAAGTCCCAAGACTTGGTAACAGCCTGCCAAGAGTACTTTGACCGCAACAGACACAAGCTGTACTGCTTCGGTGATCTCCGGAAGTATGTTACGACCTTGGATAGGTCCGACTTACTGCAAATTTTGGAGTATACAGCTAAATCTGTAGAAAATGAAGATGATAGCCAGGATGTATGTTGGTTGAATTTTGACGACGCTGAGCCCTTCCCATGAAAACGGCTGACTTCTTTCTACAGAAAAACAAAGGCGTCCCAAAGATCAATGCCCTGAAATTGGAGTACTGTTTTCTCCTACCATCCACGGAGGACAGTGCTTTGAAGCAGCGAACAGAGGACTTTGTTTCCCGGTGTCTCCAAGCTTACAGAAAGGCAGCACATCTTGCGAAACCAAAGGACGGAAATGAAGCCTCATCCACAATTGAGAGTCAACCGAGTGATGACCTTTGCCTCCTTGCTGCTATGAGTTTGATTCGTTTTAGCGGAACGTGGCATAATGGCAACCAAGAGGTTGTTCCAGATACTGCGTTGATCCGCGCTGCCGGCATTCTGGAGCGTCTTCTTCTGGATTCACCTCACAATTATCAGGCTTTGCTCCTTCTTGTGCGTATCTACCTTTGTCTTGGTGCAGGATCTCTCGCCTTGAAGACATTCAGCAAATTGTCTGTCAAGCAGTTGCAGTATGAGACTGTTGCGCATAATCTCTTTACACGCTTGGCAACCATCCACCCACATTCAGCGCCTCCCATTGAAGGTGCGGAGTCCAAAGATTTCAGTCCACAATCTGCATTTGTACAAGCGCTCAACTTCTTCCGCAATGCGGGGTTTTCGACTCTCAGAAGCAGGACCGGTGGCTTGGATCACGGAAGCTATGTGAATGTAAAAGGATGTATAGATCTTCAACGACTATTGAAAAATAGCATCTGCCGCAGAATGTGGGCGCTAGACGTCAGGCGAATGCAGAGGCTTGTTGGTGGTGATCCCATGAGCCGTTATGATGAACTTGGTTAGTCAAGTGGATTCTCGTTGGTGCAGCGTTCGCTTCACTTTGAATATTTCACTAATATGGATGGAAAATGCAGCAAAAGATCCTTCATCATTGGCAGATCAGCGAGATTTCAGCGCCTTTATGAACTGCGAAGCGCCTGGTAAATTAACTGTCGAAGAACGTGTACGACTGGGACCGTTACCTCGAGTGAGTACTTCTCGGGCACCATGGCCAGTTACCTTATAGCGACTGACTGTGCATAGGATCAATGGATAAAATCAGCTAGGCTCACAGACCAGCTATTCAGTCTCTTGAAGAATATAGCTATCCAGAAACCGCCGACCTCTGGGATCGACCCCCCATCTGTAGATGACCTCGTGGGATCAGACATGACAGCGGCAGAGGTTGAAAGTGCTAAGGCCAATCTTAATCTTCTGAAAATAGCTTCTTTCATCAGTGGAAGCAAGTCCGTAACCTCAGAAGAAGCCAATAAGTGCCTCGCCGAGACGGAGGAGTGGCTGGTATCTAAATCGAAGCATTTTGCTTCTTCAACCTTCCTCTCAGAGACGGCGATCTCCATACGATCTAAGATCCCATCGGCTCCGTCTTGGAGATATTTCCATGAAGTTTTCTCCGTCTTGGAAACCCTCAAGGCCGTTTCACAGTTGGCATCTCTTTCCTCCAAGAAGGCCTCCAAATCCGCAGCGTTGCCAAAGGATCGTGTTGAACGAATAGTCACCGTAACTCACGAGATCTACGAGACCATTAGATCAAGCGTTCATACATTGAAGTCGCGTATTTCCGAATCCGGCACACTTGGCGCATTAATCGATCTCGTCATGGCAGGGGAAGATGGCACTGATGGCCCAGAGGACAAGCAGCTGCGAAGTGAGCTAGACGCTACGCTGGATACGTCTGCGCTGGAACTGTTTTGTGGGTCTTTGATGGAGAGCTGGGAGGAGAATCTCGATGGGGTTTTGAAAGTACGCCTCTGAAGTACTGTACTGGGGTGCGAGTGCTTGTTGTTGTGAGAACATAGATTGCATACGGTAAATCTAGATAATGATGTGTTGGAAAGCGTGTTTCTAATTGATTCTGTACGAGCGGCTCAAAAATGAATAAACGTTCTGACCAAGTATTATGCACAAAATTCGATAAAATTCCTGCGTGCACCTGGTATACTAATCAGTGCCTCTATAGTATTTATATGGCATCTATTCCGCTATAATAAACTATACGCTAAGGCATTCATGGCAGTCTCCGCAACTTCCTTCCACTGAGCGCCTATCTTGCGCCTGGCCTCGAGGACATACTTCCACGATGGCCTGAATATAGTTCACAGCTGTTTGCATGGGTTCCTGTAACCCCTTCAGCTTCGCTTCTTCCAACAGATGCTCGGCACCTTTCGCCCTGCACATATCCTAAAACAGTTTCTTCGGTTTCGTCTGATCTTCCTTAGTCCCAGGTGTCCACTTCGTGTTCACAAGAAGGCTCGAGGTGGATTCCAGTGCGGTGCGGGACGACACTGGAGAATTCCAATGCAAAACAGCGGTGATTCGCATATTAGGGTCAGTGGGGTCGTACATTATATTTGCGAAATGCATATCCTTGGGCGCGAGGACGTACTTAAGATCGTTGAGCCTGGAGGTGCAAGTGGGGAAACTGATAGCGGTGATGAATTTCTGGATACGAGGGGCCATGTCGCGATAGTCGGATAGAGAGGGATGTTTGTTGATACATAGATATACCGCTCCAGGCTTACCGTGAGATAAGATGTGTAACTGCTATACAGGCCGGAGATGGGGTGGAGGGTCTTCAGATTCTCCTCATCGGACCGGTATTTTCAGATTTCAGGTACGTCCCAGAAGTACTCCTCAAGGGGAGAGCCGGGAATGACACATTCATCTTTACTATCTGTATCAATCGCAAGGCCCCCGACGTAACCCAGACTATATGATTTGGGGTGAAGCTGAGTCAAGAATTCAGTCAACCGATCCACAAGACTCCTTTTCGCATCCGCGCTCAAATCATCGTAGATCGTGTCCATGCTCACTCCAGGCGCCTTTTCCAAAAGTATAAACTCATGCCCAATGACATGGGCCTCCGATGCACCATAGGCGAATAATTTGCAGAACGGGGACATTGGTATTCTGGCGAACAAGGTAGATGAAGCGGTATGCTGCTGTGACCTGTAGGGACGACATTCTTGTCCGCGCTGGGAGATCTAGTGAAGCGATGAGCTCGACGATAGAGTCTGTCGGGAGAGCTGGAGGGAGGTATTCAGATGGAGTGCCCATAGTTATTATCTATTTCAGTTTCTTCAATGTTTTGGTTGGCAATTGTCATAGAACAAGATTATTGCGAGGGTAGTAGGGAGCAATAATTGTCCTTCCTGCTGGCCAAATTTATATTGTTTCCATCTACCATAACCTAGTTAATTAGCATTGTCAAAAACTCGGTTATCTCTCTCATCAGATCATCCTGTAGGTGTTGCATAGTAATCAGATTAGATTGCCGTTCGATGCAATCATGTCGATCGTATCCAATGAACGGCCTGCAGCATCGGCTTCATAAAGGAGTCATGCCAGTAACATAACTAGTCCTGGTCCTGCTATAGCATTCATTTTGGTTTCGTTAAGCAGTAAGGCGCCCATCATACTGACTTGTCCTGATGCTATGAACAACGGATCCATTATTCAAACAGCAGGCGTGTACGGTCCAATTATCGCAGTCTTGATGCTGCATCGATAGTATGATGAGCAAATGATAAATAATGAGTCGTTGTGGATATGTGCAGAGATGGCAGGAAAGGAGAGGTGGAAGGACTTGAAGCTTTAATTAAGATGCACGAGAAAGTCTTGGCTCAAGTCATGCTCCTTTTCAGCCCTAGCCCCAGGCCCTAAGACCTAGTTACCCACACTCGCGTACACCCATACGGGGCGGACCAACCACAACGTCTTCCCGTGATTCCGTCCGTAATCCGCACCGACGACAATCTCGACTTTCGACAACGACAACACCCTTCCCCGTCCAGCAACACCGTCGCCCAACAGCCTCAGTCGTCAACTGTCGTGATGGCGCCACAACGTTCCGGAATCGTGGTCGGCCTGAACAAGGGTCACGTATGTTGTCCCTTTCTTGCTGTCTCCCTCCAATATCCTGTCATCGTCTTTTATGGGTTCGATTGTGCGTCGCGTTCGAGTCGAGTCGGGAGTCTATTTCACATTTGTGGTTGTTTGCTGCTCTGAAAATATGGAAGGGGAAGATGTGAATGAAGCGGCTGTTGAGAGTGGAAATACAAGGCGCAAATATGCAGTCAAGTCATGAAGAAGAAAAAAATTATATTTCTGCCGGCCGATCGCATTGAAACTGAATGGACTCCCGTATTTGACATTGAACGCACGACTCATCCGAATTACCTGAAGACTGGGGTGGAAGAAGTTTTCTACGCGTGAATTTTGAAAAGAAGAAAAGTGAAGTGACTAACATAGGGATATATTCTATAACAGAAAACGACCCCCCTTAACACGCCCAAGACCAGGATCAGCCGCACCAAGGGCCAGTCCTCTCGCCGTACCGCTTTCGTCCGCGAAATCGCCCGCGAGGTCGTCGGTCTTGCTCCCTATGAGCGCCGCATTATTGAATTGCTGAGAAACGCTCAGGATAAGCGGGCCAGGAAGCTTGCCAAGAAGAGGGTATGTGCCCCCTTCATATTTTCTGTTTCAGGATTAGGGAAAAGCGCAATAGATTCTTTCTCCATACCTGGGAACAAATCGACTGCAGTCGATCCCGCGTTATGACTTATTCATATTCCACTGGCTTGTCTGAGGAAATATAAACTAACACGTTTGTCTACAGCTCGGTACCTTCTCTCGCGGCAAGAAGAAGGTCGAGGACATGCAGGGTGTTATCGCTGAGGCCAGGCGTCTGGGTCACTAGATTCGTTTTTTTCTTCTTATTCTCGTCTACTTTAAAACATCTTAACGAATGAAGAAAAATTTATCGAAGCACCAATTGTATTTTGTGTCTGGTTTGGCGGGTCAATCGAAACGAGAAAAGGCAAATAAATAGTATACCACTGAAGCGTCGACTGAACAGAGAAACGGAATTGCAAGCCACTTGGAATTTGATAGGCAGCATACGTAAGAAATATATTCAGATTCTTTTCTCATGTTTCCGATATGGGCGATGTTCTTCCTAAAGCCCGACGAGTTCTACGGAGCTGGTTATATACTATGATACTACTCTGACAATAAACTCATACCTTATACTGGTATATCATTAGGGCAAGCATCATATATACATAACAAGATCATCAAAAAGGAAAAGGCAAAGAGAGCCATATATCAAGGCTACTATTTCTTCCCAGGTAACTTGAGCCATTTCGGTACACCCCCTTTCCGCGCACCGGATCGTCCTTCACCACGATCAGCGTTACTGCTCCCAGCGACGCTTCTTTTCGGTTCCTCCGGCACATCAGGAGGCTGCTCTATCTTCAGCTCCTGTGCTTGACTCCGAAGTTCCGGTCTGAGTAGACCGGCATTACTACCCCGGACGGCAGGCGGTGCGCTAGCATCCCAAGAGAAATTAACCAGGACTCGACCCTCCATTCTCAGGTCCGTGATCAACAAGGACTTCTCTGATTCCGAGACTACGGTTTGGATCTTCCTCCCACCTAGACCTGGCCCTGTAAATTTGGGTGAGAATGTGAGAGTAAACTTTTCCGTAGCAAACGGCTCCGCAAGGCAAGTTCTCACAAAATCATATAGCGACCTCCCCGTATCCTGGTTCGCGAATTTTGCAACTACCTGGCTCTGGTCTGGAAACCGGACCTTCACATCAACCGTCTTAATGTTTGCAATTCTTTCCTGCTCTGCGGCCGATTTAGCAGCGATTTCTGCATCTGAAGGAAGACGTGTTGGTCGGGAGTGAAGGTTAAGACGCCTTTGATGTGCTTGTGCCTGGTCCACTGTGGGTACATAGTCACTCTCGTTATGAGCAATTTGTGCGGAGACAGGAGTGTTACCAGTTGGGGGAGAGAAGACGGTCACAGGGCGAGATGAGGGGAACTGTGCCGTAGATGCTTCGGGAATAGGGGTGGCAGATGATGTAGGTAAGGTTTCAGCTGACTGTGTTGATGTAACAGGGGCCCCGGAGACGCTGTCAGGTAGAGGATCCTCAGGTTGCCCCATCATCTTTGGAGCATCAGCTGGCGCCTTTGTCTCGAAAATGGCAGATGGCTGCGCTGTAAGAATATCATGACCAACTGCTTTGAAATAGTCCTCAATCTTAAGCATGGCCTCTTCGAGTGGATCCTCTGTCCTTCGGAAGCTGAGTCTCAGAAGGATATTCCCACTATTGAATCCCAGTTGCACAAGCGATTTCTGAAGATCCGTGAAGGTCGACAGCGTGCGACCCATGACTTGAATGACAGGCATCTCATAAAACAGCCTACCTGGCTCTGGCCCGCCGTTGCCCGTGGCAGGCACACCTCGCGCTGTGAGATTCCTAGTGGACCCGTTACCGGCCACTCCTGTTTCAAACTTCCGCAACACAAGCCATAATGTTGTCGTGCTTGGAAATTTGTCGACAAGACGTCCATTTGGAGTACCTCTCGCTTCGGATTCTGGTAACTGTAGGCCGACCGTGACAACGGACGGAGAACGTGACAGTTGAACTATCTCGAGCTTTGCGCCGGAAATGAGGCCGGAGAGACGGAAAGCGAGGGAGAGGTCAAGGTCTTTACCCTTATATCTTTTGATCAGGAAGTCAGCTTGAAGCACGAGTTCTTGATGCGCACGGGGCCGAACTTACTTTAGTCCATACTGACTTGGGTCGAGACCCAACTTGGAACATGCTTCTTGCAGAATATCAGCCAGATGCCTAGACGGAATGGTCTTCACTGTAGCTCTTCGAGCAGCTGAATCCAGGACAACGACGTGGGAGCTCATTGTATACAGAGCGTAAAGGTGACGGTGACTTGGGAGTGCCGTCGGTTTAACCGACCAAGTATGACAAGCTACCGCTGGACAGCTGGAAAGGCGTAATTCCCAGAAATGAATGAGAAGAGGAATTTAGAATAATAAATAAAATCAAAAGAAAAGAACCAGGAAGAAGTGAGCAGGTATGATGGCAGAAGTGCAGAAGTTTCCAGAGGTGCGGACGGCGGTTAAGCAGAGCAGCGGGCGAAGCGTCATCCGCCCAAAGCTTCTTCGCGTTGCTTAGCTGGAGGCAGCTCGATCAGCTTCATCAACTTCCACCCAAACAACCAGCGTCGAGCTCCCGTTCAACAACCCCAGCCACTGTCAAGGTCCAGATTAACCAGATTGCCTTTTCTTTTGCCAAATTGTTTGCAATTTTTAACGACATCAATCATGGTAAATGAGCCCGACGTTTCATGAGACCACCGAACCACAAGCTGACTGACTACGATCCACAGAGCTCACCCTTTGACATAAGTATGCATCATGTCCCATCCCATTCTTCTCTTTCGTCGTCACAGATAGTCGGCTAACTAGGATTCATCCAGATGGCGGTGCCTGTGTCGCCATGACAGGCAAGGACTGCGTTGCTATCGCCTGCGATCTCCGCTTAGGCATGCAGGCCTTGACTGTATCCAACGACTTCCCCAAGATCTTCAACTACGCTCCCTCTGTCTACCTTGGCTTGACTGGTCTTGCAACAGATGTTGCTACAGTTTCAGATCTCTTCCGCTACAAAGTCAACATGTACCGCCTCCGTGAGGAACGACATATCTCCCCCCAGACATTTGCCAATTTGGTCAGTTCGTCCTTGTACGAGAGGCGGTTTGGTCCATACTTTGTCAGTCCTGTGGTGGCCGGAATCAACCACACCACCGGGAAGCCATTCATCTGCGGGTTCGATTCCATCGGCTGTATCGATTTCGCAAAGGACTTCATTGTCAGTGGGACAGCGAGCCAACAGCTTTTTGGCACCTGTGAGGGTTTGTGGGAGCCAGACCTGGTGCGTTAAATACACATACACTACAACTTGTTGATTATCCTGACTTGGTATCTAGGAGCCCGAGGATCTATTTGAGACTATCTCTCAGGCACTCCTAAGTGCTGTTGACAGAGACGCCCTGTCTGGTTGGGGTGCCCAGGTGTACATCATTGAGAAAGATAAGGTTACCAAGCGGCTACTGAAGGGGAGACAGGATTAAACTCTGCGGTTGTTGCATCTTGGGTTATGTTATTTCAGTTTAGGATTTGCGGGTTACCGAAGACCGTCTATGGCGTCTCAAATCTTGTCTTCACTTGATGATGATGCAACTTTGTTTGACTGTGGATAGTTACCTCCAAAGAAGAGCGCAGATCCGCAGTCATCTACTTTTCACATGTACTGTCAAGATGAAAGATGAAAGATGAAAGAAAATCGCCAAGGAAATAAATGATAATATCACAATTGACAATGGATTCCCCGACTGGTCATCTTGCACCGTGTGACGTTTGTTACTTTTCATTGCAGTTTTGTGCAAGGTTCTCTTGCCCGAGTTCCTGGACGCTTGTTGCCTGATAAATGACCTGCGCATTCAACTTCCTAAAGAGCAAGCTATATGCATGTTCCTCGAACTAATACGGTCAAGATGACGACAGTGATGGGGAGCAATAACCTTAGCGACCCTTCAATGACCATATGCGTTGACAGAAGGGTCAATAATCACGGATGTTGTTGACTTTTTAAGGTTTCATCCAGAGAGGACGGAAGAATAAACTCCTCACATTCCTGCAAAGTCGCATCTATATCTACGCCGTATAGCGTATAACGAAGGTGTACGTGTCTGCAGGCGTAAGCTTGGAGGTGAATATACATGTCAATGCCGATGTGGACCTGCAAACCGTTACAACGGAATAGTGATATTGAGCTTCGTAAGAAGATGAAAAATAAAGCATGGAAAGATCCCTGTTTTCCATCAGAATGTTTCAGATCACTTCCTGAACCCAGTCTGCACCTCCTGGAGGTCTTGTAGCCTCAATTTCCATGATGTAGTGCCTCCTTACTATGCCTTATGTCGGAGCCGCCGACGATAGTTTCGGGCGAGATTCAGTCGATTTCCTTGTGAATGCAGATAGTAATAATCAGACCTAATAAAAACAGTTGCCGAATAGATGTCTCCGGGAAAAGGAGAGTTGCGTGGTCAATGCCGAAATCTTTCCGGGGAGAAATCCTTCGTGGGAGACAAAACGTGACCACTTCACACGTGACTCGCGTGATCAATTGAGATCTCTCTGCAACACCCTTGCTCCACCCTCCAACAGGACTGAGACGGGCAGCACTGCAAGATGGCCGCTGCACGCATTTCAGCGTTTTACGCAGGCTGCATTCGGTTGAAGACTGCAGCATCCTACGTCCAATCCAGTATCGACTTTTCACGTGGATGACCTCGCAGCGGCAGTCAAATCACTGACGTACGCCGGGAGTTTAGACGAGTCTGTGCGGCACCGGGTGCGGCGTCAGCGCTCGAGCAGTGGCGAGTCGTGCGGTGCCCGTCTTTGGAACGGTCGAGACAATCTATGCAGACAGATATAACGACTGGAGACAATAATTCCCGGCTTCTCGAAGATGAGGGCCTTTTGAGACATGGGCTTTCCATGGGTTGTTTGATGAGAAGCTATCCGGATCATCCCTGACCAGGTCTTCGAATTGCTATCCGTCGCCAGTGGCCACCGACGTAAGGTCCCATAAGGGCCTCCGTCTCGTCACCGTCGGTTTGTGCGCCAGACAGATAGCACGTCGTGTCATCCCGTCCCGTCGCCGGCAAATCTAGACTCGGAGAATCTGCCGATATTACTGGTCTGCCGCGCTCGAAGGTTACTATTCTTATTGAATCCCCTCCTGCTTGCTCCTCACTCACGCCAGCGTCCCGCTTGTGCTCCTCTCGATAATGAGCCTCTGTCCCAGGTTTCGTCGTTTCGTATCGTTCCATGGTTCTATCAGATATCACATTATTCATCAGGTACAGCCGCTACTGCACCAAAATTACAATAAGGCCTTCTCTTCGTGCATGTCCTATTCCTACTACTTTTCTCCCTTTACGAAATCCATACAGTGAATTTCTGTTTCTCTCCGAAAACCCTAACAACCGCCCGCGCGTCAGACTAATTAGTGGAGCCCCCAAGAGCAACATCAACGCCTTTCATACAAGAAACTAAGAACAGACTCTGAGAGCAGGGTTGAAATGAAGGGTACTGGGCAACATAATTTTTGAATTTGCTCACATTCAGTCTCTGTCAGCGGCACAACCTTGCTGGGCTTAACGACTGTTTGTAGACTCATGTATGTCATTAATGAAACATTACCAAGGTGCAGAAACAAGGGAAAGAGATGGGAAGAGAGTACAGAAAAGGAAGACAATCTATTGCTTCTCAAGTTTTTCTGAAAGATCTCTTTCTCCTAAATTAGTCAGGCTTCACTCGCTAACGAAGTTCAATTATGTGACTGCCATCAGATCAAAAGAAATGCTTTACGTCTAGTTAGACTCTCGCGCCGCTTCGAATAAACTACCGTGTACAGTCTGCCTACCTTCGATACATACCTCCGTAAGGTCTCCCTGTGCTCGATTCCTTTGCTACCGACCATGTCCGATTCGCTTGATCCAGAACTGCCGAAACCTTTCCCAGACGATCGCAGCTTCTCCTTCCTACCTTCCCCGTACATAAGTTTCGATGGCGATCGTCCTAAGGCCAACATTCAGAGCCACGATCCGTCTTTAGACATGTCTGCTGGCAGTCGTGTCGACAGTGCCGAGAGTTATGCAATCGAACGGCTTGTAAATCTCAAGCGAAAACTGAGAACTTTGGAGTCGGATATGTTCTGGGATCGGCTGATGGTCGACTTGACTTCTACCTGCGGTGCTCAATCTGGATTTGTTGTCCGAAAGATCCCTGCTAAAGAACAGATTCACGCGATGGGGCGGCGTCCATGTACTTTGCTAGGCATGGTTTTTTATTACGATGACGGAGATCAGCGGGGCATGGAAAGAAATAAGTATTTCGTTGGGGAAAACCCATTGTCCCACGTTGAATATGACAAGCCTTGTTTGGTGCCGGACGATCTGGGACAATCCGTGGCAGGCCAGATACCTTTCGCTGCCAAAGCGTACCTCTCGATTCCATTATTTTCTCAAGGGAAGTGTCTGGCCCATCTAGGTCTGATGTGGTCGGACGAGGGTTTGCGGAAGCGAAACCTTTCGTGGTTGTCTCTGGAGATGACTCTGTACTCTTTAGAGGACATGGTTGTACAGCGTATTCTGCTCGATATGGACACTGCAATGACAGGTCTGCAACAGGGCCTTGATTTGTCTAATCTGAACCATGAGACAGTCTTTCGTGATTCCCCTAGTGTTCAGCCGCATGATCCTGCCAAATGCCACATTCAACCGTTGAAGCCATATGCACGAAGCCTGTCCCATGAGCTCCGAACACCAATGCAAGGCGTTGTCGGGATGCTAGACGTCATGCATGCCACTGTCCGCGAAGCTATCAAGTGCAAGAACCATGCGAAGACGAACGATGTCTTCAGATCTCTAAAGGAAAGCATTGAAATGGTTCAAGGTTAGTAATGTTTGCCCAGCATTCCCGTGTTGATAAATGTTCCGCTGAGAACCTGTGGTAATAGATAGCGCAAGGCGGGTCGTTGAAGCTGCCGATAATGTTGTTCATGCGTACGACCTGAATATGCAAGTGCCAGAAACTCCACGGAAAGAGCTTGATACTGAAATTCTAGCCGGGTTCCCGCCACCTTCGGCCACTGTGTGTGAAGACAAAGCAGCCATTTTTGTTGAGGGTGACAATATTTCCGCGAATCCATACAAACGACGGCGAGACGATTCCGACCGGAATCTTGGGCCGCCTCCAAAACAGAGGGTCCTGCCGATTCCCTCGCAGGAACAGTGCTCGCCCCGTAGTAGTGAGGTCAGGGATGCCGTTCACGAGAGCGAGAAAATTATGCAAGCTACGCCTACAGGCCAGATTGAAGAAGCTGTGGCTAATATTGCTAACCCTCGTCCGTCCCTTGCGGTCAGGAGGTCGGCACCCCATCTTCTTCTCGAGGGGCTGAAGTTGAGGGATCATTCTTTGAAATTGACCAAGCTGCGCGATCTACTCCGTCTTGTCGTGAATGAATCACTTCACGTCGGCGGCCGTCCTGACTTTGCAGCGAGTCGACAAACGCAATTCGGAGAGAAGATTGAGGTTTCTTCACGCTTCTCAAACGGGCATGTTTCGTCTAAAGTTATCGACTGGTCTGTTGACCCCACGCTTCCTGACACTCTCCTTATGGACAACCGAGACCTTGCCAAATTGGTTTCTTGTGTTTTCCTGAATGCTATAAAATTTACCAATACGGGTGCCATCACTGTCTATGCAACTGTTAAACCCGAAACCAACCATGTCTCGATTACTATTCGGGACACAGGATCTGGTATCCCTGAAGCGTTCTTGCCGAACCTCTTTAAGCCTTTCTCTCGTGAGAATTCGTCGACCACGCAGAGCAAAGACGGGCTCGGTTTAGGACTGCTCGTTGCGAAGGGTCTGGCAAGAAAGATGGGCGGCGATCTTGTGTGCGTCCGTTCCTCTACTTCCGGTCCCGATCGTGGTAGTGAGTTCGAGATTAGACTTCCCATCAATCACCTTGATGCGTGCAGCAATAGTCCTTCTCCAGAAATGAGAGTCACGCCGCCGCCTTGTACTGTTGACCAGTCTGAGCCGGGCAGAGCAGATAGTTCTATCAACAGGACCTCTTTCCGGTCATCTTCCCTTCCTCGTCATATAACCAAACCAATTCAACAACCTTCTCCAAGTCTTACTGATGAAGGCGTATCTCCAGCATCTTCATACTCCATATCTACTCCCGACGGTGGCCGAACGTCAACCATGGGCGGAGCTAGCTTTGACAGTAAGCTGGGGGAAAAATACCCCCTTACTCTCTTGGTTGCCGAAGATAACCGGATCAACCGGCGCGTGCTGGTGAGCATGCTCAAGAAGCTTGGATACCATGATGTCTACGAAGCCTGCGATGGCAAGGAGGCTGTACGGATTATCCAGGATACACTGGCATTACGCAATTCTGAAGAACAGGCACAAAAGGGGACCAAATCCGGAAATAATGCACCAGGAAATCACTATCATCATGCATCTGGTGAATGCGCCCAATCCCAGAATGGGAGAAATATGAAACCTGTGGACCTAGTTTTGATGGATCTCTGGATGCCAGAAATGGACGGATATCAAGCCACAGCTAGGATCTTTGAATTGGTCAACGAACATCGGAACAGATCTTCTCGAAGTCCTGAAGGTTGCTCTACTTGTCTTCCACCCGATCTATATAACGAGAAGCCACGCACATGTACACAATCAGTTCCCACATCGTCACTACTCACACCACCGCCGTCTCCCACGGTTCTCGCTGTTAGCGCAGACGTCACTGATGAGGCCCTTGGGCGTGCCTCTAAAGTCGGAATGAAAGGCTACATGACCAAGCCGTATAAACTTTCTGATCTGGAGAAACTCATTATTGAGTTCTGTATCAGTGGCGCTGATTGCAATGGCACTACAGAATATATAGCTTCAGACTCGAATAGTAACAATAATGATGAATGAGAATCGGTGCATATTCTTGAAATTTCTCATGCTTTCAGGAGACTATTAATAGATCTGCGTGTTCCGATCTCTATTCATTCATTCATTCCAGTAACTTCTTTCTTTCCGTGCCTCATATCTTCGGCTTTTCCAGAGTATATATATTAGGATGAGCTTAGCCTCATTGACATGGTAGCGTGCGAACCCTTACAGACATGCAAATACTGTTTTCATAAGGGACTAATTGAGTGATTTATGGAATGATCACCCCATACACATTATACACATTATCAAGCATTGTTCGGGGGATATACAGTTAGGCAGGGGATGAAGATTAACTAAAGTCAACATCTATGCATTCCTATATACTGTTCACTCCATGAATATGTCATGATTGAATAAGACAATGCACAGTTATAATAAATGGTCTACGAAACTGACATGAACAAACGAACTAGGAATAGAATTTTTCATTATGGCCATGATTATCTACATTATAATAGCGTAAGGTATAATACCAATACCAACATGACCCATCATCCATATGAGGCGGATATATGATAGGTACTTGGAATACAAGTTAACTAACTCCCCCACATAAATAATTTTCATGACGAAAAAAGACGAAAAGGAGAAATAAAGAGACATAAAAAGTAATCGAGATATTAGACACGAGAAGAAATGAAATGACATGGAAGTCCATCCCGTGCAAGCAGAAGGAATCTTGACAGTATCTTTGCTCCCTTCCCAGGACCTCCCCTCCCTTCTCCATTTCTATCTATGTTTAAATTTTCGGGGTTCAAGTCAGTTTCTGCTTGATGAAGAAGGAGCGGAGATGAGACAATTGCCAAGCGCAGGTTGCGGAGAGGACGAAGAGCTGGATCAGAGTCCAACGGACGACACGGGAATTGGTGGCTTCGGATTGATCGCGGAATTCCGCTTCCCGTTCCTAGAAGAGGTATATCCAAGTCAGTTTCATCGACGATTCACTTTTTTCCTTCATGGGAAGAAAGAACAAATAAATAAAGTGTAACCTACGCGCTGGAACACCTGTTCTCGACGGATATCCTGTAGTCGCCCATTGAGATCCTTGACCTTCTGCACGATGTCCTTCATTTTATCCTTATCCTCACTTTCAATCTTGCTCGTCTCTCCAATGGCAACGTCAAGAGTTACTTTGACACCGCCTGTGGGCGCACCGGAGAGCCAGCCACCGGTCACCGCGTTCGAGTCCGGGGTTAAGCAGATCTTGTGCTGGCCAGCGTCAGCTGCGGAGAAAGTGAAGCGGCCTGAATGACTTGTTCGCTGGAAGACGACCCGATGGTCATTGTCAAAGGTCTCTTGGACGCTGATGAGCATGGTCAGGCTGGGATCGACGGCGAACGTGCCACTCTGGTAGTTGATGACTTCGGTCTTGTAGTGTCCTAGTTATTATTTTTTGCGAGCGATGAGTAAAGGAAATTAATTTCATAAGACCAAGATAAAGGTAGTCGAGACGTACCGACAACCAGAGTGTCCTTGGGCAAGTCCTCAAAGAAGCATTTTGTCTGACGTCCGTCCATGTAGAAGTACAGGGCATTTGCGGGAACGGAGAAAGAGAGGACGGCGAATGCGGCAAAGAGGAACGAGAGCCATGATGACGATGACGGCATGGAGGGCGCCATGGTGGTATCCTTTGGCTATGAGTCCGCCAGGATAGGGCTGGAGTTGTCGGGAGTTCAGCGATGTTGACAACGAAGCCGAAAGAGCCAAAGGAGAGCACAGCGGAGCAGAATGTCTTGGCGCTTTCGGGATTTCTATATGATAAACACACTAGTCAGCTACACAACTTCCACTGACATGCCAAGATGAGCACCCGTATTATTTGCATATCAATGCAGATGTTCCCTAGAAAATTTATCAAAATCCTATCTATTGTCACGGGATTGTCTACACAGGAGTGTGACAGCCCGTGGACAAAGTGATGAGGATATACTATTTCGGACAGGTGGATTATCTGATAATCCGGTCCCGGATAAGGAGTATGTATGTTCCGGAGGAAGGACCAACATACGTATATCCTGGAGTTGTAAAAAGAAAAGGAAGCGAAGAAAGCGCATCATTTAGAGCTTCAAGATGTATTAGAGACAGCAGTATATCGATATAGAGCGTTCACCACGATCCCTATAAATCCTACGGTATCCTTTTAGTATCTGGTATCCAGACGCCGCACCCCTGATCCACATCACAAAGGAACAGCTAGGCCACGTGATCAGACGATATAAAGGATGGCATTGGTATCAAGGTACACAAGTTTATACTCGGTATACGCTGTGTACTTGTGGTCCGAGTCACACTGTAAAATGCAGGTAACTCAAGTGAAATATGGGATCTGTTTCACGAATGCTCTAAGCTGCGTACATAGCCTTGGTGGGTGCAGGATGATGGCAAGTTCTACGGATGCGCCGAGCTGAGAAGATAGACTGAGATGAGATGCTGTGGAATTGCTACGCTCATATCGTAGAATCCCATAGCTAGAGTTCCACACTCTAAGATGGATAAACACGAGCTTAAGCTCAGAGCTGGGTTCTGTATTCCCGTATAGCGCATATCCGCTGAAGTCGGACGCATTTGCAGCTGGTGAGCGGGCAATGTTCCAAGGTTGCCTGTTGCTGCTACCTGCCAGGACATATGCGAGGAATAAATGCGGGTAGAAAATTGGCACGGACGTTAGCAGTAAGGCTCTTGCCTTCATACTCGTACGGCAGAGGCGTGAACGCTGAGTATTGGTTCTGATGGCCAAGATGGAAGAACACCTGCTCAAGATTGGCTGCTATCAAGACACAACCGGTAGCCTACAACGCGACACCGAATGTGTCACTTATTCTATTCTTGCCGCCGCATGAGGCGAAATTGGTCTCGCCCAAGATCAGTGGGGTATTCGCTGCTGTTTCCGCCGCAGCCACTTAGGAATATACTGAGATCGACCAGTTCCGCACGAGTGACGTTGATAATGTTGAAGTTGTCCACCTCGTCCTAGTCAGCTGGAACCCAGGGTAAATCTGAAAACACGACTGCCTGGAAGAAAGGTTTGCGTGCGGCGTTCTGGTAGAATGGGGATGGCACGATTTGGCCTGAGAGGTAACTTCCACTGCTGCGTATACTGCTCCGTGTCCATCCCTGCTCACACCAGCCTTTGGAAATATAGTGATCAATCTCATTCTCAAATCTAGACACAGTAGAGACCCCGAGGATGTCGATAGCAGCATTCGCCTCTTCCATCGCATTGAGCCACGACTCGGTTTCGTTGCGAAGACTTAACGAACGTATAGATGAATTCGATTCCATTGCGAAGAGACTCACGCCACCGGTCAAACCGGTCTTTGCGGACACGGAAAATGTCCACATCTATATTGTTCGGGACCACTGACCAGGGAACATTCAATTCCACATCGAAAAGTGTTTGGTTGGCGATATTTCCCAGACTCTGATGGGGGCTGGTGTTTCGATAATTTCAGCAATGTTCCCCAGCAGGCTCGGGATTAGGCTCTCTTGAAGTATGGAGCAAGAGAAGAGGACTCAATGGAATAGCTGTATATATGAGGTCTGAGTAGCTTCTCTGCCACATTCGACGGGATATCAACGGTATGGTAAAGAAGGGAGGCTAGGGCTGACCTTGCCAGGAGAAGAAGCGACAGGAAGAAGGCCATTTTGATGCTCTGAACATCGCTCATTCTCCAGTTAACTTTGTAGATCTCCAGTAGGAGCCTTCCCACTTTGTGAAGGACTGCCGAGCGCTTTAAATATCCCTGCAAAACCGGAGTTTTGGCGAAGCTGCAGACCAATATCACTGGACTGTCCTATCGAACCATCCCAATTCCCAATTCTAGGATCATCAACGGAATTATCATACGATTCCTGCGTAGGTTTCCCTGCAGGGGTCGTCTCAACTGGTGCATCTCCACCGGATATTATCTGCAAAAGGTTAGCCACTGACCTCAGAACGGCATCTCAACTGGAGTAGTGCTCGACCGAAAAGCCAACTTCCTTCTCAGAAGTTTGCAGACGGATAATTTTCATGCCGCCAATCATGGGTAATATACTGAGGCGCATGGTGGGCACATCCTGCAGCAGCTCAAGTCTCTTATGTCCATGGACGGGCACATAAAAAGACATATAAGGGTAATTGGGGAATTTCCTTCCCTTTGTTTCCCATAATCCTTTGCTTGAGCACGTTATCTTCTCCCAGCCGTCATTTAAATCATGCTCTCTCTCCCCCTCATAGGGACCCTGCTATGCGCTGTGGCCCCTCAAATTGTACAGTCAATTTCTCCCAAACCCCTCTCCGCCTCAGGCCGTTGGATTGTCGATTCTGATGGAAACAATGTGACATACGCCGGCATTAACTGGCCTGGCGCTGCAGACACCATGTTGCCAGAGGGACTCCAGTACACGTCCATCGAGGATATTGTCAGCAAGATCAAGGATCTCGAGATGAACTCGATCCGTCTCACTTTCGCAATGGAAATGGTAGACGACATTCTCGAGGATGGAGCGGATGTGCCCATCAAGAGCTCTCTCATCAATGCTTTGGGCGAAAAGAATGGCTCTTCAGTTTTCCAGCAGATCATCCATCATAATCCGCAGTTTGGGATAAATACCACTCGGTTGCAGGTGGGAACATGAGCAGAGACGGTTTCAACAACGGTTCCTTCGCTAATTCAAGGCTTTGCGTAGGTCTTCAATGCGGTTGCCCATGAATGCTATCGCCAAGGGATCTATGTGCACCTGGACAATCACGTCTCCAAGGCCAAATGGTGCTGCTCCACGACGGATGGGAACTCGTGGTTTGGAGATGAGTACTTCGACGTGGATAGTTGGCACCGAGGGTGGAGATACATGGCTCAACATGTACTATCAACATCAACCTTCTTCCCGCTGATCCGTAGAACATAATTACTGACGCTTACTGGCAGGTAAAATTCCTACCTGCCGTGAAAAGCATTGGCATGCGAAATGAACTGCGGAAGCCAGAGGACAACTCCACCCTGACCGACAAGACCTACAACTGGCAGCATTGGTATGAGAACATGGTCAACAACGCCAACCAGGTGCATCAAGTAAATCCGGATCTCTTGGTCTTCTTCTCTGGCCTCAATTACGACACGACACTCAGCCCAATTCCCACCGGTGCGGACTTGGGTAATGGCACTAGCTTCCGGAAAGATGATTTCAAGTACGCAGACAAGATTGTCCTGGAGCTGCATAACTACGATTCCACCACATCCAGCTGTGACACACTCTCTTCTAGCCTGAGGAGCTCCGGATTCAATGCCCTGGACGCCAAGAACTCGAGTATAGTGAATGTCCTGCCTGTTATGATGACCGAGTTCGGTTTCGAGCAAGACAGCACGACTTATAAGGACGTCTATGCCTCGTGCTTGAGGGAGTTCCTGCCAAGCCATCACGCAGGCTGGATGGTTTGGGTAATAAGCGGGAGTTACTACATCAGAGATGGAAAGCAGGACGACGACGAGCCCTGGGGTGAGTGATACAATGGAAATACATCCATAACTAACTACTGAAACTGCAGCTAATGACGTTACAGGTCTCCTTGATCACACATGGTCGCAATGGCGATCTTCCGAAGCGATCGAAAAGGGGTTGATCCCTATGGTTCGAGAGACACTGAACTAGACCTGTTCCGATATCCAGTGCCAGTTCGGTTCAGATATACCCCTGTTCTGCATGTTACAGATATGCTATCCTTGTTACATTTCCAGAGTCCGCTTGCACCGAGTGATATTCCAGGCGCTCGCAGGCCCTCTTGCTAAAAGCTTATACCCCAGACATACTAAGTCTGCGGGTCTTTACACGCAACACCTTGTTTCAAATGTACATAATAGTGCTTGATATGGGCATGATTTAAACCACAAGTCAAAAGAGTGGTATTGCCAATCTATCAACTGTAGGGCCGGCCATCATAGTATCGTCCAATTTATTAAGTGTGGACTGTGCCTGTCGCATACTTTTTGTATGCATGTCAATGGAAATCAGTTGACAACTTGCTGACTAACCAACGTGTCCCCGGTTTTCTGCCACAGATTTCCCTCCAGCTACAAAACGTCCATCTTCCTCGGGCTGTTTCCCCCTTTTTCATCGTTTATTTATTTTCGATGTGATTCTTTGCTAGGCATACTGGATAATCCCTTCTGAATACTGAGTCCCGGCCCCTGTCTTACGTTGTGGACCCCTCCACCATGGCGGCCGCTGATGTTCGCGACATGCTGGATTTGCCCGCAGAGGGCCAACCCAGACCTCATAAGAAACAGAAAGTCGCTGAGAGAAGACCAGGTTTGTGGTACATGCGGAGCTTTGACCTCCTAGCAGGAAATAAAATTAAACTAACGTGTTGTCTCTACAGAAGGCGTTCCCAGAGAACTATACGCGCTTCTAGGAGAGCGAGCACCTCCGATCGCCATCACCGAAAATCGATACAAAGGCCGACCAAAATGGATAAGCAAGTCAAGAGTCCGGCCATGGTATATCCCACATTGTCTTTGCTTGATCAAACAACAGCACAATCCGCTGACTCCTCCCTCTCACCAGGCGCATGGTACCTTTTACCAACGGTGCTCGATCTGACGGCCTCGTCCTCCGCCATTGGCAAAGAGTGGAGGAACCTGTCAAAACATCGATGCCTGAAGGAACGGATATGAATGAGGATGAGAAGAAGGAATTGGAAGCAAAACTGAACTCGCCGGAGCAGGAATATCCATTTGCCAAATACAATGTCAAAGCTAGAGTGCCCCGGAGGTACACCGACGAAGAGTACAACAAGCACCTGAGAAGTGATCACTGGACACGCGAGGAGACAGATTATCTCATGGATATTGTTCAGGAGTACGATCTCAGATGGGTCGTCATCGCTGATCGTTATGATTACCAATCCCAACCCATTGACGCGGAAGCCAATACTACAGCGCTCGTTCCAGCCAGCAAACGACATCGGACGATGGAGCAGATGAAGTCCCGTTTCTACTATGTTGCTGCGACTATGCTTGCGCTCGAGCATCCACCATCGGAAATGTCTGAAACGGAATTCGACCTACACGAGAAGATGATGAAGTTCGATCCGGACCGGGAGAGAGCGCGGAAGGAGCTCTCTGCTTTGCAGCTCAACCGCACCGCTGACGAAGTGCGAGAAGAAGGTATACTCCTAGAGGAGCTTAAGCGCATAACAGCCAACGAGCAGAACTTTATCACGGAACGCAGAGAGCTCTACGCGAGACTCGAGGTCCCCATCAGCGTGGGCAATACGACCATGTACCAATCTAGCCAAGGCCTAGGACAGCTACTCCAGTCTCTTCTTCAGACAGATAGGAGCAAGAAAAGGCGGTCGTTGCTCGGTCCCGAGGGCGCCCAAAGTCCGGCAGTTCAGACCCCTGTACAAGGCCACCACGGTCGTGACAGTCTAACAGACACTCCAAGTGCGGCCCCTGCTACATCTACCAAGAAATCTGCCGCGGCCGCAGCCGCAGCTGCGGCGGCAGCAAATAAAGATAACCAGCACCCAGTGAAGACACTCACTCCGGCCGAAGAAGCCAAATATGGCGTGCAACACCACGACCGTCTGGCACCGGGTGTCCAATTCCGTAGCGAACGCGCCCAGAAAATGACCCAGGCGAAGTCGAATGTTCAAACACAGAAACTCGCCTCCGCTCTCTCAGAACTCGAGGTTCCGCTCCGTCTTGTCATGCCCACCGAAACCGTCTGCAAGGAATTTGAGAAATTGATCCATTCAGTCAACCTCCTTCTTGACACAAGGAAAGTATCCGAAAAGGTTGAAAGTGAGATCAAGGTCCTTGAAGCCGTCAGAGAAGAAAGGGAACGGAAGACTAAGGAGGCAAAGGAGAAAAAGGATACCCCTGAAATCAAGACGGAAGCACAAGATAAACCTGCCTCGCCCGTGCCGTCTGGTGCTGCAGTTCCTGAAGCCACAATGGTTGATGATAGCCAAGGCCCTGCCAATAATAACGCAGGTACTTCAGTAGAGAACAAATCCGCAGGTGCCTCCACTGAAACCACGCAAGATGCAAGTGCTACTGCTGCCACAGGCAATGCCGATAGAGATGCTGCCCCTTTAACACCTGCCGGGGACAAGGATGGCTCAGGACAAACACATAAGCGCTCTGCGAGTGTTATGAGTGGCATGAGTGATAAAAGCGCCAAACGGCAAAAGAGGTAGACCATCAGGATTGTGTTACATCTCTTGCATCTTTTTATTAAAGGTTGCTTTCTCTCTTGTTTATGATACCTGCATGATTTTTACCGTAACCCACTTTCTATATCTCTCTCCATGAGATTCATAATTGACGTCAATCAGTTATCAATAATCTATTCTTAATGATGTATTCACGAGCCTAATACAATGGTTATGAGTAATTAGAACAAGTCAGGTATGTTCCTCTCTTTTGACCCAACGGATCGGAAAGGTACAGCATTGTCGAAATGGTCTTTCCACGTATCTTCAACCTCTCTGGTTCGTGCCATGTCCTAGTAGATTTGCCTGCCTTCTAAAGCCTCCTATCCTGCTCTATAGTCACACTGCAGCATGAATCTCGCCTTGCGCGGCACTTGCCCGCCGTTTCTCACCGTCTATATTCTCAACCTCGCTCGTGTCGCTTTTCAGGGTTGAACAATGCACGTTAGAAAGACTGCTTTCTGTCGAAGAGCCCAGTTCCTGGTTAGATGAATTATCTGTCGCATGGCGTCTTATCACCTGTAGGCGTCTCAGATGACGTATTTTAGTTAATATCCTTGTGTGTTTTCTAGTCGGCCTTTCAATAAGAGAGAGAGTCTTCGTACGATGACTTCGCTTTGCTCTGTGGGTTGACTCGAAACTTAGCCTAGGGCCTTGATCTGCAAATTTTGCATTGGCCACACATCGATTTCGCCTTGCATGGCTTGAAAGCCTTGTCCATAATGAACGCGACGTGGAATCGCTACCCGTACTTTCTTTCGTCTTTACCGTTCTTAGTAAGGTAGTTGCACCGGACCAGCGACGTTGGTAAGCATGATAATCGATATCATGAACATGCGTTGACGTTCCTTCTAATGCTGGTATCTGTTCCTGTTGCTCTGTGTGCCGTTTCTCGGCGTGTTCCTGAAATTCGTCCTCGGTCGATAATTCATTTGGCGCATGGTCCCTTTCGCTTTCTACAAGCGAATATGAATCCTTTGGTGATGACTGTTCGTCGTCTTCATCAGTACCCACCATCGTGTATCCATAACCGAGGCGTCGTCCACCCGACATCCATCCGATGCTAATTTTACGAGGCGCATATGGGAATACGACTTCTAGAGGGGTTTGGTAGTCGAGGTCAAAGTGCTCAGTGAACCTGCTTTTTTGGGGTTCCTTTGTGGTGATGATCGCACCTTTTTCCTCTGAATCCGAGTTCCGAGATGATGCCACAGAGCTTTGGATAGCCGGGGTCATGGCAGAATTTCTCTTCTCTGGCTCGGTTTGCTCATAAATTATCGAACCAAAGCCGGAAGGATGTGGCCTCATGGAGTCGATAGAAGCGCTGGCAGACCAAGTACTTCTCGAATAAATCGAGGATACGTATTCCCTCTGGGATGCCATTCTTGTAGGCATTTCTATTTTCTCTGCACTCTTCTGCCAAGCTTGTGAATCATCTTGATCAGATATGCTGCGGGAACTTGGTGTATTTTCCCGTCGATTTTCATCAAACGATTGCGTTTGAGATAAATTTGGTGGCGTTATCGACGATGATGATGCTAGGACCCTAGATATGTCGAGATCGCAAAGGTGAATCGAACGCACACCTGGAATTGAGGTTTGGCGGCGTCTTTTCTCGATAATAATTTCAGGGATGTATTCAGTCGGAGAATCCGAAGACTCTGCTGAAGCCAACCGCGCAGCGATGCTTCCAATTGGGCCTGGATGCTTCACTGAGTGCCGTCTCTTTTCGACAACGATATCTGATGTGTGCTCGTTCAGCATATCTAATGAGCCCAGTCGAGCTAGTTGTCCATCAGTGCTTCCATGTGCAAGTGTCAACTGGTAATTTTGTTGTGACTGAGTGGGCTGCTGCCCATTGCTGGCATTCAAATCGTTCTTGGCTAGGGGCCTTAATGTGCCAACCGCTCCCTCACTGGGAGCAAAGAATGCTTGCTGCCAGTCCGGGAGGCTAATGGTTTCTCCCGATATTCCATTATACCTGGGACCATCCATTGCTGATCCGATTGGACTGGCTGGCCTGGGCAGGTCTATTACCTTGCCCTTTCCATTCAAGGTTGGTATATTTTGAGCTTGCGGATCATGAAGTTTAGAAAATACGAAATCCGACCCAGAGAGTTCCTTGTCAGCGTTGAAGAAACCACCATCTTTCTTGTCTGATAAACCCCCAATGTCCGGTGTTGGAAAGAAACGGAATGGTTCAGTTGCATTGTTCAAGCCCGTTTTGTTATAGTCCCGCCCAGAGGACGATAGTGTCCGGCCACTTGTTGTCGTAACTGGACGCGGAGAACTCTGAGCAGCATGCTTTGGAGTGCTGACAAACTGGGCATCACTGTCGTATTCCCTCTCACTCACCAAGCTGCTTCCAAAGTCATCAAACGAGGCAGGGTTTAAGAAGAGCTTGGGAGATTCGGATGGGAACAAAGACCGTACGTCTTGGTGGTGTGTTTTTCTCGAAGGGGCACGGAATAATTTCGATTTTCTCGAGAGCCGCTTTCTTAATCTGCCAGACAGGCGTTCGGATGAGTGCTGCTGCTCTCTGGGACGCTGTTCCTTTCCAGAAGCATTCGTTTTCTCGGCAGATGTAGATAGCCCTTGTACACGTCAGAATGGGCTTTGAAGCCAAGACGGGAAACACCCAGAGATGTTATCCTCACCTTCTGGATGTTCGTGGATCGACGAAGACGGCTTTGATTTGTCTTCTTGATATTTCTGGACGGAGTCAGATCGACGGGCAGATTTCCACCATCTCCTGAGATGACGACAAAACATGCCCATTGTGCTGCACTGAAGATGGTTCTGAAGCAGGACAGAAGATCAAGGTAGTAGATGTTGTGAATCTGGCTGATTGGGGAAGGAAGAGGAAATGATTGAGGAAGAAAGATGGCGTGAAAAGGGAAGTTGGAGAAGGGGAAAGGATGTACAGTCTCTGCAGGTGAAAAAACTGAGCAGTGAATTTGAGCCATGATCGATCAATGCAGAGGATACCACGGCATATCCAGAAGAGGAAGGACAGCATACGGGGCATGGGAGTGTTGACAATGGCAAGGGCCAGTGAGCCTTTCGGGGTTACTCTTTTCTCCCTGCTGGCTTTATCTGACCGAGTTGAATTGCATTGTTACTAGCCTTGCTGTCCTTCATCAATGTGTGACTGCAGAAAAGCGACACTGCGTGTACTATCATCGATAGAGGGACGGAGTACAGAGTAGGTACTTGGTAGTACTTTGCTAGGGTTGCTGGCAGTTGTAACTTGAGTCAGTCAGACTGTGGCATTTACCATACAATACAGGCAGACAGACAGTACCGTACCATACAGTACAATACCTCCTGGCGAGGCCGATGCCGGAGTGGGCGGAACAAGATGTTGATAAAGTTGTGGTTATTTTTTGCTAATCTCAATCACGTCAGTCCAGTTGTAATTACCAATACAGTATCTCTACGGCTGGCGGGAAACCTCCGCGACCTTTTTCCCGCATGCCAGAACGTTATCGCGTATTGCCCGGTATCCGTTAATTACACCTCTGACTTTTCCCCTCCGCCATTTTCTCTTCTCTTCCTCATCTCTTCCTCATCCTCCCCTCCTCCTTTTTTCTCTTTTCCAGGTCTTATCTGGCAGTCGCAAGGGAATTGGCCCTTGTCTGTTATCTTCTCATCCTTCTCCTGAACATATCTCTTTTCATCATCAACTCTTTTCTCTATCTTTCTCTCTTAGACCCCGCCCCCACCTCCCTTTGTCCTGCTTCTGTTCTCGAATACCCGTCAGAATGGTTCAATCGTAAGAACCCTCCCTATCCCCATTAATCTCAACCCCGTACGAATTAGAAAGCTAATATATTGCATCAGATCTGTTCTTGGTTTCCCTCGTATGGGAAAACTCCGTGACCTCAAGAAGGCTACGGAGGCATACTGGGCAGACAAGATCTCTCGTGATGACCTGTTGAAGGAGGGAAAGAGACTCCGTCTCGAGCACTGGAAGATCCAGAAGGATGCTGGTGTGGACGTTATCCCCAGCAATGACTTCGCCTTCTACGATCAGGTCCTGGACCACATCCAGCTCTTCGGTGTATGTGTCCCTCCTACTCACATGCTCTCGTATTAGTTCATCCCCACTAACTGGCCATTTATATAGGTTGTCCCAGAGAGATATACCAAGTATGGCCTCGACCCCATTGACGAGTATTTCGCTCTGGGCAGAGGTCTGCAGAAGCCTGCCCAGGATGGCAAGCCTGCCATCGATGTTCCTAGCTTGGTATACCCCCCTTCTGAATCATCTTCATAATCATCTGTCGGGAATATCCCCTCGCGCTAACAGTCAATATAGGAAATGGTCAAATGGTTTGACTCCAACTACCATTATGTCAAGCCTACTCTTCAGGACAACCAGGTCTTCAAGCTGGCTGCTCAGCCCAAGCCTGTCGTTGAGTTCCTCGAGGCCAAGGAGGCTGGAATCACTACTCGTCCCGTTATTCTGGGACCTGTTTCTTTCTTGACCCTTGCCAAGGCAGATCGTGGACAGACCACCGATCCTATTGACCAGCTTGAGAAGCTCCTCCCCTTGTACGTTGAGCTTCTGGCTAAGCTCAAGGAGGCCGGTGTTGAGGATGTCCAAATTGATGAGCCCGTCCTCGTCTTTGACCTTCCTGCCAAGTCCAAGGCCGCTTTCAAACCTGCCTATGAGAAGATCGGTTCCCTTGGCGACAAGGCTCCTCGCCTTGTTCTTGCTACCTACTTTGGCGACATTGTCCACAACATCGATGTCCTTCCTGCCCTTCACAGCCTCTATGGCATTCACGTTGATCTCGTCCGCAACCCTGAGCAGTTGGAGACTGTTATTGGCGCTCTTGGCCCCAAGCAAGTTCTTTCTGCCGGTGTTGTTGATGGTCGTAACATTTGGAAAACCAACTTCAAGACTGCTATCGAGAAGGTCGAGCTCGCTATCCAGAAGTTGGGCAAGGACAGAGTCATTGTCGCTACTTCCAGCTCTCTCCTCCATGTCCCTCATACTCTCGAGAGTGAGAAGTTTCTTGACCCCGAAGTTCGCGATTGGTTCAGCTTCGCTGTCGAGAAGGCTAGCGAAGTTGTCGTGATTGCCAAGGCTGTCACTGATGGCCCCGCCACCGTCCGCGAAGCTCTCGAGGCCAATGCTAAGTCCGTTCAGGCCCGTGCCTCTTCCAAGAGGACTAACGACCCCAAGGTCAAGGAGAGGCAGGCTGCCGTCACTGGTGAGATGCACAACCGCAAGTCTCCCTTCCCTACTCGTTACGCTGCCCAAACCAAGTCTATCAACCTTCCTCTCTTCCCTACCACCACCATCGGTTCTTTCCCTCAGACCAAGGAGATTCGTATCCAGCGTAACCGCTTCACAAAGGGAGAGATCACTCCCGAGGAGTACGAGAAGTTCATTGAGAAGGAGATCCAAGATGTTGTTAAGATCCAAGAGGAGCTTGACCTTGATGTCTTCGTCCACGGTGAACCCGAGCGTAATGACATGGTCCAGTACTTTGGAGAGCGTCTTGTTGGCTACGTCTTTACCACACATGCCTGGGTTCAGAGTTACGGATCCCGTTGCGTACGCCCACCAATCATTGTTGGTGACATCTCCCGCCCCGCCCCTATGACCGTCAAGGAGTCTAAGTATGCTGCTTCCATCTCCAAGAAACCTATGAAGGGCATGCTTACTGGCCCTATTACTTGCCTTCGCTGGTCCTTCCCTCGTGATGATGTTCACCAGTCCGTTCAGGCTCAGCAACTTGCCCTTGCTCTTCGTGACGAGGTCGTTGACCTTGAAGCTGCTGGTATCCAGGTTATCCAGGTTGATGAGCCTGCTCTTCGTGAGGGTCTGCCTCTCCGCTCCGGTAAGGAGCGTGAGGACTACCTCACCTGGGCTGTCAAGGCCTTCCGCCTGGCAACCTCTGGTGTCACTGATAACACCCAGATCCACTCCCACTTCTGCTACTCTGAGTTCCAGGACTTTTTCCATGCCATTGCTGCCCTGGATGCCGATGTTCTGAGCATTGAAAACAGCAAGTCTGATGCTAAGCTGCTCAAGGTCTTCACGAACGAAGCTTACCCTCGACACATTGGCCCTGGTGTGTACGACATCCACTCCCCTCGTGTTCCCAGCGAGCAGGAGATCAAGGACCGTATTGAGGAGATGCTTCAGTACCTCCGCCCTGATCAGCTCTGGGTCAACCCCGACTGCGGTCTGAAGACACGTCAGTGGAAGGAGACCAAGGCTGCCTTGACCAATATGGTCAATGCGGCCAAGTTCTACCGCCAGAAGTATGCCAAATAAATCTAATTTCTCTCTTCATATGGCCCACGACATGGGGCGGCATTCTCAACCTGTCGCCTCGAGAAATACTGGGGAGTTTTGTTTGTGATGAGTTATGATGATGATACCAAAAGTTCAACATATGGGTTCAGGGTTTTGCACTAGAGAAAAAAAAACATCAGGGTAATGGAGTTCAACATGACAAAGTTTCAACACGGGTGTACAAGCATGTGTTTGTGGTCCTGGTTTTGTCAGTGGTTTTACATTTCAACAATTTCTTAAGATTAATTTGATAATCATATGAGTGGTTAGGATTTTATCAACTTTGTATATTCGAATACAATATTGTATTGCCCTATTGTCCGTACTTAGGCACTACAACCATGTACACCAGGGTACTACAGCTCCCCGCCCAGCAACTGCCCTCTCACCAAACTTCTCAACATACCACTTCCTTCCCCAGCGTGCATGCGGAAGCATATTCGCAACTGCATTCACAAAGAACAGCACAGCAGGAAGTGGAAATGGAATGTGCAACTTCTCCGCCAGAACAGCAAAGGGGACAAGCCACGGCACGAGCGTAATTGAGCAAGCAGCAGAGGAAGAGAAACTCTGTGCGACAAACCGGCTAGATGGAAAGACCGCAGTGCCAACGAGAGCGAAGCCAAGCCATTCGAGCCACTCGAAGACATAATGCGGGTAGAGGATGGAACGGAAGATACCCTTCGCAGGAGGGAGGACGTAGACCTTGTTGTATTTATTCTTATTGTGGTCTTGTTCCGCAACCTCTTTTCTCTTGTTGTTGTCGTTGGCGGTGGTAGCAGCGCGTCTATCCCCTTCTTCCCTCCTCAGTCTGAATAGATGTCTCTCCGAATAGATATTCCCAATCATACCGAGGAAGAAAATGATAATTCCTGGGAACAACGCAGTGGTTTTTTGACCATCTCCGTTAGGACCACCAGGTGATGATGCATATTCATATTCATGCCCACACCCCCGAATAGAAACAGAATACCCCCCCCACCAACCCCCAAGACAAGAAGCGTTCACCCAATTAAACCACCCCGCCATACTAACAACAAGTACATGAATAGGTGACATACTCGGTGCCGCGAAGAAGGGTGATATAATTGCTCTATTCATGTAGTGCAGGATGAATAAACCCGCCAGTACGCGGTTGGGGAGTGGGAGACCGGTAGTAACACCAACATCAACACGACTATTATCGTCAACGCTCTGTGATGGTAATGTGAAAAGAACATAGAGCAATGTCACCGGCGAGACAATCTCCATGAGAAACCACCCAAGTTTTCCCGGGATGTTAAGCGGGGAGGATTTCAGGGACGTTTTGCCGGCTGGGTGGTAGGGGAGGAGCCATTGGATTGTTGTAAACTTTTTTTTATTAGAATTAGAATCCATTATCTATCTCTTTTTCTTTATGGATATATAATACATCTCAGAAAAAACGATACCTACAAGAGGAAAATACTGGAAGATGGAAAGCAGCACCGCGTATGCTTCTGGCGTTGGTGGGAAGAAGTCCGATGCTGGAAGTACTGTTCTCAAGGAAGAAATAGTTGATCCCATTTTTTCCCCTCTGTTTTCTTTTATTTTCTTTCTGTTCGTGGTGTATCGATCAATGGCCATCAAAGATGGATGTGTTGTCGGGATGAATGTTGATGCCTCGTAGGACGACGTTATACCTTGACTGCACGTGATGCATTATCACGACAGTCAAGAGTTAACAATTAGATAGACACTACGCGTACTACAGTATATGCCGTTTATCAAATCCATTCTCACTGAGACAGTATTTATGAATCACTGCATGTATATTGTGACCAAAATTATTTATTCATATCGCATGAACCACTCCACTTCAGTACCAGTACTTTTGATCACCCAGTAGACGTGTCCATACTTTCAGGCGCCGTGTGCACCAAATTCTGTCTTTTTTCTGCAATCCTACTCGCCTTGAATTGCTCAATCCTGGCCTTGAGTTCGGTATCTGAAGGACGCAATCAGTCATATGCTCCAATGATTAAAGAACCGCAACAATAGAGAGAGAAAAAACCTACCTGGCTTCACATCTTCCATTTTCAGAGGCATTCGGTTGAATGGGTCATGCGGATCACTAAGAAGGTGCGAGCGGATTGTTGAACGGTTAATAGATATTCTCGACGCAGGAAGGATGACCGGGTCTTCCATTAATGTGTACATCAAAGGATCTGGAAAAAGGGATCCAATTGTCAGCAAACAATATCACTTAAGCAGTCAGCCTGTTGTAGACATACCCAGGAACTCATCCGGAATCTCGCCAAGGTCCTCTTCCGCCTGTTCATCTGCCTCCTTCGCTACTTTGACCTTCTTCTGTAGCAGTTCCCACTTCTTCATATCATCCGCCGATTTCAGACGCCATTTATTCAGGATTTCTGCCGCCTTCTCGAAATTCGCTGGCTTGTACGACCGGCCATCTCGAGCGATGGCATAGATAAAGCTTTCCTTATTCATGAGATTCAGGTAGACATCAACAATGTCACTCAGCAGGGATCGCGGGTTGAATCCGTATTCCTGGAGATTGGCAACTTTCAGGTTGCTGCTCTTCGGTCCCACCATGGTATCCAAATTGTAATCCAGCATGTCCGCCAGTCGCTGCACAACTTCGGGCATTGTGAACGAGTCCGCCAGTGCATCCGTGAAGAGCTTGAGCATGACGACAGTCTCATTGGTCAACTGCATGTACGATTTGGCCATGCGTTGAGATGCTGCAAGTTGCTCCTCCTTCTGTTGGCGTATCGTTGGTTCCATTGTGCTGCCTTCCCTGCTGAGTTCGACTTGGGTATTGTGGATGGTGATAAACGCACCGAACGATTCGTCAAGCACGAACGTCACGTCGTTTAGAAGAAGGTTGACGTATCGGACAAAGAAATCCAAATTCTGGTTTGCCTGATTGGAGAGCTTCGTTCGATAAAGAAGATTAGGCCAGATACATTTGATGATTTGGAATATCTCATATCGGATATTGAATTTATCAAAGAACTGCGTATGTGTGCCTGTGTGCTCCGCTTCAATATAGAACTTCATGAGTGCATGCAAGAGATAGTCGTTGGCAAACGGCAGGGAGTTCAGGAGGTCCGCCAAGACGCCTTGCACACCTCCAGGACGAGGCCACGTCCCCCGGAACATGATCGATACCAAGCCCGCCTTCAGGTAGGGGTTTTTGATATACTGCGAACTCTCCAAGAACGTTATGCAAAGCATAATAAGCTCGTCACCTTGAGTGGCTGTGATAATCTGAGGCATACACCACATGATGAATTTGAAATTACTGACAATGTCATCCAGGAAGTATTCAGGAAGACATTTAAAAATCTCCGGAGGCTCTTCCGGTAGGGGAAGCTTGATCGGCTCCTTTGGAAAAGTCACACCCGAGGCAAGCCTCAATAACCACACGGTGACATATCTCATAAAAAGCATAGACCGTGCTTGCCATACGTCATCGAATAAGAGACCCTGCAGGCAGTATTTCAAAGACAGACCTAGGTCGAGCTTGTCCTTGTACTTCTGCAGCGCCTGCTCAAATACCCGCAACTGGACAGGGTTGTTGGTCCATCTGGACCTGTCCGACTCGAATTTGGCAATGGTAGATTCCATATGGCGAAGATCCTTTTCGAGTTGTTCCAGTTTTGAAGTCAAAGACTCACTTCCGTAGTGATGAGCAGCAACAGTCAAAAAGAAGATCTCAGAAATGAAGTTAGACGTTCCTTCCACTTTCTTGGAATAGAACTTATCCGATGCATGCTGGTCTGCATTAAGCTTCGTCTCATCCTTCATATCTACACGAGGATTCCGATGGAGGTAATTTGGGTCAATTCTATCAATCTGCAGTGGCAGAACGAATCAGCCCGATCCATAGCCAACTTCCCTAAAGAAAAAGAACCATACCTTTGTAAAAGAAGCATCCATGAACGGTTCGCAAAGCTGGTCCAGACACGTAGTGAGATTAAACATAAAGCCATCAGAGGAGACGGTGTTGGGGTCCACCTGCATGGCCCGTCGTTTGTGGTTAATATTCAAAGCTGTAGCAAACCAGTCCAAAATGCGATCTCGCGCGTCCTTTGAAGCTCGAATCATATAATTGATAATGTCAAGAAGTTCCGTACTGATCATCTGTTGCATCATTCGAAGAGACCTCTGGGCGTTGAGAATATATGCCTGGTCTCTTGTCTTTGGATTTGAGAAGTAGGTCATGGTTACTTTGCCTTGGAGCGGAGACAGGGCAAACCATGGTCCTAGAAGCGTCTCTTTCTCAAATCTTTCAGGATCTCGAGTATCGTTGAATATAGACGACTCTGTGATCGCTGCAGCAATAGGTGCATGCCGGACGAGATTTCGCAAGGCCTGGAGTGTGTATTAGGACACCCCCCGAAGAAGGAGAACGGGGCTCCAGACATACCATTATGTAGGGTCTGTAGTCATCATTGACATTAAATCCGGCTAGTTCTTTGCTCATTGCTTCCACCGCTGTGATGAAGGCGGGTTTAATACTCTCATCCTCATCGAACCTGCGGACAGCTTCGCCGAGGAATTCAAAGTCAACACCTTTATCATCATCTGCATCTAGAAGAAGGTACGACTTGAGTGGTGACGGTTCTGGCAAGTCGTATCTAGCCAGAAAGTATTAGCACCTCCGCATCAATCGAAAAGGGATAATGCCTAGATAAGGACGCAGGTATATACATACCCAAACATCTCCGGCATAGTAAAAGCAAAGATACAATAACTCATACAGAGGCGCCTCGCCTCAGAGATAACGCTGAACTTAGGGTCATCCTCGCGTGCCCGACGGAACCCCTTATACAGCCTTGAAATCCTCTTCCAACAGGGCAACAAGTAATCCAAAGGCTTCTGACCCGAATTCGACGCCGCTTCGACAAGAGCCTGATCCAAGATAGCAGTTTCGATGCGCAAACCCCGCCCTTGTTCCTCAAGCTCGCTCCGAAGACCAGGTAGATAGATCAGCTTGCTCCCGTGGATGTCGCGTTGCCGATCCTCGTTCAATGTGAGCTTGAAAATGGCACTCAGCGTACGACTTTCGAATGCCTCGAGGCTTTCCTCCGGTCTGGGTAGTGGAGGGGTAGCAGATTGCGGTCGCTGTAAGTCCGATGCGGGTGTGATCTTGATCCTCTTTCCTTCTAACTTCTGCGGCTCTGGGCGCGGAGACGATGCAACGGAGCGATTCAGGGAACTGGAGACGGGAGTCTGTGGCCGTGAGGGGCTAGGAGCAACCGTATGCTCTGATGAAGGCGCCACGGTAGACTGAGCTTCAGCTGGTCCTTGGGCCTGTGAAGATGAGGGTGAGGATGAGGCTGAATCTCCAAGCTTCGCGAGGCGCTTTAAGCGGATCTAGATGACGAAAAAATACCCCCAAAGGTTAGCGAAAAGCTAGCAGATCCTCAAAGGAAAATTAGTACTAACCTTTTCCGCATCAGAAATAGTATCTGACATCTTCGTCGACGCCGGTGTCAACAGGATGAAGCTCTTCTCAGCGGGGTTGGGCGATGCGGAGAATACGAATGAGTGATGGTCCAAGGCCTGGTGAGATAAGAATACGGGCGAAACGAATGGAAGACAGGTCACCACGGACTTTCAACAAAAGCAGAGTCAAGATCGAATAGACAGTTGGAGGACAGAAGCGTAGACCAGGCCTTGTTAATTGGCAGGTTGCCCGCTTTCAGGCAACGTCGAGGTTGTCTCTGTAGTAAATTATTAACCAAGCTTACCTCAGAGCATTTGCCGCCTGTCTCTTGAGTCTCTAGCTGTCATTCGCCACGAACACGGAAAGCTCCTAGAGCTCATGATTGTTGATTGCTACTCCTTAGGGATAGAAAGGAAAGTTTTGTGCATATGTCATCGTCCTTATTCTCAAGGAAATAATAAAATAGTCAATTTCGAAAGAAACCCAAAGAAACGCTCGCCAGAAAACAAATCCACAGTGCATTATTGACATCTCTAAAGCAGATGCTAAGTAAACTGGAAAAAAACAAAGGAGGCCAGGTGAAGAAGGGAATCAGAAGACCATAGAGAAAAGAGAGAAAAGGAGAGGGAGGATATCAAAACGTAGGCGCCTTTCTACTCATTAGTTAATATCTACCTTTTAGGTCCTCCAGTCTCCTGCAACTCCTCAACTCCATGGAACGCGCTGCCTTCATCTTCTCGACATCGGGGAAGAACCAGCCCTGGGCGTCCTGGATCATCCGGTCCCGAATCCTCACTTCATCATCACACTCGTATCGGAGTTTGCTAACATAGTCGACTTCCGCCTTTTGGTCCAGTTGATGGAATTTTCGGTTACTATAGTCCTGTACCTCGTTTGGATTGAGATAGTAGTTTATATTGAGTCTGGGGGTCGTCCGTTGCATAACATATGGAGGAATAGCAGCGTCAAACCGATAAGAGGGTCCGGAAGGAGTGGACGAGCCGGAGAAGAGCGACGAGAGGAGCGGCAGGATAAAGAGGAGGATGAGAGGGAGGAGTTGTTGAATTATGGTCCATGCAGACGGTAACGGCTCTGATTGCGCATTATTGGCTTCCCGTGGCCTTCTGCGTGGCCTCGTGCCTCCAAATTGATGGACGCGGAACCCAGGACCTCCTCCCATGTTGAAGACAAACTGAGGACCACCTAGAAAAGACCGAAATCAGCGAAGATCCAATGAAAATAGAAAAATGCAAGCGATATATATCGATCTTCGAGCCTGAGACTCTGCGTACCAAACGGAGTGAACCCACCTCCCATGCCCCCAAAGCCACCACTGAAGAATCGGTTAAATAGCTCCTCTGGTGATATCTCCTCATCGAACATAGGACCACCTGCACCTGCTGACCGCGGGAAACCACCAAAGCCACCACCAAACGGCGAAGCGCCGGACGGGCCAGCAGCGCCAGGATTGAACCTGCTATCTGGATCACCGCCGAATTTATCGAACTTGGACTTCTTCTCGGGATCTGATAGTACCTGGAAAGCACGCGACACCACTGTTGACAAGTCAGCACCAAAGGCATCTTCCTCTCCATAACTCCCAGGGAGAAAAAGTAAAACCCACGCTTAAATGCCTCATCAGCCCCTTCATACCCATTCTTATCAGGATGCGTCAACAAGCTCAGCTTCCGATACGCCTTCTTGATCTCGCCATCCGAAGCCGTCCTCTCCAAACTCAGAATCTCATAGTACTCCGTCGGCGAGCATTTTCGTATCCTCAACACGGCCGCTTTTTGTTCGACGGTGTACTTCCGCTCCTGGTTTCCTTGATTGTGTTCGCGAGATCTTGCGGAGCCTTCACCTCTCGCATCTGATCCGGACGCGGTGGCCGGTGGCATCGCGGTATATTTCGTGGAGTATTTTTTTTCTCTTTTCCTTTTTCAAAAAATTTCTTAATGGATTTCAAGCAGATACCCGTCCAAACCTCTGGGGAGAGTATGATAATGGGACAAAGTGGCGCGGGGCGGAGAAGAAATCCCAATGCCGGTGGGAAAAAGGTGGACGTAAGATGAAGGCGATGACTTCTCTTTTGTTTTTGTTTTTTTTTCCTTATTCTTTTTTTAAAGAATAGAAACCACTCCTCTCACGCTGTTCTATGAGTATAGAGGATGGGAGGTGGGTAGTCTGGAGAAATATGGCCGTTTCCACGGATATCAATAATCAACGTGGTGTTCTCGGGCTGTTCGTTGACGCTAGACTTCCGCCGAGCAAGTTCTCGCTGTTGTTGAATAATTACTTCATGCTCCAACCATTGACGGCATTGATATAATTGTTAAATAAGATTGTGTACAACGTGTTTCTGATTGCTTTCTTTTTATTCTCCAGTTACTCTGCTTGCTACAGTATACACATACACCTACTTTAATCATCCACGAGAGCTCTATCCAAACCAATCATTCAAAAGAAAATGACAACGTCAACTCCTACAGCTGAAGAAACGAGAAAGTCCCTGGTCCAAAAAGCCAGGGCATGGGGAGGTACGATGCCGCACTGGCGCAACGATTTCATTCAATTTCCGGGCTACAACTAATACTAACACCTACATCAATGAACTGAAGAAAACTCTTTCCCACCCACGATGCTCGCAACACTCATCACAGCACAACATATGCGTCCATTCCAGCTCCTGCCGATGTTATTCCCTCCTGTGCTCCTCTTCACCAGTTATGCAAACCTGCAGGGTTTCAAGGTTGACAGTGCCGGTATTAGCGCGGCGTGGTCCGGGTTATATCTTTTGCTGGCTAGTCGGCGAAGGCAGCCGTTTATGCGAAAGTGGAGTGCACGGGGAATCGTTCGGGGTGCTACTATGGGCCTTTGTTTGGTTAATATGGTTGGTGGAGGGTTAGCGTATACGTTAGGGAAGAGGGAGGAGCAGGAGGATTAAAATAGCAGATGAATTTGTATATTATGCTTCTTTTTTTTATTCTATATGTGCAGGTTGGGGCGTGTAGGCGTCATGATTAGTGTGGTGTCAGTCAATAAGTTGTTCAAGATGTTCATACGTATTCGTTAATTATTTCCAGAAAGACAGTCAACTAGTATAAGGATTCTGCGACAGGACATAGTCGCGAACATTGGAAGGGACCAGCCATTCCAAATCGTGGATATTTGCCTCGCCTTTAGCAGCTTGACGGGCTCTAGTCGAGCTGACGGGCTGCTCGCCGGGGTCTTTCCCTTTTACAAACTGGATGCGCTCCGCCCATTCTGGCCTTGCACCCTCGAAGCCCAAGGCACCGTTGGACAGCGATTGAAGAAAGGCTATTTGGCCTTCGGCACTACCCCATTCATCATCCGGACGTTCGGTCACCCTCAGCCGGTGATGGGAAAGGAACGGCTCGAGCGGCTTCAGCGTGTGCTCGGGAGGGTAGTATTTCGGATTGAAGACGCGGATGAGAGTATCGTAGCCTATCAGATGGACCTGCTCGATGGATCGAGGGTAGATGCCAGCGGACTCTATCTCGGTCGCCTTGTCGACGAAGTAGGGATTTTTGGTCACGCCGATATCAATCTGCGGGAGATTGATGGGCCTCGACTCTATGGATTTCAGGTTCGACAGCAGATCTTGAGCAAACATTTCCATCATGACGAGGCGATCCTCGAAGGCGGCGGGTTTGGAGGGTTTGTCAGCATTCTGTGTGGCGAGGAGGAGGAGCAGACGTGAGGGCAGATTGGGCTGCTCGAGGAAAGGAGAACTGGCAATCCTGAGATGAGCGACGGTCGGAGGGTTAAAGGAGGAATCGAGAATGTAGAGGACCTCCGGGGTAGGGCGATGGGAATTGTCCGAAGAGGGAGGAGTGGAGGTTATAATCTCGAAGGCTTTGGAGGAGGGAATGAAGCGTTTCAGGGCGGAGGCGTACTGGGATCGCAGGGTCTGGAACGAGGCGGTCATGGCGGATGGAGGACGGGAGATGGACGGTTATTATAATATAAGATTATTACCTGGAAAATTCGATGAGGGAGAGATAATCGTCTTGAGGGAGAGACAGAAGCTGTGAGCATTGGCAATCTAACTACGTCAGACATATTTGACGTTGGCTTGGCTGGAGCTCATATCTGGTGGATCTGTTCCAGATGACCGTTTGCTGTCGGTGGACACTTTGACATGCCTATCCATGCTCTGTTCAGGAGTTGGATTGATCCATAACGTTGCTGGCCTGACAGGACAGACTGGCAGGCAATAATTAATAAATTTGATAGCGGCTGGGACACTAAATGGCGGACTGTTACATCGCCAAGTGAAACACCGGATGCAGCCTGATAATAACTGCAGGATGGCGTTATCGTCCAAGCAACCCGCATGCTCCAGAACATGATCTTACTTCTAGTGTATGCAGCCTCCCTGCGATCTGTGTGTCTGCCCGATATCTGGCTGTTGTTTGCACGAAGCGTGCTTTCTGTTGTTTGAATGATGAGCTGTCATGTTGGATACTTCATAACATCCTGGAGGACTCTCAATATGTACATATGTATAAGGTACTATTACCAGGTATCTACACAGTGCACATACGTACATAGGAGGTACTTTCTGACGTATTCTCCGTATTACAGAATTACCATACACATACAGATGCGCTAAATCTTAGTCTAATTCTAAACAAGCCAATCGCACATGCAAGCCAGCGCATTTCTACCGGGTCAGGGGCACGCGGGCCCACCTGGTAAATTACAGACAGCGTGGAATTCGAAGTCTCCTTAATTTAAGAGATATTACTTTTGTCTGATAATTACTTCCTCTCCCTCTTTTCTCCTTCAAAAAAGACTGCGTCTTCTCTCCTTCTCTCTCTCTTTCTTTTTTCCAAACCAAGTCACTCTTTTGCTTGCCAAATCTGCGAATAGATTTCGCACCCACACTCGCTTTTTTTTTGTCTATATCGGAAAATCATATCCAGTACATACAAATCCACGGTTTGACACCATTCCAGGAGAAAACAAGAAATATCGCACATCCATCGACATGCAGTTCGTTGCCAAGATCTCCGTGGCCCTTCTGGCTGCCCTCGCCGCTGTTGGTGAAGCCCATGACCTTCGCCATGGCCACCATCAGTTCCATGCCAGGAACTACAATGCCTCGACTCCTGCCGTGAGCGTTTCCTCTGTCTGGATCATCCCGACTCCTCTGGAGCCTTCTGCTCCCGCCGTCACTCCTTCGTCTGCGGCCTCTTCTTCTGTGGCCACATCGGTGTCCCTGGTCACTTCCGCGCCTTTGCCAGCCACCTCCGGTGCTGCTACTTCTGGTGCTCCCTCTGATGTCACTTCCATCGTCTCTTCCGGTGCTACTACGACTTCCGTGTCCACTGAACTCACCCCCATCACTGAGGTCTTGTCCTACACCGTGACTGCTGGCACCTCCACCAGCGTCGTCACGACCACCATCCACAAGACCTCCACTCGCACCGTGACTTACACTCAGGTAGGTTCAATCGGGCAATCTCTGGACCTTGGACAATCCAATATCAAACTGACTTCCTTCTTAGACTCCGGCACCCAGCGTTCCTGCTACTTCCACCATCACTTACACTCTGGTATCTGTTCCCAGTGCTACCTCGACCTCAACCTCCAGCACCGGTCTCTCCGGTGGTGAGGATGTTGGAACCTGCGACCAGGCCACCGTCACCGTCACTGTGGTGAGTTCTACAATTTGCATTTAGGATAAACTTAGACGCTGACCTTTTCCCAGGCTGCCAGTGTTGTCACTGTCACTGCTACCCCTGAGGCCTCTACCGAGGCCTCTACCTCTGCAGGTGGTTTCTATGAGACCACCACTACTACTGCTCCTGGTGCTCCTGCTGCTGGTGCCCCCAGCGCTTCCTCTAGCTCTACCAAGACCTTCCCTACTGTTCCTACCGTTCCTTCTGGCCCTCCTTACGGCTACAACAACGGCACCCAGCTGTCCAGCGGTGCCGCCGCCCCCACCGGTTTCACCCTCAGAAAGCGGGCCCGCACCAATGTCCTTGGCCATCACTAAATGTTGTCCCTTGAACCGTCCCGGTCTCAAATGTAGGGTACGGTACGGTTATCCTGGGGCATCTCTTCTATCCTATCACAGCATAAGTGGTGGCACTGTACCTATTTTGGAGAAGTATTTATGGTACAAGCATTTATTTTCTATTTGAGCATTGTCTATATTCTTCCCTTCGATTCTTCGAGCCATGATGGCAGGTCATGGGGTGACGAGTTCACGATTGGCGGCGTCTTCTCCCAAGGCTTTTACTTTTTAAAAAAAACATTCTTTTCTCGCGCCGGTTAGGATCTTACAGATTCTTCCGTTTTACAACAAGGATTTTTTTATCGTTTACCATCTATATCTATCCTTTGTCCCCTTTCTCTCAGGCTCTATCTTTCCGGGGCAGGCCTTGGTGGTGCAGCCGATTGAACGGCCGTTAGATACCGGTGCACCAAGTCAGGTGTACATCTGTCTGTTATTTTTCTTTTCTTTCATTTTGTACAGATTATATACCCCTTTTTCTTTTCGTTTCCAGGCAGGCCTTGGGGGAGATGTCTGCCGCTCTGTGGCGAGTTCGGTTAGACTTGCATGTACGAAAGCGAATTTATGTTCTGAAGTAGTGATACGTATTATACATGTCTATCGTACATAATAAGTAACCATATATAATTACATAGTCAACCGGGCGTATATATATAGCGTATTCAATCATTCATCTCCTGAAAAGAAAGAACATCATCAACCCCGTCAGTGAGAACCCGATACCGCATAACCTGCCAATCCAACCACGTAACCCCCTGCAAAAGACAATCAGCCAGATCATCCAGTTTACGGGGTGGGGGTTCACCAGAAATAGTGCTTCCCCGGCTGGATCTAGAACCAGGACTAGGACCCCCGCCCCAACGACGCAGATATATTTCTACCATATCTCTGACATGGGGGTTAGTGGCGATTTGAATCTTCGGGGTTTGCAGTATTGTCTGCGGGATTGATTCGTTTGAAGTAATGTCGAGTTCGGCGTAATTGGAACTGGAACCGCCAGTATCGCTAGATCCGGCCATTTCATTTCCATTCTCTTTCTCATTTTCTCTCGATATCGATAACCATGTACCGACTAGATCGATTTTGGTTCTTTTAACGTCTGCTGGTGTCATTTTCATTGTTTTCGTCGGTGGTGATTCAAGTTGAAAACGATCATATTTCTTGCCCTTAAGTCCAAAAGTCGGCGATCCGCTCAACGCACGCCAGTATTTGATTACCTGTTGTGGATCCACGGTATGTACCAATGGAGGAAGAGGCAGATATTGTTGTTCCAGTTGTGTTCCTTGGTGTTGTCGTTCTTGTTGCTTCAATGTATATAAAACAGCATAAAACATCCCCTCCAAAATCCCAACTCGAAGCGTCCACTCCTGAACCGCCACGCCACCGCCAGATCGGAACCGTTGCTTTTCAATAAGGACGTGGGTGGGCTTGTACTTTTCCAGTAATGAGGTGATGAGTGTGTATGCGCGGGCTGCGTAGGCGGGAGTGGAAAAGGGAATAACACTCTTTTTGGATGTGCTTTGGGTGAGTTCGTCATTTTCTCCTCCTTTTGCTTCTGGTGTTATCTGTGTCTCCGGTGGGAGTGGTACTTCCATATCGGAGACTTTTAGACATTGCCATCCGTTTAGGATGGGCGTTATATTATTATTTGTCGTCCATTTTGGGTCCAGCGTATCGGCAATTGCTCCAGATCGAGCACTTGAACTTGATTTCAGTGGTTCAAACGGAGGAACTATAAAATTCGCAATCCCCAGATTCTGGATCCCAACGTCGAGGCTCAAGATGCTCATTCCATTTGCATTTGCCAAGCGTCCTTCCGTACCATTCTGCAATCCGTTTCGGCCACTTTCCTTCAACAACGGGAGCTGGTACGCTGATATCTCCCGGGAGATCCTCTCGGCCAATTCCAGCTTCGGGCCTCGCTTGGTCACGCCTATTATTTGGGCGAGACGGACTAGTTGCCATGTTTTGAGGTGGGATAAATTTGGTTTCATTTCTCCTTCCCCCTTTTCCCCTCAGATAATAGTCCTGGAGAACCTGGGAAGATAGGTAGGTACTAATTGTGTTTTTCCTGGCAGTAATTAGGCTGAGGGTCAGGTGACCAGATAAATATAAATCGAAAGCATTTGCTGTGACAATGTCAACTGGTCAATTGCCGATTAATTCATACTTCATAACTAGTTAGTTATTAATTCATATCTAAATAGCCAAGTGATCACTCCGAAATCTATTTTATCCCGTCCCAGATAAATCACTAAATACGTACACCCGGCATGGAACGCGGCTACTATACACGTTGTGTATGTATGCCTGAAGATACCAAGAACAAGAGAACAAGAAAACTAGTAAGAGTGCCTGTGAACAGAACAGCCCATCCAATCCAATAACTATGATACTACCAATGCATGCAGATATTCAATCGCTGAAGTGCAAGAAACAAGGAAAGGAAAGGGGGAAAGATAGATAAATAAAATTAGAAAGACATGCATGTTCAATTAAGTCCCAGAAAAAGACAGCATGTCTGTAGGAATCTGTCGTTGTTTCTAGCCATCCCCAGCATCCTCGTCAATTTGCGAGAATGAAAGCGATGCCTCACTTGCGTATAGGATAGGCGCCCAAACTCTCCAATGCAGCACGCCAATGTGTGCGAGTCTCATCGCGAACCGCTCAATATCTTCTTGGCGTTGAGAGCCGGCCAGGAGCGATGGGCTTTGAAACGGAGACTGATTTTGGTTCTGTGTTTGAGGCTGAGGCTGTGGTGCATGCGGGAACCGCGGTTGGCGCTGGGACTCGCAAATGGCGAGAGGCGACATGTTCATATACCTCCTCGCCCATGCATAGGTCCTGGTGACTAGTTTTTCATGCAGGGAGAGCTGAAGCATGCGGAACAGCCCGAATTCATCGGATAGATGCCGCTCCAGCATGGCCTCGATCCGTGCGATGACTTCGTCTGGCACTACCGGGTCCGGCCCGCAGGCTGCGCATGCGAATCGGGCTATTTCAAGGGATAAAATGCGGGCGTTTTGGAGCCAGGGCATGCCGTGGTAATCATCGCTCTCTTCCATCAAGATCCAGATGCGAGAGCGGAATGTGCTGTATGTTCGTGCTGGGTTGGGTAGGTATCGCTTTTGATCGTGGATGTACAATTCAAAGATATACCAGCAGATGTCCAGATTGATTAGATTCTGCAGATTGGACCGCAGCTGCCAGAGCCGCTCGGAGTCGAAGATGAATGTCTCAGGGAAGCTTTCGGGTGCGTGGAACTGGAGCAGTAAGTCGATGAGTCCCTTGAACATGACTGCCACGGGCCCGAATCCGTCGGTAGATTGTGTGGTGTCCTTGTTCATGGAGTGGAGCTCCAAGTACCACTGTTTCGAAGGCCCCACGTCGAAGTTGTTTTCGATCTTGTGCCGGAAATATTCCTGGAGAAAGGGGATGGTGTCTTCGATGAGAAGAAGGCGAAATGCACGGATCTGATGGTTTGCTACGTCCTAGACGATGTTAGTAATTCACGCCTTTCATTGAGGGGGGGGTAAAGTCTACCAGCTTCATAGCCTCTAGAATAGCAAAAAGTGTCTGAAGTCCCTTGACGATTTCCTTGGAATCCTGTGACCTTGAGCCCTGGCTGATCTGCTCGACCATCTGATCGGCCCATTCATCCCTCATGGGAGCGCAATGCGTTTTCAACAGCGCAGCAAGCCATTTGGCCAGACAAACCATATCCAGCACGCCCTTGCGGATCTGCTGCATCAGCAACGGCACCTCCAAATTCTGCATGACACTGGCATGGTCACGCTCGGAGACCAGTGTCTTGAGAACATCCTGCAGCGTCTCAAACATGGAAGGTAGTCTAGGCCTAAACGTTTGCCCATGATCTGGATCGCCCCGGTCATAGTTAGTTCCACGAAGCTCCAGCCCCTGAGCTGCACAGAAGGCATATATGGATATCTCTACGGCCATGGCATCCCAGTAATCAGCGGCCTCTTTCCTCTTCTGCTGACCCTTGACTCCATCCAGGTCAGGCTTGAAATGCAGGTCGCGGTCAAAGTTTGCATCCATGCGGAGATTGATGTTGTTCATGATGCACGGGAGGTCGAGCTCACTCAGCGTCTTTTTCGTGACTGGCGGGTATTTCTTTGCTGTGCGTAGCAGTTTCTGTTCCCTGGGACTCAATCCCAGGATGGTTGGGATATCCATAGCCTCTGCTGACGAGGGTCGCATAGTGCGGGTGGAAAGGGAGCGAGGAGAAGGGGGAGAAGAGGATGAAGAGACATGATGATGGTTGTGATTGTGATTATGAGCATGACTGTATGTTGTCGTCGTCGTCGTCGTTGTGAAGGTAGAAGACTGCTGAGGGTTCACATTGGGAGAGCCGGTACTGTTCTGTCGATGTTGGAGCGAATCGTCCTTGGGTCGCTCCTTTGGATGCTCACTGCCGCCAGCATCACCAGCTCCTGTTCCAGCTCCTCCAGCTCCCCCTGCTGCCTTGCCGCATACATCCAAAGGGCATTCTGTGCCTTCGTCTGGCTTGCCGTGTGTGTCTCGTCTTGCCTCCTTGGTTCGTTGGAAATCCATATCCAGTGAAGAACCCCTTGCAAACTGCAGGGGAAGACAAGCGAGAAGGTTAGAGACTGTCGTTTTCTATTAATCCAGATGGCTTCAGAGATTGAGCAGATCGAAAGAGACAAAGACTGCACGAGTGTCCTTTTGATGTAGTATGCCCATGATCCTGCTGGGTCAGGTGACAGACAGAGCTGAAAGGGCGATGAGACACCGATCAGGAGATTTTTTTTTCTCTCTGTCTCTTAGAAAATAAAAATGTTTATCCTGCTGCCTTTGAATCAGCCCGAGGCAGGCGACGACTGCGGAATGGGCGGATCAAGTGGTCAAAGAGCTCGCTAATGCTAATAGAACATCAGATGGGGATGGTTCGCATCACTCGCCAGCCTTCAATCCAGCGATGAAAGCGCAAAGTTAATTTTGATTAAAAGACAAGACAGAAAAGGAAAAGAAAAAGAGTTCGCATCCCATGCAACGGTGATGCGAGGGCAAACAAAGAGGAAATAGACCCGATCGGCAGTGCTCTCTGTAGAACCAGGCTAAGCAAGGGGACACAGGAAGAAAGAATAAAGGCTAAGGCAGTTCCAAATGGAGAGAGAAAAGGAGGATGAACCTAGGTCGAACGGACAACCGGATAAGGCAATTTATGATAAATATCACTTGATAGTAGAAGACTAAATTATTTAATAGTAGATGTTTAATAGAAACTAACCTTCCAGGTGTGTTGTCGTGTGCGTTGCCCCCTGAATCAAAGTGAGGCGTTGCCTTAAAATATCGACCACCGTAACACTCCTACTTAGTAAATACTAAGTTGCTAACTAACCGATATAATTGACGTGGAAGAAGAACACGGGGAACAGATCAACTCAATTTGCTGCATCTTCGGGGGATTGCCATGTCTCATTGAAGGCCACCACCATCACGCCTTACAGCTCAGCGACACGCAGACAACAGCAGCATCATATCACAATAATGCTAATCTCAATGGTAACCGGCTGCGGATGCACCATTCCGCGGAGCAATGCAGGAATGTACTTGCAAGCCTCCGGTATTTGCAGTTGTTTCGCCTCATCCTTGCATGTATACTGTAGACAAATGCCGGTCTGGAATATCAACATTAATATAGCAGCACGTTGGCGGCTTCCGGAAGCATGTGCCGATACTGCTTAATATAAGTATCTGCGCCATAGTATTTATTATATTATTATCCTATAAAATTGATATCAAGGTTCAGGGGATCGGACTCCGGCACTTCGAGCACTTAGTACTGCCGTATATACCGTGGACGGCGAAGTGAAATTGGACGCCGAACGGTTGCATAGTATCTTCAGCATTGACCAGCTCCCTTGCTGTAACCTGCAGCTGTTGCATCTAACCATGTAACATGCGTATATGCATATGCAGGATGTGCTGGCTGTGGAGTAGTAGAAGCATAATGCACCGATGCCAGCCTCGGTAGGCCATATTTTGTTTGTACATATCATACTCACTCATACTCTACTACTCTTACATATTCATACCGTACGAGGAGTATATTTGTCCAGTCGAGACTGTCAAAATGGCTGTGCCGGGATCTACCTTACTCCGAAGTGATATAATAATATCGTGGCGTTTGTTGAGACCGCCATTTCGCCTCATCTTTTCTCTCTTTATATCTTCGGATTCATTTAAATGGGATCTATCCCTGGCGTACTCTGTCTAGTTCTCTGAAAATTGGAAATAGACCGAGCTGGTTTGCTTACAGGTCTCCCTGTCTTTCTAGTGTCTACCCCGGATGATCTAGAAATATCCCCAGATGTTGCGGTGAGAGGATAAAAAGATTTAAATAAAAATAAATAAAATGACAGGCCACTGAAGATCTATCAGAATTCCTATCATATGTAAGAGCCATCCTATGAATGTCGTCGTCTTAAATACTAGTGCAAGTAGGTAGCACAGAGTTCGGACATGCGACTGTTTGCCCTCAAATAACTCAAGATACACCGTATACATCCCTGCAGGAGAGAGAAAATGACCTTCGCCTCACTCATGCTGCCTAGATGCGCGCCACTCTGTCATACCGGTTAGACGACCGAACTTTCTTCGACATCCAGTTGTTTTCTGGGCGAATAGAGGGTATGCTTAGACTCACCAGCCAACCAGGCCCGAACAAATGCCACTTCCTTCAATTGAGCATGGATTACCCTTAGCGGTGGCTGTCCTGGGCGTATCTCATCTAGGTTGCGACCGTATTCATCCCCTTGAGAGAGCGTATATATTTGTCAGTCGTCATCGCCAAGCAGGTGCAATAATTGGTCCAGTTTGTGTAAGCAAAAACAAAACTGGACAAGTAATAATAATAACAATAAAAACTTACAGTGATGCACCGCATCAGGTATGACAAAAACAGGCTTATCCAACGTGTCTGGTCGTTGTCTCGCATTAGGTGCCTGCGTTGATGCCCATCGCCACGAATCCCATTCTCCACCGATGAACGCCAGTCGTTCCGCTTCAATGTCAAAGCCTCCGTACTGATTGATTTCGTCAACATTCGGCTCCGTGTCAATGCCAAAGGCTGCCTTGCATAGGAACGTCTGCGATGGTATGTCGATCGTCCGCGATACCAGTGGCAGCATCTCCTTGGGCGCTGTGCTGCCCACTTGCCAGTAGCCCCATCTACTTAATTAGCAATGCTAAATCGTATTGAGTCCACGAAACTGGGGAAAGGGCTTACTGCGTGCATGTCTGGTACGGCCACGCTCTCCATGTTTGGCTAATATCGTCCTGCTCGTAGAAGGTAACGTTGAATTGCCCGAAACACTGCTCGATCGTTTGCCCGCTCTGGGTGCATGGGGAAACCTCTGTGTGATTCACCCATCCGACAAGATTGAGCAGGCTTGTGGTAAGGGTGGGCAGCTCTTTTCCCCAACCGCCCAGTTCAATCAACTCGGCAGCGGTATTCTTCATTTTAGCCGTCTCCGGATACAAGAGACGGCCAGCCGTGATGTTACCACAGAACTCGAAGAAGGCAGGGTCATTGACACGAGGATCCCAGAACAGGCTCTCCCAGGCTGCGATGCCATTGGCAATCAGCCAGGCAAAATCGGAATCATGAGATAGCTCAGCGACACCAAATAGGCCCTTCAATTTCCGAGTCAGGTTGCTGTCATTTCTCCCGATCATAATGTTGTCTAGGACATTGACTAGCTTCTGGTCCGTGGAAATGCATTTCTTAGGTCCGTAGAGACGCATTGCTTCGTAGAAGGACCAGAAATCCACAATTGCCTCGGTGACACCCGAGGATGAGATTGCGCCCCAATACAGGTCCGGGTAGAGAACCCTGGAAAATGCCTTGACAGGTTACTGCTTGTCAGCACGATCCAGAGAAAACAATAGCATGTTCTTCACGTACAGCGAAGCCACCAGCATATGAACCGCCATACAAGATCCACGGCGCATTGGGCGCAGTCAAGTTCTGATCCTCGAACCCATCGAATACCGCATTACGCGCAAAGAAAGCCGTATCGGCAAGTGCCTGCTGGGTTGTCAAGAATCGAAGACTCTCGGTGGACAAGTTCCTCGTCGGTAGGCTTTCGCCATAGTACCGATGTTCGAGAACCACGCTCAGTCCATTGGTGGCTTCCGCGAGGATATTTCCAATGCCGTCTTGTATAAATGGAATTCTATCTATTTGGGGCCGAGCATGAGTTTTTTTTTTTTTTTTTTTTTTTTTTTTTCTTTTATTAAGACATAATCACGACATACCCTCCCCAGATGTCTCGCCGGCCAAGATTACAATCACAGGACCACCAGGCTCGTAGTGAGCTGGGTTGAACCAGTATCGCAGTTCGAATGTCTCGTCGGTGTGCGGTTCGTATTTAGACTCATTGAAGAAATGGTCTACCGGCACCGAGATATTGTAGACTGGGAAGGGCGAATTTCGATTCACTGATCTCTTCGTATTGAGCGGCTACGCGTATGTCAGAAATCAATCAAATAGAGCAATGGGGTTGAATGAAGCTGAATCTAACCGACTGACCTTTCCGACACGCGGAATATAGGCGTGAACAGATGCCGTGAGAAGCAAGCACAAAACGGCCAGGAATCTGAGGGCCATGTTCTGTTGATTTGATTAAGGCGATCTCCGTCCGTTCTAATTTCTCAAGGAAGACGACGTTTGACCCTGAGAGTTGACTGCAATTTGTCGCGCAAAGGCATTTAGAGTTGTGCTCTGCAGAAGAACGTGGGAATATGTTATTATAATTATTACATTATCACTCCCATGATATCTAACTATCTCCTAATCTGCTGTTGTGATGATGCTGCAGTAGCATCTCTCCTTCTGCAGCTCCCCGTGGACTATCATCTACTATCAATATAATCCCGCATGAAGTCTCCCTTCCCGGTTGACGGACCAGCCCACAAACCCCCACATAATGGATCACAGAAGCCAATTAAATTGCTCCCAACAGCCATGGTGGTCCCTTCCGTCGGAATCCGGTGCCTTGGCATGGGGGTTCTTGGCACACGTGACATTACCTCATCAAGAATGTGTTTGTAACTAGGTATTAAGGCTAGGGTTAGGGCTATTCATACTATCATTCACGTGGACGCCATCGGCAAAGCACGTCTTCCAGCGTCAAACGGCTTTCTTCTTTGCCAGGATCCCTTTGATTCTGTCAATAGGCATCAAACTGCCATCTCGAGACACTGTCTAGAACATCCATGTTGGTAGCCATCCTGATCAATGCATCCCAGCTTTCAGCTCGGACACCGTCCGGTGTAACTCGTTGGTACATATTCTCCATTCTCAATAGGCCATGCACTTATTGTCGTCGACATAGGAGTAGCACTTCCTCAATAACTGCCAATGGACTTTTTAAATTTCATTCCCTGGAAGCTTGCATCTATGAAAATGTCCGAGATTAACTGTGGCTTGGCCCCCCGGCCTCTCATTGCTTTTATTCCTTTGTTTCCCTTATCGTTTGCAACTGCGGATTTGCTGGACTATCTGGTCAATTCTTTGGCTTTTCTTTTGCTATCACTTCTCCAATTCAAGCAATTAATTCTTTCTTGTCCTGTTGAAAGCCATGGAAATTACTACTTTCGTCGCGTATCTGCGTGCATCACTAGTAGTATGGTTGCTTTTACTTTCTCGTTCGGTGCTGTCATTCTGCGAGTCTGAGTTTGAAGTACGACATCTGCCTGGCAGTCATTCTTTACCGCGCAGCTGGGCTGGCCGGCTTCCTGTTCCAGATATGCCTGAGGGGAACGCTCTCTTTTTCTGGCTCTTCGAGACTGAAGACCCTGTGTACGATGATAATCTCATCAGTGAGTCTGCCGGTCTTGGTGTGATTGATACCTCCATACTAACAATTACTCTCATAGTCTGGTTTGCCGGTGGGCCCGGCTGCTCATCTCTTGTTGGATTGACCTCTGGAAATGGGCCCATCTCTTTCGTGGGCAATTCCTCCAAACTGGCACGAAATCCGTATTCTTGGACCAAGCTCGGCCATGTCCTCTATGTCGACCAGCCAGTGGGCACGGGGTTTTCGACTTCTAGTGACCCTTACCCAGTGGCAGACAATGACCAAGTGACATCTAGTTTCTACAGATGGCTGAAGTCGTTCTTTGCTCGGTTTCCGCATCTACAGTCAAAGCGAGTCCATTTAATTGGAGAGTCATACGCGGGTATCTATGTCCCGTACTTTGCAACTGAGATCGTGAAGAATCACGATTCCTTCCCTATCAATCTCCAATCCCTCTCAATGGGAGACGGCGCTTGGGCAAACGCAGCAACCCTATCGTCCGTAGGCATCGGCAGCTACCTCCGGTCTCAGAGCGAAATCCTCGGCATACCCGATGACATACTTGCTGCATTCGCCGAGGCAGATCACATATGCGGGTTTGACACGATTCTCAGGGAAGCAAGTCTCTACCCTCTGAAGAGGAAGCTACACATCCAAGGCAATCCGCAGGGTCTTAACATGAGACGCCGCGATGAGCTCAGGAATAACGGACACAAGCTTAAACGCCTCCTACCGCAGCACCGACGTCGTCTTATGCCTCTTCAACGCCGCAACTTGCCTAACACCCTAAACCCCCTCTGCAACAAATATCCAAAGACCCCAACACAGGTCCTCAACTCCATCCTAAACAACACTTGCTACGGATCCTGTGCCACCTTCTCCACAGCCCTCGATTATCTTGGCACAGCCGGAGCTAACCCCTGCTTCGACATGTACGATATAACCGCAACCTGCAACACCCCAGATTCCAGCCTCCTAGCAAGTACATATTTCAGCCGCATAGACGTTCAATCAGCACTGAACATCATCCCCCCTCCATCATCGTCAGATACGGAAACCTCCTTACCCTTCACAGCTTGTAACATGTCGGTGTTAGTTCACTTCATCCTCCAAGAACAACCAACTCCGCCCGCATACTCGCTCCTCCCAGCCCTGGTGACAAGGAACAATATCCCCCTCCACTTTTACCAGGGAGACCACGATATGCTGATTAACCATATCGGCATGAAGGTAGCCTTGCAGAATATGACATGGCGTGGCGCGCAGGGGTTCGCTCATCCACCGAATAAAGTGTTCTACGCGGACAACGCGATGCCGACATCTGTGAGGCGAGAGAAAATTGCAGGAAACTGGACTTCTGAGCGAGGGATTACTTATCATTTATTTCGGGGTGCGGGACATAGCGTCTTTGTTGATAAGCCGAAGGAGATGTTTTCGTATGTTCGGGACGTTGTGGTGGGTTAGATTGATTTCATTTTTCTTTCTTTTTTTTTTTTCAAAAAAAATATCTTTTTCAACTCTCCTCTGATATGCATTCATGAAGATTTGGTAAATAAACAGAATGGAAACATTCTATTGAATTCCACTCTTGTATACAGTCGTACATGTTTACTGGCTATAACCCTAAACCACATAGAAGTAAATGACTCCTGGCTATTTAAGACAATAACTGTTTATCTTATTCACTTTTCTACCACAAGACCCGACCTGTTATATCCAGAGCGCAAAACACTGTAACAAGGTAAACTATGGTGGAAGATTTTGTAGATGACCATGACATAATACATGCATGCGTTTTGTGAAGAACCCCAACCATGAACCAGCACCAGACTGGGATCAGCACAGATGTATCTATGCAAGATTGAGGACTAGATAGAAAAAATAAACACGAAAGGAAGAAAAAGAGGCTATGCACCATCCCCTTTATATGAACATATGACATATGCTCCGATCCAAGTCCCTTGGTTCTTGAGGCCCGTAAATTCCGAAATAAAAACGAGAAGATTTTGATGAAATAGTGGAAAACTATTATGTACCTGCCATGGAGCAGGTAAGAGAAAATATACAACCCGTTAAGTTGGTTGACAGATGAAGCGATGCAAGATGCCAAAATGATAGCTGTTTCAAAACACTGTAATCCATGTTGGATGATTGAGCATTCTATGTACGAATGACGATGAATCAAGGGACAAAGCCCCATGTGAAATATGCCGAATCAGAGTCATCTCCGAGCGAAGAAAGGCGCTTGATGAGGCATTGAAAGTAAAGACTCAGCTCTTTGGAAGACGTCTCCTTCAAAGAACTTATCGCTGTAAGCGCTTGCCGGTGTGGATGGTACGGTTGCCTGCGCAGCAGGGCCGAGGGCAGCGCTCAAGGGGGTCGCAGGGAGAGACATGCCAGAAGCAGGAGAAAAAGAGCCGCCGTGGGACGCAAATGTGGAGGTGGACACGGATGGATAATGATGCAAGTGCTGCGCCGATAAGGGCGGGCCGTATATGTTGGCCGGAGGCTGCGTCGAGGTAACCATGTCTGCGACATACGACCAAGGGGATGCCTCTATCAATCTTCCGGCCTCTCTGCATGCCCTCTGAACCGGCCGAAGGACGACAATTATTTCAGAAGGCAGGATGTGCATGTTCTTCACATCCCGCATGTCGGTTGCAAGATCTACAAACGACTGCATGAAGGCCTTGCAGAGTTGCCAAAACTCCCGCTGATTTCGCATGCCACCACCGGGTTCTTTTACCTTCATGTTTGAAATGCGGTGCCCAAGTGCCTCCGACAACTCCAAGCATATGCGACATCGGCGTATGAGATTGTTCCAGAGTAATTGTACCCCTTCTGATTCTCGTGACTGCTCTGACATCTCCAGACATCTTGCGAATTGGCGACGGGCCATGGGCAAAGCTTGAAGGGCAGCATTATAAGCTTGGGTCAGTTGGTAAAAAATCTTCTCAAAAATTCGCTCCTCCTCGATTTCTTCCAACCCAGTCAATGGGTTTATTCGAGAGACAACAGAGTTTGGTGTCGGGAGAAAGAATTGGGAATGGGGGGTTGCGAGTGGCGAGGACACTGCCGGCGTGTAAGCCGGGACTGACCTGCTGTTCGACCGACTACGTCCATCTTGCCCGAAAGATGGAGGGGTTAGACTCGGCGAAGCTTCCTGACTTGATGTTGGTGGTCCACTGGCCTGAGGAGGGGGATGCCTGATCACGGTTTCACTTCGCTGCCGACGCGACTGCGTGGGTAGCTCTCTAGAAGGTGATATCTGTTCGGGAATTCGATCCGTGCCAAATGCCTCTTGGTTGATCTGTCGTTTATGCGGCTTCTGTATAGAATGTCGCTTATCGCCTGTCAATGCAATACCAAGACTTGTGCAAGCGTTCCGCAGTTCAACCGCACTCCCGTACATCATCAACATAAGAGACCGTATGTAGCGTGAGTCGCCGTGAGCGACTATCTTCTCCAAGGCATTACGCAGCTGTGTGCCAACATGCATATATGCCATAACGCATGTCTGACACTCTTGTTTGACAACCTCTCTTGATAATCTTGCTGCGTCGCCATCGTCTGATGTAGCATTCCCTGCATTCTCGAGAGCTTCATTAAGCCTATCCACGTGAGTAGAAGCATTGTAGAACACGAGCTCGAGGCTGTTTCGTCGGGAGTCGTCTTGCTTGATCACATTTATCAACATCGAGACATGGAACTGGATTTGAAAAAGGGCAAATAAAATCCCTTTAGCACCCTCAATGATGGGCTCACGAACTTCTCTTTCTCCTCTATGTTCTGGCAAGCTTGACATCCGGTTTACAAATCCGTCCCTCAAACGACGGCGTTCCATGGGACTACTAGGACCAGAGGGGTTAGAAAGACCAGACGGCCGTGGTCTCAGCACAGAGCCATGGCTCAGACCACGCAAATGACTATTCCTATAAGGCCGAAATTCGTTCAACGTATTTAGATCTGTGTTCTTCCGATTCATAGCTCCCATTCGCTTATTTCGCGCAGCAATAGAGGCCTGAATAATGCCCTCACTGTTGCTCCGAATGCGCTCATTTACCCCAGAAGAGTTGAAACCAGGACGGTGAAATGGGACTCCTTGACCAGAAGCAATGCGATAATGGGATCTTACGGGAATCGGGGGAGGGCGATATAGAGAGAACGATCTCGAATCAGAAGAACCGTCACCAATACTTGGGATCACGGGAAAGCGACTGTTCAATCCGCGCTTGACGGGTCTGGGAGTATCCAGCACGATATCTCTATCGAAGTAGAATTAGTTTGGCTCTAGAATATATCACCATCAAGGGTCGTACCCTGGATCACTGCCTGCATCAATATCCAAGGGTGGGATCGGCTGCTGAGTTTTGAGAAACCTTTTGAGCTCCGCCGTCGCCGCGATTTCCTTCTCCTTATCTGCCACTGACGGAGTCATTTCAGCTTCTACAGCCTCCAGAACCCGTCGCAAAGGGCGTCTCAAGGGATTTCCTGCAACCTTCAATATTTGAAGTTTGTTCATGTCGGAGATACCAAGCGGGAGATCGTCAAGGCGATTCTGTACAACAGATAAAACACGCAAAGACGACAGTCTATTGATTTCATCAGGCAATTTGGTGATTTTATTTCGACTGATATCCAATATTTCAAGTAACGGCAATTTGTATACCTAAATCAGCAATATTAGATTAAGGAAAGATGAAGCTGAGAGAATGTGAGCAGCGTACCCCTCTGGGAAATTCGCGGAAATTGTTCGCGCGTATGTTCAAATAACGAAGATGGCAGCATTCTGAAAACCGATAAGGAATATGGAATATGCGGTTGTTCGACAAAGAGAGCCTTGGGAAGTTAGCCTCTAACCATCATACTTGACTTTCCGGCGAAGGTTCCCCGGCCTCCCTGGAGGGTGGAAAACAAACCTCTCGACCTCGTCCTTGATAATATCTACTACCGCCTCAGGTATACGGACTATGTTGGAATACCCCAGATCAATGGTCAGCTTTGGCTTTACCACATCACTGACAGCCTCATTCCCGGCCAAAGAGCGTTGAGTCTCTTGAAATCCAATTTCAACAGTCCTACGAACAAGTTCGATAGTCTCCTCTTGCGTGAGTGCCTTGGGCAGTAAGTGTTGATCTCCTATATTGTCCCTAGTCAACTCAGTTGCTTGCGTAAATCCTTCTTCATGGTCGGGCAGTAGATCAATGGTTGGATGGGAACGTAGAGTGGATTCGGACGGTCCGACCGGGGCGTCATCATCGCCTGTTTCGACATGGTAGGAGCGAGGTTCTCGTATAGTATCCTCGGAATGGACCATCATGGAGAGCATGATCGAAGATGAGAGAGTAGAAATCAACCGATGAGGTGATAACGCGCGATGACGCAGGAATATCGAGGATTCTCGGGACGGTCAAATGCGTATGAGAGCATCATTTATTGACACCACATATAGAGACGTATTGTCAAAATCGCCGGTATTTTAGAGTGCCATGGAGTAATCAATTGATTCGAGCTCGAAGCGAGGTGCGAGACGAAGCCACAGAGCGCGGCAGCGTGTCAGACCGTGAACTAAGGACGGCTCATCAGGCGTCGGAGGCCAATGGGCAAGATGCCGCCCGCAACGGAATCCTGCGAGAATATCCTGCCAAATAACTGTCCCGGCTTTCTTGAACTCAACCTTGATGACTCCTTGAAAACCTGAGTGTGGAAATGGCAGGGCTACTGGAGTGGCGTGACGGGAAGAGTAAGCCAGAGAATCACAAGAACGAAGAAATTTAATCAGTAAAATTGAGCCTATAGCTGATATTAAAAAGGGAAGGACTGAAGGATGAAAGGAAAGAAAAACAAAAAAAGGAAGCAAAAGAAAACTAGGATGCGAAGTGAAGGGGGATGGTGATGGCTGAATGTTTCAAGGTGAAGCAATTCCGCCCTCGATAAGATGAGGCTTCGGCACGCCTGATCCGCCATTGGTGCACTTTTCTGGCACCTGCATGGTAGATGGAGGCCTAGTATACTGATACCTATATATTATTATATACAGTGGTATTTTTGAGGTTATATAATAACATGAGGGCTGCAAGATAATGGCAAGAAGAGAAACCCAGGTGATTTTTAGTAGTTATACATTGCCCATGGATTTCTCCTGGTTGGGACTTCCAGACAGGCAGCGCAATAGAAGATTTAGAAACATAATCCAAACTGAAGGGAAAATAGGCATTGAGCATCATCTCAGGTTGTTTGCGGGGCCACTGCCGGTTCGGGCTCTGCCTCTGGTTCCTCGTCCAAAGCAATGCGCTCCTCATCACCCGATATCCCCGGGGCACCAGCGAATGCCACGTTATTTTGCTTCTGTACTTCAACTTCCATCTTGGCCCATTCCTTCCAGTGCTCGAACTCTTTGTTCTCGAGTTCCATTCCGACCTCTAATAGTGACGGACCAAAGACCGCACCGGTGGCTTCCGCTTCCTCGGCAGCGACCCGTCGCTCAATGTCCTCTTGCAGACGGAATCGATAGAACTCTCGACGGGCAATATCGTATGCAGTACTTTTGTTCATATCGGGTATATTGTTGAGGAGCCAAAGCTGTCGTTGGACGACACTATTGTAGTAAAAGCTGCGTTAGCACCCCTTCCCGGGAGACCTGTAGTGAAGGCGTTCATTGAGATAAATCCAAATCAAGTCTACACACCTCTCGCCGTCCAGTCTCTTTCCTGGCTGTTGGATCCGACTCCAATCATATCTCTCAAAGTCCTTGCCTGTGCTCTCAACGAGAACCCGGGGCCTGGCGAGTTCCCAGGGATGATCACGGAAGAATTCTTTTCGTAGCTGGTCCTCCTCATATTTAATTTCAACAGGCTGAAACAAACGACTTGCCTTCTTTGGTTTCACAGGTTTCTCCTGGACCTCGAACGTGACCTGCGACTTCGAGGTTCCGGGAATCGTCTTCACGCGCTGTCGGATGAGCTGGTGCTGCTGTGGCTGGTTTCGAATGAGGACCTCAGACGGGGGGATATCGCGCACGACGTCAAACCACTGTGGGAATTTGGAAATCTTGCCATTGGCCTTCTGGTTGAGAGCCGTCTGCCGCACCCTCAGGGCTGTGAGGTTGTATTTACCCATTGCAGGATTCGGGGCGGTTACGCCACAGAGATGGGAGAAACCGGCGATCAAGAGGGCCCTCAGGGGGACAATGAGATGAAGCACCGTAACTTGTAGCTAGAACCTCCTTGGACGGGATTTCGCCTGATCTCAAGGTGGAAGAAGCGTCTTTGCTGCGCGGGAAACGTAAAAAAGAGGCCTGGGTAACGAGTCCGCTCCGATTGGACGTCCGGCGGCTCCGCCTTCTGAACCTGCAGCGAGAATTTGAGTGTGTCTGCGGCTTCATCTCATCGCCTTCACCATCCTTCCTTGCTCTCACATCGCTCTGTTTCAGCTGCTGCTTTGTCCAAAGCGGCTGTCTCAGACCTCCAGGCGTCGCCATTTTCTCCCCGCGATATGCATGGTTAACCCAATGCCACAATGTCTGTCTTATGCCTCGTCCCAATAAATTCCCCGAAAGCTACTACCACCCATCCCTGCGATTGTGCTCCAAGCAGGACTTGGATCCTTCATTCCTCCCCAAGTCCAATTTCATGCCTAATTCAGAACCCCCATCCTACAATGTCCCTTTCCGGAGATTCAATCCGCGACGCCCGCGCCCGAGCGTTGCATCTGTAGCTGACATCTTTGTCACCTCGCTGGTGATGGCCGGTTTCTGTCACGAGCATTCCCCTCATGGCAGAGGGCTATCTACGATGTCAATGGCCGCTACAGAGGGTAATGTGGCAAGGTGGAGAAGTGTGGGCGTCGCGGACAACAGGCTGCCGCTGTCTAGAAATCGACTCGGATATCTGAGTTCACGAGCAGAGCGTGAAGGAATGCGCTCTTCGAGGATGCAAAGGATGTTTTCCAGTACACTTCCACAGGCTTTGGAGGATCCTAACAGTGCTGATGGTGATGATATTAAAGCTGGTTTGAAGGATGCTTCGGTAGAGGAACCTTTCCCGCGACGGTTGAAAGAGAAAGAAGATACACACTGGCGATTGAGAGGAGAACTAGATGAACGTTCGAAACCCCGCTATTCTAGGGAACTTGACTACCCGGTTTCCTCTCCAGAAAGATATCATCCTGTTCATGAAACTGCTTCGAGAGCTTCTCCTGCATCACGTATCACCCCCCCAGGCAGATATCAGCAGCGTACGCCGGCCTGGGATACATTCAATTCCATGGAGAAATTATACCGCGATACACTTGGCCGGAAAATGGCCCCCCAAGGCTGGAGGCCGGCTCTTTGGACTGTCACGACTGGTGTCCATGGTTATCCAATTGATTCCCCGGATGGGTCGTGTGATGTTGATGTTTTGGAAAACCCGGTTGTCGAAGAATTCGTCACTGCGCTTACAGATGAGGCAAAATCGACACAGTATCTCTTTAGTCTGTATAGACGCCTCCCGAGTCCTGGAGTAGCGCAGCTTTCTAAACGCTCGCGTGGCGTGCTTCTTCGTCGATTCGCCAACCCCCCCAACCGACGGTGGCCGGATGCACGTCGTTTTATGGCTTTGTTGGAAGATATGATTGTTGCTGATCTCCCAATATCTCGCTCATTGTGGACATCTGCCATTCACCTCACTGGCCGTGCGGGTGGTAGAGTGTTTAAGCGGGATTTGGAGAGAGCCATAGGCGTATGGCAACAGATGGAGCGGGTGGCAGGAATAAAGTCTGATGGTGTTGTCTTCAGTGTCCTGTTTGATCTAGCCATCAGAGCCGGCCAATTCACCGTTGCGGACCGCCTAATACAGGAGATGGAAAGCCGTGGTCTCAGCTTTGACCGCTTTGGGAAAGTTTCCCATATGTATTATATGGGATTGTTGCGAGATTCTGATGGTATCCGAGAAGCATTCCAGGCCTTTGTTGCTTCTGGTGGCCTCGTTGATACGGTCGTCGTAAATTGCCTCATTGCCTCGTTCATCCGAGCCGGTGATGTCCGCACGGCAGAACAGCTATATGAACGGATGATGGATGAACAACGGAAGATGAAGAGGAAACTGGACGTGGGCAGTCGGCCTAAGTACCATTACCCAACGCTAACGTCGGAATTCACCATATACCGGAATAAGACAAAAAGACTTGGCCAGCTTCTACACCTCTCGGCCTCTCTCAAGAATGTAATGCCCAAGCACCATCGAGCCCTACAAGAATCATTACCGATAACTCCTGATACGAGGACTTTCCACATCCTTCTCTCCTACCACGCTCGAACATCAGGGAATTTAGAAGGATTCATATCGGTACTTGGGGACATGGAAGAAACCGTCGCTATCCCGCCTCGTGGAGTTGTGTATTTTCTACTTTTTGAGGGATTTGCCCGTTTCGGGGGCAAGAAAAAACAATGGTCTATTGATAAATTGCGCGAGGCCTGGCAGACGTTTATTCGGGCTGTCTACGATTCCAAAGCAAGGTACACTGAGTGTCACAACTATCAACGACCGAAACTTGGCTGGGAGAATCCGCTTGTATCAAGTATAAAACAAGAGAAAGAAAAGGGACTAGATACTCCCGGCCTGTCATATCTGTCTTTGCCATCAGCCAAACCGGAACCCGAGAAGGACAACGAGCTGTCAGACGGAGAACAGGAAAGAGAAAGACAAGAAGAGGCAAACATAGAAGTTGAAGTTGAAGAAGACGCCGATATGGATACATTTGATAAGCACAAACATGGCGATACGGACGACATTGACATGGACGACTTGTTCGGCAGTGACTATGAGAGCGACGAAAATATGACTAGTCACAGCAGTCAGGACGACCCAGAGCAGAAATCCGAACTGGACAAGCTCGAGGGCCAACTCGAAAATGGCATATTCTTCGGCCGCCGTATCATCATCTCCATTCTCCGGGCATTCGGCACCTGCAGTACATCACAGGAACTCGTTGAAGTATGGTTAAAAATCGAATCGGTCTGGCAACCCCAAAAGCGCAGGGTATCGGATGTCATTGCCGTTCGCGAGGAGTTACAAAGACAGCTGGCCAGGACTAGCGGCGAAGGGTGGAGATGAAGGGGAACAGATCGGACTGTAAGTCATATCATTGGGGGTGGTTACATATAGAGGATTTTTTAGGATATACCCTGTGGTGTCATAGATTGCCCTTGTACAGTAAAAGAATACAATAATCATCAATGACAATTCCATGTCTTTTTATGGAACTTGAGAGTAGGGACGGTCTATCTATTTGACAGAAACTGGTAGATGAGGGCAGTCAAGGCCGTAGTCATAGCCGTAGGACACGATCTCCCAAACTCCTCTCGAGATTGCGACCTGGTATGCTGCATAAACTGTCGTATCTCGACCGTCGGCTCGTGTGCAAGAAAGATTCCTTTCGCATGCACATTGCCATCTGCGTAGAGTCCAGCGGTCGTGGGGTGTAATCCATGCATCATCACAGGCGACGAGAGGTCTTTGGTAACATTGTCGTAGGATATCGATCAGAATGATGCCTGATAAATACACAGAAACTGCGCGTTTAGATGGCATGCAGACTGTCCATTTCTAGTTCGGTGCTGGCTCTGGAGTGTTGAGCGCGGCGCAACACGTCAATCTGTTGGAAATGTACAAGATCATCCTAAGACCTCTGAGAAGATTTGAGGTAAGTAGTAAAATCTAAAAATATCACCTTTTGCTTGACATTTTGATTCATGATGTCGTAGCGCTCGCTCTTTTCAGTCGATACCGAGAAGGGATGTAGGTGGACTGAAGCAGAACGATAGCATAGCTATTGCTCAATAAAGCACCCTCGTTAATGCAGTAAATATATCATCTAGCTCAAGTCCACCTCCATGACAAAACAACACGCCTTCCATCGGCGATAACCAGTTTGACGCAACGTCGAACACGAATGGATTGTTTGGTTCTGAAACGAAATCCAGTTGAGGAGGCACTTCTGGATGCACTGCGTTTGCGGCAGACTCAGGAGAAAGCCCAGACGAACCAGAAATTTCAGTCCATGATGTAGTAGGCTGAAGGACTTGCAGTGCTTCTTGGATGGTCGTTGAGTCTCCCCCCAATGGGATCACCGTTGGGGACGTTCCTCGTGCTTACTGATACAGGGCTTCTTCTTACTCTTCGTGTGCTTTTCTAAGAAAGTATCTTCTAATCGAGGTTACGTCGCTAACACCAGAAGGCACCGTGACCTTTTCAACAATCTATTCTTCCAACCGAGGCAGGGCGTGACGGAATAATCCTCCCAACTCCAGAACCACGCATGGTATCTTTCTGAGCAGGAGGACAGAAACCTTGACGTGTCCAGATTCTGGATTTTGTAAGTTCACTATTTATCCTCAGAAAAAGCAGGTTAGGTCTGCATATCGCTCGCGATGAGCACATCCAACTCAGCCGTGCTGGATGAGAACGACAACGATAAGAATTTCATGGAGAAGATTGCCCTAATCACCTCCCAAGATCGCTTAGATGTCGAATGCCAGGTAGAAGACGAGCGTGGGCAGGACGAGGTCCTGAAATTCGCAGCTCACCAGGTCGAGATCAGCAAGGAGGCAGAGAGAAACGTCCGCCGCAAGATCGATTTCCATATGCTTCCTTGGATGTGCGGGCTCTCTGCTGCAATATCTTGACAGAACAATGCTGCCATACGCTTCATCCATGGGGATCAAAAAGGATACCAGTATGAGCGCCAGTCAGTATTCATTGACTGGGACCATCTTCTACATAGGATATCTAGTCTTTGAGTATCCGCATAACCGTCTCATGCAGCGATCCCCCCTGGGCAAATACATCTCCGTCTCGGTGATCATTTGGGGTGCAATACTCCCTGCTACGGCTGGCACGGACAATGCTGCTGGTGTCCTGGCTGTGCGGTTCTTTCTGGGAGGGCTGGAAGATGCTGTTACAACTGGAGTTTCTATGCATTACGGGCGTACTAGGCTTCGTCCTGATTACTGCGCAGTGGTATCCGTTGAAAGAGCCAAGCTCTTCGCAGTGCCATCTGGTTCTCATTCAACGGAGTGGCTCAAGTTGTCGGACGTATTCTGGCATACGGGGTCTCACACGGCTTCGAGGAAGGCCACTACAGTTTCTCTTCGTAGAAAGCAATCTTTCTTATCTCCGGATTGCTGACTGCTGCCTACGAGATATTCATGTTCTGCTTCATGGCAGACTCCCCCATCACGGCCCGCTGGCTCACTGAAGAAGAGAAGCATATTTCCGTCGAACGGCTCCACGGCAACCAGCAGGGAATCGGGAGTAAAGTCTTCAAATAGCATCAATTCCGGGAAGTATTTACTGATGTTCGGGTATGCGAGGTGCATCATACTGGAAACTTGTTAACTAATTCACTCACCAGACATACCTGATATTTATCTTCATGGTGACCGTCGACATCCCCAACGGCAGCGTCACCGTGTTATTCACCCAGCTCATCGAAAGCTTCGGCTTCGATTCCCAGATTACTTTCCCTCCTCACTACGCTGGGAGGTGTAGTCAAAGTGATCTCCATGCTTAAGCTCTCCTACCTAGCAACCCAAGGTCAACAACCGCATGCTCTGCGCCGCGGGCGGCCTTCCTCGGGCTACTAGGCATCGCATTGATGATGAGCCTCTCCCACTCAGGAATCACAGCATACCCCGTAGGCCAATTGATCGGATACTACCTGGTGATCGGCAACAGTGCGATGGCGTTGGTGCTCGTCCTTCCTCGAATACAGCCGGCCACACGAAGAAGACCACCGTCAACGCCGTCTCGTTGATCAGGTACTGTGTTGGCTTTCCGATCGGTCCGCAGATGTACCGCAAGTCGCCTGCTTATCCGGATGCCAAGTGGACAGTTGTCGCTATGTGGACTATTGCGTTGCTGGTGTGTTTGGTTCTGTACTATGTCAATGACCGGGAGAATCGAAGGCGGGATAAACTTGCTGCTGAGCTTCCACCGCAGCCGGAGGGGCAGGAATTTCGCGATTTGACCGACAGGGGGAATTTGTATTTCAGATATGTCCTTGATGTGTACTCTGTCTATTATGTAGTCAGTGGTTATACTCTAGGCTTCATCCATTTCAGCTACAATTCCAGCTTAGCAAGACAAGCGCACCGCCGGACTTGATACTTCAGTTATTCTTTGTAGATTCTTTATGGCGATTCTGGTTCTATTGGAAATTTCAACAGACCATGGCCTAATGACAATTTGTGAAGCATAGCCGGAGATACTGTGATCAAATCAAGTATCGGGGAAGAGGGGGTATATTTTCATCTTTACTATAGATGAGAGTAGGGAGTGGATTGTTAGGATTCTGGAATTTGTGGATAGCAAGGGGACTGAGGGGATTGATGGAGAGAGCGAGAAGCAACTTGAAGAGAAATCATACGGAGTGAATTCAGAATAGAATGATAGATAGAACAGAAGACTGCGCCCTCTCGGGACTATCTCCACTTCCAAACTCCAACAAAAGATTATCGACTAGCTAACGGCGCTAATTCTAAATATAATACGAGCATTGCTTTCCAGGCCAAATTCCTCGTCTGAGTCACTGTCATTGACATGAGCACAGCCAACGATGCATCAACCTCCATCCCAGTGGAATCTGCTTGTCTATCAAAAATGATACTACCAGATCCGCTGGAAGATCAAGAGTTCCCTGTCTGGCCATCGGAGGTCCCTGGCTTGACGTTAGACGACTACTTCATCGAGAACAGGAGCTATCATCCTCCTGTCCCATGCAGCCATTGCAGCAGGCTGGGACTAGCATGCTTCATTATTCAAACCACCTCTGCCAATCCCAACCCCGTCTCATCATGTTCCAGTTGCGTGGCGCTCTTCCGAGAATGCAGTCTGGCCCGGGGAGAGAAGCGCCCGCCGTCAGACTTTGAAACTCGCCAGCCCGTCATCGGTCAGTTGCACGGAGTCAACGAGGAGGGAACCGTGACAGACAGCATACAAGCACTGCCGTATGCGCCTTCTCCGGTGAAGACCACAGCAAGAGCCTCCAACAGCAAAAAGGCCTGGTCCCGCTCGGTCGGAAAGACGCAAATATTGAGAAACTGGTTTGCGTGCCACCTCGATCACCCGTATCCCACTGAAGACGAAAAGTTGTCCCTTGCGCGACAGTCCAAATTGACCAAGACGCAGGTCAGTTGTTGGTTGGCGAACGCCAGACGACGGTACCGGCAATCCACGCGAGATATGTCCAAAGTTGTCTTCCCACAGGGATCTCCTGTACCGCCGTCTCCCTTCTCCAACATGACGCCGTTCGAGCGATGGCGGAATTCACCTCCTGAAGATGAGCCGGTCTCAATGTCTACTATCGAGAAATCCCTGTCCAGCTTTCTAGGTGCTAACAATGACCGTCTTGACGCTTTCGGTCCTGGAAACATGGACCCGTGCAACTCGTCATCGAGTAGAGATTCAGAGATCTACGCGTGCTCTGTGTTGGAGTACACATCGTCGAATTCTGCATCTTCCTGCTATTCTTACCAGTTTTCCGCCCATTCAAATGTCCAGTCTCCATCGCTGCAAAGCTCAGAGGATGGGAAGTCATCTGTTCTGCCGTCACCAGTAACCAGACCCGTCAAGCGCTGCATATACCAATGCACCTTCTGTCGGCGTACCTTCAAAAAGAAATACGACTGGCTTCGACATGAGAAATCCATCCACCTCCCCGGCCTACATTCATGGGTTTGCGCAATCCCAGTACCCGCAGACCAACCGCTAACTGTCTGGCGCGTTAAGCAAGGCAGCCCAGAATGCCTCTTATGCGGTCATACCTCGCCGACCGAGGAACATATGCAGTCGCACGAGTTTGAGGCCTGCTCCGAACGCCCACTACAGGAACGAACCTTCACTCGCAAGGATCACATGTGGCAACACCTGTACAAGTTCCACAGCTGTCGGAAATGGGCGGGCTGGAACCCGAACCTGAATCTGCTCCAGCAGAGCCAAGATGAGGTTCGGAGCTACTGTGGCTTCTGTTGGGAGACTTTTGACAGTTGGGACAAACGAGCGCGACATCTGGCGTCGCATTTTCAACAGGGGATGACCATGGATCAGTGGGTGGGCGATTGTGCGATCTTTGAGCCGATGGCATCGATGGTCCAGGGGAGGACAGCTCATTCGTCTTCCTCGGGTGCTTTAATAGGATGACATTCTAGGTGATTGTCTATGCAGATAGTTTTATTATATATACTAGGTTACCGGACAGAGTTGCAGCATTGCAGTACCGAGCAATATACCATCAGATTTAGCCCAAGAAGCTGAATGGAATGCAGTATATGAAAGTCCTCATAGCATCTTCCCTAACCATCTTCATGAAGTACAAACTGTTAAGTCAGTAACTTACTCTCAAATCGAGAAATTCACATCATGTGACACCGCGGTCTCCCGATCGCGACGGCGCGTCTTCCTATCTTCAAGGCAGTCAAGAGCAACAGCGGACGCTTCTTCTTCTCTACAATGTCGTCATGTCTAAGAGGAGAGACTTTCATCGTGACAAGGTGGATATAGATTTCACTCTGCATCGAGTTTTCAAAAAGAAGTCCTTCCGGTGAGTTGACGCTGGTTGTAGTCGATCTTACGAAACAGACAAGCTGACATGGTATACTTACTACCTGCAGCCCCCTTCAACGAGAGGTCATCTCTGCGGCTATCGAAGACCATGATGTATTTCTGCAGGCGTCTACGTCGTTCGGGAAGAGTTTGTGCTTTCAGTTGCCGGCTGTTATTAGCTACGGGGGTAAGTGACAAGTCTTTCCATATCTACCTGCTTTCTGCTTTCCGAGAATCCAATTCTGATCGCTTTCTCTGTCTAGTGACGGTTGTCGTGTGTCCACTGCTTGCACTGATGGTCAGTTATGATTTAAGATATGAATATCGATGATGTACTCTCCCCCCAGAGCTGTGATGTTGACATTTCCCCCAGGTTGACCAGGTTACTGCTCTCCAGGCACTTGGCGTAGCAGTGGCAACGATCAATTCAACCACTCCTTTGCCTGAAAGAAGAAAAATTACAGAGGACTTGCTTTCGGGGCATCCTAGAACCCGTCTTCTCTATGTGACTCCCGAACTATGTCTGACGGAGTCGTTCCGGCGTAACTTATTAACCATCCACTCCCAAGGGGAACTGCGTCGTATTGCGATTGATGAGGCCCATTGTATCAGCGAATGGGGCCATGACTTTCGCCCCGCATACAAGGAGTTGTCCTGGTTCAAGCATGCGCTGAGAAATCCATCTGTTCCGATTACTGCTCTAACGGCTACTGCCACTCCCCGTGTCCGTGCAGATATCATCAACCTGCTTGGACTTGATATCAACACCCTGAAAACCTTCACTACTCCTTCCGCCCGCCCCAATATCCACTATGAGATTCGCTATCTCGAGGACTTTGCCAGTGACCCTACATACCCGGAAGAGTTCCAGGTCGATGACCTTGTAGCGTGGCTGAAATCAATTCAGAACCGACGAGAGACCAGGTTAGGCACAGAAGCCGCTATGAAACTCCCACCCATATCAGGGATCATCTATGTCTCATACCGCTCTACATGTGAAAAACTCGCCGCATCTCTCTTAGCATCCGGCGACAACATTCACGCCATACCATACCATGCCGGCCTCCCCGCCGCAGAACGATCCCGCATTCAGACGATGTGGACATCAACCAACCTATTTCCAGACAAACCAGATAAACAACGCCCGGTATTCTCTATAGTTGTGGCCACGAACGCCTTTGGCATGGGCATTGACAACCCTCACGTCCGCTTCGTAGTCCACTGGAACCCCCCAAAGAGCTTCGAAGGCTTTGTCCAAGAATCAGGCCGTGCAGGCCGTGATGGCTGCGCCGCTGTATCCCTGGTCTACTACAATACGCAGGAACGAGACCGCATCCTCGACCATCTCCGTCGTGATGCCGAAAAGGTCCAAACGCGTGCCGGAACCGGAATAAAGAGGTCATATAGCGCCTCTACCATTGAAACGGATAGTCTGGAAAACACGGAGAATAGCAGGGGCGCACGCTCCAAGAGCCGCAATCAGCAGGCCCGACTAGAAAGCTTCAACAAGGTAATCCGATACTGCGAAACAACCACCCGGTGCAGACATGACATTATCAAAGAATTCGGCGGAGACCTCGAACTTGAAACCAGATTGAGACTTGCCCCCCAGCCAGCAGCACAGAGAATAAAATCCGAGGAGAAAGAAGACCAACATAAAAAGACATCTCCATGTAACTTCGCCTGCGACTTCTGCAAAGAAGGGCCCACAGCCGTAATGCGTCGCAAAGCTAGAATGGCTCCCCCGAGTGTCCCGGAAGAAGACATGATAGACTGGGGTCTTGCACCGTACATGCAGGTCATGTTTCCGGGTATGTTTAGGCATTCTCGACGGCCTTTTAATATGCAGTGCTATGATTATCCCGGGATGAAATAGATTCGGTTGATGATAGTATTTAATGATGATGAACGATTGGCTAGTTTCCACGAGCAATCTATTTTATGGCCTTGGAACTGTGGCAATGGACGGCTTCTTCTGTTTATGTTCATTCATTAGGGACATAGACAAGAAAGTACTACCAATAATGCCTATATGCATTGTACTATGATGGAAAACAAGGAGTAGTCCATAACGGCCCCGAAGAGGAACGAGCGAGACCCTATCTAGATACCTACCTACCTTCAGCCTACAGTATAATGACCAAGTTACTCCGTGGTCGAAATGAAAGAATCCGCAAAGAGGAGCTAGTACTTAAAGCACGAAAGAATAGCAACAAAAGAGGGGAAATAGATATTTGTACATCTTTCGTTGGTACATCTTCCCGCATGTAATGAGGGTGGGTGCCCTTGCTTTCTAATATTTCAAGAATCAAAAAAGGCTCTGTTCTAATAGGGGCTGGGCTGACTTAGAGACCAGGTGGCGGCGGGACCTATAGAGGCAGGGTTAGTTTGACTAGCTTACCTCAATATGAGATATGAAATGCAGTTTCTACTCACAGCGTTATAGCTTCCGCCAGGTGGAGGGGGAGGAGAACCAGACCCAGGAGGGGGAGGTGGTGGAGGCGCCTCGCTCGCTGGGGGTGGCGGAGGAGCAGAACCTTGAGACTGATCTGCATCCTGCTGCGCCTGTTGCTGCATCTGCTGAGCTGCCTGCTGGTAGTATTGGTAATATGCGACATAGTTCTGATATCCACCATAGGCGGCATATGGATCCGATCCGTAATACTGAGCATATTGAGCGCTATAGTCAGTAGGATTTCCAGCAGCAGTGGTGGCTGTTGCTCCTGGCGCTGCTTGCGTAGATGGACTTGCAGCAGAGGCTGGCGTTCCCTGGCGCTGATGATGGTTGTGGTTTGAATAACCACCGGCATAGCCACCACCGTAGTGGTAACGGTCTCCGCGTTGACCGTAGCCGCCATAACTGTGCTGGGGTGGATTCTCTTTAAATCGCTGATATTGCTCTCGGACATTTGAAAGCAGATCTTCGCAGAGCTCCTTCGCGATTTTCACGTCGTCGGGATTGGGGCCACTATCCACGGGTTAGCTTGGGTTGAACAAAAAAAAAAAAAAAAAGACTCACGCTACATGTAAGTACATCGGCTCGTCGCTCTCTCTACCGGTACTTTGCTCCACAAAGCCAGAACCACGGCCTTTGATCTGGACCTTACAGCGGGTCCTTTGCTGGATATGCTTCACATACGCACCTCCCTGCCCGACAACCTGGGCGCGTAGGTTAAATCCAGGGATTGGCTCGAGATCAACGGGAATGCGTTCCTCTGGCCATTTGCGCTGAGTAAAAACAAATTATATATGTTAGCCTCAGGGCAAAGTAAGATATAGGAGATTCCATACCCGGCCGTATTCATCACGCTCAAATGGCTCAGGCTGCTCTCGCCGACGGAAACGGCGCTCATCGACCAAATTAGGCAGCTCTTTCTGCATGAGCTCCTCAATCTTGGCAACGGCTTTTTCGAGGCCTTCCTTAGTCGTGCTAGTAACATGAAGATACAAGGGAGGATTCTAGGAAACAAAGAGAGTCAGTTTGTCTTTCTCATCATGCTACTGACTCGTGGCACATACCGCAGCAGTGGCCATGCTTTTATCCGGATAGTAATTTCCTCGAGTGGTGACATCTTGAAAAAAAGTAATGAGCTTCCTTCCTAAATTAAAGTTGACAACAGTATCTCATATGGAGTGAAGGCGTACCGGCGCCAGTCTCATCTTTAATCTAAAAGTCACGCAGCCGAGGTCAGCAGATGCAACAGAGGGGAGGTGGGATGCTATGGAATTGTTTGCTTTTGGGTAAGCTTTCAAGTCACAACCACAAGCAGAATGGAAGGGGGGAGAAAGAGAAGTGTATAGCTGCGGCATTCGCCGGTTTGCGAAACAGTGCCTGGAAGGATCAGCAGATACAACAGGAGCAATTACCATCTTCTGTGTAGAGCCCTTTGTCAGTGTATAACGATTGCGGAGATCATTAATCTCAATATCCCTGATGTAATCGCCATCAGCAATGTACGTGTCCGTGTTCAATTTAGACTCCGCGGAGGAAGGGGAGGCAGATTTCGGGACGGGGCTCGAGGTCTATAACAGTATATATATTAGCTCAACGGCTCTAAGATAGATTGCGCGGGGGTATGTGGTGCTTACCGATCGAATCGGAGGAACGTCGACATGCTGAATGCCTTTCTTCGCTTGCAGTTGAGCATTGATCCTGGCTGCTGCGGCCGCTATTTACCACCGATCTGTCAGCTCTGTAGCGAGAGGAAGAAGATTCCAAGGAACATAGACAAAGTAATGAATCATACCTGCAGCTGCAGCAGGATCCGTAGGGGTAGATTTCGATGCATCTGCATCGGGGCTTCGCGACTCATGACCAAGAGGGCTTCGAGCTCGAACCGAGTCTGGTTTCCGTGACGAGGGAGAGCGTGAACGACGATCGAATCGCGAACGTCGTCGGGGTTCCGGCTCGGTCTGATCGAAGCGGGAACGCTTAGGACGGTGTTCGTCGTCACCCATGGTGGAGTGGAACAACGGCAAAGACAAGAACGGAATCTCCAGTTTCTTGAGAATTCTTGGTGGAAGGGGGGAAGGAAGGAGAAAATGAGAGATCCCCGACCGGGTCTTGCGGGAGGATGAAGTTTTGTGGGAGTCAGCAGACACGCCAAGTAGCTGGAACAATGAAAGAGACGGGGAAGGAGAACAGAAGACAAGATTAGACCCTGAATGAAGTCATCCAGATCATGGACAGCAGTTCCGGACTGTTTCCCCAGAGATTGTCAGGGCGTGGATGTCTTGAAGTGGACGTAGAGAATGCGATCTGTTCCATCTTCAAAATGCATTTCTTTGATCACGAGCGGAGCTAGTCCCAGAACGGCCTGGTCACTGTTATGTCACGTGTAATATGGTATCATGAATACCGTACCGTATATGTTACATATGACTCCGTAATTACAATACCATTGGTACCGGGTAAGTCAGCGACGACCCGAAATCGGAAGCGACCAAAAATAAAGTTGCTGGGAAATGTTGAGTCTGACTCCAACCCTGGGATATCAGCTTTCTTGCTCTCTCCATTGTTTTGCCTGCGCCATCTCCCGCAGGTGGAAACTAGGAGGAACCGAGAAGAAGAAGGGAACACGATGGCATTCCGTCATGCTCTGGCGGTGTCGTCAGCGTCGTCGTTGTCAGCACCTCTGCTGTCATCGACAACAGCTGGGACAGCCCGTTCGCGAGCAACCCTGCTTCGATCCACCTTTGCATCTACTTCTGCATCATGCAGAGCATCATCTAGCTCGACCTCAGCCCTCGCCTACAAGGCTCTGCATCGTCGATCGCCACTGACCCTCCCCGTCTCGGACGGTTCACCACAATGGGATGCTCCGACGGCCGTCTCCTCGATTCTCTACGAGACGCCTATGCCGCCTTCGAATCCTCCAAAGCGGCACATTCTGAACTGTCTCGTTCAGAACGAACCAGGTGTGCTCTCACGCGTGTCCGGTATCCTGGCTGCCCGGGGGTTCAACATCGACAGCTTGGTTGTCTGCAATACTGAGGTCGAGGACCTGTCACGTATGACCATCGTTCTTCAAGGCCAGGATGGTGTTGTCGAACAGGCTCGACGGCAGCTTGAGGACCTTGTCCCCGTCTGGGCAGTGCTGGATTACACTGACTCTGCTCTCGTGCAGCGCGAGCTTCTGCTGGCGAAGATTAATCTTCTTGGCCCGGAATTCTTCGAGGAGCTGCTTGAGCATCATAGAGAGATTACTGCTTCTGTGGAGAACCTCGATGGCCAGAAGGAGAAATCTGAGAAAAAGACGAGGTCGTCCGAGTTTCATCCGCGCGATCTTCCTCTGAGTCAGGCTTTGAGACACAAGCACGAGCATCTTGATGCCATTACCCGTTTGACTCATCAGTTTGGCGGGAAGGTCTTGGACATCAGCAATAACAACTGCATTGTCGAGGTGTAAGTCTTTTCTATATATACATACAAAATGTGAATTGCTTTGGCTGATTCCCATATATCCAAACAGTTCCGCCAAACCATCCCGTATCGACTCCTTCTTGAAACTGGTCGGCCCCTATGGTATTCTGGAATCCACACGGACCGGTCTCATGGCTCTCCCGCGGTCCCCCCTCTCCGATCCCCACGAAGAGGTTGAGAAGGAGGCTGCAGATGTTGTCGATGCTAGCCAACTTCCTCCCGGTTAAAAGTCCTGCGGATCCAATTGCGTTTATCAAACGTTAAAGCGTTAAGGCGAGAGGATGGACATGCACCTGTCTTATATTCATTCATATTTGCCCATTTTCTTTCCCGTGGCCTGCCGGTAGTTCTTCTTTTCTTTTTCTTGTTCGCGTTTTTACTACCTATATCCTTTACTAAAATATCTGTATTGACTCCATGTAACATTTCCCTACAAGCTGCATGTGCCGTTAGGTTATTCTCCTATTCACAATCTACCATTCCTGTTAACGTACAGGCTGTAGTGTCTTGGTGCCGGTGTGGAGATATGTATAAAATCCCCTTTTAGTGGCGTCCAAGGTAACTAAGAAAATAAATATCAATGAGGTATACACTTCATCAAAAGCGAGAGAGGCCCTATTGTGCTTCCCTAAAACCAAAAATAAGAATTCCCATCTCTCTTTTTCTTTTTCGGCGAACCAAGAAGGGAAAATGGAAGAAACAAAAACATCCCTAGAGAAACGCCATGCAAAAAGCAACGCCAATTTCCCATCCAAAGAAAGTCCAGTTCCAACTCAATCCTCGAAAAAAAGCTATATCCTCACATTCGCCGAAATGCCCGTACCATGATAGGTTATAATGTCTTTATATTGTCTAATGCGAACTCCCACCTTCGCCTCAGCATCCATCTTCAGGGACCTTCCCAGTGCGCGTCTCACTGCATCATAGCCAACACCACTTAAGTCCAGATTTACCGGCAGCTGTGGCGTTCGCGAGATGCCCGGTGGTACTTTTATAGGAACATTGTAGTCGATCGTGCCGATTGGTTCCTTCTTTTCATAGAATGCAGATGCGTCTATAGATGTAACGAATATTGCGGTGTCAGGGAGAGGAGAATATAAAGTGAATTCAGCCGTTGACGACCAAAGGTGTAGCTAGGACGAGGTTGAACAAGTTAGCAGATTTTCCTAAACTTCACCCCAGTGTGTATCTGTCACACCAACTGAAATCAATCAAGAGGCTAGAGTTTGTGTGCTCGTGGAGATGAATGGTATCAAACTAGAGTAGACAATAGTACCGTTGCATCCTGGATGAAGCGCGAACGACCCTCATCGTCGCCTTCGTCAGGGTCTTTGCCATCATCTGGAGTTGGTACTTTGGGTATCGGAATCTCAAGTTCCAGCTTGGACATTGCCTGTCCCAGTTTTGGGAGAGCCGGTATTGTTCCCCAGTAGCTTCGGACGTTCACTGTTGTATTGAAACCTGGAACACATTGTTTAGGTCACTGAACATTCGGACTGGATCAATGAACTCACCTGAGATGTATCGCGAGACCATCTTCCGCCCAACGTCTACCCCATTTGCTCCGCTGAAAGCTAATGGATTCCATACCAAATCGACGTGGATGCCAGTATTCAGACCCGGTATAAGCGAGACATCTCGGGCTACCACATGGCCTACCGCTGTTCCATTATAAAGGAGTACCAAGTCAGCCATGGGCACTATTGCTGAATAGGGAGTCGGGTTTGTGAAGTTCATGGTGGCTTTAACCAGTACACTAGATTCAGTCGTAGGCCCAATTTCTAGGGATTCTATTTTAGGGTTTAACTGGTCGATCGAGCCGCCATACGGTACTATCGAGACAGTTAATATCTGACCTCTTTTCTTTCGTAGCACTTGGAGAAAGGGGGAGGGGGGTACTTGCCTTTAACACTCAAAGAGCCTTCTGCCGGTACTTTCCGTAGGGTAAACGTTCCCAAACGATTTGAGACTTCTGCATCCACAGCCGCAACAACGCGGAGCCGCACTGCTTTCTTTCCAAGAATCAAGGTCTGAATGACTTCCGTTAAAGTGTTCTCATCAGTGACTTGCAGCGGCGCATCTTGCATATGAAATCCGACTGACAGAGCCGGCAAGCTATCTGAATCTTCCACAAGAGTCGTGTTGGCAGGTAGCCATTGGTACAAATCCAAGAACCCAAGCTTTTTGTCATGGTAGAAGACATCAGCCATGGCACGAACACGAGGGACGTCCAGTTTGAAATTCATTTGCTCTGGCAGTTTGATGAGCGCCTTTACCAAGGCTGATATCTTGGGCTGTGCTTCCGGCGTTCCTGGCTCTGCCATTGGATCCGGAAGAGACAGATTGACATCGGACATTGAGAAATTCTTCACGAGATTAACTAGCGCGTGACCCGTGAATGGTAATGGTACCATGACGCTCTTCAGCAGTTCTACAATCCAAGCAGGGGTATCTGGCGATGGAGCATCGGCACCGCGTATGTATATAGTAGTGCGAAGGCCGTTGATGTAATTCTTGACGAGAATGTCCAGTGGCGAGGACTTTTGACCGGGACAAGCCGTTATTAATTCATTGGGAATCTTCCTGATGATACCATATGAATCCACACTGGTAGGCGACCTGGGACGAACTTCCACTTCTCCCGTCCTCGCAGCCGCAACTAGAATATAAGGGTCGCCTGGTAAACAATTAGGGACGAGCACGTCAAACCCGAGAGGCGGAATGGTGAAGGTAAAAGGCGAGTCGAACAGAGCGGTGATAGAGACCTCAACCGCCACGGCTGCTGCCTGGCTAGATGAATTATCATCGTATGCGATCGCCTTGGTAATGTTAATCTCAGGGAGAGCAGGAAAATCCTTCTCTGTAGAGGATGATACTAGTCAATGATACATCTTCATCCGAGGCAACGGGTATGAAACGAACCTTCAAATGTGAGGATATCCGATAAAGTCTGCATTCCGAGACTCAACAGTCCGGACTTCAGATGTGTTGTTGTCGTGCCTCTCAATCGTAGATGTTCAATCCTTCCCCCCAGCCAGTCATTGGCAACGGAGCGTATACCACCAACATCACCAACAGACAGATCAGCCAAGAAGTCCAGACGGTTGACATGGCCATCCCGGATACTGACTTTTATCGACGGCAAGGATGCGATGCCGATGAGTAGATCCCCATATTCCGGTAGATATACTTGTACCTCAGATTGTCCAGTTTCCACTTCCCGTGCAATCCACGTAGCGAATCGACCAAGAACTCGAACGTGTCTACTTACTACACGAGATGAATCAAGGGTAAACTCCCCCTGAATCCTTGCGCGGATGCCTTCCGGGGTACTGGACTCAACCGAAAGATCCCGGGGCTCGAACACAGCGGCCTCCTCGGCATATCTCTTCACAACGGCCGGCGCGGCGAAGATGAATATCAGGATTCCGAGAGTACTAGCAATGAGCACGGTAAGAGAAATGCATGTAGGAAGTCGTGCACGTTCTTTGGTCTTATGGGAGCTTCTGGTGCTGTCGGAAGTGCTCCGTTGCGAGACTGACGATCTTATCGAATGGGTTCCATATAGATTTTCGTCCCTGCGGAGTAGAAGAGGAGTGGACTCCGAAGATAGGTCGAACGGCCTGACTGTCTTTTGGGACTGAGACGATATGGAATTGGTGGCCGAGGACAATCGGTGCGGTGAGGAAGCTTTCGAAGTCCCCACGTCAGCCATGGTATGGCCGGAGTGACGTTAGTTGTGGGTATTCAGGATCGGGGGGGTATTGCAATCGATGGATTGATTAAATAGATGATGAAAAGGAAGGGGAAGATGCAGAAGTGATGCAGACGAAGGACGGCCAACGTCCAGCATCGATCTATTCGATGATGATGCAGAATGAGTTGTATATATATAAGGTTGCTGGAGACACTTTAATCCCTGCTTATAATTAACTTATGACGCTGCAATTATCGCTAGTGCATCGCACGAATAAAATAAGAGGCATTCTAATAGATTATAGTGTATCTATCGTTTCTTTGGTGCTTTGAGTCATCTTTTTTCTTTTCCTTTTCTTTTTTTCTCCCTGTCCCTACTATCCGCTACACCATCAATATGGCCAGCAGCTTCAGAGCTGCAGCCCACTATGGCGCGTCCAAATCGCCTCAATTGATCAACTCAAGCTTGCGACAGACCTGCTATAGCAACAGCCTGCGCCGATATGTCACCCAATCCGACAGCGTTCCTCCTGTCTCGCCGTTTGCTCCTCGCCATCTTCTCTCCATTGCAGACCTCACACCCTCCGAATTCACGACACTCGTTCGCAATGCGGGCCTGAACAAGCGCACAATCAAGTCGGGTTCAATCCCAGAGAATCTGCTCGGGTCGCTGTCTGGGAAGACCGTGGCTATGATTTTCAATAAGAGGAGTACCAGGACCAGAATATCAACCGAAGGAGCTGTGGTACGCATGGGAGGCCATCCGATGTTCCTGGGCAAGGATGATATCCAATTGGGAGTCAACGAGTCTGTCTACGATTCCGCGGTGGTTATCTCGTCAATGGTGTCGTGTATTGTCGCTCGTGTTGCGAAACACTTGGACGTCGCAGAAATTGCAAAACATTCGTCCGTACCTGTCATCAACGCCCTCTGTGACTCGTTCCATCCCTTGCAGATTATCGCCGACTTCCTGACTATCCATGAGACTTTCCCTTCCAAAGCTGCTGGGTTGTCGAGTTTGGGTCTCGAGGGATTGAAGATTGCCTGGGTGGGTGATGCGAATAATGTCTTGTTCGACCTGGCCATTGCCGCTGGAAAGATGGGCGTCGATCTCGCAGTTGCTACGCCAAAGGGCTACGAGATCCCTCCAGCCATGCTGGAGCTTATCGAGAAATCCAGGGAGGGGGTTAGCTCTCCGGGAAAGCTCCTACATACCAATATCCCCGAAGAAGCAGTAAAGGATGCCGACATTCTGGTGACGGATACTTGGATATCTATGGGACAGGAAGCAGAGAAAGTCAAGAGACTGAGGGACTTTGCGGGCTTCCAGATCACCCGAGAACTTGCCAAACGCGGAGGTGCAAAAGAAGGGTGGAAGTTCATGCACTGCTTGCCCCGGCATCCTGAGGAGGTGGCCGACGAGGTATTCTACAGTAATCGCTCTCTGGTCTTCCCCGAAGCAGAGAACCGGTTGTGGGCAGCCATTTCGGCATTAGAGGCTTTTGTTGTGAACAAGGGGAAGATCGAGTGATTATTTACAGTGCCAGCAAAGAGGAGTACAGCGAGCAAGCATTGAAATATTATTGAGTCTATGAATGCATATTTCTTATAGTCAGGTATTTAAAAGAAAAAGTACAAGATGATCGGTGCGCAATGACAATGATCGGCTTTAAAACTCTCCCCAACCTTTCCCAACAAACTCGCTAGAACCAAGGATGTCTTGCTTTTTGCATGATGATTTCATCGGGACTGGCCTCCGCACTATGGCAGACTTGATGATGATGAAGAAGATTTGAGAGATCCCTGTGATGCAGAGGAATGACTCCAAGTACAACAGAATAACCTGATCGCAGCACGCCACGACCTGGCCGTCTTCTCCCGCTTTTTTTTCTCTTCACATGCTGGCTCCAAGCTTATTTATTCATTATGTGATCCTCAGGCTGTTCTATTTGTGCTTCTGGTCTTTGTTATTCAGTTGACATTAATTCCATTGGACACTTGCATCCGTGCATGCACGGGTGACAATATCTCCTGTCGTCAGTTGAGTTGATAGATCCATCGATTGACCTTATCGGTGCCATACCTCCAGGCTTCAAGGATACTCTCGCAATGGCGACAGACGTACGTTCCCTAACCAGATTACCCAGTCTTCCCATCTATTCTGACAATTAAAGCAGTCTCTCAATCCGTCCCTGACCTCCTTTCGCTCCCGCCGTTCCTATCCGTCATTGAACCACACCTCCATTACGCCACTGGCTCCTCAATTCCCCGTCGACGATGGAAACGTAGAGGACTCGAACGATTCTGCTTCGCACAATCTCCACCATGCTACCAACCCCACGGGGACATCGTATCTCTCCAGTTCTTCCGTCCCAGGTACACCGTCTCTCCTCTCGCACTCCCGGAGCGGTTCCCGTGTCCGACGACATGCACGAAGCAAGAGCAGTGGCGGTCTGCGATTTGGCAACCCCGATCTTGGATCGCTACATCGTCAAGGCCACAATGACGAAAGAAGTAATAGTGGACTGACGGATCAGAATAATTACCACCGCCATAATCATAATCACAACCACCACCCTCATTTTCACCCTCCGCACCAAGACCCGGAATGGATGCTCCGTGCCGGCATAGCACTTGCGGAATCTACGCGTGAAGAAAAGGGCCAAAGCTGGCTCGCAAAACGAGAGAGCTCAACGAGTTTAGTTTCGGACGTTGATGACGTCTCCGCATCCCACCACAATCATCATTATCATAGATCCGGCAGGAAGACGACGAAGTCTGGCAAATCAACACCAGGAGCATATTCAAGACGCGGCTCTCGCTCTCGCAGAGGCAGTTCATCGGGCAGCCTATTCGATCTCTCCATGACCCAGGGAATTGCTGATGTCGGATTCGCACATATCAGCTCTTCGAGACGGTCACGATCAGGTATCACCAGCCCCACTGCAAGTGTGGGAGGTTTCCCAGATTTCGTGGACGAGCACGTTCGCGCCGAGATGGCCTGGATTCAACGGGAACAAGACCACGACGCCCACGATGGTCTATCTTCCTCAGCATCATCATCTACATATGACGACGAGTCTTACTCGGAAGAAGACATCGACGAGCAGGAAATGCGTCGTCTCACGCGAGAGCGCGGCTTTGGATTTGGCGGATGGCTCGATCGTCTCGTCGAATGGACACTGTTTAGCGTCGATGATCGCCCTTCATCACCGCAGGATCTCTGGAAGAAGGATAAGAATTCTGTTGCTGCTGTATCCCGTCAGATAAGCCATGATAACGATCATGATCATAACGACACCCAGAATGACGCGAAAGGGAATACCAATGCCCCAGATACACCTTCCAAGACCAACTCCCCTGACGACCGTGATAGGCTTCAGTCAAAAATGACAGATGATGACGATGATGATGACAGCGCTGACGACGATGCTCTCTCTACAATAATAGAGAAGCCTGGAGACGAAGGCGGGTGGCAAGATGCTACATGGCTTCTTCGTGTCTTAAGGCATGCTTTATGAAGTATTGAATATGGTCTCGTTTATCTTTTCGGTTTTCAGTCAATTGCCAGCCTTTTTTCCCCCTCTTGTGATTGATGACACTGCACTTGAAAATGTAATCACTGAGCAATTTTTATGGTTTTATATGGATGCGAATATGGACTATTACAGGATAATAAAGCATTCTACTTGGCTATGGGCCTACAGGTTAGTTCAAGCCGCGTTCGACTCAAATGTCTACATTCGTATCATTCCGTTTCTATATTCAACATCTTGAATCGATTGCATATAAAAAAGTAAGATAGACTACTCCTTGACATGTACAAATCCGCCCGACGTCAAACGCCAAGGTACATGATGGGGATATCTTCCACCTTCCAACAAAGGAAAAGAAACTAGGGGTATACAAGCGAGGGTGCAGAACGTAGAAGAAGGGGCAGAGGCAAAGACAGGGCAACCCCTGGAAAACGCATTTTTGACGGTCATATGAGGCCCAAGCAACTGCTCGAGTGGACTCGAGAATGGATGTCCACTGAACTTCCGAAACACCGGTGAAATCGGAAGGAATATTAGCATAGAAAAAGGAAATGGTAAAGAGATGGCAAGTAGAGAGAGACCAAAGTGGATAAATGCTTGGCCGACCAAAGGCCCCAAAAGAAAAAATGCACTAACCGCCACAGGAACAGTCTGGGAACGCCGACATGATAAAAGTAGAAATAATTGCTCGGATTCCCAGAAACTTAAACTGAAAGAAACAAAGTTCCTTGAGCACGAAAACGCCGATTTAACCAATCAACTATCTAAAGCTCCATGCAGTAGGTATCATGTCATATCGTACGTCGCAGTCCCGAGTTTGGAACATAGTGACCAGGTTGCTGTCGGTATAATATGATGCGAAGATGCTGTCTGAAGCCCTTGGGGCTTACCACGGTCCGACCTTGACCGGCGTACCGAGCCCATATGTTCCAGAAAGCAGTTGCTCACGTACAGAGCCCAGTTCGGCTCCTGCTGCGTTCGGATAGTTCTGTCCTTCCTGTCCGTTCATCCACCCGAGAATCGATCCAAGCTCGTTGACGGCTGCCTGCAGTTTGCCACCCGAGTTCTCGTTGTGCTTTGCAAGCTTCTGATCCCAACCACCATATTGCAACTGGATACCTCCTGCACGTTTAGCAGCCTCCCTGATAACCAGAATCCATGCCTTGCAGATTTCATCGTAGGCAGAATCCCGTTCAATGTTGTTATGTGGTGTATCCCATCTCGGCAGTGAGTGAACAATCTCAGTCGCACCATCCAGATAACTGAGAGATGTAGAAGCCTGAGATTCATGAGGAGGCAAGAAATGAGGAGTAAAGTCGCTCAGGGCTTCGAGAAGGTTGCCGAGGGGCTGCCGTACTCGATTGTAGGCGTAGTCAGAGGCAGGGTTGCCACCCAAAGGGAAGGAGGACTGGAGGGTAGATTGGTAGTTCCTCAGCACCTGCAAGGTGGATGCAACGTTAGGTCGAGGAGAGGTATGCACGACCTCATCAACGAGGCCCGGATGGCGTTCACACATGGATCGAAGAACCGTACGTAGGGCATCTGTGTCGAGAGTCTCTATTAAACGAGGGAGGGAAAGAGATCTGCCAGAGAGGTTTGGCCGGGCACGCTTAAGATAACGGGATGTTGGGAGAGACCGAGGAGCAAAGGAAGGAGGCGAGTTGGTAGGAGAAGCAGACATTCGACTGTCATGATCATTGCCATCATCTTCGGCTTTCCGTTTGCGGCTCGCGGACTGGAACGGGTTTGACATGGCGGCAACTGCGGTTGTCGAGGTTAGACCAAGAGATACCACGAAGGTAAAGGACCAGCCGGGAACATACTTGAACGGGAGGGGGAGAGACGGCTGTACTCATAGAAGTGAGGAGGCACAGGGGGTGTAGCCACCAAGCTGTTCATGATGATGGTGAGCCACAAACAAGCTTGGAGGGCAACCCTGGGGATAAAGAGAAGTAAAATTCCAGTAGGACTCGGGTGACAGATGAATGAACAGATGCGGAGGAGGCCGAAAGAAGGATGGAGTGGGAGCAGAGGGAAGAGAATGAGAAAGTTGCAGCAGCAGGTGGGTGGGGAGAAGTTAAAAGACAGGCGGTGGAAATCGTGACGAGCTTCTGTTGCGGGAGGCAACGCAGCCCTTCCGCGCAGGAAATTTGCTGCAGGAAAAACAACAAAATTTCTATTTTCTTTCTGTACAAATTTTATCCATAGAGTAGCAGTAATAATGCCTATTCATTCTACGATAGACTGGAATTGGACCTGCCTCTTCCGTTGCCCTCCTGCAAGGTTGAAGCGACCTCCCTAACCCTGACGCCGGAATAATGCAAGACAACCGGGACAAGCCACACGGTACACAGACACAGACGCTTGTGACAATAATGTAATCAAAAAAAGAAAAGAAAAGGAAATAATTAAAAAGTTCGACAGGAGTACAGGGGAATTTACAGATACAAGGACTGTGCGGCAACAATGTCTCTGCGCACCTTCGTCATGGCCGTCTCGAATTTGCTCTCGAGCTCTTCACTGCCCATGACTTTGGCGGCCTGCGCCATCTGCCGCAGACATTCTTCCAGTCGGCGGAAGACCCGGATCAGACTGCCTTCGTAGACATCCGTCATTTTGCTGCAAGCGGATGGTTAGCCTTTTTGTATTTATCCCCCTTCCGGGGCGGTCTAGAGCTTACCAGATATCGGCGAAAGATTTGCCATTCGCCCATTCGTAAATAACTTCCATGAGCTCCCAGTGGAAACTCTGGACATATTCTTCTTCATTGAGTGACAGCTTTGACTCCTGCGATACCTTAGCCACGATCCGAGCTTGCGATTGAATCTCCCGGAGTGGCTTCGCCAATTCGTCTCGAGTGAGCGCAGGAGTCTCCTTGGACTTTTCTTCAAAAACAAAGACACTCAGCACCGCAGCTACCTGCTCTGGTGTGAGCTTGTTGAAAAAGCCGTTGAAGAGTAGCTCACTGAGCATCAGTTCATCGCCAGTGCTGATTTCACATGCCACACGGGCCTTGAGCTGCACGACTTCCGCCTCGTTGATAAACCCAAATCGGCGGAGGACTCGCTTGCGGCATTTGAGCTCGTCAAGCTGTATGATGGACATGGCCTGGGAGATCTTCTTCTTCATTTCCTTTATCTTCGAGCTCAATTCCACCTTTTTGGAATACTGCTCGTATAGTTCCGGCAGCCGCGGTGAATTGTGCAAGGGGTTTGAGAAAAGTCGAGACTCGAGGACCTCGATTTTCTGTGTCTTCGTTAGCATCTTCTCTCATCCTTATCCAACGGGCCTGTCTTACTCTTAGAAGCTTTTTGAACGACTCATCCTTAATTCCCATATTTTCAATGGGATCGAGGACAGGAACTCCATCCGGAAAACGCCTGATAGCTTCGTTGAGGATCCTCATTGCGCTATTCCTGGACTCTGCCGAGCGCAGTTCATCGGGAAGCTTAAGCCGGAAGTGCCCAAAGGCATGGATGCAGTTGAGCATAACTGGCACAACTTCCATGACACACTTTTCGCCATCTTTAGGTGGCCTCACACCCGCTGGAAGATCTTGGAAGGTTTTAGTTCCCACTGATGTTCCATCGGGAACCTTCAACAGAATATCTACCACGTATTTCTGGTGAGGGGGGATCTCTTCAGTCATGTTCCTTGGCTGTCTCCGTTCCTTGTAGTTTACGACTATTCCCCAGCCAAAGTCGTAGTTCATATGTTTGACATGAACCAATCGACCAGGGTTGGTAAACTTCAGCGAATAGTTCGGCTGACTCATGACAACTTGCATATCTTCCGAGAATCCATCAAGCTGTTTCCTCAAATCATAATATTCACGGATGGTTCCTTCGTCAGAAATGTTCATGTTGGCCTTCTCATCCTCCAACTTGCGTAACTCTGCGCAGCTCCGTCAGTTACAAACAGTCTACCATCAATAAAATCAGCGGGGATGAACGAACCAGTCTCAAGTTCGGCCACATTCGAAGTATTTTGGAACTGGTAAAAGCACTTCTCCAACATAAACTCCGGCGAGATCCCTTCTACACGCATCAGGTTCAGAATCATATTGTAGCCCAGATGAAACGCCGAGTTAAGCCGATCCTGTTGGCCACGGACAATCTCCTTGGCAACAGCTGGGTCCATCTCCTCTCCGATCATCATGATAACGATACCTCTGTCATCGAGACCTCTCCGACCAGCTCGACCAGACATCTGAACGAATTCAGATGGCGTAATCCAGCGCTGACTGATCCCGTCAAATTTTCGCACACTTGTGAAGACGACAGTCTTGGCGGGCATGTTGAGGCCGATGGAAAATGTCTCTGTCGCGAACAGAACTTTGATGAGACCTTCTTGGAAAAGAATCTCGATCGTTTCCTTCAGAATTGGAAGGAGTCCGGAATGATGAACACCAATACCTTTCTCAAGGAGAGGCAAGAGATTTTGTATTTGGGGCAGAGATTGATCTTCAGGCGATAGCATCTCAATTGCGCTGTTGAAAACCTTGTTCACCATCTTCTTCTCGGATTCATCATTGAACGCCAACTGCTTCATCTGCAAGGCACCAGCCTCACATTCACGTTTGCTGAAGCTGAAGACGATGACTGGATTATAATTCTTAATCATAATCATCCTGACTATCTTATAAATGTCAGAATGTTCTTTTGTGCCACCCTTATTCAATTTCTTGTTCTTTCCCTTGCCCTTGCCCTTGGCCATTGGATCCGACGGGTCGTCGCCTTTCTTATCTGCAATGGAGCTCATAGCTTTCTGGAAATTATCTTCACGGAACACTCCCTTCTCATCAACGATGAGATGAATACCATCCGCCCCGGCAGGATGGAAGTAATGTTGAAGTGGTGTAGGCCTAAAATCAGTATATACGACGTGACACGGCTGATTGTGCATTTTCGTGATCCACTCGGCAAACTGCATGGCGTTGGGGATGGTGGCAGAGAGGAACACATATCGAACCTTGTCCGGCAAAAGAATGATTGTTTCTTCCCAGACAACACCTCGAGCTACACCCGCCGTTCAGTAACCATGCATATTGACCACCACTGCATTATGGACTTACTAGCATCTCGCATGTAATGAATTTCATCAAAGACAACCCACCCGACTTCGCGCATAATCTCTGAACCGCGATATAACATTGAACGGAGAATCTGAAAGACAGTCAGCAAAGACGAGGCAACGATGTCGCGGCAACACCCACCTCCGTCGTCATAACCAGGCAAGTTGCCGTTGGATTGATAGTGACATCGCCGGTCATGAGGCCAACATCTCCAAACTCCGCGGCGAATTCTCTATATTTTTGATTGCTCAAAGCTTTTATAGGGCTTGTGTAGATGACCCTTTGGTTGTTTTTCAAGCTCTGCGCAATAGCATACTCCGCGACCACCGTTTTCCCCGCACTAGTATGAGCGGAAACGAGAACACTTTCTTCCCGCTGAATTGATGCAACTGCTACCTGTTGGAATGGATCAAGGGTGAACGGCCACGTTCGCGCAGGATGTTCTGGTGGTCTATGTTGAGAAATGGGAACGTAGGGATAGCTAGGTGGAATAGCGACCTGATGTCGAACTTGGTGCGACAGTACCACCGAAGCCGACTCCTTCGAAGCTTGAAGGCCAGCAGAAGCTGCAATCTCACGCTCTTGCTCGGTTTCGAATGTATCTGCCACTACAGGGACTGCTTCCTGATCAATTCGCGGTCGCTTCGTGTCAGGTTGTCCGTTTTCCGTCGCGGGGGCCCCAGAATCTTCAGCATCTGTCTTCACAGCGGGCGCATTCGGCAGAGTCTCCTCATCCTTCGTATTTGTCTCTCCGCCATCCTCCTTCACATCGCCGTTTACTTGGCGCTTCTTGCTCTTGTCCTTCTTTGCTCGAGGTCTGGGGGTTTCGTCAGAGAGTCTGCCAGCCTGAGGCTGATCCTCGAAGACATCAAACAGGTCGTCCATTTTATTCTGGCCAAATTCGGCGCGGAACCGCAAGGGACGAGAGCTGGGCGAAATATGGGGGTGTCCACCGTCGCTAGGAGTGAATTCGGCGATTTTTTTTTATTTTTCCCTTAGGTCGAGGCGGAGACGGATGGCAGAATATTTACGCACGTGACCATCTCGGGCCGCTCGAAGAAGCATCTCGTTCCACTCTCTCTTCCCTTCCCTTCCCGACAACCGTCGCATACATTGAACACTCCCTGCTCCTATATTCAAGGTTCGTTGTGCTGCATTGCTTCCACATGTAGTCAATCGCATCTGACTCTCTCCGAAGATGAACCCCGCTACTGCTGTCCGGGCCAGAATGGCCGCCAACCTCGTTGCTCGCCGTGGCTTCTCCACCACTCGTGCTCAGCTCTCTTCCCCGTACCACTATGCCGAGGGTCCTCGCTCCAACATTCCCTTCAACCCTCTGACCAAGTACTTCTTCTGGAGATACTGGACCTTCATGAGTAGGTGGTCCAATTGATCATAGTAAATGGCGTGCGTGGCTGATGTTTTGGTACCTTTTAGCCGTCGGTTTCTTTGCTCCCTTCGGCATTGCTGGTATGCTTCTCCTTTTATTGCGGGCTATCGTATACTTCTTTCTAACATCGTTGAATACAGTCTGGCAAACTTACAAGACCCGCTAAACATTTCTTGTGAGAGATCCTTGCACGATGGCAACATCGGAAGGTGGGAATATAGGCAATACATTGTGCTTTGTGGGAGCGTCGGTGTATTATGTACAGAGAGAAAGCAAATTACTGAAGGTAATTTTGGCTAAATTGGCGTGCCGCGGCAATTTGTGCATTGTAGATGCGGTTGAGACCTGCTTTGTAGGCTGGCGTAGACTCTGGAAGCATTGTTAAAGTGGATGAAGTCATTGGCCGCGGGCGCTTTTCCTGAAAAAAAAAAAAATCAGGAAATCAGCGTCACGAGTTTCTGTGCTCCCCGCGACCTTCCATCTGTAAAAGAAACAGTCTCTTCCCTTTTGCCTATTTTATTCTCTGCTTTTAGATCGCTCTCTAGAAGAAAATTGATTAATCCTCAACCTAGGACATTGTTGTGTCTTCTGTTGATGGCAGTGGGCTGAGTAAAGATGCGCAACCTTAAGAATGTGCACCTCACAGAGGTGCAATTTCAAAGCCATCTACCTCTAACAGCAACTACATGGGATACGGCGTCAGACTCTGCGATTTGCACATTTGGTCCCTCAGAAGGACAGCCTATCATCGAACTGAGAAGAAAGCGGCGCGATGCGTATTTCTCGGATTGTGTCGACGCAGACGCATTTGAATGCATCGCGTCTTGGGATTCGCCTTGTCTCTTGCCAGGCCTGCCATATGACCGGGTCCTTTCCCTGCACCATTTTGCAGATAATCTTACCGTTTGTCTGGTGCTGGAAGGCGGTGATATCGTCGTTGTCCGTGAAGAACCGTTCCCTGGCCAGGACAAGATCGAGATCGTAGGGACGGTGGATGTTGGCATCACCGCGGCGGCCTGGTCCCCCGATGAAGAGCTGTTGGCGATTACCACGAGAGCAAATACATTCCTTTACATGACCAGGGAGTTTGAACCTGTCTCCGAAATTGCATTTACTCCGGAAGATCTCAAGGTCTCCCAGCATGTCTCTGTCGGCTGGGGGAAGCGAGAAACACAATTTCAAGGGAAAAGAGCCAAAGCTCTGCGAGATCCGACAATGCCCGAGAAAGTCGATGAGGGAAAGTTGAGCAATTACGATGATGGGAGAACGAGTATCAGCTGGCGAGGAGACGGCGCCTACGTCGCTGTTAACAGCGTAGAAGGGGGCGTCCGTCGAGTCATCAGAGTATACTCGAGAGAGGGAACTCTGGACAGTGTGAATGAGCCTGTCGACGGGCTGGAAGGGGCTCTGAGCTGGAGACCGTCTGGAAACCTCATTGCTGGTATCCAAAGACTCGACGATCGGGTCGATGTGGTCTTCTTTGAGAGGAATGGTTTACGACACGGCCAGTTCACACTTCGAGTTAGCGAAGAGGAGCGGGCGTCGTGGGCCTCGAACATCCAGCTAAGCTGGAATGTCGACTCCACTGTCCTCGCGGTTCTTTTCAGAGACAGACTGCAGTTGTGGACAATGGGGAATTATCACTACTACCTAAAGCACGAAGTGTTTGTTGCAGCTGATCCTGAATACAAGTCACCCTTCTTCTTCAGATGGCATCAGGAAAGGGCCCTGCGCTTTGTTATTGGCACTCAGGGCAAGTAATTTCGCTGATGATGGTATTATTACGCTACAATTCGCTGACCGTTAGCAGGCTCAATATTGGTCAAGGATTATGTTTTCAACGTATGTCACGGTTCCACGGTGGCCCCGAACGATATTGGGGCGGTTGCCGTAATTGATGGCAGTATGTTTAATTCTCATTGAGACTATTGAATGTTTTCGGTTTCCTAACTTTTCGCAGAAATACTGAAGTTGACTCCGCTGAGGCTATCAGGAGTGCCTCCTCCAATGGCCCACCACGAGCTGAAGCTCAATTCAAATGCCATTGATGTTGCATTTAGCAAAAGCAACTCTCGATTTGCTGTCCTAATGAAAGACCACTTCTCTGTATTTCTGTGGCCCATTAAAAATAAGCTTGTTCAGCCTCCAGTTCTCGAGTCGAGCCACCAATTACCGGAAGCGCCTGAGAGCCGGCCCAGGCAGATTGCATTCCTGAATGAGAATGAAGTGTATATCCTCAGAGACAATGGTCCGAATAATACGCAAATCGAATGCACGGCATTGGAGACGCGTTCAACTAAGATTGTACACAAGTCAGGGGAGTCGGAGCAATTGTACTCGATTTTCACGGCAGTTGGGCATGTAGGACTATGGTTCTCTCACACCCTCCATCCTGGGATGATTATTTCTTATTCATCCATAACTTCATCTTCATCGCATAAATCTGAAATCACTGCCTGGAACGAAAGCGCGGCGATTAACATCTACTGGGCGAAAGCTGTGCAAATCCCCGATGAAAAGGTATGTCTGAACCATTCTCGTCTTTCGCGGAGCTTTCTGACTTTCATAGTACCTCTTAATCACCTTATCCCCCTCAGGAGCGCTGTATGCAAATAAACGTCTTCTGGCAAAGAACTGCACGTCCTTTTTGGTTACCCCAGTTCATCTTTTATTCACGACTTCTCAGCACTTGCTCAAGTTTGTCCATTTGGCCAGTGCAGAAGGTAAAGAGAGCCGATTCCACAAAAGAATTGAGACTATCAAACTGACCACAGGCAGAAATGGAAGTCCCAGCGGACACCCCCGAGACAGACGAGCGATGCCGGAGTATCGAGCGCGGAGGGCGTCTGGTGACGGTAATGCCATCGATATTCGCCGTGACTTTGCAAATGCCTCGAGGAAATCTTGAAACTATTTACCCTAGGGCTCTCGTTCTCTCAGGAATTCGCTCTTTCATCGATAAGAAAGACTATTGTTCTGCGTTCAATGCCTGCCGTAGTCAGATGGTGGACATGAACATTCTACATGACTATGCTCCCAAGCAGTTTATGGAGAACATTCTGCTGTTTATCGAGCAGGTGAAGAAACCCGACTTCATCGACGACTTTCTTTCCCGCTTGCGGTATGTCTTATCCAAGCAGGCGCCCATGTGAGCATGCTAACTTTGTGTAGAGAGGAGGATGTTTCGCAAACGCTTTACAAGGATACGTTGAAATCAGCCAAGGATGAACCCACAGCCGAGCTGAAAGAGGGCACTGCGGTTCCCTTCACGAAACCTAGCAAGGATAACAAGGTCAACCGAATCTGTGATGGGTTCCTTGCTGCTCTGGAGAACCGCGTCGACACCAATTTAAGAAACCTCATCACAGCACATGTTTGCAAATCACCGCCTGATCTGGAGGCAGCTCTTCGATTAACTGCTCGTTTGAGAGGTCAGTCGTGTAGCCGTTTGTGGAGCCCTTTTGGCATATGGCTTACCAAGTTTCAGAGCAAAATAAGGAGCAAGCAGAAGATGCAGTCGAACACATGTGCTTCTTGACAGATGCAAACCAACTTTATAACGAGGCGCTAGGCCTCTATGATTTGGAATTGACCCTCTTAGTCGCCCAGCAGGCTCAGAGAGTAAGTCTAGAGACCAAAATGCTACAGCCAGCCTCTTAACGTTGTTTAGGATCCGAGAGAATATCTCCCATTCCTGCGGAGATTACAACAGCTCCCAGAACTTCGACGGTATTATGAAATCGATAATTACCTTGGGCGCTTTGCAAAAGCGTTAAGGCATTTACACTCGCTCAAAGCATACGACGAACTCCGGGCATATGCCATTAAGCATGCTCTGTATGTAGAAGCACTTCAGCTCTACAAGTATCAACCGGAGCAGTTGCAGGACATTACACATGTATATGCCGACTACCTCTCCGATCAATCAAAACACAAGGACGCGGCTGTCGGTATGTCTCTTCATCCGATGGTCCTTCAGTCGAAAAAAATAACATGTCTAACGCTTAATTGCAGCTTATGAATCCCTTTCCCTTTACAAGGAAGCTCACAAATCCTACCAATTGGCCCATTGCTGGAGCGAGTCTCTGTACTGCGCCTTAATGGTTCCTCTGTCCGAAGCAGACATGACTGCTCACGCCACTGCCCTGGCCACAGCTCTGATAGAAGAGAGTCATGACTACGTATCTGCTGCTAGAATCTATGCCGAGCATATACATGATATCCCAGCGGCCGCTCGACTACTTTGCCGTGGCTCCCGCTTCGCAGATGCTACACGTCTCCTTGCATTGAATGGCAAGCAGAGCCTGATTGCAGAAATTGTCGACGCAGGTCTCGCAGATGCAATGGGATCTATGACCGACCTCCTTGCCGACTGCAAGAACCAACTCAACTCCCAAGTGCCCCGAATTCGCGAACTTCGTGTCCGCCGAGCAGAAGACCCCCTGGCCTTTTTCGGAGGCGACCCTACTTCCGGTGAAGCTAGCGCTGACATCCCTGATAATGTCTCCCTCGCCCCGACGGAGGCCTCTACCCTCGCCGGCCGCAGCGTTTTCACCAGGTACACGGGAAAGACAACAAGCTCCCGGATGACGTCCAAAACACGCCGGCGAGAAGAACGCAAACGCGCACGGGGCAAGAAGGGCACCGTCTACGAGGAGGAGTATCTGGTGAACAGCGTGCGACGGCTCATTGAACGGGCCAACAGCGCTATCTCTGAGGTTGAGTCGTTAGTCGACGCCCTTTTACGACGGGGAATGCGGGAACGCGCGGCGGCCATACAGAGGGCCCTGCAAGAATTGCTAACTATGTGTGCTGATTGTCGCGAGGAAGTATTCGACGTTTCGATTTCCACCCCGGCAGGCACAAGTGGAGAGGAGCACCCCGCAGAGTCATCCAGGCCTCAGACTGATGAACTGCCGCGTGTTCATGGAGGTGATGCGGTATATCTAAACAGCATCCTTGCAGTTGCTGACCCTCTGAGGGGGAGAGAGGTGCCTGTGGTCAAAGAGATGAAGAAGTCGGCGTTGCTGGGTTGAGTTCCGTTGGGTTGTTATTGGTATAAAAGTGTCTTTAGATATCATGTCCTGCAGTCGATATGCCCGGCAATAGAATTGAAAACGGTGTATTGTTCGAGGGACTTGAATCCATGATATTTTCAGCCACGTGTCTCTAGGTCTCAAGGTTTCATTTTTCTATCGAGTTGACTTGGTAGTATCTAATGAAGGGAGTGGATATATGAACGAACTAGAGTCGACATGAGTCGGCAGATGTATTATGCTTCATTATAGTTACGATATCAGACTTATGTCCTTTCATATACCTACTTTTGATATTTCTCCATGCATTAAAAGCAGCAAGGGGCGGTACCAGGCTTTCCATAGAAAGCAATTAAGACTTGCCAGTAACAATGTCTCCCGTTTCACTGACGAGATGTTCATCGACGCTGATCGGCCCTTCCCCTACCCCGGTCAGGATGACTTGACTCACGCCTTCCTTGAGGATATCGACGGCTCTGGAATCCAGTTTATTATTCACACCGGGAGAGGTGATGTTTTTCAACGGTTCGCCGAACGGACCGTCCCAGCCATCTGTGCTAGAGGACAAAATGGCCTTGAAAGTTCCCGCGACGAGCTCGGAGTCCTTTTCAAGATAATAAATAACAGCATTTGGGCCTGCATCGAATGTATACGCACACACAGTGCGGCCGACAGCGCAGTTAATACCGTGCACCAGACGGACAGCGGCGCGAGAGACATCGTTCATGTAGAAGATCGGAGGCCACGAGTCCAGGCAGGTGGCATGGAAACTATTTGAGTCGCGCATGGTGATTTCAGCGAAAGCAGGGAAGTCCTTATTGCGAATAGCGGCTTCCATGGCGGCCATACGTTCGGGGACGACGGACGCGGCACGTGTAGCAAACAGGCTTGACGTAGCGACGGTGGTTTGCATGCCCTCTGTACTGGGGACGTCCTTCTTCTCGGCACTGACGACAAGAATCATGGCGCGCATCTCCGGCCAGTGAGAGGCCGGTGCAACCTCCTCAGCTAGACTGTCAGAACCATCCGCGAGGGTTCCTGCGCGCCAGGCCACGTAGCCGCCCATCACTGAACGGCAGGCGGAGCCGGAACCTTGGCGGGCAATTCGGCTGATATCCCGCGGAGACTGGGGTAGTTTGTAGAGGTCCGCAACTGCACGCACAAGAGCAGCGAAGCCGGCTGCTGAGCTGGCGAGACCGGCTGCGGTAGGGAAGTTGTTCTCAGAGACGATGCGGAGAGGGAGCGTGGACAGTTTTGGCAGGGATGGATCAGCTTCTTCGAGGACTCTTCGAAGAGAACGCAAGTTGCTGAGACATGCAATGGTTCTTTTCGAGGACTTGATGTCCTGTGGCTTGCCATTGAGGGTGAGGGAATCTGCGGCGGGGTAGGTGGCAGAGCAGGAGGCGGTGGTGAGGGTGCGCAGTGAGCGCTGTGAGAGAGTCACTGAAAGCGAGGAGTTCGTAGGCAAGTTAAGAGTTGCATCTCGCTTGCCCCAATATCTATTATGGATACAAGTGTCAGGAATTGCTCTGAGTTATAAGGGCGAAAAAGAAGAGGGGGGAAACAGCGGGGTTGGGTACATACTTGATGACAGCAATGTTAACTGGGGCAGTAGTGCTGGCCCGATAAATTGTGCAATCGGAATCTGCCATTTTTGTTGCAATTGAAGTCCCCCGCAAATGTTCTATAAGACCACTGGGAGAGAATGCAAGAAAGCCGAAGAGGGGAGAAAGAAAGGGGACAAAGAAGCGCTCAACTGATTACCGAGTTGGGTAATTGTGCGACGGCTGGCGGCGGTGAGGTCGCAAGGCGGTGAGTCCAGAATTGATCCGCGTCTCCGCCGAACATTCGCATCTTCTCCAGGCGATAATTATTAATTGCTTCAGAACAGCGACGAGAATGCAATAATTGATTGTGTTTGGTTGCAGGAATTGTCATTTTCCAGAAGCCGTTTCCTGGCAGGACCACAGTGGAAATGGGTACTGCCGCGAGCACTCCGTCCGCTCCAGAGCCTGCTCCTGCAGCAAAATGCCCAGTCGACCATAAAACTCGCGAGATCTGGTTACAGCAGCATAGAGCCTCTGGCGGCGCTCCTCACCAGCTGCCTTCTTCCAATGGCTCTGCCGAACCGGAGGGGGAAAAGTCCCGAGAGAAACTACAACGGCCGCTTTCCACCAATCGTGAAATAAGCAGTATTCCCCGAGCGTTCAACCCGGGCCATGATACCAACGAACAAGCTGCTTCCGCACAATATGCTTCCCCCTATGCCGCTTCCCACGGTACTCCTTCAAATGCAGAATCTGAGACAGGGCATGATGAGTCCACGGGAAATTGGATATATCCCTCAGAACGACAATTCTTCGAAGCTCTGATGCGGAAAGGGAATTTACCCTCATCCACAACGTCAGCCAAAGACTTGGCAACGTCCGTAGCATCTATCATTCCAATTCACAATGCCGTCAATGAGCGTGCTTGGCGGCAGATCCTGGAGTGGGAAAGCCGTGCACCAGCGTCGGATCCTGGTAGCAAGAAGTGTGGTGGTCCCAAGCTATATGCCTTCAGAGGTCTCGGGGTCGAGCCACAATTTTTAAGTCCTCGCGCCAGAATCAATGGATTGTTGGGCTACCAGCACCCATTCGACAGACATGACTGGGTTGTCGAACGATGTGATGGAGAGAGAATTGAGTATGTCATTGATTTCTATCAAGGGAAATCATCGGAAGGGAGCACTGGTGCATCTGGTTTGACTGCAAATGCGGGCCCCGGGAAGTTGAATTTTTATTTGGACGTACGGCCCAAGTTGAATACTTGGGAGGGATGGAGGATGAGAGCAAGCCGACTCTTCGGTCAATAAGGACGGCTATGTTTGAGGATTTTCCTGCTTCGTTTCTGGTCTGTACATTAGAGGCGAAAGGGAGTAGGGACACGTCTTTGTCATTTATTAATCCTCATAACTTATATGTACTAAAGTGCTATGTACCATATCTATATCTCACGACCTGGACGGAATTAATACACTTACCCAATCCATGTATGACGTTGTCCCAGCACGAAGGACCATAAAACAGCAGCAGGGAATCAATTGAAGCAAGCAGAGTGGATCATTACAGTTCATTCATGCAACATAGGATATCACGCAGAAAGAAACAAATCATACAGCGCAGGCAGGTAGAGCATTAAAATCCAGAGATAGCGGAAACAAAACAACATTCTATCCAAGAGTGGCAGCCAAGACGATAATAGTGAGGATCACACCAAGGATCAGAAGCAAGCAGCAAGCCTTGTTTCTGGCACCCTTCTGATAATTACTCGCACTGCGCAGCTCCCTACTGGCGCTCTGGACATCTGTTGTGACTCTATCGACGTTCTCACTGATGATATCCAATTGGCCCCCTTGTTCATGAACAATATGCGCTACATCTCGGAAAAGCTCGTTCAATTCGCCAACACTTTGTTCAATATTGCGAATTTCTGCCTCGCGCTCAATGATCAGAGATTCCTGGAAATTGACTTCGTCTTGATTGGCAAGTCGTTGCTGTTCTTCGAGTTGCTGCTGTTGTTGCTGTTGCGCATATACTCCTTCGGCCATTGTCGGTCCACCTTCTTCAAGAGCCGTATGCGCTGCAACAGCAGCTGCCCGCTGTTTCTCTAGCGCAGTGCGTTGAACGGCCTGAAACTCTTCCAGCGTGGTTTTGAATTCATTAGACAGTTTCTGCTGTGTCCATTTTTGGGAATGCTGAATTACCACGTTAGTCCTGCCCCATTACTGTTCCATAGAGCTAACTAGGTCCAATAAAAAGCTGCGCCTAAAAATAAGAGGGGGAAAGGCGTACATTGATATCCTCCCAAGATTGCAATTTCTTGAGGTCTTCTCCAGCGTCCTTAAACCCAGTCCTGGTCTCATCAAGCAGGTCATGCACGCGCTCGCGAACACGCTCAGTATCTCGCTTGGTACCTAAAAGCACAATCTGATTTGACAGACGTGAAATATTGGAAGTCAACGTGAACAGCTGGTTGGAGAGACTCTCGGTGAGTCGATGAAACTCGGGATCGTCATGATACTCAGGGTCGCCGGAGCGTCGGGCAGTGGTGGGCTGAGCCTCCAACGAGCTTAGCTGATTAAATGACATTTCTAAACGAGGCAATCAAAGCACACGGGCTTAATGAATGAATCGGCAAGGGGAAGTTGGCATAGCTGGGTGCTGGAGGTGTTTACGATGTGCTTTGCAGCCTAGAGTCGGAGTAGGGAGTCCACATGACGTCGGCGCTAATCTGTTTTGGCCCTAGGCGGTTAATGTGCCACAAGTTGTTTAAGTCAGCTGATTATATGTGGCTGGTGCAGTGTTTTGGATGCTTCTCATAAATAATTTCAGTCGTAGCTTCAAAGAAATCAAGCACACTGCTTTCTCCCCCTCGACATTTCACCCCTCCCCTAGGCGTTTGTTGCCACGGCGTTAGGACTCTTTACGCTCCTGATCATGCTGTGAAGTTCATTCTGTCTCATCCTGAGATACCGTCCATTGCCCAGCTTCCTTCATCATGGCTGTTGCGAGGCCGAGGCCGTATAGGCGCATATTGACATCTGCATTGCACCGGAGATTCGTTCATGCCTCTGCACTTGCCTTTCTTGCCTGCTACGTTGCAGCCTTTATTATTGGCGACAAAAGTTCTTGTAAGTACAATATAATTCTATGTCCTCGTCTCCTCGTTGTGGATCGAGTTCCGTGGGACAGAAGCTGATGCGAGTAATGATTCCTTCTCTACTAGATTTCTGGTCATGGTTTCCGCTCGGAGTATGCGGTATACGTACAGTCCTCTTGTTCATTACCAGTTTGGCCATTTTTGTCTTGCGCGTCGGTCAATTGCACGTTGGCTCGAGAACCACAACCCCTCCCATTAGTGCCTTGAGACATCTCTTTCCTCTACAGCTTATCCAAACACTTGGATGGTATTTATTTTCCGCTTGGTGGTTTAATGAGATATATATCTGGTCTGCTCCATATGATGGCTATGAATGGATAAAATCTGCTCGGTAGGTTGTGCCTCTTCAGTCTTTTGATTTCTCATGGCTATTTTTATTTATTTATTTATTTTATTTTTATTCTTTTTGCTAAACTTGGTTAAGGCCTTACGAACGAGCGACCTTGAATGAGCGTCCTATTTACATCCATACATATCACATAACACTAGCGGTCGTACAATCTGTGATCCATCTCTATTACGATTACGATCGCATTCCCATACCTGTCGCAAAACGGGATCCTGAAGGGAAGGATCAGAGAACTCACCCACTGGAGCCGGTCATACAGAAGTTACGGAACATCATACCTGAAATGTTTACAGTGTTCAAAAGAACATCGATGATCACAATGAGTTTTCCCGTCGTTTACACCCTCTTCCTTAGGCGCCCAGCATGGAGCTTTACTCTGTACTTTGCGAAACTGTTTTGGAACTTCGCTAGATCCGCCGCAAAGCCTCCAGGGTTTTTCCCGGGTGTAGGTATTGGTGCATTTCTGCAATCCTTTGTTTCAGGTACCTTACTGGTTTTCTGTTGGGAAATTACCAATGCTCTCTTCACCATTTTCCTCGGCCAGGAACCCCTCAAGCGAGGACAACCGCTTACGGCGGAGGCAAAGGATCCAAATGGTAGTTTGTTGAACGGGCTGAAGGCGAAGAAGGAGATTGTGAATTCCTTTGCCTTCTGGGAGCTGTGCTTTATCAGCCAGCGGTTTCCTGACCGCCGGAAAGCCATCTTCAATGACATCGACCGCGAAGGGGGTGCTGCCTGGTCTCAAATTCGGGATGCCTCCGTTGAACTTATTCAAGGAATTTCTACCAGAATCAGCGAAAACAAGCAGGACAAGTCCAAACCGTCATCGCAAACGATCCAAAAACCTCAACCAGAGATTCACACTCTGCCTCGGTTAGCAGACCCGCCGAAAAAAGATAATATCTTCGCCGCTTCGCCAAAAGCGACTTCGCGCCCTGCTCAGTTTGCGGAGACCATTGGTACCACTGCTAAGTCATACGGTCAATCTTCCGACTGGACTCCGGTTGCGCGTGCCAAAGTCCGCGATGTCTTCGGCCGGGCTTCGTCCGCCGTGCTGAGCCCTGAAAGAAAACAGAAGCTCCTTGCTTCTTCACGTGAATTGCGGTTGCTCACCGGTCCTACTCCCAAAACTGGCCCAGAGACTATTCACCCGTTTCTCGCACAATTCCTGCGTTCTCCGGTAGGCCAGCCACTGCGTCAGACGTATGCTCAGAGACTGCGTAGCATTGTCCTGGGTAGTCCGCATGCTTCACTGTGCCCCCTTGTTGATGCGATTGAATCTCTAACCCGCCTGCTTGTTGCGAGCGTAACCGAAGACATGTTTGGCAAAGTCTGCGCCGATGTTCCCACCGTTGTACGCCTTTTTACAAAGACAATCACAGATCTGGAGCCGTTCATAAATGGGGGTCTTGGTGTACATTGGACTGATGCCACATTCCCACCTTCCAGTGACCCTCAAGCACAAGCTGCGGCACGCCGAGTGCCTGAAGTGGATCTCGTGCTGGCTGTACTGAAAAGCTCTCTTGCAGACCTTGTAGCTGCATTCAGCAAGCATGCTCGGGATTTCGGGCTTGGAGAGAAAGATCTACGATTGGCTAGGAAGGCAGCTGGCATAGAGGAGAGAAAGGAATCATAATTTATGATGATGTGCCAATATTGCTTGGATCTTATTCTATTCATGTGTATTTAGTGCCCGAATGGCGCATAAGTGTCTCGCGCGACGGTCAAGTTGGCCGAATGCATTACTCGGGCGTTAGGGTCTATCAGACATTTGATTTCAATGTGGATAGAACACGCATCACCGAACTCTGTAGCTGGTGCATTCCATCTTGTAGTGTGGGCATCATAGATCCGACCTGTCTTGCCGTCTTGTCTATCCGCTCTAGCTCCCTTCCGTCTCGAGCCGGAGCGGGAAAACTTTCGGTACAAGAAAAGCCAGTTCTTTGTAAGTCCCAAAGCTTATCTGTCCACAGTCGGCGTCATTCACCTCTACATCTCTTTTCTTCCTTTCTGGCCCTCATATTTGGAAAGAGAAAAACAATATGCTTGGACCGGGTAAGAGGTCCGTACTCGCGCGTTCGCGATGCTTGGCACGTCCGCTACCGGCCGCGACCAGATTTCAGCCTCAACTACTGGCGAGACACTATTCAGGTCCAGAGAGAGCTGTCGCTGGGCCGCGATTTATGCCAATGCGTGTCAAAATCCCCTGGATTGACGCACTGGAGCGAAGCAGGCAAGAGGCCAAGACCGGACAGCCGTCTGCTGCAAGGGCCAAGCCGGATCTAACACCCAAGAAGATGTCAGATACTTACTATAGCGAGGTGAGTATGAAGGGAAATATGACAAGTGCAGGAGGACAGTCATAACTAAATTTCTTCTGTCAATTAGATTTTGCCATTGGCTCAGGATAAATGGTTGCTAGACACTTACCTCAATGCAACAGGACATATTAGGTATGTAGATCACTCACTATCTCATGCACGTCATTCCCGGGGTCTGAAATTAGTGCATTAACAAAGATAGGATACAGGTTGGGTGCATTGTTGATGGATCTCGATGCTCTTGCTGGAGTCGTTGCTTATAGACTCACTGGAGACTCGGTTGCAACCGTGACCGCTGCCGTGGACCGGATCACGATTGAACATCCGCTGATGGAAATATGTGATCTCGAGCTCAGCGGGCAAGTCACTTATGCCACCGGCAGATCGAGTATGGAGATTTCTCTCCAGGTAGCCAAAGCTCCTCTCGAGGGACAAAAGGCCAAGCCAGAGGATGTGTTGATCACTTGCGCCTTTACAATGGTCTCGCTCGATCCCGTCACGAAAAAGTAAGCGAGAGAAATCAGTTTGCCTTCCATAAGAGATTCATTATGTTTATTGACTTACATCTTTTTTGTAGACCCGTTTCTGTTGCACCGCTGTTGGTGGAAACTGAAGAGGAACGGCGCCTTTTCAAGAAGGGAGAGGAGAATTATTTGGCGAAGAAGGCTCTGCGGAAGAGAGATCTCCTCGAACAGGCACCTGATATTGAAGAGAGCAATCTTATCCATTCCATGTGGACGAAACAGATGTCGTATAAAAGTGAGTGACGACTCAGGATATGGTCCATATTCTCACGCGAGCTGGTAATCACCAAAACGTACATGCATGCTTATAATTCTTGACAGATCCCGATTCACCGATTGTGAGACCTTCGAACGCAGTATATATGAGCGATACGGTGCTCAAATCTGCGATGATCATGCAGCCGCAGTATCGCAACCGACACAACTTCATGATCTTCGGCGGCTTCCTTCTCAAGCAGACCTTCGAGCTTGCATTTTGCTGTGCCGCTTCGTTTGCCCATGCACGCCCCAATTTCATTTCCTTGGATCCCAGCACCTTTGAGAATCCCGTCCCTGTGGGCAGTGTACTGTACCTGCGGGCCACGGTCTCCTACACGGAGCCACAGGAACACGACGGTTCAGATAAGAAGTACACCAAGGTTCAGGTCCGTGTTGACTCCAAGGTCCGGGACGTAGAACACGGTACTCGTAGGTCGACGGGCATGTTCAATTATACCTTCTTGGTCGAGAAGGATATCCAGGTCCTTCCAAAGACCTACACAGAATTCATCCTCTGGACAGATGCCAAGAGACGCGCGCAAACTGCCGCAATCGCTACTGGAATAAAGCGTCCAATTGCTCTGAGGACTATCAGGGAAAGTGTTACTGAGTAAACTCGGACGCTGAGATTTCCGGTTATTCCAATACTTGCATTGAACATTCTGTTATTGGCCTTTTTTGTACAGACCGGAGAAGTCAGGATAGGTTCCTGAATGTTCTAATGTGTCCTGCAGAGATCATATATTCTGTTATTTGTATAACGCAACTATAGACTTCAGATAGACTTCCTTTGCAGTTTTCCAGTTACGAAACATATCATATCCGCACCCATCATTGATTATGTGTAGATACAGTGCTTCAAGCGCGTTATATTTAATTTCATGAATGTAACAGACAGTCACATCTACGTGCGTCTATATTTTAAGACGTATCTATCCTCTGCCACTTCATATGGAAATGCATGCAAGCTGTATAGGATCACATGACAACTACCGACGTCGTCTCCATCTTCCATCCACGACATATTGTCCCACTTCCAGCTCTTCCAGAGACACCAATCATCAGCTACACGTCCAGCAAAAGTTCAGAGTACTAGCTACAAGAAGTAGCTTCGTTACTATAACAATGTCCCTTCCAAATGTCTGGTATCTGCGCCGAGTAGCGGAGACCGGTGCGAAAGCATGCCTTATCTGTTGCAAACCGTCGACCAGTGTTTTGATAACTCCCGACAACAAGGTGAGTTCGTCAAATAGGAAGAGTCCTGGTGAAGAGAGGAGACAGGGATAATATATATAAAAGAAAAGAAAGATCATTCGTGCTTGAAGAGGAACTGGGAACGATGAACCCCACCTAGACTAACTGACCCTAACTTCGCCAAAAGGATTTCTTTTATGTCTGTCAGGTTCATCTAAAGGATCATAATTTCTGCTCACCTATAATCGATGCAGAAAAGGAGGCTGCGAAGAAAAAGGAAGAGGCAATGGCACAAGAGATTGAGAAGGTTAAGAAAGAGTACGAGGAAAAGCAACGGAGAAAGAAGGAGAAGGAACAGGAAAATAAGAATAAGGATAGGAAATTATCAGACAATGATACGGATTCTCAGGAGAAGGGTAAAGATGAGAGCAAAACGAGTGCTTCTGATGATGCCAAGGAGAGAGACAGTAAGGTATGATTGATTTTCTCTCAACATCACTTCTTGTCAGACAATTATTTGCTGGGATTTAGGATGCTGATGAATAGTACTTAAGATCCAAGCTATTGAGATTGCCGGGGCGCAATCAAAGGCAGATGACTCGCCTCGTATTTTTGCTTTGCATAAGTATGATTTTTCTTTGTTGCAGTGCAGACTTGACATGGCTGTATGAACAGTTATGCTGTTAGACGCCATGCTGACTGCAGATGGCAGGATCTTCTACCAGATGCGTGTCGATCGACTTCGTAACATTGAAATTGCTCGGAGAAATCGTGAACGTCTAAAGGATCCTTCATTCTTTCCATCAGTGCCAAATAAAACTCCTTGAGTTGAGCATTTTGGCCAGATCTTACGTCGTGTCACCTATATATTATCGCCTTGGGAACTTTGGAATAATTTATTCCATTTTTTTTATCTTCGCCTTCTCTCCCTCTTTCCCTCTCTTTTATTTATTTATTTATTTATTTAATGTCTTTGCATGCTACAACGTGCTCATGCATACTCGTTTCCGTGACACAAAGCGGCTTATTTCCGTCACCCATGCACGAGGGGACAACATCGGATCGTTTCATCTGCGATATGAGAGCACCAGGTGACCTTTTGGGCGCCTTGAGGAACTGCAGCAGTTGCAGTGCGCCCTGTACCTGTAGCGGACCTAGATGATACTGTTTTGCGCGAGTTACCCTTGATGTGTTCATATATTCCTTTGGTTAAGGAGAATTTGAAGTGCTTACTGGACTGCTATGACGTCTATGGCTACGAGTATGTATCTAACGGCCAGCCGCTTTTGTGGGATCCAGGTACAGCAGACCGAGAAGGCTGGGGCTGAGGTTCATGCCGGAGCATTACATGGGCAGCTTATCTTAGCCTCGACAGTTATGCACGCCCAACTACAGTGCTGGCCCCTGGAGGAATCTCACCGGTTGGATTCGGTTCTGCACTCGGATGTAGGACGGATGACAAGCGTGCAGAAACTTTGGATGGTCTCTACAGCCCAGAACCTACGCGCAGGGGAGAAGGCCTGTCAGTTAGCAAATATCATCACTATCTGATGATTATGTATCATGGCCAGGTGTCTTTCTGATGCAAGAAGTGGGGTGGGTGATTCACATCAGCATGCGGCCACACTGAAAGAAATAAGCACTAAAATCACCAAGATATGCCTGTGCCGATGCAAGACGTCAGTATCTGCTGACCTTGAGTGTCTGCTGCAGTGGAGTGAACAGGCCAACCGGTTAATTACATCTCCCCCGATCAGCCCTAGCGGATGGGCCGTCTATGACTGCTGATTGAGCCATGTCAGCAAGTTCGATGTCTCTTATTCTTTTCTTTTTTTTTTTTTTTTTTTCTTGTTTTATCCATATGCCGATGAAATTGCCTGGATTGGCCTGGTGCATCTCGAGGAGTTGAGATGTTCTCACCGCATTCGCATATTCATTCTCTAGGCACTCTAGATGATGGTCCTGGCGGGTTCTCCCATCGGTCTCGAGTTGTTGATGATTTGTTGTGGGACCTGGGACTGAATGCCCGGTGTAGCACTGTAGTATCACACCTGAAGAATCCTAGCATGTGTTGCAACGGGATTGCTTGGAACGTGACGGGCCAATTGAGCAGCACTCTGGATGAGTGCGGATGCCGAATAGATATGATGACCCATGGATTTGGAACAATGTCTAGTGGCTGTGCTAAAACTAGCGATGTTGCAGTTGATGCCTTCGCCACGAGCGAGATACCACTCTCACCTTGTCGGTCTGCTTTGAACGGGTTGAGAGATCGTCGTCGTGCGGAGTTCCAACTGGACCGTCACATCAGGATCTAAGGAATCCTGACAAGTTACAATAGTCTGGGGCAGCTCTGATGTAAGGTCACCCCGCCGCATCGATCTAACGAGCATACGGGGTCTTCAGGGGAGATGATTTCAGATGATTTCAGATGATTTCATCAATCAAGTCTATGGTCTCAATTGGCTTTTTACGTCAAGAATAGGCGTACCAGAGCAGAAGCGGAAGTAGCCTCTGTAAGATAGATATTGGACTGGAGACAAATAAATTGTCTCCACCATGATTAACTCCGTATTCAATATCTTACCTACTCAGTAGTACTTGGAAATGTCTTCTTTCGGCTTGGCACTACAGTGCTCCGTATTAAATTAATTAGTAGCTATAATCAAGTCGGTTAAGTTAAGCGACGGGTCCATTTTCCGTGGATCAACGACCCCATTTACATTAATATTTTATTTTCTGCTGTGCTGTGAATAAGGTTGTCGTTCTCGCCAGCCACTGCATCTCCCTTTTTACTTCCTTCCCATATGGGTAAAGCATCGTATCTGTTCAACAGTACTGTATGATACAATTCATACACCGGTAATCGTGCAATCTCGGCCGGATACTTATCTAGGTAGGAAGTACCGAGAATAATCTCCTGCACTAGCATTAGTCGTGCTAATTATTTAACCTTCAGGCTTCTACGGTTTATTCTGCGCTAAGCTGGATCGGGAATATTCCTCCGTTGTTTCCAGAAGCGTTAGAGTGGGGACGGGATAGAACAGACCGGGCCGTGATTCTGGAAGCTCGTAGATTCCAGAACCAGGAAATTAGGTATCTAACAACTCCCCCGTGCATTGCATGGCACATGCATATGTATTCCATGGATATCTCGTAAAAATGGCCTAAGCGATCATAATAATAAGAAATAATAAATAATAAACGAAATTAAAGATTTCCTCCTCCCCCCCCCGCATCCATATTCAGCCCTCGCATGCTAGGTGGTAGACGGATCCCCATCACCGCGGGTGATAGTCTATTCCTACTAGACCCGCCGGCGCCTGTCTTCGAGCGATCGACAATGTCGATTCGGGCTTTAGCCACGCCCATCGCGGGGACCACCCACTTGCCACAGCTGCATTGCATGCCTGCCCAGGCGAACTTGCCAATGTTGGATCCGCACGCGGGGTTGGGACAGATTATACGTCCGGATAATGGGGCTACATCGGTAGACGAGTAGTTGTCTAGCCCAGACCCCGAAGATGGTTCAGATTCAGCAGTGGTCCCCGATGGGAAGAGGGATGGTCGCATCCACGTCAGTGGGTGTAGGAAGATGTGCGCGCATTCCGTATTGGCGGGGTTCAGGCTTGGATTCTGAAGGCGAGAATGATGTCGCATTTTCTTATCCGGTTCATGGGGAATTAAGAACGGGGTTGTGGCGAGCTTGCGTCTGTAAAATAAAAAAAAAAGCAGTTAGCCGTTTGAGTTTTGATAAAAGTAATAACAGCAAGAAGGTTTAGTTCATGTACTGACCGGCATTTTCGACATTTGATCTCGATCGGTCCATCTTCTGTTTGCGCTGTCCGACGCGACTGGTCATCTTCAAATAATACAGAGTTCAGTTCAGGTCCGCGTCCACATGCAACGCTCGCCTCCACCTCACGATGGTACAGCCAACGGCTGTAAAGGGGATGGTTGATCACGTCATCTGGGCATCCCATCTGGTGATAGAGAGATAGCTGTTCCATGAAACCTTCATTGGGCTCGCATAATGGTCGGGATTCTCGAAGAACGGCCAGTGCAGATGCGGGCGTTAGTGACGAGGGCTGTTGGTGAAGCAAGTATGCGATGCAGATGGTTGCGGAACGGGACTTGCCCATTGCACTGGAATAACCAGTCAGATTGAAAAAGGCCAAGAGAGAAGGAAGTAGTAAGATGATTATTTCGAGTTCTCTCACCAATGAACCAATACACTGCCACCAGAATCCAGTCCGGACTGGATGAATCTTATGGCGGCGGGGAAGTGTTCGAGGAGATTCTCATCGTCGACATCGTCAACGGCGATCTGATGATGTTGAAACGGCGCGAAGATCTCATCAGCCTGGTGCAGTCGTAAGACGGAAAGGATATGCGTGATGTTTGCCCGAACTAAGGCGGCCTTATTTTTGACGGAGAAGATGCTAGCGAGGGCGGATGGGAATGTCAGCCAGGGAAGCTCTACGCTTTTGAAGAAATAACGATCAATGACTAACGCCGGACGAGAGACAGAACAAACCCTCCAATGTAAATGTTTTCACCCGGGATGCGATTCATGGCCATGGCGAACCGGATTGACGATGCTCTCAGCAGGTTCGATGATTGCAAGCCTTGGGGATGCGGGGTAGGACTAGGGCTGTTTGGTTAGGGTTAGGGTTAGGGCATGAATGTCACGGATAATTAGAAATTACTACTTTGGATTATTAACTATTCCTCTACTCCGTACTCCGTACAACTATGTATTACAATTAATTTATTGTTCTTCCACTATTGTATTGAAATAACGTTGCATGGTAATGCGTCTCGCCTCTCGGAGACGCTCTCACCGTTGGATTACCAAGGGCTTTGGTGCGGTTCCCGACGGATCCTCGATTCAAGTAAAATTATTTATATAAATAATAAGGCTTAAGGCTAGCCTGAACGAGAGACGGGATTATGGATCCATTAAGGTTCAGACCTCCCCTGTAAGTAGGAAGAAATTTGGACGCGTCACCGGTGGACACACCGATACATGCAGGGTTCGGAGATCAAGTTGGTTACATCTACCTAGGTAAGTTAATGTCTTGGGGCAGCTTTTTCTCTCTTGCTCTCGTAAGTTGCTACCTCCGTAGTATATGTCGCGTACAGGACACTTACAGTGGCATAATCCAACACAGTGCACTGGCGCTCATCTGGCAATAATAATGCACGATGCTCTCCATTTGCGAGTGTGGCAGTGCATGTACAGAGCATCCACCGGCGAGCTGTCAGTGGCCGGCAGCAATTTGGCTCTGCGCAAGATGCAAAAGATGGCCCCTGCTTTGATGCCGCGAGGAGTATCAGAAAGACACACACTGGCAGTAATCATTAATAATTGTAGAGGACAGGGTAACAGTAATAATAACACTGATAATAATAATAATAATAATAATAAGAGGTCAGCCTTGTAGGGAGCCAATTGCGTCCTGTTGCTCGGCAGAATTCCCTGTCTGCTGCTTTTGCTTTGCCTTCTTCATCTTCCTCCGTCCATCATCCTTCCTTTTCTTCCCTCTCCCTTCCCTACTGCTTGTTTAATACCATCTCATTGCCCCGTCCCATCCCATCCTAAGCTATAATCCGCGTCGCCTCAGCCTCCGCTCCCAGCTGGTCCCGCCTCTCGCTCGCTCCCCTTCCTTCTTCCCCACCACGCAGCTTGCGCCGCCGCTGATCTGACCTCCTCGACTCTCTGCCTTACACAATTGACCGTTTTAAGCGCCTCACTCTGCTTAATTTGCCTCTCATGATCTAGCGAATCGTTAGGTGAGTTCAGCCCTATTGTTTTTGCCTTCGTCCAATCCGCCTTGCACCCCCCATCCCATGTCCCCATTCCTTCCTGGCTGACTCTCGCATCTCTCTGCCCATCCAGGAGAATCCCACCTCGTCCATTGGACCTCGCTGGGTTGCCTCTACAGCCTCTTTTCCCCCTTCCCTTCCCGCTATTCTCCCAAAGGCGGGGTTGCGTGTCTCTCTTGGCTACATATCCACGCAACCGCTGCTGAGCAGTAGTTCCTGACTCTCGGCCAGAATCACCTTTTTTTCCCCTCATAATTTTTTTTTTCTTTATCCCCCTTTTCTCTTCTTTATTTTCGTCAAAACTCGGCTGCACTGAATCCAGTCCTTCCCAAAACTCCCCTTTTTCATGTCGATCGGTCTGCCTTGTTCGTTTCGCTTCCAGAATGGAGTTGCCCCGACTCTCTACGCCGTCGGTCAGCATCCATGATTTCAGCAGTGACTACGGCCATCATCCTTCCTATACCTCTCCCCTTGCTATCTCCGGCCCTCCATTTCCTTCGAGAAGTCCCATGGCCATCCCTTCCAAGCAAATACCCGGCTCCGCGCCTCCGCCCCTACCACCTCCCACTCGTATCACCGATCTGGAGAATGGCCATGACACCGGCTGGTTCCATGCAAATTCCGATGCCCGCCTGGCAAACACCAAGCTTCCGCCCATCAACCCCAGCTCGAGCCTGGTGGGGGGCCACTACCGCCCCGAACCCGTCGATCAACCGGACCCCATGGTCATCGATGAACCCGAACCCAGACGGAACAGACCTTCTTTCTCCGGGAATACAGATGCTCGCATCAAGATTGAGCCTCCACTCCTCTCCGTCTCAACCAACTTCTCCGGTTCATTGTGAGTGAAGAGAAACATGACACGGACACACACTACCCGTCTGTTCTGGTAGCGCTGACTGAATTCGATATCATACTGTAGTCGCCCAGCAGATGACTTGGATTGTTCCCGACGAAGCGTAAAAGATTCCTCCCACGCGTATGACCAACATCTTCTGTCTAAAATCGGAAAGACTCCCTCTCCTCGACAATCTGTCAGTCATGGAAGCGACAATAGGTCCCTGTTCACCTCTTCACTCCCCGTTCACCTGCGAAACGGCCTACCGTCGCCAGGAGCTATTGACAGTTCGCCGGGTATGCTGGACGTGAGGTGGTTCAACAGCCCCCAGTCAGATAGACTATCCCCCGGCACCAAGACTGGCTGGAGGGACTATCTGGACTGTCCAAGCCCTGGTGCCGACAGCAGCGCACCTTCTTCTGCCGTGGATTACGATCTGCGCGATCCGTACCGCCGTCAAACCGGCGGCATTACTCCACAGCATGAGGACACTTTCAGCTTGCCCAGTCGATCCAACAGAGGCAGCTACGACCAGACCATGTTCCCGGATATTGAGGGTGACTTCACGACGACGACCGACGAGTATTCCGGTCTGTCTCTCCGTCTACGAGAACCCACGCCGCCTCCTTATGTAAATGCACCCCGACCAGGAATAAAGCGAAGGGCATCTTCCCCGCCTCGTGATCCGGCTGTTCACGACCGGCTGATGCTTCACACCAACACCAGCAGCGGTGAGCTTGGTCGACGAAAGTCTAGCACCCATCTTTTCATGAATGGTTTACCGCCCGCTGCCTACATACCCAGTCGCGATTCTCTTTCTGCTTCTTCGTCATCGAGTCTGCGAACCCATGGATCCTTTTCCTCGACGGCTCTTTCACTTGCGGGCACCAGTTTGACCAGCGTATCCTCCTATGATCGTCCCTCTCCCGGCGGTCTTTCCCCAACACACGACCTGGACTCTCTACAAGAGAGACCTCCGGTGAATATCGGGTCTCCTGGCGCTCTGGCAGGTCTTTCAATAACCAGAAGTCCTCAGGCTCCTCCGGGTCCTCTGGAATCGAAACCCACAAACGGAACAAGGAAGATTCCCATGCAGAATGCTCTTCGCGCTGCAAAAGCTGCCGGGTCCAAGATCGGAGGACTCTACATTTGTGACTGCTGCCTCAAAAAGCCCAAGAAGTTTGATACACCCGAAGAACTCAGGTAAGTAGTGTGAAGATGACTTGAAACTTTGATGGCGTAAGCAGAAAACAGAAGTGCTAACTGCCGTCTATTTTCTTTTTGTTAGGGCCCATGAGATGGAAAAGCAGTACACATGCCAGTTCTGCAACAACCGGTTCAAAAATAAGAACGAAGCTGAACGCCATCAAAACTCCCTCCATCTTCGTCACCATTCATGGTCTTGTGCCGCACTTCCAAGCTATCAGGCAGCATTTCATCCGTCCGCGTCACCCTCGGCCCAGACCAATGCTGGCCCGTCTCATGACGCCTGTGGCTACTGTGGCGAAGAGTTTCCTAACTTTCCTCAGCCAGACTGGGAACGCCGGTTCGAGCATCTAACCGCCGTACACAAGTTCGGAGAATGCAACCGCGCGAAGAAGTTCTACCGTGCGGACCACTTCAGGCAGCATCTCAAACATAGCCACGCTGGCACGAGCGGGAAGTGGACCAATATACTGGAGAACGCTTGCATGAAGGAGGAGAATCCGAGAGAGTCTCGCCCGGAAAACACGGACGAGCCCCGTCGGGGTCGCGGGTCCTTGAGCTCCACCGGCAGCGGCGAAGGAGCATCGACTACGGGAACCTTGACCTCCAACCGCATCAGTGCGGTGCTTAGCTAGTCTGCATGGTTACTATATTTAGTTTGTTGCCTTCTTTACAACCGGTTGATCTGGCAATATTTGACTGTTTAAGCGTTGTATACCTTCCCCCCTTCTCTTTTTGGGGCTTGGACGGAGTTACGGTTCACGGAATCAAAGACAGCGGTTTTGATGCTTTGCGATTCATGAACTATTGGTTTGGGTATAGGTACAAGCTGCAGTACAGCCCCCCCCCCAAAAAAAAAAAAAGAAAAAGAACCCCAACCCCCCTCCTCCCCCCAGAAAGAAAGGGAGAAACCCAGCGAGCAGTTTCGCTGTGATGTGATATGATATCTTCATTTACCAGGGGGGAAATATCACCTGACTTGGTTTTGATATTGGGAAAATAGGAGTTTCGAAAGTTCTGCATGGGTATTTGTGATTTAGTTTCTGATTGGAAGCTACGATTATCATTTTTCTTTTTCTGGTGTGTTTTCGTGCATGGGTCGTGGCCCTCCTACCAACAGTGGTGTTGGTGTTGGTGTGCATTCTACTTTTCCAGGCAAAAACATCTCCAGCCATCGGATGAGGGAGGAGACATTTTGAGACATTTTGGTCCATTGCATTTTGGTTTCTTGTTGATAATTTCATGCAGCAGCACACACACACACACCCCAGCTATGTATAGAGTTGTTTTGCAGTTGTCTGGACCGAAAATTAATGTACTGACGTACACTAGGGCAATCCCAGTTGCATAGTAAAAATAAAGATGAATGACATCAGTCCTGCCAGGTTTCATTGACTTTCATCACGGTGAAGTCATACGACGTCGGAAGCCCTAAGAATTCGGATATTTCAGCGGTACTCTACATGGTTGGAAAAACATAATTGACCAGACCAAAAGGATACAAACATGTCTGGCCTGTCGAATCCCAGCATTCCCCTACGAAGTACGTCACAATGGGCATCGTATCAGCGAGAGAACTTTAGGAAACCTAACGAGGGAAAAGCTCCGCCTTTCAACACGGATATATATGCAGCTAGCTAGGCAGCCTCTCAGACCCGAGGAAACTAGAAGAGAGGGCGAGTGAGAGAGACTGGGGCAAGCTGGATGGTATGTTCCCCATTTCCCGTAAACCCATACATATTATATACCCCGTATAACTAACGGGACCAGGTACTATGCATCCTCGAACGCAGGCATATCCACCACGCACCTCACCAATCGACAAGCCTTCTATCATCACCGCATCATCCGTCAATAACTGATTGACACCATCATCGGTCACCACGTCTCGGCCCCGATCGGCTTCGCCCTGATTGGGATCAACCGCATCTACCACCCGCACGACGACAAACTAACCCTCCCTCCTGAACTGCACGTGGAAATCCGGCTTCGGGGGAGGAGGGGGTGAGGCATGTTATGAAATCGCTTTTGGCAGATTTGGATATTCTTATGGTTGTTGCGGGGTTTAATGGGGTTGACGAGTTTGATCGGTCTATTCTTGGTATGTTTTCCCTCCTACCCCCTGGTTCTTTCGAGGGCATTTGCCGATGCCGATGCTATGCAGAGTCTTATCCAAGTCTTACACCTACCTCGCTGACGAGGTGCTGCAGTTATTGGGATACGCCGTCGGGTATTAATATTATTATTGCATAGAGCATATCTGACAATGCAAGATATTATGCTCTATACACACTTTTTTACAAGAGATACGCAGCTCCAAGGAAAACAGTACATTGATAGATGAAAGTAAAATTGACAGACTCCTTTCAAACCTATCTATCCTGAAGGAGTGGAAAATGTATGTATGTTGGAAGTCTGACGTCTGAAGTAGCGAACGTAGCATTACGCAAATGATTCCAGATGGAAATTTTCCAGGGGAGATGATCAAACAACACGAAAACGCGCCAGTCAGAACTAAAATATCAACAAGATTGACATCACGGCAATTACAGCCCAGCCCGGAACCTGGACCATCACTAAGGTACTTCCCTGGGACTTTTGCGAGGACGCTTCTACGCTTCCCGTAGCATCCGCTGCGGTTGATACGGCTGTCTCTGAACCCCAAGTTCCAGTTCCAGAAGTGCCCGATGCAGATGCGGTGGCCGTGGATGTCGATGTCGAAGTGGACGTGTGGTTACTGCTCGAAGTCGAGTTTTCACGAGGAGCGAAACCGATTCGATTCGCATCATAATCGAACACGGTGTAGACATTCTTCAGGAAGACGTCGCCGACGAGCCAATCAGTGTCTTCGAAAGTTTTCTGTGGGATGATCGTGGAGAGACAATTGGAGCCGGAGCGGGAGCCGATATAGTCCTTCGGAGAGATGGAGTATGTCACTCCGGAAAAGGTCAACTGGACTATTGCGGTTGAGTCGCAGGGCACAACGTAGTAGCTGCTGCCGCTGGACTGGGAGGAACCGGGGATGAGCGCGTGCAGCGTCTTTGCGTCGTCCGGAGGTAGCAGCATATACGACGTGCCTGTGTCGATGATGGCAGATCGATCGGAGAAATGGCATGCGTTGCTGTCAACGCTGGCATCGTCGAGGGGGATTCTCCATAGCCCGCTTCGTCCTTGGGTGTTTGTGTATGAGATCTTCCCGGAGAATTTACTGTCGTCGACACCGCCGAAGGTGACTTCGCCATCCTTTCCGCCGTCTGAGGCGCGAGAGAGGCTGAAGCTGACGATGTTCGACTTCAGGACCTTGTCACTGGCCACGTCGTCCATGAACGTTGGTACGGCTGAGTTGCTTTTACTGGATGGGGCTAATCCCAGAATTCCGTCCATGGGGTACGAGAGGAAATCCTTCGAGGCATTCGAGGCCAGGCCGAAGCTGCTCTGCACGTTCAATCCGGCGATGGAGATGGTGTCACTTGCGAGCACGCCACTGACAGTACCGGTGCCGTATCTAACATCCCATGTGGTAGTCGAGACCTTCAGGGTCTGACTGTCTTCTGCACCAAAGGTATTATGTTGCTGACATGCGTCGGACGTGCAATCGGACCCAAAGACCCAAGAATTCTGTCCACCGGTGTCGAGCAGTAACCACATAGTCTGTTTCTTCGATCCGAGAGTAGCCACGGCGAAATAAGAGAAGTCCTGACCATCTTGGTCGAGGGCCGCACTATTAGGGGTGGAGGGTGTATCCGCCATGATCACCTTGTATTTATTGTCACGTCGGAACTGCAGGGAACACAATATCAGAATGATATCCGTGGGGTTGGCCTTTTTTTCATATTCAAAGATCGCAAAAAGAGAACAGAACTACCCACCGGTCCAGGAACTCTCTTGAGCTCCAGGGTCGTGGAACTGTCAGTGGTGGTCCCGCCATCATCATCCTCCAGTTTCCACGGAAAGAATCGGCGCTCCAGATCTTCAACATCGGTTTCGCTGCTCTCTTTTTCGAGTTGGAACTCGAAGGGATAAAAGGCCTTCACATTCGTGGCAAGGAACGCTGCAGCGAGGAGAGATGGAGTGAGACGCATCCTAACGACGGCTCTGGCAACGGAACCTCGACGGCTGCATTTGACGAAAGGGAAATGAGGGGAAATGCGGATTGTCTCTGACGTATCCGATCGACTAAGTACTGGGTTTTTACGATATTTCTTTCTGACTTTTCTGATTTATCACTTCTGACGGGAATTATGAAGGAGAGACCGGCCGAGTGTTTAAAGGAGTGTGGCGTTAGTTTCTGCGAGAAAAAAATAACAAAAAGAAAAGAAAAAAAAAAGAGAGAGAGAGAACGAACAACAATTGATGAGTCTAATTATTTATTACGAGAAAACAGCAGAGAGAAAAAGAAGATGGAAAAACGATGAGAGATGGAGTAAACGACGAGAACCCCTTGCGGGACTGCCTGGACGCCTTGAAACTGCAGCGGATAGGAGATCTCTTTTATGATTAGCTGCCCTCAGCGATCTTCAGGCCTGGACTCGCTGCAAAGTTCGCTCGGTAATCCTCTGAAAAGCTCCTATCGTCTGATCCGCATAAAAAAAGGTATCAGGATCCATTATCCACCCGCTCGGCTCCATTCAACATACCTCTCGAGCCCCGGTGCCCAGACCAGTAGAGCATCTCGAATTCACGCCGGGTTGGCTTCTCTCATCGACCATTCCGCGACAATCGTGTGTGTCTGCACTTCATATAATCCGAGGAAGCGTCCACGTTCTTTGGGCCTCATAGTGTCCATGTACTTCCGGAAGAGCGAATCCCTGTCGACGAACAGATTGCTGGCCCTGAAAAAAATTCATGAGTTCGTTATTGTACATGTTCCCACCAAGAAGGACTGGAAAGAACCCCTGTATCTTCTCGATCAATCTTTGCCACGCTTCTCTTTGATCGTCCACCGTCGTCATCTCGTCGGTGGCATTGAGAAAGTGCGTCAGCATTGCCTTTGGGTTCTGCGCCTTAGGTCGGAGAAGTGGTCCAAGAAGGGTGTGTGAAGGTCCCACATATGTAACATCCGCAAAGTTGGCAAGCTATTGAAACGAATATATTTAGGATGTTTAGTATCTGCCATATTATGCAAGGGTAAAGAAAAAGAATTTCTAACCTCGGTCCGATCGTAAAGCTGCCTCTCCCCTCAGTGCCTCGATACGACCCGTATAGGCTTGCCGCGCGTTAATCTAGAAGAGACTGAAATCCAACTTCACGGCAGAGAGCTTCCCACAGCATTTGACTAAGATCTGTCTGGCATGAAGGTAGAGTTGGCCGTAAAGATCGTCTTTAGCACGGTAGGAATCTTAAAAGAGTAGGGCCCCGCTGAGCGTCCATCCGTCCAGAGGATCCGCCGAGTCTGGCATTGGCCATGATTGACCTTCGAAGAAAGTGCTTGATTTCTTCATGAACTGCCTGAGAAAGAGGGGAGATCGGGATACTTACGGATTTTGCACGTTGAAGCTTTCGCGAGATGCTCCGAATGGCAGCAAGACTCCGTCGCTGCGAAACTACAGTTTCGAAACACGCCACGAGGGGAAAGTCTGGACATGGCTCTCTCTCTGTAATCTCGTCTATCGTCAATCATGGTAACAGGTTTTCTCAGCACGGCCGCATCGTCGATAAACTGCAAGTCCCAAGACAATAAGAGAGGACTCGATCCCAGACGGTTGTTAAATACGGTGGGAGGAATAGACTGGGGGATTATGCTGGCGTTAGATCTGCTCCAGTTGAAGGTCAATGAAGGCGAGAACACATCTCGGGATCTCTCTGTGCCTATAGCAGGTATGCTTTGAGCTGAGCTTCGTATGTTATTGTCAGGCTAACCACATGAAGCCTCTGGAGACTTAAGGAACTTCATAAAGACCATTGCCTGTCTCCCTGCGAGATATAAACATCTTCATGTTGACATCGATGATATCGACGACACCGTCGTCGCGAGAAATCTCACCATGCTCCTTATTGCGTTCAATCTCACGCCTGAAATAGCCAGCGTCATCATCCTGCATCTCTGGTACTCGGCTTTTCTGCGCGAGTTCATCATTGACGAACCCAAGAACAAGATCCTCCTGATAGTTCTAGAGTTCCTGAAGACAATTGTTAAGTACTCTGAACTGCTGCAGACTAAATGGCATCATAACAATGCGACGCTGAGTGCATAGTTCCATGTAAAGGTCCCAGAGCGATGGCTATCACCGGTGTCCACGAACGTCGGAATGCGTCCCTCTATCTCCCACGCGGGCTTCCATGCAGATTGGCGAAGGGGGTCTTTGCAGCCCAGCTTGTGGATAGGCCAGTCTGCGATTTGGCATTCTTCACTACAGTACTTTGTATTCTGTCAGCATTATACCTCCATCCCGTCCTTGTGGAAGAGTTCAAAACATATGATATAAAGACATACGAGGACTAGGTGACAGGCAGCGCAGGCCTTGGTTCCTGGCTTGGAATACGCAATGTTGGTATCTATCTGTCTCTAGTTAGCACAGCAAAAAGGGTCCATTGTCCAGGCTGTGGCTGGATGGAATTAGATGTCAATAGCTCGATTCAATAATGATATGAGCTATTTGGAAATCTCCTGGCCAGGTATTGTCAGGTCTGCAAGCATGTTTGCCATGCGGAGTTTTCCATTTTGTCCTGCAGGTCGATATACATTCGCCTATTTGCCTGTGTATATATGAAGATAAAACTATATCCCTCTGGTCAGAGTACGAAGCTCTTCCTGCAGAATTCTCTTGTACTGTACAGTATCATCTTCTAACATCGGAGATCTATATAGTCTATCACTACTAGGCTCTAGTTCCTACTACAGAAAGGCTTCATATATGCATTTATTTATGACTGCACATCCAATAAAGTTCCAGAGAACGACCAGAGTGTTAACCACTATGGCAATAGTGCAGTACTACAAGATAGAAATGATAAACAAGCAAATCTAACATGGCGGGATAAAGAAAAGAACCAGAGGACTTTCCATTACCAGGGCAAATATTCTTTCTGGATGTAGGCATAGAAGCAATGCAAACATTCCTATACACCAAGAAAGAATGACTGGGAATTGATTTATGAAGGGCTTATCCTAGGCAAACACCGTTGTATCCCATGATATCGAGAGCTCCCCTTGGGATAAATATTAAGATCCCAGGATATTATTAGAAGCAGTAGAAATTTACAGCATATACCAAACAAACCCAGCATAGAATATATACTTCTCGGTGAGTATAGTGCCTCGAGGAAGTAAGTTCTTGGTAGTTTACTCCGTACAAATCTTCTCATTCATGCGGATAGCTTGAGTGCATCGGCAGAATAATAAATAATAATATCGAGTCAAGACTCAAGAGACAGGAGACCACAATCCTGAAGCCTTCCTCCGTGATCTCCATCTGAACAGTGAAGGCAATCCATCGGGATTTACATTTCCGGGAGGCATATGTGATATGATATCGGACATACGGAGATTCATGAGGGATATACCTGCATTCAAATCAAATCAAATTGATTTACTCCGTACTCCGCAATATATTAATTATTGTAGTGTTCCGAGGTTTGTCGGATAGATGCTGTCCACTACGCCGAGATAAATGCGGCCAAAGTGGGTTGATTGATAGATGAGGTGGAGTCATAGATGGATATTACATCACTTGCTACTTTCATATGGTTGAGTACAGCATTCATTGGATTTGAATAGTGAAATGAACAACACAGCATACACCGAGTTTACTGTTGAAAGCTCATTCACAGAAAATTCATGTCATAAAAGCAATGAGACATGGTTCAATCCGAGGACATACAAAATAGACAAATGAAAGATACAAATGACAATGAATAGTAAATCATTTCCTCACAAAATCCTGTTTAGGTCCTAAAAGATCATCCAGGAACCCAGCCCAGAATTCCTTGATAGGACCTTTCCCCTGCAACGCCTGTTGTTTCTTCAGCTCCTCGCCCTGGCGTGATCTGCCCACCGCCTCTGTAAGGGTGAACGGGTCGATCTCGACGGAGTGGTTGTCGACGACCTCGCTCATCGCACTGGCCGCGTTATCGGCGATGGTGAATATCTGAGGCTTCATCGGGGAGGGAGTATACTCGACGTCCAAGTCTGCATGGCTACGGTAGACGTCGGGGAAGACCGGAATGCGAGGACCGGCCCGAGGTGCAGGAGCTTCGATCTCCGCCATGGACGGTAGGAAGACGAGATCGACCGTTGATGAGTCGTTGACCGTCTTCTGTGAACGGGAGGTGTTGATCTGGCGTCTGGTGGAGGGTTGGCTAATCGGAAGGGGTGTTGTTAGTCTCGTCGCCTCAGGAAATCATCTTCAAGGCAATACAGTCGGAAACCTACTCTGAAAAGGCATTTCCGTTGATTCTTCTCATCGCAATGCTGAAAGCACGGGATTGGAGCATGTCATGGTTGGCCAGACGTTCGATGAGCTATGTGCGACAGGTCAACATCAGCTCACAAAACTCCCCGTATGTTATCATAACCTCTAGACAATGCATACCTCAGGTTTGGCACCGTCGGCGTGGAGTGACCTCTTCCGACACTCCCGCTTCAGATCTGCGAGATTGAGGGAAGAGAACAGAGTGGTCCTGTCCGCACTACTGTTGATGGGTTGAGCCGAGTTGGCACCGGTGATGTGCAAGCCACGGCGGATGTTGGGGGCAGCGGTGTGCTGCTGTGAGAGGATACGAAGAGCACGTAATGAGGTAGAACGTGGAGCTGCCATTGTGCTGGATGTAGTGGTTGTGGGATACTATTGTAGTGGTTGCAGAGGACCAGCACTGGTCGAGAGGTAGAACGAGCTGAAGTAGGGAGGAGTGAAAGCGGAGAACAGTGACGGAGAAAACAAGGAGGGAGAGAAGCAAGGTTAAATAGAAGTATATTTATTATGGACAGACTACAGTAAGATTAATGTACCGTGGTTAATTACTTGCTTAAAAATAGCAGAAAGTACTGACTCTGAGTCAACGATGAGATGAGCTGGGTTTGGCGTGATGTCCAGCCCCAAATTTGGGTGTTGTTGGGATTGAAGCTTATCCACCGGTGAAAATCGCCTGAATAAGATTGCCTTCCCGTTTGCTTTTTTCTCCAGTCGAATCCCCAGAACTTCTGATGCTACGTGGTCAAAAGTACCAAGTATCATGGTACAGACCGAATCTGTTGCTCGGTGTACAACATAGGACTACAAGCACGACGCAGGTCATGCGGATAGAAGGCCCATGCAACACGCAGACCGCCATGGAACTCCTTCTGCAGGGAGAAATTGCAGAATGGTCGGTTATAGAAAATGCACGATTTCCCCAGGTATCCCCGACCACTCAGGATAAAACGCGCAGTGCGCCACTACGTAATCAGAACTCTGGACGTCGAACTGAACTGCGTTCTGGAAGTGAGGAGACGTCGATGATCAAACTGGCCGTTCCGTTACATGGTTCCGTAAGTCCGGCGAGACAGATAGGCTTCCATGTACGCGGGAGCTTGGGCGGATGTGCTGGGATAATGGAGTCATAGCTCTCCCCGGAAAATGCGAGACGAATGACGAGATTCGACAGCGCTAAACGTCGTACCTCGGAAATCCTGGTGGCTCGATCGAAGCCCAGCCGTCCAATGGCTTTGGAGCCCATCCATTGTGGCTTGACTCTCGAAACATGCAGCGGACAGACTGGTCGACTCTTGCGTGGTGGCTCTCTGTGAATCGTCCAGGGCAAAGGGGATCAGCAGTAGTAACTTTAAACAGGGCCTTCACCGTGTTCAATAGACCTATAGGCATCTCCATCCCAGGATCACCTCACCCGCGTTGATCAGGCCATGACGCGTAGCGTATCACATCGTGGATCCGACTCGCCAGAGACGAAACTCAAAGGAGCCTGAGGATTTTCAAGTTCCAAGGGACGCAGTACGGAGGACGGCACCAACCATCCCCGTACTTACAGGGGTGTCACGTGGAAACGCTCGGACCGAGGTCCGTCCTTTGCTTTCGAAACATCCTCGATTAGGATTCCTCAGAATACTGCACGATCAGGCATCCCATGCAGTCTTTGAAGTTTGAATACCGCGGTAGCATGTAGTTATTTTGGAAAGCTAGATCTGTCACCCGACACGCCCCCAAATATAGCATACTGGTTGCTCAATAGCATGAAAGAGCTGGGCACGCTCCTTCCTTCTCTATTAGGAAGGATGTCACAAGCACTGCGTCTAGCCTCATAAACCCTCTCTGTCTCTATATATACAAACAATATAGCCAGCAGCCATCCTAAAGTCTAGATGAACGCCGCCCTTTTGCAATGGCTCGAGCGTATGGATGTGACGGAGACCCCGGAACCAGATGGTCGATGTCTCCTGTGTTGACGAGATCTGGGCTGGCTTCATCGAGACTGGTGATCCCTGTATTCCGCATTGCCGTCTCTAGCTCGTCTTGTAGAACTGATTCACACGTTCACACCGTGAGTCCATCATGGCCAAACATAGGGGGGAAGGGCATATCTAACTCACTATCTATCAGATGTTCAGCTCCTTCCTGTCCGTAATTTGTCGCAAAGAGCATGGCCCGGCCGATGCCTACTGCAGTCGCACCCAGGCAGATGGCTTTCAATATGTCAGTCCCTCGTCGGATCCCACTATCCACGTAGATCTCCATCTTATCGAAGATCTCGGGACAGCGCTTCTGCAGTTCAAGGAGGGTGATGATGGATGGTGGACTGGTGTCCAGATTGCGTCCTCCATGGTTACTGAGCAGGATGCCATCTAGTCCCAATTTCATGGCTAGAATGGCATCGTCTGCGGACATAATTCCCTTCAGACAAACGGGGAGATGGGTATGTTGTCGCACCCAGGCCAGATCTTCCCAGGTGAGCCCCGGGTCGATGAACCCAGCCATAACGCGCCCGAGCCCGCCCCCCTTTTTGTCGTTGCGTGTTGTCGATGGGGACATGGGGACTGTCAGGCTCTCATCCGCTTTGACTCGTTCGTCTGCCTCACGTTTACCGGGCCAGGCTGCGTCAACGGTCACGAAGATGGCCTTGATGTTCGGGTTAGCTGAGCACCTGCGGAGTAGTTCCGCAGATTTCTCTCGATCCCGATTCACATATAACTGGAAAATAAAATTTCCAGACGGTGCTGCCTCCCGGAGCTCTTCGATTGGGAATGATGAGTTATTCGACACCTATCCGACATTGATGTTAAGAAGGTTGCAACTGGAACGGGAAGTGTTCGAATCTGCAATGAACGTACACCTTGAATGATACCCTTATTTGCACATGCCCTTGCTATGGCACACTCACCATCTGGGTGAATGAGCTTAGCCATAGCTGCTGGACTCACGAAAAGTGGGAGACTGCTGTCAACCCCGAGGATCTTCGTGCGCGTTTTGACGGTACGCACATTCCTCAGTACCCGGGGTCGGAACCATATCCGGTCAAAGCATGACTTATTGGCATCACGGGTGATGAGGTCCGTTGCAGCGCTGGAATAGAAGGCCCAGGTCTTCTTACTTGCAGTCTTGGAAGCTACGACTTCGAAATCGTGCGAGTTTATCAGCATATGCAGCGGCGGTTTCTCGTTCTCTAAAACAACTTTGTCGCTCTCATTTGGCGGTGGTTTCATCCATTCATCGTCAATAGTGGATTGGCCGAGAGTGCCCTTGAGCTTGTCTGGGGATAAATTCGATTTGATAAGGCTCGGAGTGTGAACTTCAGAATAGGCCTTTGTGGCATCACGCCCCGCATATTTTAAGATGACTGGCTTGGAGTCAGTTTTTCATATCCTTAATAAGCTGTTGGCAATATGCCATGACGCCCCAAAGACACCAATAGCTTCTTCTTACTTGCAGATCCGCCAGGATGTTCCTCCAGGAAATCAGTCACATCCCAGACTTGATCGTTTACAACAATCCAGCAATCCTCTGGTGAACCATGCTGTGAAATTTGCTGAGTTGAGAGGAGGTTCTGTCCAGTCATCCTGGTATTCTGAGCAGAGGAATCTTGTACGTTGGGATGAGGATAAGATGCCCGGACTCAAATTCAGGCAATGAGGGGAAGTTTATGGCATACTGGCAGCGCTAGTCCTAGTAGGAAATGTCGCCGATGCATATATTACGCTGTACGCAGGCTGTAGTTGTACAGATATATAACGCCATTCAGATCCTTTATGGCCCCAAGTCCCTTTGATCTCCTTCATGGGAATTAGTAAATATGCATTCTCCATTCGTAGATGCAGGCCGCTCGCCCTCAAATACCCCGAAGTTGCAGGGGCATGGAGTAATACTCCGGATTCGGCAATACCACCTCTTTTCGGGTAAATATTACACCGAATAGAACAAGCCACTGTTGGGTATACCTGCGCCACTGTGTGACTGGTGAACCCCCCCCTGATAAGGTGATATGTTCGTTGCATAATCTGCACCAAGGAAGAGGAGTAATTAATACAAAGGAAACTTTTGTCAGTTGTTTCCTAGAAAAAACTGGGGATATCTCTCTCATGTCTGGAGCATCCACTATAGGTCAACTGTCTAGAACCCTGCAGAATAGTAATATCTCTGTCCTTGAGAGCATAGGCGCCAGAAGAATTGCTCTCTGGCAATCCAGTCCAGGTATGTATTGAATTGATTTCTCACGCATGCTTGGACAATTCATGAGCAGAGTTGATGCTATGGGATATATGTGAACAAGCAATAGCTAACTGACAATAACCACAGTATCCCGAAACAGAAGTACCTTAATAGTACACTCGCGGCATGTACCTTTGAGGCCTATCTACTTCAAGCCAGCATCTTCAAATCTCTCACATACACTAGTTGCAATCAAAATGAGTGACACGAAGGTGCCATTGCGATATGTTGACGTGGGTTTAACCAAGATCCGTGGCGGCTGCGTCTCTTAACGATCGACGTAACTGATCCATGGCAAATTCAGATTGGGATAAATCTTGGTGACCCTGTTTTCAGGGGCAATTATCATGGAAAGCAGGCCCACGACGACGATCTAGATGATATTATCCAACGTGCTCGTGATGTGGGTTGCCAGAAATTCATGGTCACCGGTTCAGATCTAGTAGAGTCTCGCCATGCCGTCCAGCTGGCTACTAAATATCGTACGTCGATTCCTCCTATCTGGTCTAAAAGATAACATCTGATATATGCCATCTGAAGCGGGTTTCTGTTATGCAACAATTGGAGTTCATCCTTGCCAGGCAAAGGAGTTTGATGCCTTCTCCGGCGGTCCCTCGAAACTCCTCGATGAGCTCAAGACCCTTGCAACCGAGGCAAAACAATCCGGCCATGCGGTAGCCTTTGGTGAAATTGGATTGGACTATGATCGGTTATTCTTGAGCCCCAAAGAACCGCAACTCAAGTACTTTGAGGCTCAATTAGATCTTGCGGTGGAAATACAACTCCCTCTTTTTCTCCATTCTCGGGCTGCCAGCGAGGATTTCGAAAGACTACTTACTCCGAGACTCCCTAAACTTCCCAAGAAGGGCCTGGTGCATAGTTTTACTGGAACTCTGGATGAAATGAATCGACTAGTCGCCCTTGGTCTTGATATCGGTGTAAATGGCTGCAGCATGAAGACAGAAGAAAATCTGGAAGTTGTCAAGGCAATTCCTTTGGAACGACTTCAGATTGAGACAGATGGTCCTTGGGTATGCGTGATAATTGAGCCTCATAATCCAGATTGCAGCTTCCTAACTTATTGCTCCATCCAGTGTGAAATTCGCCCATCCCACGCGTCATCTAAATATCTCGAAGGGGCCCCAGCTCTACCAAAAGCTGTCAAGAAGGAAAAATGGCAGAAAGGATGTATGGTGAAAGGTAGAAATGAGCCTGCGGCCATAGCCCATGTCGCCCATGTAATTGCTCGTGTGAAGGGGATTTCCGTTGAAGAGGTTTGCGAAGCGTTAGTTGCAGGCATATCCCATCGACTCTTTTTGTGAAATCTGGCTAATCCATTCTCCCACAGCGCCTGGAAGAATTCGGTTGGGATGTTTGGGCTTGGGGAAGAGACGCCGTAGCTTGGCTCTCTCTTTCCTATTTCATGGCAGACAGTACTCCTGGAGTTCTCGCTTCAAAAAGTATTGTGATCTTTGCCGATGCAAGGAGGCCTATGATGTGCTCAGGAAATTTACCTAAAATGTCATCGTTTCGATATTACAACAATAGATAGCCAGGAGTTAGGAACGAGCGTTTACCTTCGTTTATGATGTCCAGAGATCTGAAGATCACTTCCTTGAGTCTGGAGTCTCTTCTACAGCGCTTTTGTCTTTGAAAGGCATTGTCTGGTATTGGCTGCTTTGTCAAAGGATATCACTGTTTGGTTTCTCTGCAGTGTTCATCTGCATGAGAAAGATAACAAGATGCTTTGAAGCAGTTTGTGCTTGATCAATCTTATACTCTACCATGACTCTGGTGAGACAGCAGAGCAGGACCTCAGGCAGCTGCCATGAAGCAGTGAAGCAAAGCAGCAGCCACTGCAGTCTATCAGGCGGAAGCTGCCCTGATCATGAGCTCACCGCCCTGATTGTCCCCAGATATTTCTTTTTTGCCCATGTCTTCTTTTTGTCTTTGTCTTGGACAACATTTCTGAGATGCTGATTTTGCTCTTACTTAAGCTTGATCTGATCCTCTGTGCTGGTTTTGCTAATTGTCCCACTTCTTTCATTTGACTTTTCCATTGACAATGTATTATATTCGGTTTCCGCCGCTTTTCGAGTAGGACTCTGTCCTAGTCGACATACTTCTTACCCCTTGTCTTGGCCGTGAGGGTGCCCAGCTCTCTGCCTTAGAGCTTGAGGAGACGTCTCATGACAGTGGGATTACTGTTCCAAGCTGTCATTCGTTCTTTACCTCAGCTCAACCTTGCAATCTATCTGTGAGGCCGGCCTGCCGTTTCTTCGGTTCGCATTCGAACAGGGCTTTTTCTTCGAGGGGTTCTGTACCGTCATTTTTTTACCCTCATAGGAAGCGAGTTCGAACAGCGTCAGCCATGGGGTCATCTCCCTTGGTCACTAAATTTCCCGGCAATGACCTCAACAGCCGCACGGGTGAGTCTTTCTCAACGAGCAACTTATTGGATTTGATGACCGTGATAAATACGACTTTTCGTGTTCTGATTGTCTTTGATAAAGCTGCAGATAGACCAAGCCTGAAGAGCAATCCTGTTGAGGAGCCTGCACAGCCGACTCTTCCTGCCAACTTTGGAGAAGTAGTACATGGTATTTACAGGAGTTCCTACCCGAACCCCAGGAACCTTCCGGCCCTCGAGAAGTTGGGTCTTAAAACGATAATGTAAGTTTCTCGGGCCCTCATTATTCTATTGCTGCTAACTCTCTGCAGCACTCTTGTTGAAGAACAGTACTCTAATGTACATATTAGCTTCCTTTTGGAGAATGGAATCAACCATCGGAGAATTCTGATCGAACCGAACAAAGACCCGAACGTGAAAACTCCAGAGACTACTATAATCCGCGTTTTAGAATTATTACTCGATCGTCAGAATCACCCTGTTCTCATTCACTGTAACAAGGGAAGGGTAGGTCATTGGCATCCACCAGGAGGGACGAACTAAGCGACTAATCAAGTTTTACTTAGCACCGCACCGGATGTATTATCGGCTGTTTTCGAAAGGTCCAAGGTTGGCCAATGCATGATATCCTTTCCGAATATCACATATATGCAGATCCTAAGGCGCGCCCTTTGGATGAAAAGTTCATGACGTCTTTTGATCATACGAAACTGAAGCATCGGGCGGAAATTGCAGGAGCAACTAATTGGAAGCCCTCAAATAACCACAAGCTTGTGGCTATGTCCAACGGGGAGCAGCCCAGTTCCGATAAATGCCACCTTCATTCTTCGCTGAGCGAGGTCAGCATGCCCAAAGTTATCTAAGACACTTTATTGTCACGCATTGACGAAGCATCTTCACGATTTAGAAATGGCGATGATTGCATCTAGACGGTTTTCGGGCTTCCATTGAATCTTCATGCATACAAACGGATGGAGTCTCATACCCTGATATTCATGCGGGCTGTGGATTAAAGGGCTTTTACGATGGTTACTTTAACGAGTCCATAACTTTGTCTCTATGGGTTTATTTTATCTTTCCTGCTCAAGTACAATAGTTCTCGGGGTCAGGTTCTAAATGACTTTCTTTACACGGGGCGGCTTGATGCTTTTAACCAGATACAACTCCATAGAAGGTTAAAATCTAGAATGGAGTTTACAGTTCACCTTTTTCTAGCGGTGTTTGTTTTCCGATTCCTAATCAATTCTAAATGTTCTCTATTCTCGGTTAAAACAATGTACTTGGTAATTACAGGTAGAGTGTGAGTACCTGTGGAATCGACGCCAAAATGACAGCTAGTGAAGCCGTTTACGGCATCATTTCCACATGTTCTGGCAGATACCCGTAGGCCTTGGCGGGTGTAGAATCACCCTCGTCACCTTCCAGCTCACCTTGCTCACCATAACCTTTTAATTCATTCTCAAACCTCCGGTCCAGAATAGTTTCCATCGTCGCCAGATTCAGCTCCCTGCCTATAGTGATGGATCTTCTGAGGTGGCCTTACAAAATGCCTCCATACTCCCTGTTACTCTCTCCTTCCTTCCCTCGCCGCAAACTGCCCTTACTAAGCCAGCATCAAGCGTTGCGAGTAGGACAACGCGAGGATATAGTTCGCGCCACATAGGGGAGTGGGTCTGCCACATATGGAATAACCAATTTTCTGCTCCAAATATCGAGGTCCCAGTGAATGTGGCTCTCAGGTATGTCCTGGAAGGCGAGGAGAGGAGACGTTGGTGCTTCTTCTATGTCAGCTCCTTCCTGGGTAGCGTAGATGGCCCTAGCTAGGTTAACCAACTCAGCGAGTTCGACCCCCAGTGTGCCGAGAACAATACCGCGATCACATGACAGTAGAGCCATAGGAGTCAGGATTCGGGTGCTGAAGTAGCATAACTTAATAATTCAGAACCATTCCATCCACCATTCTTAAGCAAGAAATGCCTTGATACGATAACATTCGGGGTCACATGGAGGTCTTCAAAGTAAAGTTGCAGTGGTTGATAGATTAGCATCACCGTTTGGGCATAAGGAAGTAAGATAGAATGTACTTCGGGTTGATTATAGTATCTCTAAATGCAACAAAAAGACACCTGAAATAGACTAATCCATTTGCGGCTAGCAACTTCCAGATAGCTGTAGTAGACCATGCATAGTCCTTGACTGAAAGATGGTCCATAAAATGGAAGTCACCAGTAGCCTATCTAGCCCCGCGGGGTTGTGCAATATTTGGTTCCAAGACTTGCGTGAGTGTCCGGGGCCAAATTCCCTGCAGGAAGAATGTCTAACTTGTAAATGCTCTGCTTGATTTATCAATCATGATATCCCTAGTCCAGTTGTTCCGTTCCTCGGCTTTGCTATTACTGCTCCATGCCATTTTTAACTCCTGGAAATGGGGTTGTGAGCCCACTTTACTTTTTTGGGGCAGGTTGATCTCCCCTCGAAAACTGACAACCTATCAGTGAATGAAACATACAACTTGGATCTAGAGAATGTAAGGGTACTCGTGTCCCTTACTGAAGCATACTGAGGTCTTACTTTTTAATAGCAGAGTGCCACTGCTTCTAGGAAAGCAAATGCATCAGACAGGCTCCCTCAATCTATTTCATATATCACTATCCCAGGATCTTGGTAAGGGAGCAAGATCACTTCAGCATCAGCTGACCGGATGCTCACCAAATCAAGAGGATCACCATTTCTCAATTTTCCCTTCCTTGTTGACCAGACGGGTATAAATCCTATGGGCCTTGGACACGACGAGGCAGTGGTTTACAGTACACCATACGGGGAATGTCATGCTGAAAACAGTAAAACTAACTAGGAAAGGAAATTAACAGGTCCTCCTTCTACAGATGAGAAACACCAGAATCTCATGGTGTACAACAATTTAAGTTCTATATGTCGTCACAAAGCATGTCATCGTCCAGATTACCCTGGCTGTGGCTTTCTTCCTCCATTCCAGCTAATGAGGTCCCCATACCAAGAAGCAGGGGACTTGCCATGGCGAGATTCGTTTCAGGAGGATCAGACGTGAGCATTTCTCCATCGGTGATTAAGATTGGAGCGGAGGAGATATAGCCATAACCACAAGGGCCATTACCAGTTCCCCGCTGACACAAATGAGAAGATTCAACATCGAGTTCGGAATGGAAGACGCCATCGTTGTCGTTCTTTGAACTAAGATGTGTCCATTCTTCCTGATATTTTTGATTGTCCCAAGGAAAATCCAGATCCAGATCGTAATCGTCGAGGGTATGAGTACTGCTCGACATCACAAGTGGTGAATCGGCGCATTCCTCAATCATGGCAGAGGTTAAAGAGCATTCGTCTCCTCCATTAACGAAAAGATCAAAGTCCTCTCTCTCCATTTTGGTATAATCACTGTCGGCGCCATCATCGTCATCGTCATCGTCGTCGTCGTTCGCGAGGAAATCGTCCGAGATATAATAATCGTTTTTATCTGTATCCATATACATCCCTTCTCCGAAGGAAGAACTTTCGAGCAACGCATCCAGTGTCGAGGATTTCTCATCAAGTGGTAAACCTGAGGTCTCTTCTAAAGGAGGGAGTTTTCGAGAAGCCCCGGGTTTGTAGAGATCCCTTTGGCTGATTTTCCAAAGACAGGTTTTGATGATAGCTTTGGCGTCCTGCGTCTGTAGGATTGCATTGGTATTATGATTAGTGAGTAAGCTCGGTTTTTGAGGATTCTGTAAATGTAATTGTTTCAGAGTGGAAAATTTTGCCTGCAAGACTGGATTTTCTGTCTTCTCGAGAATACAAGCCAATGATTTGGCTATCGATGGTATGAATCTTGAACGTTGGTTTATTGCCTGCTCCGGAGATGGTCAGCCAAGGACTCCCAAGTTTCTCTTTTCTACCTTCTTCCTTGGGGATGATTTGCTTACATCGCGGTATCCAAGGCTAAACACAGCGGGGGCTATTTCGGAAAGAGACCTCAACGGCCCAATGCTAGTTTTCTTGATTCCGATATCAGGTCTCGGTAAATCAGAGACTATAACATCTCGAAGGGCATTGTTGAATAGTCTGTGAAGATCTTTTATAGGTGGGAAAGCGCTATGTTTCCATTGCAAGAGGCCAGTGCTGTCGAAACTAGGAAGAGGGACGATGGGGCGTTCTTCATCCAAGAACTGCAGATCCCACTCAAAGTGTGAGCGCTCATTTATATCCACGACTTCAGAGCTCACTGTCCTTGGTGAGTGTTCTGTCTCCGAGGTTATGGCGTCAATGAGGTCATTATCGCTCCCAACATGAAGCGTATTCGTTGCTGACCTTTGCATTGACAGCCCAACGGTGGTAAGATCTATCCCTGAATAATGAGACATATTCCCCATATTCACGGGACAATGAGTATACTCAAATAAGAGGTTGACTGAAGACAAAATAGCGGTTTTGATACTAGCCGGGAGGCCTGCTTCGTGGAGAGTCTGAGTCGAAAGTGGTAATCTCCCGGTTTTCGCATTAATTCTCGATGGCCCGACTCTGCTCCGCAGACCAATACACATCTGGAAAGTTGTATGGCTTTCTGTATTAGGATAATGCTCACAGCTCCTAAACAGTGCCACGAGGCCGAGATCCGACCAAAGCTGCAGGGGACGGCATTAGCTGGTGCTGTTGTTCAGAGCCACACAAGTACTGGACATATTAAATAATTACCCTCGCATTGCATAAGTTATCCCCAACCTGTGATGAAAATTTCGAAGAATGGTGAGAAGGGTCCAGCGGTAGGCTGATGCAAATATATAGACTGAGCTCAGGTGCTTGGGTAACCCATATGTCTCTTGACAGGAGTAATTGCTCAATCCCTTTGGAATTTTGTGACTCTGAACACTCTGAGGGAAGTCTTAATTCCACAGAGCCACTAGAGGTAAGACTTAACATGGATTTTTGCAGGTGGAATGTCCTGCTTCCTAGGCTGAGATTGTGAAACATTGACATCGAGATACGTTAATTAATGTAAATTTAGAATGGTCTTTTTTGGAACAATATATGGCGGTGACTGTCCAACTAATCCCTCCCTTCTCTAATTTTGCGAGTGTTAATAGCTTTCTGGTGCTGTCTTGGGTTGAGCAACAAAGATGGTGGAATGAAATGGGCCATAATAGTGCTACCCCCGAGGATGGCACCTGACCTGCAGCACTAGCACTATTACTGTGTTCTCCGTAGATGAAAATAGACCACAGTCAATGAAAAATAGCTTTATGAGAGTAGACATTTTCTACTCCTATTTAATGTATCATACCTCCTGAGGTTTACAGCATACCAGACAGCGGAATAACGTTAATAGGGCCAGTATCTTAGATCAGCGATAATTACTCCGTACCTTTTCACCAGATAGATCAAGAAACAGACTGGGGTAAAAATAGAATTTCACCCCATCAAATAGTCTACCACACAGCATACAGTCTATTTCCATCCAGTTATTCCATGCCATACAATTGTAGGATCCAAGGTTATGTGTCGCAGCCAAATCAGGCAGGCTTATCGTCAGCTTACGAAGCGATAAGAGCGCACGTGCCGGGTCCGGGGGGGAAATCTGTCTCAGGAGAAGATGCAACGCGGCGCTCTGCAAATATTGAAGGCCCGCGATGCTCAAGGATGCCCAAGGATGAGAAACCAGGAGCTCTTTTGGCTCCACTGAATGGCGTGGACGAGGCAGAATCTCAGTCCCTTCTCTCAGGATCAACCGATGAGGAAGACATCATAGTTCACCGGAGCCTACCTCCACCTCCGCCTCCACCGGCACCTGCACCTACACCTCCACTTAATTCTCGTCCTCGGATTCTCCCTAGGCAGCCATCTATATCTCTGCCTTCTCCGGACGGACAGCGTCGTCCTCCTCGGACCACAAATCGAGTTCGATTTGACCTCGAACAGCAAGATGAGGACTCCAGCTCTGAGCACAACGACCGCGATTCAAACAGCCATGGCCGCAGATCGCAGGACTCGTGGCTGGACGAGGAAGACTACGAAAGTGGACGCCGGGATTCATCAGGATCTGGTCGCAGAGGACCTATGGTTCCCCTTCTCACCGACATAGAAGCCCCCAGTGTGACACTTGCGACCACCGACGATTTCTTCCCCGAAGAGTATTTGGAAGATGCCAGGCCGAGGAGTGGAATGCGGATGGCCTTCATGAACATGGCAAACAGTATAATAGGGGCTGGGATTATAGGACAACCATACGCACTTCGACAAGCCGGTATGTTGATGGGTATAACCTTGCTCATTGTTCTCACGATCACTGTAGACTGGACAATCCGTTTGATTGTGATCAACTCCAAATTGAGCGGTGCGGATTCATACCAGGCTACGTTGCAGCATTGCTTTGGGAAAAGCGGCCTTATCGCAATTTCCATTGCGCAGTGGGTTTTTGCTTTCGGGGGCATGGTTGCATTTTGTATTATCGTCGGTGATACCATTCCTCATGTCATAAGCGCCTTGATCCCCTCCCTCAGAGATATGCCTTTCCTCTGGCTCTTTACTGATAGACGGGCCGTAATTGCCATTTTTGTTCTCGGTGTCTCATACCCACTGTCCCTATATCGGGACATTGCAAAGGTTCGGCTCCCCCCCTGTGCAGTCAATTCATCGGTATACGAGCTGATGAACGAGTAGTTGGCAAAAGCATCCACCCTTGCTTTGATAAGTATGCTAGTCATCGTAATTGCAGTGATTACGCAAGGCTTCCGTGTACCATCCGAATCGCGGGGCGAAGTGAAGAGTCTTCTCTTTGCCAACTCTGGGTTCTTCCAGTCTGTCGGAGTCATATCCTTTGGTACGTAAAGTTACCTTAAACCAACATTGTATGTTACTAATGCTTCGCAGCATTCGTTTGCCGTATGTCGAACTTGGTTTGAACCGCTGTTACCTACATATCGTCCTGAAGCTAACCTCGCCAAAGACCATAACAGTCTTTTGATTTATGGTTCGCTCAAGAAACCGACGCTGGATCGGTTTGCCAAAGTCACGCATTATTCCACAGGGGTCTCACTCGTTACGTGCCTTGCCATGGGATTAGCGGGCTTTTTGACTTTTGGCTCCAAAACTCAAGGCAATGTGCTGAATAACTTCCCGTCAGACAACGTCATAGTTAACATAGCACGGCTGTAAGTTATGCTACGCCGGGAATTGCACTACCTGAGCTAACCCGAGTAGTTGTTTTGGGTTGAACATGCTCACGACTTTACCCCTGGAAGCATTTGTTTGCCGATCTGTTATGACAACATACTACTTCCCCGATGAGCCTTTCAATCCAAATCGGCACTTGATATTCACGACCTCCTTGGTTGTGACGGCAATGGCCATGGCTTTGATAACATGCGACCTCGGCACCGTATTCGAACTGATTGGAGCAACAAGTGCTGCAGCTCTAGCATATATCTTCCCTCCTCTTTGCTACATCAAGCTGAGCAGTGCAAGTCGCAAGGCGAAGATTCCTGCTCTCATCTGTATAACATTTGGGTTTGTTGCAATGGGTGTGAGTCTTATGCAGGCCGTTGCAAAAATGATTAGAAGTAAGTTTGGCAATGTTCCTTCTCGCTGTATTCATGTTGATTCGAAATATCTGACAACTGTCTTGCTACAGATGAAGGTGAAGTTCATACGTGCAGTGCCATTTAACGAAAGAATATCTCCATATTTGTACAATATACTCATGTCTGGCATTTCATAAGATCGCATACCATGCCTTTGTTGCATTTATTACACCTCATGTTTTATCTTCATGCTGGTATCTGCAAGATATGAACCTAAATTAAGGTAAAAGGCCTTCTCATTTTTTTCCTGGGTCATTTTGGTTAAGGGAGCATCCTGCTTTGCCATTTCTTCTTTCTCTCATTCCTGCATGCATTGCGCGGAACCTCATATCTAAGAAATTTATGTACCCCCTTGATGAGAACCTTTTATTAGCGTGGTTCATTACTTGCATAGAATGGAATACTCAAACTTTCAGAAGCAATAGCCCCACCACACCACTTGAGAGCAAGGTCGTCTTGACACGAGAAGCAAGTAACAACGTATAATGCTAGACAGAACTTCGACTACATTTCAGTCCAGATCTATCGGATTTCCAGGCGTGGTTTGGACGCTGTGGGCTGGTGAGGGCCGCGTCGTGTCTATATCCGCAACAAGCATCCGATTCCAGTATTCTGTAAGTGAGTTTTTACATGGAAACAAGCATGCACATATATGTCCTTTGTTTGGGATGTTTGAAGCCAATTTCATCATGAATTTCCCTTGTGCTGTGGAGAAATCCGCGTTTGCAGACTCAAACAGAGACTGTCCTGGCAACTGACTAGCATTGCGCTTCTCCCTTCCTTTCACCACTTCCTTATATATCCCCTCAAGACCCCTCTGCTTCTTTGTATCTTGCCTCTTTATCGGTCCTCTATAATTCCCCTTTGGTTTTTAATTCCATCCCTTCAAATTACTGGATTCTTGTCTCCCACCTCTCTAGAACCATGATTGTCTCTCTTCTCAATCCATCGTGCACTCTTTGAAATATCACCCTGGCACTTTTCCATTCCACGTGCAGTCCTTGTCCCCAAACACCAGCAAGTCATCTATGTTGACAACATTGCTGCTCTTGTGGATTGTTGTGAGTAACACCACAACTTGTTTCTCTTTGTTTCTCTTTGTTTCTCTTTGTTTCTCTTCTTAACTTCATTGACCCTAGTACGCGCCCGTCTATGCTCATCAAAACACAGACAGGTTTGCTTTGCTGGGACAAAGACAACATGGATATTCCAGTAGAGGAGAGGCTTAAAAGGCTGCAAATGGTGAGCCTCACGTTTGCTTCTATTGGGTGGCCCTTCCTGTACTGTTTAGCACTGACTTGGAATATTCATAGGCGGACTTAGGAACGGCTAGACGGGAATACATCTCGACTGTAGATAGTAAGAGCAAGCACCTTACTGGAGTACGACTAGAAGATATCGAAGCATCCCGACTGTCGAACATAGCTGGAACTGAAGCTCAGCGGATGGCTGAGCAGAATAAGTCAAAGCTTTCTAAATGGGCCAGTAGGTGTCTGAGATTCTGGAAATTAATCGATACAGCACGCCGTTGACTAAATTTCATAACAGACATTTATAAAGAGCTTGGAGACACTGAAGACTTGGAACAACTGGATAATCTGCTTGATGGCCAGACCCACCGCATTCGGTCCTTATTACACGGTAATGATAACAGAAACAACGATATAGGCATCAAGTCTACAGAAACCCTATCTATGAGGCGCCCGGAAAGAAGTTCTGGACGCGGCGGAGGTGTCATTGGAACGAGGGGTCGTGGATCAATAATGCCATCCATCGGGTAGGTCCTTCAAATTCAGGGCACTTGTCAGGTGAACTAACTGCCCCAAAGCAATAGGACAACCCAGGGTGCTATATCAAAGTTAGGAAATCATATTGTTGAGACTCCGCGCAAAGGAAACCGTGGTCTTGATCCTGCTCTTGATCCAGATGGGGACCAGAAAGGCGGCGGATTCCAGTCAAAATATAAACCAGGTAAGTAGTCCTTAATACGGACACTACATATGCAGGAGGTTCTAATATACCCGTTCTCTAGGTGGCAAGAAGCAACCACCTGCCTTTCTTAGGACTAGACGGGTTGCACCCATGCCTGCGTAAGAATCTCTCAGTTCCATTCTTTTTTTTTTGTCTTCAAATAACTGACATGCGTTGGAGCGGTGATTATTCGCGGCTTCTCAGTTCTCCTGATGATTTTCTGGCTGTTGCCCGTAGTATGGTCAGGAAACCTCCGCCTGATAACACTAAAGCCTCTGACGTTGCATCTCCTAAAGAGCAAAAGCCAGTCCAGGATACTAAGGTACAAGGCGCTGTCGTTACGGCCAAGAACCCTGCTCCTGGCTCCACTCAACGGCATGGCAATACAGCTCCTTTGGTGGTCGATTTAAAATCAGCCCCAGCAAAGGAAGTTGCCGTCCCTACTACTGCTCCAGTGGCTGGTAGACCTCCCGCTTTGTGCTTCTTGATCTCAACGCCAGAAAGGCCTAAGACCGAGAGTCGTTCCAAGGGCACTGGCTTACCATCTTCGGGACAAGTTACCTCTTCATCAAAAACTGGAAACGGTCAAGCTGAAGGCAAGGGTTCACTGCTCAAAGGATTAACTGCTAATCTTCCCCAGCCCATTCTATCGCGTAAGGAAGGCATCTCTAGGGGGCACGAGAAGGAAAAGACCAAAAGAGAAAAGGTTGAGCTTCTTGTTGATTTCGACTCTTCGCCAGATGATGCAATAACGAAGAACTCAAGGGCGAACATGGACCAAAGCTTTTTAAGGAGCCCTGTGTTTGATGACTTGGAAGGAATCGATTTTTCCATTCAGAATACCACTGATACCACGCTTTCATTAAAACCTCCGTCGTCCAGGTTTCCATTCAGCTGCGGAAAGAAGCTCGACTTCAAGCAAGATGCTGAGGAAAAGGAATATTCTGATGCTACGGCAGTCTCCAACACTAATGACGATGAACATCTGTCGAAATATCGACGTGGTTTATCGATGATTGACAACCTTATGGAGATAAAGGCTCTTCCAGACGAATATCTGCACAAACTGGAAGAATGCAGAAAAGCATTGGAATCGCGACTTACTATGGCTGATCAGCCATTTACTGCACAACCAGTACCATCCAAACCTGAGGAGCCGGCGCGAGCTGGTAACTCTCAGGAAGCTCTTCAGGCTGATCCTTCGATCAACAAGCCTGGCCCAGACGATGAAAGAGCCAATGACTTGGAAAAAGATAAATCACCTATTCAAGAGCCAACCGACCAGTCGGGTTCGATCATGCAGAACCCCCCTCTTTCAGAGAACCGACTCAGGTATGCTGTTACTGCGCCCGAGTTCATCCCAAGAAAGCCGAGCTTTACAAAATATCGGTCCCCAACGCGCAGTATTTCAAGCGATTCATCTGCTTCGAGTGATCTGCCCTCTCTTACAAAGGTCTTACAACCTAATTCCCCTTCTCCGGGAGACAAAGTCATGGTGCTCAGTCCATTACTTGATCCGTCTACATCACCCTCTCCTAGCAAGGTCAAGGTAATTGGCCCAGCACCTAGTCTGCCTACATCACCCTCTCTTATAGGTAAATCCAGGGTAATTGGTCCGCTACCTAGTCCACCACATCATATTTTTGGAGATCACTTATTGCCCGGAAGGCTTACGGCTCAGGACTCGCAGACCGAAGCTAGTCCACCCCGTCCAGCGAGCTCTTCTGATAGTAAGTGGTGACGCGCATACATTTCCTTCAAAACAAATCGCTGACGCTTGGTAGAACTCAAGTTTCAATTATCAATCCCTCCCCAACGATCTGTGCTGTCAGAGGCGCAGCCCTCCGTCTTCGAGGGATTTGGTGTCTCCATGTCAATTAATATCATAGAGTCGCAAAAGGGCAAAGCTAGACTCTTCTCTTCAGATCCTGAGACAAAGCCTCTCACTCCAACCGGCGTATCTCTTCCAGAATCAAGCAAGGAAGAGTCCAATATTATACCAACGGAGACCCAATCCAGGGCTCCATCCCTGACGTTGCAGTCAAATGGCCCGAAGGTTATTGGACCCGGCACTTCCCAAGCCTTGCAAGAGTCAGTCCACGCTCCACACAATTCTCCGCAGTCGGTTCCTGGCCCCAAATTGTGTCAACCATCTGTGCTCACACCTAGCCTGACTGAGCATCGTTCTACCATGAACAGATCTGTTTCTGGTAGCCTTCAAGCTCCAACCTGGGCATCTGATGAAAACAATTAAGCCCTCGTGTTAAATCAGGATTTTTTATTCCCTTACATTCCTGAATATGATGTCATGAATCATTCCCGCATATGTGCAAACTTTCATGGTAGTCTCATTTCCCTCCATTACTCTAATTCTGTTGCTCTCTCTATTTTTCTTTTAATCTGTTTCCTTTTATGCCCTTCAAATCCTCTTATTTCTCATTTCTTTGACAATGTGACAATGTGACAATGTGATAATGCGATAATGTCATGAGTGATGCCCTAGGAATAAATGATTATTAAATTGCCTGTCCGTTACTTCTATCTTGTGTTTTGTATTGTATCAATATTCTTTTTCTTATTCCACTTCAGTTCTGAATTGTTCATATTTAGATAGTAACTACAATGTACTACTCTATGGAGAGTAGTAAAATATCCAGATACACAATTAACTCATTATCATTTTGAAGTTCATATTTTTTCTTGCCATTCTCTACTCTTACAATAGGAACATATCCTATCCATATGGGCAATGCATACAAAGAGTGAAAATAGTTGACAGGAACAGGTTATAGGACGAACAGACTTCTAACATTATCCTGCCTGCTGCAGCTTACATGATTACATGGGACAAGAGACTAATGTCGAGACTTGCAGCCACCTATCTGCTCAGACAAAAAGCCCCTGTACGTTGCAGGTACATATAAGCATGAAGGATAGGTATAGGAGAATAAAAATAGGGATAAAACATGTAGGCTGTTATATAAGCTCTAATAACAACACGAAACAGAACAAGCTAATTTGAGCATTCCTTGCATGTTATCTCGAACCATTTATTCCAGCATGGTGTGATACCTTCAGTATGGCCTTTTACTCCCCAATGAACGCCATGCACTGTGGTAAGAATGATACTTAGAAGGGCAAGTCAAACCAGGATTATGGTCGGCCACGGAACTAATTCTATGATTGTTGTGGTAGACCATTCAACGTCCCATCGTTGTTATTGACTCTCTGCCTCTTTGGATCGCCGATTCCAGCCCCAGAAGTGAAGCCATTCCCATTTCCACCAGCGTTATTATTGGCATTGGTGACGTCGCTCAGCGGGGGTCGTTTTCCGTTATTGTTGGTATTGTTTATCTGTGGACCGAGACTAACTCCCCCCTTGTTTGGAGCGTTCATATTTCTCGGATCAACGTTTGGGCGCGTCAAAGGACGGTAAGAAGAGGTTGTTTGTCCCCGATTCAGAGGGGAGCCGATTCCGCTGCCACCAGGAGCGCCTATTTTGCGGTGCATATCTGCAGAGGGGTTGATAAAATCACGAGTTTGGTTTGTAGCGGAAGAGGCACTGGCAAGCATTGGCTTGGTGATAGGGAGGCTCTTGCTGTGATCGAAGCCTGCAGTTTTGCGAATTGACGGGCTCTCTGCATGAGGATCAAATTGCGGAGCTGCCGTGGGAGCTATAGTGGGATTATCCTGTATCATATCAACTGCTCTGGCAGAGAAGAATGTAGCTGGGGTACCAGGTAGACGTTGATTGTCCGCAGACTGCGAACCGCCTAGAATATTATCACTCGAATCATTGCTTCCAGTCTCATTATCCATGACATTTGGATCAGGCTCCCGCTTCATAGGTATTTGGCCGCCACCAATGGCATTTGTCTCTTGATTAGGTCTTTTTTGGAGAGAGGATCCCATTCTGACATTTTGAACGTTCGGCTGGGCTGTGGGGCCAGAAGCAAAGTTCCTTTGTCCAGCAAGCCTATCCTGGCCTAGTGACGGATTGTATCGCCCGTTGAGACATGAAGCGACGTTGTGTGCGATCTGATTCTGCGGTTTTGGTGCTGGGGAAGGTGCCCAAGACCTATCTGGCTTCGACGGCGTCGTAAAAGCTGGATTGGGCCTCCCAGGAGGACGAGAAATATCTGCCTGTGTTCTTTGTTGGACAATTCGGCCATGTGTGGGCACCGGTGGTTGTTTTTTCAATGACTCTGAGTCCAATACGATTTCATCGGGATTTCCAGTAGCTGAAACCACAAAGTCGGCTTCATCAAATAAATCACCTACAGCATCCGTAAGCATTTCAGAATATTCGAAAAGAGGTAATCATTATACTCACTTCCAAACTCTCCATCGCCGTCAAACGCAGCGCTGTCATCAACACTTTCATTCTTACTACCAAGATTCACCCGAGGAGGAGGAAGATCGTCATCTTCCGAGGCTGGTTTCTGTTGAGGCGGCTCCTTTTTAATCGGGACGTAATCAGGATGACGATGAAGATCCTTAACGTCCCATTTGGCCTGTTGGGAAATGTCAGCAAAACGCATATACAGCAGAGCCATAGCCGGATACATACAGGTGCGGCTTTCACTTTAGTTACTTTGGAAACATAGTCTTTGTCGTAAATACAATTGCCCAAGACGTTGCCGAAATTCCTCAGGGCACGCTTGAGGGCATCTGTTGTCCCTTCCTTCTTGGCCTTCTCAAAAGCAGCAGCTTTCCCCTTGCAATTCTCGATGTGACCGTACCCAATATCCTGGCCGGCATCAGCACCAGAACGACGAATATAAACACACCGGCATCAAATACCTCATGATAGGTTCCATCTTTCAAAGTGACCCTCACTATCACTGACAGTCCCAGACTAATCTTGCCAGTGTGCTGACTCTCTTCAACCTGTGAGATATGAATCTTAGCCTCGTTTACCTTATCCTCATGAAGGAAAACATACAAAATCAATCTGAATGTTCTGAATAGAACTGGACCAGCCATTAAACCCAAACACCTCATTTGCAAGATTTATACACTTGTCCGCAGAGAGATAGTGCACCCTCTGTCCCGAAGCACCTGGTCTGGAGGAGATATACTCAGGGCCCAACTTCTTATCAAGCCGTGCCTGAAGCGTAGCGATCTCCCGTGCTGTGTATTCGTTCATGCGTCGTAGCGGTTCTTCAAACGGGTTGGCAAAAATGGCTCCGGTTCCGTTGGACGGCATTGTTATGGTACATGCTTGTCCACCGCGATGCTGGTCACCAACTCTGGGGTAATCGATTACTATTAGTTACCGGTTTTGCTGGGCTAGGGGAAGTGGTGATGCTGAGATAGATGCAGGGAAGGAGAGATCTCTTGCTCACGCCGGCATTATATGGTGTTTATGGATTGGCTATAACAAACGATGTTATGAGTTGGATGTTATGGCTGGTGGTTGTCTACCTTGTAGCGCGTTGGGAAGATGGACGCGCTGCGTCGCGACATCACGTGATAACAACGGCCACCGCTGACGATAAGAACAAGGAACGATGAAATGCACAAAGCAGACATGATGCAATTCTAAGAGTGTAGCCCTGCTATTAAGAATGGAGATTATCTTGTAATTGTAGTAGTACCATAAGTGTATGCATTTTAATTTTTGCACCTTGTCATCATCTTCGTATGCCCGCAATGGCGCATTCTCTAGAAATACGTCACTGAACAATGAGGCTGGCGCTAGGGACAAGACCCAGCTCCTTCAGCGTCTCACCGAAATATTCGGAGTCAAAAACTTTCCTCGGGAAGTTCTGAATAAAACTCTGTACCTCAATTCCATCATTTTGGTTCAGGGATGCAGCAACCTCGAATAGCGTCGTAGTGACGGGGAATGTCTTCAAGATGTTCCCCTTGGATGTCTGGAATCTCATACGGCTTTCAGTGTAAGCAGAGGCAGGTTTGGAGGAGACAGGGCCAGATGGTGTAGGTGGTAGTTCCGCGTGAACGGGAGGAGCCTGGCCTGCTCGCGCTGCCCTTTCTGCTTCAGCTTTCCGTCGTCGTTCCGCCTTGTCTGCCTCAATCTTGACCTTAATGCGCTTCTTCGCTTCGATCTCTTCAAGCTTTTCCTTTTTTTTCTGGGCTGCCTCTTTCAACATCGCCTTCCGTTGAAGCTCTTCCTTGATATCTTGGCTCTCCTTGGTGTTCTTCCTTCTGATTTCCTGTCATGGGGTTAACGACCGCATACATTTTTGAGGGAGAAACAGAAACAGAAATCCAATACCTCGTTTCTCTTCTTATCGATCTTGTCTTGTTCCAACTGCGCCGCTCGTTTTGCCGCAAGTCTCTCCCTCAGTTCTTCAAGTTTGGCTTTCTTTTCCTCCTCTGTCAAAGGGGCAATTTCCTCCGTAGACTCTGAAAAATCAACATGCTCTGTTTTCGACGCATGGAACTCGGCTTGAGATTGACTCCGGAATTTCTTGCCACATTCGTTGCAAATGAGACTGCGAGGTTGCTCGCCGGGCTGGAGCGCCGGCCCCTCTTCTGCTTCGGTCTGTTCTGGTTCGGCTGCTTTGATTTCGTCAAGAGACTTGTCTTGATTTTTTTCAAGCCACTCGAGAGCTCCTTGGACTAGACCATAGTTTGAAATAATATGTTAGCAGGATAAGACGCCGGTCTTATCGTGAGAACAATGGCACTTACGACCCCCTGTCTTCGACACCGCAAGTTCAGCTCTCTCCTTGTCAAAGCCCATTTCCAAGAGCTGATTGACATCCGAAGGGGCCATAATTGCTATACTGGGAAATAGATCGTAGAGGGGAGTGGGAAATGGGAGTAGTAGTAGTAGCAAGTTGGTGTAGCACGACGTTGGGTTCGTCGAACTAAGATGGCGGGGTAGAGTGCACAAAGCCGTTGTGCAGGCTGGACAATGAGTAATGGAACAGGACAAAATAAGCTTGAGCAATGGTTCAGTGGACAGATGTATGCATGCAATTGCAGTGCAGATAGTAGCAGCTGCGTAACAGGAGAAGCTGTGGGCAGCAGGAAGGGAGAAAGGAGTGAGTGGTTAGTGATCTGCTCTGTGACGTTATTTGCCGACCGGCGGCGATGACGATGTGGAGAGCCCCGCCGGCGTCGAGGTCTGGGCCGCTTGTTACCTTTTCTTGCTTTTTCGACAGTTGATGAAGGTGTATGTTACTTGGGTGAGAATTTCGCTGGACTCTTGGCGATAGCTGATGCAAGCATATTATGCATCCCCTTAATAGAGCTACCCTGCAAAGTAGTTGTCGCATGCAGCTAGAAAATATGGGACTACTGCGGAAGCTCCATCTGCATGCCATTGCTATTCCTCACTTGCAGGCCGAGTAGATGAGATGTCTTACAAAATGACTAGCTAGTAAAGTTCCCTTCATAGTCTTCCGTTCAAGTTCTAATAGATCATCATAATCATTTGAATAGCCGGCAAGATCCCAGTTTTGGATTCTGCATAAACAATCCCATGTCGCACTGCTGAGTTGTTCCACATCCATCTTCCGAAACGCAACCAGAGGGAATAGATAATTGGCCGTGCGTGAGGTCTCGAAATTGCAAGGGGGTTCCGTGCAGTGACAACTGTTAGATAGTTAAGGGTATCCTCAAGAACCAACTCCAATCATTCCCAAGTTAGTTAGATATTTGATCGGCCTCAAGCTATCTGAAAATCAACCTAACCGAGGTATCATCCCTAGCAACTAGTTGCAGAAATACAACATAAATGAAGGATGCGATGAGATCGCAAACGAAGTTGGGCATCAGGTTCGGAAGGTAAACCACGGAACAGATTAGGAACCAGATCCAGTTAATTTGGATGGGCGGGGCTGCTGGAGAAGCTTGGTTCTCGTTCTCTTTGCGGAGAATCTAGACATGGGGAATGAACTGAAGCTCGGAACTGTTGTCTCCGTAGGACCCTTGAGGCTCAGCCTATCCAGCTCAGATCTGAATTATTAGTAGTATGAAGTACGACCAAAACTAGGAATCGGTGCATGTGTGACACCCAGGCAGCCTCGGGTAGTAGGCAGGTGCATGTGTGGAGACAGGCACGGTCCTGGTCATATACCCCTGGCCAGAGCACAGATGATGTGATGGCATCTTCCAACAGCTAGTCAGGAGGGATTAAGCACAGTGGCCATGATTATAGGCAAAGCATCACTGGTGCAGTGAGAATGTGGTGTGCTGGCAAATGAAGACAGTGAAAGAAAAGAAGAAGGGGGAGGAAAAAGGGAGAAAACCGCAAAATGCACAGCAGCAGGACATCACCTGACCACTGCAGGCGCTGAGTCATCTGATTTGGCCAATCACGGGTCGTATTGTACGGCCACCTCGACGATTACTTATTCCGGATAGTTTCCAGTCCTCCCTGCCGCTCTCTCTCTCTCTCTCCTGTTCCTGGCATGCTTCCCTCCGCGCTCTTCTCCATCCTGCTCACCCTAGCTCTGTCAATATCTTCGCTCTTCCTTCTCTTCTGCCCGCCCGTCATCTCCTGCTCCCTTCGATCCCGCCATGTCGGTTGAACTCGACCCGCCCGAGTTGGGCTTCAAGCGTACGATCTGCCGCTTCTATTAATAATATCACCGGTTACGTACATCATGGATTGACACAAATACTTGACAGGACCTTTCAACCGTGAAATCTGCCAGGTGCTGCATATCGAAAACAAGAACCCGGATCCTGTTGTGTTCAAGGTATGCGAAACGCCATTCCGCAATCCGTTCCGGGGTTGTCGCATGCTGACTCCCGTGTGCTCCAGGTCAAAACCACCGCTCCGAAGCAGTACGTTGGCTTTTCTTCCTCTCTAACCAGACTCGTCGTCGGCGCATACACTAAACGGGGACTAGTTACTGTGTCCGACCCAACTCCGGCCGAATAGAACCGGGAAAGCATATGGACGTTCAAGGTCGGTGATCGAGGATGCAACGTCGCCCCAGGAGTCCTGGACAATGTCGATTGACAATATATGTGGAACAGTGCTACTCCAAGCGATGAAGCAAGAACCTCCTTCCAATGCGAAGTGCAAGGACAAATTTCTGGTCCAGTCTGTCGCGGTCACCGGCGATATGGAATATTCGAACGTCTCCGCTATTGTATGTCTATCTCCGGAGATGGACATTATATACCGTTCCCTTATCTGACGTGTAATAGTTTGAGAAAGTATCCAAAGCGTCGATTCAGGAGCGCAAGATTCGTGTGAACTACTTGGATGCAGACCCAAACGAAGTTTTGGAAGAGTCTACCCATGCGAACGGAGTTGTATGTCCTCACTGCCACATGTATCTCCAGATCCACGACTTGAACGGCATCTTAACCCCCTTTCCTTCCCAGGCTGCATCGGAAGAGGAACCGCCCTCCTATTCTTCCTTAAACGGAACTGTCGAGGAAACGCCGGCATCGAAGGCTTCTGAGAAATTAATTGATACCACGTCATCTACCTCACCGCTTGATGTCTCCGAGAAATCAAAGCGGGAGCCCTCGAGTCCACTATCTGCTTCCGATGCTTCTGCAGCTAGCTTGAAATCGCCAAGCACGGGTCCCACAACAAATGCAGATGTCGAACAACTTAAGGCGCAGCTCGCAGATGCGCAGGCCCAGATCCAGAAGCTGAAAGAGAAACTCTCGGACCAGGGTTTGAGACAGAGAAAAGTCGGAGAAGATATTACTAGCACGCCAACTCAGTTGCAAACGCAACAGGTACCACCAGAAGCCGGTGTACCAGTTCAGTTTGTCGCGAGTTTGTGTCTGATTAGCTTCTTACTCGCGTACTTTTTCTTTTAGTCTCTCTCTTATCTCTTTCCTATTACATGATCTCTTCGGTTTTGTGATCCATGTTCGAGGCATCCGTGGCCTTTCTTAGTCGCCTTTTTTCTTCACCGGCATTGGCATTCGCTTGCACATTACCTCTCAAGTTCCACATTGTCTCTTAATTGTCTATTTCTGGCTGACCTTCTACCCTAATTTTCACTTACCTTGCCGTCATCCTTTTCCGCCCTTGTTTTAATCACCTTCTGTTCATTTTCTTCGACATTGTGGATAGGGCCTACGTTGAAGAATCCCCGAGTTCGTACCAACTGTCAAGCTGCACAAGAAGGACATGTCTCATCTCAAGGAAAGGCAAGCTTTTCATTTGACTTCTTTTATCATGTTTCAGCACTGCTTGATGCGTGCTTTACGAAAATTCCCTTTTTGATGTTTTGACCCGAATGTTTCGAGGATTCCCGGTCCTCCCAACCTGTCATTTCCTTTTCTTTTCTTTTCACTTGTGTCTCTGCTCAGGTTTTTTTCCCTTCGAACGGCTCATTATTATTCTTAGTAGCTAGGGGTGATGCTCTAGGACAATGGGGATGCACTGGATCAATTCATAATGATTGCTATGGTTACACATCCTTGCCATTAATTGCTGCACAGTGTAGACATGAGAATTTTGAGAAAGACCGTAGTTACATGAATAAATACACATTCAGCATTGCAAGTATGAGTAATGCTGTAGTAAGTACATCACAATATCACATGTACATCTTTTAAGTTAGTACCTTTTGGTATTTCTCATATCTTTTATTCCCATTCTTTCATGGCTGATACCTGTTCATTCCATCAGATCATATTCATATATATATTCTCATATTCATATCCATTCAACATTCAATATTGAATCTCACTCTCCTTCCACCCATCATTCTCCTCTTCTTCCTCCTTTTTACCTCCACCAGACGAGGTAGCAGCAGAAATCCCCTCACCACCACGTCCATTCTGATTCCTCGCTGCTCCACCACCGCCACCAACTAATCTCCCCCCGCGCGCCCTCTTCACACGACACCACATACCCACATTCTCATCAAGGATAAAAGTCCAGATAACCCAAATCCAACTCCGATGACAGGGAAGCGGTTCGTAGAACTCCCTTGCCATGCGATGTAGGACGGGTAATTTTGTCCACGGGACAGCGGGAAAGTCGTGGTGTTCATTGTGCAGGCCTACGTTGTATGTGAGGACGTTCAGTGGGCCGTAATATGAGTATGTTTCTGGCGGAGGGAGGGTGTCCATTGGATGGGACTGTTGTTTTTTATCGTCACCTGTTGAGTTTTTCTTCTGTTTCAATTTCCGTTCCTGGAGTGATTCCGTTCCGCCGGATTTGACGTTCGAGAAGAAGTAATGTTCTGAGACGAAGTGGCCTGCGCAGGGATGGAGGGAGCCTGCGAGGAAGGAGCTCGTGAGTAGATATAGTAGTGGTTGGATGGAGCCGTTTGAAAACTTGACGAGGGTGTAGTCAAAGGTAAATTGGGTGATTACGTTGAGGAGGTGGATGGATGTGAAAGGGGGACTGTAGATGAACATGGGGCGGAGGGCGTAGAAGAAGATCTGGAAGGTGCAGAAGAAGGCCTTTCCGAGGAGCGAATCGAGGAAGAAGGCCTCCAGGGCTGTGGGGAGATCGGTGTCTAGGCCTGCAACTCCGAGGGATTTGTGGTGAGTAAGATGGTATGGCTTTTTTTGGTTAGTTCAAGTACGAAGAAGGGTGTACGGTGGCATACCCGAAACGCAGCACTATATGGAATCCCAATCGGCAAATTGGCAATAATAGCCAACACCCTGTTGGCCATGGGAGATTTAAAGGCGAGATTATGCGAGATCTCATGGATGGCCAAGAACAGGTTCTGGTTGGCAGTGGCTCCGATCACATATGCGGTGACGAGAAAGGGCCATGAGAGCATCGAGGTGTTGCGGAGGAGGTATGCACAGGTGATTTGCAGGCAGACAACACCGAGGACGACATATTTCGTGAGAGGTTCCGGTCCGCAGAGTTTGATTACCTAGAAATTGGTTAGTCCACGGTTTTCGATGTATGAGTTTCCTTGCGGACGGTACCTCTGGATGCGCTTTGATAATAGCCTGTCGTCTTGATCTGTGCGGTTCATCCGAGTATGTCCAGTAGAAATGATCCGCGACCAGAGACGACTCTGGAGGGGGGATTCTCGGTGCAGGGAGCTCAGTCTTCTGGTTCGTCTTGGATGCAGACCGGAGCTGTACGGAGTCTGTCACGTTGGCCGACGGCATTGTATATGAGTTGGCGGGGAATAACACAAAGCTGCCCGGATTCCATGCCATAGAGAGCAGCAAGGAAGAAGTGAGAACAAAGTGGCAGCGTGCAATGCAGTGGATAATGGCAGAGAGACGGTGAAACCAGGAGTTGCATAAAATAAAATAACCTGACGCGGAGCCTGAAAGTTCCACGTGGGGCCGATCGCCGTTATGATAAAATCAGTATAATGATGCTCGTTACTAGGCATCACAATAAGACGATGATGATAGTTATGTATGATGACGAGTTTATTTACGCATTCTAATTCTGTGTTGTTGCTGACCTATTTCACTTGTACGTTCAACCATGCCAACACCGACATCAATCCAGCCTGGACAGCTCAACACAACATCAACCATCTGATCTCGCTCAGTAATCGTCTCCACGGCTGACGACCTCCTTTACGGTTGGTCGAAGAATAATAGTCTGCCCCGATCCGTTAGTTTAACACACCGGTAACACACAGGGAAGGTGGGCAGGTCCATACATGTTCAAACTGAGCGGTGTAAGAGCCCTTGATGTCGCACAGAGGCGGGTAATCTTGGACGATGCCCGAAGACACCAGGTTATTCAACTGCGATCCAGGTCAGTGTCTTTCAGTTTCTGTGACATGGGTATGATCCCCATCCACTTACCCCCAGCAAGTACTTATCCTGACCCAACCGGTCGATATAACGACGGCAGAAAGGAAGAGTACCGAAGTTCTTGTTGATCAAATTCAACAGATTCTTCGCCGAGGATAGCCGTAGAGGGACAACCGGCGCATCAGGTATCAAGGCATAGTGAGAGGTTTCCATCTGTTTGGAAATCAGCAATTAGGGAAACTTTTTATACGAAGGAATAGATGCAAAAGGTTGGCGTACATCCTCTCTCACGTAACCCTTTCCAGTACTGCCAAATGTTTCAATGGCGAATACCTCACCTTCCTCCATCTTGGTCTGATCACCGCCCTTCACGATGGGTACACTCTTACCACCGTGAATAACGTGCTGGTCGATATTGTGACCATTGAGATTCCGGATGGGCTTTACCGGATACGTGGTTCCGTTGATTTCCACCTCGTAGCTCTCCATTGTCTCCTGGATGGCAGCGCCAATGTCACTCATGCGGACATCAATACCGGCTTCCTATAGTCCAAGTCCAATTAGCAAGGAATGTTTTGAGGATCGAAGGGAGCCAGCATACCCGAATACCAGTATTGGTAGCATCCTTGACAGCTTCCAGGAGAGGATCATAGACAGGGTCAAAAGTCATGGTGAAGGCGCTATCAACAATTCTGCCGTTTATATGTGCGCCAAAATCCACCTTCATCACATCACCCTGCTGCAGCACCATCTTATTCCCCGCATTGGGTGTGTAATGGGCAGCACAGTGATTGATACTCAACCCACAAGGGAAACCCATCCCACCCTTGATATTGTCCCCTTCCTCGAGACCCTGGTGACCCGTCAGCGCGCGCACGGCATCTTCAATACCCTCTGCGATCTCCGTCAAAGTCTGACCAGGCCGGATATTCTTCTGCGCATACTGGCGGACTTGACGGTGCACCTCCGAGCCCTGGCGGTATTCCTGCAGGAAATCATTCCTCATGCGGTCAAGATAGCGTTTCTCCTCGTTGGTAGTGCGGTAGGAATTCTCATTCTTGTATTCGACAATCTCACCCTCGGGGAATTGGTGATTGGGGAAGAGGTCGGCTACTGGCACGCGAGGCGGAGAGGTTTGGACCTTGGGACTCTTCTTCTTCTTAGGCTTGCGCTTCTTCTTCTTTTTGGCCGCTGCAGGTTATTCCTGTTAGTATCTCGCCACTTTTCCGGCCCCTCACGTAGATGAACATAGGTAGAGAACAGACCTCCAGTGGCCCCAGACTCGGGAGCGGGATTTTCTCCCTCTTTTTCGTCGTCTGAGTCTTCTTCTGCCTCTGCCTTTGCAGCCTGGCCGGTGCTAGAGGAGACCGCCTTTGCGTCGGTGCTCTGACCGTTCACTACAACAGATACATGTTATCAGATCAAGAACAGAAAATTCATCGAGATGAGGGGCAGTCACCACGGGTAGTCACGGCGATGGGAATGGGGGATTCAGAACGCACAGTCAAGCTTCTCTAGCTTCTCAGCAGTCTGAGCAGCCATGGTGAAGGTTGATGGACAACGAGAGGCTGACAAAGATGATGCAGATAGATCGGGAGAAAAAGAGAGTTTTGTGGAGCAGATCGGGCGAAGTTTCGCCAAGCGCGGGATGCTGCAAGACAAGATAAGATCCAGTACGATGAAGTACGATGAATCAGACAGTATTCTCCGTGATGGATAAATAGTATTCTTTGATAATTCCGAGTATTCAGGATTAAACTGGAGATCAATTCCGTGGTAGACGCTGTAGACAGACGATGACGCATTCTGGCTGATTGATAAGTCTTGCATATCCTCTTCCTTTCTGTCTTCATACTCTCCTCTCTTTCTCCCCTCAATCAAGCTATTCATTCATATCGAGGTAAAAAGGAATGCCTCCTCGCCTGAAGACCTTTGCACAACTCAGGAACCCCATCGCCGTCACCCACTACAATCAGCGACAGCATGCATTTTCCTCCTCCTCAGACCGGTCGGCGTCGGCACGCGAGCCAACACTATACGAAGTACTCGATGTGCCGGTGACGGCCACCGCATCAGAGATCAAAAAGTACTTAACCTCCTCACTGTATAACATTGAGACTAATAGCAACAGACAATTCTATTCCCTCTCCCTCCGTCACCACCCAGATCGCAATCCGCGCGACCCAACCGCCACCTCCCGCTTCGCCCGCATCTCATCCGCCTACCACATCCTCAGCAACGAAGCAAAACGCCGCACATACGACCGCGACCATGGCATCCACTCCTCCTTGCCCTCAACACATTCCTCTGCACACCCAATGGGCAGTTACAGCTCCTACTCCGCAAACCTACACACGAAACAGGGCGCATCCTACGCCGGCTCCAGACCCGCAAGTGGCCTGAGTAAACGTCGCAGCGTCTTTCGCGGTCCCCCGCCCAGTTTCTATAGACATGGCGGGTACGGGAGGACCGGTCGGACGGCATCGAGCGCCAACGGCTATGGCCATGCACAGGGTGCCGGTCGTGGGGGTGCCGCCCACGGCGCTACCAGTGATCCAGAGGATGCGACGGCGTTCGTTGATCGGAATCCCGTGTCCCATTTCAATGCTCGCGGCCATTTTAGGACTCAGTCTGCTGAGGATGAGAGGAGGGAAGCACGTCGTGCCCACGCGAGGCGGGTGAGTGCTGAGGAGGAGATGATGAGGACGGGCGGCCATTCTGGGTTGCGATTCGTTGCTGTTTGTGCCATTCTCGTTGGGACTGGTCTTGTTACGGCTCTTTTTCCCGGTGCGAGGTGAGGTGCTTGATCTTGCAATGTATACTCGTATACACCTGTCATATATGATACCCTGATATTTCTCATATGGCCTGTGTATATATTCCCCTGTGTGGGCTTGCTTTACATGTTCAAACATCAGTTTAACCAGGCGAGAACTGAAATTGATATACAATGTGGACCGTCCATAATGGCTACGATATACAGGAATTCATCATGCTTATAGAAATCTTCCAACCGGCATGTCTGCCCTCCAACACCCTTTACCACATTCGTCCCATCCCATTCACCCGCCACCCTAGAGGTCCAATAGGCCAAGAAGAAAGGGTGACATGAAAAGAAATACATTGATCTACTATTTGAAGATGCGTTTTGCACAGAACGGAAATATGTTCGAATCACTGCTAACGCAGACATCTGATACAGGGCATTTAAGCCTCGAAGGTGAAGCTAGCACCAACCTTGTGGGCAGCCTGGTTCAAGTTCTGAGTGTCGAAGGAAGCACCGAGGCCAAGAGTGACACCAGGGCGGAGGAGAACGTTGTAAGCCAAAGCAGCAATGCCGCGGTCGTTGATCTTGGCCTAGATATTGTGAAAAAAACACAGGTCAGTTCTGGAGTTATCATTCAGGGATGAACTCAGTCTCAAAAACTCGTACGCACCTTGGCGAAGGAAGAGGGGTCGAGTCTGTACTTGCTGGCAACCTCAAGGCCGACAGCATTGCCGGCCTTGGAGTCCCAGGTAGCCTTGGCACCAGCCTCAACTTGAGCGTTGACGCGGTGGTAGTAGCTGGCAGAGAACAGAGACAGGTTGTTGCTGGCAGTGATGGCAGCAGAGTACTGGGGAACGCTGTAGCCGATAGCAGCAGAGTACTTGGTGATGGCAGCCTTCTGCACGTCGTAGCCACCCTCAGCACCGACGAGGAAGCCTTCGTGGCCAAGAACGGCATCGAAGTTGGCGGTAGGGCCGTTGAGGAGGTTGAAGAAGGCACGGGCGTGAACATTGGGCTGCTTGAAGTAGAGGTTGAGCTTGGCACCCTTGGAGTTCACGGCGGGGAGGTAGTTGGTGCTGATCTCAGCCTTAAGACCCTTGGCAATGTTGTTGTCAAGCTCAAGCTTGGTGTCCAGAGCGTTGGCAGTGCTCCATGCCTGGGTGAGAGTGAGGCCTGAACAGGGACAAAGCATTAGCAATATTGCATGGTCGGTAATGCGAGAAACAAAGTGGAACCTCAGTAGACTGGTTGAGTATTGGCCGCATGAAAATGCAATCATGGACCGTGACCCTCGCAGTCTTGGGGGCTTCTTAGGCTCGGGTGGTTTCCGCTTAATGGGGCGTTTACCAGAAGGCGCGTCAACATATTTGGCCTCGAGCTATATCAGATTGGAAACTAGTCAGCAACCCATCATTCGATGCGATTTCTGAATTTTGAGCCATGTAAGTGTAAATAAATGGTTAACTAACCGAGCCGGAGATGGGACCCTCGTGGGCATTCTTGCCCTTCACGGAGAAGGTAACACCATTGGGAGCCTTGGACTTAACCTCAAGGTTGGCTGGAGCAATTGATCAGCTCGATCGCATAAAGGTACGGAACAGGGGAACGGATATGGAAGCTACCAGCGCTGGTGTGATAGAAGTCCTTGTTAAGGAGCTATTGCCGGGACAGGTCTTGCGTCAGTATAAAGTTACTTATTTGTCGTGGGTAAACATCAAAGAGCATACATCGTTGGCCGCCTTAGCGATGTCGGAGAAAGCAGCGGGGGCAGACATTGTGGATTGTGGAAGATATGAGACACCTGAAAAGGCTGAGAAAAGGATAATAGAAGCAAGGATGGAGAGGAGAGACGGCTCTATTGGGGGGGAGAGATGAGGTTGAAGTGAGAAGGAGAGAGCGAGAAGGGACGGGCGAGAAATCCGCACGGGAATTGTTGCCAGCGCTGATTGGTCAATGCCCGCCGGACACACCCGCCGGATCCCGTGACCTGTCACTAGCTGTGTCGTATATGCAAACAGCGCAAACGACGCAAATAACATAACCAGTAACCAACCACAATGGATAGCGCCTTTCTGTCAAGACATATCTAGCATACATGGAACCACGGCGCCACAATCTAAATATTCTTTGCGAGCTCTCTTGAAAAAGAAGACATCAAAAAGACAAGAAGGGTAAACTACAGTAAATCATTATAGATCACACATCCACTTTTGCCTCGACCCGCGGCGAAAGAAACCCATACCAGCTCCTATGTATTCCCAAAAAAATCCGAACAGAACGGCGTATTAAATCGAAAGCCTTCTAACTCACTGGGCATCTTCGTACTTGGCAATATGAGTGGAAATAGCTCTGTTGGATTCCAGAGTCAGCTTAGCACATATACAGTGCATACTGCATCCAATATTCAAGGTAGAACGAATTTCACTTGCCTTCCGCTGGGGTCGGTCTGCTTGGACCACGTCGGTACCCACCGCTCGACCGTGCTGGCGCAGTAGGGCGGGAAGTGTTCGTCGAACATGAGACGGTACCAGTAACTAGTTCTTCTCGTCAGCTCGAATTCTTCCTTATGTGTGTGAATAATATCAACTTACGCTTCCTTGGTGTCTGGGATGTCATTTCCCCACTCTGGCTTAGGGTTCTTCATCATCTCATCCGTAACGTGAAGTTCGGCGTTGTCCTTGAGAGCGTCGATCCAGCTATAGCCAACTCCATCGCTGAACTGCTCCTTCTGGCGCCAGAGAATGTTGTCTGGAAGATATGGCTCCACACCAGGTTCGTCTGAGGTGTCAAACGCCTTCCGAGGAATGTACTTCTCAATGCGGTCCTTGGTGATCATCTTCTCCTGGGGGTCCACACCCATGGCGGTCTCAAGGAACTCCTTGTCCAGGAACGGCACACGGGCCTCGAGGCCCCATGCCAATGTTGACTTGTTCGCTCTGAGGCAGTCTGCCAGGTGCAGGTTCTTCACTCGTCTCACCGTCTCCGCGTGGAATGCCTCCCGGTTGGGAGCTGCGTGGAAGTAAAGGTAGCCGCCGAAGATCTCATCACTTCCCTCTCCACTTAGAACCATCTTGATGCCCATAGCCTTGATCTTGCGGCTAAGCAGATACATGGGAGTGGACGCACGGATTGTTGTGACATCGTACGTTTCCAGATGGTAGATTACGTCGGAGAGAGCGTTAAGTCCGTCCTCGACGGTGAAGGTGAAAGCATGATGTTCGGTTCCAAGGAACTTGGCCACTTCGAGGGCTGCCTTGGTGTCGGGGGCTCCAGGGAGGCCAATGGAGAAAGAATGGAGTTTCTGGAGAGTTGTAACGACCTGCAGCTGGTTGGAGTCATCAATGCCAACCAGATCAGGCGAACCGTTCACCGCATGCGCCTCGCGTGCGCGCAGAGTCTCGCGCTGTGCAATAGATGCTACAAGACTGGAATCCAGACCACCAGACAGCAGGACACCGTACGGAACCTCAGCCATGAGGCGCTTGCGAACAGACTTCTCCAACGATTGACGGATCAACTTGTAGTCGACAGGTGTCGATGGAACGTTGGTGGGATCCCACCACTTGGGCTCGAAGTAGCGGGTAGTCTTGTCTGTCTTTGAATCATAGATATGTCCTGGGGGGAAGGCAATGACCTTGTCACAAACAGGGAACAGAGACTTCAACTCGGAAGCGAAATACACTGTGCCAGGCGTGTGAGATGACCACCCTTGATAGAAACTGATAACACCAATCGGGTCCCGGGCGGCGATGACGCGGTTTTCTTTCTTGTCATAAAGAACGAAAGAGAACATGCCATCAAGGTATTTGGGAGCGTCAAGGCCATGTTCAAGGTACTGGGGTAACGGTCAACGATCCCACAGTGCACGGGGAAAGAAATGTTCCAGCAACATAGACTAGGCAAGACATACCAGAGGAGTGATGACTTCGCAGTCGGAATGTGTCTGGAAGTTATATGGTGTCTTCAATTCCTTTCGGATGATACGGTGGTTATAGATCTCGCCGTTGACGGCCAAGGCAAGGTTTCCATCTTCGCTGACGAGGGGCTGAGCACCGGAGTCTTCATGGGAATTCAGCAAATGTTCAATTTACTTGGAACGTCTTAGAGAACATGGGGGCGTTTTACATACCGACACCGACAATACTCAAACGCTCATGCGCAAGGACTAGAGCACAATCAAGTTTAGCTTCAAGCAATGACACCAAACAACCCAAGCTAATTCAGACTCCAACTCACTTGTCTGGTTGTCCATATAGTTTCCACCTGGAGGAAGAGAGAAAGAAGAAATGTTAGAGGCAGATCACGAGGTTCTTCCGGCGAGGACGATCCATGACTCACTCCAGTCGGGACCACGATGGCGCAAGCTGCAAAACAAGAAAGGAACAAACAATCAGCACAATCAATTCCTTATACACAGAAAGGAATGGGTTTCTCACGCTTTGGCCATGCGCAAAGCCGTCGGCTTAAATTTCTGTATATCAGGATGACTGTGCCAGAGTCAGTCCAGACGAAATCAACCCCGGTACCAGAAACCCTACCGATGACAAGCGAAAATGCCACACATGATGAACGATGAGCAATTGACTTAATCCAGATCTCTAGAAAGATTTGAATCCAATTTGGACGATAAGGACAGGGGGAAGAAGTCCAAAGAAAAGCTTCAATATATAGGTTGAACACTGGGAACCTTTTCCAGGGAACGAAGTGGACAGCGAAAGAAGAAAAGAAAATGAGGGGCGAAATCGGACCAAACCCGGTGACTCAAACCGATAAGATAAGACACTAAATAGATACCAACTTATTATTACTTTACTATGCAGGCATTGCAGCTGCGCTTAATTCTGATTAATGTGCGTCTGTAAAAGCTTCACCAATGCATCTTTGCTTCTGACATGATTCCAAAAGTATGTGCTTCCTGTTCTCACTGTCCTGGAGGATTTTTATGCTCTTCCGCTCTTCCGTAGATCGTTGAACCCCACCTTGATTCGGAGGACTAATGAATAATGCCTGGAAATACTGGCAACATGCAATTATGAACGGGTCTCCCGGCTGAGACATGAGTCAGTGCCATCTTCCCTTTGAACAAAATTGATTCTATGAAGGATGTACAATAAAAATTGCAGTTCACCGTCATCTAGCCCTCGTTGCTTGCGTGCAAAGATACCCCTGTGCTCAACAATGTACAGTAGCAGTGGTACTAAAATAGACCGAATATCATGCCAATACCCCGTCTACTCTTTTCCACAGACTCGATGTTGTGAGGGGAGAAAGAGGAACAATAAAGATATTCTGAGAAAGTAGAAGAATCAAAAGGAATACGGGGAAGGAAAACAAGAAGAAACGCCTGACCCAAATGGTTCCGCCAGTCCCATTGCACACATTTCTCAGACGCCAAGCAAATGGAAAAAAATCAAAAAAAAAAAGAAATTATAGAATTATAGTGAGATGGCCTGGAAATAACAGCACAGTGCATCGCTAGTAGAATGAGTCGCTCATCGCGGTTAAAGCGCTTTTTTTTACCCCATACAAGGGGGAAAGAGAAGAAGAGAGGAAGTGCATTCGTGATTAGGAATCGGTATTCCATGCTTGGAGATTCCCTATGCTTCATAGGCAAATTTCCTTCATAGCATCCGAATACGAAAGTATTGGCCGTTAGTCGATGTCGATATATTCACACCGGCAAAAAGGGAGAAATCAAGCCTGGCCCCTAAAGCGGAGGATTCTCCCTGACGACCTGCTTGACCTTCTTCTCGTACGCGGCGCGGTCTTTCTTGAAGAGATTATAGGCGTCAGCCTGCGCGGGCGATTCGGGATTCGGATCATCCAGCAAATCCTGAACGCCAAGAAGAATCTGTTTGATTGTAATCGCTGGCCTCCACGCCTCTTCCTCGTTTAAGATCGACAGGCAAACGGTACCAGAAGGGTAAACATTGGGGTGAAAGAGCGGGGGAACGAATTTGCCTGTAGTGCGCAGTGAGTAAAAATATCAGAGAAAGGCAATCATGGCTATTTGGCGCATGACGCAAAAGAATGGCCTGTCTGCTGAAAGTTTGCGAAATCGTGATTAACATACATTTAGGAGGTTTCGTAGGGTACTCTATATAATACAGAAGTCCAGGTCAGCAACATCCGCTCTCACAAAAGATCTCAAGGAGGGGACATGACGCAACGGAGGGAAAACAAGACTCACCATCAGGAAAAATCATGTCCAACTTGAACAACCCACCATGCCAAATCGTGTTCTCCTTACCCGGAATGCCACACTCCCATCGCTTCATATCCAGCGCTCCTTGCGGTGTGCGATAAGGCTTCGCATAAAATCCATAGGGGTGATCTTTGCGCCACTGTTTGCTATCATGGACTCGTCAGCTCGACTTCAGACTGAGCGACGTGGGGCTTTTCTCTTCTCATCCACCTACCGCTCCTCTGTGAGGCGATTTAGACAGAGAGATGACATCCTGCCGCACTTATGACAGAATTATACCAACCAGAGATATTTCACCGGAGGTAGGAGCAGGTACGTATGTCCAGGATACTCTCAGATCAGGCTGAAACTGGGAGGAGGTGCGAATAATAAAGTGTGGAGAAATAAGACAGCGGTAGGTAAACGGGGGGTTGGGAAAAGAGGGTGGTAATTTCACAAGAACCAGAAGCTTAGGGAGAAAAAGTATATGAAAGTCCAGTTGCAGTCTGCACATTCACTGACAACTCCTTCACACAAAGAAACCTGCCATGAGAGACACCTTTGAGAGGTTCCAGAGCATCAGACATGGCTGCCACAGCCAATGACTACTGTAGTAGAAAGGTGGGTCATGTGACTTGAATCTGGAGTACATCTACATCCATTAAGGGAACACGGTAGATCCAAGTGTTAAATTTTCTGACATTAAACAATGCAATCAATCAATCAACCAAGTGATAAAGGACAATTGTAGGAGTTTTGGCACAAAGACTGAACCTTTCATGCCGTCAGAAAGGGAATCCAAAGAGTCCTGCTACGGATAATGATAATGACAAGCTCCATCAGAGCGTCTTTCATCTTTGTTCCCATTTAACATTCAGCAAACGTGCACAATGGAATGAACGAACGACTTAGATCGGCTTCTCAACAACATATATCTTTACTGTACATGCTTATAAAACGAAATATAATGACAGAAAACTCTTGACTTGTGTCGAAACCACAGACAATACAATGCCCATTGAGACATCTTCTATTTAGCACCCTCTTACTGAAGAGAAACATTCAGTCAATCCATCGATTTTTGTTCAAAAGACCAACGCAGGAGTTCAATCATATTTCAGTCCCAAATAGAAGAACAAGAACAAGAACAAGAAAAGAAAGATGTGCCATCAGATACTCTGGTACCATGTCCTCTGTCGGCATCCAACCCAAACTCACACCTACTGTATCCCGTGTCTCCAGAGCATCCAAAATGGATACGGTTGTCTGGGCTACGAGTTTCTAGAAATCCCCGTCGCTGGACTCTGTAAATATTGCAGTAGCGCTGAGGGGTCTGAGGGAGATGGCATCGAAGTGGAGGGCGAAATGGGAAAGGAAGATATGTCGCCAGTAGCGGAGGATGGCGCCGAAGAGAAGTTTCCATAATAGATCCTCTGTTCAGTGTTAGAGAGCTGATATTGTCTCTATACTGATCGTGTCAGTAGTAAGGGTTAATATACCGCTTGACTCCTGTACATATAGCAAGTAGTATACTTGTAAACGGTAAACCTCAACTCCATCTATGCTGAATTCCCTCACAAAGTCGTCCTCATTATCGCTCTTGGGCAGAGCTAAGTCACATTCGACAGGTGACCAGAGTGGAAACAGTTCCATTACCAGCTCGGTCATCGTTTTCATCAAGCACCTACTCCTCATATATGCCCTGCTCAAACTTGTCTTTGTCAAAGAATCGTGCTGTGATCGCATTGCCGTTGAATATTCGACCCTCAAGAGCATTTACAGCCTGCCAGAATAACCACCAGTCAGTAACGTACGTAATACAAGGATCATTTGTTAAACATACTCGTAAAGCTGATAACTGGCTGGTAAATTTGACGAAAACTGGCGCCGAATCGCCAGCATTTCTGTGGATAAAGACGCGTTCAACACGGCCATACTGTTCAATGATCAGCAAGCATATCCAAGACCGACCACATGATGGGAGTTCATCATTCACCTTTTCCGAGCACTCTTCTCCAATTTCCTGCATTAGCCCTACATCCTGGTCTCCTTCCAGCTCCGCCTCCAGATCCATACCGTCCAGCATGCCCTTCAGAATGATAACCTCACTCATAGGACCAAACTTCCCCTCATCTTCTGATTTCTTGGCACTGCCTATAATCTTGCCTCTGCCAGCGGGAGTAACAAAACCACCACCCTCCGAGTCGGGGCGCTTTTTCTGTTTTTCAACTTTGACCTGTAATGGTTTGACGATACCCGAACCTGTTGCACCCAAACCAGAGCCTTTTGTCCAGCCATATTTCTCCAGTAGACGCTGAGCAAACCCTTTCTGTCCCGGACGGAGGGAACGCCCAGCATCTTCTCCTGCTTCATCCTCCGCGGGCCGCTCTTTAGCGAAGACCTCTTCCAGTTCTGCCTCCGAGGCTGGAATGTCAGCTGGAGGGGGAGGTAAAGTATACCGGACTGGTGCGCGACATATAGTAGCGGATTCCGGCTGGAGGGCGTCGAGAGGGCGAGGTCGCTGCGGTTTAGAGGGCAATGGTGCTGGCGTTGGCGGTGCATGCTCTGCCGCTTGGTTAGTTGGTTGATCCGTACTCATCCGGAGGCGCTGCGCGTAAGCATCATCTCCGGTGGGAGCATCTGGGAATGGAGCAGGGGGTATATCCTCCGGTGGCGGTGGGGGCGGAGGGTGAGAAGGATGATCAGTAATTGGCATATCAGTCTGGTTCTGGTTCATACGTAGACGACGAGAATATGCACCATCTGGTACCGATACAGGTGGCTCGTTAAGATTTGGGGGTGGTGCGAAGCTGCTCGGGGGAGCAAATTGTCCTGCGGCCTGTGCTCAGCAAAATTTCGGCTTTCCTAGCGGAACATGGTAAGACAATAACATACTGTTCATGGGTCTAGAATTTTGTTTGTCGCTGTCATAATCGCTGCTCCGTGATCTCATCATCCGGTGCGCATATAGACGGTCTTTCCATTCCCGAACCTCTGCGATCTTCTCGTCGCTGTGCCTATACTCCTCGTAGATGTTCGGCCGTGACGGGTCATAGATATCATCCCAGTTCTGGATGACAGCTTGCGCTTCACGGTTCTTCTTGCGCTTCTTGCGCCCACCTCGTTGTCTCTTTTCGCCAACGTAGAACCCGTTTACATCGTCATCATCCACGGCCGTCCAATCCGCAAGTGTAGTTTTAACGGGTGGAGCTGCGATGGGAGCGGGAACCGCTGTAGCTCCAGGGACAGGCTTTGGTAATGCTGGTTTTGGCTTTGGCTTCTGTGCTGCCAACTGTGGTCTCTTGGTAGGCTGAAATCGGAGAGACGCTGAATTGACCAGACGCAAGGTGAGTAATCAGATCAGGATGAAGGGAGAACCTCTCAGTCACAGAAGGAGGGTATGAAGTCTACCGGCACTTAGCTGCTGCTTCTTCGCAGCGGATTCCTCAGGCTGCGAATCGGTTTCCGAAGCCTGCTTGAAGACAACGGGGGCGCGCGAAATGGTTCCGGGCGTTGAAGAGATATCTGCGGAGGGATCAAGCAGGTTGGCATACAGTGACAGAGTTCCGCCGCCTTTCGACGGGGCTGATTCCGGAGCCATCGTAGAGCCGCTGGTCGCCTCTGGGAGATAAAAGGAGGTAAATAAAATTCTGAGAAGCTACGTTTTGGTGATGGAACAAGCTGGGTCGACTGAGAGCTACTGTCCGCTGCAATGGTGTTTGCCTTGTTTGAATTGGCTATATCACATGACTTAACGTGGCGCTTGAGACTAACCAAATTAAGCAACACCGCTGTCATCCTCTCCTTAGTACGAATGCGTCATCTTCCAGACACTACGAGCTTCCTGTCCCGGAAGATTAGCCGACAACCGGACGTCCATCTCATGATTTCTCCGGTGTAGGCTCAAACGGCCACGCGTCAGTGCTGTACACTCAAAAAGGGCACAGTCTCGCTCGTCTGAACATCCCTGACATACAGAAGAACGATCATACCATCATACCACAGGATGGCTACTTTGTCGCAATCCTTCTCCGCGACCAGCGCAAGCACCGCGGTGATCGTGCCCCTCAAGCCGACACCATTGACGGTATCCTACCAACAGCTTCATTCCCATGTTGCAGCGTTCCAGGAGAAGCTGGCAAAACTTGGAATTAGCCATGGGGCGGCCGTCTCCCTAGCGTTCGTGAACTCGTACGAATTCATTGTCACGTTTCTAGCGGCATCGTGGCAGCGTGCCATTGCAGCTCCTCTGAATCCAGGATACAAGCAGGAGGAATTCGAATTCTACATCGATGATCTCAGCTCAGCGCTTGCTCTTGTACCTAAGGGCTCCTTTGCGGCCGATGTTCCTGCAGTTAGGGCTGCCAGGAAGTACAATGCTGCGATTGCGGAATGCTACTGGGATGGCAAGGAGGTCGTGCTGGATGTCAAGGAATTGGGGAAGTTGGCTGGCAAAGGCAACATCAAGGTCGAAAAGGCTCAGCCGGATGATATTGCTCTCGTTTTGCATACCAGCGGGACGACTGGCAGGCCCAAAGCTGTAAGGAACCATGGAATTCCGATCACCTGCTTAAGACTTCAGACCTAACGAGAGAATAATTCAGGTCCCTCTCACTCACCTGAACTTAACCACGACCATGAGTAAGGAGACAACAGAGCTAGCCACATTATGCCGCATTCCAGAATAAAAAAGACAAGCTGACAATGCGGTGCAGAAAACATCCAGAATACCTACCAATTGACGCCCTCGGACCGCACGTATCTGGTGATGCCTTTGTTCCATGTTCACGGTTTGCTGGCGGGCTTCCTTGCACCGCTCTTCTCTGGAGGATCGGTGGTCGTACCCCCGCGATTCTCAGCTCACGAGTTCTGGTCTGACTTCATAACCCACAAAGCAAACTGGTACACGGCCGTCCCGACCATCCATCAAATTCTGCTGAAGTCTCCCATCCCGAACCCCGTGCCAAGCATAAGGTTCATTCGCTCATGCTCCTCCCCTTTATCACCTAAAACATTCCAAGATATAGAACATACCTTCAAGGCCCCTGTTCTAGAGGCATATGCTATGACCGAGGCATCGCACCAAATGACCAGCAACCCCCTTCCCCCAGCCAAACGAAAGCCAGGCAGCGTTGGCCTCGGACAGGGCGTCGAAGTGAAGATCCTCGATCAAAATGGCAACGAAGTCCCCCGGGGCCAGGAGGCGGAGATCTGTGTCCGCGGCCAAAACGTGACAAAAGGCTACCTGAATAACCCTGCGGCCAACGCATCATCCTTCACCAAGGATGGCTTCTTCCGCACAGGAGACCAGGGCAAGAAGGACGAAGACGGCTACGTCATTATCACGGGACGTATCAAGGAACTCATTAACAAGGGCGGAGAGAAAATCAGCCCGATCGAACTGGACAATACCCTCCTCCAGTACCCCAAGGCAGGTGAGGTAGTGAGCTTCGCTATTCCTGACCCGAGCCACTATGGAGAGGACATTGGGGTCGCTGTCGTTCCGAAGAGCGGACAAACCGTCTCCGAGGAAGAGCTGAAGGCTTTTGTAGGATCAAGACTGGCTAAGTTCAAGGTCCCGAAGAAGGTAATCTCCACTTAGCCCCAAGTACAATACCGTTGAACTGACTAAATTTGAACACAACAGGTCTGGATCGTCTCTCAGATCCCAAAGACCGCAACTGGCAAGATTCAGCGGCGGAAAGTCGCGGAGGCAATGCTGAAGAAGGAACCCAAGGCGAAGCTGTAATTCAGTATTACTATATATATTAACGAGATGTGCGCAACATGTGCGCGCAACCATGTATATGTTGTAACTATCGACGGAGGCACATTAAAATTTAAACCTGCTATATGAAATGGGACCACAAGTAGAGCTATCTACAGAAATCTAACTTCGTTATATAACCCTATAGTTACCTAATCGGACAGTCTTTCCTACCTTAATATCAAACTCTATACAGCTGAGTAGTACTATCCGATGACTATATGATTTTCCTATTAATTGTATACTCCGCCATAGTAGGGGGCTGCATGCAATATATAGATATTACACACTCAGGTCCTAATAAGGTAGAGATAATTTCCTAAACAAGAAATCATGAAGCTATTCTCATCCCTAATCCTACTTATCCGTACATCTCTCATATTTTAAATGGCCAAGTAGCGATGAAAAAGCGGAAGCAAATATCGAATCCTTCCAGCATGAACAAGCTCTCTATCAGCGCTTGGAAAGGTGTGCCAATTTTGGTATTTTGGGTAATCTTGTGTAGTCAGGTAAGTTATTTATGTTGCTGAGTTGCAAAGCTGCTTAAATCTGAATACTCCTAGTAAAAGACAATGTATACTCTGTATCTACACTGTATATTCCCAAACTCCAGTCCTTGCATCAGATATTCTAGATAGTACCTCAACAGTCAAACCAGCAAACCCTATCTAAATCAGCATTGATGAGGGTATATACATTCAGCTAGTCTTCAGCAGACAGCATATGATCTATCAACAACCCCAGATCCCTCCGATCAAACAGAATGTCATTACCCTGCGTGAATTAAACTGGGGTTCCCCCGGTACACTAGGGCCAGAATAAAAGTTCCTGAAAAGGCATTCTCCAAGTCAAAGGGAGGAAGGTTTTCAGTAGTATACAATCAGCCTGGGTCCCCCATGGAATGAGAGGAGACTTTGTATACTGAGAAGATTTGTATCTACAGAGACAAGTCAAATAGTAACAATAATACACTGTTGTAGGTCAGTGGTCTCTGCTGCTCCTGTAGAAGATCTTCTACTTCATCCAGTACAGACCTCACATGTTTTCAAGAATGCCGCCTCCCAAGTCTGCCGTCCATGCTGTATACTGTTATAAAAGAATACTGACTAGATCACCAGAACCAGGATAATGCGCTGGAGAAGAGAACCGACAGCTACCTACTATCATAGGCTCCCAGTCTATCATTGATAAAGATCAAGCAATTGAGGAAGCAAGTCGACGACTCGAATCTTCCCCAGTTCCAATGAGCAAGGTAGACCTCAAATACATTTGCTAGTACTGCCTGTGTCACTGGCACAGCAAATGCTAAGCTGGGGATCCGAAATCCAAGACTTTCAGACTTATATTCCCCTTTCGTTGCCCGTGTTCCTGGCTTTTATTCCCCAGTTAAGTACTACAAGTGAGGCCGCTCAGCCATCAATGAACGGGGATTCAGAACTCCTGTAAGACTCTTCTCCGTTGCTTTTGCTGTCTCCTGTAGCGAGCCTGCTGACTTTAGAACAGATCAGGATGATATACGGACGCTCTTTGTACTCTTACCTAAGCCCAACCAGAAAATTCTTTCAACTCAAGAGCCGCCTGCAACTCTCATAGCTGACCATTGCTCTCCTGAGGAAGCCTTCCCCAGGTCCATCAAGACATCCAGTAAGCCGCAGCGATCAAACGGCAGGATCCCAGTCTGAATGATCCCGAATAATGCAACCTTCCTTGGTAAAATAAGGTCGCAATGAGGGTGGGAGCGAGATAGGTGGAGAGAGGCAAGAGATATGGTGAGAGTCGGGTGAGAGGTGAGAGGGAAAAGCGAGCATTATATAGAGATGGAAACGAACGACATTCACTGCCTGTCTCTATTCACAGAAAACTCCTGTGGACTTTTTCCAGGACCTCCTATAGATAATGGCAACTCTCCTTCCATTAAACGGTCAAAGGCGTCATCGTAACATAAAGAAACTATATATACTTTACTAGGACTTCCTAAAGCGGAAAATTCCCAGAAGGCTTTCCCAGCATCAGCATGGGCTATATACCAATATATAGGTCTCTCACTGTGAGCAGCTGCTTTTTCCTGAGTAGTAGTACTGGGACATGTGGATGACACCTGAAGTATCTATATGTACATATAGAAAAGAAACTGCAACACTCCTAGATTGTGCAATAGCCAGCAAGCTAACCCCAAATACCTAAAAATATATACAATACAGAGATAGTACCTAAGTAAGCAACCACACCAAAGACAATCAAATCAATCAGATAGGTGGACTGTTTTAATGATTTCATCCTCAACTCCGCTCTCATCCCTACCCGAAAGGAAAATTCCCAACTGGTTTGTTTTGTTCTCTTTCCTCCTATTCCATGCAAGATTCCCAAGATTGCATTGCATGACGGGTACATGGCTCCCTTGTAGTGAAACCATGCAGGTAGTGAGACACAATGAACAGACACATGATATATCATAAAGCGTCCAGGCGCATTAAGGGTTGAAAAAGACACTGGGGTGTAAAGAAGGGAAAATAGAAAGAGACGGCAAAAGGGACAATTAGAAATTGATATACACAAAGAAACACAAAAGAGAGAGAGAGAGAGAGAGAGGGAAAAAAAAAAGAAGCAGAAGAAAAGTACATATAGGCTGATGTAAACTTGCTCATTAAAACGAGCCCCTTATGGCTTGAAGAGAAAGAGGATGATGCAACAAACTCCTCGTTTTTTTAGTGCCATAAAAGAAAAGAAAAGAAAAAAAAAGAAGGAAATCCCCGTGTCTATCAATGCTCAACAACACTGAACGCGCTCTTCCCTGCATACGCCCAAGAAAACAGAAAGTGAGACGTAGAATAACATCCCAAGGTCGCGGACACGTAGAGATTACCGGAATCATCGGCGTTCCCGTCTCAACCATACCCTTCCGAAAAAAAGCAAACAGAGAATAGCAGGAGATCCTATGAAAAGGCCCAATTGGGACAAGAAATTCGCCGAGAAGGAGTAGGTGAGAGATTGGGAAAAGTCGGAATGTAGTGGTAGAAATAGGGTGTTCCATGTTCAAGGTTTACTCTATTGAGCCCCGAATAGCGAACCGGCCATAAGTAAATGAGTCGGAATCTGTATTAATAAGCTTTGCGATTCCCCAGGTTGCCACCTTTCTCCTCAGTGTCGATATGCCAGACAATATAGTTGGGAAGGCCAACGACCTTGTATCCAGCTCGCTTGGCCATACGAGCGAATCCTTCGGTCTCTGCTTGGTTCTCAAAGGAGTACGCCGGGAAATTGACCCCTGTAAAGGCACATTAGAAGGATAGCTTAAAAAGGTCTCCCGGGGGGGGGGATACCTGATCGATGGACATCCGCTTTAACGACAATATTCACGCCACCAACCCCATCAAGTTCGATTTCTTCATCTTTGTCCTTCCTCCAGTCACCCATACTAACAAGATAGGTACGCCCAGTATCAAACTCTTTGTAGCCTTCGGCCAGGATCGTGTCAGGATCGAGAGACTGACGAAGTCTTCGGCCCTTGTCTGATTCGATCCATGAGTTGTAGTCAACTATCAAGAGAGGTGTCAGTGATAATTCCTGGAGGTAAACGGATAGAATGAAGCTCCACGTACATCGGCCTTCAATATCGCGACCCTCCTCGTAGCGATGAAACCAAATGTCTGCAAAAGGGGAGCGAACATTAGCATTCCATAGTTAACGGCAGGGGTTAGCAGAAGAATACATACTTGGGACGAGAACATCCTTATCATGGGCTGTGAAATCCTCAATAATAGCTTCTGGGCTGTCAACAATATCAACGTCCCTCCAGTAGACCCATGAATGATCAGGCTTGAGAGCTGTGTAGAGAAGGTAGTTCCGGGCCCTGGCAATCGCCTTACGACGTTCTCCCTGCACGGCATAGGCGTGCTTGTCGTTAACCTCCATCGCAACATTCGATCCAAAGTCCTTCTGCACAATTAACGCACTGCGAAAAGCAATCTTTTCTTCCACCTGGTCCTGAACTCGCTTCAACTCGGAAGAAAGAACTGCCAAAGTGTCGTCCGAACAGTCACCGACAAGGAAAGCTAAATCAATTAACTCGTGAGGATACGTCAGCTTGTAGAGCAGGTCAAAGTACTTGGGAAGATAAGCAGCGGCATCCCGTAGTGGTGTTAGAATAAGGACTCGCTCCTGATTCAAAGCAGCTTTCGACGTCGATTGGATAGGGTTGAGATCGACGTTAGAGATAGTGCTAGAGTTGATCTCGTAAGGCTCGTGGTGGTTAAAGATGACAGGAGTTTGAAGATGCGCATTCCATTCAACCATCTCATTGATGGACATTTGCATCGGCGACTTTGACGAGCCATAGCAATAGAAACTATAGTAGCCAAAGTAGACAAGGTCAGCATTGTACGTTATTTCTGGGGCATTGCAGATAGACACCCGGAGACCTACTTTTGCATCTCGGAAGCCGACCTGCTAATCCCTCGCCATAACAAAATCACCAGACCAGTAACCGCCAGAGAGACCAGGAATCTCGTCCGCGTCAGAAGCACAAGAATGGCCCTCCATGGCGGTAACCTAGCCTTGGCCGACTTCCACGTTACTCCACCCTTGGGAAGTAGCATGTTTCGGGGTCCTAATTCACCCAAGTCCGGGCCCTGTTAATAACGAATAAATAATACCTGCGAGCAACAGGAATGGGACGGAAGGGAAGAAGGTAAGATATCGGAGGTAAACAATCAGGCGTCGAATAATGCGACGGTGATGGCGGCAACGGCGACCAGATTATCCCCCTAAGCCCCCGTTTCAAGCCGGCACGCCCAACGCAAAGACCAGTCTTTGTGGTTCGTGGGAGATGGAGACTCGGTAAGGGCGAGCGACCGGTGGGTGTTTAACTCGAGATGACGTTAACCGGTCGCAATCCGGGACAGGACGGGTTGTAATCTCTCAGAGGAGTACGGCGACGTTGACAACCTTTGTTCGGCACGAGATCAGTCGACTCTCCGACCGACGACGATGGAATGATTTATTCAGGAGGGCCGGGAAGAAAAATCCGTGCCGCACGGAGCAGACGACCAAGGCAAGAAATAAGAGAAATGAAAACAGCGCCCGAAAGAACGGACTGGGAGGAGATGAAAATGAACAAGGGAAGCTGAATGGTCGTTAATAGTGGGAGGAAGAGAAAGGAGGTGTAAGAATGTCCGGGGTGAGCCGTGGGAGTTCTCGACCTGTCAGCGAGCCACTCTGTCCTCCGCCGATGATGGTTGGGTTCCTCTGCACGACGTTCCGCGTAAAGTAGCAGCTGGGGAAAACAGTGCCAGATGTACTGTCGTTGAGAATGGAAGTCCAGACTAGCAACCAGATTCCCATAGCCTGCTTTGCGGTGTCTGTTGAATGTTCTGCAAGCAGTGTCTGCTGGCACCTGGCGTCCGGCAGGCTGCAGCGACCAGGGGCGCTGTATTGTTAATACAGCGCCGTACGCCCAGCTGCTTCTTTTTATAGAACCCTCACACTTCGCTGGAGTCCAGACTTGTCCAAGTTCTGCGCTATGTCGCAGGTTACGATTACTATTATAATTACCATTCATCTGCTTGGCCGTTCCCCTCCACGCCTCCGAACCAGCTTACTGAGATCTGGGAACTTGAAAGATGATGGCAATAGCATCAGTGTGAACATGCAATCAATTATTACGTTGCTACGAGAGTAGTGATCACACACAGTAAAATCGAAAGTACAAAACAATAAAAGGATCGTCTATGAAACCGTAAAAGCAGATAGCGCTGGAACAAACTGTTAACTCATCGGAGTAGAATCGACATAATAACACAACCCTAAACTTGCACGCTGGCCTCCTGGTATGGGTAAGCCACTGGAACACCCAATAGAGACAAATTATCAGGGCGACCAGCGGCGAGGAATACTTAACGAGATGGGAGACGAGAAGGAATTGACCTTATGGCGAATCTACAGGACCATAGAACAGAAAACACGCAGAACCTTCATATCGACCGTCCTTTACAAAACAAACTGGAGGAGAGCACCAAAGAGAGCGGCCATTCCCAGAGAGGGAACGTCAACGATGTTGGCAATGGCAGCAGAGTGGCTGGAAGTGGAGGAAGCGCTGCTGCTGGTACCGGTGGTGGTGCCAGAGGTGCCAGACGATCCATCGTTGGTGCTAGGGTGTGCAGTCTCGTTGTGGCACTTGAACTGGCCACCAACCACGCCGTCATTATGAAGCTTGCTGAAAGGAGCACACGAGAAGTTGCCAGTGCTCTGGATGTTGAGGGCACCCTTGACCTGCTTGAGGGCAGGGAGATCGGCACTGAGGCTGGGTTAGTAGGTGCATACTACCAAACAGATTCCCGTTCAACTTACATATTGAATTCACCGCTGAAGTCAAGCGCACCTCCGATGGTCTGAAGAGAGGGGAAAGAGATGTTCTCCAGCTTGTCGTTGCGGGCAATGGAGAATCCACCGTTTACAGTCTTCAGCAGAGGCAAGCTGAGGTTGTTGAGCTTGGTGTTGCCGACAAAGCTGATATCGCCAGTTGAGGTAAGGTTGGGAGCGCTGAAGTTCAGGAAAGAGTCGCCATAGAGGCCAAGAAGACCCTTGAGGACGTGGAGAGACGGCACGCTGACGCTGGTGACGTTGCGGAGAGAGATGTTGGCTGCAGTCTCCAGGTTAGGAAGTTCAAGGGAAAGAGTGTCAAGGTTTCCAGCAAAACCGATAATGCCAGTAGAGTTCTTCAATTCGTTCACGTTGACGGTCTGCAGAGCAGGGTTCTCTGCGATGTTGAAGTCACCAACGCTCTCCAAGGAGATACCGTCAAGGCTGGTGAGACCGGTATTGACAATGGAGACGGAGTCAGCCTTAGAAACACCCTTGGTGAAGGACAGAGTTTGCAGGAGGGGCAGAGCCTCGAATTCGATGCTGCCAACGCTGCTGAGAGAGCCGAAGTTGAGGGCAGTAAGACCAGTAAGGCCGTTCAGGGAGAACGCCTCTCCAATGGAGCCAAGCTGAGGGGCAGTCAAGGAAGTGACGTTCTGAGCACCCTTAGATGTGACGCTGCCAGTGATCTGTTCAACTCCGTTCAAGGTGATGTCGCCGGCAGCCTGCGTCACAATTTCAATATCGCCCTTAAAGGTCTTGCAGCTAGCAAGTACACTAGCATCGCCGGAGCTCTGGATCTTGAGGGCACCAGTAGGCTGGCAAGCTGCAGCCAGTCAGCGAATTGGCACCATTGCTATCCCGAACACCTTGTACTCACCGTCGGAGGTTGCAGTAGCAGTCTGAGCCAAAGCGAAATGGCCCGCTGCCAGCACAGGTAGAAGGTACTTTCCGTAAGCCATTGCGGATGAAGACCAGATAGAGGAGGGAAAAGTTGCGAAATTAATTTGATACTATTTGAGGTAGAGAAACGGTAGGGGTCAGTTTGTCCACTTTGAATCCGAAAACATAGGATACAATGACAAAAAAAGGGAAGCCAGAATTCGTCGGAAGCAAGGAGGCAAAAAAAGATAAATAAACTCACCAACGATAGACTAGAATGGAGCTTAAGATGCGAGTTGATGCTATAGTCCTTGGAACCAAAACAGGGAACAGGGGACTATGCGATGGCGCGTTCGGATAAAGAATGGGCAGAAGAAAGTGGTGTTTGAAAGAGTGGAAGAAAGAAGAAAGCTTTAACGAGGGACAAGGACGAAAAGGCAAGGAGCTGCCAAGTGTGACCTGTATTGGGCAAGCACTCACAGGGAATGAGGTTGGAAAGGAGGAGGAGAGGAGGAAGGGAGGGCGGAGGGCGGACAGGATATTAGAGGATTTGGACGCGGTTCCCGAGCTAGCACCAATCAGGTATAGAGCCAAACAGGAAGCAGAAAGGGGCGTGGCCCGAGAGTGGGGCGTTTGGTTACTAGCGTTGCGACGTATCATAATGGCCGAGAATATAAGATATATTATTGGCGGTATGTTGAAACTAGCCCTGAGGCTAACTAGTACAAGACTAGCCCCTAGCATTCCTCCTGAATGCTCCACTCGCAGCCGGCCGTCCTTCATATTTAATATTGAGATCTGCTGCGATCGTGGCTGCTGGAGGTATCATATTCATTCTATTCTGTCGTGCTCGCTCCATTCTCCCTCCCAGGGAAGTGGAAGCTAGGCATCTTCGTCCTCCGTGTGCCTGGAGATCGACTTTGATCTTCTTCCGCCCAGAGGCCTAGAATATTATCAGGAGTGCCTGATTTGGTGGATACAACTTTCACGTGGATCCGCCACATCTTGCCTGTTCGAAACAACGGCAATAATAACCATACACCATTATTCAGGACTGAATAACATCCTGATCGTCACCTGCTATTTCAACAAACCTAATGCAATTGCCACAATTGCACAGAGTAATCTCTCTGCTTGATCTACGCTGTACAGTGTACATACGGATCTTTGCACGGTTGCTTTCTGTCAGTGGCAATAACTAATAATAATCTGCAAAGATTGGCATTGTGCGTGTATCTCTTTAATTACCTAGTTATGCATCCTCTATCTATCCATCATATCTACTGGTCATCCAATGTGGCTTGTCTGGACGTCCAGTAAAACATCCCTGCAGGGAGTACGACGACTGTCATATAAAAACAGGAAAATCCCCTTGCAATATCCTACGGACATCCGTGCCGTTGACTGCCCACGACGAAAATTATAATTATCCATGACATGATTGATGTCCTTCCTGTTTATTTATTTAAATAATACTATTATTCCCCTCAGTTAAGATTTTACACTGTGGGCCGAATCCAGCTTCCCCTTGATCTTTTATCCGAGTTCCTTATCTACTTTCCCTTTTGGTTCTGGTGGAGTTGATTTTCCCGTACTGTGGTACGGAGTACAGCGTCCCAACTTCCTATCATGAGTCAAAAAAATTAATCAGAACCTCTGGGTTCCGAGGACCAGTCTTTCACTAAAGCCATCATCGTCTCTCTCTTCGTCATCCCTGTTCGAAAACCTCAGCCGCACCGGACATAGAAACAATTCTATTGATATCCAACGCGATGCCGACAGGTCATTTGAGTAAATCTGCCGAACTTTTCAGGTCGAGTATCGTTTTTTTTGACAGGTGAAGGCACATGAAGAGGGTGTAGAGTGACTAAGCTTTCCTGCTGAAGAAGGCTGTGTCGCAGGTCGAGCTGTAGGAGTGCTTGATTCCTGAGAGCACTCTCAAGAGAGAAATCACCTTCCGAAGACTCATCTGAGATGTAGTCCTCGGGGTCAAATCTAGCTGTAGGTATATTGGCCTATCTCTCAATCTTCATGGAATTGTCGGCATATGCGTCATCATACGCCATTCAAATCAAGTAAGGAACCATTCTCTGAGGGAAACCATGTTGCGATAGAAGGCCGGGTTATCTAGATCCCTGGGTCGATTGTCACCGTCGCCTATGAAGAAACTGTATGGGGGACGAACAAATTCAAAGAGTTGATCGTTATTGAGCATGTTGTTGTGCTCATCTCTGAAATACCTGTCACTTGTTCGTTCCAGCGCTTTGGTCTTCGGCTTTCGTGGATTCACATTCTTTAAATCCGTATGAATTTGGTCTCTCCAGATATCTTCTGGTTCAAATAAAAGTTTCGTAACGGGCGCATTTGAGGGTTATGAGTGGTCAAGGTGAAAGTATCCCCGGAATTATTTGTTTGAATTCCTATCTTCATTGACCGCATGGAGAGTGTTCCTCCGGACATGTGTTAGGTCTCGAGTTGAAAGGGGGTTCGAGTATATCAACAGTATCGAAGCGGCCATGCGGCTGCTTTTGCTGCCGGTAAAATTCTCCTGTCAGGGCTTTCTCACATCTGACAGTAGATAGAACTGGACGCAGGATGAAAAGTGCCTGTGTCCAGAAATCGTGCTCTTGGCTGTTCAAACATATCAGATTGCGACAGCCACCAGATAACTTTGTTGGGCTGATGGATCACCGAACAACCCCATACGCCAATTATTGAGATGGCTTTGATCAAAGAAGAAATATGACAGTGTCTAGAGAAATCATTCTGGGATTCAACATCAAAAGTTGAGAAGAGGAGTATATTGCCATGGTGAATCCCACGTTTATATAAAGCAGCATAGCCCTTTTGGGACATCCCATTAACCTAGATATGCGTACCCGTACTAAACTACTATTCACTTTGGTGTGAGATCTCTCTCTTAAAGTGGATAGCCTGCTGCAATCAAATTGAACTTCCAATTACTTCATTTTATTCTTTTATACGGAGTGATGGAGGTAACTAACTAGTTAACTTAACCTAAAAATATAGATTAGTCATGGCTGCGTTGCGATGACGGCCAGTGCCAAGCCTGAGGCTGCAATAATGTTAAGCTTAACATCAGCAGCGACTACTCATCATTCTATGCTGTTGCTTTCTATTTGTGTCTATTATTTAATATTATCTACGATCCTGAGTGGTAGTCTCCCAGTTTGTGAGCCGACTGGCCGTTCCATCTTCCCCCACAACAGCAACCGGCCAGTTACGCGCGCTGCTACGGAATAGCTTCTACTCTGTCAAGAGCATATTCAGCTTGCAACGAAATAGACCTCTACGATGGCCTTGCGGCGTTCAGCTCGCTTGAGCGCTATTCCAAGTGCAATGACCGCTTCCCTGCAAGGGAATTCAGAACCTAGGAGATTGAGCACAGGGAAGCCAAATGGGATCACGAAACCACCACGCAGGTCGTCCAAAAAAGGGAGCAAAACTCGCAAGTCAACAGTAAAAAAGCCTCTGAGAGAAGGTAACCCCATTTGGATTACCGGAACCGCTTCTTCTACTTCTACTCTTATAGTGAACGCTGCACGAAGGCGGAGCTTCGAAGGCGATATTGATGACAGCAATGGACCACCCACTAGCGGAACCGGCAGACCACACACCCCTCCTTTACCCTCCCTGGACAGACCTGTTGAACCCCACAAAACTAATGCCACCCTTCTGACTCCCGGCGGCTCATCGCTTGTGGTATACCCGCCAGACGCGGAACAGATCTCGCCCAGCAAAATCGGCCTGCCGCATCCAACTGCTACAGCGGGCAATCTTCTCGAAAAGGCCGTGGCACATCTGATCGCGGCGGACCCACGACTCAAACATGTTATAGATCGACATCCCTGTCCTCTATTCTCACCCGCAGGACTAGCGGAAGAGGTTGATCCATTCCGCAGCCTAGCCAGCAGTATCATTGCACAGCAGGTTTCAGGAGCGGCGGCCAAATCCATCAAAGACAAGTTCATTGCATTGTTCAACAACAAGGATGTTGAACCTGGTGATTTATGGTCACAAGCAGCTGCCTGTTTCCCGACCCCGGCGGAAGTCGCTCGCTGTGACATTCCCACGCTCCGAACTGCAGGTCTCTCCCAGAGGAAAGCAGAATACATCCAAGGACTTGCTCAGAAGTTCGCCAGCGGCGAACTAAGTACCGAGATGTTGCTGAGGGCGAGCGACGAGGAGCTAGTCGAGAAACTAACTGCTGTTCGGGGTTTAGGTAGATGGTCTGTCGAGATGTTCGCATGTTTTGCTTTGAAACGCATTGATGTTTTCTCCACTGGTGATCTAGGAGTGCAGTATGTTTCTACAAATCCCCCCCAATTCGCACTAGGCTGGGAAATGTCCGAGATTATCGGAGAAGAAAGATGGGAACTAACGGTCCACCCACCCGGTCGAAAGTGGAGAAATGGCTGATGATAGAAAAAAAAAAAAAAAAAAAAACAGAAGAGGCTGCGCTGCGTTCATGGGAAAAGACGTGAACAAGCTCAAAGCCAAAGGTGGCAGCAAGTTCAAGTACATGTCCGAGAAAGACATGTTGGAATTAGCCGCCAAATTCGCTCCATATAGGTATGTTCCGTTCTATGGTTGATGCACTTGTACTGCACAGCAGTTTCCTCCTAGCTTCATATTTCCTTAATGTTTGATGGAGCTGTAAATTCTCGACTATCTCACATTCGAAATCCTAGGAGCCTCTTCATGTGGTACATGTGGCGAGTGGAAGATGTGGACATTGCTGTTTTAAACTGAATTCTTCGTCCGCGTTTGTTAATAATACTATATATCCCGTGACCATTCAGTGCTGGTTTCAGAGTTTGATGAGTTTCACACGCGATACCCTTCTGCATGGTGGGTGATATGCAGAATTCGGATGGTTCTTTGCAGCCAGATGTTCGGCACTGTGGACACGAACACGTTTTCTTGTAGGTATTGCAATTTGCAGCATGGATAAATTAATGGAAGAGGCAATATATATCAACCCATGGAAAGAAAGACGAATATATATAAAGAACCGTTGGATTGTACAAGTATCAGTACATAATCATGACAAGCACCAAGCAAATCAAATCAAGGGTATAAGCCTAGGTCAGAAATGAAATCTATCAGTAAGGACGAACATAACTGGACTTTCGACCTTCCCTTGAATTGAAGTGATACTGCATAGTCACAGAGCTTTATACTCTTTCCCCTCTCTCTTCTCGCAATATAAGATACAGGAAAGCGTCCCGACATAGGATCTTCGAATCGACGAATAGGACCGATTCAAACCAAACCAAATCAAACCAAATCGATAGTAAAATCCACCATTTATTTCTTGACAACAAGCAGGTCGAGCTCCTCGCGCTCCTTCTTTTCCTTCTCGACCTCGCGGATGATGGGGCTGAGATATTCGACGTCCTAGTTATTCAAAAGAAAGAGATCACACGGATACGTCAGTAAGAATTCTTCAGTTGTGTTTTTGATTTTTTGATTGTTTTTTTCATCTCAAATAGCTTGCAAGAGGCCGTTGTTCCAGCTTGCGGTATGTTGTATGGTGGGTTACAAATCCGCACCCCGGGATTGGCCGATCTGCTGATGCGGGGAGAAAAAGATGAAAGATTGAACTTACCTCTTCGGGCTTGGTTTGCTCAGCGGGAGGGAGGAGGGTATGGGAGATAGAGCACTGTTGTTGGATGTGTTAGACTATGTATGAAGTCGTAGGTATGTTCACGGTGGTCTCAATCTCGAACCTGGAAAGCTCTGCGGATGCGGAAGATACGGTCGTAAGCTTCCTTGGGAGGTAGGCGCTTGATGGCAGTTTGGACAGTGTCAGACTCCTCAGGAAGCAAGTCATCAAACCTAATTGTCATCTCGTCAGCAAACTGTCGTGTGTAGAACATGAGTTACGTTGATGGTAGAAGGGGGGTCTGCGAAGACGAGATGACGACGGGAGAACGCGATTTTGACAAGAGATATCGTCCATTGACTGAGAGAAACCCTCCATCTTCATCCTTACGCTTTCATGCTTCGGATCAATTGAATCGAGAAAAGAGCAAAATCATACCTCAGACCAAGCTTCCTGTAACCAGCCGCATCGGTATACCAGTTAGCGACGGGGGTCAACCAGCGCTTCAGGAGGGGGCGCTTGACAATGTAGTTGGTAAGAGCCGACATGATGTAGGATCCCAGTAGGTGCCTTTTCAATCCAATTGCGAGGCTGGCGTGGAGGGATGGGATCACAAAACGAGGTCAATCGAGCAGACGAGACGTCGTGCAAAGCGGCGGCTCCGAACAATTCCAAAAACATCCGACGATGAGAGCCTGAGGCTATATAATCACGTGGAGTGTCACGTGTTATACATGGTAATGCCATTACCCAATCCTGGTAAAAATACTCATGTGCCGAGCCTAAGGCAGGTATCAGATGAAGTCGGCATTGACCGGACGTATCAACTCCACTTGAGATACATTCACCTCCCACCACCACCACCGCGCATGCTGTCTACCTCCCTCCCTTCCATCCGATTCCGCTCTTCCAATTGTCCAATCTTTGGGGATTGCTTCCCCGAGGACTATAAATTGGACATGCAGGCTGTTTGACTGCTGACAGTTGACCTGGATCCTGATCCGTTGTCTGACAGAACCCTTGTCGGTGCTGACTCGTGACACCGACCGTCTGTGCTCTTGATTAGGGCAAATCCATAACGTGCCTGCGAGACGATTGCACCAGATAAACGAGATTCAACCCTCCGATCTGAATAGACCCGTCGAGTACGGACTGTAACTGGGAAGAAAAAGAGGTGGGAAAAGCAAAAGAGACAGTTCAAAGGCCCGTGGGTTCCGGGACGGGCACCGATATGCTCGGGTCCGGGAACCCTCAGTGTTAGAAAAGACGGACGGACAGGACAAATAGACCTGCATGGGTGCTGGCTGCAAGAAAGGATGGTGTCAGGACCAGCCAGTGGCTCTCGTGAAGAGCGGCAGGTTTTCCCCCACGAAGACGACCACTCCTCGCCGACGAGCACCGCGCCCCATCGACATTCTACAACTTCGCCATTGATCACCCGCCTTCAACTTCTTTCGACAAAGATACCCGAATATTATGTCGCGCCTTTTAGTGGGGCTTGTGCGGGAGTGGCGTCGGGGATCGTGACCTGCCCTTTAGATGTGATCAAGACCAAACTACAAGCCCAGGGAGGATTTACGCGAAGGGGAGGCAATGTTCCAGCAAAAGTGCTGTATCGTGGCATGATAGGCACTGGGAAGGTCATATGGCGGGAAGAAGGTATCCGAGGACTTTACCAAGGCCTAGCTCCTATGCTACTAGGATACCTACCCACCTGGGGCGTTTACTTGTCAGTCTATGATAGTTCCCGGGAATTTTACTACGATAAAACAGGTCAGTATCGGCTGTTTGAAAAATATAAAATCGAAGAGACGATTATTGACTATTCATTATAGAAAGTTGGTGGCTATCAAGAGGATACGCTTCCGTCACGGCTGGTGCATGCTCCACAATCATAACGAACCCAATATGGGTGGTAAAAACAAGACTTATGACCCAGAGCCTCACATCCAGCACGGAAGGGTTCAGGGCTCCGTGGCAGTACTCAGGTGCACTTGATGCTGCTCGAAAAATGTATAAAAACGAAGGAATTCTTTCATTCTACTCCGGTCTCTCAGCGGCTCTGTTGGGGTTGACACATGTGGCCATTCAATTCCCACTCTACGAGTACTTGAAGCTGGCATTCACGGGTTATGGGATCGGCGAGCACCCTGAGGATGGCAATTCACATTGGGTCTCCATTTCGCTTGCTACATTCCTGAGCAAGATCTGCGCGAGCACTATAACGTATCCACATGAGGTCTTACGGACGAGGCTTCAAACGCAGCAGAGAAGGCTGCCGGTAAATTCATCCGAAGAACTCACTTTCCGTGGAGGCTTGCAACACCCTGGACCTCGTTCCGTGGCAGCAGCATCATCGGATGGCATGCCCAACCGACCGTTGTACAAAGGCGTATTCAAGACCTGTCAGACTATTTTGAGGGAAGAAGGCTGGCGTGCCTTTTACACTGGAATTGGCACGAATCTCTTCCGTGCTATCCCAGCTGCCATGACAACCATGCTTACATATGAATATTTACGGAAGCTCATCCAGAATTTCCAACATGAGGGAGAGAAGCATAAGCTGCTGCTGCAAAAGGAGGGTTTTGAAGATATTCCATGAGTGAAGACGGAAATTAGTGAACAAGATTTTGAGGAACCATGATATATGTCCTCTCGTTGACTTCAAGCGTCAGCAACCTCCTTGCCTCTATCTACGATTCCCATTCGAGGACTTCGAAACCCCAACACCCAAGTTCTTCACTACTCCTTACGACGCACTTAAGAGGGACACGTTTTACCAAGGGTTCTTTTTATTTTCTCAACAGGATAGATAGCGTTGCTTTGATGGGCTTTTATGTTTTGTTCAGTAAAGGCTTTGAGATGCGCAAAGGGTAGTTTGCCAAGGCACCTGGTCTATCACCTGTTGTCACATACAGATGCTTTGCTTTGTTTTGTTTTTTCTTCTCGTTCTCTTATTGCAGAAGATTTCTAAGCCCCTTTTTATTGTGGGCATTGCACCTTTGCATTTCTTTTCGCCCGCTGCCTCTCGACGCAGAGAATACATATGTTTTCTTCAGTTTCTTATCTATTCATTGTGGACATACAAATATGACCAATACTGTGAACAGACCCCTTTTCTCCTTATAGACAATAGACCGGGCGTAGGGATATTTTGATTAATGCAGCTGGAGGTAGAAGGTGTCAGTTGATCCGTGTTGCATCAGATTTAGGCCGCTCGCCCGAGACAAACCCACCAGATAGAAATAGAAAATGTAGGTATACATACATTCATTCATGTACAGCACTTATGCTTTCTTCCTCTTTTCTGCCTCCTTACTTTCCTCAAGAGCCTGCTGCACCCACGACTCAGACCGGAGAGATGCAGATGACCGTTCCCGATACGAACGCGGATGATCATCCTGGCCAGCTGGATGAGGATTCGCCGCCTCGCGACGCGCAGAGCGGATCGAACTGATACAGTACGAGCAGAGGAGAATAGCCATTGTAAAGGCTGCTATGGGAGCATTGAGGGACTGGATTCGTTTGAATTAGGGTTAGGAACATGCATTCATTCTCTTCCTTTCCTTTTCTAAATTCTTTGCATTTCGGATGTCCCGGGTGTCCAATGTCACACAGGGATAGGGGATGGGTAGAGCATTCAGCAGAGTAAACGCAATGAATAAAAATAGAGGAGAGGAATCCGATGTCTTTAGGAGAAGCTCCATAGTCCATATGGAGAACCGGGTGAAGGATATGATCGACTTACACCGGTAGTTCTACCAAGGACCTTTTTTGGTTCCGACATTGTTCAATTGACAGGCCTGCATTACTGGACTTAGTTTGTGTTTCTGGATGGAGTATATGTACAGGATTATGCTCATCTTACATGTGCCAGTGACAGATTCATAGGTTGTTCCTTACGGATATGGACATATATTATTGTCACCAAAACAGTGATGTTGGACATCCTGGACCGCAGAGGTTACATAAGCCGAACATGGAGAATTATTCCTCCGTTAGAGGTTAGTTAACTCCGGTCGGAGTTGTGTAATATAACAGTGTATCCTCCGCGTATCCTTCGAGTTCCGGCATTTTTGAAAGCTTATCAGAATACACGGCGTACGCACCGGTGAAACATACCTAATCCATCCCCTGTATCGGCCGTCGTGCTATATGAGTCTGTCGAAACGGACCGAAACATACCGGTTTGCAATGATGGGGCCATTAAATCAGCACCGCGACAGGATATGTCATAGGGAGCACGCTGATATCATGGATGAAACTGGGATCCAATGGTGATGGATCGACCAGCAAAGCCTAGCAAAGCATATGCAGCAGCGACTGCCAACAAGGACCAGTGTGTGCCCAGAAACACCCCTTTAAATTACAGCAAGAAATACCGGTATTGTCACGGTTAACGTCATCAGCCGAGCCCGCGCGTAACTCCGAAGGGAGCGACGCCATTTACCGCAACAGGCATAGCGCACCGGTATCGCGCTATCTGATTCGCATTATAAGTCAAGCCCCACATGTAGTATGCTGAGTAATCAAATCTGATAAATCCTAAATTCTTCTCCGTTACGACATCGCCCATCTTTCCTTCAACATTCCCCGGCTGCTTCTTCGACCTGCTGGCAACGCCCACACCGTCCTTTTAAAAATTTATACCCTTTCCTTCCATTTTATTGTGTTTCAAAGCGGATTTAGACCCTTCTTTCATTCCCATAATGTTCAAGCGTCTGGCTGTCGTCGCCCCGCGTGCCGTGGGCAGAGTCGTCTCGCCTCGTGTCTCGCCTGCTATCTCCAGTCTACAGACACAACCGGCTCTTCGGTCCCAGAGGAGAGGCTATCACGAGAAAGATAAGTACTCCCTCAAATTCCGAGTCCCATGCAGGGCGGCATTGGTGGCTCCAGTATGCTGACCGTCCCTGCACTGCTAGATCATTATAACAATCCTCGCAATGTCGGATCCTTTGGTAAGGGTGAGGTCGATGTCGGCACAGGCCTCGTCGGCGCCCCTGCATGTGGTGATGTGATGAAACTGCAGATCCGCGTGGACAAGGACACCAATACGATCAGCGATGTCAAGTTCAAGACTTTCGGATGTGGTAGCGCCATCGCTAGCTCTAGCTACCTGACTGAACTTGTGCGGGGGATGACTCTTGATGAGGCTGGTAAAATCCGGAACACCGAAATCGCCAAGGAGCTATGTCTTCCTCCTGTGAAGCGTATGTTTTGTCGACCCCCACTTTTTGAGATGCATATTGATGCATCAAAGAATGCCGTTGACTTGATGCTAATAACCTCTTAGTACACTGCTCCATGCTTGCTGAGGATGCCATCAAATCCGCCATTTCCGATTACTATACAAAGAACCCCAAGGCCAAGAAGACCGATCTTAGCGGAACATCCGCTTCCCTTCCCAAAGTTGAAGCCGTCGCCGAGAAGGCAGCGGCTAGCGCCTAAATAAATTGAAATTGAAATTGAAACCGAAGATGATGAAACGGGGTTGATATCCAGGTGCATGTGGTTTTTTTTCCCTTTCCCGAATCCCATATTTCTACGTTTTAAGGGAATCCAAGAAATTTGACATTCGTTTCGACACATCGGGAAGTTTTGTTCCATCTCACCGAGCAACGGCTTTATTACCAATTTGCAATTTGCACACGGGCTGAGAATGTCATGTTGCAGTGAAAATTGGAGGAGCGCTTGAAATACGCGCTTAATTGCCATTTCCAGACGAACGGGTTTTGTTTGGGGTGTACGTGTACAGAATATTTATCCGTCAAATTTCCTCTTTTTTTTTTCTCTCTTTTTCCTTTGTCTGGATGGGCAATATTTTATTTATCGCCTTGTATATGATTGAGTGATGATCGAGGCAATCGTCTTTTTTTTTTTTTGTTTTATTTATAGGCAAAATGACAGGGCGCTTGCGTTGATACTTGGGTATAATTATCGGTCCTTGTATATCGTAGATCCTACTTCTCTACTAAACATTATACTTCATATATGGTAACTAGCTGTAATGATTATTTACCTATATATCAAGTCTCTATGACTATATGAAATGTACAGCGAATGCACATAGATACATACAAAAAACAAAAGAAACAACCAAGCAAATCCCACATAAAACGATGTTTTAAACACACTGTATTTCCTTCTATTTTCACTTTCCTTTTTGTCCCTGTCCTATCTTCATTCTCATATTAATTCTCCTCCGCCGACTTCACTTCAAATGGCCGTCCGTATCCCAAACCGACTCTTCAAAGACAACACACGCTCGTACACGGATAACTTCAGCTCAACACGCATGTAAGTAAACCATGCCTTGAGGAAGTTCCAGAGATTAGAGGGTCGGAAAAGTACACCGCCGCTTTCGTGGATGGATTCCATGTTCTCTTCGAAGACGCAGCGTGTGGCGTAGCGGGCTAGGATGAGGAATGTGCGGACGGGGCCCTGGCGAGTGTGGAGGTTTTCGTCCAGGCTGCGCGCTGTAAAATAAGTTGAATGTGTGAGTTTGAGCTTTCTACAGAAAGAGAGGGTAACGTACTGAGATCGTTCGTCTTGAGAATTAGAAGAATAATCCGCGGTACCTTGCTGAGCAAATCAACTAGTTGCTGTAGCATGCCATCGCCAAGTGCACCAGTGATCTGTTCCTTCTCGGCAGCGGTACGGGATGAAGTGACATTTTTGTTAACCAGGACGCTATAGTCTCTGCCCGTGATGGCGGAGGCGAAGAGCGGGAACTGCTCGTCCGTGATACCTGCAACCTCATGCGCGTACTTGCGCATTTTTGGTATATCTGCGTCGATAACTGCTAACCACATCTTGGCATAGTTGCGACGCATATCACGGGGGATATCGCGATAGAGGCCGTGGTCGTAGAGGATGATGTCGAAATTGGGATAACGCCGATTAGAGTTCTTGCGAATGGCAATGTTGCCGCCGTGCGGATCGCAATGCAAGGGGGCATCTTCGCCGAATATCATTTCGTTGAAGATATGCGCCAAAGCAGCGGAGACTTCGTCCCGGTCAATGCCGTTGAAGTCGAGGTATTCAAGGTCGTCGGGGCGGTGGCCAGTCACGTAGTCCATTACGACGAGGCGCTCCTTAGCCCATATTACTAGAAGGAAACTGTCAGGACGATGTCTTACGGCTTTTCAGAGAGAAATAAGAGACCATACCGTCCGGAATCACCAATGGGGCATTCGAATGCTTCTTGAAGTACTCGCTCGTCCTAGCCGCATTCCTCGCCTCATTCCGGAAATCCAATTCCTGCGGCAGAGACATATCCATTTCTCTAGATAGCCATTCAAGGTCGTACTCGGGGAAGAACCGCTTGAGCATCGAGAAAGTAAACCGCGTCAATGCCAGGTCCAACGGCACCCATTCTGCCAGTACAGGATGCTGCACCTTGACAGCAACTTTATTTCCCGAATCTTTCAATGTGGCAATGTGAACTTGTGCTAAGGAGGCGGCCCCAATCGGCGTGGGCTCGAACGTTTCAAAAAGCTCGTCCATAGTATGACCCGTGTCGGTGACGAGCAAGTTCTGAATGGATTCGATCGACGAGACGGGACAATTGTCTTGCAACGGGATGAAAGTTGTCGTCCATTCTAACGGAAGTAAATAACTCATGCTGCTCAGGTGTTGTCCTAATTTTATGAAGACGGATCCATTTTTCTCGAGAACGTGTAGTGTTCGTACCGCACAGCGCTTGTGACATGCCCGAAGAGTTTCTGCGTATTCCTCTGGAGGAAGTTGGTCCCGGAGTTTGAGAGTCTTCCGATAGCTATTTCGCTCTATAAGCCAAACCAGCCCGATGAGAACAATCCAGGAGATACCTCGTCCAAACTTACTCATTGATACAAACAGCCAGCGCGCCAACAACCCTCCCACTTCTCGTCAGAGCATAATATACATGCTCAATCTGATCATAGAATGCAATAGTTCCCACGCCCAGTACAGTCCCGATCACTGCATACTTGATATACTTCCGTCGAAGATTTTTAGAATCGGAATCCGTCCGTGGATACCCATTATAGTTGGCCCCGGCGCCTCTCGTATCATTCAACGTCGAAGTCCTCGTGGAATAGGTCCTAGAGGGGGTCCGTCCCGGAGAACAATGCCAACGCCAACATGTCGTTGGTGGAGTCGTTGCAGTAGTCGCGATTGACGAGCGGGAAGAAAAGAGCCTGAGGGAAACGGTCGACTTTAGCCGATTGTTTGACACGCCATGATAGTCGTATTTGCATTTATTCTTGAATACCGCAGCAGGATCACATATGGAACCCCGCAGCGGAATGCGGAATGATGCTATCATTCCGTACACAACGGCGCTGTGCAGAGAAGAACAGAGGAGTGGGACTTGGACTTTTCTTCAGCACTGCCGTTCCTACACATGGGGAGGCCCTCAGGCCATTGTACTCTGTAGTGCGACAGAGCGATCCAGACCAGATGGATGAGAGTCAAGGCCTGAAAGGGAACAGGCGAAAAGTTGGCGGGAGAAAGGGAGGCTGGTTTCCTGTTGTTCTGGTCAACCGCATCAACGCATGTCTTTCCGTTGGATTTTCTGCGGCGGCTCTTCCTCGGCGCCAATCGGAGCTACTGCCAGCATTAAATTATTCGCCTCACGCTCCGGCCACCACGGTAGAAATACAGATAATGAACTATAGAATATATGGTGAAATAGAAAATATGTTACTACTAGGCCGGTCGTATTGGAGTTTTCTATGTATCCTATCCAGCGCGCAACCATCTCGTCGCTCCGTATAGGTAAGAATCACCTCCGATATGCCCCCAATTAATGTCCGTTATCCAGTAACCATTGACCCAGAGAAGGAAGGGAAAGGAAAATTAAAGAAATAATTAGAGCTCCCAAAGCAAAAGCCAGTGCTGTTCACATCAAACGATGCTAAGAGACGACAGTCAGTCGAGGAGGAGGGTGAAAACAGAAAATACCAGTTCCCAGAGTACAGTACGCCCATATTATGCATGTACTCAACGGGGAAATAAAAGGAGAGATCGTGCATATGAGAGTCAGAGTGGGAGAACAAATCAGATGAGTGGTCAAATCACGACAGTTCAGCATCTGCAATCGTTGGCCTGCGGCGACGAGGTACCATCGAACGTCGACGGGAGAGAGAAGGCTTGGTGTCTTCATCCGGTGAAAGCTCAACCTGAGACAGCCTATGAGACAACCCACGAATGACTCTGTTTCTCACTGCGATCGAACCGTTCGCCCCTGGGGAAAGAAGACTAGGGCCAGTGCTGCTATCCTGGCTCCTAGGTCGCAACGTTAGACCAGAGCCACCAAGACCGTTACGCGAATGCCTTGGCGTCTCCCATCCATCCAGAAATCCCTTCGACTGGCTCGAACGGCTGAGCTGGGGCGTAGACGGGGTAGATTGGCCGGATAAGGTCGAGGTGCTTCTCTGTCTTACGGCCGCCTTGCGCTTCCCGAGACCCAAAGCTTCACTTCGCTCACTGGATTTAATAAGTTTGCCAGCCATGTCTCTAACCAGAATGGCCGGGTCATCCTCCAGTTCCCTAATTGCGTCAAGGAGATCGTAACGAGCCAGAAGATCGCCATTTTCCTCGCTTGAATCACAGATACTGCTTACGATTCGGAGCAAATTCAACCGTACCGCAGCTTTATTGTGGTGGAGCTTTAGTCCGATCCTCGTGAAAAGATCTGGCCGGGCGAGTGTCTTAGCAATCGCAGGGCTCAAACGTAGAAGTTTCTGAAGCGGTTCCAAAAGATTTTCGAATGCATTAGCCTTAGAAATTGTTAAGCATTTGACAATGGCGTCAGTGAAAGACGGCTTGTAGTGGCTATCATCCAGAAGCTGCTCTTCAACCTTTGCTGTTTCCTCCTGGAGCCTAAGAAAAAGTCAGTCGGGTCATACACGGGCATCGAAATGTCGCCGTCCCACTAACCAAATGAAGATTGCGTCCAAAGCAGTGACCTGCCAGTAGGGGTCCGAGAGTAGAGAAATGTAAAACGCCAAACCTCTGTTGCGCCACAGCTCGCGACGCCCGACCTTGCCAGACTGCGCCATATCGCAAAGAATGGGCAGAGCGAACTCTTTCAGTGGGCGTTCCGTCTTGACAATCTTCTGAAGAAGCGGCACGATGCCATTCAATGCAGCGTCTTCTTGACGTGACTTGTTTAGACGACACATATTGTATATGGTATTTAAAATCTGATTAGACACTTCTCGGAAATGAGGACGTTTCATTGTTGATCTCAATAGGTCTGTCAGCACGTCAATAGCGTTTGAGTTTTGAAGTGCATCGAGAGTCGTGGACAACATAGACAGGTTCTTGATGAATTTCAGCATGGTTATCTGATGAACCGGTGTCATGCGCTTCAATTCTTTCAGCACCCCTAGAAGCAAGAAGTCAGAGAATGTAAAAAGAAAGAGCCTTTGGATGAAGAATGATCGTTCTTACTGTGTAGAACAGTCCTTTCAGCAACCATTTCCTTGACATGATTCTCAGCCTGTGAGAAGATGAAGAAGATATTTGCAATACGACCCTCAACAATTTCGGCAAACTCTCCTCCCTCATCCAAAACGCGGCTCAAAACTAGAGATAGAGGGTCCAGGACAGAGTTACGAGACAAAATCCTGCAAAAATCATTTTTGGGAGTGGAACCCTTGATAAATGTGTGAGTATGCATGTTTAGCCCAAAAGGAAATGACCGAAGCCTACCTGCAATTCGAACACACTCCAAATTCCATTGACGCCAGTTAGGACAAGATCACGTTCATCCTCGTAATCGTCTTCCAAGAATTCAACCAGGACGTTTAGGCCGCCAGCGCTAACAAACATCTGAAGTGTAAGAGTCGAGGTCTGATACATCTGCTGCACGAAGGCAGCTGCCTCAAGTCGGATCTCCTGTGGATACTTTTTGGAGGCAAATTCATTGATTATTGGTATTCCTCCGATGAAGCAGAGATTTTCCTGGATCTCGTAATCGTCGAAAATGATTGCGTTGACGATCTTCAGAAGGTTGGTGATTATATCACGTCGTCGGCACATGTCGAGGATTTCTAATATTGGCAGCATTCCATGAGCACCGATGATAACGTTTTTTGTTTCAGGAAAATCGTAGAAAATGCCTAGCAGTTGATCGGAAATATCCTCGAGGACATCATCATCCTGTGATGTCTTCAAGGAGGTAACAAGACCCTCGACTTGATTCCGAAGCCGGGCGTGTTTATCTCGCGCGATGTTGGCCTCTAAATCCATCTCATCGAACCCCTCTTCCAGCTGCGCAAACGGGTCATCCTCATCGTCCTGGTCCCCAAGCCAAGAATTGTTCGAGAGTTTTGAATTCAACATCAAGTTTCGACCTGAGTTCCCTTGCACTTCAGGTTTGTCCAAAACAACCTCGTCGGTTCCGAGGATATCAGAGAAATCTTCATCCCCCTCGTTCTCTGCAAACTTTTCGATTTCGATCGCAGAACGATTGCGTCTAACGGATATCTGTCTTTTAAGTTGACCTTGTGACTCCACGCTGTCTTCTTGAGTGAATAATCTGCTAGGGACTTTGGTAGAAGATGAAGGACCGTGTGAAGCTTGGCGGTTCCTGCAATATTCCGCATCCTAGGACAGTTAGACAATTGTGCCTGCAACAATAAGACAACTGAGAAATGCTCACTTGAAAGGCGCCTAGCTTCCGGTCCAAGACATCTTCATTGCCAATTACGAGATCCGAGAAGTCCTCTACGGAATTCTCCTTAAACAAAGATGCTGGACGCTGTTGTCTTCTTGGCGGCAGTGGGCTCTGGTTTAGAATGGGAACGTTCTGCATGGAAGGCATGGAGTTCTTGCTCGTCTGCTGATGTTGGAATGGGTATGGTCGTATAGTCTGTTGAGGATCTGTCTCACCCGGCTGCAATACTGTGTCGTCGGAACCGAAGCTATCGTCGTGTCTCGTCACCGTCCCATCTAGAGATGCAAATGCCTTGAGCTTCTCAGAAGATAGCATGCCACCGAAATTATCATGTGGCCGAAGGTGAGGCAAGTGCAATGCGCTAGGAGAAATAGCAGTGACAAAGTCGTCGTCCCAGTTGTCGTCCTCTGCGGTATCTAGGGATTTGAACCTATCTGTAACGCATTTAGAGGTAGCGGTCGGTAAGGAGTCCCTCGCTGGGGGGCTCCGAGAACCAGGAAAGTCCTGACGCAAAGGAGCTGGGCTATGATGATTTGTTCTGAAAGTCCTCCGTAGGTCACCTTTACCCGGTGACCGAAGAGCTTCGTTCCACTCCTGGACGCTTTTCACAGCTTCTTCATATTCAGTAGACTTCTTTGGGACCACTGAATCTGACCTGTGAGCGTTGACTATCCAGGGATGTTTAAGTAACTTCCTCGCAGAGACACGGAGATTGGGGTCTTTCTGAAAACATTGCATGAGAAAATCCTTCACAGCCTATAGTAGAGTTAGATGGAAAGTGATAGTGAATATTGATCAAAGAGTCTCACCGGTGATGCACCCTGAGGCAGTGGGGGATGGTCATCATTCACAATGCGAAACAGTGCAGGCATCGGTTGAAGGTTGCAGTATGGGGGCTTTCCCTCCAAAAGTTCAATGACAGTACAACCAAGACTCCATATATCTGAAGCTGTAGTCGCACCTGAAAGTTCAATCACCTCAGGAGCCATCCAATATGGAGTACCAACGACGCTGTTTTCGTTGAGACCAGTGGTCCGACTGGCAACACCAAAATCCGCCAGCTTCACCAGACCTTCCTTGGTGGTAAGAATATTCGCACCCTTAATATCCCTGTGGATAACACCTTGCTCGTGGAGGTATAACAGTCCATTTAGGACCTGCGACATGTACAGACCGACCAGGTTTTCTGGAAATCTGCCAAAATTCTTCGCGATAGAATGCAAGGAGCCATTTTCACAGTATCTGCATGGTTCGATCAGCTATCATTCCTGTCTTCGAAATTGAAGGACGCATACTCCAAGATGATATTTAAAGTTTCAGCAGACTTCACAAAACCATGGTACTTGACGATATTGGGATGCTGCGAATGCCACTGTCAGTACCTATTCTTGGAACCGAACCCCAAAGCGTCTCGGGCGGGCCTCACATCCAGGTTCTTCAACAAATCAATCTCTAGCTATAGATGCAAGAGTCAGCGATACTGTCTCCACAGGCATGCTCGGAATTGCGAGCATCCACCTACCATGATGACTCGTAGTTCGCTCTTCGGAAGGTCCGTCAGCTTTATCTGCTTTACAGCAACAGTCTCGCCGGTATTCCAATTTAAAGCCCTGTAGACGGACCCAAAGGCACCCCTTCCCAAGCAATCCCCCAATTGCTTGTGACGAATCAACCATCAGCATCCCGACAGGTCATGAACGGGGAAAAGATATTGTATTCCTACATAATCCTGAAGCTCCGCGACATCCTTCGCTGAGGTCTTTCCCATCCTATCATCTCGTTTGGTGGGGCTTGTCCCTAATCTCGCCATTTTGGGTCTGTTTGCCGTAGCTGGAGTTCGAGACGATGAAGGAGGCAACGCCTGGCTCCCCTCGCGAGATCGGGAGACCATGACCTGTCACGAATCGCGAGGTTTATCCGTAGAATTTATCAAATACACTTAATCGGAGAGTCTGATCTTATATCCCACGAGGCTTTCGGATGCGGTAAGCGACGCAAGGAAGGTAGCAGGAGTTAGGCGATCGGCTTGTCATTCTAGCAATACCTACGCATTGTCAGGCCACATTTCATCAGTAAAACTCCAAGGAACTGATCGCATGCAATTGGGATAAGAGCAATGCCATCGTAAGAGATGCAGGTAAACATTGATCAATGACATACCGGAGGGGAGCCTTGCTGACGCCCATTGGGAACGGCGCTAGGCACAGGGCGCTAGAGGCGTTTCAAACAGCAGCTGGACCTTGAGATCGAATTCGTCCAACGTGCTTTAAAGAGTCATACAGACAGATTGAAAGGAGTGCTGCACCAGAAAAAGGAGAACCAACTATTGACTGCAGTGGTTGATGGTCCAGAGCTGTGGTTTATCAGAGCGTCTTGGGGACTTTCAGATCCACAGGAAACCAACGCCGCACTAGGAGCGCCGATGGTGACATAACACACCTGCCCGACTCTTCATAGATTCGTCAGCCCTAGGATGATCAGCCTCTAAAGCCTCTAGACAAGAATCCAAGGGACTCATGGTTCGACATTTATGGCTGGAAACAGGGAGCGTCACGGTGAACGCGTCACGGCATATTCCAGGGAAATCATAAATCGGCAACACAGAATCCTACACCTTGAATTTTTCTGTTTTTCTTTTTTCTTTACATATATATTTATTTATTACTTCTCTACTCATTTTCCACAGCATAGACCAAGGGTAATCCAATTGGTCTAGAGCATCTACGGCTGTAATGCATGCCCCCTTTGCACATCGCGGAGGATACGCAGGAGATCTGATACAAGATAAAGACTGCCCGCGACTACCAATGGGCCCCCGTTGGCCATCCCACAGGCCCAATTGACCGCACCAACGATATCCGCTTCGAAATTCCTCACTTCTCCGATTCCCGGAATGGATTTGACACATGAGACTAATTCAGCAGGGTCTGTCGCTTTGACCCAGGGCATCCCATCTACAGGACCAAAAGAAATCGTCGCAACATTATCGTCAGGCTTCATAATCGAGTGGAATACTTCCGTCAGGTTCTTGCCATGAGATGCTGCAACAACCCAGGTAACACGGCTTTGAAACGGACGTAGTTTCCGGTCGACATATCTCCCGAGCACTTCAGCGGATTGCGCGTTGTGCGCACCGTCAAGTAAAATAGGCTCTTCGCGGGAGGTTAGAGGCCTGAGGGACACGGTCTGTAAGCGACCCGGCCATTTCACATCACAGAGACGCGGTATCAGAGTGTCAAGTTTGATCTCTGGATGCAGCTTGGATAGCGCAAACTGAAGAGCGGTGACTGCGCAGCACATATTCGTTTTTTGGTGGGGCTCAAGGTCCAGCTTCTGGAAAATGTCTGAAAGGGGCGGATATTTTCTGACTGTCACATCAGGAGAAACGAAAACAGCATCCAGTCCGAGATCTTCTATGCGGGACTGCAGAGTTTGGATGACCTCTGGTGAGTTTGTGCCGTCGACAACACAGAGGACCCCGTGCTTCAGAATGCCTGCTTTCTCGCGAGTAATACTCTGAACTGAGTCCCCCAATAGAGACTGATGGTCGATCCCTATCTTCGCAATAACCGAGACAAGAACATTGTTCAAGATATTTGTAGCATCCAGGCGACCTCCAACTCCGACTTCAACCACGCCAACTTCAATCCGTTCCTGATTGAAGATTTCAAACGCCGTAGCCGTCAGCAGTTCAAATTCTGTGGCCCCAATGCCCAGCTTCTTGTCCCTCGACTTGACTTTTTCTTCTACCTGCCGGAAAAGAGACTCCTGCACCGCACTCTCGTTGATTGTGATGCAATCCCACCGGTCGATCAGATGAGGGGATGTAAAGCGACCGCAGCGAACACCGCCAGCGGAAAGCATGTGGGATAGGTAGGAGCTGATGGAGCCTTTACCGTTCGTTCCAGCAACGTGGACGGCATGCCATGACAGAGGGGTCTGCTGGAGGAGGCGAGATATGCGGTTGAGGCCTAGCTCAATCATTCTTCCTCCAAATACGTGGCGTTTGTTGGATGCTTAGGATTGAAAACTTCATGATCAGAAATAGTACCTCAGCTAGATTGATAATGGGGCATCTTGGAAGGATGACATTCTGAGAGAATTCCAAAAATAGGCAGTTAGTTAGTTAGTTAGTTATTATTATTTAACGTCGCTTGGCGGTCACGTGGCGGGTGACCGCGGCCTCCCGAAGGGCAACCGGACGTGCCTCCCAAGCGTATACTATCTAAAAGGATCTAAATACATGCTTAAAGGAGACAAATTTGAGCACTACGTGCTGTAGGGTTGGGGAAGTTCCCAGCACTACCCTGGCTGGGGCTTCAAGCGGTAGAAAAACCTGTCTTGCCTCCCTATAGGTGAGAGGGGGAGCCAATCCCTCTTTCCCAGGAAGATATGCTTGGACTGTTACACTACTCTGTGCTTAGGCGGGCCCAGTTTGGGCATATATCCGTAAAGAAGGATGTGTTTTGCACGATGCGGCTGAATTCCTCAGCCCCAGCAGCAGTCCCTAGGAGCCAGTCAATGGTTTTTGCCGGCCCAACAGGTGTGTGTTTCCATCTCTCCTTCCAGCGCTTCCTAGTATGTGGGCAGAAGAAGAAATGTACTGGAGTTTTTAGCTTCTTGCAGGAGCAGGTTGCTAGGTAGTCCGTGTGGTGGAAGCGTTCGTGATATGCTGCAAAGTCCCCATGTCCAGTGCGGGCTGCAATGAGCCTGCCTAGTACCCAGCGTGGCAGTTTGTGTTCCTGGGCCCGGCTGCTCTTCGTATGGGGACAGATGCCCAGGTCTTGGTATGCCTGGGGTGCGTTGCGTATATACGCTGCCTGGGTGGCAGTACGGAGTTGTTGTTTCGCCTCTCGTCTTAGGTATGCCGGGGAGGGGGGGATGTGGGAGCCATCCATGGCTGCTCCCTGCTTTGCTAGCCTGTCTGCCAGCTCATTGCCTGCGATTCCAGTGTGCCCTGGTACCCAGGAGACCCGTACGGGCCTGCGGGGGGAGGCTAGGATGTACGGCAGGCTGAGCCACTGCGTGGAGAGCTGGTGGAAGGTGTCTGTGAGATGGCGTCTGTGTGGCGCGGGCCTGCCATCTGCTAGTAGACTGGCCGCTGCCAGGTTGTCTAGGAAGATGTTCAGCTGGTTGGCATATGCAGTGCATGGCAAACCCACTGCTGCCCGGAGACCTTCCACAGCACCCATGATCTCCGCGTCATAGACCTCTGTCCGGGGGCCTGATGGGCCCTGTCCCTGGGTGACTAGGATGGAGCCGTAGTATATGGCGTATCCATATCCAGCGCCTTGGCCCGTGTGGGAGCCATCTGAGTAGACTGATATGGCTAGTGGTGAGGAGATGTGCCCTTCCCGGTGGGTTGGCAGCATGCGTAGTGGTGGCAGCTGTGGCTCTACCCACCTGCGTTCTGGTGCTGGTGTGGGGATGCGTTGCAGGATCCTGGTGAGCCTTGTGTTGTACCCATAGTTTGGGGCTGCATGGATGCGTGCTATGGGGTGCTTTGCATCTAGGCCTGCGTATCTAGCAGCTGCCCTCTGGAGGGTGCTCTCCAAAAGGGCTCTTGGGTCTGGCAGGTCTGCCTCTCGGAGGAGTGCTGCTGTGGGTGTTGTCTTGTATGCTGGGAGGATTGCTAGGGCTGCTATTCGGAGTAGAGACTGGAGGGAGCTGACAGCCTTTAGTTGCTGTTGGCCAGTGTAAAAGAGTTCAGCTCCATACAATGCTGTTGGGAGGACACACTGAAGCACTGCAGCACGCATAGGTGCTACTGGGCACCCATGTTGGGTGTTGCTAAGTCTCTGGAGGTGCTGTGCTAGCTGCTTACCACGGCTGTATGCCCAGTTGATATGTGGTTTAAAGGTAAGTTTTGTATCCAAGAGGACCCCTAGCCAGCGGGTGTATGGTGTGGGAGAGATCTCACCCACACCAGGCAGCCTGACTGCTGGGGGAGGCTGCTTGAGTTTTCTAGAGAAGTGTTGTATCTCTGTCTTTTCCACTGAAAAGGGGAGACCTACCTCTGTTCCCAGGGCTGTTACTGCCTTGTATGTTTCTGCTAGTTGTTGGGATGTCTCCTGGAGAGAATCCCCTACAAAGAGGATTCCTAGGTCGTCTGCATAGCAGAAGGAGGCTTTGTAAGTGGCCACTACCCTTGCTGCATAGAGCAGGAATAGGATTGGGGAGAGGGGGGATCCTTGTGGGAGTCCTCCCTTTATTGAGGCTTTGGCATTTGCCTCTCCAATCTGGACAGATGCTGAGCGGTTGGAAAGCCAATCTTGGGTCCATATGAGCAGGCAATCATCCCATCCCTGAAGGCGTAGGTATGAAAGAAGCCTTTGGTGGTCTACTGCGTCAAAGGCTCCCTTTACATCCATCAACAGTAGTGAGGCTACCTTTCCCTGTTGGAAGGCTTTCTCCACTCTATGAACTAGTACTTGGACGAGGTCAATAGCAGAGCGGCCTGGGAGAGCACCAAAGTGGCATGGTGTGAGTAGTTTTCCCTGGATTGCTTGTACAGCCATCCATTTTGCAATAAGACGTTCTAGGCCTTTGCCTAAGGTGGATAGGAGGCTGATGGGCCGCCATGAGCCCAGTTGGGTAAGGTCTCTCTTGCCTGGCTTTGGCAACATGATGATTTTTGCTGCTTTGAAGGTCTGCGGGAACTGGCCTTTCTCCAGGCTTTGGTGGTATAGTGCTGTAACTGTATCTCCTATAATAGGCCATAGGTTTCTCCATACAGATGTGGTAAGATTGTCCTCCCCAGGGGCAGATGGGGTAGGAGAGCAAAGGGCATTCCAGCATTCTTCCTTTGTTGGTAAAGGTATAGGATCTAGAGGTCTGTTTGGTGGTCCTTCTTCAAGCTGGTTTGGAAGGGAGGCTCCCTTTTCCAGGAGGTAGGTGAGGAAGGCGTCTGCTTTGCCCTGTGGGGTGGTGATTTGGTTGCCTTGTACAAGTAGGGGGGGCGCAGCTAGTTGGTTGGAGGGCTTCTGCCATTTTGCTAGTGCAAAGGCTTTAGTGGGAGTTGTTGCCTGCTCAATCCGTTCCTTCCAGTAATTAGCTTTTGCCTTGGAAATTGCCTTCTGAAGAGGTTGGAGGTCTGATGGATGTTGTCTTGCTTGCCGGAGTAGGTTTGTGAGCTCTGGTGTCCACCATGGGGTGTGTGGGAGCCTGCGGGTGTTGTATTCTGATGCTCCCTGGATGGCTAGATGTACCCGGCTGACCAGTTCCTCTGCCAGAGTATCTGTTGGTAGGTTGGTGTCTGGGGGACCAGGAGTTCTCGAGCCTTTTCCCAGTTAGTGGAGCCTAGTTTGTGTTGTGGCTGTGGCTCCCTCCATTTTAGCTGTGCTAGGATGGTTTTATGGTCACTAAAAGTGCTAAGGTGGTCCTCTACTGTAGCCACCACTGGGAGGTTGGCAAAGACTAGGTCCAAGGTGTTGGGTCCGCGGGTTGGAGTGCCTGGTTCCATGCAGAGCACTAGTCCTTGGGTTTCTAGCCATTCTACCAGAGCTGTGGCTCCTGCAGAGAGGGTGTGTGGTTGGGTTTCTGGTTGCCATAATGGGTGGTGGGTGTTGAAGTCTCCTGCGATGATGGTGTTCCGTGGGACAGGGTATTGGAGTAGGGTGTGGAGTGTAGATATGGTGGGTGAAGAGAGAGTAGCTGGGTCCTTTGGGGGGCGGTAGACATTGATAGTTGTGAGGCCATCTACCTCTACTGCCGTGATGTCTGGGGAGGATGGTTGTGGAAGTGCGTGAGCTGGAAGGTCTTTGCGTACGTATGTTAGAGTTCGGGGCCTGATTTCCCAGCGGGGGGTTGGGCTGAAGAGTTGATATCTTGGGTGTGTTTTTGTGAGGTGTTTTGCCATATTGGTCCAAGGCTCTTGGACCAGGATGATGTCTGCTGTGAAGGATAGCAGCAGGTCATGGGAGGGGCCACCCCTCCCTACATTGGCCTGTATGATTTTCATAGTTCCTCTGGAGAGGTCTGACTGGCTAGCTCTTGGGTGAGCTGTCTTGATGGGTGGTCTGTGGCCTGGTTTAGGGTGTGTGGGCTTGCCTGTGTAGCCTGCACCTTTCCAGCTTGTTGCTGGAAAGCCAGTCTCCCAGCTTTGCGTATTGCTGCTAGTGCTTCTTTAGAAAGGTGGGTGATGGTCCCTTTACGGGAGATAGGCCGGGCTGGGCACTTTGGGTAGTCTGCTGCATGGGGGCCATGGCAGTTGATGCATTGTACACGGCAGGTATGCTCTATTTTGGTGGAGCCACAAGAGATGCAGCGAGTGTTAGAGCGGCAAGCTCGTGTGTCATGGAAATGGTGGCAGCGGGAGCATTGTAGTGGTCTTTGTTTGGGGCGTGTAGGTCTAGATAGGCCAGAGATGCCAAATAATTGTATTGCATGTTTGGGCTTCTTTGGGAAGGCAATGACTGCAGTGATTGAGCCTGCCTCTGTAAGGTGGTTTGAGGGCTTGACGTGACATGGTTTAATGCCTGTGATACGCTCCGCTTCAGTGCTGATGTCTTCTAGTGTGGTTTCTGTCCATCCCTCTAGGGACCAGAGCCTCTGGGGAATCCGGGGAATGACAATTTGGTGGTATTCTATTGGCATTTCAAAGTATCCATCTGCAGCTAGCTCTTTCGCTTGTGCAGAGAGTAAAAAGGCCTTGCCTTCATCTGTGGTTGTGATGGCATAGCCTGTGGGGATTATCTGTACACGAGAGATCCCTCCAGGGACCTTTCCTGTAAGGGCTATGCGGATTCCATGAGGGCCTATTTTCCGCAGGTTGGAGGGTTCTGGGAGGCGGAGGAAGATGCGGTTATCTATCCTCCTTGCCTGCTGCGGCTGCTTGGCAGGTTTGGGTCTGGTGGCTTGCCATCCCTTTTGGTCTAGTCCTGGGGCCACTACTGAGGCCCAGGATGGTGCTTGGGGTGTCTGTCCAGTTGGAGTGGCCTGTTTGGCCTGTACAGGCTCTGGAGTTGGTTTGGGGGGAGCTGTAGGAGGCTTTTCTGGTCCTAGCTGGGGTGTGCTGCCTTTGGCCAGAGTCAGGAACCTGGCTGCCAGTCCTTTGGCGAGTTCTTTGGGCCGGCCGTGGAGGGAGGAGACAGTCGAATCGAGTGCGTCTGCAAGAGAAGTTAGTGCCTGCCTCCAATCCTTCAGGAGGAGGAGCTGGTCTTCAGCTACCGCATTGATCTGCTGGCGAATTGACAGCGTGTTTGGCCTGCTAAGTACTGGGCCTGAGAGGGTGCCAGGCGTCTTGTCTGGGGAGGAGAGGGCTCTCCGTTTGTGGGTGTTGAGGTGGAGGGGGTAGGGGTGGTGGGTTCCGAAGGAGGATCCGACTTTTCGTCCCAGGAGGCGGTTCCTGGGTAGGGGACGGCCGCCGGGGGGTCGTCCACCTCCATCAGGTGGAGGGTGAGCGCTATTGTGTAAGTAGTATCTCTCGATGTTGGTATATTGGGGGGACAGCGTGTCGTCCGGTCCTCTAGATTGATTCACGAAGGTAGCAAGAACACCCCGGGAAATCGTTTTTTTGCCAAAAATAGGCAGCTCCTTTGGAAAATGCTTGGCTTCGGTTGTAATTATCACGTGATCAAATACCAGTAATAATACCAGTGTTGTACAAGTATTCTGTACACCGGTTAATAATAACCGCGGTAGCCTGTCATTAACATAAATAACTTCATAAAATTGCTGAACACTCTCTGCAACAAAGAAGTTTTGTTGAATATCTCCCGGCAAGCTAAATAGGCAACTTAGACGAAGGCCACTTAACACAAATAGAAAATGGCAAGGCTGCCTGTAGCTGATCACTCCAGTCAATTCAAGTTCTAAGCAACTCCAGGATTCATCATTCAACATCACAGACAACACCATGGACCCACAAGACTAGGCCTTCCCGAATGACTCGATCTGGAGCTCTAGGAGCTGCTGCGCTTGTTGCTACGCTCTTATTTGATTCAGAATTATTCAAGCCAGATTTCACAAACCCTCTGAATCGAAATTATCTTCCACGTCGCGGTCCTCGATGATCGCCCCAAAACTTTAGCGGTTTGTCGGCGGCTTGACTTCAATCTCGATGATAAGGACGCTCAGAAGAGCTGATAATTAACTTACTCGTATTTATTAGTTGGTTCTATTTATTACTACGATTATTTGACTGTTGATAATAGGTTACGCTAGTCTGAATTAGAGGCCTGCCACTCCTACAGCTAGAAAAGAGATCGAATGGCGATACCGGTATCGAGGAACCTCCTGAATTGGCTATGGATTGAGCTGGAATGTCTATTTGGTTGTTCATGCGGCTATTCGTCGGCGATCTAGTGGAGAAGTTTGTCTATAGATTTTAGTGAACAATATTGACCCATGTAAGAGCCGTTCTCCAGATATAGGCATATCATATATGAAACGGGCAATTGGACTTCACGAGAAATCACTTTTCAACTGTTCCACTGGTGGTAGAATCTTTTTCTTCTCCAGGATCTCAAAGGCCGCTTCCAGTTCCTCCCAAGTGTCTGCGTACCCTGTCCAGCCAAACTTTCAGGCCTTGGTCATATTGCCCACGCAGCTCCAGTTTCTGCCAAAGGCGAAAGTAAGGAAGTCCCATGAGTCGTGATCCAGATGGTACTTGTCCCACAGCTTGTGCCATGCATCTTTGACATCTGCACGCCTAGCCCATTTTTCTGGGTCTATTTCGAGATGAAGCGCCACACTTCGTAAATAGAGAGGTCTGCAGACAGGCCCATATCTGTTGCGTGAGCTGAGAGCGGGTTCTTCGTGCCCATTTTGATGATGGAAGCTTTGTAGTCATTGTAGTCACCAGTCAGGAACATAGAGTCTGGTAAAGTCCATTTAGAGAGCTCTCTGGTATGCCAAATGCAGTCTCAGTTATCACAGCATCTGGAAGGCTCCCCAACTGCCCACATATATATCTGAATAGAGGCTCTGAATCTCCCAGGAATATGAAGTTCCGGCAGTGGCAGTTAAATGGCATGATGGCCATAATGGCAGTTCAGCAAGTATGTCGGACGAATCGATACCATCACGGACCATGGAAAGGCAGACCACGGCACGAGCTGAGTGTCTGAGGATGCCAGCCACATTACAGGGATCATGTAATTACCAGTAATGACCGGTGTACTGTGGCTTGCCAGATGATTGCCACAAATGGCAATAGCGCCACACCCCAGCCGATGTGCAGCAGCCAACAAACAAGAGGCAACTCCCTCGCCCCATTCTCTTTCCAACCTCGCTCTCCACCAAAATAATTCAGCGCTGTCCTCCCTATCGCGTTCTTTTTAATCCCGCGCATAACTATTCGCGTCGCACTCTCTGAAGGATATTATTGTCAGCCCCTTTTCACTCTCTCCTACGAGGCCTTTCGTACAATCGACCTTCTTAATCATGGGGATTCCGTAAGTCGATCCGTCGGCGCTTTACTAGTGCCGGCGCGCGCTGCGTTGTCGCATCACCGGTCGGAAGCGAACAGTATCGCTGACGTTGCTGCAGGATGTTCCGTGAACCTTCGCCCTGCGAAACATCGAAGAATAGCACTACTATTAAGGACCCGTCTGCCGCTTCACGGTCTACGATCCGCCGCCAGACCTCAGTTCGTCGCCCAAATCGCTACAGTACGCGTGGTGCGCCTTTCCGCTCTCACTTTCCTCGTCAAAGTACAGATGATAATGAGCGCGACCTGCTTGCAACATGGCGCCATGGGCGATCTTCTGTTCCAAACCGTGGCTATGGAAACGATGCGTTAGACTTTCCAACCGGGCTTGCAGACCTTAGCAGACGCGACGCCGGTCGGAGGATTCTATCAGACGTTCTCCGCCACGCGCACCCCGGTCGGCGGCTGAGAATTGCGCGAGAGTCGACACTTCGTCCGGATATGACCAGTCCCTTGTTTTCAAACGATTTGCTTAATCACCTGTCGCCTGGGGATGACGTGGGCAGTCAAAGAAGTTCCGAGCATCTGCCCTTCACGCCGCGATTTGCGCCTGCCATCGCATATCACAGTTCAATCTCCTCGCAGCCGCTCCCGGATACCACCCCTGCGCAGTCGTTCCCTCGCGTAGACGGGCCTGAGGATGACACGATGGCGCCCACAGTACCGTTATTACAGGGAGCGAGGCCACGGTCTGGTGATAGAGGAACCAGGCAGAGACGTGAGCCGCTTGTCGATGGACTTGGGGATCGACAACGAAGCTTGAGCCCAGATGACGAGAACGATGCTTGGGAAACCCTTCTTACCACAATAACCCCAGACGCCAATCTCCCTAGTGCCGAGTCCTCGTTCGCCTCGGGCTCTGTATCTGCAACGACGGACCTGCCTAGGCTTGGGGTGCGTAGAAGTCCCATCACCTCGTCACAGACCCTGCCATCCTCTTTCGATTCCTCCGGTGGTACAACAGTACCGGTGGTCTTGGATCCATATCCGGAATTCTTGAATCCTTGTGACTATCCGTCTTCGTCTGATTCAGAGCTGGATTCGGATTCAGAGGTCAACTATAGGACCCTTTACCGACGCAGTCGAGACCGGTTGCGTCGGTCCCATCATCTTGGATCGACCATGGGCAATCAACCGCCGATTCCTACTATTTCCGTCTCTTTCTCCCCCTCATCGGCGAACCCAGAACTGCAGCAGATGCAGGCCATCCTGGATCGGCTTTCTCGGAGGGAGGATATTCCAGATGATTGGTGGGCGGCGGCCGGGCTGTCTCGCACCATGAGTCGTCGTGTCCACGCGAACGATGATTCCCCAGATCTCGATATTCCTGATGGACCGCTGAGAGAGAGACTCTGAGAGCTCTTTCTCCCCTCTTCACTTCTTCTGGCCTTGTTTTAATTCATTTTGCTCCGTTCCCATTTCCTTTGCCATTTCACCGATCGAACGTCCCTTCTGGAATGTAAATAAGCACTGTATAGGGCCTTCTTGATGTTCTCTAGCCGGGGCTCCTTGCGGATTTGCGTGGACTTCCTGCCCAGTCCTTGTAAATAGTTATGGATACCTTGCCCACAAACAGACTGAGACGAGTTTCTCAGTCCAGCTGCTGAGGCTAATACTACGTTTAACATGGTCGCTTGCCGTTAAAGCTAAGTTCAGAGAGACTGGATAGTAATGCCATCACACGCCCAGAGAGAAACAGCCTCAGGGGAAATAAGCCTGGTGTCCACTTTATCTGCATTCTGCAACCCCCTGTTCCGTGGGTGAATTTTCTTCCGGTCATTCTCCGCGCGGAGGAGCTTGGGCCGACCCGCCTATTACGTCGGGGCGCCCACTGTTATCATTAAGCCGCATGCCTCCTAGTTGCGGAAATCCGCCATGTCGGTGTGCAATTGATTCGACATGCGTCTTGTTCTCTTATCGAAAAGACCCCGATGAAGACAATCCTGACGGTTCTGCTGCCCTTTTATCGTCTAGCCTTTCATAGCCCCGCGACACCGATTGTGAGCGTACTGCGACTCCGCACTGTACCACGGCCGATCGAACGAACGTCACGTTAGGTCGCAGTCTACCCAGCGCGGCGCTGAAAGTGCTTGCTTCCTTTCATCTGTTTCGTCATTTGCTTGTCGTTTATTGATTATTCATTTTAATATTCATTATGGACCAGCAGGTAAATAGACTGGTTGAGAAGGTCTGGGGTAAGTGCTGCAATGACTGGTCACGAGGACAGTCCCGGACCCCTGTTTGGCGTGAAATTTCTGGAGAAGATGGACGAAACCTGTATGCATATACAGTGGATTGGATCATTATACTGACTTTGACCAGCCGAATTCCGCTCCACGCCGAGTAATGCCCGCCTGATGATCGCAATAAGTGGAATCCCAGGTTCTGGGAAGACGGAGCTGGCCAGCGTCATGGCCAGGCGGGTTAATCAAATCTACTCTTCCGAGAAGCCTGACCCTGCCCCTATTGCAACTGCGATTCCCATGGACGGGTACCATCTGACACGCGCACAACTCGCCCAGATGCCGGATCCCGAGTACGCCGCTGCCAGGCGGGGTGCGGCCTTCACTTTTGACGGGGGAAAGTTCCTTGAGCTTGCTCAGGCACTAAGACGAGAAATTACCGCCGAGACTCCAAACCTTTATGCACCGAGTTTTGATCACGCGATTAAAGACCCCGTAGAGAACGATATCGCCATTCCTCCCACATGCCGGGTCATCTTCTTTGAAGGGAATTATTTGAGTCTGAACCGGGAGCCATGGAGCACAGCCGCAAAGGTGATGGATGAACTATGGTTTGTTGATGTGGACTTCGAAATCGCTCGGAAGAGACTAGTCCGAAGACACCTTCAAGCTGGGCTTGCAAAGACGGAGGAGGAGGCGGACAAACGGGCCACGGAGAACGATCTGGTCAATGGGAAGGAAATTGTGGATAATAGGTTGGACGTTCAAGAGATTGTTGTCAGTCACTATGACCCTGCTTGGGAAAGATGATTCCTGTTTGCTTTAGCGTTTCCCCCTTCTTTCTGAGAATGGGCTGAGATTGACTGCTTTCTTTTTCTCTTTGCAGAACGGCAATGCCTGAATAGGACATGGAAATACCTGTCCGCTGCGATTGGGGCCGCTGTGATTGTCGTGCATTATTTCCATGCGTATCTCCCTCTCCCTTCTACCTAATCCTTGTCCCCGTTAGAACAGCGTCCGTCAGTGTGTCCTATAACTGACGCTTTCGACTATCATTATTACATCACTCGCATGCTCTGGACGATATTGGAATCTGGAGATGCTTGTTTCTGGCGGTATAGAGAAAAGCGCGGCAAAAGTTCACAGCTTGGTACTAGGTTGAAAAGTGAAGAAGCTACAGATACGCGGAAGATGCCACCAATGACCTCTATTTAGCACCCGTATGTCCTAACAGTGAATGACACAGGACATTTTCTGTCAATTATCCTTCGTTCTCGCCACGGGAAATTGACGATTCAGCAGTATTGCCTGATGTGCATAGAACACATAGTCTCACGTGGACAGCCCTAGCCCCGGACAAACCAAATTAGGGACTAGCATTGAAACTAACCTTATTTGGGGAAAGTAAATGTTCCTAAGTATATGGCGGCTATGATTGGCTCGATCTGGTTTCAACACCATGCCCCTTTATGATCTCCCAACTTTGCTTCGACCTTCAAGCTTGAACTTCCGACCTCATCTCTCTCTATCTTCCCTATACACAATCGTTCTATTCGTCTCTCTTTTGCCCCAACAGGCCTGTCATTCATTTTCTCCCCTTCATATTCTCTGGATTCTCACCAGTAGTCTTTCTTTCTCCCTCCCTTTTTTTTTTCTTCCTTTGCTCCTGCTACACGTTAATAAAGTCATCCCTGACTGTTCGGTTGTTGTCTTCGAGATTTGATCACCTGAGAATCTTTCTAATTATTTAATTTTCCACTGTGGTCAAAATGCTTTTCTCAAAATCCGCTGTTGTTTTCTCCCTTCTGGCGCTCACCCGCGTCGCAGTGGGCGCTCTCCCACCTGCATGTCTGCTCGACGTCGTTGGGTATGTTTTTCAATAGCTAAACCGGATATACGGACCTTTTCAATGACTTCGGCTAACGTTTTCGGAAATAAATAGTGGCCAACCCAGCCCGTCTGATCTCAATACTATCTGCGGCTCAAATGCTAGCAAGATCCAGTCCCAGATCTCCTCTACCTGCAAGGGTAATGCCCAGGCAGCATTGAGCGCGTTCTCCAGCACCTGCTCTTCAGCTGGTCACGAGATCGGTGGGTAATCCCCTGGGCCTCTGTGATGGGGAAGCTATCTGCTAATGCTTACTTAGTCACTCATTCATCTACCACATCTGGCGCTGAGACTTCTACCACTGGCACCCACGGTACCTCTACTTCTGGTCCTACCTCTGCAACCCCAGCCATTTCAGGATCAATCGTTCCGGCAAGCTCTGGTTTTGTTGTCGCTGTTGCTACTCCCTCTCCTTCCGGTTATCCCAGCGGTATTCCTACTGCAACTCCAAGCCAGACTCCCTCTAGTGCTTTCCCCCTTAGCAACGGAGCTGCTTCGCCGAACAAGCAAATGTCTGCCGCTGCTTTCGCCGCTGTTGTGTTTGTCGGATTTGCGGCTACTCTGTGAGAATATGCCTGATACTGCCTTTGTATCTTTGGCTTTGGATATCGACCTTTGATTGCCAACTCTCGAGGCAACATCTTATATTATTATCTTAAGTAAATATACAATTTCTATAGAAATACAAATTGGGTGCATGTGGAATTCTTGATGAACAATATGTTCGTAAGCGCCCGAGTGCTCCGTAGTCCGTAATAGACGTGTACCAGAATTATTAATGAAAGTTGATATTAACCACGTGACCGTGGCGTCTGCGTGGCGAACATTTCGCGTCGCGGAAGACGCGTTCCACGAGAATGCCTTTCTTCTCATTAATATTTCCTGCTCGTCTGGTCTCTCTTTTTCTCCCATCCTCTTCATCTCTTCCTTACATCCTCTTGGACATCTGTATGTCCTTTTCCCTTTTTTCATATAGAAAAGCACTTCTCGTTTGTCTCTTCAGTAATAACTAGATCATTATACACTCACCGCTGTGCCCCTCACCGACTTTTTAATTCTTCCAACACTTCCAATTACAGTTCACCATGTTCGTCTACAAGAGAGGTGAGTAGAACCGAGTTAGTGTCATTGAACTCGTGAAACTCGACGTTGTATCCGGCACAACCTCTCTTGTGGTTAGATTGCCACCTGCGTCCAATCGAGTGCTGACCACTTGCAATTCTACAGATGGACGCAAGGAACGCGTACAATTTGACAAGATTACAGCCCGTGTATCGAGGCTCTGCTATGGACTAGACCCCGAGCATGTTGACGCTGCTGCCATCACACAGAAAGTCATCTCGGGTGTCTACCAGGGAGTCACCACGGTGGAACTGGATAACTTGGTAAGCCGTTCGTGTGTGCATTGCTCAGAAGGGACCGTGGGTTAATGGTTTTTCTTTTTATTGTTCTCATAGGCTGCTGAGACGGCGGCGTATATGACTACAACACACCCAGATTATGCTATTCTTGCTGCTCGGATAGCTGTATCCAACCTTCACAAGCAAACCAAGAAGCAGTTCTCTCTAGTCATCTCAGACCTCTATTACTATGTCAACCCAAAGAATAATAAACCAGCACCGATGATTTCTAAGGAGACATATGAAATAGTTATGAAACATGCCGATGAGCTTAACTCCGCAATCGTGTACGATCGCGATTTTAACTACAATTTCTTCGGTTTCAAGACTCTTGAGCGTTCATACCTGCTACGGATCAATGGGAAGGTGGCAGAGCGTCCCCAGCACATGCTGATGCGGGTTGCTGTTGGAATACACGGCAACGATATTGAAAGGGCCATTGAGACATATAACTTGATGTCTCAGAAGTACTTTACCCATGCCTCGCCGACTCTGTTCAATGCCGGCACTCCCCAGGCTCAGCTGGCCTCATGTTTCCTGGTCGATATGAGAGCAGATAGCATCGAAGGTATCTATGATACCTTGAAGACCTGCGCGATGATTTCCAAGACTGCAGGCGGTATTGGTCTCAACGTCCACCGAATCCGTGCCACGGGCTCTTACATTGCCGGAACCAACGGCTCTTCTAATGGAATCGTCCCTATGCTCCGTGTATTCAACAATACTGCGAGATACGTGGATCAGGGTGGAAACAAGCGGCCGGGTGCTTTTGCTATCTACCTGGAACCTTGGCACGCTGATGTTTTCGAATTCTTGGATCTCCGCAAAAACCATGGAAAGGAGGAGGTCAGAGCTCGTGACCTTTTCTACGCTCTTTGGACCCCAGATCTGTTTATGAAGCGGGTTGAGGCTAACGGTGACTGGACACTTTTCTGCCCGAATGAGGCACCTGGCCTGGCTGATGTCTATGGTGACGAGTTTGACGCTCTCTACGAAAAGTCAGTACTTTTTCTCTAAGATACTCTTTTATGACATACACTAACGTCTTTGCAGGTATGAACAGGAAGGAAGGGGTCGTAGGACCGTCAAGGCCCAGAAGCTTTGGTATGCTATTCTCGAGGCGCAGACAGAGACTGGAAACCCCTTTATGTTGTATAAGGACGCTTGCAACAGAAAGAGCAACCAGAAGAACCTCGGAACTATCCGTAGCTCCAACCTCTGCACTGAGATTGTCGAGTACAGCGCTCCGGACGAAGTTGCAGTTTGTAACTTGGCATCTCTTGCCCTTCCTACGTTTGTTGATTCTGTCCGTGGTGAATACGATTTTGGAAAGCTGCATGAAGTTGTGCAGGTTCTTGTCCGGAACCTGAACAAGATTATTGACATTAACTACTATCCTGTTCCCGAAGCCAAGAAGAGCAATCTTCGCCATCGTCCCATTGCTCTTGGTGTCAATGGTCTTGCCGACGCCTTCCTTGCCTTGCGCCTGCCATTTGACTCGGCCGAAGCGAGACAGCTGAACATTCAGATTTTCGAAACCATCTACCACGGTGCCTTGACTGCGTCTGCGGAACTGGCCAAGGAGTTTGGGACGTATGAGACATATGAAGGCTCTCCCGTCTCCCAAGGTATCCTCCAATACGACATGTGGGACAGGAAACCCACCGACCTCTGGGATTGGGATTCGCTCAAGGCCAAGATTGCAGAGCACGGCGTGCGCAACAGTTTGCTGGTGGCCCCTATGCCGACGGCAAGCACCAGCCAGATTCTTGGCTTCAATGAGTGCTTCGAGCCGTACACTTCGAACATTTACTCTCGCCGAGTCCTTGCTGGAGAATTCCAAGTTGTCAACCCATGGCTTCTTAAGGACCTTGTCGACTTGGGTCTCTGGTCTGACAACATGAAGAACCGCATTATTGCGGAGGGTGGTTCTGTTCAGAACATTCCCAATATTCCCGCAGCCATCAAGGCCCTCTACAAGACTGTCTGGGAGATCTCTCAGCGTAACATCCTGCAGATGGCTGCAGACCGTGGTGCATACATTGACCAGTCTCAGTCGCTCAATATCCACATGAAGGAGCCTACCATGGGCAAGATTACCAGCATGCACTTTGCTGGGTGGAAGATGGGATTGAAGACTGGCATGTACTATCTCCGAACCATGGCAGCTTCTGCACCGATTCAATTCACGGTGGACCAGGAGAAGCTCAAAGTTGCTGACACCAATGTTGCCCGGTCGATCCCCCTACGGAAGAAGGCGGCAGGCGTTGGCTCAGCATTCAATTCGCATTCGGTCGGTGCCCAAAATGGCAGCAATGAGCATGGATCTCCAGACTTCCAGAGCACGAACGGTGTGAAGGCCGGGGGCAGCCCTCGCACTCTTGCTGTTGATCCTTCGTCCCCTGTTCATCCAGATGAGGAGTTCTCTCAGCCACGGCGTAATGGCAACGGCACTTCTCAGGAGGAGGACGAGGAGAAGGAGAGCGAGGAGCGTGAGAATGACATTTATTCTCAAAAGGTGCTCGCTTGCAGCATCGAGAACAAGGAGGCTTGCCTCATGTGCCAGGGTTGATTCGGTGATTTCCTATTTTTCATGAGATTGATGTTTTCGTTATGTTTTTATCGGCTGCTGCGGCCTCTGCTAATGCATACAAATGGATGGTTCTCTGTACTTGCGTGTTGGATTTGAGCCTGTTCTTATGTTTTGTTAAATATGGTAGTTAGGGTATTCAAGAATGCTACTGGTTCTTTTGTGCATGCATCGAGTAGACTTTTAGTTCCGAAACATGATTGACCTTCAGTTTCAAGTATCGCTGTATTTTCTAGGCCAGTCTAATAGATACCTGGTTGATACTCCCTTATGATTATTATTACATCATTAGATGGTGGCCAACGAGCAAGAAATGCAGACAGGATCGAACTTGCTTTAGCAGGAACTGAAAGTGGAACAGCAACGAAAATATGGCAAGTGTAATATTGAAATTGGTAGTATCAAGCAAGCAAGCAAGCAGGCAGGCGTTGTATCGTTTGTTATTACTATTGTTACAGGGTGATTAATTATTCAGGTTATTCGGATGTATGGAGGATGGATTGTGAAGACTTGGTGAGATAGCCTAGACAAAACGTCGTAGACACATAGAAGTCGCCGATTCAAACCGGCAGATGTTCGATTTCAAATCGGTCCAGATTCGAATCGGTCTGTTCTACAGACTCCGGAGTGTGTCAGCATGGTTGTTGCCAAAGCCCCTCACAAGCGATGACATGCATTCGTAGTCACTATTCCACCTTGCGGAATAATTTTCAACGCCAGATTCAGGCAGGCTGAGGGATCTAGATCGGAGGGGAAAACAGATTCATTGGTGGGCGGTGTTAGAATTTCTTCTCTCCTTCTCTGGATTCCGGAAGGATGAGGATTTGGATTGCTGCAGCAGTCGACAAATTATAATGGTGGATCATGTTATCTGTCTCTTACCTAGTCTTGCGGGATTCAGTGTGGGTTATGGAAAGATTCTGATGGCAAACTTCTCCCTCAGGCCATTCTACTCGGTGCTTCGATGGGGATCGATTAAGGTTTTTCTTTCCCTTCGTTTCTGTCGGTACGCTGGATACGCAGTAACTGTGAAAAAAAAAAAAAAAAAAAAAAAAAAAAGAGTAGTTTCGTTTACAGACACTGATTCTGGACTCTGGACACTGGACAGGACGGGAGAGGCAAACCTTGCGGAATCCTTCTCCACACGGTGGAATGAGTATCCGCCGTGTTGGGCTCGTATTGGCTTTCCGCGGCCGGCGCCACAGGAACAGAAACGAGGAAAGAGTTTCAAGGGAAAAAGCGGAGCAGATTACACGACTCGTGGCTTCAAAGTTTGAATGAAATCCACCGTACGCTCCATTGCCTAGACCGTTTTTCTTCTTTTCTTTCTGGTTCCCTTTGGCCACTGTCTTTCCAGAAACAAGGGAAGGTTTCTTGTGGATCGACTTGGTTTGTCTTTTGGGAAGTCGATTTGCGGACAGTTCGAAGGCACCGCACATGGAATGGAAGTTCCCAGATGAAGAAAGCCTTGGTTCACAGGTGGACATCGGGGACCAGGGACGGTCGAGGCAGCGGTTCAGTCATCCCTTGCCAGAGGCGTTGACCATGTTGGACGGCGAACCGGTCAACCCATTGGTCGAGACCTTGAATCCCGTTTCTTCTTGGTGAACCATCCAATACGAAACAATGGACATGGCGTTGTCGAGACTGGGACTGGGACGACTGCGGCGTTTCGCCTCGAACCGGAACACTCTGGGATGATGTCTGGAAACAGCGGAGGTACTGTTAGGAAGAAGTTCGGAGTGAGTGTTATAACAGGACAACTGTACTTACCTTTGTATGCCACTGAGTGCGGCATGGTGTCCTGAGGCAGCAAGTAGAGAGTCATAGAGCTGCCGAGTACGTAGTACACAGCCGGGATGTAGACGCTACACACGGTTCCCCGCTCAATATGACGCAGTGAATCCTGAATCCTGCTCGAAACAATAACAACAGGCTCAACAGCAGATGACACTCAGCAAGGATGTCTTTGTGATGGTTACCATTGCGACGAAGCCGGCCGACAACCCAACCTGAATCCAACCAAGTCCGAGTTGGGCAGCCTATGAGGGCAGATCCAAGGGAGGATGGTGTTGATGTGTCTGGCCTGACCACCAGTCGATGCGATTCCTGCTGACTGCTGACAGGATGAAGCACCAGTGGTGAGGGGCAACGTCGAGCTGGCAGGCTGCAGGAATGCCGGTCTGGACTTCTGACACGTATACCCACGCGTTCTGATGGCAATCGGGCAGAAGCAGGACAGATCACAATAATAATGCAGGGCGGGTCCAAGACTGGTTCTGATGGAGCAGTGAACAGCAATTATGAAAGCATCAATTAATTGACACTGTGACGCACTGTGATGTATTCATCCTGCTATTGCGCTGTTGAGTCCTTATCCTTTTGATTTACAGTACTAATATTAATATGTATTCAGATCTATTATTTGTTACATTGCTGCGCCTTGCAATATCATACTAATTAATTACCATAACAACAGTAATAATAGTGATGATGATAGTATAATAAAAAGCTGACTGGGCGGTCCCTGCCAGGAACCAAACTCTGTACTGCGCTAGCCCCCATTGGGTCGCCCTCGGGATGGCTTCGTCACGGCCCTGTAATGAGCCACTCAGGAGACCCGCCAATCGGGGCACCCGCACGGCGCCCGTTCCTGACGCCAACCTCAGGTAGCTTACAGGCTGGTACTAGCGGGTACCAACACGAAACCGCTTGACTGCATGCGGTCTAGACAAGGGGCAACAGGGCAAAGCGCGGCCCCTTTAGGGCACGGCGCTAATACTTAAAGCTGCGCCTCCCCCCGTTCTCATCGCACTTCCTCTTCTTTCCTCTGTATCGCCATTCCTTTGTCAGTCTCTGTCTCTGGCTGTTCTTTTCAGTCGCCCTTCGGGTCTCGTTCTCTCGTCATCACTGCTGTGCAGTGCCTCTTGACTCTATTTCTCGCCGGATCTACACCCTCCTTGTGAATCCGCAACAACATATTCTCTCTCTCTCTCTCCATCCACTACAATCCTTACAATCACAAACTCGGTTCATACCTGCGGTATACCAAAAACAAACCACCACAATGGCCCCAATCACCAAGACTCTCGCCCTGACCGGTGCTTTCTTCGCTGCTCTCAGCTCTGCTCTTCCTCTCCAGAAGCGTGACAACAGCCCCGTCGTGTGGGAGACCGTCACCAACGTTGTCTGGACCACCGTCGATGTCACCACCACGGTCATCCCAGGCCAAGCTCCCACAGTCACTTCTCTGCCTGTTCCTGCAGAGACCACCAAGGCTGCCCCGGCGTCGGCTGAGACCACTTCCGCTACCAGCGTTCCCCCAGCTCCGGCTGAGACCACTTCCGCTACCAGCGCTCCCCCGGCTCCCCCGGCTCCCACCTCCGAGTCGACCAGCTCCACTTGGGCCCCAGCGCCAACTTCCCAGGCTCCCCAGCCTGTTGTCAGTGTTCCATCGGTCAGCATCCCGGCTCCTGAGCCCACCATCATTAGCACCACCTCGGTTGCTCCCGCCCCGGAACCCACCTCGTCTACCTCGACATCCACCACCACCTCTTCCACCGCTGCCCCGGTTGCAACTACGCCTGCCACCAACACCCTGAGCACCAGCTCCGGCAGCAGCAGCGGCCCTTGCTCTGCAGGCTCTCCCTGCTCCGGTGACGGTACCTACTATGATACCGCTACCACCATGACCAACCCCAGCGCCTGCGGTACTGCCAATGATGGCAACACCGAGAACGTCCTTGCTCTGGCGCACGGTATCATGACCGACTCTGACTGCGGAAGGACCATCACCATCAAATACGGCGGCAAGACTGCCACCGGTACCATCGTCGACAAGTGCATGGGCTGCGAAGGTGACTCCATTGATCTTTCTCGTCACCTCTTCTCGGAGCTTGCCGACGAATCCGCTGGCCGTCTCTACGGCGTCGAGTGGTACTTCAACAACTAAAGCGTCGATCGACTGAGGGGTGGTTTTTTTTTTTTCCAAAAGAAACAAGTATATAAAAAGGAAAAATCTTTTTTCGCTTTTTGTTTTGACGTGACCCTTGGTCGACCAGACTGGTCTGGTCCCTCCTTTGAAGGACGTGTCTGTTTGTCCGCTTCTTTCACTCTTTCGGATCTCCGTACAAATTTGATCATGTCACGCTTTTTCTCTCCCACGCATCAGTGGAGTTTGATTTCGTGTCCATAGATTCTTTGTGGCCTTGGTCGAAAAGTCTTGCCAAGATTTGGCGACCAGGTCCCACGAGTAACGCGCAACGGGCGTTGGTATGATGGCAGGAACGGAGTCTGGAATTCCAACCTGCGTTCAACGAAACGGGTTGCCATTGTGTTTCTTCTTTTGTTTTTGTCTTTTTTTTTGGATAGGAATAGCAGAACTTGCATTTAGCAATGAAAGTAGCCGATCATCCCACGTCCTCGCCTATAACTTGTATTGAGCTGTGACGCTTGGTCCTCTGCCGGCCCGCTCGGCACATTATTAGAAACAAACTCAACCTCGAGTTTTCTTCCCCGCCCGTCAGCCTGTGCCTCTCGCCCTGTCCTTTCGCTTTGGCCAGCTCAATTCCATCTCCCACTTCGTTTCGCTCATTTCATCCAGTCCCCCCGCCTCTCGTTCATTTTCTCTGCCTTCTCTTCCAGCCTGTTCTGTCTGTTCCTAGCCCCCCGCTATCCTTTTCTTCCTCCGGTCCCGGCAGACTGGATTTTACCCCAGATTTTTCTTCTCTCCCGCCTCGCATTTCCCCTTCCTGGAAGGACGTCGCATGCTCCTCTCGTAAGGGCCATGGGGCCTTTCCGCTCGTCTGCAATGGAACCAAATCCTCCACACTGGCCTACTATGCTCTAGTTCCAGTTTCCTACTGTCTGCGCGTCCTCGTCCTCGTCCTCGTCCTCGTCCGGCAAGGTCAGCATGGGCGACCGTCGCCCCGCCGTGCTGGTTGTCTCCATCGCCCTCTTCGTTGTCGCAAGCTGCTTCGTCGCCTTACTCTTCATCTCTAGGATATTTGTCGTTAGGAGAGTTGGGCGGCAGGATTATTTAATGCTGTTGGCATGGGTATCTCTTCTTCCCCCCCCTTCCTTTCTGTCGGTTGTCGTCTTCGTTCTCGAATGCAGTTCTAACTTCTGACCCTGCAACAGCTAATCGATTTCGGTTTTTCCTTCTCCCTCTTCTATGCGACACACCTTGGTTTGGGTCTTCATGCGTCTGATATTAGTGCCGATGTTAAGCCGGGTCTCAATCGCGCTGAGTATGCGTTTACTGTGCTCTATGTGAGTCCCTGCGCATCGGTCAAAATAAAAAGCAGCGCATCCAGACTAAGACATTATGTAGAATCCTACCCTAATGGCCGTTAAATCGGCCATTCTCGTCTTCTACCTCGCCTTGACAAAATCCGAAAGACTCTTCCGTTGGGCAAACTACGTGACTCTCTTCGTCGTGAATGCAGCCGGTCTCACATTGACCTTTGTCAATATCTTCCAATGTAATCCCGTCGGCGCGGCGTTCATCTCTACACCCCTAGCGGATGCGGAATGTATCGATATCATCACACTCTATCTCTCCTCATCGCCAGTGAATATCATTACGGACTTGGCTATTCTGTTCCTCCCGATTCCCCTTTTGACTCAGATGCGTCTGCCGCGGAAGCAGAAGATCATTCTCGTCATTACTTTCGGATTTGGGTTCTTCGTCGCTATCGTCGATGTCATTCGTATCGCGTACCTGCAGGGTGCGGCGACGTCTCGTGAACAAGATCTAACGTCTATTCATTTTCAGGATTCGGCTGATGATGACTTTTCATGTAGGCAGGCCTTTTTCTTTCTTACTGTATTTCTTTTTCATCCAGCTAATTACCACCAGGGTACGCTTCGCTGTCATTCATGTGGTCCGTTGTCGAGGTAAACATGTCCATCATTTGTGGTTGCGTTCCCGGCCTCAAACCTCTCGTGGCTCGCATCATTCCAAAAATGATCAAAGATACCACCGGATATTCCCAGAATACCGCAGGAACCCTGCCGACTGTATCTCGCGACGCCGCAATGACCGCACCCAACGTACCGCAGTTGCAGCCACCGCCCCAACCCGACGCCGATCGGACCAAGTCGTCCACCCAGACGACGGAGGATGCCAGCCGACAAGATGCAGACGGCCTGGTGGACATGATTGATTTCCTGACAACGCCCGGAACACGCCCGTCAGAACTAGAAGCGGACGGCGGGACCACTAGCGACTCATACCAAAGCATCACCTTCTTTGATTTTGTGAATATGAAGAACCCAGAGAGCATGCTGAAGCTGAGCACCAAGGAGTCCATCGCACCCATCGCACTGACCACCATCCTTTTCTTCCTCTGGGGGTTCGCGTACGGATTACTCGATATCCTCAACAGCCAATTCCAGCTCATTGTCCATCTGAACATGTGGAGGTCCCTGGGCCTCCACGGCGCGTACTACGGCGGCTACATCGTCGGACCAGTCCTGGCCCTTTTCATCCTCCGAAAATGGGGCTTCAAAGCCACCTTCATCGTGGGACTCTGTATCTATGCCTGCGGGACGTTGATCTTCTGGCCATCGGCCGTGCTGACGTCCTTCGCCGCCTTCACGGTCTCCAACTTAATCGTGGGCATCGGACTGGCCGTTCTCGAGACGGCTGCAAACCCATTCATAGCCCTCTGCGGACCGCAGGAGAATTCTGAAATCCGCCTGAACATCTCTCAAGGTGTACAAGCAATCGGCAGCGTCGTGTCGCCGCTCCTCGCGAAGAAAGTCCTCTTTAAATCCGTTAATACCATTTCGTCTCTCGTCGACGTCCAATGGACGTATCTCGCCATCGCGCTCTTCGATGTCCTTCTCGCCGTCGCCTTTTATTACCTCCCCATCCCCGAAGCGTCGGACGAGGACCTCCAGGAACTCGCTAATCGTCGTCGGGAGGATAACTCCAGAACAATCCTGGGTGTCCCCGTTGTTTGGATGACGTTGATGCTAGGCGTGCTCTCACAGTACGTCTGCGTCGGCGCACAAGAGGCAGTCTCGACGGGTTTCATGTCCTTTGTCGAAGCTTCTCATATAAAAACATCCCTCCAACCATTTGACTACCTAATAATCGGCCACACCCTCTTCGCAACAGGCCGCTTCCTAACAGCCCTAGCCCAATATATCCTCAAACCCCGCTGGACCCTACTGATCGCCTATATCGGCACAATCATCTTCTCCGCCCTATGCATGTCCACCACCGGTATAGCAGCCATAACAATGGGTCTTCTCCTTTACCTCTTCGAAAGCAGTCTATTCAGCACCATTTTCGCCATCTCTCTCCGCGGCACGGCCCGCCACACCAAATCAGCCGCGGCCCTTCTCGCCATCGGTGTGAGCAGCGGTTTACCCTTTCCATTCGTCCAACACGCTGTCGCTGTGTCACGGGGTGTTGGATACTCGTATTCTGTTGCTGTGGCTTTATTCAGCGCTGGCGCTGTGTTCCCTATTTATCTTAATGCTATTCCGGCGGTGAGGAAACAGGTTGATCCTGTCCCGGGGGAGTATCTGCGTCGACCGAGACGGTCGAAACGGAATCCTAAATCAAACATTAAATCAAAACCAAAACCGAAGAAAAACGACACTCTACACGGAACAGGAACAAGAACAAGAGAGAATCCCTCACGAGGCGGCGTCCTTTCCCGTCGTCGCAGTTTTATCAGTGAGGAGCCGTTCACGACGGTTGGGAATGAGAATGGGCTACCTGATTCCCGTTCCTTTTCGCGGAATTGGAATTATGGCTTGCATCAGCATCAGCGTCCGTCTTCTATTGATACGGGGAATCATAGCTATAATCACAGCTATAATTCTAACTATAATTATAATGATGAAGCTGAGGGAGATGAAGTCTCCTTTCGAGATGGTGGGATTATGCACGAACTTGCTCCGTGGACTGGTGGCGGTGGTTCTCGTCCTGCTTCTGGTTCTGTTTCCCATTGATTTTCCTCTTCCCCAGTAATTTATGGTTACTACGGACTATTATTTCTTGCATATTTATTATTCTCTTACTTGGTTTTCACTTGGACTTGGTATATACCTACCTTTTTATCTCTATTCTGTTCTATTCTGTTCATTATTGGAAGATACCCGTTTCGAAACTTTTTGTATAATATTCCCCTCTCTTTTTACGTCTTTCTATCATCGTTATTTACTGGGTCACTTACTGTATATAATAATATATCAAAAGCAGGGCGGATGATCTATAAAAGGGGATGCGTATTGGGCGAAAGGGCAAAAAGGGATTTCAAAAGTTATGTGCTTTTATTTTTATGCTATTTAGGTTATTCTTGCACCTATCTGGTCCCAGACTCTATTCTATATATACATCCTATCCATGGCCTGATCTGATAATAATGTCTTGTCTACTTCTCATTGTCTCGAATTGGTTTCTACTCGCACTGCTAGTACTCCCAGGGATATATAACAATGTTAGCATAACAGTGAACTACAGACTAAAACATCCCCTCCATATCCAAATCCAAAAACTCCGGATTCCCAACCGCCATATCAGCCGCATTCAACACATCATCAATACTCGTGTCCAACCCCGTCCCAGCAGCATCACCACCACCAGTGGCGCCACCCTCCCCTCCCAGTCCTAAACCATGGTGCACCGCGCCATCTATATCCATCCCCGCAGCGGCGGCCGCAGCAGCATTATTGAGCATCCGGCTTATATTCTCCGGGTCGTTGTCATCGTCTGCTGCTCCTTGTCCGTTTCCGAGACCGGACTGGTCGAGATGAGATGAAGGATGGCCGTGTTGTTGCAACTGTGTGTTGTCCTCTGCGTGGCCATCCAGTTGCATTTCTTGGATGATGTTGATGTTATCGAGATCTAGATTCGGGACTTGTGGTGATGGTGGTGCGAGGAGAGCATTCATCCGCCGGTGTAGCCGGACGATCACTTGTGCGCGTAATGGTTCTTTCTCGGAGATCCGCGGCACGTTTTCGTATTCCAGGATCAGTGCGTCTCGGAGGGTTAGGATGGGGCAGCGGGGGAGGATCTCCTTTGCAGATTCGGGAATATGTTGTTGCTGACCTCCTTGTTGTTGGTGCTGCTTGTGGTAGTTATATTGGTCCACCGCGAAGGACTCGCCTAGTGGAGAACAGACCAGCGTCGCCGCCAGATCGAGGGCGAGAGGTCCTGATCCGGCTTCGGTTTGCAGCTTTAACTCTTCGATTAGTTCTGAGAGGACCCGACATGAGCCCAGAATTCGGATGCCTGCTAGGATTTGTCGATGCGTGTATGAGTGCGGTGCCATGCTGATCTCTGGGTTCGTGCTCCAGAGAATGAGGGATTGGAAGGTGCTGCGGATGCTGCCTAAGAGACCGCCGCCTCCAGGGTGGCCCGTCCAACTCTCGAGCTCGGAATGGTGGCAGCTACCCGTACGATGGAATGAATGGTAGGGCTCCAGCGTGTCCAAGAGGGGCTTGATATCTGAACCGCTCGGGTGGCGGTTCCGCACGTCCTTCAGTTGCTCCTGCAAGGTGCGCGAGACGATATTCAAGACTGTGCCGTGGATGGCCTGCGCATCGCCGGATATTGAGCTGGGTTTGACCAGTGAATAAAGCGTTCTCAGCGGGATCGTAGGGTAGCTCTCTGATTCCCAGATATGGTTTCCTAGCCAGGCCAGAGCGATTATTAGAGACGGAAGAAGGAAGGGTTCAAGGAGATCTGCGACTGTTAGCATGCAGACATGAATTCCTCAGAAGACAAGCTCACATTCGAATCCCCCTTTTAAAGTATCAAATTCCAACTTCCCGGCTTCACATGCCCCTAGACTCTGACTGAACAAGGTAGAGACGAGAAGATAAAACTCCTGAGGGCTACAGGCCGACATGGTTTCCTCACTGATTCCTTCGGCAATAAACAGAGCCCCAATCCAGGCACCGAGATTTCCATTCTGCTTTTCACTCAGTTCCTCGAGTTTCTGGCTATACGACCCGCGATCCAGTAATTTCAATATAAACGAATCGGTTCCGGTGATCCCAAGGTCGTAAGGACTTAAGTCATACCGATACTTGAAAACAAGGACAAGTAACAAAATACTTCCGAATTCATCGTAGACAGGTTGGTTTTCGCCTTGGTCTTCTTCATCCCAATGCCATGTATCGATCAGGGTGCAAAGAGGCTGCAGAACCTGCTTAGGGCTTCGGAAAAGCAGGATAACATCTAGAGCCAGTGGCCGGCGTGACAATGAATTGCAGATGCTTTTTAGCGTCACTGTTTCTTTCTGGTTACAAAGGTCATGCATGACCTATTTCCATGTCAGTAACAGTCATCCACTGGATTTCAACAACATACCTCAGTAATTGCACCGACTATCGCGCCAGCATTGCCTTCCATGGATTCGAGATCATTGATCAATTGCTCCGTACGGTCAGGGCTGACATTAATCTGTGACACGAGATTATCTTTCAAATATGGACCGCCCATGGGCAGAGTCTGCATGGGATTTTCTCCTAGAAGACGCTCGATGCTCGACTCGGGTATGAGTCTATGAGAAGCGCAAGAAAACAAAAATTCCTGCCTCACGTCTGACAGGACCGTGTTGCCTTGCATCGAAAACATCTGGGAGAATGAAGGAAACGTATTTGGATCTAGCCGGTTAAGAGCTCGACTGATACATAGCTCCATCGGGATAGGTACCATTGACGCTGCAGCCATGGCCGCAAAGAAAGTAGGGAGTTTGTTTACTAGGAATGAGCGGAACAGGAACATGAGCCGGCTAGATTCGTTTCGATACATCGCGTTTGAAAGGACGTCAAATGTGGCTGTGACGACCTCTTCGACAAGAACTTCGTATTGTCCCTGGAAGATGTTAGAATACATGGTCAAAGAGAACTATATCATGATATTATGGGCGTGTCTCACTCCATATCGATTGTTTAAATAATTAAAGAGCAAATTGTCGTCGACTAATGGGCGTCCCACGAGCTAAAACTAGTTAGCATGTAGTTTGTTTTTTTTTTAAGAATAGTAATTTTATACACGTACCATCGCATTTACGTATATATAGAGACCAGCTCTGGAGTTTATAACAGGTTCATCTATCACGGACGCTTCAAATTGAAGAGCATTCACATTGACACCATCCATCATAGAATCCTCCAAAGCCTTAGCAGCTGGATCCCTTGAACCCTCGTAAAGATGAAAATCCTTCTGCAGGCTATCCAACCTGTTGCGAAGTGGCAAGGATAACCCAGCGCAAAGGGGTAAATAAGCAGAGAGTGCCTGGCCGAGCTTGGCCTTGAGAGCTACATGATGGTTAATAGCCAGGGAGATAGAATGGCAACGGGGGGAAAGTACCTTCATGATTATCAGCAGATAGAACCTCCAACCCCTTCCCGCTCCCAGATAGGGCAGCAAGAAGAATTCCCAAAGACTCAAACAATGATATCGCATCTGCAGAACTCATAAACCCACCAGTCTGCTGCTCGTCATCCACAGTACCATGATTCCAGGCGACAACAGCCAAGATCCACTCTGCGATCGCAAAGAAGATACCAACGGCTTCTGCAGACGTTGCGGGAATATGACCCGTCGAGACGGACAGCATCATGTCCTGAATAACCCTGATATCCCGCATAAAGGTCGAGTAGCCATTCCCCCTAGGCTTTGATTGCTGCTGTGGTGGTTTCCCTTTCCCCTTCTCCGAAGATTCATCTTGCAAAGGGGACAATTTCTGAGCAGGAACCTTATCTAGAACGGAGGAATGTTCCAAAAGTGACTCCAAAATAGTAGAGGCCTTTAACTTCCCCAGCTTGCGCAGACAGTCTATGTAAAGGGGTAGTAGAGGGTCCCATTTCAAACGTGTTCCTGCCGGTGATTCTAATAGTAAATCGAGTAGTGCTAATTCAGACACGGGATATCGAGATAACAGGAGCTTCGAGAGGTCTCTGAACTCGAGCACATCTATGCGACGCTTTAGACATTGGTGGAGGAAGATTCCCCATTGGTCCTTGGGGGAGCCCATTGTTCTGGGAAGAGCTATGCTAATCAGTGCATAGCATTAATATACACAAAAACGCTCGAGGGTACTTTCTTTTAAAATAGACCACACATGGTTAAGTGTATATTGTACATGACGGTTGAAGGCGCAGAGCAGCTCGAGTATTTTGTTATGTTATGTTATTATTATTTAACGTCGCTTGGCGGTCACGTGGCGGGTGACCGCGGCCTCCCGAAGGGCAACCGGACGTGCCTCCCAAGCGTATACTATCTAAGAGGATCTAAGTACGTGCGCAACGATCTAAATACATGCTTAAAGGAGACAAATTTGAGCACTATGTGCTGTAGAGTTGGGGAAGTTCCCAGCACTGCCCTGGCTGGGGCTTCAAGCGGTAGAAAGCCCTGTTTTGCCTCCCTATAGGTGAGAGGGGGAGCCAGTCCCTCTTTCCCAGGAAGATATGTGTTGACTGTACACTACTCTGTGTTTAGGTGGGCCCAGTTTGGGCATATATCCGTAAAGAAGGATGTGTTTTGCACGATGCGGCTGAATTCCTCAGCCCCAGCAGCAGTCCCTAGGAGCCAGTCAATGGTTTTTGCTGGCCCAGCTAGTGTGTGTTTCCGTCTCTCCTTCCAGCGCTTCCTAGTATGTGGGCAGAAGAAGAAATGTACTGGGGTCTTTAGCTTCTTGCAGGAGCAGGTTGCTAGGTAGTCAGTGTGGTGGAAGCGTTCATGGTATGCTGCGAAGTCCCCATGTCCAGTGCGGGCCGCAATGAGCCTGCCTAGTACCCAGCGTGGTAATTTATGTTCCTGGGCCCGGCTGCTCTTCGTATGGGGGCGGATGCCCAGGTCTTGGTATGCCTGGGGTGCGCTGCGCGTATACGCTGCCTGGGTGGCAGTATGGAGTTGTTGTTTCGCCTCTCGTCTCAGGTATGCCGGGGAGGGGGGATGTGGGAGCCATCCATGGCTGCTCCCTGCTTTGCTAGCCTGTCTGCCAGCTCATTGCCTGCGATTCCAGTGTGCCCTGGTACCCAAGAGACCCGTACGGGCCTGCGGGGAGAGGCTAGGATGTACGGCAGGCTGAGCCACTGCTTGGAGAGCTGGTGGAAGGTGTCTGTGAGATGGCGTCTGTGTGGCGCGGGCCTGCCATCTGCTAGTAGACTGGCTGCTGCCAGGTTGTCTAGGAAGAGGTTCAGCTGGTTGGCGTATGCGGTGCATGGCAAACCAACTGCTGCCCGGAGACCTTCCACAGCGCCCATGATCTCCGCGTCATAGACCTCTGTCTGGGGGCCTGCTGGGCCCTGTCCCTGGGTGACTAGGATGGAGCCGTAGTATATGGCGTATCCATATCCAGCGCCTTGGCCCGTGTGGGAGCCATCTGAGTAGACTGATATGGCTAGTGGTGAGGAGATGTGCCCTTCCCGGTGGGTTGGCAGCATGCGTAGTGGTGGGGGCTGTGGCTCTACCCACCTGCGTTCTGGTGCTGGTGTGGGGATGCGTTGCAGGATCCTGGTGAGCCTTGTGTTGTACCCATAGTTTGGGGCTGCATGGATGCGTGCTACAGGGTGCTTTGCATCTAGGCCTGCATATCTAGCAGCTGCCCTCTGGAGGATGCTCTCCAGAAAGGCTCTTGGGTCTGGCAGGTCTGCCTCTCGGAGGAGTGCTGCTGTGGGTGTTGTCTTGTAGGCTGGGAGGATTGCTAGTGCGGCAATGCGGAGCAGGGACTGAAGGGAGTTAGCCACCTGCTGTTGTCCAGTATAGAAGACCTCCACTCCATATAATGCTGTTGGTAGTGCGCACTGTAGTACAGCTGCTCGCATAGAGGCTACTGGGCACCCACGCTGGGTGTTGCTCAGTCTTTGTAGGTGTTGTGCCAGCTGCTTACCACGGCTGAACACCCAGTTGATATGTGGTTTAAAAGTGAGCTTTATGTCCAAGAGGACCCCTAACCAGCGGGTGTATGATGTGGGAGGGATCTCACCCACATCAGGCAGCCTAACCACTGGGGGTGGATGCTTGCGTTTCCTAGAGAAGTGTTGTATCTCTGTCTTCTCCGCAGAAAAAGGGAGACCTACCTCTGTTCCCAGGGCTGTTACTGCCTTGTATGTTTCCACTAGCTGTTGAGATGTCTCCTGGAGAGAGTCCCCTACAAAGAGGATTCCTAGGTCATCCGCGTAGCAGAAGGAGGCCTTATAGGCAGCTACCACCATTGCTGCATAGAGTAGGAAAAGGATTGGGGAGAGAGGAGATCCTTGTGGGAGGCCTCCCTTTATTGGGGCTTTGGCATTTGCCTCTCCAATCTGGACACATGCTGAGCGACTGGAGAGCCAGTCCTGGATCCATTGGAGCAGGCGTTCATCCCATCCCTGAAGGCGTAGGTGTGAAAGAAGCCTTTGGTGGTCTACTGCGTCAAAGGCTCCCTTTACATCCATCAAAAGTAATGAGGCTACCTTTCCCTGTTGGAAGGCTTTCTCCACTCTATGAACTAGTACTTGGACGAGGTCAATAGCAGAGCGGCCTGGGAGAGCACCAAAGTGGCATGGTGTGAGTAGTTTTCCCTGGATTGCTTGTACAGCCATCCATCTTGCAATGAGACGTTCTAGGCCTTTGCCTAGGGTGGATAGAAGGCTGATAGGTCGCCATGAGCCAAGTTGGGTGAGGTCTCTCTTTCCTGGCTTTGGCAGCATGATGATTTTTGCTGCTTTAAAGATCTGTGGGACAAGGCCTTTCTCTAGGCTTTGATGATATAATGCTGTAACTGCATCTCCTATAACAGGCCATAATTCTCTCCATACAGATGTGGTAAGGCTGTCCTCCCCAGGGGCAGATGGGCTAGGGGAGCAAAGGGTATTCCAGCATTCTTCCTTTGTTGGTAAAGGCATAGGATCTAAAGGTCTGTTTGGTGGTCCCTCTTCGAGCTGGTTTGGGAGGGAGACTCCCTTTTTCAGGAGGTGGGTGAGGAACGCATCTGCTTTGCCCTGTGGGGTGGTGATTTGGTTGCCTTGTACAAGTAGGGGGGCGAAGCTAGTTGGTTGGAGGGCTTCTGCCATTTTGCTAGTGTAAAGGCTTTAGTGGGAGTTGTTGCCTGCTCAATCCGTTCCTTCCAGTAATTGGCTTTTGCCTTTGAAATTGCCTTCTGAAGAGGTTGGAGGTCTGGTGGATGTTGTCTTGCTTGCCGGAGTAGGTTTGTGAGCTCTGGTGTCCACCATGGGGTGTGGGAGCCTGCGGGTGTTATACTCTGATGCTCCCTGGATGGCTAGCTGTACCCGGCTGACCAGTTCCTCCGCCAGAGTATCTGTTGGTAGGTCAGCGTCTGGGGGGACCAGGAGTTCTCGAGCCTTTTCCCAGTTAGTGGAGCCTAGTTTGTGTTGTGGCTGTGGCTCCCTCCATTTTAGCTGTGCTAGGATAGTTTTATGGTCACTAAAGGTGCTAAGGTGGTCCTCCACTGTAGCCACCACTGGGAGGTTGGCAAAGACTAGGTCCAAGGTGTTGGGTCCGCGGGTTGGAGTGCCTGGTTCCATGCAGAGCACTAGTCCTTGGGTTTCTAACCATTCTACAAGAGCTGTAGCTCCTGCAGAGAGGGCATGTAGTTGGGTTTCTGGTTGCCATAGGGGGTGGTGGGTGTTGAAGTCTCCTGCAATGATGGTGTTCCGTGGGACAGGGTATTGAAGTAGGGTGTGGATTGTAGATCTGGTGGGTGAAGAGGGAGTCACTGAGTCATTTGGGGGGCGGTAGACATTGATAATTGTGAGGCCATCTACCTCTACTGCCGTGATGTCTGGGGAGGATGGTTGTGGAAGTGCGTGAGCTGGAAGGTCTTTCCGTACGTATGTTAGAGTTCGGGGCCTGATTTCCCAGCGGGTGGTTGGGCTGAAGAGTTGATATCTTGGGTGTGTTTTTGTGAGGTGTTTTGCCATTTTTGTCCAAGGCTCTTGGACCAGGATGATGTCTGCTGTGAAGGATAGCAGCAGGTCATGGGAGGGGCCACCCCTCCCTACATTGGCCTGTATGATTTTCATAGTTCTTCTGGAGAGGTCTGACTGGCTAGCTCTTGGGAGAGCTGCCTTGATGGCTGATCTATGGCCTGATTTAGAGTGTGTGGGCTTGCCTGTGCAGCCTGCACCTTTCTAGCTTGTTGCTGGAAAGCTAGTCTCCCAGCTTTGCGTATTGCCGCTAGTGCTTCTTTAGAAAGGTGGGTGATGGTCCCTTTACGGGAGATAGGCCGGGCTGGGCACTTTGGGTAGTCTGCTGCATGGGGCCATGGCAGTTAATGCATTGTACACGACAGGTATGCTCTATTTTGGTGGAGCCACAAGAGATGCAGCGAGTGTTAGAGCGGCAAGCTCGTGTGTCATGGAAATGGTGGCAGCGGGAGCATTGTAGTGGTCTTTGTTTGGGGCATGTAGGTCTAGATAGGCCAGATATGCCAAATAATTGTATTGCAAATTTGGGCTTCTTTGGGAAGGCAATGACTGCAGTGATTGAGCCTGCCTCTGTAGGGTGATTTGAGAGCTTGATATGACATGGTTTAATGCCTGTGATACGCTCCGCTTCAGTGCTAATATCTTCTAGTGTGGTTTCTGTCCATCCCTCTAGGGACCAGAGCCTCTGGGGAATCCGGGGAACAACAAATTGGTGGTATTCTATTGGCATTTCAAAATGTCCATCTGCAGCTAGCTCTTTGGCTTGTGCAGAGAGTAAAAAGGCTTTGCCTTCATCTGTGGTTGTGATGGCATAGCCTGTGGGGATTATCTGTACACGAGAGATCCCTCCAGGGACCCTTCCTGTAAGGGCTATGCGGATTCCATGGGGGCCTATTTCCCGCAGGTTGGAGGGTTCTGGGAGGCGGAGGAAGATGCGGTTGTCCATCCTCCTTGCCTGCTGGGGCTGCTTGGCAGGCTTGGGTCTGGTGGCTTGCCATCCCTTTTGGTCTGGTCCAGGGGCCACTACTGAGGACCAAGATGGTGCTTGGGTTGTCTGTCCAGCTGGAGTGGCTTGTTTGGCCTGTACGGGCTCTGGAGTTGGTTTGGGGAGAGCTATGGGAGGTTTCTCTGGTCCCAGCTGGGGTGTACTGCCTTTGGCCAGAGTCAGGAACCTGGCTGCCAGTCCTTTGGCAAGTTCTTTGGGCCGGCCGTGGAGGGAGGAGACAGTCGAGTCGAGCGCGTCTGCAAGAGAGGTTAGTGCCTGCCTCCAATCATTCAGGAGGAGGAGCTGGTCTTCAGCAACTGCATTTATCTGCTGGCGAATTGACAGCATGTTTGGCCTGCTAAGTATTGGGCCTGAGAGAGTGCCAGGCATCTTGTCCGGAGAGGAGAGGGCTCTCCGTTTGTGGGTGTTGCGGTGGAGGGGGGTGGTGGGTTCCAAAGGAGGATCCGGCTTTTCATCCCAAGAAGCGGTTCTTGGGCAGGGGACGACCGCAGGGGGGTCGTCCACCTCCATCAGGTGGAGGGTGGGCGCTATCGTGTAGGTAGTGTCTTTCGATGTTGGTATGTTGGGGAGACAGCGACGACGCGCTGTCGATTTTCCGTGATGTGTCTAGCAGCTCGAGTATTGTTTGATTGTCTTGTTCAGGCAGGTGAGGTGCAGGTCACATGATATATTATATAATTTTAACATCACGTGCATGTTTGTTCTGTTTGCATCTCTCTTCCATCTAGTTATCACCATTCATAGGTTCAAGTTATCTCAGTCATCCCTCAATGCCATGAACCATCAATGTATACCCTGTGCAGGGCACACAATATGCTGGCTGGCTCATTCAATGGTATTAGGTGCGGATTCCCGGACAACACCTGTGAATTCCGGATGGTCCGCCCAGAGGTATGACTGCTTCCTATTGGCAGGAATTCTATTCCTGCCGAGCTTCTTTGCACCCTCCAGTTGATTCCAAAGCACTCCTGGTGAGCGATTGAAATTACCAAAATACCTGAGCTGGATGAAGGAGATTCCGTTGCAGCTAGAGGGTTTTTTACTATATTCCGTCGATCCCAGTTGATTCTCCTCTTGCAGCGAGTTCCCGAACAATCAGGCCCAATATACTCTTCAAATCTCGACGAGAGAGAGACTCCTCATGTAGATCCAATGGAATCGGACCAGGACCAGGGACGTGGTTCTTATGATGACATTCATCATCATGCCATCGAGTATGAGAGCCCCGAAGGACACAGACGGGGAGCGAGAAGAGACTTTATATCGACGATGACCTCAGACATGTCCCATCATAATGTCGTCGGGACCCTCTGGAAGCAGATAATCCCCTGCTATCAAAGACGCTCCGTCTTCCCATATTATTTACCACCGCTGGATCCCAATCTGCAGCTCGTCCACCTTCTCCACCTTCCCCAGCCGCTCTCCTGCCTCTATTGCTAGAAATTCATCCACTGCCGAAGTTGACCTGTTTGCTTTTTCACCATGGCTACAGGGTATCATGCCATCGAAGACTACGGAATCATCGGGGACATGCACACTTGTGCCCTGATCAGCAAAGATGGGAGTCTGGATTTCATGTGCTGGCCCGTTTTTGATTCCCCAACAGTCTTTTGCCGACTGCTTGATAAGGACAAGGGTGGCTATTTCAGCATTCTGCCAACCTCCAAGGTCGAGAACCCCATAAGCAAACAGCGGTATCTTCCTTTCACCAACATCCTGGAATCACGGTGGACCAATGAAGACGGTGTGGTGACCTCCATGGACTACTTCCCCGTTTCGAACCACAAGACTGCGCACTCCGAGCGTACTTTGTCTGGGTACTGCGCCTGCAATGACCCGGGCATATTCCGCTTCAAGTCTGGCCTGAAACATTCCTCCGTGATCAGGAAGTTGGAATGCTCTCGTGGCTCTATGGAGATGCAGGTCGAGATCTTCCCAGCCTTCAATTACGCCAGGGATTCGCACACGGCTCGCGGTAATCTTGACAATGACCTGGGTCGAAGGCCGCTGCAGACAATGTACTTCGAGAGTGAGATGGAACGGCTGCAGGTCTCCATCTTCGCTGAATCCAAGGAGCCCGAGCATACTGGATTGCCTGAAGCCAAGTTCGAATGGCAGGACAAACCCGGCATGAAGGGCCGTGGGATTGTGGCTACACTGACGCTCCGTCAGGGACAGAGTATCACGTTCGTCGTCCACAGCCCGGACAAAGTCGTCCCTAATGCAAACGTCATGGGGGCGCACCTCTCCAAACTGGAGGGCGAAACTTTCGAGTACTGGACCTCGTGGACCCGCAAGTGTTCCTTCCGAGGCCATTACCGCGAGACAGTCGAGCGCTGCCTCCTGGTGCTGAAATTACTCACCTATAAACCAACGGGTGCCATCATAGCAGCACCGACGTTCTCTCTCCCAGAAAATGTAGGCGGGTCGCGGAATTGGGACTACCGATACTCTTGGGTGCGGGACACGTCATTCACGCTCTACGTCTTCCTCAAGATGGGCTACCGGGAGGAGGCAGAGGAGTATGTTAGCTTCATCTTCGAGCGCATCTTCCCGCATGCCACGGAGTGCAAGGGTGAAAACAGGCCTTTCCTCCCGCTGATGTTCACCATTCGCGGTGAATATGAGATCCCCGAATTGGAACTTGACCACCTCGAGGGATACAAAGGCAGTCGTCCTGTACGCGTGGGCAACGCGGCCGTCTTCCACACGCAGCTGGATATCTACGGCGAGCTTCTGGATAGTATCTACATCTACAATAAATACGGGAATCCCATCAGCTACGAGCAGTGGTGCACGATCCGCCGCATGGTGAACTACGTCATTGAGGTGCGCAACGAGAAGGACATGTCCATTTGGGAGTCCCGCGGTCAGGTACAGAACTTCCTGTACTCGAAGATCATGCTCTGGGTTGCCATCGATCGCGGACTTCGCCTGGCCGACAAGCGGTCCAGCCTGCCCTTGCCGGAACGCTTCAAATGGATAGACGTCCGCGACAGGATGTACGATGAGATTATGGATAAGGGATACAACAAGGCCCGCGGTCACTTCTCTCAGAGCTACGAGAGCCCGGACGTTGTGGATGCCTCCATTTTGATTGCACCACTGGTGTTCTTCGTTGCGCCGAACGACCCGCGGTTCATCAGCACCCTGAAGAGAATCATGGCAACCCCGGAAAAAGAGGGACTATCTAGTGCCAAGTTGGTGTTCCGATATGACCACATCAAGGCGAACGATGGTATGATTCTTTCTTTCTCTTTTCTTTTCTATAAGTTCAAATGCTGACTATCTATCAAACAGGCGTGGGAGGCCGCGAAGGAGCCTTCATCATGGTAACCTTCTGGCTCGTCGAAGCCATGGCTCGCGTAAGTTCTTCTTCCTCTCCTCCATGAGTACAATATCAGTTAAACGCTGATACTGGCATATATATGAAACAGGCCGCAAGATACAGTACCACCATCCCGAACCTCTACAAAGTCGCCGTCAGCCACTACGACAACATCCTCTCCTATGCAAATCACCTGGGGATGTTCTCTGAAGAAGTTGCCATTTCCGGTGAACAGATGGGCAATACTCCGCAGGCGTTTAGTCATTTGGCCTGTATTAGCGCCGCTATTAACCTTGAGCGGTTGGGTGGGGGGTCTGATCTTTAATTGGAATCTTGGTATTCTGACAGTGCCTAGGTTAGGTTGTTTCTGTTTACTTTATGTTGTCTTTGTTGTCTTTCTTTGACTATGTTCATCTTGAAGAAAAGACGGAAAACTGTCACCAAAAACAAAAGAGACAAAGGAGGCGGAAGGAAAGAAAAGGAAAGGAGCAAAGCTAGTTGTTTTCTTGTCATTAATTTGGTTAGTTCGAGTCGAATCAATCTGTTCTGGATCTCCTTGCCAGCTAGAAAGTAGAAACTACAGAGTACTCCGTACAGCTACAGAATTTTGTATAGTTTCTAATATTGATAGGTGAACTGCCGTCATTTCAATTTATAATTACACTCTTGACACCCTCATTAACTCGTCTGAGTCGATTGGAATACCTAGTTGTGAATCACTCCCCGCGTTATGTATCCAGTCGGTTGCTCTTCTATTGCTCCGTCTTTTCGAGTGTCAGTGAGTATAAAAATTAGGTGCACCTGTTTATTCCCCTCTACGTTATCCTGATTTCATGCTGCTCAATCGTTCGTCGTTCAGAGTGGACAGGGCTCTTATCCAATCCGTCAAATGAGCACCCCGAGTCGCAAGCAAATACCTGGGTAGGCACAACTGCGAAAGAATAGGTGTCTCGACAGCACCTCATCCGCCCTTCCTTTGTCCGGCAGCACTTGGTCCTGCGGGTACACTGGGGTTACTGGGAGCAGGCACGGCCGAGGGCACAGCACCAGAATTGCGGGTGAAAGTGCTGGTATTACCAATTGCATTGCTGGCGTTACGAAACTCGATTTTTTGGCGTTCCACTTGGAGCTGTTTTGATGTGCATTCGTTAGCTGCAAGTTTATTGTCCAAGAAATTGTCTCTGGATTGAGTTTCTCTAGCAAGGACGTACCACTTTGCGGACTCTAGCCAGAGCAGCCTTATCCCCAGCCACCAAAGGACGGCAATCATCGACACGATAGGGTGCCGGTACGACGACGGCATCCGCGACAATGATGCTTGTTCCATCCCATCTTGTAGGCATAGTCCGGCTAAATCGATCGAAAAGCTCCTGCGCCTCGTGTGTCACGCCCTTTCCGCGCCGTGCCTCGCGATCCTGTAGCTTGGCAACAACGGTCGCTTCGCGCTCCTTCAGAGCGCGGATATCAAGCGGATGCAATGCGGGTACGGCATCGGTAAAAGAATGTCCGTCAGAGGCATTGGAAGATTGCGCTAGGGAAAGGAGCTGGAATGACTGGATGCGCGACACAGGGAGAATGTGGTAATCGCCTGCGAGATGCTCCGGTTTGGAGTCGGCGAGGCCGGTCGAGGGAGTAGGAGAAGAAGGGGCGGTGTTGATAGCGACCAGGTTAGTAATGGGACAGGCCGTAAATAGAGTCCCTTCTACGGTAATCGCAGTGGGAGGGGCCGTGGTAATGCGAACCCTACGGAGGGGGACGAGAATGTCGTCTCATCAGCCAGCGTGACTCAAAAGCGGGAGACAACAAGAGCAAGGTAGATATGTTCTCATCAGGACAGAGCTGCTTACCGGGCACCGATTGCGCCGCTTAATGCCGTTTCCAACGGCACGATAGCAGCTGCCATTCCGGGAGCTGTAGTTGGACAAGATGAATCCTCTTCCCACGCTTGTCACTTGGTGCGTGCTATTAGGCCTGGACGGTCAGGAAGCACGTGCAAACGGGGTCAGCAGCAACCAGATGCCAACAGCGAAGAGACGAATGGGATCAACTTCTTTGCAATTCGAAACAATTCAAAGGGTAAAACTAGGACATTTGGAAAGAAGTGCCAGGATACGGCGTGGACTGATTTGCAGGGTATAACCAACGAGCCAGCTCTTTTGTCTTCCTTGGCGGGCTTTCCAGCGACCTTCTCAGCCGAACTTGAGCTATGCGGAGCCCAACTTCACCCGGCCCTGATGGGAGTAGATGCTGGGATCGGGTGTGGACGAAAAGGGGAGAAGAGATGGCAGGAGGAATTGGTAGTGCGGCGCAGACGAAGGATGGAGAAGAGACGAACAATGAGTGACGACGACAACCAGGAACTCGACGACTTTCAAAAATAAACTGGGACAGTCGAATTGAAGAGACGCAAAGAGAGAGAGAGAGAAGAAAAAAAATGATAAAAAAACAAAGAAAGAAAAAAAGCACAGCTGAGGCGAGAAGAAGACGAGGATGTCGGGAACGCGCAGGGAGACGAACAGAGAGCGCTTGGGAGGGGGAAAAGCTGAGGCTCGATGGAAGCAGCCCCGAGCTCGGCGTTTTACAAAGCAGCACAGCGTCTTGCCTGATAGCGATGCTATGAAGACAAAAGCCAGGAAGGGGAGTTCCAGAATGCCTGCTCTCTTACAGGAAAGTACATGTTACTATCATTCCCCATGTCCGGTCTGGTGCTGTTTTATTATGCCCAGCCATGCTCACCAGACCAAACCCATGATATTTTTTTGACAAAACACTAAATATGCATAAATATGACAAGAAGCATCTAGGTAGATACAACGTTGGCTCATCAGACAATAGATATTCCTATTTCACCATAACCGTTCTATTTTCTTCCACGGTCATCCACTTTGGAACCAACGTTTCAAAGCGGGCAGCCTGTTCCCACGTCCAGCGTAGTCGCATAAAAAACCCCCTCCCAATTAAACCACATAGGTCGAAGCAGAGACATCACCGCCGTGTCCAGTCCAGTTAACGTGGATATCCTTGCCCTCAGGGTAGTTCTCGTTGGCGCACTCGGGCTTGATACGGAAGGTATGCGCACCGAAGTAGTCACGCTGAGCCTGAAGCAGGTTGGCAGGAAGGTTGGCGCTGCGGTATCCGTCGTAGAAGCTGAGGGCAGTGCTGAAGGCCGGCATTGGAAGACCCCACAGGGCGGCCTTGCTAACAACGTTTCTCCAGCCGTCCTGGGCCTTGTGGATAGCCTTGTTGAAGAAGTCATCAAACAGCAAGTTCTCCAGCTCGGGGTTCTTGCGGTAGGCATTGGTGATGTCCTTGAGGAAGACGGAGCGGATGATGCAACCGCCACGCCACATCAGGGCGATGGACGGCTTGTTCAACTTCCAGCCGTACTCCTTAGCTGCCTGCATTGATTGGGGGAAAAAAAAGACGAGTCAGTCAATGGCACTGTCATGTATCAATAGAGACGAATTGACCTACATCCTGGATGAGCATGAATCCCTGGGCATAGGAGATAATCTTGGAGGCATACAAGGCCTGCTCCAGGTCATCGATGAAAGCCTGCTTGTCACCGGTGAACTTGGGGGTGGGGCCGCCGAGGATCTTGCTAGCCTTGACTCGCTCATCCTTGATCGCACTAAGACAGCGAGCATAGACTGCCTCACCAATCAGAGTCACGGGCATACCGAGATCCAGAGAGTTCATGGCAGTCCACTTGCCAGTGCCCTTCTGGCCAGCCTTGTCGAGGATCTTCTCAACAAGAGGAACGCCGTCGTTGTCATTATAGCGGAGGACGTCACGCGTGATCTCGATCAAGAAGGAGTCAAGGACACCCTTGTTCCACTTGTCGAAGACCTCAGCGATCTCGGAGGGATGCATGCCCAAACCACGCTTCATAATATCGTATGCCTGACAGATAATAAGCGTTAGTGTGGTGAGGACCGGGTTGTTTGAGGTATGGAGGTCTACTCACCTCACCAATCAGCTGCATGTCACCATACTCGATACCGTTGTGGACCATCTTGACGTAGTGGCCAGCACCCTCATCTCCGACCCAGTCGCAGCAGGGCTCACCGTCACTCTTGGCGGCAATGCTCTGGAAGATGTTCTTGATGTGGGGCCAGGCCTCCTCGTTACCTCCGGGCATCAGAGAGGGGCCATAACGAGCACCCTCTTCACCTCCAGAGACACCGCTGCCAACGAAGCGGATACCCTTCTCGGCCAGATATTTGCAGCGACGGTTGGAATCGGGGAAGTGGGAGTTACCACCGTCGACGATGATGTCACCTTTCTCAAGGTGGGGCAGAAGAGCCTCGATGAAAGCGTCCACAGGCTTTCCAGCCATGACGAGGAGGATGATAACACGAGGGCGCTTGAGCTTGGAGACGAATTCCTCGACTGAGTGGGCACCGATAATGGACTTGCCTGGAGGCGTCCCGAGTCAGCCAGGGGAAAGCCACGAGCGCAATCAACAGAATATTCGTCAGATTTCAGACTCACCCTTGGCCTCGTTTGCTAGGAAGCGGTCGACCTTGGAAGTGGTACGGTTATAGGCGCAGACGGTGAAGCCATGATCGGCACCATTGAGGATCAGGTTCTGACCCATGACGGCCAGACCGATGAGGCCAAAATCAGCACTAGGCAACAGAGGCGCTCGGGAGCCGACATTGATGCCGGCCAGGCGAGCGCTTTAAGTCAGCCGTGTAGTCTACGAGTTAACAGGCGGGTGCGCAAATGAGGGGAGGGAGGAGAGGATAGCTCTTCTATGATGAAATTCCCAGGAAGGGGTATACGGTTCAAGTCCGTCCGTCTCCCTTGCAGCTTGCAGCTTGCAGGAGAGGATTGTGCAAGGAACCACCAAGAAAAAAAGGCGATGATGCTTTGGAGCGGAGGGGTTGCACTTACACAGCTTTTTCCGCCATGATGAAAGACAAGGTGGGGTAGTAGGACAAGCAGACACAGGCGAGTAGTTTGGGACGGTCTGGGGAGCTGGGAGTCTGGGGAGATGTGGAAAAGGGGAGCAAGGATGGGCAGAAGAGGATGAGGGGGGAAGAAGAGGAAAGAAGGGAAGAAAAGAAGAACCAAGAGGCGAGGCGAGAAGAGAAGAGAAGAGCTGTTGCTTTGGGGAAGCAGGGATTACCTAAAGATGCCTAATGCGTTATGTTATGCGTATGTCCTGGCGTAATATTACCAGGAGCAGAGTGGTCCGCCCGGTGAGATCCGGCAGGTTTAAGCTTGAACTACGGAGTATATGGAGTAAGAGAACAAGAGAGCAAGAGTCGGCTATTGACCTGCCTCATTGGCATCTGGATCGAGTTCCGTCTCGAGTCTGTAGTTCTGCTCCGTCGTGTTGTGTAGTGTTTCCTCTATGCATCATCTACCCATAATCAATATTACTTCTTGCATGACGATCCTGCGAGGGCAGGATGGCGGGGCATTAATTACATAAGCCGGTGAGGAAAGCAGGAAGGCCAGCCAGCGGAATTACTGATATCACCGGCCGGAGCTCTGGAAACTTGGACTGCAAAGCTGGAAAAGAATGGACTAGACCTCTGGCTATTATCAATTAACTTACCCGACCAGCATGCTACAAGTCTTGAGAGAGAGAGCGCATATTATGATGGATTCTGCTGGGAGCTGGCAGTGATAGCCGTGTAGTGATCCATGATGCAGCAAGTAAACATTTACCTCTGCTGCAGCCCTGACGTCACCACGTCACCCCCACACCGCCTGCCCATCCCACGTGGGGGCGTTTGTGGCTGGTGTTTGCTGACTCAGTCTGTGGCTAGTGAAGTACGGCACGGCGCTCCACCCTCCTGCGCATTTCGATCTTCTAGTGTTTTCACAGTCAAGGATCAGATTTGATACGTTTCACCACCGCCAGCAGCTCAACCAGACCAGGCTTTTATCGCATCTGACTCCTGAAGAGGGTTTTTGCCTCATCTCCTTCTATCTTTTCTCCGGTTTTCTCGGCTTTGGGACCTTGACCGCTTGCGTCAGGCTGGCCCTGAAGGTACGTCTCTGCTGCTAACTCTCTGCGGCGCATTATAATCGTCCGTCGTCTCTATTCAAACGTCTCCGTTCATCATGTCCTCTCCGCCACCTCCAGGTCTCAAACACGCCCCATCTTCGCTGCCTCCGAGGCCACCCCCGCCTGTCAGCTCAGTGCATGGCGCAACGGTCAAGCCCGCCTACGCCGCCGCTCCCTCGTACCCTCTCGGTGCTAACCCTGGATATGCGTCCGCTGCGTCGCGGTCGACTCCCGCCCCATTCACTGCATTCCAACCACGTTCCGTAGCCTCCAGCCAGACCCATCGTACTGCCAGTCCTGTGGTTTCTGCTCCGCCCACCCCTCTATCGGGGTTCCCATCTTCTACTATTAGCTACGGAGCGGACTACCAGCAGTCGCCGCAGGCCTACCAGGCTGGCCCTACATACTATGGACAACCGCAATACAACGCCAATGCATACGGTCCATCTGTGCCCAAGATTCAAAATCCATTCACTCCCGCAACTCCAGATCAGTCAAACACGTACGCAGCGCGCGGGAGAAACCCTGGACGCCACGACCCCAACTTCGATCCAGAAACAGAAGCCCAGATTGCGCAATGGCAGAGTGCCTACATGAGCCGGGAGGAGGCTGCGCCGATCAGCAAGGGGACCGGTCGTCGGGAGGGAATGCCGGCGGCGATGAGCGTCAACACCATGGGATCCGGCGTGCCAACTGGAAGCACCAGCAACACGCCTGTCAGTGCGCCGACGCCGGTTTCTGCAAATCCGGAAGCATCACAGAAGACGGTTGTCCGCTCTGGTGGCGGACAGACCTGGACCGATTCAACACTGCTGGAGTGGGATCCAGCGCATTTCCGGCTGTTCGTAGGCAACCTCGCGGGCGAGGTCACCGATGACTCACTGTTGAAGGCGTTCTCTCGATTCCCCTCTGTCCAGAAAGCGCGAGTGATCCGCGACAAGCGCACGCAGAAGAGCAAGGGGTATGGATTCGTCAGCTTCAGCGACGGGGATGACTACTTCAAGGCGGCCAGAGAGATGCAGGGGAAGTACATCGGCTCGCATCCGGTCTTGCTCAGACGTGCAACCACCGAAATCCGACCGAGCTCAAATCAGTCTGGGAAGAAGCGTCACGGAGGCGGTGGTGCGACCGGTGCCGGTGGGAGCGGAAAGAAGAGCAGCGGGGGAGTGAAAAAGCACGAAAAGACAAGGGGAGGATTGAAGGTATTGGGGTAGTTCGCCCAGGACAGCATTCATGCTATAGTGAACTATGATAAGAGGTTCGATAATGACATTCCAACTAAACGGTGTCCCGAGAGGCATTGCATGTGCATTATCCATGTCACATCAAGTGATGTTTGAGAAGCGGGTATATATCCTGGCATATTGTACAGCATATACAGCAGAGGCCCTTCGCCAAGCCAAAATCAGAAATCAGAAATCACAGTCCCAAACAGTTCGCATGGCCATGAAGACCTAACCAAACTCCTGATAACTAACTCCGAACCCAAACAACCAAATACAATCATATCTCGTCTAGCAGCTCGTACCCAACGTTATCATCGCAAAGGAGTCGATTGCCGAAGGAAAGTAAAGTAATCGATCGATCGAATGGTCGAACTGGACCGCACCGTACTCCGTATGATATTTTCGTGATATGCTCGATTATCGAATATTCCGTTTTCTTTTTCTCATTGTTCAACCGCTCATCAAAATAATAATAATAATAATAAATAAATAAATAGAACGTATCCTCATCTCCGAGATTATCGTTGTCGATCATAGCCATAGAACCGCGTTTGGTCGTCACCCATACCGATATGTGATCCGAATCATATCCATGAAGGATGGACTCAAAAATAAGATTACCGGACGCATGCATGCACAGATGCAGATATCCATCTATGCAGCCTCCTCATCACCCCCCTCCTTCTCGTCACCGAAAAATGCGCGTCGGTGCTGGATAGACCAGATGATGTATCCAGCCATAGCTAGACATAAGATGAGGATGACGATGATGATGGCGATGACGGCGTTTCCGTCCATGGCGATTGATTCAGATTGAGCGTTTGTCTGGTTTTTGAACGACGAAATAGGAGGTAATAAATATATCGACAGTCAATTTGTTTGCTTGATGTTGTCGTACAATATATATAACTCTGGTATATAGTACTGCTGTTGTGATAGCCCTGTTACTCGGTAACTGAGGCTGTACCACAATGGCTTGATGAAGATAACAATGAATGCAATGCTATCCCTTCCCACGAAGAAGTAAGAAAGAAGAATAAGAAGAATACCATGCTACCATGCCGCTGGAAGGAATATAACAATAAAACCTCGACGCAGCCCAGCCATGCATTTTCATACCTGACCGAGTGGCTGGGCTGCGTGCTGATTGGTTGGGCTGCTGTATGCGCACGTGACCGCAAGGAACAGCGCATTTCGAATGACAGGAATAGGGGTAGGAGAAATAAATAATCATAGTGATGATCAGATCTAGAGAATTAGCCTGGGCTGCAGCTGAGATCCATGCGAGTGCCTATGTTAATATCGTTAATCGAGGTACTGCGTTGTTGCGGTGATTCTTACCCGGATATGCAAACAAGCCCTAGCCCTATACAAGTCGACTCTTCTCCCTTCATATCTCACATTCTGTACAGACTACACCGTACCCAATGGCTCTGAGGGTTCTAATTATTGATCGATTGACTGTAGCTCGGTTTGCGAGTGATCGATTGGCCGATATAGTGGCCAAAAAGACGAAGTCATGACATCTACTGTAGCATGGACTCGAGTCAACATACACAACTGCAAGTCGTGTATACAACGAAGCGTCTTTAACCCTATGCACTAGTACTCCGTCCTCGCCTATAGCAAAGTCCAGAGTTTAAATAGCTAGCTATCGTTGTTATATGGAAGAAATTGGCATGAAGCAATTAACCTGGTCGGTACCGACTCGACTGTCCTACCACGGCATAATGACAACACATCATGTCCAACCGTTCCTCCAGTCTGATGTCAAATACCCAACACGGACGCAATTGCTGTGATACTTTTCAATTACGCCATGCTGATGATCGCAATGGTCAAGCTTAAGAACTTCTGACCTGCTATCCTGTCGTGACTGAATGGTTGGCATCGCATCTCCTAGTTGATCAGAAATCTGCTGCAAAACATCTCACCATTTCCCACGCACCATTCTCTTTGAGACTTGCTGAAGCTGATCCACGCCTGCCAAATGAAATCATATCGGATTCTTTACCAGAAGATCCTGGGCTTCTTTCACCTTTTGCCACCGCCCCCGGCTGGTCATCCCGAGTGTGTATAACTTGCCTCCTTGGTGACTTCCAATATACTCCTCGAATCAAAACTGATTGGTATTTCCGCAGTAAACCCAAGTCTAGAGGTCCCATTTTGCTGAGTGCCAACCCTGTCCCCGAGGAGAAGAAAACCCTCCCCCCAGAAGGTCCGGCCCGCTTCCCTGCCTCCTCGGACTCGGACTCGGACTCGGACTGCAGATTCAGATCCACCAGGCTCCTCTCCCGCGAAGAGCTAGAGGACCGGATCGTGGAGCTCTGGAAGACGGTCTGGCTGGGCCTTTACCAGGTCCACGATGCCAGCGGACCGCGACACTACGACCGCATCAAGGCGCTTTGTCTCGGCGCTGGGTTCACAAGCAAGATCTATCCCTACGCGGGCATCGTGGAGCTCGACCGGCGGTTCTGGAGATGCAGCGAGAACAAGGGAATAGCCGGACTGAAGCTGTACGAGCATCTGTCCGTGTCGACGCTGGAATCGGTGGTCGAGCTTCTCGAGGCGTATGAATGCGAGATCGACAGTCTGAATGGTCTGTACAAGATCCTCCGCGAGGAGCAGGTGGATGTCTGGTCTTACCCGCAGGGCAACAGTGCATATCGTCGGTATATGGATGTTGCAGAGCCGTTGGCTAAGAATCTTTGTTGGTATGATGTTCGCATGGCCGTGCTGGATATCGAGATCTACGATGAGGCTATGGCGTTGCATGCGGATGATCCTAAGCTGCAGAAGGGATGGTACATTTATGACAAAGCCTTTCCTGGCTCTGGGGAGATTCGAGGCTGTTGATGTGTCCGAATCCTTCGGCAGGGAAGCCTATACTATACTGATCAGATTTTGTTCTTTTCCATTCAGACAATCTTGTTATTACATTGGCCTCCGATAACTACGAATACACCATATAAGATCATCCAGTGAAACTATTCAGGATCAAACCGCATGAAGAAACCATTTCCGAATCAAAAAAAAAGCTTCTTTCTTTCTTTTCTCTATCTTTACGACAGCCAGGAGAACCAGAGTCTGTTCCACTATGTAATATTGTACTGATTTGGCATCACGGAGACGGCATGCATTAACGACAACACGAAGACCAACCGTATGATCGACGACAAAGTCATGACGCGGTAGAATGTGCTTTATTCAGAGCTTCATGCAATCATTAATCTTCAAGCTCGACGATCCAGAACAGTGTACCGTCCTATGACTTCATCATGACCGATCTGCACTCCACGCACGTCCACGCTGTGTACACTGTGCATCCATGCTCGACCATGCTCAAACATGCCCCAAACTTGAAACTGGATATCATACGTTCAGCGATGAAGTGGGGTTGTATTGCATTGATGATTATAGAGGTACGCTCTCCGAGAGACAGACCTGTCGGTGTCAAGCATGCATATCGCTCTTCGGCATCGAGGGCATCCGATGGCTGCTGTACACGTACACGGGCAATCGTCGCGTTGATCGGTGATGGGTATGCCGAGCAGGATTATAATCAGTATTAATGTGTTCATCAGACAGCCCCTAGTCCACTTGCCCTTGACGTAATTGATGTAGATGCCTGCGATGTCATGCCATTCCGCGAGACTGGAATTTCATTCTCCTGATGATGATAATCCAATGCATTGTACACGAACCCTCTATCAGACAGGTTCAATGTGACAAGCATGGACACGGGCAGTGCGAGTGGTGATAGGGACAGTGAAGCCGGCAGACGAGAATCGGCTTCTCATGCATCTGTCCAGCCATCCGCAACATCCAGCATTCTATCATCCGCATCTGAGCCCATTACCACTCTCGAGCCACTCCGCAGTGCCACGTCGTCCGTTGAGTCTCGCCGTGCAAAGTCAGAGCCATCATTGAAGCGGACGCTCACTGACGATGAACTTGTCCTGCGTGCCCTCTCGCATCGCCGCAACCACGATTCGACACAGGATGGCAGCGAGGATTGGGCGCAGATCCAGAGGCTCATGTCCCGGATGTTTGGCAAGGAGCGCAGAGCCAGCTCCGACGAGGAGAAGACAAGACATGCGGGTGTCATTTGGAAGAATCTGACGGTCAAGGGTACCGGGTTGGGTGCTGCGCTCCAGCCGACCATCGCAGATATCTTCCTTGCGCTTCCCAGATTGATCGGGGGCGTGCTGACCTGTGGTCGGAAAGGCACTGGGGTTGCTGGAGCCCCTATTCGGACTATCCTGGATGGTTTCTCTGTGAGTTTTCCTACCTTTCTTTCTTTCTTTTGGGGGAAAAAAAGAAATCTCTTGTCAGTCGATGCAGTGTTCATCCCGTGTATATTGAAATAGGGCTGTGTGCGCCCCGGTGAGATGCTGCTTGTCCTGGGGAGACCGGGTTCTGGATGCTCGACCTTCCTGAAAGTCATCAGCAACCAAAGATCTGGCTATAAAAGTGTCGACGGAGATATTCGCTATGGAGGAACTGCCGCCAAAGAGATGGCGCGTAAATATCGTTCAGAAGGTAAACACTTCCCACGCCACTGGCATTGTTGCTGGCCAACTCCATGGAACATACTGAAGAAATCAGTCCTATACAACCCCGAAGACGATCTCCATTACGCGACGCTGACAGTACGCGACACCCTTTTATTCGCTCTTAAAGCTCGAACACCAGACAAAGCATCGCGTCTTCCGGGCGAGAGTCGCGAGGAGTATCAACAAGCGTTCCTATCGGCGATTGCCAAGCTATTCTGGATCGAGCACGCGCTGGACACCAAAGTTGGCAACGAGATGATCCGGGGCGTTTCCGGGGGAGAGAAGAAACGCGTCTCGATCGGCGAGGCGATGGTCACCAAGGCGAGCGTGCAGTGCTGGGACAACTCGACCAGAGGCCTCGACGCAAGCACGGCTCTCGAGTATGTGCAGAGCCTGAGGAGCTTGACGAATACAGCCAACGTGTCCACGCTCGTGGCTCTGTATCAAGCATCGGAAAACCTGTATAGTCTCTTTGACAAGGTGATACTGATAGAGAAGGGGAAATGCGCGTACTTTGGCCGCGCAGAAGATGCAAAAGCCTACTTCGAGGGTCTCGGTTTCGAATGTCCTCCCAGATGGACGACACCGGATTTCTTGACCACCGTTAGCGACTCCCATGCGAGACGCGTCAGGAGCGGATGGGAAGATCGGATCCCCCGTTCTGCAGAGGAGTTTCAGAAAGCATACCGCGCAAGCGAGACCTTCAAAGCCGCCCTGGCTGATATCAGTGAGTTCGAGAAGGAGATCGAGTCCGAGACGCACGACAAGGAACAAGCGAGGAGGGAGAAAAACACGAAGAACTTTACGATCCCCTTCTATGAACAGGTCATGATACTCACATGGAGGCAGTTTCTCGTCATGTTCGGCGATAGACAGTCGCTCGCTGTGAAATGGGGAGTGGTCACTTTCCAAGCCCTGATTATAGGGAGCCTGTTCTACAATCTTCCGAAGACAAGGTGGGATTCTTACAGTCGTTGCATGACAAGCCCTCCAGGCTGATGATCGTACGACATGCAGTGCTGGAGTTTTCACCCGAGGAGGAGTAATGTTTTTCATACTCCTGTTCAACTCCTTGCTCGCCCTGGCTGAACTCACGGCGGCCTTTCAAAGTCGGCCGATACTGTTGAAACATAAGAGCTTGTATGCAAGCTTTGATTTTTTCCTTTTCAAATTGATCCAGCTGACATGCACAGCTCGTTCTATCGCCCGTCTGCTTATGCTCTCGCTCAGACCGTGGTGGATGTCCCCTTGGTGTTCATCCAAATTGTCATATTCAACATAATAGTCTACTTGTATGCCGGGCCTTCTTCTGGTGTTTTGACGAGACAACTAATCCTGACCTCTCGTAAGCATGTCGAATTTGTCAAGAACGCCATCGCAGTTTTTCATTAGCTTACTGTTCATCTTCATGTTGACCATGACCATGTACGCCTTCTTCCGGGCGATTGGATCTCTAAGTTCCTCTCTTGATAACGGTAGGCGATGTCTTAGTCTGCCTGCATATCTAGCAGATGCTAATCAAAAAAGCAACTCGTGTCACCGGAGTTGCGATCCAGGCTTTGGTCGTTTATACCGGTATGTTTATGCTCCAATTCTTCAAAAGTAACCCTTCCGCAAATAACCCTAAGAACAACCCAGGCTATCTCATCCCACCATGGAAGATGCATCCCTGGCTAAAATGGCTGATTTGGCTGAACCCCGTCCAATACTGCTTCGAGGCATTAATGGGAAACGAGTTCTACGATTTGAACATCCAGTGTGTGCCCCCGTATGTCGTTCCGGAAGGACCGAATACATCGCCTTCCCATCAAGGCTGTGCCATTCAGGGAAGTGATCCGAACCAACTCGTCGTTCGAGGGTCCAGCTACATTAACTCTGCATTCACGTATACCAGGGCTCATCTTTGGCGAAACCTGGGTATAGTCGTCGCGTGGTTCGTGTTCTTCGTCGCCCTGACGATGCTGGGCATGGAAATGCAGAAGCCAAATAAAGGAGGAAGCGCAGTGACTGTGTTCCAGAGAGGAGAGGCTCCCGAGACTGTTCAGGAGACGTTCAAGCACAAGAAACATCCTGCAGATGTGGAGACAGGCGAGAAAGACGGTGCTAGGAACGATCTCAGTGATGAGTCGGGCAACGGCGAAGGGATGGTTGAAGGCATCGCTAGGAATACTTCGATCCTTACATGGCAGGATGTCAATTACACCATCCCTTACAAGGGAGGGGAGAAGAAACTCCTGCAGGGTATTCAGGGCTATGTGAAACCAGGCCGTCTGACGGCAATGATGGGAGCTTCTGGTGCAGGGTTTGCGTCTTCTTATCATCATCTATAGAGCATGTTAGGGCTGACGTCTCTAGGAAAACAACCCTCCTCAACACGCTGGCGCAACGTATCAGTTTTGGCGTTGTGACAGGCGATTTCCTTGTCGATGGAAAGTGAGTAGATAATAATCAACACTTCCCTTCAATATGACCGTTTACTCATGCTGTAAGGCCGCTCCCAAAAAGCTTCCAGAGAACAACCGGCTTCGCCGAACAGATGGACATCCACGAACCCACGGCGACAGTGCGCGAGTCCCTCCAGTTCTCAGCCCTGCTCCGCCAGCCGCAAGATGTCCCCATCAAGGATAAGTACGAGTACTGCGAGAAGATCATCGACCTACTAGAAATGCGTCCCATCGCTGGCGCAATAGTCGGTACAACAGGTTCCGGTCTGAACCAGGAACAGCGAAAACGACTCACCATCGCCGTCGAGCTGGCCAGTAAACCCGAATTACTACTCTTCCTAGACGAGCCGACGTCCGGATTGGATTCCCTGGCTGCGTTTAATATTGTTCGTTTCCTGCGTCGGCTTGCGGATGCCGGTCAGGCTATCCTTTGTACTATCCATCAGCCGTCGGCTGTGCTCTTTGAGCAGTTTGATGATCTGCTCCTGCTGCAGACTGGGGGAAGGGTGGTCTATAATGGGGAGCTGGGGCAGGATTCTGGGACTATGCTAGATTATTTTCAGCGCAATGGGGGGAGGACATGTGGGCCTCACGAGAACCCAGCAGAGGTTTGTTTTCTTTGTCTATCGTTTAAATCCTCTGCTCTTATTGATTCTAACATCCACCAGTACATGCTGGAAGTCATTGGCGGTGGAAACCCAGATTACAAGGGACAGAACTGGGCTGATGTTTGGGGTCATTCCCCCGAGTATGCAAAGATATCCTCGGATATCAACAATATAATCCAATCCCGGCGTGCTTCGCTAGACAGTGACAGCAGCGATAGACCAGGAGATGATGACCATGAATTCGCCATGCCTCTCTGGGCACAGATTATGGCCACAACCAGACGTTCCTTCATCGCGTACTGGAGAACGCCGGAGTACGCTCTTGTAGGTCAGATCCATCCAGGTTGGGGCTTTCTCCAGATCACTAACTGTAATGCAACTAGGGAAAATTCCTGCTGCACATCTTCACGGGCCTCTTCAATACCTTCACCTTCTGGCATGTTGGGGAGAGCTACATCGATATGCAGTCTCGATTATTCTCCGTATTCATGACTCTGACCATCTCGCCACCGCTCATCCAGCAACTGCAGCCTCGATACCTGCATTTCCGCAGCTTGTATGAATCGAGAGAGTCGAATTCAAAGATCTACTCCTGGGTCGCCTTTGTCACTAGTACGGTCCTACCGGAATTGCCGTATTCGATTGTTGCGGGTTCCATATACTTCAATTGCTGGTAAGCATAACCCCATCGAACCGGCAGACCCCCTGTCTAATATGAATACCTTGATCAATAAGGTACTGGGGCACCTGGTTCCCTAGGGACTCCTTCCGAACAGGCTTCACCTGGCTATTCCTCATGCTCTTCGAAATGTACTACATAGGACTGGGCCAGTTCATCGCCGCACTATCACCAAACGAACTCTTCGCCTCCCTTCTAATCCCCTGCTTCTTTACCTTCATCGTTTCCTTCTGCGGCGTCGTCGTGCCCTACCAGGCTATGACCCATTTCTGGAAATGGTGGATGTACTGGCTGACGCCGTTCCATTATCTTCTTGAGGGTCTCCTGGGTGTCATCGTGCATGAGGCGCCGGTTCGTTGTATTGAGAGGGAGGAGGCGGCGTTTACGGCTCCGCCTAATTCGACTTGTGAGGGGTATAGTGCTTCCTTTGCGAGGGAGGCCGGTGGGTATGTTTATACTGCGTCTGATGGGTTGTGTCGGTATTGTCAGTTTGCTGATGGGGATCAGTTTGTATGCTTCTTTTCTTCAGCTGTATGTAGCCCAAGTGCATTGCTGATTTGTTCTGCAGGCTCGGAACTTCAACGTCTTCTACTCGAATAAATGGCGTGACTACGTAAGTAGAATGATCCCACCAGGTTCTCTCCGTTCGTCATCGCTTACGGAAGCGTTTCTAGGGAATCTTTTGGGTTTATGTCTTGTTTAATTTCATCGTCGTGTTTCTCTTCTCTTGGGGCTATCTTCACGGCGTCCAGAAATTGACGAAGCGGATCAGTAAATGGAAGACAAGGAAGTCAAGGAAGAGCATGAAAGCATGAAGGAGGCTTATTATCCACAGTATGCTATAGAGCAACGATGCCATCTGTCCTGTTACGGCTGATGTACGGGTAGGATATACGCACGATGTGACTAGGGCGCTATATACGAAGTACATCAATTAATAGCTGTAGTGTACAACTGCTTCCAACCAGCAGGCCAGCTACAGTAACCATGATTGTCTATTGATGGATATCCAATACTAGACAAGAGAGAATACAATAAGGCATTGTCGTCCAAATGGATAGGATTGATAATCCCAAGGTCTATTATATCATTCTTATTATGTTTCCGTGCCAGACGGCGGACTCGGGCCCGAAGGGGAAGCCAGAGGAGACTGGTGCGGATTCCATGCACTAGACATGCCGGTAGGATTCTGACTAGTGCTCGTGCTCATACTATTCCCGGACGGGACATTCTCGCCGTCGACACCGTCGACGCCGTGGTTGTTGTGGTTGTTATTCAAGTTGCCGTTCATTAGGCGTGGGCGCTTGGCCGGAGGGTCTGCTCGTGAGCTTTGATGTACATTTTGATAAGTCAAGGGTGGCGTCGTATTGGAAGGTGCAGATGCGGAACTTGTACCTGTGTGCTCTGGACTGACATTCGCTGGAGGCTGAGCTGTCTTCGCTCGGTTTGCAGTTGAGGCGGGGGCGGTAAAGCGATTCGTTGAATCGTCACCACGCCCTCGTGTGTTCTCTGGATTGTTATCATCCGCGAGGACGTTCGAATGCCCTAATCCAACACGGCCCATGCTCTTGTTATGCATCACCACACGCTTCCACTTGGCAACAAGGTTGTCGTAATCCCACCTTGCGGAATTCGGACTGACCTGGCTTTCCTTCGCGTCCAGCTCCCTAATAACATCGCGCGGCAGGGGCAAAAAGTCCGGAGGGAAGAGAGCGAACTCCCTCGGCCACTGGCAGGAACCCAGCTTCACCACCTGCGCGCGAAGCTGGTTAGCTTCCTGCTGCACCCGGGCTAATTGCTCATCCGATGATTTGCGCTTCTCGGCCTCTCGCGCAAATGCTCGAGTGATTTCCAGCTGCCACTGGTCCCTTCGAACTTCCGGAGACAAGGACATCCAATGATTAAACGACAGATCGAGATGCCTGGAGCTCATGTCCTCGTGCTGTTGCGCACTTCGATTGATCATATTCGCATCCAGACCGATGCCCGCCTGTCCGGATTGAGAAGCGCTGGACGCATCAACCGCTAGTTGATCAGAATGCCACCGTTGAATCCTGGAACGGAGTGCCTGTCTGACAATCTCCAGATGTTCAGGCCCAGGGGGCCGGAGTGGAAATGACGAAGGCGACGGGAACGGATGTGTCGAGAACAAAGTCGGAGGCGCTGGGAGCAATTGTAAACACAGTGAGGGGAATGTCTGCGACTGGATCTCAAAATCAAACGGGGATAATCGTGGACGGAGACTCGTACTGCTGTGCATTGACGTAAAGTTTAGTACTGGAGGGGCATCAGGGAGAATGGGAAGGGGCGCCGACGCACGCTGCAGCCTTAATATTGTCCAACACCTCGCGTAAGGCCAGTTCGAGAGCGCGCAAGGTATCCTGGCTGGCTGTATCTGAACTCCTGTGTGCGTAATCTGGAAGAGTAATTGACGCGGTGGACTGGGATATCGAGTGCCGATACGATCCGGCGAACTCCCGCGTGCGGTTCGGATTGGGAATATCGTTGATCACGCCCGTCGCGTGCCATGTAGGCGTGTTAAACATCATCCTGACTCCATCTCGAGATGCCCGTCGACCTTCCCGAGCGCTGGCAGGCGAATCCGGTTGTCCCTTGCCAGTGCTATGTTCGAGGTTGTCGCGTTTGGCGGATGAGGTTCGAGCCTGTCGCCTGGTGATCCCACTCCGAATCCGTCGGATCTCCTCGACATCATGAACCCCATCAGGCTTTTTCTTGAAAAGGAATTGATCAAGATGTCGACCGAGAGAGGACGAGGTAAAGGCCTGGTGACAGTACTGGCATTTGCGATCCTTGACGGCCGGGTATTTCGCGGAGGACTGTCCGTGTCCTTCGTCCCCTGCAGCGGAGCCCTCCGGAGTATCCGCCGGACGAGTAGGCGTGTCTTTGTCTATGGCTGAAGACATGATGAGAGGAAAGTCAAGGGCGCAACGCGGTCAGCGTGGTGGGTAGAATGACGCGGTGGGAGCGAGGCTCTCAACGAAAACTGGGCGAGCTGCACGATCTCAACGCTGTAAGCTTGGCGAAATCAGCTCAACACATTGCCGGAAATGCCAAATCGCCCCGATGGAAATTCTGCGGGAGATTCTGGGGAGATGCTGGCAGAAGCAGAGCGACAGATGATCCCTGAGAAGAAGAGGAAAGAAAAGAAAAGAGAAATTGCTCGCGACGCCAAGCCTCAGCTCGACGGATTATTCAGCATTTTCGGCTCTACTCAGCTTCATTGTAGAACTCGCTATGACCTGTGCTTCATTCTACTACAGGATACTAATTAACATCAGAAGAACCATCAGTCATTTCGAATCTCAGCCCCAATGTGCTCCGCTAGGACTAGCATCTTCTCTTCTTGGAACCGCCGTCCGACCAGCTGCACTGCTACCGGCGCCCCGTCATAGATCTCCGCGTCGTCTGCAAGGCCGTTAGCTGTTATTCCTGTTCACTAGCTGCAGGGCAACTCACATCCTGCTTGGATCCTCCTGTCTACCTCACCAAAGAACTCGTTGTTGGATGGAGCCACGTCCACGGTCTTGTCCGCGTACGTCACTGGGATCACCACGCTGGTGTAGTCCAGGACATTCACGAAGCTGGTGAACCCGACATCGTTGAAGCCTCCCGGGGTGACGGCGGCGCTGGGTGCTACAGCACAGATGAGACCGTCGACGGGTCGTCCTGTGCCCGTGAGCTCTGCGGTGCTGTTCCAGTACTCCATGTAGAGCTTCTGGTATTCTCGTTTCTTGACGTTCAGCGCAGCAATTTCGAGCGCATTCTTCTTCTGATCCTCCCTGCCGATAAGGAGCGGCCACTCGGGCATCTCTCCGGACAACCCAAAGTGTATGCGTGCATCCTCCCCACCGTCCGCCGTGAAGGCTTTGCCCTGCTGCAGGTCAGCATCTGCCTAGTTGAGGAGTTGTATGAGATTCTTTCAGGCGTACTGCAATATCTTCCGCAATTCTGTGAGATGGTGGCTTCCACTCCATGACCTGGTTTAAAAATTGCTCCAAGTTAGACCAAATCCCGGAATTTAGGTATTCTACCTATCCTCTCGAATCGTTTCACACTTGCCTTATGTCCTAGTCGTTCGAGCGTGCGCTCGACCATCCTCAATCCCCGCGCCACGGGTGGATGCGGCCGGGTTAGGCCATTATGGTACATAATGGCAAAGGAAAGCTTAGTAGGGTCGGATTTCGATTCTTCGATCAGTGCACGCGTCTCCTGTTCGATATCGTCCCGCCATGGAAGCTCCACAGCAAGCGGATCATGATACCACGGCCGTTGGCTCAAGACGGCCTTGAAGAGTAGCTTCACAGATCGTGCCGTGGGTGCAAGTGGCCCGATGACTGACAGTATGGTGTTCTGGCCATCCATTGAATTCGCTGCGCCTTGATAAGGTATTCTCCCGGACGATGGCCGCAGCCCGTATAGGAAATTGAAAGCAGCCGGAATGCGAATACTACCCCCAATATCCGTACCGAACCCCCCAGGAGACCCTTTCAATGCAATCAGCGCACCCTCGCCACCCGAGCTGCCGCCGCAGGAGAGGTGTCGATTCTTGGGATTCCACGTATACCGGATGATATGGTTGGCTGTTTCCCCTGCCATCAGCGTCACGGGCACGCTGGTTTTGCAGTATAACACAGCACCCAAAGCCCGGAGTTCTCGCACGAGCTCACTCTCGAATTCGCCTCTTCGTAGATCATCTCTTCTCCCCTGGAACGTCCCCATCCATCCCACATATCCCATGGTTGTCTCGACGCCTTTGACGTGGAACTGGTCCTTAAGACTGACCGGCAGACCATGCAAGGGTCCCACCGGCTTCTTGTGCTTTGCGTAATACGCATCAAGGCGCTTGGCGTCCTCGATAGCTGCGTTGAAGAATATCTCGTGCAGACAGGCCACCTGTAGCTAGGTTAACCACGTCCTTGTCATGATATGTAGCGTAGGCATACAAGCTGATGGGCAAGAGCAGCCCGATGACAAAATGCCTCTGCCACTTCTACCGCAGTCCAATTCCCCGACGTCGTCTGCTCTGTTATCCCCAAGGCGTCTGTCTCCGTGATCTCGATTTCCCGCGGCGTCAGGAATTGGTGAATGTAGTTGCTCCCTGTGACGTCTCGTAGCTCTTCTGCTGGAGGAATGGGCGTGTCCATCCGCCATTGCTGTGGAATAGCATCAAGGATGGCCTGGCGCTTTTCTGCTGCCAAGATTCTCCACTCTGGCTGAATATCCATGCTGGCACCCGGTGAGTAGCCCAGCGGGAGGAATTCTACGAGCGTTTCGAGTGCTTCGCGTGATGATGATGATGGTGGTGATGCGGTAATATCTGCTCTTTCTCAGCTTGAGGCATGGCTACTGTTATATAGGATCCTGCTTATCTCCCAATTCCATAATTATAATTTATCCGCTTCTGCTTAGCGGACGATGAGACCGATGAAGCCAAGAATGGGATGATTGATAGCTAACTACCAAAAAACACGGTCTACGGTGGGGTTGCACCCCCGCCGCGGGTGGATGTGTCGATCTACCTCGAACCACGTCACAGATTTAAGGGGTGTTCGGAGCATGCTAGAGCTGGTAGATATTCAATCGTGGGTTTCTAGCTGTCTATGCGGCCTACTTCAGGCGAGGTTGGGCATCACCTCTTCAAGAGCCCCGCTATGGATAAATCAGTCTGGCTGGAAAGAGCAATTGGTAGGAAGACAATGGCCCTTTAGCTTCACCGCATCTGCTGTCACGATGCACGATGCTTGTGGTCCCAGGTTAGTGGAGTCCTCAGACAACGCGCTATCCATTGTCTCTTTTGGACACTTGACAACAGGATTCTGGAACCGCTACGCGAGACAACTACGTCGGGGCTTGCGGTTAGTATTCAAGAGCTTCAATTTGGGAAGCAAGGACGCCTCTTCGTGCTGTTGTTGTACTATGTTTGGGTCCTGTCCGGTTACGCAACCCGCCGCCATAGCAGGCGCAAAGAACTCGCGGGTTCGGGGACCCCCAACTTTTCTGGGAGTGACGATGCATATCTCGTCAGGGACATCTCTCCGAGATGTTTCACAGGATAGCGTGATATTGTGGGTCATTAATCGTTGTCCGGGGAGACCGCTCACACCCTATCTCAGTGCCCTGTGACTACTGATTCAGTAAGCCCGGCCATTTGTCGCACGTTCAAGTTAACCCGTTTGCCTGACATCCAACCCTTCCAGACGTTGTACGGGTCCTCATCTGTCTCGTTGGAACATGGCCAATCCATCAGCCAGCTGGGACAAGTCGATGGAAGAATCTTTGGTACGCCATGCCACGCAAATCGAGAGTGGCCGTCCATGTACACGGCATCGCCTGAGTGGAGTCTGATGATTTCGCAGCCGTCGCCGTTGTCATGACTGATCATGAACAACCCATCACAGCCGAAGCTAATACTAATAAGACCAGCATCGCATTCTTCACTGACGTCACGGTGCATGCTCAAAGTGTCACCAGCGGCATAGACATTGACTATGGCAGCCTGTGCGTCTGTTTCCGGGAAGGCCACACGTAACAGCTTGGCGATATCCGGGGGGAATGGTGGCGGGGGGCCCGGGGGATATTCTTTACTTGTCCAGTTGTACTGACCACCCAATGTCATCCAGCGCAGTTTCTTATCCAGGAGACTCTGGACGGTAATTGGCTTATGTACCTCCGGGTTCTTGGGATGGAGAATGCGAGTAGGGTCGTCCTCGAAGAAAGAGACGGAGGAGCTAGCCTCAGCAGGGTAGGTAATATCGTAATGCAAGTGTATGTTGGTCTGGTGTTCCTTATTTGGCAAATCGCGATGGAATAAACGCGATAACAACTCGAACTGAACTGTCGGGGGGAGTAGGGCCGGAACTATGCGTAAGCCTGTCGCTTAAATTAGAGATGGGTGTCCTTGTATATGCACCACACGTGGCATCGCAGATTGAATTCAAAACGGACCGGGCACTGCCTTATGTGAGAAGATAGGCAGATCCTCAACCAGACGGCCTTTTCCTGAATGCGCTGCGTCCGTGGTCGTTCCCTTTATGAATTGGTCAAATGCCAGTCGTAGGTCCTTGCTGGACATCGTGCCCACGAGAGAAATCTCCCCGGGCAAAAAATCGGGATCCAATGCTCGAGGATCGATTATGCCAGGATCGAGTTCGACCTCTGACAACGGCATCTTGACGTACTTCTTGTATTGCTGCCGGATGATCTCTGGAGGGCGGTCGTGGGCGTTGAGGCCTCTAATCTGCGCCATGACGAGGTGATTCACTGAGGTGGATATGGCACAGCGATGAATCCATAGACGAGAGAAAGTCGTTGATTCGGTGTTGCATCCCAGGAGATGAGCAAGATAGAAATCTTGCAGCACTCTTTTCTTTGACGTAACGTGTGCGTCACGTGTTTATTATCACGTGATATGGAGTTCACCGCCCCCCAAAGTGCCTGTTTGTTTATTTACCGCCTTGGGCCCCTCGTTGAGAAACAAAAGAGCCTCTTCTCGGACTCTACGCATACTCTGTAGTTGATGCTGCTTCTATCTCGATCATCGTGCTCAATTAACATCCAATTGCTTCTGTAAATACCTTGTTGGAGTTCCTCTTCAAGCCGTTCGTTCCACCTGGTCCAATCGAGAACCCGTGTCGGACCATTAAAATTTTGCCTTTTCTCTCCCTGGCAACGGTCACCGCGTCCTCGCTCGGTGTGAAGCGGACAAACGCATTCGGCCTCTACCAACTGCAGCGGCTGCCTCTCTTTTTTTTTTTTGTTTTTCATCGCTCGTAGCTGGTGACTGTGCGCGGTTCCATCGTCATCATGGAGAACTACCAAAAGATTGAGAAGATTGGAGAGGGTAAGTGCCCATGGTCCCGCAGCAGTAACGCACAGTGGCCGTCGCTCTAGTTGTGAACATGAACTGACATACAATTCGTGTGAAGGAACATATGGAGTGGTCTACAAGGCTCGCGAGCTTAGCCACCCCAATCGTATAGTGGCCCTGAAGAAGATCCGACTGGAAGCGGAAGATGAAGGCGTTCCCAGCACTGCCATCCGCGAGATATCCCTGCTCAAAGAAATGAAAGACCCGAATATCGTGCGACTACTCAACATTGTCCATGCAGACGGCCACAAGCTCTATCTCGTTTTTGAGTTCTTGGATCTCGATCTCAAGAAGTACATGGAGGCACTTCCAGTCAGCGAAGGAGGACGGGGCAAGGCCCTTCCCGATGGGTCAAGGCTGGATATGAACATGGGTCTGGGAGATGCTATGGTTAAGAAGTTTATGGCTCAGCTCGTGGAAGGAATCCGTTATTGCCATAGCCATCGCGTGCTGCATCGAGACTTGAAGCCACAGAATCTTCTGATTGACCGGGAAGGCAACCTGAAGTTGGCTGATTTCGGTCTGGCAAGAGCTTTTGGAGTGCCATTGAGAACATACACTCATGAGGTAATGCCCCAGCACTAGTTTTGCGTTCCTTGGGGTAGTTTAAGCATGGGTTAACTTGTTGGCCAGGTCGTCACATTGTGGTATCGTGCTCCTGAAATTCTACTTGGCGGACGTCAATACTCCACTGGAGTCGACATGTGGGCAGTCGGTGCAATCTTCGCTGAGATGTGCACTCGCAAACCCTTGTTTCCCGGTGACTCCGAGATTGACGAGATTTTCAAGATCTTCCGGTAATGTTCTTTCTGTTGTCGCCTGTCGTGACACTGGTGGACTAACTTTCCGTCTTCGCGTCTGCAGACTCCTTGGTACTCCGGACGAACTTACCTGGCCCGGTGTTACGTCCTTCCCCGATTTCAAGCCGACATTCCCCAAGTGGAGACGTTCCGAGTCGCGAGCACTTGTCCCTGGTCTAGATGAAGATGGGCTGGATCTCCTGGACGCTCTGCTCGAGTACGATCCGGCGCGACGAATCTCAGCTAAGCAGGCGTGCATGCACCCTTATTTCCAGCACGGGAGTTCATATTATTCTGGCCAGAGAAAGGCTGCATACAATTAAGGCAATGATTTTCAGTTGATTATTACAGATTATTACAGTCTTACATGCGGTGTCAGCTTTCGCACAGTATCACCGAATGGTTCGGTCTGCCGCCTGTGACTGGTGGTAAACTCTACCCGCATTTATTTCACTGATATTCGTGGATTGACCCCTTTCTTTTCTTTTCTTTTTATTTTTATTTTTATTTTATTTTATTTTTTTGTTTGTTTTTCTTTTTCTTTTTTTCTCTTGTTCACGGCGTTATGTGGGGAGTAACATGGGGAGAGGTTAGGCTACTGGATCTCAAGGAAACTCTTTTGAACGAACCCGAGCATGCATAATGTAATCTATCACCGAGTGGCCTCCAAATTCCACGAATTCCATCATTCTAAACTGGATGCCTTTCAACACCATAAAAGAAGCATATTTTTCATTAGAAAAGAGGCTAGATCTATTTACTAGGACATTGGACCCTAGTATGTCCTAATATATTACAATTACTACATGTTGGTGGCCGGCATTGCCAAGGTTGCCAATATCCTTTCCTCTTCAATCCTCTCTCGAACTTCAGCAACAGTCAAACTCCCTCCATTTTGAATAAATTGTTTGGTCCTCTTTTGCCTTCTCTTTCTGTATTGATTCTCTGATTGAAGCTGACCAATTTGGTGTTGTAATAGGATAGCATTCTGCATGGTTATCTCAGCACCTTTAATAACCTTATTAACAGCCTCATCCATTACTGATGGAGAAACAACACCCTTCAGATATTTAATTCGTCTTTTCTGTTGGTCCAATTAATATATATTGGCTGGTGTTTTTCCTGGACTAGAAGATTGAGTTGATCGATCACTGTGATATGTTGGGGTGGCGTTGGTGTTTTTAATATAATATTGAGCTTCGAGAGAACTCTTGCTGGAGAAAAAGGAAGCAAGCCAGTTGCTGCAAAGCCACTTATATTTGATGAGGATAAGGCCTGTTGTTGGACTGCTGGAAAAATATAAAGAAAATCCTCTTTCCCAATTGAATGGATTCCTTTGCGGATCAATTCCTGGATCTTTGACCATAAAAATGCTTCAATGGTGAGAAGCAGCTCACATCCAACGGTTGAAGAATATGAGAGGAATGAGGAGGCATATATAATGGGATAATCCTTCTCTCAGTACAGAATTTATCAGATTCTGCTGTTGTAAAGGGGGGCGTACGTGCGTTGTTCCCTGCGACAGGAACCGGGCTGTGATCGAGGGATCTCAGGGATGGACACACTGAACGATCTAGTAAGACGATATAACAAAAGAAGAAACACAACGACGACGGAGCGTCGCTCCTATGCGACGACGATACTAGTGAAGCAGCTTCGAAACCAAAAGAATGCTCTATTTCTAGTAACTATCAGGGAGGAAACCCTCCTTGAGTACTCTCCGGCCACGGACTCCACCATGCATTAGTCTGTCGGAGGCCGCGGCCCTACGGCGTTCTAGGATAGGAAATATGAGGAATCTAGGGTTCCGCAGTGCCCCCAGCGCATACTCCCCCCCCCCCCCCTTGAGTTGTGACGCCAACAACTGCATCCCGATCCAGTCCATCCTGATTCGGGATCTGATATTTATATTCTCTTCCCCAATTAACACTATTTCCTTATCGCCGCACGTGCCATAAGCGCTACAATGAGCGCTGAAGAATTCCTGGCCAATGTTGAAGGCGGCATCGTGCCAGTGACCTGCCATGAGGATGTCTTGCGGATCGCATTCATCTATCTGGACGAGGGGCTGTGGACCGGCAACGGGGTGTTCGATGTTGTGGAGAAGCTGCGCGCGCATGGCTGGTCCTTTGGTGAGGGCGAGTTACGCTTTAATCGGTAAGCTATATCCTACTATGGTAATCCCTAATAGCACTGTATCAATAATAAATCACAGCACCCTGGATATATTCTCCCTCGCACAGCTAGCAGCAGCCATCTACCGCTATTCCTCCCAACTGGAAGGTGACTTCCCCTCCTGATCCATCTCCATCTCGCCTGGCTAAGGTGACTCCCCGGGAAGCATGGGGGCCCAATAGCTTTGGGATATTGGTCGCGCAGGGAAAGTATGATGGAAACGGGTTGGAGGCAGAGTACCTCGCACAGGTCTCAGGGGGAGAGGTTGCCGAGGGAGATGGCGAGTCGGAGCAGGTGATGTGGTGTGGGTTGCCGGATGGAGGGATTGGAGAGCAGGCGTGCTGGAGGGGGTGGGAGGAAGAGGCCGGGAGTGAGGAGGAGGTGGAGTTCCTAGCCGCTGTTGCGGTGGCGGAGACGGATGGACTAGGACTAGAAGGAATCGAGATGGATGAGTTGGACTTGTCAATCCGGTCACATATACTACTACCGGTCATGCAGGCTGCGGTGAAGGACAGGCAGGAGAGGGAGCGTTTCCTGGGGAGCTGGAGAGGCGGATGGTGCAGAAGGGGAAAATTGGCAAGGAGAGGGCAGGGCGTGCAGAGGAGAGGGGGGAGATGCTGCGGCGGATCTTGGTGGAGAATGCGCAGCTCTTTGCACGCTGGAGGGTGTCACCTCCTTCGAAGCAGTTCACTTTTGAGCTGGGGCCGAGGGAGTAAGGGATTCAGACGGCCATTAGACAGGCGTGTAGGTATCTATGTATGTACATACAGAGTCAAGCATCCAAGACCCCATCCAAGCCCAATCTTCCCGCAGCACATAGGACAGTGAGTGGCCTTACTGTTAGTGGCCTTGGGCTGCGTGTCCACCGTTTTCTCACAGCGCCTCATCAACACGACCCCATTCCATCTCATGAATGCAGGAAACAGAACTGTAACATGACAGCCTCAGGCTTTCCCTGATCTTACTTGGAATACTAGCCTGGTCCCTAAAATTCAGGACTAGCAGTCACCGCGGGCTGGTCATTGACCTGACCCAGCTAGAATTTTACATTAATAGCACCACCATTACGATCAGCTACAAGGAACCGCTTAAGCAATCAATCACTCACTGAGTGCTCACCCACGATGAAAAATACGCACTGAGCATCCCGCTGAGTGCCCCCATGAAGTTGGTGGTGTCCAGAAGGGGAAAGTCTCTGTGATGGGAAAATATCATTCCTATATAGGGACAGACCCGTCCGATCAAGTACGTCAATGATTTGTCCTAATGGAGTATTGCAGTTGGATGTACTGTCGCATCTTATCTAGCATTCAGCTCGTGTCTGCAAGGCTGACGAACATTCTCGAATGAGGATGACACCGGCTGGACCAGTCAATGATGGGTTTCGAATAGTCGATGTATCTTGCAGAGAGCGAGCTGCAGTGAGATTCTAAAAATGAAATGCGCTGCCTCCTCTAAACATCGCGAGTGAAACGTCGAAAATTGCGCACGGCCTGCGGCAATTGGAAAGATATTAACCTGTCCTTGGCGATCCTTCTGCGCCTGGGTCAGCAAAGTGTCCGTGTCCGAGTTATCGTGCCGGTGCAGCAGTTGATTCGGCCATCCCTGCAATAGTGCTTACTAGGGAACTATTCATAGAGATGATAGTATGGATGTAGTTTCACTCAGCCTCGTCCGGGAATTGACTTTGGAGTAAATGCAATTTCAAAAAGAGACGTTAAAAAAAGATCGAGACGTGCCGTATTTCAGCCTGATATGTCAGGTTATGTTTCCAATTGATGAATTGACTACGGCCGTTCAGCTTGAGTCTCTGGGATGATGAAATTTATCTGAATTGCTCTTTAGAGTTCCAGAGACTTTTTCCTTTATCTTGATCGCCCCTCGCCTTACCGAGTATCTATAAAGTCTGAGCCCGCGGCATGATCGAGACGGTAACACTCCTCCTACACCACACTCTGGAGGGCCTGCAAACATGAACCAGATGCAATCAAGAGAATCAAAACCCCAAGAAACCGTCCGACGATTCTGGGACCAATTCAACTCCAAGTCCCCCGGAAAAGTCTTCACCGTCCTTCCCGAGAATCCATATGTCCTGACCAAGCCCCCAGCCGCGGGCTTCATCCAAGGCCAGGATGTCGACAAGTCGTACGAAGAGGCGTGCAGGGAATGCCGGCGCGCCGTGCAGTGCATTGTTGTCGAGTGCGAGCGGGTGAATCAGAAGTACACGGATCCGCATTTTAATCTCGAGGTTGATCTGAAGTCCAACACGCGGAATTACCTCGATGGGTTGGGGGAGAGGAATGATGAGATGTTTCCCAAGGGTGTTAAGAGGGCTACGGTCAGTCAGCTCATTATAACGCATAGCGGGATGAATTTGCTGATGAAGCGAATCCAGGAGATCTTTGAAAACCCGCAGTTCTTCGTCAATGGTCCCACGGCCGCAGATGTGCGCCAGGGCCGTGATGGCGACTGCTGGGCCATGGCTGCCCTGTCGACCATGGGGAATAAGAGGGGTCTTATTGAGAAGATATGCGTGGCTCGCAATGAGAAAGTCGGTGTTTACGGTTTCGTCTTCTATCGAGGTATACGCGTGGACATTCACCTAGGTAATCATTCACGCTCGTCCGAACCAATGCTGACAGCAGGCTAGATGGTGAATGGAAACACTGCATTGTCGATGACCAGCTGTACATGCGAGCTGCCGATTATGACGAGTCAATGGATGAGCGCCCTGTATGGGACGATATCAACCGGTCTAACGCAGAGGAAGAATACCGCAAGGCCTTCCAGACCGGCTCGCGGGCTCTGTATTTTGCTCAATGCAATGACGAGAATGAAACGTGGCTGCCATTGCTTGAAAAGGCCTATGCAAAGGCGCATGGTGATTACTCTGCTATTGAAGGTGGACTTGTAGGGTAAGTCCTACCAATATCTATATATCTACGTATTGTCTCCATCTCACAGAATTGCTATCTCCAGGGAGGCTGTGGAAGACTTCACCGGCGGCGTAACCTCAGAAGTACTGCTGAGCGACATCTTAGACAAGGACAGGTTCTGGACCGAAGAACTCATGAAAGTCAACAAGGAGTTTCTCTTCGGCTGTGGAACTGGCTTATTTACAAACTGGCTCTATCCTTCGTACAAGGGCCCTCCGAGGGATAGACAGGGTATCGCCGAGAACCACTCCTACTCCATTATGGAGGCGAGAGAGGTCGATGGCCAACGTTTACTCCGGCTGAGGAACCCCTGGGGGAAGAAAGAATGGAAGGGCGCGTGGAGCGATGGATCAGCGGAATGGACGGCGGAGTGGATGGAGAAGTTGGGCCATACGTTTGGCAACGATGGGGTGCGATACACATTCTTTTACTTTTGCATACTCTGAAGGGCGTGCTGACGTTGGTCTGTGGATGGCCAGTTCTTTTGGATCTCCTACGAGGATTTCCTCAAGCGGTACCAGCATCTCGATAGAACGCGCCTGTTTGGATCGGACTGGAGAGTTACTCAGCATTGGACGACATTGAATGTTCCCTGGTCCGCTCGATACCACAGCACCAGGTTCCTGATCGATGTCAAGAAGACTAGTCCTGTCGTGATAGTTCTCTCGCAGGTAAGCTTCTTTGCTTGCAACCCGTGGCCCAGCATTCTTACTAACCGAACCAGCTGGATACGCGGTACTTCAAAGGACTGGCCGGAGAGTATAACTTCTACCTGAAATTCCGAGTCCAAAAAGAAGGCCAGAAAGGATACCTCCTTCGCAGCCAGACCAGCTATCTGATGGCTCGGTCTGTAAATGCCGAGATCACCCTTGAACCAGGACGCTACTACGTTCTCATGAAGGTCATCGCGCACCGAAACGAGGGCAGACCGACTGAAGACGTCGTGCGAGAGTACGCGTTAACAAAACGGCATAAGCTTTTCCAGATCGGATTGTCGTATGACCTCGCGCATTTAAAGGGGTTGAATGCGGAGACCGACAAGGAGAAGCGAGATCGTGAAGAGCGCGAGGACAGCCGGAAGGAAGCTGAAAGGAACAAGCTACGTGACGATATCAAGCGGCAGATGCAGAAAGAGTGGATCGTGGAGCGGAAACGCGCAGCTCGACAGCGAAGACATGCAGATATCCTGGCCGGAAGATGTCCTTCGTTCAGAAGTAATGGACTGGACGGAGATTCCACGCAGCAGCAAACGAATGGTAATGGTAACGGTGTGCAGTTGGCCATGAACGGCAACGGCACCAACGGCGTTCGTAAACGTCGACTTACCCTTCAAACAGACAGCTCCTTCAGCTCCAAGCGCATCAGACTCGGATTCGAAAGGAGCCGTCCTTCATTGGACACCCGTCTCGCAACAAACTGTCTTGACAGCGAGGACGAGGAGCTACTAGAAGGGTTTGAATTTGATTCAGATATCGACATGCCCCCGGACAATCCTGGACAGAGCCTCGCACCAGGCCCATCTGGTGAGATCCAGGAGACCAGTGACACCCCGTGGAACGCTATCTGCGTCGTCGGGTTGAGGGTCTATTCTCAGGATCCACAGCTGTCGCTGCAGGTGGTTCACACTGCCGAGCAGGACGATGGTATCGAGGCTGAGCTGGACATGGACGATCCGGCGGCGACGGCGACGAGTGAGTTTGCGCCGTGGAGTCGTCGGGGGTTTGGATGATATTGGAGCATGTATATGCGTCCTACCATTCTATACATTCCTTTTCAGACATGAATTGGAAGGGAGGCCAAGCTGCTTCCGTCCTTATATTTAGTATTGTCGATATGAAAGAGTATATACATAATTATGAGACGAGGTTCGTGAACGTTATGCCCACGCCCGCCTCATGGCAGTGACATTATCCTTGAATACATCCACAAAATCCAGCACGGAATTCGTTTCAGTGTAGGTGGGCACGTATCAGGGCTATTCTGATCCTCTTGAGTCAAACACATGGCCCTTTCCGACCCCGACGACGATGAAGCTGGCGTTGTTCACGTTCTGTGCCATCCACACAGTCAGTGCCAGAACGAGAGCAGGGACGAGGCTCGCACTTTGTCCCGTCTAGAACCAAGCTAGACCGAGACATGAATGTAAAATCTCGTTCGTGAGAGGCGGATGAGTCTATCCTGTACTTGCGTCACAAAACGTCACCCTTGCGATGCAGTCGACAGTGAACATCATCGGCCATATCTCTCATGCATTCTCCCTCGATGTATCTCCTCCATCCTGTAACTCATTTCCACAATGCAGTCAGTATTCGGATCCATCATCGGCCCCAAACAAGAACTTCACAGTTTGAGTGGACGGGTGGCCGTCATCACCGGGGGATCGCAAGGCATAGGGTGGTTCTACCGAAGCAAGCAGCCCATACTAAGCCTGCTAAATCCATCTACAGGTTCAATGTCGCACGAGGCTTCCTCAAAGCCAACGCCAGAAAAGTCATTCTCGTCAGCTACGACGAAGAACGCGGACACAATGCCGTGCGGAAGCTGAAGGAGGAATTCGGGCTCGATTCGCAGGTGGAATGGCATCATTGTGATTTTGAGAATCTGAAGAAGACGAGAACCGTTTTCTCGCGGCTTTGTGAGATGGAGAAGCGGCTGGATCTGGTACGTTATCCCCTGCTGGCTTCGGTACCAGTTGCTAGCAGATGATGATGACAATGGTGATTATATCCAGTTGGTTCTATCCGCCGGGATCAACGCGGCTCAGTTCAAACTCACCGAGGAAGGACTTGATCGGCACTTCTCCGTGAATTGGCTGGGCCAATACTACGCGATTAACCTGCTGTATCCGCTGCTGCGCAAGACGGCCTCGCTGCCCGGAGCGCCTGCGGCACGGATCATACTGGAGTCATCCGAGATGCACCGACTAGCCCCGTCGTCTGTCAAGTTCGAGTCGATTGAGGAGATCAATGACCCGAAGCTGGGGCCGGTGCAGCTGTACGCACGGTCGAAACTAGCCATGATTCTCGGGGTGAAGTATGGCCTGCACGAGCGGGTGATCAAGCCGAATCGGGATAACGTCTATGCGATTGCGGTACATCCGGGGGCTGTGAGCAAAGGATTCTAGAATGGCTGTGCTTCTGAGAGACGGATGCTGAGATCTACAGGTCAACACGGCCATGCAGCGACACTTCCGAGAAGCGTATCCCAACCTCGCCGGGGAGATTGCGACCGATATCAGCATCCTGCTGAGCCGGAGCCCCGAGCAGGGTGCCTATTGCACCTGGTACGCTGCTACCAGCCCGGAAGTCGAGGAGAAGCAGTGGAACGGGGTATACTTGAACAATCCGGTACGTTCCTGGGCCCTTGGGCCCAGGTCATGTAACCCATGAAATGGCATGACTGACCGAGACAGGGCAAACTCGGCAAGGAAAGCTCCCAGGCCAGCGATGGGGAGCTTGGGGCGCGACTGTGGTCTCTCAGCGATTGTCTTGTCAGGAAGACCGTTGGCGACGATGCGCTGAACAGCTGGCATTGCTAGACAGATCGCTGAAGATGAATTGAGGTACTTTATCAAACTACAAAAAGACCGTAGCTTCTTGGGCTCCCCTTCCGATCCCATCCACTCCGCATGCTCCTGGCCACGCTGGAAGGACACTGAGCCAGGCGACATCACTCGTCCGATTCGTTAGACAAAGCCCTCACACCGGCAGCCATCGCAGCGCGCCGGACAGGCGCATTTGAGACAGTGGCGCTGGTGGCTGCAGTGTAACTCAGAGATAGGCCATCCCAGAGCGAGGATGATAATGAATAACGACAATGACAAGCATCCCATATGCAGTATAATCCCCGCACGGTCTATCAGAATACGACGGTAGCACTGGAAACCCGGAAAGGAAGCTTTCGCTAAGCACACCAAGCATCCGGTAGTGGCTTTAGCGGAGTATCCGCCGTGGCAACCGGGCTTGGCTTTCTCCCAGCACGAATCTCGCGCATCGTGAAGCCATCCAGGCTCGATGCCCGAGAGAGAAGCATGCTGAAGGATCCCGGGCTCAACCAGGCCAACACGGGCGACGTCCTGCAGTATCCAGCATTCTCACGGCAATTGAGCAAGCCAGCAGGCATGCTCCGTGGGTGCCCATACTTATCGCAGACGCATGCAACCCAGCGATCGGCGTGTGCTACAGCGAGTAGCCTGGCCCCAACCCACGCCGGCGCAGGGAATTTCTTATCCTCGGCCGTCCATTGGAATGCGAGAAATGGATCACTGCCATTCCCGTCGGAAATCCGCGAGTCGTGATCGCTGGTGGGCATTCATGGCACTTCCGGGGAATGAATGCCCCGTAAATCATACCCTAGATGCGCCGCAGAATGTTCGGTGCATGGACACTTGAATCAGCCGGCGTAGCAATGGGGTGCTCGTCTTATCTCTGCTGCCAGGATCTATATAATATTAATAGCCGTAGTGGTGCATTCGATCCGGTCTGCTTCCTCCTCCCCCCAACCCCTGGATCCGGAATCTGGCCGTCATGGAGATGCCAGAAAAGGACGTCAAACACTTCACCACGGCCGACGGTGTCGTCGCCGATGGCCAAACCCCTTCAGACTCGCCCAGTCTTGACAGAAAACAGGAAAAGGGCCCCCTGGGCCAGGTTACTGATATCGAGGGCGGCCCCGGCAACCGGGCCAGTGTCCTCGAAGATGCGAAGGACATCGTCGCGGAGGTCATCGCCGTCGATGATGATCCTTCGATTAGCCCGTGGACTTTTCGCATGCTCTTCCTCGGTATGTCTATCCTCGCTGCTTGATGTTGGAATGCGGCGCTGACTGACCGCGTGGCCCAGGCGTTGGCTTCTCCATCTTCGCTGGTGTCCTCCAGGAAATCTTCTACTTCAAACCCCAGGTCATCCTCGTCTCCCAGGTCTTCCTGACGGTCCTCGCCTATCCACTCGGCCAGGCCATGGCCTTCCTCATCCCTCGCAAGGGCCGTATCGGTCGTTTCCTGAACCCCGGCCCCTTCAACGGCAAGGAACACGCTGCCATAGCCCTGATGGCCTCTGCTGCAGGCCAGTCGGCGCTGGCCACGGAGGCGCTGGCCGCGCAGGAGCTCTATTACGGCGGTTATCCCAGCAGGGCGGCTGGTGTCTTCATCACCCTGTCCTCCCAGCTGATCGGATACGGTATTGCCGGCTTGCTGAGGGATATCATCGTGCGTCCGACGAAGATGCTGTTCCCGATGACTATCCCGATTAGCAGCTTGCTGGAGTCTCTCCATAAGGATCGAGCGGAGTCCAAGAAGCGGATCAAGGTGTTTTACTATGTCTTCTTTGCTATGCTTCTGTGGGAGATTGTGCCCGAGTACATCTTCACCGTTCTCGAGGGCTTCTCCATCTTCTGTCTGGCCGACCAACATAACCTCGTTTTCACCAACCTCTTCGGCGGTGCGTCGGGAAACGAGGGTCTGGGGTTCCTGTCCCTCTCCTTCGACTGGAACTATGTCGCTTCTCTCGGCTCACCCCTGTGGTATCCCCTGCAAGCCATGACCAACACCTTCATCGGCTATCTGGGCTGCATCATACTTTTCATGGGCCTCTACTACGGCAATGTCTGGCGAGCAAAGGACTTCCCCTTCCTCTCCCAGCTGCCGTTCTACGGAGACTCGAACTCGACGTACTACCACCAGTACAACCAGTCCCTCATCCTAGGGCCGTCGTTCGAGATCGACGAGGCGAGGCTGAAAGAACAGGGCTTGCCGTGGCTTACCGCCACCTATTTGGCGAGCATCATTACCACAAACGCAGGCGTCACCGCCACCTTCGTCTACATGCTCCTGTGGAACTGGGATGATATCAAATCCGGCTGGGAATGGGCCGCTCCCAGCAAGATCAAGAAGTGGCTCACGCCCTCCACGTACAAATTCTGGGTGCAGGAAGAGCAGGCCGAAGACGAACTGCAGCGGCAGATTAATGACGAGAGTCTCGATCCGCACTACCGGCTCATGCTGCGCAATGGGTACAAGGACACCGCACAGTGGTGGTGGGCTGCCATCCTCATCGTCAGCTTTGCCGTTGGCCTGGGGTGTCTGTATGCGATGAAGTCTACCCTGCCGTGGTGGGGGTTCATCGTCAGCAACCTGCTCACGCTGCTCTTCATGCTGTTCTTCGGGGCCCAGTACGGGCTCACCGGCTTCCAGTTTAATGTCCAGCCGGTGTGTCAGATGCTTGCTGGTTATATGTTTCCGAAGAGGCCCTTGGCTAGTAAGCTTGTCTTTGTTTTTTTTTTTTTTTTTTCCCTCGAGCTTGGTTCGTGTGCCCTAACACCATCATCATCATAGATCTATATTTCACCTGTTACACGTACAACTCGCTCCAACAGGGCCAGGTGCTGGCAAAAGACCTCCGACTGGCGCAGAATACCCACGTCTCTCCCCGATGCACATTCGTCGTGCAAGTCCTGGGGTGTCTGATCGGGGCATTGTTCAACTTTGTCATGATGTTGACGTAGGCCTCTTCTCTTCCCTGCGATAGTGCGATGCACCGTCCTTCAGCTAACACGGAAACCAGAATTGTCCAAGACCAAGGCCCCATCCTGAAATCCATCCAAGGCACCAACATCTGGAGCGGCGCACAAGTCCAGGCCTTCAACACCCTAGCAATCGCCTGGAGCATGGCCGGCGACCTCTTCTCCGTTGGCGGCCGCTACCAATGGGTAACCCTGTCCTTCCTCATCGGCTTCGCCGTGCCACTCCCCTTCTGGATCGCCAACCGTATCTGGCCGCACCGCGCGTGGTCGTACATCAACCCATCTATCATCCTGTGGTATCTGGGTTGGCTGTGCACGGGCATCAACGCGTCGATTCTGTCGTACTTTGTCCTCGGGTTCGGGGCGCAGTTCTGGCTAAGGAGGTATCATCCGCATTTGTTTAACAAGTACAATTATATTGTTTCTGCGGCTTTGGATGGGGGGACGCAGATTTGTGTCTTTATTTTGACGTTTGCGGTTTTCGGGGATGGTGGTTCTGTTCACCCTTTCCCGTAGGTTTCCTCGCCCTGTCTGGGGATATTGTATTCTCTGCTAACGGTGACTAGGATCTGGGCTGGGAATCCCGATCAGAGTGTGCATAATATCGATTACTGCATGGTTAACCAGGCGAATAATGGTTGAGTGGTATGCCTGGTGGTATACGGGCTGTCCAACTTCACGCTATTTCCCGGACATTCTTTCGTTGACGAATAGACGCCGGTAGAGAAGGTGGATAAGGACGTCTTCTTCTTGTATATCTACAGCTTCTCGACCGGTCAATTTTAATGTTTGCTGTTTACTATACTGACTACAATTGGGCCCTGGACGGCTTCACATGTAGTCCAGATCCCGGTAACTGCTGCAAATCAGCCCCAGGGGGCAGCGTCTGTAATGGATCATTCATGATGTTCTATTCTACTGTATTATGCTCTGTTTATCTCTCTCGAGCAGAATGGACCATGGTCAATACGGAATCAGTCGACTGCAGTGGCGAAGATATCCGACTCGTCGATCGTAAAAAGGCAGAGAGGAAACACCACCTCCATATAAATACCCCAGTAAAATTCTCCATGTAGTCCATTCAATCAATCGGAATCTATCTATCTGTCGAAGTTAAGTGTCAACCTCAACATGCCATCCGAAATCTGGACAGCAGTGGTCACAGGCGGCGCCGCAGGAATCGGCCAAGCCATAGCACGGAAACTAGCCAGCTGAGGAATCAACGTCTTGATTGCCGATGTCCAGGAGAAAGAAGGCGAGGAGACAGCGGCTGATATCAAGTCCAAATTCGGGGTGGACTCCTTCGTCCGGACAGATGTCGGCTTGGTTGAGGATATCGAGAAGATGATCGCGCCGCTGTTGAACGATGGGATCGCATCGACTACGCAGCTAATGCGGCTGGTATAAATCAGGGTGCTCAGCTTGAGGAGACGAGCTCATCCCGGCGCAGGTTAATCGGTTCCGGCTGGTTCTGTTGATGACCTGACTTTTTTTTTTTTATAGCTTTCGAGTAAGCTAACTGCAACAGACACTACGCGATCAACCAACGCGGAGTATGGCTCTGCCAGAAACTCGAAGCAGAGCAGATGCTAAAGCAGGAACCGCGAGAGATTACACTCTCTCCCCAGCCAGATCTACCCATCAAACCGCATCGTGGATCAATCGTCGACGTGGTGGAGGCCACGTTTGACGACGGGCATGGGCTGGTCCGCATACACGGCCACCAAGCACGCAGTCGTTGGAATCACGAGAAATGGCGCCTTTCTGTACGGATGTAAGGGAATCCGTGTCAACTCTATCTCCCCCGGTGCAACTCTGACCAAGATCGCGCTGGACAACACGAACCAAGAATTCAAGGAGTCCCTGAAGCAGGAGGACAATCCCTATGTCAAGCCGATAGCCCTGCGCACGTGGGCCCTTCCGGAAGAACAGGCATCTGTTGCTAGCTTTCTGTTGAGTCCGGAGAGTAGCCATGTTACTGGCGTCAATCTTATGGTGGACGGGTGATGGTCCAATACTAAGTCTTGAGCACGATGATTAGGATTGAGCATTATACCACGGACAGTGGATATACTGTGATAGCTAGTATTCCGATTGCAGCTGAACAGAGGCTTCTGCCCATAACAGTCCGAGCCTTGGTATAGACGTGGTGGCTCCGTAGGGCATCAGACCTGGCATTGTTTTATGTTGAGGCACATACCAGGCATATGTAAATAAATTTCAAATTGTAGCATCGAATGATGACAGGGATGAGATACGGAATACGTCCAACAAGAATCAAGCCCAGACTGGATCAAAATGAAGGGGAATGAAACCGCCAGTTTCAGGGCCTTTCAAATTCCCGTCGAATTCATGTACGAATGGATCAAGTGTTCGACAGGGCGTGCCTCGAGCAATCCCAGAGATGGCTGAGCCTAGCTGCTGGGTGAAAGAGTCATAGGCTTGACTTTCTTCTCTATTTCTCTGTCACTTCGGTTAGAAAGGACGAATCCCAAGGTAGACGGATTGCGCTCGTTGACAGTCGTAATGCACGCTGTACATAGACATCCATCGCCACGACCTGCTTTGTGGTCTGAAATATACTAGAGATTAATATTAAATACTCATGTATCTCTCCATATGTACACGAACGGACCATGCCCTGCAAGCATATATGCACTCATCCTGCTATAACAATTATTCTTCGACAGTCTCAAGGGCTCAATTTTGGCCAGGAGAATCACACACAGTCGGCCAGTTATCCTGCATCCAGCACAGATAATTCCAGCCGAACTGGAAATCGGAACGAGAGAGACCGATGTTTTCGTCTGCGTAATGATAGTACAAGATGTAGCCCAGTTGCGGATGTTTGTAGACGCCCCTAGATGCAATATTGTTAGTATATCGTCCTAAGATGTGCCTATACATCAGTAAATTGGGTCCTTACTGTCCGCCTGGACCGTAGACACGTCCTTCGCTTGCGAGTAGGGTTGTCCCTCCGCTTTGCGTGCATGGATGGCCGCTCGCATCGACCTGAGAAGTCAGTAAGGTGTCACGTCACCAGTGTATCAGGCTACATAGACCGAAGAATCCACTTACAAAATCACCCGTTCCGGTTGTTGAGCGGCAGATGACTATACGGTATTCTTCCCCCTTTGGAACCTTGGCGTTATTCGGATACTCATTGATGCCCGACGAAAACAGAAGGTAGTAAAAGCCATCACGCTCAATCATGAAGGATGCCTCCTCCTTGCAGCCATCGGTCGTGTTATATGCTATCTGGTGCGGAGCCGATTCTGTGCTCCTGTTCAGTGCATCCAGCATCTCCACCTGCTGAAGGCCGTCGAAGTACGAGCCGAAGTTGAGATAGGCCTGTCCCTGAATTGAGATCCAGTTGGCGTCGATGGCATTGTAGCGACTGTCACTGTTGCTTCCGACACCGATGCCGCCGTGGTCTTCCCACGATCCGACCTCCATGGATGGGGAACTGGCTACGCCGATGGCTGAGGTCGATTTACTATCGGCTGAGATGGCGTAGTACATGTAATATATACCGTTTTCATAGTGGACATCTGGTGCCTGGGAGAAATTGTTAGACATAGTACAGCGGTTTGAAGACAGAAGGGGGGTCATGCTCACCCAAAGATTGTCGCTGTCAACCCCCGAAATGTGGATGGAGGAGCCGTTGGGCAATGCTTCGCCCTGTTGTGTCCATGGCCCTTCCAGCTTGTCGGCTGTCGTGATAGAGACACCTCCACCGGTGGAGAAGCGGAAGTACTTGCCATCACTCTGTCTTTGAATGAGGGCTGGATCAAGTGCCTGGCAGTCCCCTGAACATGGGCCCGGGGAGTAAGCGTTTGCGAATGTAATGAACAAAATTACGATAAGTGTCAACATGATAAACGGTGGATGTAAATAATCCATGACTCGATGGTTCCTGAGGAAATACTCCACGGCATCATATTTGATTTATATACACCAGGTCGCTCTGTCTATTTGTTGACTCTGACTGGGTCACCGCAACAACGCCCACACCTGTCCATTAGTATGGAAGACGAGTAAGCAGTGCTGACATGAGATTCTCCGACGCATACACCAGTTACTGCATCAGCGCAAGGATCAACAGGAGGATCATAAGGAAGAACAAGGATGCACACACTATGGGAGATCTGCGTATAGTTCAGTATGATCAAGGCAGCGCATTGGATAATCCTTCTCCGCAACGACCGGACATGCAACGGTGGTTGGACGAGAACATGTCTCGCGGACAGGATCTGAATATTAAGAAACGGAGCCGGTTCTTGCTGCTATCGGCTTGCGTTCATGCATGGTTGTTTAATTAGACGCACGTCGCTGTTACGAATCCAGGACGCTGCCTCGATTTTCAGTCCCCACGAAGCCTGCTTGTTCCGCAACAAATGAGGTCCTGGATTGGAGCCGATCGACAAACTTGAAAATTAGCACGAGAAAAATACTGGAGAGTGGAGACGTGAAAGACATTCCGACGTATAATACAGCCGCGGCTGCTATGGCGCGTCTTCTCCTGCAAGGAGCATTAGAACTCCAGCATTCCTGCCATTCTGGGAAACCAATGGAAAATCCCAGGGACGATATGAAGGGGACCAGGCGGGGTGTCGTCGCATCTATATGATGAACATGCTGGAGGCCTATCCGACCCACCACAGGAGGTGTACGCCGCAGGAGAACTGCAGGGCTGTCGGTCTAGATGATGAGGCTGTTGACGTAAGAAAGTAGGGCGATGGATAGATGGACAGATAGATAGATTGATTGATTGATTGATGATTGATTTGATGAGGATATAAGATCGGCACCCTAGTAATGGAACGCCCCCCTTTTGGAACACCCGCGAAAAACCTCAATATCATTAAAAACCTCAATTCTCTACACAACTAGCTAGTAAGCTTGCCATTCAATTATATGAGCTTGTAAATCAGCCTTTGCAATTGCCTCTGAGGCTTTTTTAGCCTCTAATTCTGGTTTTTGAGCCTGTATACGCTGTCTCTGCTCCTCTGCCTCCTCCACTGCTTTCTTTAGGTGCTCAATGTTGGCAAATCGAGTATTCGGGTCAGAGACTATTTTCTTTTTGGATTTCTCAATTCGGAAGGACTGAAGTTGAGATTTCTGCTTTGAAATGGTGGATTCATGCGAAGCTTGTTGGGTGACAAGGGTATGAATAGCTTTGCCTGCTTTTGCAATAAAATAGCGGAACTTTCGGTTCTGCTTGCTGGGTGAGATCAGCTTCTTAGCTGTCTCTATTAGCTGCTGGTCAGATTTTGGTGTCCTAATCCAGCTATCTGGATCCCTTTTTGGTGTTTTCTTTGGTGTGGTAGGTGGTTGGTGTTGCTTTTCTGACTGAATCCGGAGCTGGCTGGAATTCAACCCCTTAGACCTATTATATGGGACCAACCCAGCTGCTTTCCATCCTGATTTCAGTGTCTCCTTATTCATTGCTGTCTCCCTGACCTTGCTGTATGCTTGTATAAAGCGCCGCTTTTTAATTGGAGCTGCATCATCCAAAAATGAGAGTTCTGCTATCTCACGCCGGTAGCGGGCTTTCAACCCAGAAAAAGTGCCCAAATCCAATGGCTGCAGAACATGGGATGAATGAGCAGGCAGAAACAAAAGCATGATCTTATTAATTCGGCATTCATATAGGAAATCCACAGATATATGACTGCCATGACCATCCAGAATCAAAAGCCGATAGCGATCACTATCTGGCTTAGTTGTAGGAATAAAATTAGTCTTGAGCCAGTTGATTGCTATATTATTTGATGTCCAGCCATTCTCTGATGTTGTATAAAGCCAATCTGGCAAGTTTTCATCATCAAACCAGGTGGTTTGAAGATTCATTCCCCGAAAGATGATTAAAGGACGGATTTTGTTGCCAACAGCACTAATAGCCTCACAAATGGTTACCCATTCCCTAGATTCTGGAGTTTGAACATAAGTATGACTCCTACCAGCTTTAGCAATCACCTGGGAGTTCATACAGATGCCAAGACCCATGCCATGCTCATCCATATTCCAGATATCCTCATCCACTATACCATATTTCTTTCGGAGCTGCTCATATAGGTTGTAGAATTCTCCCACCAGCTCAGGCTGGGTCCCTTGGATCCTTTTTGCATCAATCTTCTTCCCAATACAAGAAGATATCTCTGGATGGCGTTGGAGGAAGTGGGTGAGCCATTTTCTTCCTAATGGTTGATGGTCATCATGGATTTGGAGGATTCGCTCAGCCATTTCTCGTGTACGGGTGTGGGTAGGAGGAAATCCTTGATTGTCCTGTTCAATTATCCATTGAACAAGGAATTCCTCTTCTTTAGGAGTCAATCTCTGCTCCTTTTGGTGTGCAAGTTGACGTGAAGTTTTGCCAGTATTCCGGTTGAAAAGGGTGGATAACGGTATATTGTATGCCTTTGCTGTGGCCCGGAGGGAGGCGAATTTACCAGAATGATAATCATTAAGCGCAGCTTGAATAGAATCTTCCCTTTTTGAGCTCATATTGATGGCGTGGTTGGTGTGGGAAAGAGGTGTTAAAGATATTGAGGTTTTTCGCGGGTGTTCCAAAAGGGGGGCGTTCCATTACTAGGGTGCCGATCTTAGTAACTATTTCGGATAGGTGGATTATCTAATAATCCAGCCCCGGATCCGGAGTATATATGTTCCGAGGGAAAAGGTGACCACCATACCCGAGTATACTGAATCCTGTATATAGAAGGAGCGAGCTCGAGCAAGCAAGCGCGTGAGCAAGCGATGGAGCGCATCATGGTTGGTTCCTAACTAGATAGGCCGGCGTGGAAGAGGTCAGCGAGGGCGGACCTAAGCGGCATAATCACACGTGATCTAACAGTAGCTTGGGACAATCAGAGATCTACTGTTGGTGGTTCCCATGGTTCAGCTCCTTCCTAGTTAGGATTAGTCCTCATTAGTCAGCGCACTGTGTAGATAGTTCGCCCGACTCCGACATCTACTACTTCTTCACGTCGCGTGGCACGCGCGTCTCCCCTGACACAGCTGGTTCAGGAAGTGCGCACCTAGATGGGAATGCAACACAAAATATACCTCCAATAGCTTCGTCGGAAATTTTGGTTATTGCAATTGGGCCGCTATACTGCGCCGTAGGCCAGCAGGCGGTTAAATATAGAGCAGCAGTATACCAGTATACCCCAGGGACTATTCAGTATGGTTCTAAGCATCAGTATCTAGCAAATGCATCGAATTTCAGGTCTTCCTTGCTTCCTTCACCAGGTCTAATTTGTTGGTCATCGCTTCATCTCCAGCCCAACTCCTCAGTACTAATAGTGTATAAGTGAACTGTTTTGCTGCAATTCCCATTTGCTTACCCGATTGAGGTGTCGCCGCTTTTATGAGGGCAGCACGTGAACGGTCTGTGTGCGCTCTGGGACACTCACGGATTGCTCACGGAGCACGCACCTGGAAACTCCGGTCGCTCCCGGATTGCTCTGGCTCGCTCAGTCAGCCATCCCTGAGCAGCTCCTCCCTCACTGCGACAACCCACGTGACTAGAACAGGCTCTCTAAACCGTGCGCAACTAACGCCAATTTAGATCTGTGATACTGATACAAACCTATGAAATTTGAGGGCATCACCAAAACAAGGGCCGTCGGTTTTTCTTGGTTTTCCCGTCTCAGAACATTTTCAACACCGATTTTCTTTCGTTGCACTTGGATAAATTATGATGGACGAGTGGTGATACATGACCAAAGGTATTTCTCATCCATTTCGAACATAAATAGTGCCCATCTCACCCGAACCATTGTCAATCGTCAATCTCTTCTCTCGTACATCTTCTATCACATCTCTTTATGCCTCGCTCTATTTTTTTTCGATTTCATACGTGGTAACTGACAATGGCCGTTTGCCCCTCTGCTTCTAGAGCCGACCGAGATGAGAAAAAAAGGAAGGCTCGTCGTGAACTTCGCCAAAAGCGAAGCTACGATGCGGATGTTCATCGAGAGAAGGATGCCCAAAGGTCGAAAGGTAGAGCTCGCCCGAAAACGAAAGAGGGCTACAGGAAACGGGTACGCCGTTATGAAGAGTAAGTCATCAATCTTGTGTTCTTGGACATCGAGTCTTCTCACATTCTTATAGATTTCTTAAAGAAGAGAAGGGATTACCTGAGGATTACAAGGTTGGAGTTGGACATCGAGTGCCGGTATAGAAGAGCTCAAAGAATTTATTCGCTGGCATGTCGAGTTAACTGTGGGTAGACTTGATCCTAACGGACGTCCGACTGTGAACTCAACCTTAGTCTGGGCTCAAGAGTTTGTTCCGTTCCGGCAGATAGCTGTGCCAGAGTATCAAACCAGAATCTTTCATCTATATTCTTCTGCAACTACGTCAGTACAAGACATCGAACTAAGGAGGTATAGCAAAAAGCTAAATGAAAGACTTACCAGGGGTCTACTGCGATTAACACCAAATGTGGAACTTTGATAGAGCCCGCCAAAAGCATTCAGAGCGCATGCAGGCTCCGCAACTTCTATGATTACGGATATCTTGAACAGGCCATAACACAAGGCACTGTTGAGTATAAGTATACGATAGCTCTGGGCGGGGAATTCCCCAACTCGGCCTAGATCTACCCTTTTCCTTGTTATGGTGCATCAGCTTTCTCGGCATGAACAGGGATTGTACAGCGTGGATTGGCGGTGGACGGAATGACGACCGCGATTGATGAGTTCTTCTATAGCGAGAATGTTGATTCCATGAAGGCTTTACTAGATTATGGAGGATCTGAAATGATATGTGCATTTCCCCGAATTTAGAAATCAAGGATTGCATGCATTTTGTCTCTAGATTTGGCTTGTGCTTACGCAGCGCTGTGAGTTGATTGGAATCATTTTCCATTAACCGCACGTATTATAGAATAGCACACAATCTCTCTAGACAGACTATCAGAGGCATTTGGTGGAACATGCGTCTCCCTTGCAATGCCGGCTCGGACTTTTAAGTGGCAATACAACATCAAAAGTCGCACATCTTCAGCGCTCTCTACTCGCTTCAGGCGCGCTCTGAAGTTGGTGGAATTGTTATCGCTATTCCTTTTAGCACGGTCAGCTCAGACATATTCGCTTTATTTCTCTCCAAGAACGGTTGCACAAGCAAAGTTTTTCTCAATTTCGTGAATTATACAAACCTCGGCTTGTCGACCCATTTCTGTTGATGTATAGGTACAATACTGGACCTTCTTGATACACGGGCTATCCGAAGCTTACCGGTAAAAGGCCCAAAGGATTCAATTACCACTCAATCCATTCCATTTACTAAAATTACTATTTCTGAGATCTTGTCTTTTCTCACCCAAGTAGAGGAGCAAAAGTTGCATACGGAAGGTGTATTGGGTAATACATAGAGAAATTGTGGGATATATTTTACGTTGCCCCTCGTAAAGTCTTTTCCGTTACGTTCATAACTCAGCACACAAATCATATGGCCATGGTGAGGGCCAAATCTAAAGGAGAGCACTTCACACGGGCAGCGCTACAAGAGCCTTTTGGTCACCTCACAAGCAGCTGCCTTAGGGTCTTCTCGGCTGCGCTCGGTCGATCTGTCGACCTTCCGGCTTCAATTGCGGACGCCAGCAGGTGATCGACCATGAACAAACGATGCGTCCTTTCCATAGCTTAGCACGGAGCTGGTGCAGGCATAATCTAGAAGCCGCCTCATTAGTTAGCAAGATCTCAATCAGCTTCGTGAACTGCTCATCTCGAACGTTTCCGCCTGACTGGACTGACAATCAACTACATCCTGCAACGCTGTTGTCGTCTTCGCATCGCCCGGTTGATTGTCATTGTATGTAGAATTCAGAATCGCAGCTAGTAATCCCGCATGTTACAACATTCTCATTCCCGCCTATGTGCTCGCAATGCCTGCCGTCTTCCCCCTGACCCCATGATTGAGCACCGTAGCACCCAGTCTATCTCGGGCGGTGATTCGCATTGGATTGGTATCTAGAAGGAATTCGACGGTCTCCAACATTTTAGGAGACGGCGTTGTCTCTTCCTACTCTGACACTTCATTCTCGGATGGAAATTTCCTCGCATACGGGGCTTGTCGTCTCGCATGTTCAGCAGAGCCCAGTGTAGCAAAATTCTGGCCTTGTCATCTGTCTGGGTGACCATCGCTCACCCCCTCGCCGCGATGTGTCATATTCTTGAGGAGACAATCACAAATAAGAAATAACAGCTGAAAAAGAGGTGGGCTTTATATGAGTGGAGATTGAAGTGAATAGTTACGCCATTTCCTACCGGGCTAATGCGGAGAGCGTGGAACCTAAGAGCGGTGGAACGTGGGAATACGTTTCGGGACAGAACCACCGGACAGTACCGCCATCTCCTGCGAGAGCCGCTATGCAATACAGTATAGTACAGTACCCGTGCTAAGATCAAGCACTGTGCAATTGCCACGACCATGCCCTGAAAAGATCATCGCATCCGTTCTTGTTCATTTTCATTATTGTTGATGCAACGAGTCTGCGGCTTCGAAGCCTGATTATGTAGTCGAATGATCTATGGATTGCCTCTTCCGCGTCCGACCCCAGATCCTCGACCTCGCCCTCGACCTCGAACCCAAGCTGCCTCTCGTGCCTCCTGAGCCCGGCGCCGCTGCTCAAGCACTTCTTCCAGAACCTTTGCCGGTGTCTGCCCAGCTGTATTCTGCTGGTCCATAGATGCACCAGTATCAAGCAAGAGCTGGACGAACGCTTCGCGGGCCTGCGTGGGACGTTCAGGGTGAATAGACTCGAGCTGGCGGGCGTGAGGGTCCAGCCGACGAGGTAACGTGCCCCACATGAGCTCGTGCAGGGGGGTGTTGCCCTGGTGATTAACTGCATTCACATTCGCGCCGTGCTGGATGAGATAACGAGCGGCGTCTGTTTGATTCAGGTGGCGCACCAGGTAATGGAGGGCGGTGTTTCCATCAGCGGCCGCCGGGTCGTTGACGCCGACCTGCTCCAGCAGCCGGTCCAGCAGATCGGGCTCGAGGCATGTAGGGTCCCAAGTAGTGCGAGTCAGCTGATGCAGTAGATTGCAGCCCTTGAGGTCACAGACGCGCGCATCTGCTCCATGTCCCAGTAGCAACTTGAGCAGCGGGACAAGGGAGGCTCCGGAATTGGCGTGCACCGCAACGGCCTGGCTCGCCGCTGCCACGCCCTCACGGTTGGGTTGATTGACCGGCTTTGAGTCTGCATCGAGCAGCAGAGTCACCGTTTCCAGCAGTCTTCTACCACTAATGCCGCGATCTCGAGTCAACGCCCAGTGCAGAGGGAGCTGGCCCTGGCTATCACTACTTATGGCCATCTGCGCGGGCTCAACATGCGCCAGCAGCGCGCGGATAGCCTCCACATTCCAGTGCAGACTGGCAATATGCAGCAGGGTGACTTCCTTCGCATATCTCATGTCGTACCTCTGCGACTCAAAGGGTCTCCCCCAGTGAAGGCGAGTACGCGGATTGCTCCCTGCTTGAATGAGGCGCACCACCATCTCGTAGCTGGCACGGGGAATGGCCGCTGCGAGCACGGTACAAGTGCTCGTCCCAGTCCCATCAATGGCAGGAAAAACCAAGTCCGACTCTTCCACCGAGCAACACTCCTCCTGCACCATTAGTCACCGAATAAAGGCCTCATGGTGCTCCCGTCGCCGCTCCTCGGCTTCCTCCCAGCTCTGTTCCTCATTCTCATCCTCTCCCGGCTCCACCGCATCTTCCCGCTCATCCTCAAGGTCCGAACTCCCCAGCCCCATCGCAGCACTCATCAACGCCATACGACCCAGGCAATCCCGCTCCCTCAGCGACCCCAGCGGAGGCTCCTGGGCCAGCAACCACTCCACAAACTCCCGATCCGCCGCCCGACACGCCGCATCCATGAGCGAGAGCTCATGTCGCCAGAGATACTCCTGCACCGTCTCCGTCCACGAGCCCTGACTCAAAGTCATCTCCTCCTCTCAGCTCCTCCTTCCCATGCGTTGGCCGTGCTCTTCCTGCATCGTCCGCTGCATCTCTGCGACTGCGACTGCGCGGTCCTCAGAGTACGATTCCACCAGTGCACGCAGCGTCCGAAAGCTGCGGCGCTCCAGCGCAATCACAAACGGATTGTCCCTGTCCATGCTGTAAGCGCGGCGGATGATGCGCTCGTGGGTCTGTCGGTATTTTTTTAGAGCGGCGACATCGTCACGATACAGAATCTCGTTCAATAGGCAGTGGTACGGCCCTTCGTAGACGGGGGATCCGTCTGTGTCGTGGAAGCAGGGTGGCCGGCCCCGAAAGTCGGGGTCCTGGGTGCGAAAATTGAGGTAGGACATACTGATATTATCGAATGCTCGGGATATTGAACAATTCAACAAAGAGAGAGTTGTGATGGTTGGTGGGTGAGTGGAGATGAAGTCTTGGAGAGGGAGTGGAGAAGGTTAAGACCTGGAGACGAGAGGGAAATGGCATCAAATATAATATAGTCTCTATAGTTGTATCGGCCGCCAGATCTGGCCTAGTGGGAAAAAATAAAAATGAAAAGAAGAAAATAAAAAGGGTGTTTACGTGCCGGTAAACTAAAGTATTTGTTTTGGCTATTCACCATTAAAGGTTTCGTCCATTAATTCTTTGGTCTCTATTCTATAGTTCGTTTTATTTCTTTCTTTCTTTTTCCTTTTGTTCCCCTATGCCTTCTTTACTGAGCGAGCAGTGAATTCACCTCACCGTCAGATGATCTCATTATCGATTGCTTGAAAGTCGCACCTCTATGTATATAGCCTTTGGAATGAATGTGCTTTTCCTTAGCACGATTGCTCAGCTGGGCTGAATGAGGAACGGGTCTCTGCCCCATAACTGGAATTCTCCAGGTGAATCGCGGCTCGTCTAAAATCAAGCCCATCAAGCCCACGATCCAGAACTGAGGCTTTCCAAAATTGAACAGAGAAAAAGCGCCTGGTCCATGTGATCAATGCAGTCTTGAATCAAGTGTCTGTCTAGGTAGTGAGCTTTGGTATGTTTGAAGTTGGTGGAAGATGTGAAACAAGCACATATCAGCCCATGAGTATTTCTGCCAATTTTGTAGACTTGAGATATCAGCCAAAGATGCTCTTCTCCGTGATATGAAAGGTACAGTCGCGACTCACCTAAGCTGGTCTTGATCTAGATGTACCTGGACTGGAGTATATCTAGTTATGGGCCTGTAGAGTAGAATAGCCGGATGATATGGCAGGTATATGTAAGAAATGGATAACAATCGATGGACAATCATGTCTGAAGTATTGAGTGGTAGGCCATATCTTGTCTTTTCGACAAAGAATAGATGTAGTCAACCGACATACCAAGAGTTGTTTGTTCAGTCACCGCATGTATGGGTGATTTGGCAGTCTTTATATCCTTTTGCACCCATTTGAGTGTAGGTAGCTTTACTGATAAGCGTCCAATTTATCTTTACTAACCTAAAGATGTCAACCATCGATCTTTGATACCCACCTGGTAGTAACGTATCGCTGTCCTGATTAGGTGAAACTCAGTGCTTTCCTTTCATGACTGCTGAGCCATCGGAAGGAGACCCTACTTCTCTACTTGCTATTCGCCGAAAGCAAGGAAAGGTTATTACTTTTTACTATTGCTACAATAGTACATTTAGCCTTCACACTACATGACTGTACTATTTTTATATCATCCTTTTAGGCATTCTCAAATGTGCCCTTGTTGTTCAGCTCATATAACACAATACTGTTGTCTGTCTTTCATGCTCTCCCGCGCCATGAAAGGACCTTCATTTTCGTGAGCGACGACAATACAGCCATACCTATCTCTTCTTCAATTCTTGGCTCTAGACTTACTTTCTAGTCTAAATTAGAGGTTGTTAAGTTGGTAGGTCTACAGTGTAGTCGATAAAGCTGGATGGATCAGCTAATTGAGACATTCTCCTGAGGCATTCTCATGCGACTTCCCTATGAAGGCTGTAAATTCAGTTTTCCAAATACAGACTTGATGCTGTACACGTCACTATGCATATACATAACTCAACATCTTAGAAGATGCTACACCTAAGCTGATTTGTATATACTGCTAGTACTGAGTAAGAAAGAGACCCACAAAAATCACATATCTCTCTGCCTGGACATGTAATTACGGTAGTTCGGAGATATTGAGGAAGTAATACTGTTTGAATCCAGCATATTGTGACAGAGGAGAATATTGCGTTTGATTATGTCTCCGACATTCTTTTGGTACAACCATGGTGCATCTACCGAATTGCACCAATCAACATTCTCTGAAGAAATAAGAAACTAAATTGAAGGCGTCTTTCGCAGCATGCGTGAATCGACGTGCATCTCTATGAAAGGCATTGACTACCTGTACCTCCAAGCGACATTCAGCATTTCAGGTGTTTCTAGAATAGCATATCACATGTATGTTACGCATAGACAAGTTTCAAGGCCCCTGGTGCAGTAAAACATGGCGATGTCTAGAAGGGCAGTAGGTAGAACAAGTATAGGTCTTTAGTGGTTATAGAGCATTGCTGACGCGTAAGCGAAGCCTGTTGATAAGTTGGATTGACACCATTGGTGCTCGAGAGTATGTCCACATTTAGTTTGGGGTTATAGATGAAATGATCATTAAAATGGGGCATAATGTTTTCAGAGGGCCAGGGAAATCACGGGCCGCCGGCGGGACTGAAGTGAAATACATGACTTTAGTCGTGCACAGTTTAGTTGGGTCAGATGACCAGCACGTGTAAGCTCAGACGGGCGCTCAGGGTGACGGTCACGTCCTCTAATGTTTACTCCCGGAGCAATCCGAGATCGCTCAGTGATCGCTCAGGACACGCACTTTTGTACTCCCCCCACGCTCCGGGCCGCTCAGTGAGCAAAAAGCGGCGCCAAGTTGGACCTAAAGCGGAAAGGGAAAGTCGTTCGATTTCCGCAGGAATCCAGTTCATTAGTACCTTACTGCCAGTACTAATTATAGACCAGCCAAAACCCCTCGACATGATGCACACAGGCCAGGACTCCAACGACATGCTCGATGTTGATTTATTTCTTGATTCATCCAAATACCTGTCAGACCACCAGAGGTCTGTCCAATGCCTGAGTGCAGTGGCTTTACCGATGCGGTTCGAAGAGAAGATGGAACAGCGCGTGGAGGAGTTCTGGTCGAGGAGCGAGAAGAGGCAGGAAGACAAACCAGCAGCACCAGCACGAGACCACCAATGCGCAAAGCCGCGTAGAAGGCCCAACGCCAGGTGCTGTAGCTGACGATGAGCCTGCCGAACAAGGGACCGAGTGCCGCTCCCAGAGAGACCATGCCGAACACGATGGCCATGTACATGCCTCTCTCCCGTAGGGGAACCAAGTCACATATGATGATTTCGCAAAGGACACTGACGCCAGACCCTCCGACTCCCTGTATAGCTCGGCCGGCGAATCATCATGGCCATGTCGGTGGCTGTATACACAACCCCTATCGTCAGCAATTGTTCATCGAATCAGCGATAATAACCTAGGTAGTGGTATCCCATAGACTCACCCCCCACAGATGCCACTCGCAAGCACAAAAGCAACCGTTGACACGATCATAGGCCACCGACGCCCGAATACATCCGCAAGTTGCCCAAACAGCGGCTGAAGGGCAGCCATAGTCAAGAAGTACGCATTAGCGACCCAGATATAATTAATTGTCTCCTCCGCCCAAATCGACGATAGCCGGTAAAACCGTCGAGGTGACAGTTGCTTCCAAAGACGGCAGAAGGCTCGCCAAAGCGAGGATGGCCAGTATGGCCCAGAATCTGAGCCCTTTTCGAGTCTGCCGAGGGGTCTCTTTTAGGGTTGTCTCGTGTATGTATGTCGACCGAGTCTGTGTTTGAAGCTGCCGCCCCGTGTTTGTCGACAGAGTCCATGTTTGAAGCCACCGGGTCTTGTTGCGGCATTATGTCAAGAAGGCAGGTTACCTAGTAGAAGGTCTGGTTCCCGTTAATGTCTCCTGGAATGAGCATTTGGACGCAGGAGATTCGGATTCTCCCTTATAAACGCTGGATTGTAGAAACTCGACGATTCTCCTCTTCCAGTTCGTATATTTATGGGATCCTGTACTAATATTGCTCAGGACACACAGTCTTGGCCGCCGGAGGTTTACTGGATAAATGGCGACCAAACTCGGAAGGTTTTTCAAAACCCCACGAGACTGTCGTGAGGTCTACTACTAACTAGCTGGCACAATTACCTGGGTAGCTACGCGCAATGGTAAGCTTCATTTTTGTATGACACCTTTAATGTTGAATAGCCTCGCAAGGAAACATCCAGGATCTAGTAGGTAAGAGACTTTCATTCATTAACCGCTAGGTACCTGTTATGCCCTGGGATCTTGCGTAGAACACCAACGCCAACTCCATGGCCTCCTTCCCAGATGACTGGTATCACGGTATCATATGAGGCTATAAAAAAGGTGGAAGAGCAACGGAAGCTACTTAGAGAGATCCATCTCTGTCCCTGGCTTGTGCAGACACCTTCTCTCAAAGTCTATGGGCTCCCATGCTTACATATATTACCATCCTGAGATACTAAGCGGAAGCCTAGTCAATTCGAAGAAGTTGAGGCCCAAATAAATGTACGAATTGTGGTGCAGCTGGCCATATAAGGACCTCAATTGCATGCCTCTACGATATTCAGATGTATTATAATCAGCTTAATATAACAAGTTTGGAATTGGTGCTCTTGATGCATTGGAGTGTTGCTTTAGTTATCGCAGGCTGTCGCATTTTCGACGATTACCTAACCATATGGATTACCTAAGCACACAGACCCATCAGTATAACGTAAGCACAACCGAACCGTCCGGCCACCGAGCTGACCTTAGGACACCCCTATTAATACTTCTTAGCTATACAACAATGAATCCTTTACCAAAGCAGCAACGGCTGCAGCTCGCGCTTGAAGCTTATAAAAAGGGCCTCTTCTTGTCAATTACTAAGGCAGCATTAGCCTATGATGTTCCTCCCTCAACCTTGAAGGACCGTATTAAGGGGGTAGCTCCCCGAGAGGAAAAAACTGCCAATTGCAGGAAATTGACCGATACTGAAGAAGATACTCTCTCAGCATGGATTCTGGATATGGAGAAACGTGGTCTACCTCTTCAGATGTCTGCCATACGCCATCTGGTCCAGCGATTACTATCAGCCCGAATCCCATCTTCCTCCAAACCCATTGGTGAGAAATGGGTAGCACGCTATATAAAACGCCGTCCAGAGCTCAAAGCCAAATTTAGTCAGACGCATGACTACGAGCGAGCTAAATGTGAAGGCCCAAATCTTATCAAGGGCTGGTTTCAACGGTTTAACGATGCTGTTGAGAAGTATGGGATCCTGTCAGAGGATATCTACAACATGGATGAGGCCGGCTTTCAAATTGGCATTATCTCCACAGCTAAAGTGATCTGTGGCTCTGATATACGAAGAAATATTGATACCTAAGGCTGTACAGCCTGGGAAAGAGGAATGGGCGACTGCAGTCGTTGCTATAAATGCTACTGGATGGGCTCTTCCTCCCCAAATCATCCTTGCTGCGGAGAGTCGCCAGTCTAGATGGCATCATGATATCCCGAGAAACTATACAATCAGCATCAGCAAGGATGGCTGGACAAATGATGAGCTTGGCTTTGAATGGCTTCAAAAGGTGTTCGAGCCTGCTACAGCTTCTCGTACAGTTGGACGATATCGGCTTCTTATCCTTGATGGGCATAGCGGTTATGCTACAGCTTCATTTGATAAATTCTGTACTGAGAGGATGATAATCCCTTTATATTTACCGCCTCATTCTTCACATCTTCTCCAACCACTGGATGTTGGCTGTTTTGGACCAACAAAGAACTTATATGGTCAGAAGGTCCAGGAATTAATGCAGCAAGGGATCCAATCAATCACCAAAGAGGACTTCCTATATCTTTATCCAACATTCCATCAGCATACCTTATCAGCTTCGAATATCAAACGTGGGTTCAAAGCAACTGGCTTGGTTCCTTTATCACCCGAGCGAGTCTCCAAGCCTTATCTCCAGCTTAAGACACCAACACCACCATCTACGGCGAATACCAATTCGGAGTCTTTTAATATAAGAGAAACACCAGCCAATGTATATGAGCCGGGGAAGCGGAAGAAGCAAGTTCAACATCTTCAGAGCTATCGACCAATATCTCTCGCTACCGTGGATCAAACAGTGAGCAAGATAATCAAGGGTGCTGAGATGGTCATGCGGAATGCTATCTTACTGCAGGAAGAGCTCCATCGGCTTCGTGCTGAATCTGCTCGTCAGAAGCAGCAGCAGCAGCAAAGGCCTGGGCACTTCATTCAGAATGGTGACAGCTTACTAGACGCTGAAGGATTGTCAAGAGCTCAAGAGGAGGAAATACGGCAGCTGCCATTATTGAGGTCTCGCAGGCCCCCAACATGCAGCGATTGCCACCAGATCGGCCATAATCGACTCCAATGCCATAAGAAACGGTCTATATAGCTTCATCTATTGATATTGAAAGAAATGTATTTGTTAATGTTTTGAAGACGGCGAGGTAGCCGATTACCTTGGTTAAACCAACCACCTACCTTGGGGAATTCTAGTCTCCTGTTCGTACACTACCGGAAGATGACCGATCTAATGCCAGCTTCCAGCGTTCAGGACCAACAAAAAAGTCTGTCGTGCCGCTTCCATGTACCGTATGCTATCGGAAATAGTGCCAATGTGACAGGCGATTGCTGTCTTGTAGCAGGCGTTCGAAACATGCCTCGTTGCGCTCAGCGATAGAACCACCCTCGTCTACTGACACGTAACACAGAAGTAGAAACCAATGCTACTACGCCGTCCCCAGACAGTCTTCGCGGGAGAATCACTCGCCCCAGTCCGTCGGCGTCGCATAGGGCTATCCGTCTTGGCATCGGTGGTGGCTTTCGATCGCCGCACCATCATCATCTCCTTTAACGGACAAGAGTAGCGGGGGGAATTTGCTCTCTTCCCCATCCCTATCATCATCAGGTTAGCCAAATCGGCATGAGCAGCGCTTCCTCAACTGTGTCCAAGGCCGATGTGCCTCCTTGGCCACCGCATTCTCACCCGCGCAGCTGTACAACCTGCCGGCGTCGGAAGGTGAGCTTTACCCCCGTAGCATCCAACAGCATCCGTCATTTTGTTTTAGGAGCTGCCATGAACTCAATATTAATGCGACAAGCATCAGGTAAAATGCGACCGCAAACAACCGTGTGCCATATGCGTTCGCGCAGGGATCCAATGTGTCTATCCGCCCGGGCCTGGGAGAGCTCCCAAGCGGCCCCGGACCGCGCTGGATGCGCGACTGCTCGATCGGCTGTCGCGGTTGGAGACGATGATCAGGCATCTGGAACGACAAGAAGGTCAGAGGATAAAGGGTACTACTGCTACATCCTCTGAAGTGAATCAGCAGCTACAGATGCCGGACGACCACAATCAAGGTTCCGAATCACACTCTGTGAGCACAAATCCACGTATCGAACGGCATCCAGGCCGTCTTCTGATTGATGAAACACGAAGTTGCTATATTAGCAATTCTCTCTTGGCGAGTATGGGTGATGAGGTAAATTGGACGCCTCCGTCCCTTTCATCACGGCACGTCTGCTCAATATCAACATGCTTAGATTGAGGAGATGCGCGATTTACTCTTCTATGAACCGCCACTGGAGACGGACAGCGATACGTTTCTGGACGAATCAGCCCCGGAAGAAGCCATGCCATTCGATGCCAATGCGGCCATCATGGGCTTTCGAGCCGTCTGTCGCTCGCTCCGTGAATACCACCCGCCTCTGTCGCAGTCGGTGGCACTCCTTGAAGTATTCAAGGAGAATGTCGCTCCAGTGGTGCTGATCTTCCACATTCCCACCCTGGTATGCATCTACTGGGATGCCATTGCCTCGTTGGATACTTTGGACAAGGATACCGAGGCCCTTCTATTTGCTGTTTACTACTCTGCCGTGATAAGCATGGACTCCGAGCAGTGCTTCAGCGTCCTTGGAGTATCCCGCAAACGTGCCCTGGAGACTTATCATTTTGCTGTCCAGCAAGCCGTGGCCCGCGCTGATCTGCTGAACACGCAAAGCATGGCCTTGCTCCAGGCCATGGTCATCTTTCTCACAGCTTTCCGAAACGAAGATGAATCTCGAACTGTGTGGTCGCTGACTGCATTGGTTTTCCACATCGCACAGGCCATGGGCCTCCACCGTGACGGTACTGAATTCGGATTGACGCCGCTAGAGACAGAGCTGCGTCGGCGTCTCTGGTGGCATATCTGCTTCCTGGATAATCGATCCAGCATATACCATGGCTGCGAGCCTATCGTGAACAGGTCCTCCTTTAATACTAAATTTCCCCTGAATATCAACGACAGTGACCTGACCCGCGACATGACAAAGCCTCCTCCGGAACGGGAGGGTGCAACAGAGATGACATTCTGTCTAATTCGATGTGAGATCCTGTTTGCTCACTGGAAGATTTGTTATGTGCCGCCGAATGTGAGATGCCTGAGGCAACGACCTAATAGCATGTCACTGCCTGAGCGCGAGGCGTTGGTTCAGGAGCTTAAGCAGCGACTTGAGGACCATTATTTGAAACACTGTGATGACTCAATTCCTATCTTGTTCGCCTGCTTAACCACGGCGCGCTTGATCCTTGCGAAAACATGGCTGGTCCTGTACTATCCCCTGAGTCGTCGGGATGAGGCCAATCTGCCGACAACAGTACGAGACCAACTTCTCCGACTCGCGATAGAAGTCTTGAAAGAATCCACGGCGCTTCTGAAGGACAAACGCAATTCAAGATGGGCTTGGCATGCGAAGGCCCATATCCAGTGGCAGGCAGCAGCCTTTACTCTTTCTGAGATTTGCTCCCGTCCACCTTCTGCCGAATGTGATCGTGCATGGAAGTACATTACCATCCTGGCTGATCAATGGAAGCTAAAAAAGGAGAAGGGCACCATGTGGCGACCCATCAAGCGGTTGCTGGCCAAGACACAGTATGTACGGGAAAGGCAGAAGGCCTGTCGTCCTGGCAGAGTTTCTCAATGGAGAGGCGGAGGTTCGTCCGCTGCAGCATTTGATGATGATGCTTTGGAGGAAAGTCCTCATGCCCGACCTAGTAGCCCACGATCGAGTTCTACTCCTGCTCTGGTGCCTTCAGACGAGACCAGTATGGCTATGGCTGGTCTTCAGATCCTGGGTGAAGCGTCAGATATCTTTGCAGAACCGTTATTCATTGACCGACCGGTCGCAAGGCCTGTAGATGCCATGTTTGAAGACATGCTGAACCACTTTGAGCCCTGTGATATTCCTGCCTACGGGACAACGTCGTGGGTGGATAATGTGGAAGAGATGGCTGCCCTGAGCGATTGTATTCCGGATGGTTTTCATACACTCAAGTAATTAGCCTTCTGAAAAGGAATAATAGTACAGCATATAGGAAAATAGGAAAACAAGGCTTAGCAAGTCGAAAAGTCGTATGTCCTAAGAAAGAAAAGAAAAAAAATGTCACGTGCATCCCCTCAACCACAGTCGATTGCATCGCGACTTGCGACTGCGAGGCACAACAAATGGCTGCCTGGTTGACGTTGACCTACCTGCGCCCGTGGAAGGGCCCAGCTTCCTCAGTGTATCTTCTGCATCTGTTTCCTACGTACATATCAACGTAACAATGGCCTCGTTCGTGGATAACGACGACGACGATCGCGATCTTGCGGGTGAGTTGCAATCCGGTGATAGCGCACGCGTCCAGCTAACATCTTTCTTCGATTCCTTCGCTTCTAGGCTCACAAGATGGGAGCTCCGAAAATGACAATGATAATGACATGGATGTTACAATGCAAGATGCCGATGATGCAGACGGCGACAATGAAAACAACGAGCCCGACCTGGACGCTGATGCGGATCCAGATCAGGATGCAGAGAGCTCTTCCATCACAGACCAGGTTTCCGAGGCTCAACAGAACCCTGCCATTTCTCTCAGCATGGCGAATGCTACAGCTGCTTCGATGTCCGTTTTCCATCCTCCCGTGCGGGCCGAATGTCTGACTGCCACCACCTACGATATAGTCCCGACGACTGCCGCTCCCCATAGTACTTCGATCAACGCGATATCCGCCACCGCAGACATGAGATGGGTGTTCAGTGGAGGCTCCGATGGATATATCCGCAAATTCAACTGGGTAGAGTCGGTCAACAGCAAGTTAATGCTGACTGTTGCACAGAGGCATCCCTTTGTGGACAGTGTGATAAAGGCTGGTGTGGTCATGACATACTGGGAGAATATGGATGTCAATGCTTTGTCACCTGTGTATTCATTAGCCTGCCATAGCGAGGGCCTGTGGCTTCTTTCGGGGTTGGAATCGGGCTGCATACAGCTCCAGTCCGTCCGGCATGAGGAAGGCAAAGGGATTGCTACCTTGCAACAGCATACCTCTGCTGTATCAGTTCTGACCCTGAGTTCTGATGAGAAATCATTGCTATCTGGTAGCTGGGATAAACGCGTTCTCGACTGGGATCTGAATACAGGCCAGGTCAGGCGCTCATTTGGAGGCAGTGCCGGGCAAATTTCGGCTATAGAGTTCCGGCCAGAATCGAGTCTTCCAGTCCCCAGAGACACTGTCGAACCTCAACTCAGCAATGGAACATACTCATCCAATAACGACGCTGACGGCCTGGGAGCATTCAGTTTTATGGATGGCGGGAACACCCACGATGAATTCGGTGCTGGCCCCAACCCGCAGGCGGGTTCTCCGGTGGATTCACTCTTTGGTGGAGCTGATTCTCTATTTGGCGATGGAGATGGTGGTGTTGGGGATGGTACAGGCGCGTCTGGTCCCTTTGGAATGGACGGTACATTTGGTGAAACTCTCACCAACGGCATTGTACCTGGGACAGGTCTTCATGAGGAGCCGAACCATACGAACGGGCTTACAAACCCCAGCGGTTCCCTGGACAATACGAATACTGACATGAACGCCCTGCCTGACATTTCAAACATCAAGGCAGAAGCAGAGGGCCCTGAAATGGGACTCCCAAATGGGATCTCGTCCGAGCCCGCCATCAACCATTTGCCGCATGCGGAGGATCTAGAGCAGATGCCCCAGCAAACGAGCGATGCATCCCAACCGGCGCAGTCTGCCGGTGACACAACTTTCCTTGCTGCATCCATTGATGGAACGATCCGCATATGGGACAGACGGCAACCGGATCCAGTTGCGCGCATCAGCCCTCACAATGTGCCTCCTTGGTGCATGAATGCCTGCTGGTCTCCAAACGGCAACTACATCTATGCCGGCCGGCGGAACGGTACAGTCGAGGAATTCAGTCTGCACAAGGGCCTGCGAAGCGCTGAACGGGCCTTTAAGTTCCCTCAAGGAAGTGGACCAGTTACCGCGCTCAAAGCGATGCCTAATGGGCGCCATCTTGTTTGGTAAGTAGTCTTTTCCTCTTGTACGTGTGATGCTTCTACTAAACCACCGGAATACAGTGCATCGCATGATATCCTTCGTCTATACGACTTGAGACACGAGCAGACATCTCATCGTTCAACCGTGCCCTTCCTCATCATCCCAGGGCATCGCACGGGAGTTATTTCCCAACTGTACATTGACCAAGCATGTCGATTCATGATCTCAGCTGGCGGCCACAGAGGCTGGGAAGGTAGCACTACGGAGGTGCTGCTGGGATATGAAATTGGCGTACCAAAATGAGTATCTTTTTATTTCTCTTGGGTATTTGAATATTTGGTTCAATCTGTTGGCATGTACTATACAATATATACCTCTATCTAGTTTGCTGTCTGCCTGTCCTGGATAAAAGGGATGATGACTTGGATTTTTCTTACTTATACATCCGTAAGTATTGTTTCGATTCAAATGAGGGATATTGGGGACTTCGAATCTAATGATAACAGCATCTATCAAGCATCTGCCGCATATTGCGATTATATTAAAATGAGATGCAAATTGCAGTTCGGGGACGCCTATGCGCAGTCGGTGCGGATAACCTTATGCGCCCCGTCTTCAAGGCCAACATTCTTATAAATCGCTATGATCCCCATAACCGGATGCAGCGATCAGCTTATTGCTTTTATGTCCTTGACGCTGGTGAGCGATTACACTGAACAATGGCAAAACAACTCGGAAACACCCCAAAATCCCAGGAAGCATTATCCCTGTCCCACCCCCTCCTATACGAAGCTACCTCGTCAGATGTCCTAGTTGATTTCGACGGTCCCGACGATCCATACAGACCCATGAACTGGCCGTTGCGAAAGAAAATCGTCACGACGGTCCTGTACGGACTGACGACGGGCTGGGTCACCTTCGCGTCGGCTGTGTATTCTGCTGGAATCCGGCAGATTGCTGGGGAGTTCCGTGTCAACACTGAGGCGGCTGCGGCGGGGGTTAGTCTGATTGTTTTTGGGTTTGCGTTCGGGCCGTTGGTTTGGGCGCCGCTTAGTGAGGTTTATGGGCGGAAATGGGTTGTTCTTTTTGTTCGTTTCTTGTTTTCTTTCTGTTTGAAGACGGACTGCTAATGTGGGTTTGGCTAGCCCTACTTCATAGCTGCTTGCTTCTCTTTCGGCACGGCTACAGCGAAGGATATCCAGACCGTCCTGATTACTCGGTTCTTTACCGGACTCTTTGGCAGTGCCCCGGTGACCAACACAGGGGGCACAATGGTAGATATCTGGCCCCCAGAGCAACGGGGTGTCGCTGTCGTAGGCTACGCGGTCACCCTCGTCGGGGGACCGACGTTGGGCCCTATTGTCGGCGGAGCTCTCACGTCTAGCTACCTCGGCTGGCGGTGGTTGGAGTATTTAACGGGAATCCTGATGATGGCGCAGTTTGCAGTTGATGTTCTGGTTATTGACGAGAGTTATCCGCCTGCCTTGTTGGTGAAAAAGGCGCAGAGGATGAGGTTGGTGGGGAAGAATTGGGCACTTCACGCGAAGGTTAGTCTTCTCCATGCATAATGTATACTAACTGACTGAATAGCATGAGGAATGGGACGCATCCCTGTCTAAACTACTGCAAAAGTATCTCATCCGGCCGTTTCAGATGCTGGGAACGCCGATTTGCTTTCTGATGTCTATCTATGCGGCCTTCGTATATGGTATGTTTATGTCTCTCTCTATATATGTGTATTACTTTGCCAAAAGATTAAACTACTACACAGCAATCCTGTATGCAAACCTGGAAGGCTTCTCCATCGAGTATCAAGAAAACCGCGGCTGGGGTGCTGTCGTAGGAAATCTATCCTTCATCGCGCTGCTCATCGGCATTATCTTCGCTGCAGCCGTCAACATCTTGAATAATCGATACTATTTTCGCATATTCCGCGCGAATGGCAATAAGGCTGTTCCAGAGGCTAGATTACCACCGATGATGGCTGGTGGGTTTGCTTTTACGGGGGGGATGTTTTTATATGGATGTAAGATCTTGAGCAGCTATACTCAAGTCCATAATTTATGTTTGTATTAACTGTCTGGTGAACTGATGAAACTGATAGGGACTTCTTCAAAAAACATCAACTTCTGGCCCTCCATCATCGGCATTTCCTTCATCGGCTTCGGCTTCACGACCATCTTCCAAGCAGCCCTGAACTACCTTATCGACACCTTCACCCGCTTCAGCGCCAGTGCCGTCGCGGTGAATACATTCCTGCGGTCCATCCTCGCGGGCGCGTTTCCTCTTTTTATCATTCCCATGTATCACCATATGGGCGTGAATTGGGGCTCGACGGTTTTCGGGTGCGTCGCTGCGGCATTAATTCCGGTGCCGTTTCTCTTCTTTTTCTGGGGCAGGCGGATTCGTGCGAGGGGTGAGTGGAGTAAACATAGTATTTGATTGCTTTTTTACTTCCCGGGTTAATGTTTAGTACTGTCTGCAACTCATCCTGGTGTAGAAGGGAGTAGTAGATTAATATGAACTTTTTACACTCATGAAGTATGGATGATCATGCAACCAACTTCCATCCTGCAACGAAAAACCGAGCAACCAAAACAACACCTGCACCAGCAAGCGCACAAACACCAGCAAAGATAATGCAAGCGTTATATGTGCCGTAGTCATTGATCATCGCCCCCGTAATAGGCGTCCCCGTAAGAGCAGCCACGCCCAAAACACCCAGTGCCATACCCATATACGAACCGATCATATTGGGCTGCGGCGCGGTCATGGCGATAGTCGCCGTAAACAACGCAACAAACGTCCCCGAGAAGAAACCGAAGAGTACCGAGAACACGATCATCCCTCCATGCGACTTGATGGGTAACCAGCACAGAATCAAGATGCCGCAGATGGCCGACGTGCCCACAAGTGTGTTCATGCGCCCAATACGGTTCGCTGCAGCGCCGCCGAGGAGTCGACCGAACATGGAGCCCGCGTTGAGGATGGAAATCAGATAGTTGGAGAGTTCGACGCCGATGCCGATTGACTGAGCGTAGACGGGGATGTAGAAGAAGGGGACGAAGATAGCCCAGACGATGAGGAAGAGACCAACGACCTGCAGTGTGTAGGCGGGGTGTTTCCAGGCTTCGACAATAAATGGAGATCCCGAGTGTCGTTTGGGTGAGTTTGAGGTCACTGTTAGACAGGCTGTGATGCTCATTGCGAGCATGATGAATCCGATGACGCGGACAGACCAGCCGAAGCCGAGGGTGGTCTTGTTGAACATGCGGCTCAGGGCGATGGGGATGATGATGCCGGAAAGAGAGGAGCCACTGGATGCAATTCCCATGGCGAGGGGGCGTTTTTTGAAGAAATACTGGTTCACAGCGGTCAATGCGGGGGTGTATGTGAGGCCGTTCATAAGGCCGCCCAGGACGCCTTGGGCGAGGATGAACTGGTAGTACTCCTTGCAGAGGCTGGTGAGCATGACAGACAGGATAAAGAGGATGGAGCAGGGGATCATGATGACCTAGAGCCCTCGTTAGTTTGTCTCGGAAGAGAGGTAGGGTTGAGGATGTCAGTCACCCTGGGACCAAAACGATCCATCATCGGACCAGAGACGAGACCAGCCGCGAACATAAAGAATGACTGCAGAGATCCGATCCAGGCGATATTGGCATCGCTTTCATGTTTCAGAAAGGTGCTCTTGTAGTAGGCCTGGTAGATTCTGTCGCTGTCAGTACCTTTTGTTTCAACCCCGTCTTATCTGGACGTACCCAAAGGCATTGATGTATCCAAAGGTATTGAACATGATGCACCAACAGGCCAGCACAGCCATCCATGCCCTGAAGCCGCCTTCTGGGAAGTTTGGCCTTGGAGGAGCTGGTTTCGACTTCTCCGCGTCGGCCATATTGGCTTATATGGAATAGGGTACTCTGGTGTAGGTATTCTGGGGAAGTAGAGCCAGGAGAATTTGAGACTCAGGAGTCGGGGTGAGCCAGCTGCCCCAGGGGGAGTGAAGGCAGCCAGCCATCATGCTTTATATTCACTATACCAGGCGTCGCTGTAAACACTGCGCGTGTACTTTGTGTACTTTGTAAACTGCAAGCTCTCGGCAACTGACGCCGAGGATCAGCTAGTGCCGACACTAGGCCGTTTCCAGCACTGGGGACCGAGCCTCCTGAGATAACCCCGTTATCTCCGAGCGATCTCTCGGAGACCGAGAACAAGCAACGACAAGACCGAATCTCGGCGCGCTTACTGCGACACCTGGGAAATAAGGCATAACTTTCCGTGCATCAGGCAGAAATGCAAACGCAGCAAACAGGCTCGTGACCGTCAACCGCACTCGAAAAGCGCTAACCAAATATAGTTAGCGTCATATTACGCGGGGCCACCGGGTGACTGGCATTCGGGATCAACCAACCAGCATGCGCAGATAGGGTATCAACCCACCGCAAAAGCAACGTTAAATAAATTACTACATACGGAGTGCATTTCCTAGGGCTCTTTCGTAGTATTCATTACTCCTCGCAGTATTATTATTACTATGCTTAATTAATATTACGGAGAGGAAAAAAAAAAAAAAAAAAACAGGATATATAAGCTTGGCTCCCTGCTCTCCCCGCTCCTCCCGCTCCTGTCAAGCTTCAACTGAGTTCACTTTACCTTCGTACGCTGAATGCATCTGCCTATCTATCCATCCAACGTAGTGCTGCCTTGTGTTGCCCATCCCTAACGCGCCTCTCTTCTGCCCCGTCCATGCCATCGGCCATTGCTTGACCCAACGCAGCCCTCCCCGTGCCCATTGACAGCTCCTTGCTTCTATCTCCCGTCTGTCAACTTCCCTGTAGCATGGACCGTCGACCGTCCCACATCTCCGATGACCAGGAACTGGCCCGTCTCGGAAAGAAACAAGTCCTCGCCCGTCGCTTCGGTTTCTGGTCCCTGTTCGGTTTTGCCGTCTGCGAACTCATCACCTGGGAGACGGTCCTGGCCCTGTTTGACCAGGGCTTCGAAAATGGTGGCCCTGGCGGTCTTGTCTACGGCTTCATCATCGCTTGGAGCTCCACCCTGTCCGTGTACACGGTCATCTCGGAGCTGGCTTCCATGGCGCCCATCGCTGCCGGCCAGTACTACTGGTCTTACATTATGGCTCCCCCGCGTGCTCGTGTGTTCGTGAGCTACATCATCGGCTGGTTGACGACGCTTGCGTGGATCGCGACTGTGGCTACCGAGTGTATGTTCGCTGGTACCATGTTGCAGGGTCTGCTTGTCATCGACTACCCAGATTACTCCCCCAAGCGCTGGCAGGGTACCCTGTTGACCTGGTTGGTTGTGCTGGTGTCTGTTTTCTTTAATGTCATCATCCCCGCTGCCCTGCCGCGTATCGAGATCGGTACTGTCGTCTTCCACATTGCCGGGTTTATATCCATCATCACCGTGCTCTGGTGCTTCTCCCCGCGCCATTCGGCGGAATTTGTCTTCGCGACGAGCATGAACGAGGGCGGATGGTCCACGCAGGGTCTGTCGTACTGCGTCGGGTTCATGGGTAATGTCGCGACGTTTGTCGGTGCCGATGCCAGCGTTCATCTGGCTGAGGAGGTCTCCGATGCTGCTGTCAACATACCCCGGGTTATTACTACTAGCATGTTGCTGAATGGGGTCATTGGGTTCGTGATGATGGTCACCTTGCTGTTCTGTCTGGGCGATGTCAACACGGTTCTCAACACTGAGACTGGTTTTCCTTTTATCCAGGTGTTTCACGGTAATCCATCCCCCAGAAGAAGAAGAAGAAGAAGTCCTGACACCAAGTAGACAATATCAAGAGCATCCCCTGGGCCACCGTTATGGGTGCCATCATCCTCATCCTCACCTGGGCCTGCGCAACGGGCATCACCACCTCCGCCTCCCGAATGACCTGGGCCTTTGCGCGAGACAGAGGCGTCCCCTTCGCATCGACACTGATGAAAGTCGACCGGCGCACGCGCGTCCCCATCATCGCCGTCGGAGTCGTCGTCATGTTCGCCTGTCTCCTCTCGCTGATCTATATCGGCTCGTCTGTGGCATTCAACGATGTCATCTCCCTGACGATCACCGGTTTCTACGGGTCGTACCTCGTCCCGTCTGCGTTTCTTCTTTACCATCGTGTACGGGGGCATATCCTTCCGCACGAGGCGATGCTCGTCGACGGCCAGCCTACCACGGCGGAGCAACCAGGGAGTGCTCAGTCTCTCAAGACCCCAGTCATGGAAGAGAAAAAGACATCCCCCTCCCCCTCCCAACAACAGCATGAACAAGACAACGACAACAACAGCGACATCAACTCGAATCTGATAGCCTACGCACCGGGCCAACTCTTCTGGGGCCCCTGGAAAGTCCCGGGTCTCCTCGGCACCCTCAACAACGCCTACGCATGTCTGTACATGATCTTCGTTATCTTCTGGAGCGTCTGGCCGCCCTCGCAGCAGGTAACTGCGTCGACGATGAACTACAGCATTCTCGTCACGGGTGGCGTGATTCTGTTCAGTGTGTTCTGGTACTATGTTCGTGGGCGTAAGGAGTATGTTGGTCCGTTGGTGGAGAGGGAGGTTGTGGCTCTTTCGGGGATTCTCAGGGAGGTTGTATAGCCTCTCTATATATGCTGTGTATATATTCTCTTTGTGTATCGTAGAATATCAACTCATTAGTAAGATTGTTTATGTCTTTCCGTGTAATTTTAGGGTATGGAGGATGTACTGCCTACCAAGATAAAAGTGGAGTAAATATCTACCGTGCTATCGGCATTTTTGAACTTTGTTGGAACTCCGTCAGGATCTGTTTCAACTTTCAAATAGATAGCCAAAGTATACCTGATCAGGAAACATTTCCCAGGTTTCCTGGAGCGTTCATGCTGCATATACGACATGGGATATATCGAGTACGTGCTCAGCCTCCTTTATGACTTTGCTCCAACCACCCCAAAGAGGCATCAAACAGAGCAACATCCACGCCCTGCAGCTCTCACTCGTTGCGAAAAAACCCCTAAAACAGGAAGTTTATAGCAAGACACGTTACAGTAATAGCCATAAGGGCAAGGAAACCGTGCTGCAACAGTAGAAATGCGCTGGGCTGGCGCTGCGGCCGAATTCTCTTGACAGTGCCCCCGCCCAGCTCGCTCCTAGGCGCTGGATGGGTTTAAATTGTCCAATAGAGTTTGATTTTGCGTCTATCACGGATTGTTTGATGGCTGCTTATATACACAGTCTAGCCATGCGAGTCATATCTTGCTTGCCCGGCCTGGCACATCAGCCCGACTGACCACATCTGTAAAAGCCTTCTCTACATCATGCTCCGATAGCCAGGTCGTGTCAGGCTTATTCTTGAATCGGCGTACAAGCGCACCCTCAGACGGCTCAACCTGTGCTTGGCCGATACCCTTGATGACGATATTCAACAGCCGCTCTGTATGTGGCCGACGTGTCTTATCGTATAGCCTCAGAGCATGTTCTATCCTCCCCGCTGCGAAATCGGCTTGTTTCACAGAGAAGATATGGTTGAATGCCAGGTACAATGCATATGCGTCGTCGATAGCCAGCGATCCTCCCGCAGCGAATGCCCCGCCGTGTGTATGCGCCGCATCCCCGACGAGTGTCACGCGGGATCCGAAGATCCATGTGGGCAATGGCTCCCCAGCGAAGTTGGGATAGACGCGGGTGTAAGGAGTTGCATCTATTAGAGCCCGAACGACCGGATTCCAATCCTAGAGGCAACATTAGTTTCGAGACAAGCCTATATGGCAGTTCTGAAAAGTGACTAACTTTATATTTGTCTTTCAGGAACTGCACGTTTCCCTCAGCGTTCCAATCCAGATTCTTTGACACTTTCTCAGGGATGTCTTTGACATCAAAATTGGCAACAGTCGTGTATTGATTTTTCCCTGTTTACTGTCAGAGCCATGTAACGTCTCCGACGTAGGGAGAAGGCACCCACCAAGTCGAGATGCGAAGAAGTTCTCAGTTGGACCCCACTATGCCCGGATGTAAGTCTAGGAATAAAACTATGGTGGTGCAACCTACCCAGTGCGCCGAATCCCACGGTAAGTCAGATATACCCTCCACCAAGGATGTGTCAAACGTTGAACGGAAGAAGACCTTGTTCGTCCATTTCGGGCGGTGGTCTGGGAGGAAGGATTGGCGAACTTTCTGAGATCTCCGTTAATCTTTACTGACTATGGATTCGAACGAGTATCCTACCGAGTGAATCCCATCTGCGCCGATCAAGATATCCCCTTGAACAGAAGTACCATCGGCGAAGAACAAGGTTGCTTTCTCCGAATCTACAGATGCGGAGACAGTTTTCTTGTTTAAATGAATCTGCTCCGATGGGACATGCTGCAGCAGTGCTGCGTGCAGGTGTCCGCGATGAAACCTGGCCGTCTGGTGACGATGGACTGGCACGTCCACAAAATGCTCCTGGTGCACGATCTCGTTTGTCTTCCAATGGCTTAAATGACTCGGTTTAGCATCTTGACTCTACACGAAGATATACGACTAACCGGTAGATCATCGGAACACCGCTGCGGCCACGGAAGGCGACCTCGTCATCAAGGGCGTTGAAAACACCAAGCTTCTCCAGGGTGCGAAGTCCCTAACTGCACAGTTAGCCGCCTGCAGCGCCCATAAGTGAAATGCAGGGAATATGCACATTCGGACTGAGAGCGATGCTAGCTCCGATTTCCTTCAGCTCGGGTGCTTGTTCATACAACTCAACATCCAGGTAAGCGAGCCGTTGTAGGGCAATTGCCGTGGAGAGACCGGCAATACCAGCACCCGCGATAATGACCTTCAATTTCCTATCCAGAGGCATTGTTGATGTCTATGCTGTACGTTCATGCAGGCACACCAGGAACAAGAAAGAAGAACATTGTGAAAGACACACGCGGGGTAGCGAAATAGGCGGCCTTTCAATGACCGGGTCGCCTTATCGTCTTGCGTGATATCTGCTTTGAATGACCAACATTCTGTTTTGTTTTCGGGAAAACTCTGAATATGAGAAATGGAATTTTGCGAGTTGCACTCATTCAGGTTGGTCAATCTGGTTATGTTGTGTTTCATTCTACTTTTCTGTGTAGGCTGTACCTGAGATAACATCGAGCTTGTGTCGACAAATATCGCGATGGAAACTACGACAAATTGCAATTGTTCCAGCCGATAAACATCTTGATCTTATCTGTAATACGCTGAAGCATCATGCGCATGTTTCCGGTGGAAGAGAGCCATGGAGTGTATAAAGATGCAACGATGCCGCAGTGCGGATTGCGATATACCAAGCACCATCAAGGTAGCTGGCAATTGTCAACCGTCGATCCAGGTTCGACTGGTGATAAAAATGGCGGCATGTCTGGGCTACGTCCCAGTAGGATTCTCCAGAACATCTGCTCCAAGGCAGGAACAGTAGAAGCGCCGACCCACCCCTGAATAATGAGGATCAGTGGGTGTTCTGCGTCTTCGCGAAGCAACGGGAACAGCCCAGAGCCCATCCAGAAGAGCAAGTAACCAGCACACGAAGCGGCTAACTAATTGATGTCCCTAGTAGACCAGATTCTCGTAATACCGCCTATCCATTCCGGCCTGCAATCTAGCTTCCTCATTGAACGGTTCTTTGATTCCACCCCGAAAATGCCTCTGCACGTTTGTGCGGAAGACCTGCACCGCATCCGTATCTTCTTGCTGGCAGATCCATGTCAGCCATCTATGGCCGGTTGTAACATGCGTAATCTCGTCGTTGTGGATGATCTCGAGGGACTTGACACTCTCGTCGTCGCGTGCCCTTCGGAACTTTGCAATAGTCATAGGATTAACATCTAGACCGCGAGCCTCATGGACGAGGCAGATGATGCAGATCCTCGCGCGAAGATCATGCGCTGTTTCGGTAGCCGAATCCCAGAGTCCATGATGCACAGGCAGTGCGCCAAAGTAGGAGCCCAGCTCCTCAAGCCGGACGCGCAACAGAGAAAAGTGCTTGGCTTCATCCGCAGCCACCTTTAACCAATCATGGAAAAAGGTCCGCGGTAGTTCGCGTGGAATTCCCGGCATTGGTGGTTCTGTCTGGAAGGTGGCAAATCTAATGCAAATATCAATTGCAAGATCGATGGCCCAGAGCTCAATGTTCGCCAGGGCATGTAACATGGCGATTCTGCTTTTCAATGTCCCACCTTTTCCTGTTTTTGGCATCAGCCACGGCTGAACAGTGACCAGGCCTTCCCGCGGCGGTCGATCAGGGGCTGTGACGGTTCCGCTCCCCAGAAGCATGGGAGAAGATGAACCTTCCCTCTCCACAAAGGTGGAATACAGATGAGTTGTTAGTTCAATTTTATGTTCCGGATTGGGCGTATTCAAGATATGAGCTGCCCATTCACATAACGTAGCATCTTGAGCAAGGTACTTAGGCGGCCCTGCTGGATGGGAGTCCTGCTGTGCTGAAGCAGGACGCTGTGGCTCTTGGCAATTCTTCAACTTCACCGTTTCGCTTACTGGTTCGAGCTGGATGAGAGAGACGTCACCCGCAGTATAATGCAACCTCACAATGCCTCCACGGACATCCACGGGGAACGTACAAGTCTTGATGCCGACACTCGATTCGCCCGTCTCAACGTTGAAATCGTATGCATGCCACGGACACGTCACGACATATGCGGAATCTTCAATGTCTACATGAGAATCTTCCATGGGCCCTCCAGCATGCGGACATTCAGCTTCCATAGCAAAATAACACCATCCATCGTCGGTTTCATTTGCAGAGGTGCTCTTTGATCCGGACGGCTCAATCGATGGCAAGCGGAATAACACCAATCGCTTTCCATTGGAAAGATGGATCACGTATCTTGGTTTCTGGAGGCCTGAGACAGGACCAATTCTGATGAAGTACATGTTCAGTCTTGATGCGAGGATGGGCTGTCAAGAAGGAAAAAAATTATTTCAGCTGCTGTTGCCAAAGGAAGGTCACGTGGTAAAATCAGGTGATTTCCGCTGTTCATATAATGTGATGAGGATATACTATTTCGGACAGGTGGATTATCTGATAATCCGGTCCCGGATACGGAGTATATATGTTCCGGAGGAAGGACCAACATACGGATGTTGGGACAACACAAGGTGTAATAGACAAGCAAGAGGAAGCGCATCGTTTTAGAGCTTCAAGATGTACTAGAGACAGCAGTATATCGATATAGAGCGTTCACCACGATCCCTATAAATCCTACAGTATCCTTTTAGTATCTGGTATTGCCGCACCCCTGATCCACATCATAATGGATAGGCGCATGTATGGTCGTATTACTAGGTAGGCCTGCCTGTGCCGTGAGATAGGTAGCGAGGGCGGTCTAGGACGGCAGAACCTCACGTGTACTAACAGTTCATTCACTACAAGACAGTGTTGACATGAGTACATGCTACAGGCTGTCAAGGGTATCATGGCGACCTCTTAGGCTCGATGGGCAGAGTTTCTTTTGGATTACTAGTCAGAGAGCTGCTTTCCCAACATATCTACCTCCTACCCTAGGATGAGGTTCTGTTGACTTAGAGATTGCCATCACGTGAGCCCAGTACGCTTACTTAGTGGCCTCTTAGGTTGCTATTCTTGATTATTCAACATATTGTTTCCGGTATGGTGTAGTGGCTAACATCGCCGTCTCTCACACGGCAGCCGGGGGTTCGATTCCCCCTACCGGAGTTTTTTATTTTTCAGATATTAAATAATACAATCAATCAATCAATACTCAATACGCCCATTTATTTTTTAAGTCATTTATTCAACTAAGTCATTAGGTTCACCTAAACTATTCCTTAAACCATCCTATGCTTATCGTTATGAGTACCGAGTTGCAATGAACATCAATTGGTTATATCCGGTTCTACTTTCTTTCGGGGAAAAGCAGAATATCACAGCCTGACAGAAGCATCCTCTCTCGCTCCCATTAAAGGGTCCCTGGATAAGGAGGGACGTCCGACTCAGTCCCCGGACAAGTCTTCATGGATAGTATTTGACAATCATGCCGGGCAACTCTAGTGTGATACGTACACGAGTCAGACAACAGCGGGATCCACAAGAAGTGGAAGGAAATGGACTCACTTGCGTATGTTTCCAGCACCGCCGATGCCAAAGTGCACATACTGATACCGGACGGGTGCGAGAGTGTAGGGAGGAGGACTCTCTGATGGCAAGAGGTTCTTGTCACTGTCCTTGTCGTCTGTGCCCTTGGGCCGCAGGTGGAGAGCAGCGCTGATGGAACTGAAGCCAAGCATTGCCGAGAAGAACTAAAAGGGCCAAGAAGAGCTTGATTTTGAGGAAGATGGGGAATGCGGCTGTGCCGGATTCGGATGAAATTTATTATAACAGCTCTACTGCATTATCAAGAAGAGCACACGGGCCGCATGTCATTTCCCTCTCCTCCACTCCTCCACGGCGATGTACACCGACTCTCCCTCGGTATGAGAAATGAGAAGGAAAGGGAAAAGACACTCACTGGTAACTCAATTGTCGCATGAAATCACACTGCAACAGAACGTCTGCTGGTCGAAGCGCCGTGCAGCAAGGCCGAGATAAGCCATTGTGAAATTATTGGACCACAACCGGAGAGATGCATGTCCTGAAAGGCTTCCAAGCTGCCCTCAGGCGAGAATAGTATCATCCGACAGCTCTTCTCACGAGTACGCGTGGATGGAGATAGCTGTTTCTTCTCTCACTGGCCGTAAACAGCCTTCATTATCCAACTATCACCGTTTCTGTTGCATATCGGACGGGTTCAGCCATGGAGGTGTTGCTATCGCTTTGTGGTCCGGGATATACGAAGTGCCAGACCGTCTATAGGCTTGGATTGATACGATGAGAAAGAGGCGCTGTTCAATATGTTTTCATTTCCGAAGTACATGTATCCTACGATGCCCGTCCCACTCTCGCTCATTTAACGCTGATCGTACGGACGTGGTCTACGTACTCTCCACCTGCGTCTTTTGTATCCCCAGTGACATTCCCTGCACAGCCGTCCCGGTCTTTCTTTTACTCGTGGGGCTCAAATCCTTTGCATCCTTCGATAATCTGTGCCGGTCGATTTCGGTTCATCATGTCCAACTTCACGGAATTAACCAACCCGGCACCGGAGTGAGACCACTCTCCACTCAGCGGTGGATAGAAACTACATCTACTGACAGACATCTAGCTGGCTGAACAAGGGTGATCAAGCATGGCAGCTCACCGCTGCTACGTTCGTGGGACTGCAGTCCATCCCCGGGCTGGCGGTGATGTATGCGGGGATGGTGAAGAAGTGCGTTTTGATATTGTCTCTTTCAAGCAATTGTATGCAGGCAATCGTATCTAACAAGACTGTGTGCATAGGAAATGGGCCATCAACTCAGCCTTCATGGTACGTCCTTCCCTCCTACCGGCGATTACTCCCAAGCCGTCTCGCTTAATCCAGCACAGGTATTCTATGCCTTCGCTTCGACCCTCATCTGCTGGGTCATCTGGGCTTACAAAATGAGCTTCGGCAAGCAATGGGGCAAGTTCCCTCTCGTCGGCACGCCGGGTCCCGTTTTGACCATGCAGCAAAACCTGGCCCAGTCCGAGCTGTATGCCGCCGGTTCTACGCAGAACTTTAACCTCTCCACCATGATCTACTTCCAGTTTGTCTTTGCCGCTATCACGACAGTCATTCTGGCGGGCGCGTTGCTGGGTCGGATGAACTTTCTCGCTTGGATGGTTTTTGTGCCGTTGTGGATTACGTTTAGTTATGCTGTTGGTGCTTTCAGGTTTGTCCTCGATGTCCTGCATGCCTCTCTGCTGTTTCTTGTTGACGTACGTACGTAGCATCTGGGGTGGAGGCTTCCTGTACACCCGTGGCATCCTCGATTATTCCGGCGGGTATGTCATTCATTTATCCTCTGGGACGGCAGGTAAGACATCCTTATACACTTGCGGACTGGCTGGAGGATACGTTCTTACTGAAGATAGGTTTCGTCGCCGCGTTCTGGCTAGGCCCCCGCGCCCAACGCGACAGAGAATCCTTTTACCCCAATAACATGATCATGATGCTCGTCGGCGCAGGCATCCTCTGGACCTGCTGGAACGGTTTCAACGGCGGAGATCCCTACGCCGCGAGTCCCGACGCCGGCGTCGCCGTGCTAAATACCAACATCTGCACTGCCATGAGTTTGCTCATCTGGACCATCCTGGACTACATTTTCTTCGGGAAACCGTCCGTTGTCGGGGCTGTGCAGGGCGAAATTACAGGCTTGGTTGCTATCACTCCCGCGGCGGGTTTCGTAGCCGGATGGGGTGCTATTGTCATCGGGGCTTGCTCTGGATCCATCCCGTGGATATCGATGAATGTACTGGGGAGACACCCGTGGTTCAAAAAGGTGGATGACGTTAGTAAGTTTCTCCCCTTCTGCGCTCCGTACTGGCAAGATCCGGCGACCTGACGAATGAATCAGTGGGCGTCGTTCACACGCATATGGTCGCCGGCTACCTGGGCGGCTTTTTAACCGGCCTCTTTGCGACAATCGAGGGCTGCGCGGCCTTTGCCCTGACGAACCCCGGCGGTGCCATCGACGGCAACGGCCACCAGGTCTGGATCCAGATCGTCGGCGGGCTATTCGTTATCGGATATAATGTCTTCATGACGTCGGTTATTATGTTATTCATCAAGTATGTGCTGCGAATTCCGCTGCGCATGAGCGAGGAGGATCTCCTCGTTGGCGATGATGCGGTGCATGGCGAGGAGGCGTACGCGCTGTTCTTTGAGGGGGAACGGAATCATGTCACGCTTCATGCTGTGGATGTGGGCAGTCATAGCCATGTACCGGATGAAGGGAATGGAAGTGGCAGCGGCGAAGAGCAGACTGCAAAGGCCGGGTCGAGAAAGAGTGATTAATTCGGATGACTTCTTTGAACGATCAGCCAGTTGGTGAATGGATATGTTACAGCTTATGTATCCCCTGCAGGTAGGGTAAACCATTTCCTATAACCTCAACTCTCGCTCAACCCAGCAAAGCGATTCCCCAGTCCACAAAAACACTCCCTAGACCTCAAAATTCCGCTGCCATCATCATGATCTGCATCTCTGGATCCCCCGAGGACCTCCTCAAGACCCCAAGCCACCCTCTCAGCGCCCAGTCTTGCCCCTTCTAGATTCGGCGCCCCCGGACCGAGTCTCAGGGCTGCCAGTCTTCCTGTCAGAAACAGCGGGACATCACTCCTCCACATCAAGTCATCCGTGAGGCATGGCAGTCCTTCTTTCGTCTCGATGGGGTACTCATCCTGCATCCGCCGGAGCAGGGGGAGTTCAGTAACATCTGTCTTGACGCCGGTTGCGAAGTAGATATAGTCAATGGGAGGCAGGTCAGGAATCGGTGGGTTCGTCGTCAACTGCCAGGTCTGTGTCTCTGGGCAGTACTTGTGGTCTGTTATTGTCGTGTGGGCGTGGATGGAGAGTCTTCTGTCGTGGACGTGCTGTTTGAGGATTTTGTGGTAGGTGGGTGTGATGCTGCCGCCGTTTCTCGCTACCTTGATCATTTCAAGGCGTTCTTTTGAGTTGCCATGGTATTAGGATCTGTACACATTCGCCTGGACATTTATGGGCTCACCTTCATCGGTGTCTGCGGACCAGAACGCTGCTTTTTCGTAATTCTTGAACTTTCCCATCCAGGTCAGATCGATATCGAAATGCTTGACTATCAATCAGAGGTTAGCTGGATATTGGCTAATTCCAGGAAGATGCTGCTCACCCTTTATACCAGATCTCAAGAGAAACCACACCTTCCGCACGCCTCTTCGCACTGCAATGTCTGCAATCTGCGCAGACGTCAACCCACCACCGACGACTACGACGTTCGTTTCCTCGTGTCTCCGGACCTTATCCTGGACTGTCTTGCTGGGGATCGACTTGATCTCCATGGCATGGCAAGCCCCCATCTTCTCCTCGCGGGATAACTCCCAGGGAAAGTTCTTAGGGTTAGCCGACGCCGGTCCAGAACCGGGCCCAATTGCCAGCACCACGGCACGGGCGTAGAACCTTATCCCACCGTTCGTAGTAATGGTGAAAACCCTGTTATCCTTGTCATCCCGATCGTTGCCTTGGTAAGTGGATGGTGACAGGTCTGGGTGAACAGAGTATTCAATGTCGCTGACTTCACACTGATGGATCTGGTCTGGAAGATCCAGACTATACCGGGACGCGATGGCGGAGCAAAAGTCAGTAAATAGCTTTGCTGAGGGTGAGAAATAGTCTTTTCGATCTCGTTCGTCGATTTGGACTTCTCTTACTGTTCTGGGTATTTCAATATCAGTCAGCCCTGATGAACAACGGACGCTGGCGTTTAGAACAACAAGACAAGGAACTCACTCGGCAGATTTAAACCCCCTCTGAGCCTGTCTTTGCTTCTGCTTCTTCCTCTGTTTATGCTTGCTCAACTCCTTCCCAACACACCCCGGAATCTCCCAGAGATCCTTTCCCAGCTCCTCTCTCCCTGTCTCTCGCGTATACGCCAGCATCCCATCCCGATCACCAGGATCAACATGAAAGAACATAGGACTGCGTAAGTGCTCGATCTCCAGGATGCGAAATAGCCGATTCCACCTCTCCATCCATCTGTTCCCGGAGCTATCCAGGACAAGCGTTGATATTGACGATGACGGTGACGAAGATGAACGCGTATGCGTGGATGTATCCTTGCTTCTGGTATTTCCGTTCCCATTTCCACCGTGCCATTTTTCCGCTTTAACGCCTCGAATCCGCTTATTATGCGCTCGCACCAGGGCCATCCGGCCGCTGTGCTTGTTTATCCAGTGGTACCGCTGGTGTTCCTCGTCGGTGAACATGGCCGAGGGGGTCTCTTCCTGCAGTCTTGCGGCGACGGCGAGTCCGCACGGTCCGGCTCCAATTATGATCACATCGAAGAGGTCTGGGAAGGTCTGTGGCTTTTGGTTTATCATTGTACTAGCTCTGAGGGAGGGAAATAGAATAATATAACGATCCTATCTCTGGGGTATATCAGTGTACTTTTATACTATGGAGATCTGGGAGCCTGGGGGTTATATATGCTTTACAGGTGCGAACAAGCAATGAAACTACCCAGGTACCTGTTCCCAAGGTCCTTATTCAGTTGATCTGCAAGGATGGTTGACGTTGTGTTTTGTATGGCTCCCAGGGTACTGGGGACCTTCGGTGATGGCTGCATCTTACTCACAACACCTTTGTACAGAAGCCAATAGCGGAGATGCTCCAACAAATCAGATTGGTAGTTTTAATAAATAAAAATTGAGAGGGATCTTCCATGATAACTCCTTGCATAGTATTCTCCAATTTCATAATTTAGCACCAAACGATGCAGTTGGGAGCTACCAGAGACGCGTAGGCGGCGAGCTAGCTTAGACTTTCCATGAGGGCGAAATGAGAGTATTCGATGAGGCGCCGATTGAGATCACTTTTCCTCTGGCTTTCGCCCGTATATGATACGGACATTGGTATATAGGTGATTCGACAGGTCTTTCAGGTCATTCCGTGCACCCATAAGAAGGACCTCAATCTCTGTCCTTGACCAACCCAGAACACGAGTGAAGAGGGCGTATGTATAGGAACCCATGGCTTCCATAATATTGACTTGATTATAACGGCCAAGCTCTTTGAGCTTGGGATCCTTGGGCCAAGGGCTCTGGGGGAGCTGCATAATTTCTTAGCATTAGCATATGCATAATGTCGGAGGAAAGGGCCCAAGCATATCCCACTCAACTAAAAGCGAGGTACAATACCGGGAACGATCAGACATTTAACGGGCGTAAAACAACCTACCTTGAAAATCTTCTCATGGACATCCTCAAAGCCGGCTTTGATCATCTTTTCCTTCCATGTCGGTGAAGATGCAAAAGATTTTCCAAACTTCTGAGAAGCTTCGCAGACAAGCTCATGGGCCCGGACAAAATCTTTAGCCTTCAGGTGCGTGCCATCATCTGAGGTGCTCTTGACTTCAATTGATGCAATCTCAAAATAGCCACCAGGGCTCAAATGCTTCAGGGCCTGGCCAAAAAGCTGGTCAACATCTTTCACGCAGCCTTCAAGTTCCCGGCCATGGATATAATCGAAGGGCCGAGAGTAGTGCCATTCTTGCTCGTAGTTATCAACTTCAAATCGGCAGTTTGGAGGTAGCCTGCCCAATATACGTTAGGTCACAACCCTGAATGATAGGCCTTAAAGCACGGTAGACAAGGAGATAAATACCAGGTCGGCTGGATAGGACTGAGATCATTGCCTAAACATATCAGTCGGAACTCGGCCTAGTTTCACAAAGGAGATAAGAGCCTACCCAGTACTTCTGATTCGGGATGTTCACTAATATATGGTCAGTCATGATGGCCAGTGAGAACAAAGGCATAAAAGTTCCCCATACTCCGCAAAGTCAATAGCCCAAATGCCAGTGCCGGTGCCAAGGTCTAATACCCTCTTGGGATCTTTGATAGGCGCAAGATTCAGTTCACCGTCAAGCAGCAGTCGGTAGATATGGTGGCTCTGGTGGAGTGGTTAGATCAAATGTCAATAACCTAGTAAATCTACTGGATAAGACATGGCATACAAGATCCAATCGATCCTGTTCTTGTTCATCATTTGGCTTTTCGCCGAGAGTCAGAGAACACTTCTGGATAAGAGCATTGGAATGCAGTATCGGGATTTACCAGCATGTATTCGCCATCGTGAAAGGCGTGGTATCGGCGGCCATTTTCGTACCTTGATTGGATACAGATCAGCTTGGGCCTTCCCAACGAACGAAGAAGATAGAAACATACTTGTAATTGAGAATACTCGACGTTATGGAGCTTGTGTAGCTTGCATCGCCTAGCCTGTAAATAGCAATGAGACACAGTCCGGCAGGGAGGACAAAGCGAAAGCGAAGGGGTGGTACGCACGACCCCGCATATGTAGAATCGGCATCACCGTAACTCTCCTGTAGCCCAGAACAGACACGATTTAGCGTCACTCTAACAGAATTAAAAATAAATAATAACGGCTACATGGGAAAGGCTCACGTCGGCTTCCAGAGGCTCGTCGGGGTGACTGTTGGCATGGGTGTCAGCCATCTTGCAGCAGGACCTGGATGAGTAGAGGAATACTCAGAGGCTTGCAAAAGCAGGGGGAGAAATGCGCGGCATCAACATTATTAAAGACTCCGGAAGGATGCCACTCCCCCATGCTAGCATGGCTAGGCGCAGATTCATAACGGGCGGTTCGTCATCGGCCACGATGATTCGTGTTCTCCTCGCGCTATGCACTCGTAGCGTCAATCACTGCACGGGCATATTGGCATGATGCCGCTGTTTCGAGTCTCGATGCGGATACGAGTAGTCAATGTGACGTTGCTGCAGCTATGAATGATCTGTCCCTCTTCCACAGAGACATGCATAAGCGGGTCGAGCGCTTAAGAAATCACTCCAGCAGGGGGCGCTGCCATCAAAGCATATTCATCAGTGGGCGTATGGATACAGATGTCTCGGCAGATATCATACATACTAACACATTGCTAGTAATTTTGCCTTTACCGAGGCATTTGATCAGGAATACCAGCCGGAGTCATGCGAGTGAAGCCTCCCTGGGAAGAATGTTGTTCATAGTCATTCCATACTGCAGCGTAAAATGACAGCAGCGTAAATGACAGTGTGTCGCCTCAGGCATAATTACACTATTATGGTTTACATAAGCTTTCCGGAGTTAACCCGGCTATAACACCATGCACGTGACAGAAAATGTCGCTGGCTTCGTCGACTTCCGCTGCTCTGCCAGATCGACTGCTGTGGTAGACAGCCATCCGGCCTGTGACCATGGCGTTCCGAGCACGATCAGTGGCTCTTTTCCGCTGGGGCTGCAGTCCTCGCTCAAGGGTGCTGTGGACGTCTCGTGGATTTGCCACGGTCTCTGACAACTCGCGGTATGGGTTGGTCGAATTTTTGTTTCCCCTGCAGACACAGTACTGATCAGCTCGGTATAGGCCATATGATGTCGTCGTTATTGGAGGCGGTCATGCCGGCGCTGAAGCATCTGCTGCGGCCGCACGATCGGGCGCTCGAACCGCATTAATTACCCCTTCGCTTTCCAACATCGGCGTGTGCTCTTGTAACCCCAGTTTCGGGGGGATTGGAAAGGGTACGATTATTCGCGAGATCGATGCGATGGATGGAGTCGCTGGCCGCATTATCGATAAAGCCGGGATAATGTTTCGGGTTCTGAATAGATCAAAGGGTCCTGCTGTCTGGGGTCCACGCGCCCAGATAGACCGTGATCTCTACAAGAAATACATGCAACAGGAGTTACTCGGGACGGAGGGATTGAGTATCCTCGAGGGCAAGGTAGCTGACATTGTGGTTTCAAAGGAAGATCTGGAGGATATCCCTGGCACCCAGGGCAAGATTGTTGGTGTCAGACTCGAGTCTGGGGAGGTCATACCCACCGGCCGTGTTGTCATCACAACAGGCACGTTCTTGGGTGGAGAAATCCACATTGGACTGGATGCTTTCCCTTCAGGTCGTATAGGTGAGCCGCCTACTTATGGGCTGAGTAAGTCACTCCGCGAGGCTGGCTTTCAGCTTGGGCGTTTGAAGACAGGAACTCCTCCCCGACTGGACAAGAAGACAATCGACTTTTCCATTCTGGAAGTCCAAAAGGGTGATTCCCCCCCGCAGCCGTTTTCTTACCTGAACAACACTGTCCAAGTCGGAGACGAAGGCCAACTCACCTGCTGGATGACCCATACCAATCCTGCGTCTCATGATATCATTCGTGCAAACCTGGATAAGTCCATTCACATCCGTGAAACGGTTCGTGGCCCCAGGTATTGCCCTTCTTTGGAATCAAAAATTATCCGCTTCCACGACAAGCCACGACACCAGATTTGGCTGGAGCCAGAAGGGTTTGCGCCCAACGAGGTCATCTATCCCAATGGCATCTCAATGACAGTACCAGCTGACGCACAATTCGCCATGCTGCGGACTGTGCGTGGTCTAGAGAATGTAAACATGCTTCAACCTGGCTACGGAGTGGAATACGATTATATTGACCCTCGCAATCTCCGACCGACACTCGAGACAAAATTGATCAGTGGCCTCTACCTTGCTGGCCAGATCAACGGTACTACAGGCTACGAAGAAGCTGCCGGCCAGGGAATCATTGCTGGTGCCAATGCCGGCTTGGCTTCTCAAGGCCGTCCGCAGTTCACACTGACTCGTTCGGATGGTTTCATCGGTATCATGATCGATGACCTCGTCACAAAGGGCGTGTCTGAGCCGTACCGCATGTTCACCACGCGTAGTGAATATCGTATTTCCACCCGGTCAGACAATGCCGATTTCCGCCTGACACGCATGGCGCGCGATGCGGGATTTGTATCAGACAAGCGATGGAACCACTTCACAGACTCGGAAGCAGAGATTAAAAAACTCCAAAGTCTCCTAGGAAACACAAGACTCACGTCGTCCGCATGGTCACGCAAGGGCTTCAAGGTTCGCGTCGATACATCCTTCCGTTCAGCTCTTGACCTCCTCTGTCTCGACGAGGTCGACATTGACTCCCTCATCCCGCATATTGAATCCCCGTCCGGTACAGCATATACCTCATCCTTCTTTGCGCCGGAGATCAGAACCCGTGTCGCCATTGAAGGCCGCTACGCGCCATACGTCAAACGCCAAGAGGCAATGGCGAGAAAGGTCCAGCAAGACGAGAACCTCCTTCTCCCGGCAGACTTGGATTACTCCAAGATCCACGGCATCAGTTTCGAGGAGAGACAGGCTCTTGAGCAGGTCCGTCCCGTTAGCATTGGCATGGCGAGGAGAATTGAAGGCGTCACCCCGGCTGGTGCATTGAGAATACTCATGCATGTGCGGAGGAACGCGGGCAACAAGACGACTTCTCCGTCATCACAGCAAGCAGGGGAGACCAAGGAAGAAGTCTTTCGATCTTCCTTGACCTGATGTACGGCTTTGCAATTTTAGGATGCGTTTATATCATGTTGGTAATATTCTACAGATTGAGACAGGCGTTGCATTGGTGGAGTGTATATGTATATAGGGAACAGGATCTAGGATTACTCTTCAAATCTCAACGAGTCATGACGTAGCTTGCGCGTCGCTACGTCATGAGACTTCTGGAAGGATTCGCCTCCGGATAGTAGATACGATTATGACTATAATTAAGTAAAAGACGTCTGCAGCCGACCACTGGGATCTTGTTGCTTTCAGGGGCAAATCTAGTCTGCGAAAGATAATCTGGTGAAATCTCGGATATACGATCTGGACCATGAATCCCATGTAAGATGTCACTATATGTTAACTTTTTTTCCCCATCATCAGACTTTCCTCAGACTTTCCCTTTCGGGATGCTATTATGAGCTGCTCAGCTCCTCTATTTTATGCAGGTAGTTAATAACGGTGCCAGATCAGCCACTTTCAAATTATCCCAACCCATTGTCCCATGAGAAAAATGACGCAAGCAGAAAACTGATGGGGATCAAGTGATCCTCCAAAGCGAGAGTTAACTGGTAGAAAAAGAAATGGAGTTTCACTAGCTCGCTGGATTGGAAAGCGTCATGGAGCTCAGCTAGAAGATATATAGGATGCTATTCGACTATCTAAGTAGCTATCAACAAAAACTTCCAAGCCTGGGGAGGAAAAATAGAAAAAGATCTATGAAGTTGGCAGGCATATGCAATGATCCGCTCATGTTGCTCAGGGCGTGTTCAGATCTACCCAGCGAGCAAAAGGTGCCAGGACTCCAGCACTACAATGGAAAGGAAAAGACAATGATGATGATAGGGAAAATAAAAATCTGTATGTTTATTAAAAAGGGTTGAATACCGCCCACGCTGTGCAGTTAGGGTATTGTCGAATAGAAGCATAAACACTCAAAACACATAAACACGCAATAACTCCTCTTGTTAACCATGCAAATGAACATCAATGTCATCACCGATATCTTTGTCTTTGCGCTTGACTTAGTTCCTGGCCGGTTTCTGCGCGATAATGCGGTAGCTTGTCGTGGCGAGTCGCATGTTATCCATCTTGATGAAAGCGAGTCCGTCCAGACAGAATCGGTTGATGAGCGTCTTGAAGTGGTGAGGGATGAGATGTAGTTTTACCAGACCCAAAATAACCTGGCGCATTGCTCGGAAGTAGCCGTCGACGGTGTCTATGAGGGGCGCCTGCAGGCCGTCGATGCTGGCGTTGTCGGATTTGAGAACCACGAAGCCGGCGTCTGTCAGGGCCTTCTCCAGGCTCTCGGGGGTGGGCGTCCCCACGGCGCCAATTAGGGGCTTCACGCGACGCATGAGTTCGGCGTGTTCGGGGTTCTGGGGATCGTAAGCCGGCAGGCTGACCCAGTCCAGGGAGGAGATCTTTGCGCCAGGCTTGACAACACGGTAGACCTCGCGGAAGAGGGCGGGGATGTCCTTGCACAGACTCAGGGCCTGGATTTGGTAGAAAGCGTCGAAGGTCTCGTCCGCAAAGGGTAGCGGGAGATTGTTGAAATCTTGCACCACGAAGGTGTTATTCGAGAACCCGCGCTGCGCGTTGAAGGAGCGCGCCTGGGCGATCTGGTTCGGGTCGATGTTCAACCCGGTGACCTGAGCGCCGGAATAGCTGGACATGTGTGCGGCGACACGGCCGCGACCGCAGCCTAGATCCAGTACCTTGTCGCCGGATTTCAGGCCGATGTCTTGGGCGATGGACTCTTCGTACAGCAATTGATTCTCGCGCACGGTCGCCTTCTTACTCATCCAGGGCGGGATATACATCTTCTCGACATCGCCCAGGGCGCAGAGGTGGTTGAGTACACCATAGTAGGACTTGAGACAGTCGCCGACCTTTTGCTGGTAGTCCTCGCCCAGCGTCGCGACCATCTGTTTCTCGTCGGACCAGTCCAGGTTATAGATGACGTAGGATGCCATGAAGTCATCCACTTGTTTCGGAGTTAGTCCCTGCAGGTACCGGAAAGCAGACCAGAAGGTTTTCCACCGCTTGGAGGCGGCCGCGTGTTTTCGGTCAACGTGGGCATGGCGCCCATGGGACAAGCCCGTCGCGATGTTCCGCTTCGCAATGTCAATGTCGTCCAGGGAGCTCTCTGTATTACTCTCGGAGCTTCTCCCCGAGTGGCGTAGCGATTGTAGTGTCATGACGGCAAGGTGCGTTCGTTCTCTCGAGTCAAAGCGATCAACGGGGAACCAGAGCCAGCGAGACAGTCAGCGAACAAGCAGCAGTGAGATCCGAATCCATTCCAAGCAGCGGGCAGGGGGGAAAGGGGGCCCGGAGCCCATTTATAATAACGCATGATCGGAGAGATTTGGATCCTGCCAGGAATTTCGCGGAGGACCTCCCTGCGAGCCGCTGACTAACCCCGTTATTCATCTTGCCTCTTTATTATCATTTTTTTTATTTTTTATTTTTTATTTTTTATTTTTTTATCCTTCGCTGGAGCACGAGGTCCGCCGGCAGCCATGTATCCCTGATGCTTATGGGTACGGCCTCTGTTTGGCGAACGGGATCGTCATAGGGTGGATTCTGCGGCCGTTTCTTGTCTGCATCGTTGACTGGCGGATATTCGATTACTTAATGCGGAGGGACCGGATGACCCGGGCTTGGCAGCTTCGGGCTCGTTCTTTTTTTCTTTTCTTTGCTGAAAAAGATTTGCGGTATGTCGCCGCTACGAGATGGCTGCGTCTAGCGTGCCAGAGGGAAATGAAAACCCTTTCGCCCAGCCGGCCCGGCCATGCCGATGATCCGAACTTCTACTTGCAGCAGGGTCTTTTCCAATGTTCTCGACATCATTGCGCCGCATTAGCCGTGGTTGGTGGCGGCCCTGCAATTGCTTCAAGCATGGTCAAGGATGAAGGCGTTGCTTGGGACTGAGCTGGCCATCATACCTATCTGTATGTACATAGTAAGTACAAAAGTATACCCTGTGGTATGTATCAGTCCTCGTTGGCCGGCTGATCTGCTGATCTTAATCTATCGAGATTATTATTGCCTGTGCCGGCCAGCATACTTCCAACCGCTCGAGCTAATGCAACCATCATGCTCGGTCTTAACCCCTGGGCAATCGGATGTCGCGATGTTGATGGCACGCACCAGGTCAGATGAGAGACGGTGAGAGGAGTAGCTGCAGCCGAGATACATAGCTCATAGCATGCGAGACGCCGTGAAGGGCCATTATCAATCATCTCTCCGGGGAACTATGATGTCAGGAGGAGAGAACAGATCTCTTCTCCGCGCAAGCTTCGCTTGTTTCCGAGCATTGTTGATTCTTTTGTATCTGGGGATGCTAGGATTGCAGACGCAGATAAAATCCTCTGCATCTGATGTTGATCTTGGTCTATACGAGCCAACCGGTGAGAGCCTCGCTTAGATAGTGTGAAGCCCTGGGAGATAGCAGTTACTACGGTTGTATCGAGGCACGCGGGTGATAATATCGGTTGTACTTGTGCCTAGGTAATAGCATAGAAGCTGCTTCTCGAAGAACAATCCCCAGGTACAGCTATGCCCGAGCTGTAGGGATTCGCCGTTCAACTCCATCCACATGCTTGGAATCTAGGTCGTCTTCGGGGCCCGGAAGCCCGCGGCCTGGTTCTGATGGACACTTCCGTATATTTAATTATTATTATTATTCCGTACCAAATATTCAGTCTTCTGCCAATTATTCCTCCACTAGTTCGCTTGGCAGGACTTTCCGGTTTCAAATTGCTTTCCAAGCATCGACAATCGTGGTGTTGGGACCGTGGTGTCGTGACGCGTTGGATGTTTGTCATGACTTGACGATCTGGAACTTATAATAATGCTGTTTCGCGGACTGCTGCTATCCATTTCAGCAGTTTACAGCTTCGATAGGAGAGCCGTGTCATTGCCAGTGATGATAATAATCATCCACATCAACACACACTACTGTATGATAGTACCATGTACAATGACATCCTTCGATGTTGTCTGATGGATTACCTAATCAATACTAACCCGATCAGGCAAGAGGGCATTCCAGCCGGAAATAACCAGAAAAGAACAATAATGACTCAATACTTCGGAATCACCAGAAACCTCCAGCCATGACCATCCTCACAGTCGGGGTTCTCGCCCTGCAAGGCGCCTTCTACGAGCACATCGAGCTCCTGAAAAAGGCATCCGCGGCCAAAGCGCAAGCAGACAAAACCCCATCTGCCTCTGCCCCGCAATGGGAATTCATCGAGGTGCGAACCCCGCAGGAACTAGAAAGATGTGATGGCCTTATCCTGCCTGGAGGTGAAAGCACGACCATTTCACTAGTTGCTGCTAGGTCGAATTTACTCGAGCCTTTGCGGGACTTTGTCAAGTGCGTACAATACGCCCCTGCCCCTGACTGACCGACCACTTTGACACGAGGCTAATTGATTTCTTCCTAGGCTCCATCGTAAACCAACATGGGGAACGTGCGCCGGTCTTATATTACTAGCAGAGTCTGCGAATCGGACGAAGAAAGGGGGCCAGGAGCTTATCGGGGGTCTTGATGTGCGCGTGAACCGTAACCATTTCGGTCGTCAAACGGAGAGCTTTCAGACGTTGCTCGACCTGCCCTTTTTGAGATCCGATATGGCGGAGCCTGTTGCGCCCTTTCCTGCTGTTTTTATTCGTGCACCCGTAGTCGAGAAGATATTGGCTACTCCGGATGATGCCCAGAGCAATGGTGATAACACTGTCACGGCACCTTCAAGACCGGCGAAGGATGAACTGGCGCAGTCAGCTATGGGATCTGGCGTGGAGGTTTTGGCAACGCTCCCTGGGAGAGCGGCCAAGTTGGCCAGTGAGGGTGTCGATATCCATGCTGATGAGGAGGCAGGAGACATTATTGCTGTTCGACAGGGTAATGTCTTTGGGACAAGTTTCCATCCTGAGTTAACGGGCGATGCAAGGATTCATTCATGGTGGTTGGACCAAGTGCTCGAGGCTGTAAGGAAAAGCCGCCAAGCTGAACAATGATCATCTATCATGATAGAGACTCATGTCTGTTTATAGATCGAACATAGAGTGTACATGTCATCTACTGTTTAATAGAGATCATCTGTACGTTAGAATATATCCACCTATATATACTGGAATTTCCTGAACCACATTGATTTTCCCCTTCTGGATGTCCGTGTTTTCATGAGGACGCTCAGGGGAGTGCTCAGTGAGTATTTCGTTGGTGGTCCCCATGGTTCATTCGGCTCCTTAGTTAGCATAGCGTAGATAACTAACTAATAGTTAACCCTAGCTAGAACAACCAACTTAGCGAGTTCGACCTACAACATATTTTGCATCACAGGTGATCTCTCATATATTGCCTATTTTATGCGGGCAGTTTGACAATGGTGCCTGGTTAACCTTCCAAATTACCCATGCCATTGACATGCCCATCACAAAATGATGCAAGCAGAAACCTGGTGCATATTGAACGCCCTGGAGTGGCAAATCCTCCAAAGCAAGAATCCAACCTTCATAGACTCAGTAGCACATAAACAAATGGACAATCCATTTTGATGGAGCTATAAATACGAGTATGTCCTTCCCTTTTTTGAAGGCTACGCATCTGACTGCTCTCTTTGTAATCTTCTTTCTTTTTTTGCTGACCATGGCCAAGGGATCTTTCTAGCAAGATGAAATACTTGGAGGAACCACTGTGGCGTCCTCTGGCAAGTGGCTACACTCTCAGAGCTTACGAAGAAGACGCTATAAGAGGGAAACATAATCATCTAGACCAAGTCAGTGAGTTATATCGCTAACATGTTGACCTCTATACAGAGTAAGCTGCCCCACAGACACCTATGATTGAGACATACCAATTCACATCATATCAGGTTCCTTGTAGAAGGATATGAGCCGCCTGGTTATCAACTTCAGCTTGGCTCCCCTGCTCCAGGCATTGTCCGCATCAAAGGTTTCATTCATTGGTACATAGACTCAACTGCAGGCCGAAATGCTTTCAATGCATCTAGAAAATCCACAATATAACCATGCTAAAACTCACTCATTATTGTTGTCAAAGACTACATTGTAAAATAATCCGAACAAAGCACACCATACTCATTAATATCGAAAACTAAACAGCCCCGACAGGCATCCTGTCTGCCCCCCAAGTCCTCGACCTTTCGCTCCTCAATGCTGCATCCTCTTCCTCCGCCCATGCCAGCGACTCACTCGGCAGCATGACTGCCCGATCCACAGCAACCGGAAGACCCCGGTGCCTTCCCCTCAGTGTAACTGCCGCCAGGATCAACTTGCTGATCGTATGCCACGCGCCGCAGAAGGAGTAATTCTTTCCGGGGAAACCCACGCTTATCCCCACACACCCATAGGCGGAGACAACCTCGAAGATGATATTAAAAGTTGAGAAAGCCACAGGGTCATGGTTGTAGTTGGGTGACTCCGCGATAGAGATAAACAGGACCGCGACAGCAACCAGCCAAATGTCGTGACTGAGTTGGGAACGGACCTGTTGGCGAACGAAGTAACCGCGGGAGGATTCATTGGCTGACCTTGGGACATCGGAGCGTCCCAGGAGATGCTGACGGATCAAAGCCATAAACAGCTCACTGGATCTGGAGCTCGAGGGTTCTTGGTCGTATGTGTGGTCGTGGGCGTAGATACCTAACGACCGTTCTTCGTAGACGTTTGTGTTCCTTTCGAGTATAGACAGTCAGTGGAGTCCAACAGAAGTGAATGAATAAAATGGTCGACGAACCTTATAGTAATCAATACTGGAAATGCCGAAACATACTGGACATTTATCAGTTGGCTATTACGGTGCGTGATATACCGGAATCATGAGTTATACTAACCATCATAAGCACTAGAGAATATCAGCATTGTTTCTCACTACAAAGAGGCGTTGTAGGTCCTTACCATATAAGACAAGCAAGCCTTGGCGAAGCTTGGAGATGGTCACAACGTAGAATCCTCCAGAGCGCACCGCTGAGGATATGAGTCAGTAAGCGATTCCAATAATGAAGACGCAGACACCAAGAAAAGAATCCGCGAACCTAATGCCTGAAACAAGCCGTCCAGGACTCGATATCCCGTCGGCAAGCTCTCGATTTCATTATTGCCGATAGAGAGAATTTCAAAAGCAGCCCAATCGATTCCATTTAGAATGACTATGGTACCCAGCAAGTACCATGTGTGGCGTGACGGGAAGAGGTTCGTATAGACCTTGGTGTAGGATACGTGGTTAGTCGTTACACCCAGTACATAAATAAGAGTCCGCAATATCATACCCGCCTGGGGTGCTTTAGAATAAAGTCCAGGGTAATCTTCCATTCATCCCAGGTCGCCTTTTTCGGCAAAAGACGTCTCATCCCCCATATAATAAAACGTAAGAAGCAGGGATACAATGTATTTCCCGCTAGGATCAACATTCCCATCGTAATAAGGGGATATGCACTGTTGAGATTGTTAATATTGGTTTTTCATTGATTATAAAAGAATTGGTGACAAACTTAGTTTGTAATGCAGTCATGTTTGCGTCCAGAAGAGCCATTCCGCTATTCCCAAACGCAGAAATCGCAAAGAAGGCGCCGGTGAAGAAGGGCGACAATCCATTGTCCTGCGCAACACGTGGACGGTTCACAGTGAGCCAACTTCCTACACCAATGGCCCCGAGGATAAGAAAAGAGAAGAAATACAACGGCACGATGATGGACAGAAAAGAGACCGCCCTGTACTCGACTCCACCTAGCTCTTCACGCTCTTCAGGGGTGAGACCATGGAACTGTGAGTTACGTGATATGAAGGCTTTCGAGGCCAAAAAGAATTTCTGAGTGCCCCGAAAAACGCCTTTAAACCCAGCAAGTTCAGTTCCGTCATATAACGAGTGATTCGGCGGGACGTCTCTTGGGTCATTGTTCAGATCTTTTCTGGCCCCGACTCCCGCCATTGGAAAAACACGGTGATGGTGGTATCGTGGTTTCACATTACCGATCATTATCTGATCATCTCCAACCCAATGTATATGATTTAGATTCGTGGGGTCTGTGGGCGTAGTTTGAGCCGCTGAGTTCGATTGATCACATTGGTCTCCGCCATATGGCCCTGTATTGCCAGGGCAAGAATAGCTAGGCAAGTCAATATCCGACCTTGTCTGATGGTTGAGTACAGAATTCTGTCTGGACTGTGCGCGCTCTTGCGAGATCCCTTGAAATTTGGACTCGAAGGCCCTCTTTCGCACATAGAGAACGTTACTCGAAATTATGATAGGTGACCCAACAATGATTAGGAAAAACAATATAAGCTGCTGGAAGGTATTCAGAGATGATAAGTCCACCTGGATCGTACTATCAGTACTTTGGAGCCTACATGGGAAAGAGAGGGGGAAGAAATACCGTAGTGAGACCAGCCCCAGTCATAGCACTGACGCACATGAATAGTGCATCAGTATAACCCACACTACGGAAGGGAGTTGAGGAGGCCCAGAAAATGACACTGCAGATCAGACCAGTTGCGAAGAAGTATGTATAATGCAGCGTCAGGAAATTGAATGGCGGGAGCACCGCAATGATGCAGCGGCCAAGCGACTGCCGAAATCCTTGAGCTGTAATAAACATCAGCTATCTTTGAATGCAACCATTTCTAATCCTCTTCCTGTTTTTTATTTAAAGAAGGGGGATCTAGAAGGGGGAAGGGAACCATACAGAACATGGCGAAATCGGCAATCCGATTTTTTCCCATGAAAAAAAGTAAAAGGACAGTGAGATAGAGGGAAAAGATAGGAACCCAAATAGTTCCTGAACTAGGGGTTTTTTATGAAACGAAAAGAAATTGTCCTCCACGATGGTCGAAACCCCAGGAGGGAAATAGATAAACAGTGGATGAGCCCCGGAAAAGTCTGAGCAAGGCGCACACCGCTACCCACACAGATACGATAATGTTCGAGGTAGATGGAAATATCGTAATCGGACTCTAAGGGCCATGGTTTGTATTGCGCGTTGTCTTTGAGAAGAATGCGGTGGTTTAGAGATGAAAAGTATTCGACTCGCGATCTTGTGTGTATAGCTTGGAGAGATTTTTTTCCAGGCAGAACAGATAGTGCAGCAATTAGGGAACCTGACGGGTTATTCGAACATCATCAAATCGTTCTTGGAGTAATTAGTTGATTTGACTTGGGGGTCTGGACAGATGAGAATTGATGAAAAATCGTTGTGCTTATGGTTATGCCTGACAGTGAAGGTGAAAAGAGGAAGAAATTCCACGTGAGGCAACAGAATTTGGCTGCCAGCCGCATGAGGCTAGTATCAGACCCGCAACAACGGTCTCAATCCTTCATGAGCCTTGCAGTAATTAGATCAATTAAGACTTTTAGTGACTTTTTTTCCATGTATAACACTAGCTATAAAAAGCTGCTATTGCTGTTATTACTTCCATCAACATTCCCTCCCGAATCCAATGCCCACTCTTGCCGCACGCCTGGCAACATAATAGAGACGGCCCAGTCTCCTGTGCGGATTAAACCGCCCTATGAGGCTGACTCTGGAGTCTGGACTCTGAACTCTGCGGTAGGTATGCCGCGGTGACTGCAGGAAGGTTTCCTCCGCTCACTACCGCACGAGAAACGGCCGAGCGAATCCTGCAGAGACGGACCAAGTTTCCGAACCTGGCGGGTCTCCGCGCTCTTTGCCGGCAGCCGAAACCTTCGTCTGGAATTGAAGGAAGGATCCGAACAACTGCCGGGGTGGTAGCAGAGAAATGTTTAATGTTGTCTGACTCTTTGCCACGAACTCAGGAAACCGAAGGCAACTCGGGGGATCATCGGCGCGGTCATTCTGCGAAACTTTATTCGCCAAGGGCTCTGTGACTGCTAACCTGAATCCGAGGACTAATAATAATGTGTTATGGCAATGCTGGTATTGGTCAAGGCAGCCCAGCAATGCCGAGAATAAAATACAATTTAAGTTATAAACGGCGGACCTGTGGATTGCCTGTTGTGGTTAGTTTTGCTGTTTTAGGTTTAGCTTTCCCGGTACGCGGTCTGGTAATGATCCTCCGCCTGCTGTCCCTGTGCGGCTTTAGGATATAAGAATCTCTCCTTTTCTTCCAACCCTCCTTTCCAATATTCTGCACTCACTTGGTCCGCTCATCACCCTTCGCCTCCTTGCCTCTCCAGCTCTCCCGTCCCGACGCCATAAAACAATACGGTAACAGGTCTCTGCCGACTGATCCGAAAACTCCGCGATGGCAACCTAAATCGATCCTCCCGAAATTTCCCTCTTGCTGTCCACCCGTCTAGCTGCGCCGCATCCTTGCTTCCCCTCTAATCTCATGCATCCCTGGCTTCCTGGCTTCCTGGCTTCCTTGATCATATCGATTGGACCTCACGCATTGCTTTGGGAATGCAGCACAACAGCGGCGCACCTGTGCTCCTGCCCGTGGTGCACCAGATGGACAGAGCAACACAGAACACCATACGGGCTGAGGTAGGCACGCGAGGAAGCTAAGGGACTGGGGGAGCTGCTTTTTGATGAGAGGGACTGGGGGCGTTTGGCGAGAAGGCGCGTGGCAGCGAGGGAGAAGGGGCTCCCGAGCTCAACACCATGATTTTATATAAACATTTTCTTTGTATATGTATGAACAGCTTCGTCGTGCTGCGGAGAGCACACTGCCAACATGACCGAACAGCACCGGCAGAGACATCAGAAGGTAGTGGGAGCGACAATGATTCCCAGCTCCCATCGCCTACGCCTGCAGGGCATGGCAGACATGGCGGCACAGCTCGGAACAAACATTCTGGAGCGCGACGAGGCGGCCATCGCCGGAGGAACCCACCCAGGCAACAGAGCTCCAGAGGAACCACAAGGCCATATTGCACCATGGAATGCATACATGGTCTAATGGATCGAGGTCCTTTGGATCAAAAATGCCCGAATGCTCGGCAGCACAGTACCGGTACACACCATCAACTTGATGTCAAACAGCTCACACATCGGTTACATGATCAACTAACACAAGATCGGAATACGGGCTTTGAGATCTTGGACATTCGTGGTCGAACAGGATTTATGTTGAAGGCATCATTGCTGTCACATGGCTACACTGTGACCATCAAAGCCACCACAAAGGAAAAGAAGCACAATCTCCAGCGAGAAATTCGCAACTACAAGCGTCTACGTATTTTGCAAGGGCTTCATATTCCTGTTTATGTCGGCGATTTCACGCCACGCGTTCCATATGTGTACCGGGGAGAGCTGATGGCCCATATGATGATCCTCAGCTGGTCTGGGATTCGTGTTCATAATTCTTCAATGGAGAAGGAGCGAGCTGGGCTTGCGAAGGTTCTTCGCTTGCATAGAGTTGTACACCGCGATAATGAGAGACGGAATGTGCTATGGAATGAGTCAGCTCACTGTGCTATTATGATTGATTTTGAACAAGCTTCATGGTTGCCTAAGGCAAAGCAACAACCACTTTGTCTATCATCTGGAAATGCTAGGAGGCGGCTTCCCTCTAAACTGGGAGACTTATGTGGCGATGCTCTTTCTCAGGGGCCACCAACGCTTTACGCATGAGAATGTATTTAATCTGTTGATAAGGCAGCCCCCACATCAAGCTCTTCTGATTTTCATCCTAAGGGAAAGTTTCTTCTCCGGAACTTGGTAGGTCCTTCTGAGGAGCTTAGAGACTCCTGCGAATGCAGTTCATAGATCCTCGGAGTCTCCTGGATCTTATTAATGTTCTATATTCTTGGCTCTCACCAGTTGTAGGATACCAAGAGCTGATTGGTTTGAATCACCAGCCTTTCAGCCTACTGGTTTAGGTAGGACACAGGAACGCTCCTGTCCATCGATTTAATGGGTTGCCCCATCTTCTGTGGCAGGAACTTGAATGGTTGTTGTGGGCTGCAGTAGTACCGCAGGTGTCGACTAGTATTACCGTATTCGGGATATCACGTGGCATCGGATCGGATTATTGTATTTATGCGGTAACACAAGCCACCGGAAAACACTGTTTTCCACAACCGTAGAATAGAATAGCATGAGCAATAATGGATAGCAACCAACTAGTCAGCCAATAATATACGATTCTTCCCCTGCTCTGTTCCACAGCAGGACACTAGTTACACGAGCCAACCAGAGCGGGTACGGGTACATCTACGGGCTATCATTGTTCCCGCTCTGTGGCGCCCGCTGCATTTCTACATTTCGCATTTTCGCACTGTATCGCGAGTCGCTGTTAGCCAAGGATGAGACGGACATACCAGTTCATTCAGAATAAGTGTTCGGTGTTTGCGGAAGGGAATTACTATCCGGGTGTCAAATGTGTCTAACATTCCAGCCCCCGAAGACAAATTCGGCCCGTCCCCCTTTCTAAGCTAGTTGATGTTCTCTGCTCCGAGAAAAGGCAATTCTGACACCTTCTCTAGAACCTCCTGGACTTTCCTGTAGGGATGTCTGGTTTACAGCAAGCGCTGGAACATGTACAGCGCGTCTTTGGCTGAAAGCATTGGCTAATTCCATCGGGCTAGTCATATTGAAATTGTTGCAACTATTATTAGGTATGGGAACTACAAACCTACGAAATCCACTAGACCAGACACACAAGCAGCTACTCTGATACCAGCTAGGACAAAAAGTGTTTCAGGACTTATAGAGGCGCTTAGAACGGCCTCTGGGCTGGTCAGGTTGATATCAATGGGCTTCGCAACAAGGTAGCCGCCGTAATGGGCCTTATCCTGCTGGAGGCAGGTGTCGGTTTCACTGGAGGTTGGCAGGCTATATATGGGATTGAGAATCTCATCAGGATACACTTGAGACTGCCCAATTATATCCTCAAGCTCTCAATTTCCTAACCCGTTGACTTAACTCAAATGTTGCCGGTTCATATTGTCCTTACGCTATGTCCTACGAAGTCTATACTGCCGAATACATTGGCCAGCCGACCCATGTTGCCATCTATATTGAAACACAGCCCAGCGCAAATGAACAGACCCGGAGTGGGCTAATGTTTCATGTTGTCGGAAATATCCTCCAAGGCATGACGTATGAAAGCCGAGCCACTAGGGACCCTCTTCTTTCGGCTACATACGTGGCGCACACCAAGAAGATCGGAACAATTGCAATTGGAGACCTGGCAAGGTTTGAACAGCGGTGCTGTCATGCAGTTGCGCAAAAACGAAAGGACCCTTCCAAGCCTCTTTACCGATGCAACCACTGGCTTGACGACGTGATTAGGTTGGCGTTTCAAAATGGCATTCTAAAGCCCTGAATGGTAGGTTCCTTGCCTTCTATTTCATCAAGTCGCGGGCTGATAGCTCATCACCCGGACTAGATCGCTGCGAAAGCACCGAAATTACTGCAGGATTTCCTGCTTCTAACCAGCTTGAGGGAATGCTCTGGGAGTGCATGTGCTTCTCAAACAACCTAACAAATGTATCCCATCCTTTGCATGTGCTGTTTTTGTTTCTGCTTTGTCTCTTCTCTGCCTAGTAGAAGACAGAAGAATATACCACCTGCATCATGAGAAATTCCACTGGGTATTGGTCCAGTATATCAGGCACAAGTTCTAGCCAGTCAGGCTTGAATCTACAGGCAATTGTAGCATTGCAGAAATCCCAGAACTCTGGATACCATCCAGCACTTTCCCAGTCCAATAGAGTGATCCTAAATTCTGGGTGACCATCACGATCTCCAAGCCTTTCAACCATGATATTCTTTGGCTGAAGGTCACCATGGGTGAAAACAGGGCGGTGGCCGTTCAGAGTCCGATTAACCATATTCTGTAACAATTGAACATACGGGTCTGATTCTGTCTGGCGAAGTTTCTCAATAATGGCAAGATTCATGTCGCCCTGGTTTGCGAAAGGACCAGAAATTTTGGGATTTAGGCCTTCCGTCCAGAATACCCCGTCAAGATAAGGCTGGCGATTCAACATTCCAAAGTAATCTGGTGGCGGTATGCTGCGTAGCTCCGTAATCGCATCTTTAACCAACTTGCTTATCCTAGCTTTTTCCACCAGGTTAAGGGATGGTAATAATTGTTGAAGGGTATCACCAGGGATATATTCCATAATAATATAAGTTTTGTTGGTGTCAGGGTCCCTAAAGGCTGCGTAGACTTTTGGGACCGGAACTTTGCTGTTTGCCACAAGGAACTTCATGTTTTCAGCCTCAATGAGGGGTACGCCATGACCCATTTTCACTGCAAAGCGATCGTTCACCCGGACAACTTTTGTGGACGTGTCTGGCGTGCTTATGAGTTCTGTAGCGGGTTCGATCTCAGTGACAGTCGGTAGACGAATGGCCTCTAAAGCCATATTTTGGACATATAGACAAGGCTAGGCGCTAGGAATACAGCAGCAGCGGTTGAAGCATGTTGAACTTGAATTTGAAAGTTGGCACTTCGTGGATGTTGATGTTTAGTGTTGGATCACGTGGGATTCTGCCGCGTAGGTCCGCCCTCGCTGACCTTTTCCACCACGTAGGCCTATCTAGTTAGCAACCAACGATATACCTCCATTAGTACCAACGTACTTATCATGTGACATATTGCCCGAGACTCCCGCATAGGCAGCCCGAGCTGCAGAGATCGGTCCAGCATACCCGAGGGTGCAGCTTAGTTGATGATTTTAGTGAGCTCCATAACTAACTTAACTATCGCGAGCGCGTAGGAGTGTCTAGCAGTTGAGTTCCATAGGCAGATATCGTTAGGCCTGTTCAGGAGGTACTTCTTGCTAAGCGTCGTGTTAACCGCGCGCTGCATGAAACCTTTTAAACATTTCTATATTAGGGTGGCGCAACCCCGTTTATAGCCAACTACGCGGAATCTCTGGGTGCCACCCCAAACCCCGCATGGAGTCTACCAGGATTTCCTGCATATGAATACCCACCCCACTGCATTTCTTGCGGGTGTGCTAAGCCAATCATAATTCCAAAGTCCCGCAGGCTAAGATGGGCGTTTCAGCCTCATTGGGCAACGTTAATCTTGTATCTCTATGGCACCTAGGTGCTCCGGCAACCGCATTCGAGCACATGCAAACCGTCAATCTTGCATTGGTTCATCCTCCGTTTACGAGTCGCTAAGTGGGACCTTGAAGGCGCGCGGATATTATTAATAGAAGCCGAAATATGGGCGCTAAACTTCCGCCATGCTCTCCGCGTTTCAGCTTTGGAACGCAGATAAAATTTTACTAAATAGTCCTAAATGCGCGTTGCTTATACTACGCGTGGGGGCGGTGAGCCTAATTAGGAAGAGTGGCTTTAGGGGGAGTTCCAAATATTTTTACCGACACTGTAAGAGCACGAATAAGGGGGTCCGTGTTAGTGCTGTGAGCAGTGTCGTGTTTCTCTTTCCCTCTGAGACGAGCCCTATTGTCTCAAGGAGGTGCTGCACGAAAGCTCCTGCATATTTCATTGGTCAACGCGAGCTGAAATGGTAGAACGGACGTAGGTACACGGACCTCAGACTATTTATGTAGTTCTGTTTGCAACCACTCATCCTCTTCGAGTTCCTTAGCAGAGCTTCGTTTCCCCGGCTCCCACCGTAGCATCTTTCGTACGAGGCAGAGGAACTTCTCCTTTTCCTGTCCCTCAAGAGTAGTTTCCCTCTCTTCGAGCGGAGTGTGTTTTTGTACTGGAATTCCAGCGCAGAAGTTACCTAGAAAGTCAGACATAATGAGTGAACATCCGCCTTGAATAATAAGACGGCAGTTGACTTACCTTCCTTCGAAAAGAATTTTCGGGTCAGATTCCCTCGTGCAAGAAGACTAGGCGGCGGTGGGCCGAGAAGACGTATCATTTCGGCGAGGTGCGCTCGACTCCGGTAAGTCTGAAATTCTGGGTCCTGGCCAGTGAACAAGGACCCGCCTTCGAAAATGTTCCAAATCTGCGACGTAAGTTTTAAGAGCCTTTGCACCACTATTATGGGACTAACTGTCTTACCATGCATCCCACATTCCATATATCAACGCTGTATGTCCATGGAACTTCCAAAATTACCTCCGGTGCTCGATAGATATCAGGTTGAATGTCTTCCGAGTGCTTCTCATCACCGAGTACGGCCGAGCCAAAGTCGCATAGGACCGGGGCACCCAATTTTTTAGGCATTCTAAGTTCCCGGGAAATGTAAATTGTCCTTCCGTCTAGTTCTTTCCTAGGACAGGGGTCGCGAAGCTCATTCTCTTCAAAATCACTAAAAACCGAATCATCGGCGATGCCAAACATAATATTGTCGGCCTTGATGTCTGGTGGCATTCCCAAGTAAATAACAGAAGTAGAAGGCGGAATAGGAGCACAGACCAGTATGTATAATCTTGCATTCTGTATGTAGGTAGTCCAGTGCCAAAAACAGACGGTGAAGCACAACAACTAGAACTGGTGTAGGCAGTCTCCGTATCGGGTTGCGAAATAGAAAAGCCAACACACTCTCCCATAAGGGAGGATGCACGAGGCATCGATGTTTGTCTTCAGGTCCATCAACATCAAACGAGTCGAGCAACGATCTGACATATTTATGACCTGGATGTTTTTGTGAGGCTCCTCCCATGCGTTTGTATATGTTGAGCTCGTCATCCAGTTGCTTCCCCAATGATGCAGACTTGATGAATATCTTGAGGGTAACATAACGACGGCAGCTGTACTTTCAGTTAGAGAACGAGTAGAGGCAAGATAATCATAAACATATATTCCATGGGCGTCTCACTCCATATCCCGTGCAAGCCACACAGTTGAGCTAGCTCCAAATCCTAGCTTTCCCACTACTTGATATCGACTCTTAAGGATTTCTCCTATTTTAGTAGGGTAGTACCGGTCAGCAACATAACCAGGGATTGTCTCCTCTTCAATTGCCTGGCTTGTAGGTATCCGGACGAAGTTCGGGTTCGAGAAGTTAAGTGATGTCCATCTTCGTCCGAGCAGGGGTAAGGACCGTAGAAGAGACGTCATCATTTCTGAGATGAGGATAAGCAGGTATATTGCAGGCCTATTGAATAACTCAGATCATTGGTGAAGATAGTGTGGAATGCTGGGAATATCGAGATAACTTTAGATGATGGGATGTGTTGGTAGCTTTCGAAGGGATGGAGATAAAAGGCATATCAGCAGGTCAGGTGATCACTATGCACAAACGTACTAACGCGAATTTATACGCGCCCGCCCCATGCATGGAGCTTGTTACGAATTTAGACACATGCATACGGCGCGTAAGATATGCAAAGCGTCGAGTGACAATCGGCCGTCGAACCTTCCGAGCTCGGATGCATTCAGTGATCAAAAACATGGGCTCTCCAATCAACGGCCGTTTATATGATCAGAGCGAGCTCGCCAGCGTTCTGGGACATAGTCTGCATCCTTCATTCGCGGGCCAAGATAATATGGGCGGCAAATGACACACTTGGGCAGGGCCCCTGGCGGGATGACTTGGATAGATGGTAGAAGCAACAACACAGCCAGCATACGTTGGGAAGATGCATCGTTATCATATATTTTCCTAATTCTCTCCTTACTTGATTAAGTACCACTGCACTTCAATTCTGCGCATCCAGGTAAAGCCGCTATGTCTAGGGCTTTCTCTACTGCTCGTCAAACCTTGACCAAATGGCTGGGATACAGCAAGGAATTACTCCCTTCGACTTGGGTTGGAGCCGTTGAGCGTTATGAGGGGAATGGTGCAGTCAAGGTATGTCTTCCCTAGGCTGTTTAAGCAGGCCTTCACTAATGTTTCTCAGAAAGTCGGGCCAATCGAGTCTATCGAAATCTTGTAAATACTCGAGCATATTCTTTGTCCGTTTTGGATCCCCTGCTTATGGATAATTCCTTATAGGCATCGGAACGATGGCACTAGCCCTATACACCAGTCTCATTTTAACCGCAACGACAGGGCGCTGATCATTAGCGCTCGAATTACCCCGGCTGACGGTAGCGGGGCTCGTACCCATCACATTTACATAGATGGTACGGGTACCATCAAGAAGGGCGACATTCGCGAGTATTCAACGTCTTCCAGGCGGAGGGCTTGAGCAGATGCTATGCCCGATTTTTCGCATGTGAGTCATGGCCCTGCCGCCTGGGACAAGTTTGGGTTCGCCAGCGTGAAGAGAGACATATGCAAAGTTCAGATCATAAGCAATATATTGGCATACTATTGAGTGACACTAGCCTGTAACACGCTCGTGAAATACTTTGAGAAAGTCTACGGTGATGTTCAATAGTCAGTATCATGCCTCAGGCTTGTATTGTATTTTGTTCGGCTTTCCTATTACTTGCAAACACACGAAGTTCTGCCATCTTAGTGCCTAGACCAATCCTATATTTGTGCAATCCCACGGAGAGAATAAGTAAACCCACGGTGAAATAATGGCGCACATGATGGTCTTGGGCTGGTCTGGAATGCGACTTCAACATGTCGTTAACTACCAAGATTCCAGTTTCTTTGACCAAGAGTGCAAGGAAGCTTTGGCTGTGCTACGGTCGCACGGAATTATTCATGGTGATAGTGAGTGGTGCGAGATGTTATGGGATGATGTAGGCCACCATTTGGTCGTCGTTGACTTGATACCGACAGCATAGCCTCTCATTCGCGTCTCCTCAGTTTTCCAGACCGAGAGCTGACCTTGTGGCGTAATTTGGTTGAATAGTGGACTTGAAGGGATGACATATTTCGACCTGGGAAGTGAGTCGTAATCTCAGACCATGACATTGCCTCTTTTTCCTTCAGCCGCACCAGCAGCGCATTCTCGTCCGACGTGTACGGTTTTAGCTTCCCTGGAATAACCGCCGTGTGGGGTTGAGAGAGCATCGGGCTAGGGTCGGGTACGAAAGTAAAGAAATATGCCGGTTTCAGACCAGAGTTAGTATCGACCGTGAGAAGAGCACTCCCACGTATACCCCGGTTAGCACCAGACCAATGAGATGAAACGGGAACGGAAGAGTCTGAAGAGTCGGAAAGTGGCCTGATTGAAGGTCTCCGTTTCTTCCTCTTTTGACACGGCTGTTCTGTGTCATAGAAGGTAGTGTTCCCATCTAGGTGATTGCCGGTGCCTCGACCTGAGCGGAGTCGCTTCTTACATACTGCCGCAGCGGCCCTTGTGCTTGTCCTGGCGGCTCCTTGCTTCCAGGACGGTGGTGGTACAACCACAGCTATCGACGGGTAGCGCACCGGGATATTGGAACTCGGTGTCGTTCGAATACGAGAACATCTTGATGTAGAGCGCGCCGTCGGCGGAGAGGACGGGCCAGATGTAGCCGGCGTGTCTTCAGCAGTGCCGGGATCTTCAGCCCGCCCCGGAGCCTCGTTTGCCCTGGCGCATGGATTTTCATCTAGGTCAGATGTCTGACTCGGCTCCGTATCATTTTCGCAGTCCCCGAGGTGCAGACTGTCTGAGGGTTCTGCGGTAGATAACTTCCGCTTGGCTGATTCTTGTTGGGAATCACCCATCACAGACAGGTTACTAGAGGCACAGTTCGCTTGTTCGGGTGCAGGCACGGGTGCGGCCACAGAGGGTACGCACGAGAGTCGAGAATTCTCCCTTTCTTTGGTATCAGGAACAGCGTCTATAATAAAAAAGTCAGACAATGAGAGGATGATGGCCGACTTTCATCATCATGTGTTGTGCTAACTTACCCGGTAAATCATCTCCCTGCACATTAGGAGCAATGGGGTCTAGGTGGTCTGGCCCTGCAGGACATGGAATTGTTCTCGCGGAGTCTGTCGATGGCACTGGCTCTGAAATAGCCAGCGCGGAAGTTCCACGATTCAGCAGAATATCACGAGCAGCTGACATCTTTGCTGTCACTGCAGGCTCGATATCTTTCGTCATTTCAGGCCGAGTGGGTCCATAGACATGATTGATCTCGAAGTCAAATATGTTCCACTCATGAGTCGTACCGGTCAGTGGCGGTGACTGTCCTGGAGGTACCTCACACGGTCCTGGGCGGAAGCCGAACCCAGTGGGAAAAGACTGCTGGAAGTTTCGTGGCACGTGAGCTAGGCCGTGATTGGGGGGCACGCTTTTTGCACTGGTAGAAAACGGCGGGCGATTTGGGCCATGATAGAACTCGATTTGATCAAGATCCACCCTCATTTCCCAAAAAGTAGTAGTACACAGCGCAAGCAGATACCAGCAGATAATAAAGCAAGCCTGAATAAGAGTACAGTGGTAAATGGGCTGGTATGTCCACGTCCGTTCTGAATCATATCCAAAGGAATGAAAGAAGAAGGCCTGTCAACCATTTTAATAGTCGGGCGCCGCCAGAGCATTCCTAGCCGAGAATCATGCAGTGTATCACCTTGCAGGGACCATATGGCCGAGAACTGCGATACCGCTGCCTCGGTAATACCACCCCTGCTTGCGTCGAGTAATGACTTGAGACTATCCCGAGCAAATTTAGCCAACCTGCCTCGTCGAAGGGCGCCTTGAATTAGTTGCACCCACCGGGTAACGTTGCAGCCCTCAAGACACCTCAGCTGACAGTTGATGAATCGGGAAGAGATTGACAAGAAAAATCCCTCAAGACTAGCGGCAGCCAACAGTTCGCCAATCACACAAGTCAATCATGCAAGCCACCAATTTCATGGATGACTGCGATGCCCTAGTTCAGCTCCGGAGCTCCTTGAGGCATTTTTGCGGTTGGCTAGTGAGCGAAAGCGAGTCCAATGGGCAACTCAACGATGATTCTCAATCGGCGGCCGGTTGTAGAGCAAAGACGGCCGTCCTGTGAGAAAGAGTGGCCGATAGTCCTACATTGCTCTTCACGTGTCCAATCATCGGGCAGCCCGAGGGTGATGCGTACACCGGCTGAGACAGTGACCGTCCACAGAGCACTGTTGAAACGAAGAATGCAATCGGACATCTAGAACTAGGAAATCAAGGGCAAGATCCGGGTGACTCGCACGGCTAGACCGACCCCGTCGAATTTCCGCGAGTGGAGAAGCAGGCTGTGCTCAGGGCGCCGCATTTTTTGCTGGCAGGGACCACGTCAGCCGATCAAGGAATGGCACCGGCAGAACAGAGTGGAGGGGGAAGGAGGGAAGGGGTGTGGGAAAGAAGAGAATCATCGTTGAGCGACGCACCGCGGGTTATATAGATGGCGGACGTCGCGAGACGGGCGGTGCGAGACGGCAGATCCCAATGGGGGCTAGCGTTGGACGCCAAACCCGTTGCGGCCGGGCTAAACCCCAAGTGGATGGACACGATCCCGGATCGGGCGGCGGCCCCACGGACGCTAAACCCCAAGAGGGGGGCGCCGAAACAGGCAGCTTTCTAGCAAATCGCAATTCTACTTTTTCTGTTTCCCTTCAGCTTTCTTAATAAAGAGCTGATCTACCTCATCAAGGCTCATGGAGCTGGCTGGGGAGATTATTATTATTATTATTCTTCCATTTTTGAGAGCATTTTCCAGTCTGAGACTATGCATGCTCTACCCTGCCCCAATGAGGCAAGGATTTAGTTCTGATGCTTAAATACATGATTGGGTTGGCCATGGTACAGGTAAAATATAAAAACTCACAAAGAGGGGAGAGATGTACAGAAATATTGCAAGTGGTTATAACTGACAGATGATTGACAACGTATGATGCAGGAAACATGATAGTATGATAGGATGTGTGACAAATATATGGCAAATACATGAAATTCAATAATTGGCAGATAGACAGGAGACATAAGCAAGAGCTATATTTTTCTTTTCTCTTTTTTTTTTTTTTTTTTTTTTTTTTTAGCTTCCAGCTAAGGCTAGTAGCCACCTTCTAGTGGCTATCTTTGTGGATTTTAGGTATGCCAAAAGCTGTTTTAGCCCTGTGGAAGTGTTGAATAGGTAGGACAGAGTCTGGTTTCTCTGGGGAAGGCTAAGTATAGTGTCTCTTCTCTCTCTAGCATATGCTGGGCATGCCATGAGCAGATGGTAAGGGGTCTGTCTTTGCTGATATTGGCAGTTAGGGCAGTCTTCTGTATTGTAGTCTGGTAGTCTGACTAAATAAGACCTAAAGTATCCATGCCCTAACTTCAGCTGGGTGATTGTAGACCAAAGTTGCTTAGGAAGTTGGAGCTGGTTTGGTTTCCATTTAGGCCTGCTGGCAAACTGAAGATAATGTTGGCTAGCTTTACTTTTAGCTAGCTGCCAGTCCTGCTCCCATTCCTTTAGAGATCTAGCTTTTAGATCTCTCTTCATATAGGTATATGAGAGAGGGGCCTGAGAGATAGGTTCCTGCCATTCTGCTCCATACTTAGCAGCTTCATCTGCCTTTTCATTCCCATAGACTCCTTGGTGGCCTGGGACCCAATGAAGGTGGATTTCTAGATAAGGATATGCTGAGAGTAGGTCCAGCATAGCCTGGGCTATCTTTCCTACCTTAGATTCCTGATCTAGTGGTTTCTGGAGCTTCTGTAATACAGCCTGACTATCAGAGAAGATCCACACCTCTTGGAGAGCTATTTGGTGCTGGGCCTGCTTCTTAGCTAGTAGGATAGCTTGATAAATAGCATATAGCTCTGCATCAAATACCTCACATTGGGTCCCTAAGTTCCATGCCTGAGAGTTCTGAACCTTGAAAGAAGAGGTAGAACTAAAGATCCCAGCCCCATTAGATCCTTTCTGTGATTGAGAGCCATCTGAGTAGATAATGAGCTTATTATCTATCTCAGATGTCACCTGTTTTTGGGTCCAAGCTTGGTGGTCTAGAGCCACAGCCTCTTTGGATTTTAGGGAGATAGAGATATCTATCTTTTTTCCCAATATATTAGCCCATGGGGAAGGTCTTGAGTCCTTAGCTTCAGGGTCTCCTTGCCAGTCCTGTTTTGGGTAGTAAGAGAGGAGTCTCACTATTTGGGTGGGATAAGCTCTTCTTAGATGCCTGCCTCCCCTATCTGAGAAATTGGATCCTGGGGTAGGAGGAACTTGATTTTGGGTCCTCTCCTGTTCTATCCAATCTAGATGGTGTGATCTTTCTACATCTAGTTCCCCAGGGTTTGGGTAGGTGGTTGGCAGCCTAGCCCTAATTGCATGGCTAGTAGAGAAGGATAAGGTCCTAAGCATATATGCCCTGCAGATCTTCCTAAACCTAATTTTAGGAGGTGGTAGGGAAGCCTCTATCTCCATAGCTTTGTGGGGAGAGGTTTTAAAAGCCCCTAGAATCTTTCTTAAGGCTAGGTTCTGGAGCTTCTGGTACTTCTCAAGCAGATATTTTTGGCCCTTCCACCATATAGGAACCCCATAATCAGCAATAGAGGTGATACAAGCAATATATAATTGTCTAATTGCTTGGAAGCTTAGACCTCTTTCTGTGTTAGAGAGCCTCTCTATCTGGTGGAAAACCCTGGTTGCCTCAGTAACCTTTTGCTTCACATGCTCATGGAAAAGAAGTTTAGAATCTAAATAGATTCCTAGCCATTTAATGATAGTGCTAGGGGTAATCTCCAAATTATTAATTTGAACTTTGGCCTGGTCCAAATCTAGCCTTCTTTTGGAGTGGAAATGGATTAGATCCATCTTCTCCTTATCAAATTGAATGAATTGAGATTCCCCTTTCTGAAATAGCCATTGAGCCATCTGTTGGAGTAGTTGGCAATTTTGTTCTATAGATCTAGAACTGACTATTAGAGCTATATCATCAATATAGCTTAGTACCCTAATCTGGCTAAACAGCTCTTTAAGCTCTAGGTTCTCTTCTTCCTCTTCAAGTTCAAAGAGGTATCGGATATATATGAGGAAAAGGATTGGGGAGATAGGGGATCCTTGTGGGATACCCACAGAGATTGGGGTATCTGTTGTTATATCCCCATCAAAGGCTAGCTGCATACTTCTTCCAGATAGAAAGCTTTGGATCCAAAGGATTAGAGCTAAAGGTAACTTTAATTTAAAGCATATCCTTAGCAGCTGGTTCAAGGAAACATGGTCAAAGGCCCCCTTTACATCAATAAATAGAGTAGAGGTGGGCTTCTTTTGCTTTTTAGCTAGTTGTATATCATGTACTAGAGATAAGACAGCATCAATAGCAGATTTCTTGGTCCTACCTCCCATTTGGTCATGATATAATAGCTTAGATCCTGGAAGCTCTGCTAGGTAAGCTAGTCTTCTAGCTAGGATCTTTTCAGAGATTTTTCCTAAGCAATTTAATAAGGATATGATCCTATATGCCTTTGGCCTAGTCCAGTCTCTTTTTGCAGAAGCTGATTTCCTAAGAACTACCCCAGTAGCCACTCTCCAGCATTTAGGATGGTATCCTTTCTTTATTAAAATTCTGTACAACTGGTTAAACCTCTCAGGGAGATTTAGATAGGCTTTTTGAAGAATTTTAAAGGAGCAGCCATCTGGACCTGGAGCTTTCTTTATAGAGCTTGAGAAGATAGCCTCTTTAACCTCCTTATCTGTTATCTCTGGCCATTCCCAGTCTCCAGCTTGGTAAGTGGACCAATCTATAGGCTCTGATTGGGGGGAGATTGGAATAAGGTAGAAAATAATGCATGAGCTTTTTCTTGGAAGGTAATGGCAGTAGCTTCCTGGGATCCTTGTTCCTGATCTTGATATTTAAGGATAGGAAGCTTCTGAGACTGCCTTAGCTTTGTGTATTGGAAGCCTTTAAAAACCTCTTTATCCTGAGCATTCTCTAGGAAGGAGTTCCAACAACTAGTTTTTGCTAGCTTTATCTGTTGGAAATAGTGATTTCTTTGAGATAGATAGTTCTCATAGGCTTCAGAGGTCTGGGAGGTCTTCCATATTTTTCTTGCTGCTCCAAGAGTTCTTCGAAGCTGGGTTAGCTCCTGGGTCCACCATGCTTTAGATCTTGAAGAGGGCTTTCTTCTGGGGATAGCTTTGTTAGCAGCCTGTTGGATAATATATTGGAGAGATAAAGCTTCAATATCTAGGTCTTTTTCAGAAATCTCTTGAATAGGGATGTTAGGAGCTTCTAAGAGCTTAGATCTATATTGATCTGATTGGTCTAGCTTTAGAAGTTCCTGGCTAAATTGTTCCCAGTCTGCTTTCTCTATATTATAGGGGGGTGTGGTAAGTGGGTTTTCCACCCCTTTCTCTAGGCTGATAGAGAATAAGAGAATTTCATGATCAGATCCTGAAGTAATTTGTGGATCTATTTCCCAATATATCTGATGTTTGTTGAGGCTGCTAGTAGCAAAGACTAGGTCAATTATAGAGGTATTGACCATCCCTTTTCTAAAGAAGGTGCCCTAGAAGGACAGAAGCCTTCTAGGGATACACCTTAAGCTAGTATATCTATGTATCTCTATATACATGCACCCATACTAACCGACTGCTGCTTACTGTCCTCTCAGGCTAGAGATAGTGGTTCCTATTCCCACTAGTCCACCACCGCCCAGCCCTATATAGAGCCATCATATATAGAGCCTTCCAGTTACCAATATCAGCATCTCAGCCTACCTATTGGCCATCACAGTCTTGCCCCTAGATGCGAACAATCTAGGAACTAACCACCACTAGATCCTCTCCCTATCGGACTCCATAAGAGGTTGTGACTAGTGGTAGGGGTGTCCTCTCCTTGTTGAAAGGTGGGATGGTTTTTAAAAGCTGATTCCCCTAGGTTGGTGCCCTCTATCTATATGTTATGTAAGAGAGGATGGAGCACCCATCTTAATAGATAGAAGTAGCTTAGATATGAGCTTACCATAGCATATTTTTTTAATCCCTTGCCTGGATTGGGTTAGATATGGTCCCTGCCCATAGCATAATATTTAAAGTCTATGCCTAGACTGGTCTTCCTGTTTTTTGTATCCTGGAATCAGATAGAGCTCCCTAGTATTTGATATCCTGGGAGTTAGATAGGCTGAGTCATGCAGCTCCTCATGGTTCTCCTTGTTTTTAACATCCTAGGATCTAGATGGGCTTTCTTATTCTTAAAGCTCCTTTTTTTCCTCTTTCTACCCTTTCCTCCTTCTGCCCTCTTTTTTTTTTTTTTTTTTTTTTTTTTTCTCCTATCCATCTCTATTTCTAAAGGGAAGCTTTCGAGGTTTGATCAAGCAATGGATCATCATTACCATCTAAGCCCCTTAGCTCATAGGATGGAAAGAAGAGTAAGTGAAAACCTCTGCTTTAAGGATTGGAGGGGAGACAAAGGGCCACTAATCCCTATGCCCTTCAACTCCTAGAGGAGAGGTGGAGGGGTAAGGTTGTCAGTCAGCTCCTTCAGCCTAGGGCTAAGCTAGGACTAGCCCTCCACTAGCCCTAGCTCTGCCTAAGCCAGGAAGTTGGTGACTAAGCACCCGCACACACCCCAAAATGTTGAATTCAGGGGGAGCGCAGCGAGAAAGAGCGCGAAAAAGAGAAGGGAAGCGAAAAGAAAAGGGAAGCGAAAAGAAAAGGGAAGCGAAAAGAAAAGGGAAGCGAAAAGAAAAGGGAAGCGAAAAGAAAAAGGAAGCTGGCTGGGGAGAGCTCAATAGGAGATGGTTTTCTCTCCATATTGGTATTTTTAATGTTTCCTCCTCTTTCTAGGTTTTTGGCCAAAAACCTCTCAAAAAGGTAGGGTTTATAAGGTGACCCAAAACTAGAGGAAAGAAGGAAAATAAAAGAGCAGGGTTTCAGGTAACCCCCAACTATATCCAGAGGGTTTTAAGGTATCCCCACAACTAGGACAAAGGAAAGATGACAAAGAAAAGGGTCCAAATTGACCTATTAAATGGGAATATTTAATAGGTAGTGATTTTTCTAGGGAATCACTAAACCATGAGAAGCTTTTGGAAGGAGCTTTCTAGGAACCAGCTTTCTCCAGTAGATAACTATAGGTTGGTCCCTCTATTTCTTATACCTAGAACTAGGGCAACTAGCCTAGTGCCTTACCTATTTGCTTCCCTTTTCTTTTCGCTTCCCTTCTCTTTTCGCTTTCCTTCTCTTTTCGCTTCCCTTCTCTTTTCGCTTCCCTTCTCTTTTCGCTTCCCTTCTCTTTAGTGCGCTCATTCTCGCTGCGCTCCCCCTGAATTCAACATTTTGGGGTGTGTGCGGGTGCTTAGTCACCAACTTCCTAGCTTAGCCCTGGGCTGAAGGAGCTGACTGACAACCTTACCCCTCCACCTCTCCTCTAGGAGTTGAAGGGCATAGGGATTAGTGGCCCTTTGTCTCCCCTCCAATCCTTAAAGCAGAGGTTTCCACTTACTCTTCCTTCCATCCTATGAGCTAAGGGGCTTAGATGGTAATGATGATCCATTGCTTGATCAAACCTCTAAAGCTTCCCTTTAGAAATAGAGATGGATAGGAAAAAAAAAAAAAAAAAAAAAAAAAAAATCAAGAAGAATAGGAGCTTTAAGAATAAGAGAGCCCATCTAGATCCTAGGATGTTAAAAACAGGGAGAACCATGAGGAGCTGCATGACTCAGCCTATCTAACTCCCAGGATATCAAATACTAGGGAGCTCTATCTGATTCCAGGATACAAAAAACAGGAAGACCAGTCTAGGCATAGACTTTAAATATTATGCTATGGGCAGGGACCATATCTAACCCAATCCAGGCAAAGGATTAAAAAAAAATGCTATGGTAAGCTCATATCTAAGCTACTTTTATCTATTAAGATGGGTGCTCCATTCTCTCTTACATAACATATAGATAGAGGGCACCAACCTAGGGGAATCAGCTTTTAAAAACCATCCCACCTTTCAACAAGGAGAGGACTGTGAAGGGCTAAAGCAAGATTTGATTCAATCTAACGATGCCAGATGCTATCTACCAAAAGCTTCAAAGAGAGGAAGAGCTCGTGCTGCTCGACAACTCGTGTAGATAGACTGCTGGGCACGTGGTTGCACGTGATCCAGGACGGGCTCTGGCCCGTTACAAGGACACCCCTACCACTAGTCATAACCTCTTATGGAGTCCGATAGGGAGAGGATCTAGTGGTGGTTAGTTCCTAGATTGTTCACATCTAGGGGCAAGACTGTGATGGCCAATAGGTAGGCTGAGATGCTGATATTGGTAACTGGAAGGCTCTATATATGATGGCTCTATATAGGGTTGGGCAGTGGTGGACTAGTGGGAATAGGAACCACTATATCTAGCCTGAGAGGACAGTGAGCAGCAGTCGGTTAGTATGGGTGCATGTATATAGAGATACATAGATATACTAGCTTAAGGTGTATCCCTAGAAGGCTTCTGTCCTTCTAGGGAAAAATATAGCTCTTGCTTATGTCTCCTGTCTATCTGCCAATTATTGAATTTCATGTATTTGCCATATATTTGTCACACATCCTATCATACTATCATGTTTCCTGCATCATACTTTGTCAATCATCTGTCAGTTATAACCACTTGCAATATTTCTGTACATCTCTCCCCTCTTTGTGAGTTTTTATATTTTACCTGTACCATAGCCAACCCAATCATGTATTTAAGCATCAGAACTAAATCCTTGCCTCATTGGGGCAGGGTAGAGCATGCATAGTCTTAGACTGGAAAATGCTCTCAAAAATGGAAGAATAATAATAATAATAATGCCTTACCTATTTAGATAAGGGACTAGTATGCCAATTCTCCTAGTCTGTCAAGGTGCGGATTCAGGCGATCAGGAAACAGAAATAGATTGGAAAGAACACGCAGGCAGACAGGCAGGCAAGCTATTGTACAGGCAGGTAGACAGAACGTAGCTCGAAGAGCTACAACAAGATCGAGACAGAGGTTCGAGATATTTCCTCGCAGGCACGTGCAGGGGCGGTCAGTACAGGCAGAACCGGCCTCCGGACCGTCATACAGTGTACGTTGGTCCAGCACCGTGATATAGTCTAAGGAATAGAGCTAGCTTCCTCTAGTTCTCTAATTAGAGAAAAGCACAATAGCTACAAGGCAGATACTGAGCTCCTGTTTTCAATGAGGTGAAACCCAGGAAAATGCCTACCACTTTTTCAAGAGAAGAGGCAAACTGAAAGGCAATTTCTTATTGTTTATGCAGAGAATATGCCTATATTAACTGCTCTGGTGTGCACATGCAGCTAGTCCCATAACCCCTGGCCCCCAGTGGGATTTGCCTTAGGCTATTATATAGCCCTAGAGAGCTTCAAGCAGGGATCCAATAGAGCACAAAGGGACTTCACCCTAGCTACTGTACTGGATGTTTTCAAGAAGTTCCTTCAAGCAGTCCTACCAGTATTTAGATATAGATTGTTGTATATTTCAAGGGAAAGGGGGGGCTGGACGAGACGGTATCGGCTACACGCACGTAGCCTACTAAGAAGTAGATGCCTTTGGTACAGGTCCCGGACCTGGAATGAATCTATGCTCTACACGAAGCCTTCAACGCGCTCCGTTGTATGCTGCTCAGCTCATTGAGGATTCATTACTATCTAAAAAGGGGTTCTCCCGAAGTTGGTCCCATCGGACCACTAATGTCACGTGCTCATACATATTTGTATCATAGATATATCCAGTAGAGGGACTAGGTTGAACTAGTATCTGCTGAGATATAGGGCTAATCCTTTCCCCTAAGGATACTGTGCAGGGACCATGGTATTGTTGTTGTTTTTGTTGTTGTTGGTATTGTAGCTTGGGCTTGGTTGTTGGTGCCTTAAGCTGTGGTTGGCTGGTGCAGAGCTGCACAGTTGGTTGGTGTGGGTCTCTGTATTCCGTTCCGTGGAATGCCACAACAAAATTTTCAGGGGAAATTCCTGTTTTTGCGCTTGGTTTGTGGGTGATATATGTAGGCTCAGAAAATGAAGATAGGGAGAGATATTCAGCTCAATGAGAGCTATGAGATGATATGGGTTTTGAGGGCGCTGACCCCCTAAACGTAGGGGTCAGTTTGGTTGGTGCGGAGTTTTGCTATGATGGCACAAAAAACATCACATTTGCTTTGAGGGTCCTTTAGGTAGAAGAGTTCAATATTGCAATAGCAGACTGACTCAAGAAAGTCTTTCAACAATATGTACTTTAGAAGATCACTTTGAAACGCATGAGTCTGTTTGTGTTTGCCCAGGGACAGGTTATTGTGTAATAAGGTGTTCTGTGGGAGCAAGACACTAGGGCAATTCCTAGTAATAGCAGACTATAGCTGTACTGTAGCAAACTGAATGATTATACTTCTATAACAAAAGAACCTCAAATGAACCCAGTGATGCCAGTAAATCACACAGAAGACATCTACATCTAAAGTGTTCTTGTCTTTTGTTTGTTGTGTGATCCTGCATTCAGCTGGGAAAGGGCTCTCAAGAAACTATGTCACCATTAGCCTAACCTCTCCAGGTATAGAAGAAATACTCATACTTGTCATATCTGTTTATGGACATCTTCATTGACTTAGTGACAGGCAAACAGCTTAAAATACTGACAAAGATAGTGCTAATACTCATTATAAGACTGCAGCAGTTTCTCTTGTGATATTTTAAATATCCAGTTAGTTCTAGGTAGAGCACCCGGTAGGGTTCAGCCATGCTCTTAGAGATTTTGACCGTTGCAAGAGAACTTCAGCTATCACTTCCCTGCCCCGCCCTGCCCCGGCAGCTGAAGACTAACTACACTTCCTGCCCTTGCTGCTTGCCGCTGCGCCCGAGAAGCTCTCTGACTTCCCGTACTCCTCCTTCATCTGCCAACTCAGGATACAAACGAAGCACGTCGTCTAGTTGTGGCATTGCAGCCCTGATATTCTCCTCTGTCCAAGGGCAGTGCATCCTGACAAACTCCTCATGGATACTCTTAAAGTGAAATGCGGACTGAAAAAATAGTCGCCTGCCGGAGTCACTCAACAATGTCGATACAGTAAGAGGCAGGTGTTGCGACACCTCCTTCTCCCTGATGGAATTCTCGAGATAATGACGATCAACTTCAAAGTTTTCGCTCCCCACTATACCGTCATTATGCCACCCAGGAATATCGGCAATGAACCAAGGATGATGAATAATGGCTGGCAGCGGCGCTACAGACATCTAATCCCAGTCAATGACCCTGTAGTCGAACACATCTGTTATAATGGTACTATACATAACATCAGAAAGCAACGCAAGCTTACCCTGTCAAGTGGAACTCGTCGCTTTTCATGATGTTATAGGCATTCAGGTCTCCGTGGGTGAAGCCAAGGCCAGAGTATTCATCATACTCGGCGGCATAATCCGGGATCATGGACCGCATAATCAGGTAGTTTATAGCATTTCCCCATCTAGCAGTACCTCTGAGGGTTCGCCAAAGTCCTCAATCCAAACTTTCAGTGAGCCATGTAGAGTACAGGCAACTTTTTCCTTGAGCAAGGGCTGAAGGAACAGGAGCAGTCCATAGCTGCAATAAAAATTCTGCCAGGTCATCCAGAAGCCTCTGGCGTTGAGGCAAAGGGATTTGGGAATTCCAAATTGCAAGAGGCTTGCCACTGACCCACTCTGAATATACCATGGGGTACTCTTCTTCAACGAAGAGGTCCAGTGCTCTGATCTTCGGACGTTGCTTTTTAATGTGTCGAAACTGTCTGACAGCTCGTAGTTCGTTTTTCCAGTTATTGGAATCGTCGCTGACTCGGGCAGCCCATTGTATGGAGTCTTCAAAGACAATCTTGAAGATGCGGTGTGAGCCACCAAGGCAAGGGCTTTCGTCTGCAAGCACACATGGGATGCCTAAATGAAGGCGGCTAGCTGCTTCGGAGAGCATATAAAGCGAATCCGTTATGCTGGGACTCCCTTCAACAGCATGTAAACGCAGAAAGTAGGATAGAAGGAAGAATATGGACGATGGCGGCGGGAGTTATGCTTATACGCTAATCCACAGAGTTTCCCAAAAGGCGGTCTGGCCTGGCTCCAACCAGTCACTTACGTGAGGTGGCTACACTAGACAGAATTCTTGGGCCGAGGCGACGGGCGTCAATTTGTCTTTGGTAACCGTACGTGATGATTATCATCGCTAGTACGATTCGTCCATAGCCCCATCACAAGAGGGTATAGATAACCCCTTGGTGTTGCTTCTACTTTTTTGAGAAGGATTGTAATAATTCACCCGAACCATAAACCAGTTCCCACGAGTCAAACTGCCTGCCCCAGGAAATGCGCTTGAATCCATAGGATCAGTGAGTTCTGATCGCCCAACACTTGAACGAGCATAAACAGCAAGCTACGCGGAATTATGTAGATTCGAGGATTTGACACTGACAAAAAATTGCTTTGAATTAATAACGAGCTGCGGAATCAGGGGCTTTGGGCTTATATTTTTGGCCAAAGACAGCACAGTCCTATCTAGAGCGGAGAAACAAGCATCTGCTCTGCTCTAAGAAAGCTGGTCTGAAGAATATCAACCACAGAGCGATGGGCTCGAACATGAACGGCGAGATTTCATATGAAAAGAGCGACAGCCCAGAATGTCGGGCGGAGAACTGAGACGAGAAAGCAAACAGCCTAGTTCAGGTTGAATACAAAGAAGACTGATAACCAAGTTATACCCTTCACGAGTGTAATTGCCTCCTCCACAAATGTGTTTCAAGGCTGGTCAATATGATTGTGGTTGGGGTTCGACGAACTGCCGGTGTTCGTACAGGCACATCGATACGTGCGGTAGGGTGGCTGACCATCGAAAAACCACATTGTGTCCGTACCATTTTGAAGATATTCGGCAGGAATCTATATCAATGAGTCCTATGATAAACAGAGGAAGATATCAAAGGACGTACCTCGCTGCTCGAAAACATGATGTTCACTTTGCCTTCGGTGCATTCCAACAGTCCCGTGGATTCGTGTCCAGACAGACGACGGAGACCGACAGAATCACTCAGTCCGTGAAGTTTGACAGCATCAAAGAATGCTTCAACGAAGGATGAATGCTCGTCGAGTTTTGCGGGGTCGGTCGTCGAGTAAGGGTAAAACCCGAATTCATAAGGACGGAGTAAGCCCTCCTTGCAGAATAAGGGGTTTTAACTGCGTTTCCACAAGGTGCAGTCCATTTTTGCTTTGAAAGTGCTTGTCCGCATCATGAAGTGATAAGATACTATGAAAAGAAGTCGAATCATAAGTTGCTGAGAGATCCATGGTTCTTCTTCAGACGGTAGGATTGAGAGACGAGTGAATTATAATGAGACGGTGGGGTGACAAACTCAACTTATATAACAATGACCGACGAAATTTCCATGGGTCTCTTTCGCTAGAGTATAATGTGCTCCTCTCTCTGGCAGGAGCAAATAGTAACAAAACGGTCCAAGTCAGCCGCTGGCATCTGCTGCCGTTTCTTGATATGAAAGGAGGCTCGGTAGCAGAAAAGCTACTGTGAGGTACTACTCAAGGCATTATTATTTCGCCAATGTCCATGCACTGCATGGGAGTGACGAATGAGAAACACTGCAAGCAATGACAGGACGGCTGAACTCAGGCATTTGGGCGGCTCAAGTAAGCACAGTCTTCCTTAGCTTGCGGAACTTCCGCAAACCTGCATAAATCGAAGGGCCGCCCAACTTCTCCCATCTGTCCCTTCCTGGGTTTCATATAAATGGATGTTTCGCATAGGAGAGTTGTCTAGTGTGCTCATAGATGTACCTCTTTTACTTACGATACAAATGTTGCCTTTTACTCAAAACTGAGTGGGATCCAAGTTTTTTTGCTGGTGGCTTTCAGCCAATCATATGGCAATGACAGTTCTACAGTGTGTGCCTCATAGCTCGACGATAAATACTTGAACTGTGCATCCTCTTTCGTCCCTGATCAGGATATGCTCGGTCTTCCATGTTTAGTGGACTCTGTGTGCTTTTGCTTGGTTGCTTTGACAGTCTCACCCACTAGCTTAAGAACACCCCCCGAAAGCTACAAAGCAAAGGAGGTCACCCGAAACCCCCTCCTATTGACAGAAGGATATCGATCTGGTAGGCCCATCGCCTACGTTCCACAAGAACAGAAACCCCAACAGAGAGGCCAGGCGTGCTAGACTACCAAAGCTCCGTGTGCTTGACGTCTTATTCTGTGCCAGCATCCAGCCTGAACAGCGACACCAAGCCACTGTTCTCATATAACCAGACACCTCCTTTTCCTGTGGAGTACTGCTGATTGAGAAACTTGAGAAACCAGGTCAAGTAAGTTATGACACTAGTCTTGGATGCTGGCGTCTAATTCAGTGGATACATTCCAGTACAGGATCCAGCCGCTATACCTCACGCTTCATCGTGGCTACTGACGAATTTCCGAGACCAGTGGACAAGATTCACAATGGATACTATGTCCCAAAAGACCATCAAGGTGCAGCTCGCCTCAATCAGTTCCTGCCGAGCGCACTGGTTCATTACCTTCACCGAGTTCGACAAATGCATCAATGTAGATCTTTCCGGAAATACAGCCAATGTGACCAGGCATCACCTCGCAGATATCCTGGACACCATTGAGTACCCCAGCAAAGAGGGCTGCCCAGGGATTGATGAATTGGAAAGTTCCATACGGCGTCCAGCTCATCACACGCAGCGACAGGGATTCTGCCGCTGCGCGATGAAGGTGTAAGTAATACTCTCACAACATTTGATTTGAGTCTAACTTCCTATAGAGGGGGGGTAATCCAGCGATATGGCCGGCTCGGCTACATCGATGAGTTCTCTACGGATGGAGTCTCGCTCTATAGAATCGTGGATGCGCTGCTCGAGCGACAGTCCCGAACTATGATGGCGCCTAGAGTGAAATCTCTGGAGCTCAAAGATGATACCATGCAGGGCCCTTCGCGCGGCGATGAAGACAATGGCCAGCAGGTCGAGACAGTCGAGGTTATGCATCATTGATTTGAATGCCAGGAGACTGGAAAGTCTACAGCATCGATCTGAGCAAGGTTAATGGAATGTGGTGGAGAAAGGTGTAGCCGGGTGTTTGAGTAATGAGATTGTTGTTTATGCTCGCACTTCGGGCGAATGGAATTTTGTTGCTTATTGGTCATTGCCACAACAGTACGGCGAAGAAAATTAGACAGTCGCGAAACTAAGTCTTTCCCAGGGATTCATGGACCAAAGTTGCCTGTTGCAGGATTCATCCTGGGCCATGACAAGTCCTCCTGGAGAAGAAAGATGTTCCCTCAAGCAGCAGAGACAAGAAGAAAGTGTATAGCGCCGCAACGGATACCCCTCAGGGGTAGACGTATGAGGGTCTCGTACATGTCTGGGCAGTTGTCCATTCAGTCAGCGCAGCTTTCACTTGCTGGATTTAGACTGTCTACCACCGTTGGTGGAGCTCGGAAGGTTTCTGGGGCATTTGCCGGAATTGTCAGTCCAGGATTAATGAGTGGGACGACTCTTCGTAAGGTATCTCAGACGTCGACATGGACGCTGGCTGAATGACATCCGGTAAAAATGTGACGATATATCCATTCCAATGTCCATCGGTTGGATGCATAAAATTTCCCCGGCCAAAGGCCTCCTGCGCTTCGCCACAGGTTGGTGGGAAGCTGACACCCTGCGGCCTCTGGAATGGACCTGAATGTTCTTCAGGTGTCTGTCGAGAAGATATCCTGGGCTATGGTAAGTTCTCCAGGAAAAGTGAGAAGACTTCCTTGAAGGATGGTAATGTCTTACAAGGGAAGAGGGGATGTACCCCAGCGAGGCTAAGAGTTCCCCTTCGGGGATGGGAAGCTTACTGTTCGGAATTCGGAAATACTTCGGGGTTCTTGGTTCGCCCAACGAGGTAACGTGTTTGCCCATCCGCCTGCTGCTTCTTTGAAAATCGCGCCAAGCAAAACATGGCGGTGGGCCATGTCTACGACTTCATTCTTCTACAACTATGTACGATACGAAATCATAAATGCGGAAAGGCATACCATGTTAAAGTGCTCTCTTCTTGAGGGTCGAACACAAGAATACTTGAATAGAGCCGGAGCTCCGGCCCGGAAACTGGTCCGAGAACAACCTTATCACCTCAGCCCAAGGCCGTTTCTCGTCTCTTCTTAACTTCAATAGGAGATCCCGCTCTTCAGACGAATACGGCATGCCTTTACGGGAGCTCACATGAGGCTCCGCAGAATCAGCTGACCGAGCCAAGTGACGTGCTGGCCGTGCTATGCGTTTAGGTGCTCCTGAGTCAGTCTGGGATAGGCAACGTGGCAGTGCGCCTTCGAACAGCCAGGAGAGAAATTGTAAGCGTTCATCAACCGATACAGACGTGAAGTGAGAACGAAGAGATGAACCCGAGTTCTTTGTCGAGGCGATTGCAGAAGACTTTCTGACCTGTTTGCTCTGTTGTGGCTGTCCATGCGATTCCTGCGACTTCCTTTTGCGGGGTTTCGACTGTGCACCGCTCTTTTGGACCTTGATGAGATTGTCGGACGCACGAATGTGGGCTTCGGAGTCGTTATTATCGGCAGATACTTGTACGTGTGACTGGTTGGTGGAAAGCAGGCTATCTGAACGAGAGCTTCGTTCCTGCACCCTGGGATATGCGTTAGAGTGTCGATACTGGACAGGGATATCACGTAGAAGTGGCGGCGGGTCAGGATATGGACAAGTTGTCTCCGAGATAAGAGCATCACTGTCTGCGTGAATATGCTGGTGTTCGTCTTCTGTCTCCCAGGGACCATTGTTGGTGAGGATCACCGGGTCGACCGGAATGACATTTTGTTCGTCTGCGAATCGGAGAAGCTCTTGCCAGCTTTCGTCGGAGCTGGATACGCTGGGTGACGATAGATGTCGCGAGACGTTGTCTGGACATAACGGCGCATCAACTGAAGCATCAAAAGCGTCGTGAACATTGCGTGACGGGGCTAAGTCCGTAGTTGACGATGAACTAGCCCTGTTTCTGGGACACTATCCTCGCCACTCTGCGTGCTGCACGTGTGCTGATATGGCGGTCATCATGTCAGAGTGCAGCCTAGGTGACTTCTGGGACGTGGACTGAGGGCTCCAGAAAGTAACAGATGGGGTCACGGCACTTGCATGGACGCAAACCTCGGCTGGGGGCCGCGCTGGGAGCTGATGCTTGGGCAATTGCAATGCTTGGGGAAGGGATGGATGGGGAATTTTGGTGGAAGAGGGCTTGTTAGGAGGAGCGTGTTCGTGTAGGTATGGAGGTTTTGACGAGGGGCGTCTTGTGCGGGAGGGGGGAGTCCATGTCTTGAAGTTATCAGCGTGGAATACAGGCAACATAATGGGGCAAGAGAGAATTGGGATATGTTGATGGAATGTGACTTCGTGAGGGTTATGCAAGAGGTATAATTAGACGGGAGTGAAGGGGGGCATGGAAATGTTGCGGAAAAGCATGTTCTCACCCTGTGACTCTCGCGGGTTCAACTATTCCTTTTATACTTTCGTTCGTCAGCAAATTGTCATTTCGCCTTCATCGCACCATCAATGGGAAGAACCATTGAAGCAGAATTCCACCCCTTTTCAGCAACTCCTGCAGCAACTGACGTATCAACCTTCAGCCACCAGGTCTGCGCGGAAATTGAGATGGAGCGTTCTCCGCCAACAGCGTCGGCCTGTGCCCTGAAGCAGCGCATTCCAGACTTGTCAGAGATCCAAGGCGTAGGGAAGATGCATGCGGCAATTTTGCCATTGGCGAGCCGTCGAAATGAGAGAGTACGCTCAGCGTGCACAGAGGCCTATGGGTCAAGGATCGGCTATGGATGTTGTAGGATGCAACATTGGTCAGCTGCGCCCCCAGACCCGCTGTGGGGGTCGAAGAGAAGGATCATCTGACAGCGTGGAAGAGTCCTGCCTCACCTGAGGACTCCCAGTCGCTATACATGGAGGAGAAGCAGGAGGGATGCTAGGCACTACAATCAGTATGAGATCAAGCAAAAACGAGCATCTAAACTCACTGCTTAACCCATACAACGCAGGATGCAATTCGCCATAATCTCACAGACAGAAGTAGCCCGACAGTCGCCACATGCAAGACGGCGCACACGGACAAGGGAGACGTGGATAGCTGAGAAACGAACGGAGCGATAGTCAGCAATAGGTCGACCCATCGGCGACTCCGACGGTAGATAGGGCGAGAAATGGGGAGACGTAGACGGCGCCATGCCAGAAAGGGGCAGTGTTCGGATAACGTGGCATCTTGGGAAGGGGGCAGTGCACCGGAGGGCGGCCAGGCAGTAGAGGAGAAAGTAGAAGAGAAAGTGCGTCGTCTTTCGAGGGAGGGTGGACGGGGTTATATAGGTCGTGTGGCAGGCATCAGGCGGCAGGCGGCAGGCGCAAAAGCGGCGAGACGGTGACGCGATGCCCAAAGCGGACACGCTAAGCTGTAAGGGGTAGTGGGATTCCCGTATAGGAAAGGCGGTGGCGGGCGGCAGCGGGGCGGTTCAATGGGAGCCATTTCCGGCGCCCCGCTAACCGGCACAACATATACTCAGTTAAAAAAGTTCATGTAGATTGCTTGGTCCTCCAGAAGAAGGTAGTCCACGTAGTCCTTATTTGACTGAAGGCAAAACTTATTCTAGTAAGTTATTCTCTGCGCATGATGCCTTGTCCTGAGAATCATCACACTCACTTTTGCCAGTAGCGTTTGATGACGGCAATACCTAGCAGAGTTTTAAGTTTGAAGTTTGAAGGTAACCATCTAAGACTACAGAAATGTTCCAGCCTGGCTTGAGTTTCCTCACAAAGAATGGGATCAGTCCAGTATTGGTGCTCATCACTCTGAGCCGATCGAATGACTGCAGGTGCCATTTGGAAAAGCCAGGATGAATGACTGAGGGTGGAATCTGGGGTACAAGGCTCGCAGGGTCAATTTGCGGTTCGGGAGTTGGAGAGAGAACTGGGAAAATGTGAGGACACCGAGAGAGGATGGAGACGAGGGAGACGAGGGAGAGGAGCGAGAGAGGGAGCATCTTATAGGCGCCCGACCGAGCAGGGCGAACAGGGAGGGCGCCTGGATCGGTCTGCAAAGGGGAGCCATTTTCGGCGTTGTTTTTGTGGCAGGTGGAATCTTGAGGGAATGAATTGAACAAGCGCCAAACACACCAGGGTCAAGAGGATGATGACTAACAACGCTAGGCGGGTGCAAAATAGTGATGGCACTGGACTGGGGGCGGTGAAGCGGCAGCAGGCCGTTCAAAGTGATGGGTGGAAAGGCAGCCGTTTCTGGCGTCAAAAGCCGTCATTTTTGGCGTCGATTTCACAGGTCCTCAGATTCTAGTTGTAATAGACGAGGAAGATCAACGCAGCTGCATGGCTGACTCCGGCAGGCGGTGTCTCTGAATGTGAGGCACGTGATAGATGACTAATTATATCCACGGCCTGAATCGGCGATAAGCACGAAAGAGGAAATCTCAAGATCAACCATTCTTCACGTCCTGCCATCGGCTTCGAATTTCTCCTAATATATTGCAGATGCCTTGATTTATTTCTCACCAGCCCAATGGCTTCTTGATCCCCGGTTTGCCCCGTTGCGCTGACAATCATTCTATCCAGCATCGCGCCGGGTCTAAACACCAACAGCTGAGACCGGCCGTTGACCGGCAACTCCGAGCCTGCGATTGGTATGAGCGCTATAGTCTGTTGACCAGGAACATGCTTGTAATATCTAATCTTGCCTATTAGGGGCTCAACATGCCACCAACACCAGCCCAACGAGGCTCCACCGCAAAGCCACCCTCTGCAGGGTTCAATGCGGGGACACGACCGTACAGATCGCACAAAGTCAGGGCCTGCGATTTATGCCGGAAACGCAAATCTCGATGTACTGTGGATATTCCAGGCCAGTCATGCCTGTTGTGTCGGGTCCAAGGCGCAGAATGCCATTATCAGGAGGAGTCAACCCTTGAGAATGGTACGGGGAAAAGTGGTTGGTCCATGGAACAGGCCGCAGGAACTCCCATAGCAGGACGCAAGCGCAAGTTCTCGCCGGATATCCCCTCCAATACCAGTCGCTCTTCAATGGATTTTACGTCCGGCAGCATTCGCGATCTCCCCCCGTCAAAGTCAGCCGATGGCAGTAGTCGAAGAAGCGAGTCCAGGCGTCGGGCACCTGAAGACCCCAACAACGAGTCGGTGCTTATTGTTGGGCCTGTCGTGGCAGAGGATGCACAGGTCATCGAGAAATTCATGCCGCTAGAGCCGTCTAGTGCAACACCGCAGCCGAAAAACCACCCGTACAACGTCTATTCCAGTGATCCCAGGAAACCCATACTATACACTACAGTATCCAGGCGGAGGCAGGGTATGCGCGTTGGCATCCCTCCCGGGGAAAATCAGAAGGAGATCCTTGAGCAAGTCCTAGGGCCTTTCAAACATGACCTTGTAAGATTGTAGGTTTTCCGTAACTTGCACAACATGCATCTAATCTCCTATTTTCTAATTTTTCGTCTACTTCCAGGTTTTTGGATAGGTTCAATGTAGCATTTCCGATTTTTGATGGTGAAAGCTTTTGGGATGCCTACATTTCTGATTCCTCGCATGAACCACCAGCCTCTCTGCTTTGTCAGGTTTACTCAATGTCACTTGTCTATTGGAAGCACACACCCAAACTCGCGTGTCATCCGAAACCCGATGTCCGATATGCTGTTAACTTGACCGTTGCTGCCCTCCATGAGGAATTCTCTGCGCCAGGCTTATCAACAATAAGCGCTGCTTTGGTTGATCTGACCGGACGGCCAATCTTCTCTATGATCGGCAATGCCATCAGCTGCGGTCGGACCGTTTCACTCGCTCATTGCCTCGGTCTCAACCGGGATCCCAGCAACTGGAGACTTTCCCAGCAGGAAAAGAACAACCGCATTCGTCTCTGGTGGGGTGTTGTGATACATGATCATTGGTGAGCTTTCTTGTGGAGCCATTTATTTTATGCCAATGTCTTCCTAACATGTTATCAGGGGAAGTTATGGCCATGGAGTACCACCTCAGATTGCCAAGAATCAATATGATGTCCCTCTTCCCACAGTGGATGTGCTCGTCCCACAGGCTTCGCGCACTCCGGAGCGTGTGAGAGCAGCTCATTGCCACATTGCTCTCTGTCAATTGACAGAGATTCTGGGCGAGTTGCTACCTCTCGTCTATGGGTTGCAGCTAAAATTCCCACGAGAAACGACAAAGAAACTCAGGCAAATAAGGACTGATCTGGACATGTGGGAGGATTCCTTACCTGACTGGCTAAAGGACCCCGTTGGCAAAATGGATACTCACATCTCGGGTCCTTGCAGCTTACAGCTTGCATTCTTGGCCGCCAAGATGCTTGTTAGCAGGGTGGAGCTCAAGGTGAGATATTCATTTCTATGCTTTGAGATAGGGTAAAAAGTGCTCACGTGTCAATTACAGACTGTCAATAATGACACTGACAGCCCCGAGGCTCACCATTATTTCCAGACAGAGTGCAGGAGATCTGCAGAGGAAATCGTGCAGTTTATATCATCACTGAGAAAGGAAAACTTCCAGGAGTTCTGGCTACCGTGTATGTGGGAACTTTGCAGAACCTTCAATATGTTTTTCTCCCGGATACGATGGCTGACCGTTCCATTAGACAGCGCTTTCCATCTCACATCAACAGCAACGCTACTTGTTCGCTGCGCCCTAGAAACAACAGATAAGAAGGTAGCGCGGTCTTGCCTTGCTAATGTTGAAACCCTCCGCAGTGTCCTCCGTAGAGTTAGAGAAGAGGAGGACTGGGATGTGGCAGATATGTGTCTGGACCATTGTGAACGAATCCAACATACACTGCAAGGGATTGGCGGCAACTCCGATGATAATTTCAGTGGATTTGCAATGGATGACGCCTGTCTAGTCAACCCAGCTGCAATCTCGCTACCCGAGACGCAGACGAATAACGAAATCGTGGACGACATGATGTCTATTTCGGGAACGTTTGGCACCATGGATGGCTTCCCATTTGACATGACAGGGATTTGGGATATCACTGCCTTCCAGGATGTTAATCTGACGTGACATGACATTGGATGGTCGGCCAGCTGCGGCTAGTCATTCAGGTATGTATGTGATATATGAAGACATGTAGATGCGAATCCAGTTACACAGAGATGAAACGATAGGCTCTCCATGCCGCTACTAATGCAACTTCTCTGTGAGATTATACATCATCGAGCTACATATCTGCTGAATATGAATGAGAGCTTCACTAGCTAACCGCTGACACTGTAAGAATAGCAATATACAGCGCTGCTATAGACGTTTGACTCTCATCGTTAATTCTTTGTCAATTTTTGGGATTCCCCCGTAGTCTGGTATTGTCGGTTCTGGACTTGCGTATCCGGCCACGTCTTGTGGATTGAGATGGGATCATTCGCGGTGATAGCAAGGTCAGTCAGTGGTTGTGGCATCCCACACCAACTGTGACGCCGTTGACGACCTCAGGGAACCCTTGCCCGGCAGCATTCCAAGTGATGCCCCGGAATGAGTCTATTGATATGTGCTGGAGAGCTGGTAAAGGCTGCGCCGGTGATATACGTGCAGTCTCCATCTTTGCCCCAGTAGAGAATGTTGGATTCAGAAATGGTGTCCATGTAGGGGCCCACGGGAGGGTCCTATGAAATGTCAAACCCCGTTGCAGTCGCAGTGACCACAGTCTGGGGATATGCTGGAGCAGAGAGCACTGTCATCCAGTCACCCTTAATGGTGCCACCTGTGCTGGCGCAAACTTGGATGTTGTAAACCCAGCTGTCTAGAGACCACTGGGCATCCATCTGTTTGTGGAAATGTTGTCTGGGCTAGGGTCGTTGTTCAGTATCTCCGAAATTTCAGATTTCACATCATAGGAATACGCGCCGTAGACTAGGGATGAAGAAGTGAGCTGCCCTCACTAATAGATGGGTATATATTTCAATGATACTGTAGAAGGAGGGTGTACGTGCGTTGTTCCCTGCGACAGGAACCGGGTTGTGATCGAGGGATCTCAGGGATGGACACACTGAACGATCTAGTAGGAAAACGATATAACAAAAGAAACACAACGACGACGGAGCGTTCGCTCCTATACGACGACGATACTAGTGAAGCGACCTTAAAACCAAAAAAATGCTCAATTTCTCGTAACTACCTGGGAGGAAACCCTCCTTAAGTACTCTTCGGCCACGGACTCCACCATACATTAGTATGTCGGAGGCCGCGGACCTACGGCGTTTTAGGATAGGAAATATGAGGAATCTAGGGTTCCGCAGTGCCCCCGACATACTACCTGAATCATTTCGCCTATTCAGGTTACTTGATGGCCGAGCTCCATATGGACAGGCAGATCAGAGGCTGATTTGCTGGACACCAAATGAATCGTCATCTTGATGGCAGTGCTAATGGCGGGCTCTGGAGATGTAGGGGAACTTCGCTGCAGCCGCACAGCTGATGTCTGGGCAAAATGAACAAAATCAGAGACCGGTAAACGCCGTTTAATATGTCTAGTCGGTTAGCACAAGCCACCCCATTTGTGGCTGTTATATTAGATGCCTGGAACGTCATGGGTTACGTCCAGGCATATTGCAACTCAGGGCCAAGGCCTGAGTACTCTACCTGCCCTATTTTCTCCTTTTGTTCTGCCAGAGAGCTTTGAAAAATACCAAACCTCGGTGGGGCACCCATGAACGCTTGTCGACAGTGAAAAACAGTGCATACTGATATGGCAGAGGACTAGGGGTCTGATTGGTGTCAAGTACCATCCTCAAAGCCTCAATGCTCAGTCATCAACCAATCTGCTAAAGCTGAATCCCAAAGGCTGAGACCCATCCTTTCTGCCAGCAAACTTTGCCGACTATTGATGTACCCACCGGCTCCCAGGTTCTTCCAATCTTACGAGAATTTTATACATCATGAAGAAACCCTGCATTGATTCGGAGGCAGGCAGTCAAACAGCAATGTGCCCTCAGAAATAGGGCAGTCAGATAATCAACATACGCATTGCAGCTGACTCATACCTTTTGTACATACTATGTATTATCTACCCAGACTGACAACAGTGTATGTAGCTCTGGCGGTTTGCTCCCGCAGCATTATTGATGGTAGCGAAGATGGCCTATTTGATATCTCTAGCAGTGTTGGTATCGACACGACATACTGGGTGTGGTGTACCACAAGATTAGTTGTGTAAAGGTTTGAATATAGAATACATTCCGTACTAGATACACGAAGGATTCCTTGGGAGGAGGAAGAAAAGAGACAACGGCATATTGTGCCCAAGGAAGGAAGGAAGCAAGCAAACCAGAATCAACAAACAGGGCAAACGAAGCAAAAGAGACAGACAGAACAAATGGTACAAATAGGGCAGCAGAGTACTCAGGCGTTGGCCCTGAGTTGCCATATGCCTGGGCCATATCCTGGATGTAGCCCATGGCATTTAAGGGCCATGGTTCTTGGGTGAACTCAATTGATATCTTCAAGGGATGCAGCAGCTTGCATCAGGTTCACATGATGAGATAATTAGGATATGGGATGTGGCAACAGGTGTGTGCCTCCAGACACTTAGGGTCATGGTCATCGGATGAGCTCGTTGTGTTCTCGAGGGATGACCAGCACCTTGCATCAGGCTCAGGTGAGGAGACAATCAAGACATGGGATTTGGCAACAGGCGCATGTCTGCAGATCGAGGTCGGGAGAACATTAGCTCGTCTTTCATTTGATTCGACAACGAACTCTCAGCTCTCAACTAACATCGGATTACTGAACCTGGATCTATTTCCTGCCATCAATAATCGGTTGACTGAAACTGCTTCACGGGGTGTTAACCACTCTGGTTATGGTATAAGTACTGATGGACGTGGATTGTGAGAGACGGCCAGAATATGCTGTGGCTACCCGCGGAATATCGACTGGACTCTTCAGCTGCGGGATCCCGACGATTGTATGTCCCGTCTTTCGCGTCGGGAGTCGGGGCGATGCGGGTCGTGTTACTTACTAGGAGTGTCAGCTCGGGATACCAGTACTGGTCACTGCCTTGAGCCCTCCGGTTGGCTTCCGATGCGTGGCCTACTCGCTTATGGGTTACGTTACTAAATACCGATTGTATTTCCAGAACTGGTTACGATGTAACTGAACATGTTACAAGCTCAGTACCCTAAAAAGTTTAGCAAGTGGAGAATCTGCTTAGTCAGGACCCGCCTCAATGGCGCCCCACCGCCTCCGGCCCGAACCGACACTGAGTCCGATCCGAACACTATAACACTATTATTGACGTTTTCAAAAGCTGCTCCGGCGATCGGGATCGCCATGGAGTTCAGGAGTTCAGGAAGTCATTTGAAATGCGGTGCACCAGTCCTCTCCCAGCCAGGCCAAACAAGTATCGCCTTTGTTCTTGTCACAGGACGAGCTACCAGGGTCAACCCTGCTCAATGAAACTCCAGGTAATGCACAATAGGAGCTATCGGACATGTAGATGGAGCTAGGCCCATCTCTGTACTGAATGATGTACCCTCTGTCTAAACTATGCAAGCTTGAGAAATGATTATCATTATCACTTGTTATTTATTCGGTAGCACCTGTGAACGGAGTCAGTTAGTATTAAGTGGAGCCAACAAAGAAACATACTGACCTAGTGCCTTCTTGATATCACCACGGAAGAGGAGCAGACAGAGCCTTGCGGACTCTCATCTCATGCGGAAGCGAGTCTGCTATATTGATCTTGACTGCAACATATCGCTTCAGATGAGTATCTAGGGCAAGCCAAACCGTCGAATAGCCCCGAAGCCAGGTTCGTCTGCAATGTGGCATCTGCCATTTAGCACGTCCCCAATCATGATGGGATGATAACCCCCAGGCTGATATTCTTCGAGTGTCTCTACACCCTTGGCCCAGTTGTACCCAATGCGATGGTTCTCTGCTATTGTGGACCCAAGCCGCGCGAAATACCCTGATTTGAGCGGTCGAGGGTGGAAAAGGGATTGGAAAACTGGAATTGTAGGTCGACATGAGATGAGTGATATACAAAATAATACAGGGTTTGTGAATATTTTCGAGCAGCGAGTCATGGTATGTCGGCGTGATTGTTCGAAGACATTGCTGGAAGTGCTCTGGGAACACGACCGCAGGCCTTAGCAGATCCCAGTAGTGATACGGTTGTGGATAGTTGTGGAAAGGTATATTTAATTTCTAAACAGTATCAAAGTTCCATATCTTATCATTACCTAATGATACTATATTAACTATAGTTAGTTATAGTTAATGCTAAACTATCTGGAATTGTCCTTTTAATCCCCATCATCTGAAAGACCATCAACTAATGATTCGATGCTTAACACGTCAAACGGCTCCTTGAGGGCCGGACCGTGTTTATACCCGCATATTAATGAGACTCAGCGATCTCAGTATGGACAAATGAAGATAGACTCTGACCTTTGCTCAGATAACCACAATATTATAGGCTCCAACATTCCGCATGCGATTAATCTGTTTCAAAAGATAAAGCATGTTTGTCAATGCCACGCTAGCAGGAATCTCTCCAGATTAGGAACTAGGGAGCTTTCCCATCCCTCATTTTCTTGCGTGTCATTCTATAAACGAGCAGGAGTCAAGCCGGGAAATGAATCACCATCTTCAGGGTCTTGAAAATTCGACACTGCTGCTACATTTTTACAAACTCTTCCTTTGTTTGTAAGACTGCCCCTTCTATTCCTGTCCTATTATATCTGATTATGGTGGTAAAAACCAAAACTAAGCATCACAACGCTGCCCCAGGGACCATTAGGCCATGTAACAGTAAAATGGGTATTGTTTACATCACGTGATTCTAGAGACAATGTGCTGGGGCGGAAACAATCTTGATGTGGATCAGGGGTGTGGCGTCTGGATACCAGATACTAAAAGGATACCGTAGGATTCACAGGGATCGTGGTGAACGCTCTATATCGATATACTGCCGTCTCTAGTACATCTTGAAGCTCTAAAGCGATTGCTTCCTATGTCTCTATATACAACTTCCAGGATAACACGTATGGCGGTCCTTCCTCCCGGAACACATATACCCCGTATACCGGGGCCGGATTATTAGATAATCCACCTGTCCGAAATAGTATATCCTCATCACAATCCAACCACCGCTGTGCTGAAAAGCGCCTCAATCCTTTGTGTACCGACCAAGAGGAAACAATCTCTTCCCTGCATTTATCTACTAAAAAATCTTAGCAGAGATGAAACCAAACGATTTTCTTTGTTTGCTTGGTGAAGAAGTATACGTGTCCTGCAGCGTGTTTTTGGGATCCTGATATCACTACGTCCCAGATCTTCCAGGCTAGGGTCACCACTTTTATTGATGATCTAAGACTATGAGAGACGGATCAATATCTCTTCCGAGAGATTCTTAATTTTCGACCTGGAAGCGTGACGAATTTCTGTCCTTTGAATCTCCTTCGATTCCCAAATCCCTTACCCCTGAAATGTCTCGAGATCTAAAACCAAACATATTCACATACGCTGATTTTAACTTCCAAGCCCTATGCCACAGAGCGAGTAGTATCCTACGACAGAGTATTCCGTGTATTTGTGATCCAGATACGACCTGCCTCTGGTAGTTTCAACTGGGCTACCTTCATTTCATTTGAAGATGGGGTGCGATGGGTCTTTAGATCCCCCAACCCAAGGTCCTTCATGCCTATGGAACTGGGTATGAAGCTACTGAGCAGTGAAGCTGCTACACTCAGATACCTCAGGTCCCATAGCGATATCCTATTCCCAGAAGTATGTGGCTATTGGTAACAATCTCTCTCAAACAGCATATTCCCAGTCCTAACTTTCTGCAGTGCCTCGTCTGACAGTGATGTTGGCGTGCCTTTCATTCTCATGAGTGAAGCACCTGACTGGCCATTGTCAAAAGTCTGGAGACCTGTCGGCTCATCTCAACGAGACCTGGACCCCGCCAGCAAAGCCAAAGTTCTCACCCAGCTGGGCAGTGTTACCTGGAAGCTTTCACAGTTGCGATTCAAAAACATTGGCTCACTTTTCAAGAAGATGGGTCGATCGAGATTAAGGAATGCCTCTGGCGTGGCCACCTATTACATGGTCGATATGCTTTGGACGTTGCACGTGGGCCTTTCACTTCAAAAGCAGATTTCTATGACAGTCTTGTTTCTGCTTTCACAGAGCATGCAGAGATCCTGCAGCTATTACATCATTGCTTCGTGGCCCCCATTCCTTCACCAGAAGACTATCCATCAAGTGTACAATATAGGAGTGCTTCCAGTCTATGGAACAACTTCGTGACTATCAGACAGAAAATCAACTCGTCAGACAACAGACTGGGCTACATTATTGCTGGTGATGCTCTTCGTGACATCATACAAAGATTTGAACTCCCATGCGTCAATCCAGAAACTTTTCCATTGTGTCATGCTGATCTGAGTGTCAATAACATATACATTGACGACAAGTACAACATTACTTACATCATTGACTGGGCATTTACTTCATCTATCCCTGAATCTATGCTGTTAGCCGCCGCAGGATTGCCAAAATACCGCGACGAACTCAGTCCACAGTTACGTTTATCCTTCATAGATGGATTTATTGATTCTATGCCAGAGTCTATCAAAGAGAGTTCAGTCCACAGATATCGCGAGTAACTCCATCAGGGCCAAGTCTCCTGGAGACTGGGTCGGCTCCTCAATCTTCTATAAACCGCTACGACCTTTTCGCTACTGTGTGGCACTTTGCACGTGGTCCCAGAGAGGATGTGAGGGAATACTTCTTACAACAGCAGCGGCACTCCCCTCGCTACATCAAACTTTATGAGGAAATCCAGGAGGAAGATCAGCCACTCTCAAAAATTGAAAAAGATGAACAAGACTATTTCCAGAATAAAGGCCTCAGAAAAGCAATAGCTAAGAAACTGACGTTCATTTCTGAGTGGAAACGACAGTACACTATCAACAATCCGTCAAGATTTTGCAAAGATATGTTTGTAGCTACTCCTCAACTATGGAAATGGATTCAACAATGTATAAAGATTGGGAAAACAGATCTCCATGAGTCTTCCCAAGTCAAGATCTCAAAAGAATGCGCTCAACTGGGACCTCCCACAGGTCATACATGTCTTCGTCTCCCACCTTTTCAAGTTTAGAAAAAGAATGGAACACTGTTGAACGGGGATATACCGTTTGCAGTATGGTGCTTGATGTACTAGAGTCAATTGTACCTTTGCACCATTCAGTTTCTGTGGTAAATTAGATGACGTTTCAGTATAAGCTAATGATATAAGTGAAACTCACTGCCCTCGCCACAGTAGCAAACTTCGTCACCTTCGACGTAGTATGGCTTCTTGGATGCGCCAGCTAGTGGGGTTGGTGGCTGGGGTCGCTTCCTAGCCTTGGTGTTTAACGTCGTCGTGTGTAAAATCGTCCAGAGCTGTGTAGCTTTTGAAGCTGTTAGGCTCCAACTATGAACAGCTCTTGAGCTATGAGGAACATGTTTCTACATTTATATCCGCGCGCCGACCACGAATAAGCGCTACACACCGTGGCCACCCTCCATCAGTTGGTTGGCGAGGCTCAAAGAATGTATCCGATGGCTGTAAGACAGGGAAGTGACAGGCGCCAGTAGAGTTCATGCATCTTTGCGTGACACCCATTATTATGCATACTGAGCAGACGGCATTGATCCGATGAATTAAAAGGTTGCTTCGTGAACAGCCGTAGCCCTTTTCGTCTCCAGATCATGGCCAACTCCATATCCAAGAACTTATTCTGGACAGAATGCTGGCGGGGATTAGCCTCTGGGGGCCAGGAGTTAAGAAGGATTGAGGCTGGGATTGCCCTGCATACTAGATGGAGTAATTGTAGATAGTTCCTTTGCCCATTTTCATTTCGGGCATGCATATCGTTGACGAATTGTAGTTGTTCCATTGGCTATATGTTAAACGCCAGGATTGCTTTCCTAGTTGATGTAGCACCCAAGTTCCGGTCGAATTCGGTAGAATTGGCATCGAATTGGTGTCAAATCCTTGTCTAGATTATACTAGATTATGTGATACTGAACTTATGTTCGCTGGGCCATTCGGGCAAGGAAGACAAGTAGAGATTACTTGCGATGCTATTGGTAATTCTAGTGCAGGTTGCTCAGGGGCCAGACGATATCGTGGAAGGGAAATGACTGGCTCATCTCGCTCTAGCCTCACTTTCCCAGGTTCTTGCCTTCGAAATGTGTACAGGTGGCCAGGACATAAATATGCATAGAGACCAAGCTCAGGCTACTAATTCTCTTGTTTGGCTCCATGTGTTGTTTCGACAGCCTCACTCAGTTGCTTAGAAATCTTCTGCGAACGTTACAAGGCCAGAAGTCACTCAAACACTCCCCGTCTTCCCAAGAGAGGATCGTGACATTTCCGCCTGCTACCGGGGATGAACAGACAACCTCGCCATAAGCAAGCAGTGAGGGGAAAAAGGCAGAACCTCCTGGGTATCTATCGGTCATTGCATCATAAAAAGCCTTTTCATGCTTGTAACTCCACAATGAACTGGGGTTGAAGCTTCAATGCCAAGTTTTGTAATACTTGGAACTCTTCAGAGCAACATTTGGCCACGGCTTTGTGATCAGCGAAATCTACCTCCATGATTGTCTTCCCCAGTGTCAAGCTGTCTAAGATATTGGCACAATTAGCAAAAGCTTTTGCCTCCCCACCTTGCCCGATCATTATTGTTCTACTGTTGAAACTGGAAAGGGTGGTTGGAATATGCTGCGGAATTGTGTGGTTTCTGTAATAAGATTCACTCGTCGAATTTTGAAGACCAGCAATTCCAGATGCAGAGAGCTTTATTGTGCAGTTGAGTTAGTGTCTCGTATAAATGAGCAGATCCAGGACCAGGCGTAGTCCTTACTAATCCTGTTATACCCAGGTGCCTCTGTATAGATCCTATCATTGTTGGCCAACGCAGCAAAAGCCATAAAACATTCTCTGAGTGAAGGGCCCGTGGCCCGGTAGTCTATTGGGGGGGGGGGGAGATCTCAAATTTGTAATCTGCAGCTCGTCGGATAAAAATTGTGCTTCGGTAAGTACTTAAGAATCCATACTTGAGGTTGAACTTTCTCATGTAACGAATGACCTGGCCTGAGCAACTGTTAGCCTAGTCAACCTATTTTCATCAGTCCATTTTCTCTTACAGACTGAACGCTCAAGTTCTGCAAGCTCTTCAACGGGGCTTGAGACGGGGAACAGTTCTAGTTCATGTGTCCACCAGGTTTGTATTTCTCCAATCAGCACTAGGGTGGTTGTAGCTCTGTTGGGCTGTGTATCTTGACAGTTCTGTGAAAACTGAATTTGATTATGATGTTGGTGTGTCTGATGATGAAGAAATAGGAGAGAGGAAGAGGGAGAGGGATGTCCTTGTCTTCCTCACAACGGATCAAAGTTTATGTTGGTGGTTCCCATTGTTCAGCTCCTTCCTGTACATATGTTAGATCACGTGGGTTCTGCTCAGTTAGACCGCCCTCGCCTGTATGATAATAGATTCTGGTGTCACGGAAAATCGACAGCGCGTCGTCGCTGTCTCCCCAACATACCAACATCGAAAGACACTACCTACACGATAGCGCCCACCCTCCACCTGATGGAGGTGGACGACCCCCCTGCGGTCGTCCCCTGCCCAAGAACCGCTTCTTGGGATGAAAAGCCGGATCCTCCTTTGGAACCCACCACCCCCCTCCACCGCAACACCCACAAACGGAGAGCCCTCTCCTCTCCGGACAAGATGCCTGGCACTCTCTCAGGCCCAATACTTAGCAGGCCAAACATGCTGTCAATTCGCCAGCAGATAAATGCAGTTGCTGAAGACCAGCTCCTCCTCCTGAATGATTGGAGGCAGGCACTAACCTCTCTTGCAGACGCGCTCGACTCGACTGTCTCCTCCCTCCACGGCCGGCCCAAAGAACTTGCCAAAGGACTGGCAGCCAGGTTCCTGACTCTGGCCAAAGGCAGTACACCCCAGCTGGGACCAGAGAAACCTCCCATAGCTCTCCCCAAACCAACTCCAGAGCCCGTACAGGCCAAACAAGCCACTCCAGCTGGACAGACAACCCAAGCACCATCTTGGTCCTCAGTAGTGGCCCCTGGACCAGACCAAAAGGGATGGCAAGCCACCAGACCCAAGCCTGCCAAGCAGCCCCAGCAGGCAAGGAGGATGGACAACCGCATCTTCCTCCGCCTCCCAGAACCCTCCAACCTGCGGGAAATAGGCCCCCATGGAATCCGCATAGCCCTTACAGGAAGGGTCCCTGGAGGGATCTCTCGTGTACAGATAATCCCCACAGGCTATGCCATCACAACCACAGATGAAGGCAAAGCCTTTTTACTCTCTGCACAAGCCAAAGAGCTAGCTGCAGATGGACATTTTGAAATGCCAATAGAATACCACCAATTTGTTGTTCCCCGGATTCCCCAGAGGCTCTGGTCCCTAGAGGGATGGACAGAAACCACACTAGAAGATATTAGCACTGAAGCGGAGCGTATCACAGGCATTAAACCATGTCATATCAAGCTCTCAAATCACCCTACAGAGGCAGGCTCAATCACTGCAGTCATTGCCTTCCCAAAGAAGCCCAAATTTGCAATACAATTATTTGGCATATCTGGCCTATCTAGACCTACATGCCCCAAACAAAGACCACTACAATGCTCCCGCTGCCACCTTTTCCATGACACACGAGCTTGCCGCTCTAACACTCGCTGCATCTCTTGTGGCTCCACCAAAATAGAGCATACCTGTCGTGTACAATGCATTAACTGCCATGGCCCCCATGCAGCAGACTACCCAAAGTGCCCAGCCCGGCCTATCTCCCGTAAAGGGACCATCACCCACCTTTCTAAAGAAGCACTAGCGGCAATACGCAAAGCTGGGAGACTAGCTTTCCAGCAACAAGCTAGAAAGGTGCAGGCTGCACAGGCAAGCCCACACACTCTAAATCAGGCCATAGATCAGCCATCAAGGCAGCTCTCCCAAGAGCTAGCCAGTCAGACCTCTCCAGAAGAACTATGAAAATCATACAGGCCAATGTAGGGAGGGGTGGCCCCTCCCATGACCTGCTGCTATCCTTCACAGCAGACATCATCCTGGTCCAAGAGCCTTGGACAAAAATGGCAAAACACCTCACAAAAACACACCCAAGATATCAACTCTTCAGCCCAACCACCCGCTGGGAAATCAGGCCCCGAACTCTAACATACGTACGGAAAGACCTTCCAGCTCACGCACTTCCACAACCATCCTCCCCAGACATCACGGCAGTAGAGGTAGATGGCCTCACAATTATCAATGTCTACCGCCCCCCAAATGACTCAGTGACTCCCTCTTCACCCACCAGATCTACAATCCACACCCTACTTCAATACCCTGTCCCACGGAACACCATCATTGCAGGAGACTTCAACACCCACCACCCCCTATGGCAACCAGAAACCCAACTACATGCCCTCTCTGCAGGAGCTACAGCTCTTGTAGAATGGTTAGAAACCCAAGGACTAGTGCTCTGCATGGAACCAGGCACTCCAACCCGCGGACCCAACACCTTGGACCTAGTCTTTGCCAACCTCCCAGTGGTGGCTACAGTGGAGGACCACCTTAGCACCTTTAGTGACCATAAAACTATCCTAGCACAGCTAAAATGGAGGGAGCCACAGCCACAACACAAACTAGGCTCCACTAACTGGGAAAAGGCTCGAGAACTCCTGGTCCCCCCAGACGCTGACCTACCAACAGATACTCTGGCGGAGGAACTGGTCAGCCGGGTACAGCTAGCCATCCAGGGAGCATCAGAGTATAACACCCGCAGGCTCCCACACACCCCATGGTGGACACCAGAGCTCACAAACCTACTCCGGCAAGCAAGACAACATCCACCAGACCTCCAACCTCTTCAGAAGGCAATTTCAAAGGCAAAAGCCAATTACTGGAAGGAACGGATTGAGCAGGCAACAACTCCCACTAAAGCCTTTACACTAGCAAAATGGCAGAAGCCCTCCAACCAACTAGCTTCGCCCCCCTACTTGTACAAGGCAACCAAATCACCACCCCACAGGGCAAAGCAGATGCGTTCCTCACCCACCTCCTGAAAAAGGGAGTCTCCCTCCCAAACCAGCTCGAAGAGGGACCACCAAACAGACCTTTAGATCCTATGCCTTTACCAACAAAGGAAGAATGCTGGAATACCCTTTGCTCCCCTAGCCCATCTGCCCCTGGGGAGGACAGCCTTACCACATCTGTATGGAGAGAATTATGGCCTGTTATAGGAGATGCAGTTACAGCATTATATCATCAAAGCCTAGAGAAAGGCCTTGTCCCACAGATCTTTAAAGCAGCAAAAATCATCATGCTGCCAAAGCCAGGAAAGAGAGACCTCACCCAACTTGGCTCATGGCGACCTATCAGCCTTCTATCCACCCTAGGCAAAGGCCTAGAACGTCTCATTGCAAGATGGATGGCTGTACAAGCAATCCAGGGAAAACTACTCACACCATGCCACTTTGGTGCTCTCCCAGGCCGCTCTGCTATTGACCTCGTCCAAGTACTAGTTCATAGAGTGGAGAAAGCCTTCCAACAGGGAAAGGTAGCCTCATTACTTTTGATGGATGTAAAGGGAGCCTTTGACGCAGTAGACCACCAAAGGCTTCTTTCACACCTACGCCTTCAGGGATGGGATGAACGCCTGCTCCAATGGATCCAGGACTGGCTCTCCAGTCGCTCAGCATGTGTCCAGATTGGAGAGGCAAATGCCAAAGCCCCAATAAAGGGAGGCCTCCCACAAGGATCTCCTCTCTCCCCAATCCTTTTCCTACTCTATGCAGCAATGGTGGTAGCTGCCTATAAGGCCTCCTTCTGCTACGCGGATGACCTAGGAATCCTCTTTGTAGGGGACTCTCTCCAGGAGACATCTCAACAGCTAGTGGAAACATACAAGGCAGTAACAGCCCTGGGAACAGAGGTAGGTCTCCCTTTTTCTGCGGAGAAGACAGAGATACAACACTTCTCTAGGAAACGCAAGCATCCACCCCCAGTGGTTAGGCTGCCTGATGTGGGTGAGATCCCTCCCACATCATACACCCGCTGGTTAGGGGTCCTCTTGGACATAAAGCTCACTTTTAAACCACATATCAACTGGGTGTTCAGCCGTGGTAAGCAGCTGGCACAACACCTACAAAGACTGAGCAACACCCAGCGTGGGTGCCCAGTAGCCTCTATGCGAGCAGCTGTACTACAGTGCGCACTACCAACAGCATTATATGGAGTGGAGGTCTTCTATACTGGACAACAGCAGGTGGCTAACTCCCTTCAGTCCCTGCTCCGCATTGCCGCACTAGCAATCCTCCCAGCCTACAAGACAACACCCACAGCAGCACTCCTCCGAGAGGCAGACCTGCCAGACCCAAGAGCCTTTCTGGAGAGCATCCTCCAGAGGGCAGCTGCTAGATATGCAGGCCTAGATGCAAAGCACCCTGTAGCACGCATCCATGCAGCCCCAAACTATGGGTACAACACAAGGCTCACCAGGATCCTGCAACGCATCCCCACACCAGCACCAGAACGCAGGTGGGTAGAGCCACAGCCCCCACCACTACGCATGCTGCCAACCCACCGGGAAGGGCACATCTCCTCACCACTAGCCATATCAGTCTACTCAGATGGCTCCCACACGGGCCAAGGCGCTGGATATGGATACGCCATATACTACGGCTCCATCCTAGTCACCCAGGGACAGGGCCCAGCAGGCCCCCGGACAGAGGTCTATGACGCGGAGATCATGGGCGCTGTGGAAGGTCTCCGGGCAGCAGTTGGTTTGCCATGCACCGCATACGCCAACCAGCTGAACCTCTTCCTAGACAACCTGGCAGCAGCCAGTCTACTAGCAGATGGCAGGCCCGCGCCACACAGACGCCATCTCACAGACACCTTCCACCAGCTCTCCAAGCAGTGGCTCAGCCTGCCGTACATCCTAGCCTCTCCCCGCAGGCCCGTACGGGTCTCTTGGGTACCAGGGCACACTGGAATCGCAGGCAATGAGCTGGCAGACAGGCTAGCAAAGCAGGGAGCAGCCATGGATGGCTCCCACATCCCCCCTCCCCGGCATACCTGAGACGAGAGGCGAAACAACAACTCCATACTGCCACCCAGGCAGCGTATACGCGCAGCGCACCCCAGGCATACCAAGACCTGGGCATCCGCCCCCATACGAAGAGCAGCCGGGCCCAGGAACATAAATTACCACGCTGGGTACTAGGCAGGCTCATTGCGGCCCGCACTGGACATGGGGACTTCGCAGCATACCATGAACGCTTCCACCACACTGACTACCTAGCAACCTGCTCCTGCAAGAAGCTAAAGACCCCAGTACATTTCTTCTTCTGCCCACATACTAGGAAGCGCTGGAAGGAGAGACGGAAACACACACTAGCTGGGCCAGCAAAAACCATTGACTGGCTCCTAGGGACTGCTGCTGGGGCTGAGGAATTCAGCCGCATCGTGCAAAACACATCCTTCTTTACGGATATATGCCCAAACTGGGCCCACCTAAACACAGAGTAGTGTACAGTCAACACATATCTTCCTGGGAAAGAGGGACTGGCTCCCCCTCTCACCTATAGGGAGGCAAAACAGGGCTTTCTACCGCTTGAAGCCCCAGCCAGGGCAGTGCTGGGAACTTCCCCAACTCTACAGCACATAGTGCTCAAATTTGTCTCCTTTAAGCATGTATTTAGATCGTTGCGCACGTACTTAGATCCTCTTAGATAGTATACGCTTGGGAGGCACGTCCGGTTGCCCTTCGGGAGGCCGCGGTCACCCGCCACGTGACCGCCAAGCGACGTTAAATAATAATAACATAACATAACATAACAATAGATTCTGGTGTCTTCCTGATCAGGAAAGCCTCGGCAACAGGAGATCACGTGTCAGACGGCCGCAACACCAAGCTTCGCTGTTATTCTCAACAAGAAGAATGTTGACTTTCTGGCTTGTTGATCTATTTCATCGCAATCCGACCAGCACATGAAAGGACCCTTCTTCAAAGCCTTATATTGGGCTCTCCCTTTTCATGCTCCATGGATCCGATTTCGCTTTTTGAACCGTCCACATAGGACCTACAAACTCCCATGGCAATTTCGCTTTCCTCCTATGTCTGATAGCTCAATACGACATGGGAAACGATATTTTACTTCTTCTAGAAAAGCGAACTCTGCGCTGGATGCAGAGTCCACCATTTATGCTCTTTCCACTGCTCCAGGGCGAGCTGCAATTGCTGTAGTGCGGGTATCCGGCCCTGCCTGTGTGCAGGTGAGTCAAATCCCTCCAATTTATCACTTTTTAGACGGTAGCAATGAATTCATTCTCTATTCCTATGGACCAGATATACCGCGGCCTTTGTCCTACAGCACCTCTTCCGAAACCGCGTGTTGCGGCTCTCCGTACTCTGTACAACCCAACACAGCAGCGGTCCGGTAACAGTGTGATTGATTCTGGCGCCCTTGTCTTGTACTTTCCTGCACCCAAAACGGTTACAGGAGAGGATGTGCTCGAGCTACACCTCCATGGTGGTCCAGCCATTGTTAGAGCGGTTCTCACGGCTGTCTCTTCCATTAGCCAACCAGACTGCCTGGTTCGGTATGCGGAGCCTGGTGAATTTACGCGTCGCGCTTTCATGAATAACAGGCTAGACCTACCGCAGATTGAGGCATTGGGTGATACTCTCTCTGCTGATACAGAACAACAGCGACGCTTAGCTGTTCGGGGAGCTAGTGATGCTCTTTCAAAGCGCTATGAGTCCTGGCGCCAGCTGTTGCTTTATGCGCGTGGGGAGCTGGAGGCAATGATCGACTTTTCAGAAGACCAGCATTTTGATGAGTCAAGTGATGAGCTTGTTGCATCTGTTGCAGAACAGGTCCATACTTTGCACCAGCAAATCAAGTTGCATATCCAGAATGCGTCTAAGGGCGAGCTGTTGCGAAATGGAATCAAGGTTGCTTTATTGGGCGCTCCAAATGCAGGTAAAAGCTCTCTGCTCAATTTGATTGTTGGCAAGGAAGCGGCCATTGTTAGCACGGAAGAAGGTACTACCCGTGACATTGTGGATGTCGGGATCGATCTTGGTGGATGGTATTGCAAGCTTGGCGATATGGCCGGTGTCAGATCAGAACCTGGTGGCTCCGTCACTGGCAAATCGGTCGTTATTAGCCCTATTGAAAAGGAGGGCATCCGACGCGCCAAGGCAAGAGCCCTGGAATCAGACGTGGTCCTTGTGGTCCTTTCTATTGAAAGGGGCGCAGAAGACGTACCGTACAGACTGTCCATTGAGAAAGAAGTTCTTGATGCTGCCAATGACTGTACTCAGGCGGGAAAATGCCTTTTTATAGTGGTTAATAAGTGTGACAGGTTGCCCCTAGCAGACCGACTTCCATCTGGGCAACCCCCAAGTGAGATAACAGAGGTCGTCCGTCCGTTATTTGAAACTGTTCCAGAAGACCGTTTCTTCGCCATCTCCTGTCATGAAGCGCAAGAAGGATTGTCCCCAGGACAGGATGAAGTCGCAGATCCCGGTAACATCCAGGGATTCCTCAGAGGGCTCATTTCAACTTTCGAACGGATAGCTTCGCCTCTAGGCATTGAAGGCGATGAAGGCAGCCAATACGACCTTAGCTATTGGGAGGATTCTCTTGGAGTTACCCACCGGCAGAGTTCTAATCTTCAAAGATGTCTTCAGCATCTAGAGGATTTCTTAACGCAGACCGCTAAGATTCATGATCCTCACACTTCGGATGATGGCTATCAGGGCATTGAAGCAGAAGTGGATATTGTAACTTCTGCAGAGCATTTGCGTTTTGCAGCGGACACCCTGGCTAAGATCACTGGCAAGGGCGAGAGTGGTGATGTGGAGGATATCTTGGGTGTTGTTTTCGAGAAGTGAGCTATTATGAGTATGAATGATACTTGCAGTGTTACTAATGTTTCTTTTGAAACAGATTCTGCGTTGGCAAATGAGCGCCTTTGCTGTGGTCTTGAGAACCTCTATTAGAGCTAAGTCTTTTGCGGAATACCCGAAGAAATATTTTTGAAGCATCTATTTCACTCAAGACGTGATCCTTGGAAGTACAGCTGTGACCATCACAATTAAGTGACTCCATTTCAAGAACCCATCCCGTTGTTTCAGTAGAATTTCACTATGTCCATAGTGACCTTCACAATTACCAATATTCCCGGGCAGCTAACTTGTTTCTATCAAAAGCCAATGATCAAGAGGCCGAATCCATCTGCGAGTCCGATCTTTAGAGATAGAACGAAAATCTGGAATGCTAGCAGCCAGCTGTTGTATGTTTATACCTGCTGCTTGGTTAATTTTGATCATCCTGCGCCGCTATTATTCTGTTATTTAGTATTTTCTGGTTTGTTCGCGTCTCCTCGTTCTGAGTAAGGCTAGGCATCCTCGACGCACATTCTCTGACCTGGAGAAGAGGCCCGGCTTCGATGATGGATAAAGCATTATTGGACCGTCCATATGGGTTCCAAGTAGAACCTCAAATATGAGTGGAATGGGAAACATCGCCTTCCGCTTAGGGCTTTGGTAGGACAGTAACATTCTGGCCTATGAAGTAGCTGAAATCAAGATATGGAAATACTCCATGTCCATATTCCCAACAAGCATGAGTCTGCCTATATATTATCCTCCTGGCTGTGAGCCTGCGATTTCGATTCACTAGGCGTGTCTGTAGCAGGGAATATAGGGGTGTTCGCGGATAGATTCCATGGATAAAGAGGATCGGACAAGGACTCTAGCAACAAATCCCATGATTCCGTACCAGGCATACTTTGCGTGGTGTAATCCATGCCCATGCCAATTCCACTAAAGGTTGAGCTATCACTATTTGAGATACCACTAGCGAGTTAGAGGAGTATTAAAGTAATGTCCCGTGTCGTGGTAGTTTCTGTTCCTTCAAGGGACAGGATCTGGTCACTTGGATCAAACGTGAAAGACTGGATTCTGCTGGTGTTGCATGTCTCATACATACTGCGTCTTGGCCAAGAAACAATAGTAGGCTGCCAGAGCCTACTATTGTTTTTTTCTTTTTTTGTGCTCAGACTTGGTAGCCGTCCAGTTCTTGTATGCGTGTTTCTGTACGGAGGATATGAACCATGTGCGGGAAAGAATGAGACGTACCACTGTAGATGTAAAAGGACCAAATGTAGACCTGGGTTACAATGTCTCAGGTATCATTCCTGCAATCGTGTCCAGAGCTCCTCAACGAGAAGTTGTCGCTTTTCCCTGATCGGCCTGTCATAAGATCGGGCGTGCAAGTATGGCATGGAACCGGGGGGATAGTTGGCTTTGAACTCAGCAACCATTGCCTCACACCGCATCAAACAGGTCATGTCACACATTTCCCCCCTCTCGGGCGGAGCCACGGTCATATCCAGAGTCACGTCACTATCATTTATATGCAAAGACAACCGCGTATCAAAGGCAAATTCACAGGGTACAATAGGATCACAGCCATTGTGCTCTGCTGACCGGTTATCCAGGAAATATATGTGATACCAAAATCGTTGTCAGAGCTCAGGCTCAAATAGATTCAGCTTCAACACCGATCCATCACGGTGGCCTGTCGCTCGGGCAAAATAAAAAATAAGTGCAGTGAGTGACCATGCTATCCGGCTATTGTCCTCAGTGCATAGAGCCCAGGGGAATAAGACTACAGCCTGGAAGAGAACAATACCCTGCGTATGAGCAGGTCTGCACGTGCCAGTGCTTGCTCCACGACAAAGCGGTAATTTTCCAGTGCTTGTTCACGAGATATGCCGAGGATATTCAAATATTGCTTTGGTTCACCCATGCCGGCAACGACAGCGTAGATGGCGAATAAGAGTGCTTCAATATTCTTATCTAGCAGAGGGTTTAGAAAGGCAATTGCATCCCAATAGATACGCGCACCAAAGGTGCCACATTCTCCGTGAACACACAAAGCAGCAATACAGATGGAGATAAGAGAGGATAGAGAGATTGCAGAAATGGGAAAAGTGAAGGGAGGCGAAATATTCATGTGGATGAGATTGAGGAGGCATCAGGAGGAGTGAGAGCAGCTTGGGTGTCATCCTCTGCTGGTGGATTCACGCAACATGTCGTGTAATCCTTCCGTCTGGGTACTATGTGAGCTTCAGTGTAGCTTCAGCTGAGCGTCTTGAAGGAGTTAGTTGCTAACCCCATTACTTAAACTTGCCCAAACCACATTGCTAACATAGTAACTCCTGGTTTCGTCAATCATCAGACGACTCCCGATCAAGGGAGGCGCTCGCTCTCTGCTGGAGACTGGACCACCATCTCCCTTCTGAACCCGTTAATAATGTTCGGTCAGAGCTGCCATGCCGTAGGCGTTGTAGGATGGATTCTAGCCTTGAAAGCCGGTCGACCAACTGAGCATTTGTCGCTTGGCGACTCCTCTTGGGGCTCTGTCCCCGGAGGGCTAACAAGCCAGACCCCAACCGGCCACGGTTTCCACATAGCCACTGGTGATTGCATCTGATCTTACGACTGCGGCAAAGGGCACAGGGTCCTGGAGAGAAAATGGTCAGAACGCATGCGGTTAGATCATAGGCTCGTTGATTCGGGCATACTTGGAGGCTCAGATGATGCGCACATGCTGCGAAGACTCCACAAGAGCTTCTATGAGCTCATTGCAGATAAACGAGTCTGATTCTACGATCCACTCAGTACCAGTGGATGATGGGGGAGAATGGAGGATGAAAAACAAAGATTACTTCCAGTGCTTCATTTAGTTCGAAACAGCCATCGGGACAACAATAACCCGGCAGGCTAGAAAAGAGCGAGACGATGATCTCCTGCAATGATGATGTTGATGTTCATTTACTATGACTTAATTATACATTTCATACAGCTATCATATGGTCATAACATGATTCTATCAGGGGGAGGGGTGAAAAGTGATTCGGCATCACTACGTCTTGTCATGGCCAGCATGAGACAGATTGCAGTTCAGTCCGGCTCTCTCAACGGCCATGCTGATGACAGATAGATAGCATCCATCCAGCCTGTCGAGAGAAGAAAAGCAATTGCTGAATATCAAACGCGTTTATGTCACCGGTTTGGGCCAGCCAGGAATATCCCCAAACCACCGTGATCGATATATCGCATCGCCCTCGTTGATATCCTCCCTCACCCCGTTCACGACCATATTGGTATGGTTCCCCCGAAATTCTCTCCAGAGAGACTGCACGTATAGGAAGCTTCCGTCTGGAGCGAGACTGAAACTCTTCAGATCCCCCCGGGGCAATTCCTCATACTGCCCCTCGCGGTTGTAGCCATGCCGGTCATTGGATGTCACCTCAAACCCGCGAAGATACGTCTGTGTCAGCGCCTCGCCTTCCTCTGTGAACTGGCGCGTGGTAAGATCGAAAGACCGCAGGTCGCGATCGTCCGAGATGAGGAACTTCCGCTCATGAGGAACGGGGACGAGATCATGCGGTCCTACCCACCAGCTGTATCCCTGTCCCCACTCGGTGTCCTGATCGTACGCCTTCGCGTAGCGGTAGCGAATGGAATCGTCCTTGCGAAGCGTGCCTGTTGTTGCGTCGAAGGGATAGCCCTGCAGCATTCCGTAGGCAGGGATGTTATCCGATCCATCGGCCGCCGCATCCGTCCCTACGGCCCAGAGCATCTGTTCTGTTTCATCCCAGATCATCCCGTGGATGGCACGGAGACCGGTGATGTTCTGCAGGATAGGCGGATCGTCAACGAGGGGATTCCCTATTGTCGCATCATAAACGAGGATACCGTCCCATGGTCGTTGGCCCGTGGTGGCCACTGCGACCCTGTTCCCCGGTAGCAGTTCCAGGGTATGTGCGTTCCAGAGAAACTCATTCTCTCGACATACGGCAAATGTGATCTGTTTATCCGTCGCCGGGTTGTCGGGTGTGTGGTTTATGATCAGGACGAGGTTGCTGTAGATGGCAGCCACACTGGTCCCATTTCGGATCCATTTGAGTTCTGTCGCATCGTTCGCGTTGCTATAAAGACACCGTTTGATCTGAGGGGGGAGAGGCTGGGTAACATCGCTTCGACCCCAGGTCCATTTCACGATGCCGTCTCGGTCGTGGATCTTCAGCAGCGCCGGTGATGATCTCATTCCAAGGCCCGGAAGGAACAGCGTGCGGATGGCCCGGACTCAGCTGCTCTTGAACGGGGATAGGAGGAGGGGAGAGCGTGCCAAGCGGGCTGAAGAGGGCGAGCAACCAAGCCAGAAAGCCGCTGACCATGGTGCCAAGGCGAAGGGAAGAACCTTCATATACATTTTCTACGGGGGGGAACGCCAGGAGGAGGGGGCGTATCATATAAATAACTACGGATAGATGCACGGCATCAGTGGCATCTCAACCAAAAAAACATCGATTGAGAATGCATTGCCAAGCGCCAAGCATATCAACGCGTCTCTCGCTCTAGGGTCTGGGCGTGGTGAAGCCTTTTGCCGTCTGTAAGGAGTATATTAATAATTGACCCCAAATCCCTGCGATGGATCAATTCGAACACGCAGATGAAGTACGCGGTAACTTGGAGTTATCCCATGAGCCAGAACAGGGAGATTAATGTGATATCCAGGCCATTCTTACTATTCCAAAGGCCGGCTTGCGGGTTGCAATAGCCTTGGTTTCTTCACGTGTCACTTCACCGGTGGAGACGCTTCGTCATGCATGATAGCAGACCAAACTCAAAACGCCAGCCACAATGTCGTCGGAAATAACTAATAATAATTAGCCGGGATGCATTATTTAATGCCGGGATATTCTTCGATTGCCACGGCTCCCGTTTTACAAATAGAATGTGAGGACCTGTGGAATTGAAGCTGAAAATGACGACCAAGGAGGCCATATACGGCCTCATTTCCACCCGTAACTTCCAGCGGCGAGCCGCCGCTCTGGTGCTCTATCACGTGATAGGGGCCACTATTCTGCACCCGCCAAGAATTATTTACTCACCTCCCCTGTGAGGATGTGAGCGCTCAGTACTCCCTTTTGACACACGACCAAAGCAACGCCAAAAATGGCCTCTGCGGCCAGAATCAGACCCCCTCAAATTTCGCCTGGCTCCGGCTGGGTACGACATAAAATGGCACTTGCTCTTACACCGTCATTTTTCACTATCCAAGTTCTCATCGTCTCGACCACCAAGCTTGGACCCAAAAACAGGTGACATCTGAGATAGATAATAAGCTCATTATCTACTCAGATGGCTCTCAATCACAGAAAGGATCTAATGGGGCTGGGATCTTTAGTTCTACCTCCTCTTTCAAGGTTCAGAACTCTCAGGCGTGGAACTTAGGGACCCAATGTGAGGTATTTGATGCAGAGCTATATGCTATTTATCAAGCTATCCTACTAGCTAGGAAGCAGGCACAGCACCAAATAGCTTTTCAAGAGGTGTGGATTTTTTCTGATAGTCAGGCTGCATTACAGAAGCTTCAGAAACCACTAGATCAGGAATCTAGAGTAGGAAAAATAGCTCAGGCTATGCTGGACCTACTCTCAGCATATCCTCATCTAGAAATCCACCTTCATTGGGTCCCAGGCCACCAAGGAGTCTATGGGAATGAAAAGGCAGATGAAGCTGCTAAGTATGGAGCAGAATGGCAGGAACCTATCTCTCAGGCCCCTCTCTCATATACCTATATGAAGAGAGATCTAAAAGCTAGGTCTTTAAAAGAATGGGAGCAGGACTGGCAGCTAGCTAAAAGTAAAGCTAGCCAACATTATCTTCAGTTTGCCAGCAGGCCTAAATGGAAACCAAGCCAGCTCCAACTTCCTAAGCAACTTTGGTCTACAATCACCCAGCTGAAGTTAGGGCATGGATACTTTAGGTCTTATTTAGTCAGACTACCAGACTACAATACAGAAGACTGCCCTAACTGCCAATATCAGCAAAGACAGACCCCTTACCATCTGCTCATGGTATGCCCAGCATATGCTAGAGAGAGAAGAGACACTATACTTAGCCTTCCCCAAAGAAACCAGACTCTGTCCTACCTATTCAACACTTCCACAGGGCTAAAACAGCTTTTGGCATATCTAAAATCCACAAAGATAGCCACTAGAAGGTGGCTACTAGCCTTAGCTGGAAGCTAAAAAAAAAAAAAAAAAAAAAAAAAAAGAGAAAAGAAAAATATAGCTCTTGCTTATGTCTCCTGTCTATCTGCCAATTATTGAATTTCATGTATTTGCCATATATTTGTCACACATCCTATCATACTATCATGTTTCCTGCATCATACTTTGTCAATCATCTGTCAGTTATAACCACTTGCAATATTTCTGTACATCTCTCCCCTCTTTGTGAGTTTTTATATTTTACCTGTACCATGGCCAACCCAATCATGTATTTAAGCATCAGAACTAAATCCTTGCCTCATTGGGGCAGGGTAGAGCATGCATAGTCTTAGACTGGAAAATGCTCTCAAAAATGGAAGAATAATAATAATAATAATAGTCAAGATTCTTTTGTTATGGTAGTATGATTATTTAGTTTGCTGTAGTCTAGCTCTGGTCTACCATCACTAGAACTCAATCAGGCATATCATTTCCGCAGACAACGTCTCTGCCTGAGGGATCATCTTTGGGCAAATGCAAACAGGGCGAGGCTGTCCAGAGTGACCTTCCCACATATATTTTGGTAGATAACCTTCTGGACACCATCTGTTATCGCGATATTGAGCTCTTCTACCTGAAAGACCCTGAAAGCAAATGCGATGTCTTTTGTGCCATCATTGAATTTTGCAACCTCAAAGGGTGACCAGAAGGCACTGACAGGTAAGAGTACTGCTCATCTAGATTCTTTACATGGCGGCTCTGATCCTGATTCTTAACCTCAGAACCAAATTCTTCATGCATGGTGACTATCAACTAGCATACTGCCCAATTGCCTAAATCATATCACTTGCCTTTTGCAATAAAGCTTTTCTCAATACTGAGCTGACGCCAGAGCTCATATAGCAACTACAGGTTTGAAAAGGCAGTTCGTCTCTTCCTATTCAGTAGAAGCCAGAAGTTCTTGACATGCCCCTCCTCCAGCGTCTCAACCGTACTTCTTATGGATATGAACTCCGTAAGTCTTTGCCAATGACTTACAACTCAAGCCAACAGGCGCTTCGCGAGTTGGGCTGAGATACTAGATTTGAAGACAATATCAGCCATTATAACTACTGCCGCTGGACTGCGAATGAAGTAAATTTGTATGTCACATCATTAAACACATCCTAATTCTGAATGATGGAGAGTTCTGAGTCTAACCATCCATCCACAGAAAACTTTACCAGCCAGGAGTGGAAAAGGGTTCTTGGCCAGTCTGACAACGCTGTCTTTGAAAAGCACTATCAATCCCAGTTTATTGGACGTGATCTTCAGTATCTTGTCCTCCTTTAACTGTCGCAGGAAGGTCTCTTATGGGCTGCTGGAAGCATGCTCAGGAGACAGGATACCATAGCACCTTCAAACCTAACTGATGAGCACAGACATGCTATTTGCTGGCATCCTGGAGGTCTTACAGCTACAACGAGAGAAGAGAGAGCTAAAAGAGGATATTTGGTCCTTGTCTGGCACGATTAAAAAGCTCAAGAGCTCTTTCCCCATCTCTATGAGAAGCACGAAGCGGTCAAGAAAGATCCCTCACAGCTTCGAAAAACGCTAGCAAACGACACCCAAGAGATGGCACGAAAGGAGTATTTTCAAAATGCACCAGTACTTGAGGTTGACTGACAGATCAAGATCTTCTCGGTCAGTCTGATATCGAGGATGATGCCGACAGTTCTGATGATGAAGAGTGCGAACTTCCCATCCCAAGATACGTCTTTCCTGAGCGGGCACGCCTTGTAGGAAACTTCTATGGACCAGATGCGGAAAACTTTGGACGAGGACAAGTTGCTTGCACGGCATATACAGGTCACCAAGGACATGGTTGCGCTCTCGCGGCTGTGCGAGCCAAATTGCCAAGGCAACCGAACCAACTGGAGGTCAAATGACGATGCCGATGATGAGCTACTTGAGAAGTCTAAAGAGTCTTGGCCGAGAGCATGGAATGTCCAACCAATACTTGCATCATTTGTTGTGGTCTCTCGCGTACAGCAGCATTCAATCCTTCTCCACATAAATTTCCATCAAACCGAAAGGATTCTCTTCGTCGTCACCTCATTGATTCTCATCTCATCCACGCGCATAGTGGAATAGGCTGCACCTGGCCGGCCTGCTACAACCTCCCTAAGTTCACGGAAGTCAGCCCAGCCTCCAGCCGTCACGGAATCAAGAAGATGACGATGAGGATGATGAAGCAGGTGCTCCTCCTTAGTCCTCCTAGCCCATCTCCGCTTCGCAGTGATTCCTCCAGAAGGGCCCGAGGCGGTTGAGGGAGAGGGCGAGCGTCTCTGGGGGCTGGCGGAAGGAAGATCCAAAGGGATAGAAAATACAAAGAAGAGCACGCATCATCAGTACTGTACAATGAAATGTCTCGGTGGCTTATCTCATAACTAGTGGACCCTACCTTGTGAAACTATGTGCCAATGCCAAGTCCCAAGAGCTGTAATGTAAATACACTAACCTAACGTCCCGGTCCTTTCTATGTGTGAATCATCCGCTGATATCCTCCGGAACGAACCATAGCACCATAAATGGCTTTAGAAGGGCATTACGGCTGTCTATTTCTCAGCATGTACTGATAAATTGACACAGTTCTACGGTATAGATCACGGGCAAGCTGGAGTATGTGTTAGGTCACATACGTGAGCATGTACATATTAGTCGGCAGGCTTATAAGCCATGTGACCTAACGCTCCTAATTAATGGATAGGCGCATGTATGGTCGTATTACTAGGTAGGCCTGCCTGTGCCGTGAGATAGGTAGCGAGGGCGGTCTAGGACGGCAGAACCTCACGTGTACTAACACCCCCCACGCACGAGCAGCCTACAAACTATGGAATCAATCTAAATACAGAAATCGGCCTCTATTCGGGCCTTCAAATGAGTGAATATATGCAAAAATAAACAGAGGAATGAAGGTTCTGCTTTATCCAATCAAATGCCGTATATCAAAATAGAAAATGTATCCAAAATGGGGGAAATATACGCGGCTTAGCTTATGCCAGCGAGTTGTAGAAAATGATCAAATTGTTCAGTTTGGAGAGGTTTAGTCAGGCCGTCTGCTGCTTGTTCTTTGGTAGGGCAGGCCTGGAGTTTAACAATACCATCTTGGACCTTCTCCCGAACGTAATGGTAGCGTATATCGATGTGTTTGGATCTCTTGGTGGTGAGCTCAGCTTCAGCCATGGCGTGTGCACCTTGATTATCGATATGGAGAGTAATTGGCGGGCATTCAGTAGAGAGCACGTTGAGCTCGTTGATGAGGTTCCGGAGCCAAAGGGCATCTCGGCTGGCTTCACTTAGAGCCATATACTCAGCTTCGTTGGAGCTAAGTGCAACGGATGTTTGCTTGCGGCTTTTCCAGGCAATTGGGGCCCCGGCAAGCAGAAAGATATATCCAGATACTGACCGGCGATTGCCTGTCAGTTGACCACCCCAATCAGAATCAGTATAACATTTGGGCATGAGGAGGTCAGATGTAATGGGCTCCGTGGCCTTATGGTAGGTAATTTGTCGGTTAATGGAGCCTTTAAGGTAGCGTATAGCGTGTATAAGGGCACGCCATGCCTTTTGGGTAGGTTTGGCGTGATATTGGGATAGTACGCCAACTGTCCGGCTAAGATCAGGCCGGGTTTTGGTGGCTAGCCAAGTAAGGCAGCCTACACCACGTTGATATTCTTTGATGTTCACTGTAGGGTCTGGGTCATCATCAATTATTAGACTAGGATCCATGGGAATCCCAACAGGGTGTGCTTGTGCTTGGCCAAAAGAAGCAACAACGTCTTCAGCATAATTGGCCTGGGAGAGAGTATATGTGGTCTTGGATTGGGAGGTGGCCATGCCAAGGTATTTAGTGGTGTTTCCAACTTCCTTTATATCAAATTTGGCAGAAAGAGACTCCATAAACCAAGTGGCATCATTTTCATGCTTAGCATAGACTTTGAAGTCATCCACATGGGTAGTCACATAGAGTTGGGTCCGGGTGGTATGGATCCAGAGACCAGAGTCGTATTCGGAGCTTTTAAAGCCAATTTGTCGTAAGAAAGCATTTAGCGTATCATACCAGATACGGGCAGATGGGATCAGTCCATAGAGGGACTGGCGGAGTTCACAAACCAGGTCTCCAGAGCCTTCTTTGAATCCCTGAACTTGGGTCATAAAGACACGTTTATCTGTGGGCATTTTTCCATTTAGGAAAGCAAGGATGGCATCTGCCTTTCGAGTATGCCAGCCAAGTAGAGTGGCCAGTGCCGTAAGGGTTCTAGTGGTATTTTCATCTACCACTGGGGCGTATGATTCCATGAAGTCCTTGTCAAGTAGATTTCCACGAATCACCCAGCGAGCTTTAGCTTGGTAGTCTTTTGTAATAGGGGTTCCTGGGATTTCTTTCTTTTTGTATACCCACCGGCCAGGGATGACCTTGGTCCCTGGTGGTAGGTCAGAGCGGCGGATAAGTTGCCAGCAGCCTTTATCTTTGAGTTGGTTAACTTCTTTTTGCATGGCTGCTTGCCACTTAGTGGCATCAGGATGGGATATAGCCTGCTTGTATGAAATGGGCGTGTCATCTTCAGATGAAGGAGTAGTTGAAGTGGTGAGATAGGCTAGGGACATGCCTTTGGCAGGTCGAAGCCATATTTCCTGGTCTTCATCTTCAACAGGTTGGTTTGTATCTTCTTTATTAGGAGTACTTGGATCTTCGGGAACAGTAGCTGGTGGAGGCGTAGTTGTGGGATCCTCATATTTTTCGTCAAATATAGCGTCATTGGTTGAAAAAATGGCATCTGTTTTAGGGTCCCACACTCTGTATTGTTGGCTACTGATTTGGCCGATCATGAAGCAGCATTTAGAATGGGAATCGAACTTGTTTATAGGCTTATCTGAGCCATGTCGATGAACCCAGACAGGGCAGCCCCAACGTCGGTATTCATTAATACTAGTTGGTGAGTTGGTCCAGGCAGCCAGAGGCGATTTATATGGGCTTGGGCTGATTTTGGTGTTGGTATTGACCCCCCCAGGGATAGGTGAATTGAATAGGATGGTGGATGTTGGGAGGCGGTTTGTTATATCTGATGCATATTTTAAAGCATCAACCCAAAATCGCTGTGGTATATGGGGAGCGTCAAGCATTAATGTCCGGGCACGGTCAAAGAGTATGCGTATGCCGCGCTCGCTGACACCATTTTGCCAGGGGGAATATGGAGAGCTTGGTTGCCATTCAATACCTTCCTGACGATAAGTTTTCTGCCATTCGGCTGAGCAGAATTCATTGTCAGAGACAATATAGGCTGGGGCAGGGAAATGGTGATTCTTCATCTGTTGTAGCCAACCCCGAAATGCATCAATTGCAGCAGATCTTTCAGTTAGGTAGTGGATCCAACGGTAACGTGTAGCATCATCAGTAATAAGCATCACATATTTGGCTCCTGTACGTGAAGGTAGAGGCATATCTAGCTTCTCTATATCTAGTGTTCGGCCGCCACCAGCAAGGTCTATGTGGACTCGGGCTAGTGGTGCAGTCATACGGGATCTTGGTGTTTTGCTGTATTGGCGAGTTTGCTTGCCCTGGATGCAGGCTTCACAAAGTGGTAGTTCTTTGGAACCTTTGATTTCAATGTCTGATATAGGATCTGCGGCAAGGCGTAAAAGATCCTGCTGGTTTAAATGGCATAGACGGCGATGCCATGTCATAATTGGTAGAGCTGTTTTGGAGCTCTTAGTCTTTGGGGATGTTGTAGGTTTCTTTCTGGGAGGGTCCCCTGGTCGGTTGGCCTCTTTGCCAGACCGGGTAGTGACAAGGGCATAGGAGCTCTCGTCGGGAGAAATGCAATCTGATAGGATGAATACATTGTTGGTATTCAAAATGGCTTCGAATTCTGCACCAGAAGAGGTTGTGATTTGTGCTACTTGAGAGCTGGAAGGGAATTTGATACGAAAACCTTGTTTGAGAAGCATTCCCATGGAGATTAAGTTGGAATTGAAGGATGGAACATGTCGTACATCCCTAAGAATCAAGGATCCGGTTCCAATATCAATGACGATGGTGCCAATACCATGAGGCTTGGAAATTTTCCCTTGAGCATCTTCAATATAATCCGCTGGAGTAAGGTCCTCCTTTCTCAATGTTTTATAGGATGTGAAGAAAGCTCGATGGGGTGTAACATGGAATGAAGCACAGCTATCAAGATACCATGAAGCTTGGAGAGATTGGGCTGATTTAGCAATGGCTGTTTTTGCAGCTGAAGAAGTCCATGGCACCAGTTCATTGGCTTCTGCTTCAGAGAATGAAGCAGTGGAAGATTCTTTAGCAGTGTGTAAAGCACGAATAGCTTCAATAGTATTTTTATTGGCTCGGCGCCAATGCTCAGAGGCTTTCTCAGGGTTCTTGTAGAGGCAGGGCATTTGGTGGAAATGACCACACCAATCACAACGGGTCTTTGGCTTGCGTGAGTCCTGGTCATGAGGTTTATGTTTAGTGTTGGAACTTGAGGCGGAAGAGCTAGCAGTGGGGTTAGATGCTTGTTTAGAATAGCTTCGTCCGGGTGGATTCTCTTGTCGTCCTCCGTGTTGGGGACGGGATTCACGGGCTTGGGTGCCTATACGGATAGAGAGTTGAGCTTGAATGGTAGGTAGGTCCAGATTGATGACAGGGCCTTGTCCAGTTGAGTATACTTCATCAAGTTTGCTCTTAATGAATGCTTTATTCCATTCGCGGAGGCCTATAAAAAATAGGTCATGAATAAGGTTGTCAAATGAAGCTTCTTTTATAGCATGAAGGCGATCTACTATCCTAGTAAACGCAGATTGGTAGGATAGGTAGTCATTGTCTTTTATATAGAGCTCCTTGAGCTCTTTTATGAGAAGCATTCGTTCCTCACCAGTAGAACGTCCGAAAAAGGTAGCAGTTCGGTCCCATAAACCATGGGCTGATAGGTCATATGTGTTGCCCAATTTGTCAACAGCTTGTGCAGTCATAGCATGAAGCATTCGGGCTCTCATGACAGTGGCTTTGCAATGCCATACTTCAGCATCATAAGCTGAGTATCCTGCTGGAGGTATATCCTGATGCAAGACTGTATTAGCGTTCAGGACATTGGCTTCTCTTTGAATGGCTGAACTCCAGAGGTCATAATTATCATGAGACAGTGTGATTCGGCATCGGTCTGGTAGGAGTGCTTTAACTTGAGCTTGTACGTGATCAAAAGGATCTTTTTGTACTGGATTTGAGGCTGGAATAGCCGTATTATTTTGAATATGATTGTAGGGAGTAGCGTTATCCTGGACTGTAGGAGTGGAGGATTGGGATTGACGGCGTTCAAGGGCGTTAAAACGAGTCATAAATTGATCCATCTGCTTCTGCATCTGTTCCTGAATCTGTTCCTGCATCTGTTCCTGCATCTGCTGGAACAGAGCTGTGATGTTTGGTGTGGAGGCCATGGTGTTGGCTGTAGTAGAGCTTTGAGCTCTAGGGGCAGTTGGGGTCTCCATTTCTTCAGAGATTACTGAGGAAGCGGAGGAGCCTATATCTGATGAAGGATCTGTGGATTCTGGCTGACGACGGTGACGTCTAGCGGTGGTAGGGGGCGTTCGAGGCACCACCATTTTGGATGGGATCGATCGAAGGATCCTGGGGTTCAGGGGCCGATTGTTGGCGGTCCTGGTGTTCAGAGTCGCTTAGAAGCGCTCGATTTCTGGTTTGACCAATGAGAGGTCACAATTTAGCCTATCTGAAAGGCTTTTTAAGCTCAATATCGTAGAGCTAAAACGGGCTCATAACCTAATGGATAGGCGCATGTATGGTCGTATTACTAGGTAGGCCTGCCTGTGCCGTGAGATAGGTAGCGAGGGCGGTCTAGGACGGCAGAACCTCACGTGTACTAACACTAATGAGCACAGTTTTAGCAGCACAGCTCCGCTGCCACGGTGCAGGTCCGCCATACCAAGTACTATGGCGGCCCAACATCGTGGTGCTCGTAACCAGTAGCACCTGTCCGCACTAGTGCTCTTTGTACCTAGCCAGCTGAGTTAGCTTCGGCCATCTTATGTTCCATTCCAGAAGCTCCGGCATGTGCCGCCTTTTTCAGACGTTAAATTGTATTGGTGGTTCCCATGGTTCAACTCCTTTCTAGTTAGGCTTAGCCCATATCAGTCAGAACATATGTAGATAGTTTGCCCGACTCTGGGCCTCCCTAGCTACATCAACCAACTCAGCAAGCTTGGCCCTCCGGTAAATAATGCAATCAATCAATTACTGGTGATTAGTTCTCATACAATAAGACTCCTACGAGCTACGCCACGAATTCCTGGCCTTAGCACGCTACTCACACAATCCTTAGACCCGCCTAGCTCCGTAGCGCAAGTCTAACATAGGCTATCCTGACCCCGCTTGGGAACCCCGTGAAGCCCTTGAGAATGTCACCGCACTTGACCGATTTGAAGCCTCCAGAGGAAGGGGGGGAGAAGGGCGAGTATGATGTCATGGCTACGCCCAGCATAGGGCAACTTAGGCCCAACACTTGAGCACCCTGCTTGCCCTATTTGTATCATTTGTTCCGTCTGTCTCGTTTGCTTCGTTTGTTCTGTTTGTTTCTGCCATGCCGTTGTCCCTCTTCTTCCTCCCAAGGAATCCTTCGTGTATCTAGTACGAAAATGAATTTCCTATTCAAACCCCTACCATTTGAACTATAAGATATAGCAGCAAACTGCTATTCATGCCAAACCAAATGGGACATTCAATGTTAGCAGACGCTCTTCTATCGGCCTTTTAAAGCGCGTGATATTCTGTGTTTCTGGTGGTGGAAGCTGGTCTCCTTTCTTCCTCTCAACATAAAGCTGGTAGGAAAATTCTAAAGCCTATCTTTGTCCTTCTTCCAGTCAAATGTTGGGTGTTTTTTCCGTCTAACCCACTCGCGGAATGGCTCAGCAAGATCATCCAGCTGGAGATCAACTCCATTTTCCAAGACATCACCTATCAGGTAACTTAGCTCAACTTGCCAGTGGCCCAGCGATATCTGCCCCGCAAGATCTCGGAGATGGAGCAGAAACATAGTCTCGGTATACCGGGCAGGGGTGGACATCTTGACAGGGTAGCCCTCATAAGCTGGTTGGAGACCGCGGGCAAGGATGTTCACACCCTGAATGCGCGAGTCTGAGGTGAGCATATAGTACAGGTCGTCTGCAGCTGGGCACCGATGGGAGGGTCAGGGAATGTCAGAAGAGCCGTGACATGCGGTAGGGATAGATGCCATATGTTAAGTCAGGAAACGTTGTCCAGGGTGTGTGCTGCCTTTTCAATGTGCTCATCTGGGATTAACCATCCGGAAAACTAGCCCGGTTAGCTTGGTGTTCTTGTTGCCCGGCAGAGGGGAAGGTTATATACAAAGGTCTCTGTAGGGACACCGTAAACAGACAGGACGGCTCTCCCCAGGTGATGTTTGGGACTCCAGCCTCACCCAGAAGCCGTGCTACATATGATTCCGGCCCTGGGTTGACATCGTTGACGGGAAACTCGACAGCGGCTATGGTCGCTGCTGAGACTGGAATGCCTCAATAAATAAGCAACGTTTATATATACTTTTTATATATACTTCTGCCTCTCTGAATTTTTGGTCTTCTGAGGACTTATCCATCAGGCACGCAAACGGTACCTTGCGTACAAAGGAGGCCAAGTCAGAGCCTAAATCAGTCCAACACCCGTTTAGTTTAGAGGATCAACAGTAGTAGCGAGTTATAAATAGCAGATGTGATGAACAAGGAGACAAGACAGTCTTGGTTGGTATGCCAACCCATTTGCCGAGTTCTCAGCGCCGTCATATCACTTTGTGGGCAATTCTTATGGGAGGAACAACTGCTAGTCTCTAGAACGAGGTGAACCAAACAAGGCTTTTGCCATGACCTGGGACACATGGGTTAACACAAGAATGTTTCTTTCTGTATGGAGGTGCAATCCAGTTGATAATGTACCCTAGAAAGAACCCACCACAACGTCCTGCGCGGTGCCTGAGCTTTGTGCTGAGCTGTATGGTGAGCTTTATGGCCAGCTGGACAAAGGACAGTTACAGGCGAGCAATGCAAACGACGGACGGTTCTTTCAACGGCTTGGACCGTATATATACCAATTTGTCTCATGCAGTGTTGGGGTATTTGCCTAGTTCTGCATCCATCTCAAGCCGTAGATGCTGTAGACAAAGGGTATGTTCTGCAAGTAGCCACATCACTTATATAAAGTGGCTCTTTTTCTTCAAGTCTGGGATTCGACCAATTCTACTCCGGACGAGCAGCCATGGCTGAGGTCAAGTTCCCGATCAGTCCAGGCCCCATGCTGGAGTCCTACGTGGCGTGGCTGTTAGATGAAGCCGGAGTCCCCAACTTCATCTGGGGAGAGTCAGTCCTGTCTATTTACGGTGTCCCTGTAGCGGTTCATGTATGGATATGCTCCGCTCCCCCTTCTATCCTCCCCTTCCATCGTGCTCACAGGCAATACAGTATTCCGGATGGGTGGTCCCAGATGAGCACATTGAAAAGGCAGCACAGATACTGGACAAGGCAAAATTCCCACAGTGTGTACAAGGCCGCCAGGAATGCACCATCTTCTGAGACTGGAGGAGGGATCCCTACCCTGACTATCATTTCCACACCGACCTTTCCTACCCGACAGAGATTCCCAAAATGACATGTGGTGTCTTTCTCTACCGCAAGTCACGGCTGTTCTGGACATTTCCTGACCCCCCAGTCGGGCGTCCACCTCCAAATGACCCATTCTACAGGCTGACGTCGGACGCTCGCGTCCAAAATGTGCATATTACAACCCGTGGCCCCTCGCCAGCGGACTACTATCCCGTCAAGATGCCCAACCTCACCCAGTATACGGAGGCCGTGTTTCTGTTGAAAATCCGAGACATTGCCGGGCAACGAACTCTTGTCCGCTGGGGCGTCGAGCTAAATCACTTGGTCGGTGCGCTGAACGACAGGAATGCCAACATGGAGTTCGACGATCTTTCTGAGCCCTGCCGCGAGTATGACCTGCACATGGATGGCGATCAGGGCTACCGATTGGAACATGAAGTCTATGCTGTCATGAAGGAAAAGAACGAGCTTCCACCACCCGATCAAAGGCCCATCGACCCCGGGATGACGCCGATGGAAGAGCGCCTGCGGAAATTGAATATTTCCTTTAATCCGGCATGAGCGTTGACCATAAGCATTGACTGTTGTGATCACGGGTTGCAGTAGCTGTGTCATGGAAGAGTTTGTCATCATACAGCACTAGGCAGTGCAGATTTAGATTAGACTCATGATTCCCGGCCGCGTGCAGTTAGACCTCCAGAGAGAGTAACCCCCGGTGCAGGTAATTGGATGCATGAATGATAGTGGTCGCTAATGCGTATACCATTCGGCATGCCTCCATCAAACAACATGCTCCTCTCCCCATGCTGCTGCCCTATTCACTGCTGCCTGTCTAGATGCTCATCGCCAACACCGAGAAAGCTGCAAACCCTTGCTTGTTTGATTCAATAATAATCGTCACCGGCTAGCGGCATCCTTGGATTGACTGTGATGGACAGAGACTTGTCCACATCATGCCATCGGATCCGTGGATGCTGCTGAATGAAGCATGTGAAAATAGGCAGAGCCATTCCACCAAAAGGGCCATTCTCCCACCGAGGAGTAGGCTACTTCTTTTGTATTCTGCCTTGTTGGTATTTATTTCATCTGGCCGGATGCCCAAAATGTTTGGAAACCCAGTGCAGCATTGCTCTTCTGGCTGCAATCATGCCTTCATTCGAATCTATACGGCCCTTTAAGAAATCCAGGGCGAGAAGCGTCCTGGTCAGCGCTGACAACAACAGTGACAGGAACTCTCTCAATTCATGTCCTCCTTATGCCGAAGGAAGCGGGAAAGTGGGCATCCTGAAGAAAACATGGAAACGCTGTAAACGGCCAGCGCAAGTGCTTCTTTTCCTTTTGCTTCAAGATACCTCTGGAGCCAACTACGCCGATGAACACTGCTAGCAGCCCACATAGACTGACCTTGAGCACAGAAGCGCTCTAATTGCCAAACATGTGGCTCAGCCAATTCTCGCCAAAGCTTCTCTCCTTCTCCTCTCTTCCTCCCTATACAGTCCCACGCCAAGCACGATCGATTTCTCAATACGCATGACCCTGACACTCCCTGTATCCTTTTCAGTTCTCATAGAGTCAATGCTTGTCCGCCTATATCGCGATGGACATTCCCCCGAGGATCCGTTTCTCGAGTTGACGCTGCCTGCGTGCGAAATCAGACGTTCCACGGACGTCGAAATCGACGGGCAGACAACTAGGATACTCAACATAGCGCAGTTTAGCGACTTCATAGGCGATTTTATGTTCAATGAATCGGTCATACTGCGTGTCTGTGGTTCTGCGAAAGCGCACTTCAGTGGGATGAGATCTCGTCTGCAGATGAACGATCACGTTGTAGTGACAGGGAGGGTCCCTCTTCCCCTTCCACGTGATACGCATGGGATATGCTAATGGATCATGCCTATTTCAGGGTTGAACAATTTTCCCGGCTATGTGATCAAGTCCTGTCAGCTCCTCCTCCCTAAAGCTCCGGATGGGGCCCTGTTGGAGGCCGTCCTGGATCTTCCGAATCCTTCTCTAGCCACGATCGAGATGGTACGTGCCCAGCCAACCTAAGCATCGTAGAATATGGCCCGAAAGCTGACAACAACTGACAGGGGGATCTCACATTGGATCTGTACATTGGACCCGTTGTTGTCGGCGAAGTCTTCATTCCCAACGTCACGTTCGCCCCCGGTCCGAACATCGTCACGTCGCGTGTCTACCTCGACACGAAAACAGCCATGTCGAACCTTCGAATGATAATCCAGTCGCAGAAAGAACTGCTACGCCACGGAAAGCTTGGGGTGAAAGTGTCAGGGAAGTCGACGCGTCGCAACGGCGAGAACCTGGTCTATTTTGAAAAGGCCCTCTCCAAGCTGCAGCTATCCTCGCAGGTGCCACTTTCCCGAGTACTTGGCAACACGGTCGGGGGGATTGCAACGTCCATCGCGCCAGGGAACCTTCTGACGCTGTTGCGGATGACGGGGATCATGGCGATTCTACAGGGGAATGGGCTGGATCTGGCGCAGTTGACACAGCTGGACTAGCCTGCACTGCTTTGAGGTCTTTCACTTAGGACAAGGCCCGGGGAAATAGCCGGGAAGACGCTCGACTTGCTAGCACGGTTTGCGGTGAGCTTCACGGTTGAAGGCATTCCTAAATACTCTTCAGTCTGAAGGCTACGGGTGTCATCTGATTATCGCATTAATTAATACAAGCATATAGTTAATAATATTGGAGTTGTGAACGAGCAAATTCCACGATAATATATGTCGTTAGAAGCTACCTATGCTTGAACTCGCTGAGCCAGGAGATTCTCGACCGAGTGATGTGACTCCGGACTCGAGGCTGAACGGTGGGCGTTTGAAGATAACCATCGTCCTCTGCAGAGCGACGTTCATGCCTCAGGCGAGATGGGATGTTCCGGGCGATAGAGATATTCAGTGTAACTAACAGTCTAATATAATAAAATACTAGTATTAATAGTTATTCAGTATTGATAACTATTTAAAGTATTTATAATCTATTCTAAATCTACAACCTACTCGCAACTGTTGTGTCACCCAGAATGCCAACCCCAGGGGGCCACTATGTAGGGTTAAAAGTGAGTACTTCAGACTTGTCCTGAGGCCTCTTCTGTGGCCATGTGGGGAACAAGATCACGAGTATATATATGAATCGACCTAACTAATGCTGTTCGAGAAGTGGAGATGTTTGTGGTTGGAACCAAATACGTGGTGATGTCCGAATAAATTCCCATTCGAGAAGTACGTAGTTAATTGACTCCGAGAGTTGGGATTTCCCCACCAAAGGTACTTGTCTGGTTGATCTATATAAAGTGTGAGGTGAAAGGGCTGTCTAACGTCTATTTATTGCAGAGCACAGAAGGAACTCCGCCAGAGGATCGAGATCTTGGAAGATGAGCTTTCTGCACTTTCCAAGGACCAGTTGGATCCTACCATGGATCGCGTTGAAATTGGACAGACGGTTGACAACGAGGCCTCCGTCGATATAATGGCAACAGAGGCATTTGATGAGATGCGTGAAGGCGACAAAGTGCATTTTGGTATAGATTATCCGCTCACGTCTATCCCTGCTAGATTTTCGGTTTGGTTAATAGACCCCAGGTCCAAGTTCGAACCATGCCTCATTCTACTCCCTTTCCGCCAGTTTCACCAAGACATCCATACTTTACATGCCGCCCAGCATGAGTTCCAACGCCGACCCGAGTCGACGTGGCAACCCCTGTATGAGTCGACGCTCGAATACTACCAGCACAACCTCCCAAATTCCCCAGAGCCCTTCTATTATTGCTGAACACCGTGCGGGCTCATGCGCTAGCCACTTTGAATGACTCGCGGGCTGCAACTTTTTACTCCCGTGCAATGGCTCTGCTTGACCCATCGATTCTGCAACAATCGAGTGGCACCCTGGGTGAGTTTCCGTCGGCGGTGCGATCTTGCGAACCAAAGGATAACTCTGGTTTCGAGTTCCCTCGCGAAATTCCAGTATCCGTTTTCTGCGGCACTCTTGCCGCTGCCGCAACTATCCGCTACCTAGCCCATGCAGGCATGCATGAGATGATAGATCGCTGTCAGCGCTTGGAGCTCATGCAGATGCAAAATCCGAGATTGAGATACATTCAAAATGCACACCAATCGCCGGATCTATGGGACTCCGAATACTTCCAAGTGCCAAAGCCCCCTTGAGAGCGATATCAACAAGCTGATGCTGTTCCAATACCGACAATTGAAGAGCAGCGGGCTATTCGTGCCATTGGCAGCTTCTGCTAATCTGGGGGCTGCATAACCTAGTTAACGGACCGAGTCCTTACTGGAACTGGCCTTCCAAAGAGGTCAGCCGACTCCAAGACATGCATTTTGAGGAATTATGGGGGCATGCCCTGTGGAACGACATGATAAAACCAATCCGGACCATGGATGAATGTAGCTGTCTATTTCCAGCCTTGCAATCCCCCAGAGAAAGACTTCATGCAGCAAAAAATCTTGCTTTCAGTGCAGGATGGAAGCTTCCTTGTGATTGCCCTGCTCCCAGCGCCTCTCTTGTTCATGACATACATAGATGATGATATGCAGTTTGGTGCACTGGGTGTGCCGGGGGCACTGCGGAACCCTAGATTCCTCATATTTCCTATCCTAGAACGCCGTAGGGCCGCGGCCTCCGACAGACTAATGCATGGTGGAGTCCGTGGCCGGAGAGTACTCAAGGAGGGTTTCCTCCCTGATAGTTACTAGAAATAGAGCATTCTTTTGGTTTCGAAGCTGCTTCACTAGTATCGTCGTCGCATTAGGAGCGACGCTCCGTCGTCGTTGTGTTTCTTTTATTATGTCGTTTTCCTACTAGATCGTTCAGAGCCGTGTGGTGTAACGGCATCGTTTTAGTATATCCATTCCTTTGATCCCCCGACCATAACCCGGTTCCTGTCGATGAGTCGGGGGCTGATGTCAGATCCAGATAGTCCTGAATCTTCCTACTGCCAGATCTCATTACATTTCAAATTGCAGTGGATCTTTGACAGTGAGTAATATACAGACAGTTTCTAATCCTGCTTGAGTCTTCCCCCCATCTATCACTTCTAGTATGCCTCAGCACATCTCCATTCACTTCAACCCCTTTCCAACTCATATATATCGCTTCTCGGACATTAAGATGATGAGTAGTCAACAATCTCAAAGGCCAAGCAGTCTTGAGTGAGTTTTCCTGCCAATGCCAAGGTCCTGATGAAACTAGCCTGTCTAGTTCTCAATCAGAGCACCGCGGGTCCCGTCATAGCCGGCTAACTCCACCAGATTAGTAGCGTTCAGGAGGCATCCCGTAAGCTGACTCAAAGTAGAGGTGAAAGGGTCCAACCGGGTTTCCCAGGCAATCTGCCCATGCTTATCCAGCCAGAGGATCTTAATCAATCCAGACTCGATGGCCTCGCGATCCAACAGGTACAGGCCCGACTGGATTCTTAGCTGCGCTAGATTGAGGTCCTGCCACTATTCCTCGCCCTCTAGGTACTGTGCTATCATCTCATCATCCTGCCCACTGGGGTACCGTATGTTACTGCCACCGCCATCTATGCCAAAAATGCCAAAAATGCCACGGAAGTCCGTGATCCCAGGCACGCGAATTAACACTCGTCGCCATGAGCGCCCACTGCCTTTATCAAAGTCATAGCGAGAGGGGTCGTCCAGGATCTTGTCCCCCGCGAGGTGCATTCTGATTTCCCAATATCCCTCCATTGTGCGGTTTTTTCGGTGTGCCCGGGCACTACAAGTCCGTAGATAGGACCCTTCCTTTTTCCTATTTCTTGTCTCGAGGTACTGCCTACCGGCTTGGCCGGTCCGGTTCCTCCATACTCAGATATGGTAGAGTCCATGATCGTTGTCATATAATGTTGGTGGTTTCCATGGTGTAAAGGGGGCGTACGTGCGTTGTTCCCTGCGACAGGAACCGATTGTGGTCGAAGGATCTCAGGGATGGCCACACTGAACAATCTAGTAAGGAAACGATATAACGAAAGAAGAAACTCGACGACGAAAACGACCCAGTGAAGCAACTTAGAAACCAAAAGTATACCCCTTCTTCGAAACTATCTAGGGAAAAGGCTCGCCTTAAGTACCCCTGCCGCCACGGACTCCACCATACGTACCTAAGTATGGCGGAGGCCGCGGCCCAGCAGTAACTCAAGATAAGAAATGGAAGAGGGTATCCTAGGGCTTGCAGTGCCCCCGGCACATTGAGAGTGCAATGAAGGCTGGGGAATCTGTTCCAGTACCATGTCCAACAGAATCCTCCCTTGGCATCAGTAAGACGAACATCACTGACAGACGCGACGCGACGCCTTCCTCGGTCAGACGTACAGCATACGGGAGCGCACCAAAGCCCACGCCCACAACAAAGAACTGGTACACATCCCTGTTCTTGATGGGCGGCTCCTGCGTGTTCAGGACCTCATGGTCGGCCCATAGGTTGTTGATGAAAGCATGCAGCCGCTCCTCATCGATTTTTGTCAGCTGAAGAAACTACTCAAGGCCTTCAGGTCTGACGCGTTTGGCTGCTTCTTCGGCGTACCGTCTCCGGACGGCTTTGAGTTTCTCGCGGTCCACCTGTTGATTTACAGACACCTTGGTCAATGGAGTGCTTTAGGTCTATTTGGAATAGAGGAAGAGAAAAGGCAATGCACTGAGGGGTTCTTCTCTTCACGATGGCAGAGTCATAGTTGAGAGGAAAGGTTCCAGAGAGAAATGAAGATGGAGTCCTGCAGACTGTAAAAATAGACAGGTTCATGGAAAGATCCCTTTCTGAGAACAGCAACCCTGGAGCTCGATAGTGAGGACTTGGACGACGATGATATAGGCGATGATTCATTCGATGACGAGGGTCAGCTGCCTCCAGAACACTACTTGGCCGAAGCAGGGAACCTCAATAACTCTCAGCTTCGACAGAAGCGGTACAGCGACAGCATCCAGGGAATACTAAATAAGACCCGTGTGTATTGGAATAGGGTAAACCTCCTAACTGGGACTATGTCGGTGGCTAATCGGCAGCTCCCTGGCAGGTATTGCCAGCACATCGGCCTTGACCCAATGCAGCACTGGCAATGGATCTTGGACTCGGATGAGACAGACCATTTCCTGTATGGATTCTTTGGCCGGCGGTGCGATATCTGGCGTGGTAAGAAGGGCTGGTATTTCCCAGTTGCAATATCATAAGAGATACGGACGACCGACTCCATTATTACCATTATATTGTTATTTGCCTCGACAAGCGCAAAATAGATAGATACATTATTAAAGCCAAATAGGAAGACTCCATAGATCGTAAATCGTCTCAGGCCAATCAAGGTTGTGATGTGGATAGTTATGTGTATGTCACGCAGTGACGTTCACTCTCCAACGCGGATAACAAGTCCAACATCCGCAGCATATGCTTCTCGAATACAGCAGGACAGACAAGTTCTTCCGACTCGGCCTATAACGGCGTCGGTTCCTACAGATGCACACCAGGCCCGTGCAAAGGTTTCTTTGTTCTTGCACCCACGGGCATCAACAACTGTGATCTCGTCACGCTTCTCGTCGCCATCCTTCTGGGAGAAAAGCACCTTTGCCGTTGGAAGCTCGGGTAGAGAACTCAACGGAATGTATTTATACGAGTAGGATGTGTGGAGTGGGTGACCTGGGAGGCGGGTGTGTCCCGAGGGAAGCGCGAGCACGGAAGAATGGGCCATTTTGAAACCGATGAAATCCGATTCTGAGCCTTGATGCCCTGAAACCCGTCCGAGTGGGGCACGACACTCGTGCGCCGAAATAAAATGCACGTTGTATGTCAAGGGAAGTAAAATTTTAGCCGGCATTGCCGCTAATGCTGAACGGATGTTGAATGATAAAATGGCCTCCTTGGCAATGCGGATGTGGTGAAGGGGGAGCGATTCATCAACAGCTTCTGTGTACAGTATCAGATCCTCGAAATCCACCTTATCTTCTGACACAGGGGTCAAGGGCTCATCCATTGGCAAGACGAACGTCTCACCCGACAATACTCCGACTCCAAGCGGTGTAGATTCCCGGATGACCTTGCTTCCCTGCTCAATCCTTGCCTTCTCTGACCAGCGTGGTGTCGGAGTAGTGATTACCTCAAACCAGGTATCGTCAAACGGATTGGATGTCGTCGCATGGCGAGGGACAACATTGCAGCTCATCCATCCCATACATTCTTTCACCCCGTCCAGACTGGCCAAGACACGGCCCACTAGACATGCTTTGCTCCACCAGGTCTTACCATCAAGTAGAAACCCTCCATAGAGGTTCGCAGCTGGTCCAAGGCGCTCCACTGCTGGCGGGTCGTTCTCAAGCAGTGCAGCCATGAGCAGGTGATTCGACGATTCACCCGGGAGAACGAAGCCAGACAGCCAGCTTCGAGACAACCAACCACCAATAGTTGTGTCACCCTTACTCCGGGCACAGTGAAGGTAAACCGGCCAGCGAGATGAACTCTTCCGGTACATCTCGTCTTTTACAGGTTTGGGGATGCTGGATCCGGGAAGTATATTGAGCACAGACCTGGCAAAGATATCATCCACCACCGGTGCTGAAACTCCATTCATCACTACGGATTGCATCCGTGTTTTGAATGCTTCAAACCGTGGCCAGCCGATATTTTCTGCAAAGGTCAACAGCCCTTCCAGCTGCCTACCCGTATGAGATGAAGCCAGCTTACATTCCCACGCAAACCAGGTGCTGGTAACGCCCGAAGTCGACATCCTGCGGCCCAACCCAAAGAAACGATGTCCCTTCCCCAAAGATAAATGTCGCTCCAGGGCATTCTCGGATTTCTCAGTTGGTGGCTCCGGATTCACCTTCGCCGGTGCACAACCGATATTGAAGCTGTCCAAAAAGCGTCGCACAACGACAAGGTCCCAGTTTACTTTGCCGCTGCGTAACTTATTGAAAATACGCAATTCACTTTCTATGAGGATGAAATGGTCTGGGCCACGAACCTGCGCCGCTGCATCCAGACGCAGCAGCAGTTCTGCAGCAAGAAGCATTTGGAGAAGAAGCCACTTTCGCTCCAAGCGGGGCTTAATCCAAGGTCTTTTCGCAGGGTCCGGACAGGAGTCCAGATCGAAAAAATCGCCGTCGGGATGCGGTGGTGCCTCCCAGAGAATTTGACCAACGCGAAAACGCCATTCAACGAGACTAAAGTCCCACCATGCGCCCTGTACGGCTAGCACATGGGTCAGCACTTTGATTTGTGCCTTGAGACTATGAGGGTTTTCGTAGTACGTATTCACGAGCTTTTGTGGTGGCGGATGGAGAAATTTTGTAAAAAGCACGTTGTATAGGTCGTGCGAAGACTCGAAATCGAGTATCGTCTTCACGCCCGGCCCGTGGTGCAGACATTCGTGGCGAATATTCCTCAGTCGTTCCAAGCGGTCAATCATGACCTTGAAGTCTGTGTCTCGGACTCCTATCCGTTTCCACGCCAAGGGACCCTCGTACAGAAGGCTATGCCGCTCATGGATCCTGTGATTTCCACACTCGGAATACGGCTCATCGTGATGTTCCATCATTTCAAAGACCGATGTGGCAGGTAGTGAAGAGAATTCCTGCAATTCAGGGCCCATTTTGATGCGAGGAGGTCCAGCATATTTCACCGAATCCGCCGTCGGAAATTCCAGGTAGTAACGGTAACCGACAGACCCTGGCTCCCATCCATTCATGGACAGCATGCTCGGGACCTCAAATACACCAATATCGAAAACGGCCCGTTTTGAACTGTGGGCGTCCAGATCATGGTCTGGGCTGGAAGAACGATGGTTTACCATCCACTCCTCCGGTATAGGCAGATGTGGATGGACAGTAGAAAGAGCAAAAGAACGATGAGCAAGCGCTTTTCGATCCCACAGGTTCTGGATGGAAGTGTCATGTTCATCCCATGGGAAAATAACCTGGGGATAGAAAACATTCTGCTTGCCTCTCTCAAGAAGGAAATGAGGCGCGCCAGAAAACAGCGCCTTCACATCATCCCTGGTAAGGGTGCGTTCATCCGGTAAGATCGGGTTACCTTGGGCCTCCAGCGCGCGTTCATTGGCCTGAAGACCAGCATCGATCCTCAGCTCAAGCGCATCCTGTACAGTGTATGGCCGATGATTTTCCGATGTAGCGCCAGGTGGCTCTTTTTCTTCAGAGGCGCGGCGTAAGCGACCATCGTGGCCGTGAACGAGGGGATCCGCTTCCTTGTTCAAGTGTTCGTGCTTAATTGTTTGCGACGATCTCCCAGGAGCCTATGAGTCCAGGTGTCAGATATTTAATCTACGTTGCATTTCATCGAAGAGACGGCCGCATAAGAATGGGTATTTCGCTTCGCCACTATGTGAATAGCTCTTACAGTTGTTGTCTTCACGCCTGTTAGGCGCTCGTTGTTTCTCGAAGTATCGCTGCCTCTTCGAAAAAGACTCGAGAACACCCCCTTGCTAGGGGGCGGGGGCGCATTCTCGGGATGAGGAGGTGCATATGGAAAGGAAGCCCTTCGCACCAGATGATTATCCCCATTTTCGCGGGTTTCGTGATTGTCGCCCGCGCGAGGAGCGGCGACCGCAACGGACCGTCTGCGGGTCAAGGGAAACGTCATCGAGGCTCTGGCTCTAAGGGGAACAGTCGAAGACTTAGGCAGACCGGCAAAGGGCCAAGATGATGGTATTAATTATTATTTCGTCTTTGACTTTCATTCAATTCTGCAGAGATAAGCTTCGAAGACCGGGCGAATTCACGGTCCCGTCTGTCGATCACAGCTCAGCGATTAATAAAGGTACAATAGCTAGCTCTGCGGATGATGGGGCGCAAAGAATAGAGGCAACCGGTACGCGACAAGACAGCAGGAAGAAGGCCGACCGATGGGGAAGACGCAGGGGACGATGAACCGACAAGCGTAAAAAGGCAGAGGAGAGAGAGACAGACGAAGGAGAAGAGGAAAACCTGCCCGGGAGCCGCACGTGCAGTGGATCCTGGAAGATCGATGACGCTCTACAGTCCATTTTATGCTTTATGGCTTCCTTACGAGTCGCCGAGCACGGGAAGTGCCCGATGCTACACGGTAAAAACGCCAGCCTCCGCTGCTGCTGTTTAAATTACTCGGGCCGTCGTCCGACGCTATGCAGTGTCTGCATGTGTTCTCTCAGGTGATGCAGTCAGGAGACAATCGAAACAAATTGCAATTTTCTCAGTATGCGGCATCATTTCTGCGTTATGTCACATTACAGCGCTCATTTTCGCACAAGTCCACTTCAGGTACCTCCCCCGCCAACGTAGCAGATCAGGCATGCTTGTGGAGGAATCCGAGGGCCGTCCGGTATCCTCTCTCATACTCCTTGCGCACCTCGGCATCCTCAAGATTCGATCTCGCAGCCATCCATCCGTGAATCTGGGTGGGGAATGTCTCGACGTAATTCGGCACCTTCAAATTCTTCGTGTATGCATCCACGGCAGCCGGGTCCTCGTCCTTGGAGGCCAACACGGCCATGGGGACCGTCACCTCCTTCGCATCATTTGGGTCTACCATCGCTGGATGGCACTGTACCGCGGCCTTGAAGAGTTTGTTCTCTTTGCCAGCAGCCAAGCTAGCTATCTTCCCTCCCCAACAGTAGCCGAAGATGGACCAGGACTCGAACCCGCTGCCGCCAGGAGCAAGCTTGTTGGCTTCTGCCACGGTCCCGGAGAGTCTGGAGAGGGTCTTTGGCGGCGCGGCTTTGGTCTGGAAGAAGTTGGCCAGGTTCTTCTGGTCCTCCTCCGTCTTGGGTGGAAATTTGGATAAGTCGGCAGGCTGGCCTTCGAAGAAATCAGGAATGAAAACCCGGTACTTCTTTTCGTTGGATGTGGCCAGAATATCGGCGCCTTGGATGGTCTGGTCGAAGAAGCCGAAAATATCTACCGCGGACACGATGTCGTCGTTAGCTGGATGGATTTCCCATTGAGATTTTGATTCTGCCTACCGTAAACCACCAGGATAGCCTTTGACGCGGAATCCGGTCCCGTAACATCTAACAACCGAGTCAGCTCAACGTGAGGCCTTATTCAAGGTGGGTTAAAAGCGGGTCATACATGTCTTCAAACCATTGATGGTCTTATATTCTCCCTTGGCTTGGTAGCCCTTGGAGACGACGGGTGGGATGCTGCGCAACAAGAACCATCAGCATTAAAAAAAAAAATGTTTAAGGGTTGTCTGGGATAAACTAACGAGCAACAAGCCTTGCTAATACCGGCCATAGCTGAAGCTGAACGATGAATGGGTCTGTAGGTGCCAATATGGTGTAGTTTCAGGGAAGCAAGGGAAGGCCTTAGCAGATGAATGGTCAGAAGTTGCTTGTACTGCATGGATCCAATTAGCTGAACAGGGCAGAACCGACCGTTGAGGCACTTGGCGAGAATTGGATCTGGTTGAACGCTGAATTCTTTATTGTTGTTGTCGGGGAGAAAAGAGGGGAATTCTCCAGGATTCAGAGCAACGTCATGTTGATAACCCGACACTCTTCCCCACCTGCCATGTTCAGTAATGCATGTCTTCCGATGGGATTCTTCCTGTATCATAGACAAATGAGGGATCTTTTTACACATGCACTCCACTTCTTGCAGCCAAGCAAATGGATACTGACCGGTCTTTTCACCCCAGAATTCATCCCACTGTCATCTTTCAGTCCGGTGCTGTGTGGCATGTACAAGCCACGGTGGCGCATAAAACCGTAGCGTTATGTGTCACGTGTTAATTATGTAATCATTATGATCACGTAATCTACATGCGAGCCGCCCACCCTACGTATTTTTGGTCATGCCCAACAAGTTGAAGCAATTCAACCACCAACCATGCCACCAAAGGCTCATAAAAAGTCAACAGATTCAGCTGAACAGGAGAGTAGGATCTTGTTAACTATTTCAGCTATTAAAAATGAGCAAGTCAAGTCTATACGGCAAGCAGCACGTCATTATCAAGTACCTGGATCTACCCTACGTGGTAGACTCCGTGGAGTTACTTTCCGCCCTGAAAAACGCGCAAATAATCATAAATTGACTCAAAGTGAAGAGGAATCTCTTTTACAATGAATTTTCTCTATGGATCGACGTGGATCAGCTCCCCTACCGTTTCATGTGCAAGAAACGGCCAATATTCTACTACCCAAACGTGGTACAACGCCTATCCAGACAGTTGGTGTAAACTGAGCATACAACTTTATTAAACGACAGGATGAGCTCAGAAGAAGATATCCCGACAATATGATTCCCAGCGTGCCAAATGTGAAGATCCTAAGATTATTAGAGTGGTTTGACCGTGTACAAAATACCATTATGCAACATGGGATATCTACAATTTTAATGAAACTGGCTTTGCAATGGGCCTAGTAGCTACTGCTAAAGTAGTTACTAGGGCCGAGATGGTTGGCAAGCCTTTCCTTATACAGCCAGGCAATCAGAAATGGGTCACAACAATTGAATGCATCAACTCTACTGGATGGGTGCTTCCGCCTTGTATTATCTTCAAAGGAAAGATGCATACCCAAGGAGTCGTATGAAGATGAGACTTTACCACATGATTGGAGGATTGGAGTCAGTGAGAATGGATGGACAACTGATGAGATTGGGCTCTGCTGGCTTAAAAATGTCTTTATTCCATCCACGGAGGCACATACAACTGGGAGATATCGCCTCCTCATCCTAGATGGCCATGGAAGCCATTTAACCCCCAAGTTTGATGAGATACGCAGCAAAATATGATACCAATCCCCATGCCTCTACATTCATCACATCTTTTACAGCCTCTTGATGTGGCATGCTTTTCTCCATTGAAAAAGGCATACGGGAGGTTGGTTGAGAATAAGATGCGGCTTGGCTTCAACCATATTGATAAATTTGATTTCCTGGAGGCATACCCCTATGCCCATGCAGATATATTTAAGCCAGAAACCATTCGTGATGGTTTTGCAGCAACTGGCTTAATCCCATTCGATCCAGAGAGGGTGCTTTCACAGCTTAATACACAAATTATGACACCAACACCGCCCGGCAGCCGATCAACCAATTCAGCACCAAAAACACCAGATAGTCTCGGACAAGTAGAGAAGCAAGCAACTAGGATCAAGATGCTTCTAAGGCATCATACAGAGAGCTCTCTAAGTCCAACAAATGCTGCATTAAACCAGCTTGTTAAGGGGTGTGAGATGGTTCTGAATAGCGCTATTATTCTGGCAAAAGAGAATCAGGATCTGCAGGCTGCACATGCGAAGCAGTTTCAAAAAAGGGAACGATCTAAGCAGCAGATGGCTGCTGCAGGGGGTTTATCTATCCAAGAAGACCAGCAGCTCCTCCAGCATGAGAATGAGGTCCAAGATGATCAAGATGCTCAGCCTACTGAACCAGCACCGGCTGCAATTAAGCAGCGTATACGGGCACCACCACGGTGTAGTGATTGTCATGTTATTGGACATAAGCGATTGCAATGCCCTAGTCGCTGTAGGGACTAGTTTTTACACGTATTCCCTAGACCATGGTCCAGGGGATGCGGCTCGCTTGTGGGTACATTAGTTAACCTAACTAGTTTAGACGCATTTCGAAATATTTTTCTGATGGATTAGTCTCTTGTACAACCGTAGATTGTCCTCCAGACTCACCGGCACCGCAGCAAGGAATAAGAATGCATATTTCCGATGGAGAGCAGTCGCGGTTTCATCCTGGCTGGTGATAACAGATGAGCACATCTGTTTCTTCAATAGTGATCAACCGCCTCCGATGGGATTGTAAGGACCAGCTTCATCCGGACTGCTATCGGAAATATGATCGTCTCTGTAGTATCAGGTCGAGTCTGCATACCCCTGGATTTCTGAGCAAGTTAAGACTTCACTCATTCCAGGGCCATGATGGAAGAAGGAGAAATGAAAGGCAGAACACATTCAGCAACTAAACGTCAATACCTGCCTCGTCAACGATCCACGGCAGTCTGAAAATAAACCACCATGCAGTATTCAGCTTTATCCAAGCAGATACGTTTTGGTAAATCCTACTAGCGCTGTACCAGCGATATTCAATCTATCTAGCGCTTGTTCATGTACTTGTCAGGTTTCGCAGAGCTTATGACGAAATGTCAATCATCCAGAATCTCTGACATCATCCCAATGCCGGCTTGGAAACCCATTGCCACCGACGGCATTACGCCGTTCATACTGCACTGCGAAGTGTGCAATTGCAGTGAAGAAAACCAGTGTTGGACGAAAGTCCGTGGGGAAAAGAGTGCTCTTGTTTGGGATCACGCCCTACGATTGCCCCTCCTTACTTGGATCTCGAAGAACTGAACTCTATGGCTTCGATCTTCGATCCCCTATTGAAAACGATGTAATCGGATGAAGAGTGCCACTGATTATCCTCCACGATGACGTACGTAGATGTATCTCCTGGGTAGGTATATACTGAATCATTTCAATGTCCTGCGTAGTAGTACTTCTTATTCCCTCCGGCACCACCAGCAACAAACCCCCATTCCCAAACATACGGTGAAATCTGGAATGAGTGCAAGTGCATGTTTCTGAACGGTTGATATCCCTCATGTAACATAGCCGTCTATTAATCTCTATATCTACGCCCCACAAGACCAAATCGAAAATGACAACGGCCAAAGCCCATTCAGGAGAAAGTTACCAACAGCATCATGCCGGGGAGCATTGGAGCGGGAGTAACCCGATTCCAACGATTCAGAAGTTCATCGAGCATTTGGACAAGGACAAACGAGAACGGGACCGGAGAATCGACAATGAAAATAAGGCGAGAAGAGAGCAGGAAAGGGCTGCAAGACAGGAAGGAAAACCGCCCGAAGAACGACCAAAGGAGATCCCAAAGGCAAAGGCAAAGTATCGAAAAGTGACGGATCCAACAACCGGTAGGGAGATAGAGGTCGAGGACATGGATAAGGAGTCGATAGAACGAGCGAAACACCAGACGGTACGATCTTTTCCTGCTGCCCAGCCTAAAGGGTTCGAGTTCTGGTGCTAAGATTACTGTATATACACAGCTGACGGTCCCCAATGCCAACCTTGGGAAACCCACGGTAAGTCATGGATCTGAGATTGTGAAGCAAGCTAATGGCTGACCGCGCGGCTTCAGACTGTAAAAACAGGACCAAACCAGGAATTCTCACGGTATAAAGAAAACCAGGATGTAACAGCACCGCCGGATCCCATTGCTGAAGGCACCACCTCCGATGTTCCCATCCACGGTGAAGCAACGAACATCCTCTTCCATCCTACCCCGTCTGTCAGTTATAGACCCATGTTCGAAGAATTGGAAACACGAGCCGGTCAGCTCTGCATCGGAACCGCACTCGCTATCATATTCCTGGGCAAGTTCTTTGGGGGTAGCCTCTGGGGTCTTGTCCCATTGGCTCTTTGCATCTCATGCGGTGTGTTCTTGTGGGCGAAGGATGTTGTCCAAAAGGGTCTGCAGATGGAATGGAGCAGCGAGCAGCTTCGAGGTGAAACAGTAAGTTGTTCTCAATGCAGACGTGCCATCAAAAGGTATACTGATCTTCTACAAGGCTACCGCAAACCTCCTCCCGGAATCTGTAGAATGGATGAACTCCTTCCTTAGCGTTGCCTGGAGACTGATCAACCCTGACATGTTGTCACCTATCTCCGACACTATTGAGGACATTATGCAGGCTTCTTCTCCAAAAGCTATCGAAAATGTCCGCGTTGCCGAGATCGACCAAGGGAACAATCCATTGCGGATCCTGAGCATGCGTTCGCTTCCGGACAAGGAGGTTGAGAATCTCAGAGAGAATATTCACCAGGAGAATATGAGACATAAGGATCCTCAGCAGAGAGCTGTAGCCGAGGAAGGGGGACGGTACTATAACATGGAAGCCTCCTTTGCATATCATGCAAAGCCAAGTGGACGGTCCGCTTCGTCCAAAGCGCGGAACATGCACATGCAGCTTGTGTTCTATCTTGGAATCCGAGGTCTCATTGGTGTTCCCTTTCCGGTGTTTGTCGAGCTGATCGAGATGATGGGGACTGTTCGATTGCGATGTCAAATGATGCCGGATCCCCCGTTCTTGAAGGATGCAACGTTCAGTCTCATCGGTATTCCCCATGTGAAGGCCGGGTGCGTCCCCATGGTTAGAAGAGGCGTCAATATCCTTAATCTCCCGATTATCTCGAACTTCGTCAACTACGCTATCAGAACAGCCTGCAGCATCTTTGCGGCACCCAAATCCATGACGATCGATCTGAGCATGTTAATGAAAGGCGATGATATCCACAAGGAAACCCGAACGTTGGGCGTCATGTGGATTCGCATCCATCGCGCAGTGGGACTAAGCAAGCAGGATAAACGTGGGAGCAAGGGTGGTGGCAGCGACCCCTATATCAATCTCTCGTTCTCAAAGTATGGGAAACCCATGTATTGTACACGGGTTATCACGGACGATCTCAATCCCATCTGGGAGGAATCGACTGCCCTGCTCGTGACTCCTGAGTTGATCAAAGCCGACGAACGCCTGAGCGTGGAACTGTGGGATTCTGATCGCAACACGGCAGACGACATTGTCGGCAAAGTCGAACTACCCATCCGCGAAATGCTGCAGCATCCCAGTCGGATGTATCCCCAGGTTTCCAGGCTGCAGGGCATGGAACAGGGGAGCGAGATGCCCGGAGAATTGCACTGGGAAGTTGGGTACTTTGGGAAGCCGAATCTACGACCCGAACTGAGGACAGATGGGAAGAATAGAAACCTGCCAGAGAATTTCCGAGATGATCCCGTCTTTCAAGATGAGAAAGGTGCCATCATCAACGACGAGGAAGACGCGGTGGTCCACACGCCTCCCGATCCTCTGTGGCCGAGTGGGATTTTGCACATTGTCATCCATCAGATTGTGAATCTGCAACTAGCCAATATCAAAGGAAGCAAGGGAAACCGAAAGGGAAGGGAATTCGAGCCGGCTAAAGAGTATGGCGAAAGTAAGGAGGAGCAGTCGGAAAAGCTGCCAACGAGCTATTGTGACATGATCTTGAACGACCAAATGGTGAGGCCACCCGTTGATGTTCCCAAACGATTTTCATGCTGATAGTATTCTTCAGATCTACCGCACGCGTCCCAAGTCTGTGACCTCACAGCCAATATTCAACGCCGGGACGGAGAGGTTTGTTCGTGACTGGAAATCAGCAATATTGACCGTCAGCGTCAGGGATAAACGGTACCGAGAGCATGATCCTCTTCTGGGCGTGATTCCCTTAAAGATATCGGATGTTCTTCAGACAAGCTCGCAAGTAACCAGGTGGTACCCTCTGGACGGTGGGATTGGATTCGGCAGAGTCCGCATATCGCTTCTCTTCCGGCATGTCGAGACCAAACTGCCCCCCAACATGCTTGGATGGGATGTTGGCACATTTGAATTTTCCTCGGACAAGATCACAGCGGAGAACTACACGCAGCATGCCAAGATCAAACTTCGCGCTGGAGCGAGTAGGAGCAAAATCACACGACACGTCTCGCATACCGAAGGAGACAACACCATATTCAATCTATCTGATGAGTCCCTAAGAGACAGCATCCGGCTCCCAGTCAAGTATCGCTACCGCTCCCCTGTCATCTTTGAATTTCATACCGCGAACAAACGAGATCCTGCCGCGTACTCGATCCTGTGGCTCCATCACCTGGTGGACCATGAAGACACCGAGATCAACGTGCCCATCTGGACGACCAAAAACGGCAAACGACTGACCCAGAACTATATCACGGAGCGAAACTGGAAAGCCAAGGAAGTCCCGGGGCTTGAGGACCTCAAAGAAGTCGGCCGTCTGAAGTTCCGAGCCCGTTTCAGCCCGGGGATTGACGAGTCCCACGAGCAGTACATAGTCGACAACGATTCCCGCGAGACCTACGAGGCCTGGGAAGCATGTCTCGCCGAAGGTGTCCGCGAGCGCGAAGTCTCGTCGGAGATACCCGATAACGTCCGCGAACTCCACGAGCGATCCCTCGACATAGCCCGCGAGAGACTGAAGAAGACCGACCCGGAAGAACGCAACCGGTGGATCGACAAGCACGGACAGGACTGGAGCGGAGCATTTGGAGATGATCCGCGTGCCTACACAGACTCGAAAGGTCGCAAGATCGCTGAACCTGGGCGAGACAAGCCCCGTCATGATCCTGTAATGCCGCCCCCGATCAATGGGCAACCATCTCGCGAGTTGAATTCCCAGAAGGGAGACTACGCCCTGGCCGATTCTGAGGATTCAGAGTCCGGCGAGTCGACGGATGCCGAGGAGAATTCTCTCGTTGTCACAGGCCATCATAAAAACGGCGACGCCGTAGGAAAGGCTTATGAGAAGACCGGAAAAGGTAGCAAAGAGATAAATAAGGTGAACCGGCGCACGGAGAAGCGACAGGAGCGTGGAATTATGCAATGGAAACCAGCGCGTAATGCTGCCTTTGCGAAAGATGAAGGGAAATTCGGTCTCAGAAAGTTGAAAAAGAAGCTCCCCGGAGGTGATCTTACGGGACGAGAACCGGATATTGAGACGGAGACTGGTCATTGAATTGTTCACCCTGAGTAATGTTATGTAGGTTAAATGTAGATATGTCTCCGTCCAAATTCATGCGTAAATATCATGTCTCAGAATCATGGTATCAATTCCTAGGTGGAATAATCAGTTGACGCTGAATCCTTCCAGATCCTAGTATTGTCGTTTTCTGTTTTATCTGCCCCTTTCCCATGGTTGAAGTATGCAGCTGTGGCCATGAACAACTCATCTCCTCTTGGTCAGAAATGGAAATATTGCGGCGGTATTTCTGCGCCCTCGGCGGCTTCATCAGGGTCATTGCAATCCTCCTTTCCTGCAAAACCCATCTTCCTCGAATCCTGCATGTTCGAGCGAAGAAAGAAGCACGCAGAGCGGACGTGCAGCAGCAGGTTTGCTCAGATACTTGGGCTCTACTTGCCTTCCTGTACGGACTCGTGTATCCGATTCTGTCCACTTTTCCGGACCTGTGGACGACGGTGTACGGGGAGAGCCTTGGCATCGGCTCCCTCAGTTATATTTCCATTGGGATCGGCTATGTCATCGGTTCCCAACTGGGGGCTACCTTTCTCGATAAGGTCTGCCACTCTGTTGCCAACGGCCGTGATGGTGATGACGGCACTAACCCATATGCTCCTCTACATGTCTACGCCCTCTTAAAAGGCCAAAACCAGAATACCGGTCTCCCCAAATACCGACTAACCCTGATGATCCCATGTTCCGTGCTCTGTCCCGTAGGGTTCTTCCCCTATGGGAAGCGCTGGATCCTGTCCAGCATCGGCGTCGCGTTCGTCAGCGTCAGCTTCTTCATCTTCATGCTCTTCATTTCCATCCAGCTGTACATCGTGGACAGCTATCCCAAGTACACGGCATCTTCGCTGGCGTCTACTGGCATGCTCCGAAATTGCTGGCCCAGTTCTCGTTCCCCTTGTTCGTGCCGAGTATGTATGCCGGCCTGGGGTACAGCTGGGGGAATAGGATTCTGGATTCACGGCTATTGTCATTGGAGTCCCGGCGCTATTGCTGCTGTGGAGGTCGATGCAAGCATGAGAAAACGAAGTAAATTTGCTGGTTAGAATATAGGAGGTTCAGAGCATTGTCGGATGGACGGTTGAAGCAAGTTCCACCTGTAGAGAATCGTGGGGATTGTGGCAATACGGAATATCCTCGGCCCACCTGTCGGCGTCCAGAAGTAGCGCCGGTCATGCCGTCATTCGGTTGTGCCGGTTATCTTCATGTTCTTATATATATTATATTTACTTGCAGAGAAGGGGACTATATGGGCAGCAACTCAATCAATTACACAGTCGACATGGCAAAGCTCTCCAGTGCCCTCAAGGCCCTGATCAACTCGCCCGTGGCGCGACCAGGCACCGTGCCTGCCCCTCGCAACATCCAATCCGTGTACCAGAAGATCCAGCAGGAGGCGCTGTCGAAGAATCTCTCGCAGCCATCATGGCTGGCCGTGTCGGTTCGTTGAATTCTTCATTCTCTATAAGAATGGTGAATAAGACTCCTAACCTATCCCAGACAGCCGCAACAATAACCATGAACTCCCCCGAATCCCTCGCAATCCTGTACAACTCAGCCACTGCATCGCAAACCCCCGAGCAGAGACTCGCAACGGCCGAATTGATGCGTGAAATCGGTCTGAAATGCATCAGTTTCAACGGCATCCCCCGTACAATCAACAGCTTAAACGCCTTCAAGACCAGTCTCCCCGAGTCCATCAGCGAGAAGCTCTCCACGGTCCCAACCCGCGAACTCACCCCGGAGAATATCAACGAGGTCCGTGCCCGTGGTCGCGCCCTGTGGGACTCCATCTACCGACCCTTCGAGACAAAGCTGTACGATAAACTCGGTGCCTCTCATCCTGACATGCCTGTTTACATCCTTAATGCCCATTATGGTGCGCTCCTGTCTGATCCCGCCGGGCGGACTACCGGGGCTAATCTGGGGAGGTTGTTGACTTCCGTCGTTGGGATTTGCTGTCTGCGTGCGCAGGGTGGTGTGGGACCGCAGGTTCTTTCTCATGTGTTTGGTCTGCGCAAGGCTCTGGAGGATGGGACGTGGGCTAACGACGTGGAGAGCGAAGAAGGCGCGAAGTGGTTGGCCGGTGAAGAGGGCAATACGTGGATCTTGAGCAGTGTAGACAAGATCGTGGAGGCTATCAGCGAGGGTCACGGCTCGAACTTTGCATCGGGAAGGCCTAAGCTGTGATATTTTATTTAAAATAGAATGCTATAAATCGATGTCCTTTATTTGAATATAAGGAATTCCTTCCTAATGCATTTTGTCCATTGGATGATGATTTGACTGTCCATACTCCGTCAAACCCATACCTTGCCAACCGCTATAAAAGAAATAATGTATATTTTGCAAGAAAAAATTCTCAAGCCACCGAAAGTCTACTCCATAGAAGTCACATTGTCGGCAACCGAGAACTCAGCTCCTGTCTTGCTCCGAACTTCGTCAACGGTCACACCGTCCGCCAGCTCGGTCAGGGTGAGCTCGCCTTTCGCCCGATCAACTTGGAAGACACACTAATCCACTGTCAGCCACCTGGCGTATGCTACACTTGCTTCCTTCTTCACTTACCAGGTCCGTGATAATCGTGCTGACACAGTTGGCACCTGTCAGAGGCAGGCTGCAGTTCTGCACAATCTTCGGCGAGCCATCCTTGGCCACATGGTTAGTGGCCACCACGATCTTAGTCTTGTCGGGATTCGAAATGAGGTCCATGGCACCTCCCATTCCCTTGAAGATCTTTCCGGGGATCATGTAGTTGGCCAAGTCACCATTGGCATCGACTTGCAAAGCCTGCGGTGAAATAGTTCCGTTAGTTTTGTATCCACAACACTGAGAAGTTTACGGGTGGGTTTGAACGAACCCCAAGAATGGAAACGTCCACATGTCCTCCCCGGATCATGCCAAACGACTCGCTGCTGTCAAAGGTAGAAGCCCCGGGCATCATAGTAACGGTCTCTTTACCGGCATTGATGACATCCCTGGGTCCATGTTAGAAAGGCAAAAATACACGGTTCTAGGCGTATAAGGGGGGCGGCAACTCACGGATCGACTTCCTCCTCTGTCGGATATGGGCCCTTCGCGAATGCGTTAGCCATACGAATGGGCAAGACAACGTCAAGACGCATATGCTTACCATTCCCAAAAGTCCGTTTTCTGACTGAATCCAAACTTTGACTCCTTCAGGCAAGAAGGATGGGGCAAGAGTGGGAATTCCTACGTGAACAGAACCTTAGTCGCGACCTGAGAGCCCTTTCTTTGAGACGCTGGATACTTACCGACACCGAGGTTCACATAATAACCATGTTTGAGCTCCTTTGCAGCTCTCTTGGCGATACGATTCCTCTTTGCCAACTTGGGGTTTGATGTCGATTTAACTGCATCTTCATCCTCTGCAGACCGCAGTTTCTTGATCTCAACCTGCCTATCGGTAGTAGAAGGAACAATTCTATCGACGTAGATTCCAGGTAGATGAACGTCATTAGGATCAATGGCGCCGATCGGGACAATGTTCTCCGCTTCCACTATAGTGAGAGCAGCGGCTTTGGCTACCAACGGACCGAACGCTTTCGTGGTATACCTGCATTTGCTCCGTCAGAGACAACTGTTTACATCACCGTAGAAGTTTTGGCTACTTACCGGAACATACAATTTCCGGCTTCATCGACCTTCCACGCCCGTACAAGTGCCACGTCGCCGGTCAAAGCGGTTTCCATCAGATAGGTTTTGCCGTTGAAGATTCTCGTTTCACGAGGCTTGCCACGCTGAAGGACTCTCCCAGCCGAATCCAGCGTAACCGGGATATTTCCATCCTGGATGCGGGTATCTGCATTACTTTAATGTTAGGAGCAAAAGTGTCGGCTTGAGTCAGTTGCCGATGGGCCACTCACGAGCCCCTGTTGGGGTGTAAAAGGCCGGGATGCCAGCTCCTCCGGCCCTCAACCGTTCTGCTATTGTGCCCTGGGGAGTCAGCTCGATGGCAATCTCGCCATTCAGGTACTGCTTTTCAAGGACTTTGTTGTTTCCAAGATACGAAATGAGGAGTCGATCAACCTGGCCGGACTCAGTGAGGACTGCGAGCCCTCCTCTACCAGCGAGGCCGGCATTGTTCGAAACCGCCTTAAGCGAGTGCAGGTTCTCGCGTCCTCTGCGAGCCATTGCCTGTATTATGGTTTCTGGTGACAGAAAAAGACATTAGAAATTGATTCACCGTCTTTCCGAATCATTCCAGGACATAACGGGCGATTCCCTACCTGCGACACCACAAAGACCGAATCCAGCACTGAGGATTGTGGATCCACTCTTAATATCCGCCACGGCCTCATCTGCATTCTTGAACACCTTGGAAGAGCTCCGATCAATCTTTGGTGCGAGTGTCGGTTGTTCGACTGCAGTCGAATACCTTGCCCTGCTGCGGATGCCAGCAGCGGGTCGCAGTGACGGGCGCGCAACCGCTGTGCAGCGAACGCCTAATTGGATTCGAGGGAGGCACGCAGCGGCCATCCTTCGCGGCACGGCCATCGCTGATATACGGGAAGTAGCCATAGTGTTCGTTCAAACCGGTAGAAATGATGTGGAAGAGAGGAGAGACAAGGTGGCAAGAGGAAATTGGAGGTATTTAGACGTTATACTTGCGGCGCATCCGAGGTCAGTGACGGCATTACGGGCGGCCGGAGCCAGTTTTGGAAACCGACTGAGATTATGTCATCCCCTTCAGCCTTCGCCCGAAGAATCCCCGGGCTGCCATGGCTCCGGATGTTACGGAGTATTGTCCATGCAATGGTGATCTGTCGCAAATACAAAGACTGCCTGCTTCCTACTTCCTCTTCCTCCCAGCCCCAGGCCCAAGTGATCTCGCCGCAGCAGAATCACTCTCGTTCTCCCGGTATCCCGGCGGAGGCACCAATTTGCCATCGCGAATGAGCCATCCTTTAGCCTTGAGAGTTTTCCAAGTCTCTGCGGCCTTGACCCGTACCAAGTCACCCGTGGCTATGGAATCCTCCTTCGAATCATGCCCACGGGCCCCTCCCGTCTGAATTTCCCTATCGAGATACTTGCGAGACAGGGCTTTCAGGCCCATGCGATTCGGTAGACCTCTGGGGTGTGGGTAGAGCAGGACTGTGTCGATGATAGTGGAGTGGATGACCCGGCAGGCGTTCAGGTCATTGTCAATAGCATGTCCAATTAGCGGGGTGTCGGGTTGAAGGAAGCAGAATAGGAGTTCTCGAGCCGCTGCAGGAGACTCGACAACCTGTAAGATTTTGGGGACCGTTGTGTCGTCATCCCCTGTCTTGTCCCTATCTCCAGAAGCAGTGGTGGTGGCACTGGCATCACCAGTACCATATGGGATGGCATTCGCATAGTGCTCAGGGAAGATACCAGAGTAACGGGAGTTGAGATCCAGAACCTCGCCCATCGGTTTGACCAGGACGTCGAGTAGTTCCTTGCCTTCTGGCCAGCTGACTGCTGTTAGCCGAATCATTTCCAGCCCCAGAGTAGTGTATCCCATTTCACAATCGAAGCACACGGGTTGTTGCGTGCCCTTGTCCGGCTGCGCTGGGGTCTCCTTGAATTGAAGGACGGAGGCAAGTCGCTTCGTTTCTGACACCTTGAAGACATGTGTTTCGGCTTTGGTGCAGCCTGCCGTAGTCCCCACCGTCTCATTGCAGCAAAGATAGATCGCGTCCCTGGGACCGGTGATATGGTCTGTTGGCTTTCTGGGGGGGTAAACTGCTTTGCCCGGATGATATGTACATGGGCCTCCGCTGGTTAACTCCCCGTCTTCACGACGACCAGGGAATACCTGGAAGCGCCCGCCGCATCGATCGCACTTTTCCCAACCCCTCGACCCAGCGACACCCTTCTTTGCGCTTTCGATTTCCTCTTCTGACGGCGCCCTGGTCACATAACCAAAATCTTCAAGTCCCTTCAGAGGTGTAATGAGTTTCTCCACAATCGCCATTTCTTCTTCCACGCTTAGACTGGTTGTAAAGGGCTTTGGCTTCTTCTCCTGGGGCGCCTGGGCGGGCTTTTCTTTGTAGTATCTTGAATTCAAATGAACCTTGACCTCTTCTATCCAATCCTCCTTCTTCATTTTAGAGAGTTTCACAATCCGAAGCTTGATTACATTTGCATATATATTTGCATTTTCCTTTGCTGCCTTCTCTTCCTCATCTAGCGCCATGGTGACAAGCTCATTGGAAGACAAGACCAGGTACCTTTCCACATTTTTGTCATTTGCCACCTTGCAGTTCAAAGCTGACATCGCCGCATGGAGTTTCGTCAGGATAGACGAACGCACTGCATGCGTGGCTGGCGCTTTCGGGATCATACGCGGATTTAACGACTCCTTGGGCGCATTCCTCCGACGTTCATGGCCGGCCAGATTGCCCTCCTTGGCCCCTGTGGGCTTGGTCTTTGTCTCTACACGAGAAGATGGGGGGGATACAGCCCTTGACGTAGAATGGAGCTTCATTGCATCTTGCTTTGTCCTTGTACTTGTGCTTGTTTCGGTTGATGGTCGAGTCTTGTCATGGCCGTTAGCAGTATTCCTTGTAGACAACTGTCTCGTCTTTTCTGGTTGGCTCTTAGATGCTGTTTCCAGCTTAATCCTCTTAGCAGCTGGCGGACGTGGCGAATCCATATCTGTATCGTTGAATGGTACATGTGCATTTTGAGAAGCCGGCTGGCTAGTTGAGGCAGAGCGAGGACTGTTGTGAGAAAAGATGCAAGTCAGGAGGCCACAGTCCGGGCCCTGAGGACAGGGGACTTCCTTGAACAAGCCGAGAGGAGGGAACATGGCCATGTGAGCGAGAGTAGAATTAGAGAAGTGAAGTTGATATGCTGCAGTGTTCAGCATAAAGCATTCAGCGTAGATAGATGAAGACAAGGGCCACGTCTTGGCATGCTGATGTAGGTTTGCCTTGTTTGTATGGTGACCACGTGACCTGGCTCGATCCGCGTCAAGTTCCGCAGGAGTATTAGCCTTTCGTGTCGTAAGAAGAACTCAGGAGTTAGTTGGTGTTGATTCCAGGACGACAACGACGATGATTCCTGTGTTGAATTGTAGATTATCCAATTCGGCTGTTTTAAGCATTCCGTCCTTGATCTGCTGCATGATATGTATACCTCTGCTGTATCAGTAATAAGAGAACACTTCTACTAATAGTAGAGCCCATTCTCCAAACAATAAGGAAGGTTGTTTTTCCGGAGCTCCTTGTCTCGGCCAATCAGCGCCCGTAGCGCGCAGTCCACCACCTCGTCCTTCCCTTTCTTCTTCCTGGCCAATGCTGGTCCCTCTTCCTCTTCCTTTCTTCTCTCCTTCGTGCCTCACCTCCTACGCCCCTGCAACCCGCATCGACTCGCTTTCATCCGCGTCATCGCCTCCATCATCTCCCGTCTTGCGAACTGCTGCTCCATCTGTAAGCTTTCTTCTTTCCCGTGCCGGCTTTGCTTTGCTCTACTGCTTTTCGCGCACGGCTCCTGGACTGGCTGCAAGACGCGTTCTGTTTGCCATGTTGCGCAGCCGGACAGTGCTCCACGGGCTTCTACGCTTGCTGCATCTTCTGGAGAACCCTGCGATCTATAGATTTATATATATACACGATATTTATATATACATATCTATAAGTCATCGCTCACCGTCAAGACTCCACCATGTGCGCGTGCGCGTCATGTCCAGCGTTAGCGTCACTTGAAATCCTGTTCGCCTCAACCTGCCTCCCGCTTTGCGGAGATATCTTACTTCTTCTGGCTTTCTTCAATTCCGCCTTCCATCGTCGTTATCGCGCATTGCCGCATTTCGTTCTTGGACTGACTTGATATAACGCAAGGTTATATATATATATAGCACACTGGTGCCGACTGTCGCTCTGGCCCATGGGAGACTGGGCCGACTCTCCTATTTTGTAAAATTGAAATATCATGGTATACGATCGCTAGGCGCATGTGTAGTATATAATCCCCAGTCAGAAGACTGACCCATTGACCAGGTACTCTTCAAGCGGAAACCAGTTCAGTACCTTCCACGGCCCGTTATCAAGGATGAAAGCTCCGAGGTATGTGTAATGCGCACTGCCAGTGTTATATCACCCCAAAACATAGAAAGGAAATCCATGTTTACAGCGACCTTCCAGGTTTGGGTGATCCCCGAGACGAATGAAGTCTTCACAGACTATGAGCCATATCTCCAGCGCATGGACTTTTACAAGCAAAGACGATTTATATGTGAAATTACAGGCCATTCTGGTCTGACTTTTTTCGAGGCTCTCAGAAGTGAAGTATGTCAATGTCTTTGGCTCTCATGTGAGAAGCTTCTAATTCCTTTAGACGGAAGAGTCCCGAGAGCTTAATAGTTCATTCCCCGATGCACTCAAAGGACCTATCTTGCGCAGAGTCCAGTTTTCGACTGTATCTAGGATTGACAACCTCGGTGAGTTTTGACTTTTTTGACTTTTGTGCCGTAACCGAAGCTGATAATCCCTTCCCAGTGGACGAGGTATACGATGTGAGTAGGCTTCGTTTGAAGATAGACTACATTTCTCTCACAAAGAGTGTGCAGTGCCTAACAGATCCAGGATTTCAAACAAGATTTCTACCCCGGTGAGCATGTACTAATCTTGCTCACTGATAATTCGCGCCTTCATGGCATGATTAGGGACAAGGCAACTTTCCCGGAACAGCTACACCCAGATGGAACCGTCAAAAGCGCCGGCTATGCGCGGTACTTGGTGAAGATTTTGGATCGTCAGGATGAGGAAGCCTTGCTGGACCAAGAACATATTACTCGTGATCGAAAGACCTTTACCAAGCAAATGTTACGTGCCTTTATCAAAAATACCGTCACCAGGGAATCCTGGAGTGGTGCTCCTTGGCTGGTGAAGCCCAGTATCGCTGAGCAGTACAAGATCCCGACTGAAGTACCCAAGCATTTGCAGTATGGCGCTAGAGTGGCCGAGAAAAAGGCCATGAAGAAGGCAGACCAGGATGGTTTTTTTGGTTTTTTCGCATCGCAACGTCTGCCCGAGTTGAAACCCGCGGTTAAGGGCCAAAAGGCAAAGCCCTCGTTGCAAGAACTGGCTCAAGCAAAGCAAGAACAGTACCTGGAGTATCAACGCTCTCTCAATGGAAACCCGACATTCCTTATTCCGGTCAACAATACTTCCAGCCCAGCCTCCGCTAAGTTCCAGGAATCCGAAGGGGGAGCGAATGCCGCTCCCTCCGTCGTCATTAAGAATGAGCCTCCCAGACCACCTTCTCCTCCACCAATAAAGTATCCCATAGAGGATCTTGACCTAGCCCCTGACCGTGACAAGCCCCATCGACCGACACTTAAGTTCTTGGAAGACGAGTTGGATGACGATGTTGAGGATGAATACTTATTGGACCCCGAAATCAAGCCGGAATTAGTTGGCCCGTTGCTGGAGATTTGGGACACTCTTAACGTCTACTGTGAAGTTTTCCAGCTGGACTCCTTTACTTTTGATGATTTTATACAAGCAATGCGGTTCTCGTCGGATGAGATTGACTGTGAACTGTTTGTGGAAATCCATTGCGCTGTTTTGAAGAGGTTAGTTAATGCGGAGAAGGACCAGGGGGGTGCCATTCAGATATCACTACCAGATCTTCCAGCAGATGAGTTTGAGGAATCTGAAAGCGACGGGGAAGATGGCGAAGAGGAGGAGAAGGAGCAGACCCCGGAACCGGCCGTGACAAGAATGACCACTCGAAGCAGCCTTGCCAAGGCGGAAGCACAAAATCTGAAGGCACACGGCAGCTCTGGTTCCTCGAACCTTGTGCATCGCGCCGCGGATATGTTTGGAAACTATGGATGGATCGACCGGTTGCGTAAAAGGGATTTCCGGAATGGTGGTTGGGAATTGGTGATGGTCGGCCTTTTACATCAGTTGTCTGCCAATCCTCGAATGGAAAAAGTATGCAATGAAATTCTTGCACATTTGGCTCCCCTTGATGCACAACCAACACAGGAAACAGCGCGACTTCAATATGCGACGCTTGATCTCAACATGCGCATCGAGGCTCTTCAGATCATTTGCAGGCTCAGTCTTGAGACAAGGGCTATCAAGAACTATCTGGAGGAATGTAGTAATCAAATGACGGAATTCAGAAAGGAGAAGATTGAATATCAGCGGTCCCGCAAATCAGCGTACGCCAGGTAACCCCAACTTATATATCTCTTTTTCGCTAATTTTTTTTTCTTTTAATCTAGACTTGAGGAACTGCGCCGACTTCACCAAGACCGAAAACAACTTCAACCGGAACCGGAGAAGTCGCCATCCCCAGTCCCGGAGCTGGACGGTTTAGGAGACTCTAAAATGGCTGGTGTGGACGGGGAGTCGGATCAAGTTATGGACACCGAGGATGAGGATTCACATCACGAACGCTCCCTTCGCGGAGGTATGGATAGGATCCTTGAACGAAAGCGAAAACTGGAGGAGGAACGAGAGCGAAAGGAACAGCAGGCGAAACAGCCTAAGGGGTCCAAACAATACCAACGAGTATTGAAGAAAATGGAAGACCAGAAAGCCAAGATCGTCAAGCTGGAAGAAAAGATCGCCGTCATTGATAATGACCTCAGGGAGGCGGACTGTCCACGAACAAGATGCCTTGGGAAGGATCGATTTTGCAACCGGTACTGGTGGTTTGAGAGGAACGCAATGCCATACGAGGGATTGCCTACCAGCTCAACGGCCGATGCTCGTTATGCCAACGGACGCCTTTGGGTCCAGGGTCCTGATGATATGGAACGGGTGGGTTTCATTGATGTCCCGGAAGACCAGAAGAAGCAATATCGGAAGGAATTCAAGATGACTCCGGCAGAGCGGAAGAAGATTGAAGAAGGGCCTACGGGTCTCGCAGATGCGTACCATTGGGGTTACTATGACGATCCAGACTCAGTGGACAAGTTGATTGAATGGTTGGATTCACGCGGCGAGCGAGAGTTGAAATTACGCAAGGAGCTCTCTCTGCAGCGAGATCACATAGTCAAATACATGAAGAACCGTGATGGTTACCTGGCACAAAGCACTCAACGGGCGGAGTCGGAGGAGGCGCCAACCAAACTCGTTACCACACGACACAAGACATACATGGACGACCAGAAGCACCGTTGCCTGAAATGGCGAAACACCACAGCTATGTCGGAGAACGGGCATCTGCATGTGGATGCATCGCGGCCGTCGAAACGAGCAAAAAGAGCCACCGAAGAACCGAAAGATGTGAAGGCAGCGGTAAATCGCCAGGGGAAACCCTTGACTCGCCAAGGCACACGATACAATTTCTAGCGGATTCCTACCCTTCGGATGGAGTCATGCATTATCGAATCTGATTATCTTATATGGGTTTTGTTTTCAAACCTGAATGCATAAAGGGGCGTTGGAAAAGTTATCCTTTTATCTTTTATGGCTACTTTCCTTCCCAGAGTTTCTATACGACTGAGCCACATGACCATGGACTTTTCCAAGGTATTTCCGCAAAGAAAGGTTTCGAGGAGCAAACAGCAGGCATACTGGCTCATGCCGAGTGTGGCAGCGTGTATATATAGAGCTGGCTAGTGATTTATTTATTTTTTGGCTTGGAAGATAACTATTGTTGGTTTCTTAGATGTATCCGACGGGGCTTTGTTGGGTCGATGCTTGAGGTGGTCCATTGCATGTGCGTGTCGTTTAGGGCTTCTTTTTGGGTAGCATGGTTGGATAAATACATTGCATATAGAACTTGCTTTGGTGTCTGCAGTGGTCAAATTGCTGTATGCCAGAGCTTCATTGAGCTGTAGAAGTCATGACTAGGTATTCTATCTAGGACACACCTAGTTTCTGAGAGATCCACTTCCCAGCCCTCACACTTGGGACATCGAACAGCTTCCTCCCCAGATCTGCCACAGCGAGACATATTGACAGCATGAGAGACAGACACAGCAGAAAGCGCGTGCTCATGGCAGTTGGACCGATGTCAGGGATGTACAATCTGTTCTCCCACCATGGCTCTGCAGAGAGATTATCCTGACCGAGCATCTTCCCAATGCGGTCTCCGACAATGGCAAACATTGGGAGATGGATCAGATACAACATGAAACTCACCTTCCCGACATACTGCATGGGTTTGGTGTTGAAGATGGCCCGCAGCCAGTGGAGACGTAGGATGGAGTAGACAAGCAGAAAGGCGCCCCATGAATGCCAGAATCGGTAGTATCGACCGTGATCGTAGCAAGACGGGATGAGCAGCGTCAGATAATGCCAGCCCGGCGTATCAAGCGAGTACTCGACGTGGCCATTATGGGCCGGCTCGCAGAGAAGGTAGTACCCGACGATGAACGTAACATTCCAGAAAATCAACCGCGGTCGACGCGTCAGGTGCTGGGCGAGATAGGTGATATCCAGCGAGTAGACGTCAAAGTGTGCGAGGATCAGACCGGCCGTGAAACAGGCCAGATCCCATTGACCGTTATGGAGGAGCAGGATGGCCGCGATGCTCAGCAGACACAGGGACAAAGAGAGCCAGAGCCCGCTGAAGGCCAGGACGGCCATAAGGAGATAGACAAACCACGAGCCCACAAGCTCGATGGGGATGGTCCATACCACCATGCTGTAGCGAAACCAGACGAGATTGGAATGGCGACGGAAGGGGTTGAAGAAGGCCGCCGAGTCGCAAAGCCAAGTAACCAGTTCGTCCCAGAGGGTCTCGCGAGGTTGAGGCCACGGCTGCTCCGGCATGATGCCGAATGGAGCGTGCATGAGCAGGGCCACAATGAGCGTTACTGCCAGCGTGGGCAGATACAGCCGGAAGGGCCTGCGAATGGTGGCCGACACGAGACTCCTGGCGCATTCGGAGCGTTTCCCCTGTCGAAGAAGTCGGACGGAGGACTTGCTTAGGACGTATCCCGACAGAACGAAGAAGATGGCGACGGCCGCACTGCCGCCGCTGAACAGGATGCGCACGAAGGGCATGCTGGCGACGTAGTAGTTGCCGTTCTCGCCGAAGCCGTGCTCGTGGACATTGTAATCGTAGGGGCCGATGAAGTGCTGGATGAAGACGAACACGGCGGCAATTCCACGCAGGCCGTCGAGGAAGGCCGTGGGGTTGCCATTGCCGGTGGCATTGGGTGATGACGGCAGGGCTTCGGGAGAGAGACTGAGATCCTGGCGCTCCAGATCATAGAGCAGAGTTGATGTGCAGTCGTTGAGTTCCAGCGAGTCTGCTATCTTGGACTTCATGATGGACGCCCTTAGGCTGGCGTAGAGCGCGCCCATCCTCTTCATCTTGAACGGGTTCATATTCTGCGAGGGGCGAAAAGGACGAACATGCCGCGCTCAACAGAGCGATGCCCCTCGTTTTTGAACCGGAATCTAACTATCAGGTTAATTAGGTTTATTAAGCAGCTGATCGATATTAATATGGATGATCCATATAATAATCTCCATGTCAAATACCCCAGACCCCGGATTCACCATGACACAATACTGGCCGCGCGTCGAGATAATCATCCATCCTGGCCGTTTCAAAGCACTCACTTCACTTTCAGGAGAATTCAACCTGTATGTATCCTTTAGTTAATGAACGGAGAGATACACTGCCATGTCTTGATCTTCTTCCCAGAGCATGAGAACCGGTTGGAATCCTGCAGTATCACATGGATGCAGTCCTCGGCTACGCAGGTGCAGGGATTCTTTGGCATCTGAATGTCGATTATCATCATCACTCGTTCACCATTGCAAAGTCCCTCTGGGTCCTTTACAGTGCGTTGAGCCGGACAGTATACATACACTTTGTTGCACTGGATCTTCATCTTCTGTTGCTTCTGTAGAAACATCGTTGCCCAAGGTCCGTAAAGGCTGAAGCTATTTACGAGTCAGCTCTCGGAGTTTTAGAAGCTCGTTAGACTTTCACCTCAGACTATTATCGACGCCGTTCTCTTGGCTGCAGCGGATCCGATTCCAGTTCATCCTTGGGTGTTTAATGGATAGAAAGGATGATTTGTGCCAGGAACACGGGCATAACTATCCTACCGCGTTCAAGATAAACCTACGCCTCAGGGAACACGATCATAATAACTAATAATACCCATTGTTATTTAATACTCCAGCATCAATACCCACTCCCCTTCTTCTGCCCATCGCTCGCACTGCGAATACTAGGCTCTAACGGAAACACCTGGTTTTCAGCCTTCACGCCATCATACACATTCTTCCATCTCCCTTCGAGACCCTCGGGCGTTTTCCATGCATTCTCCGGATCCCGAAGCCACAGACGGAGAAGATGACGTCTTCATTGAGTTAGATTTTTTTCTTTGAGAAAAAGAGAAAAAAAAAAAAAAAAAAAGAATGTAAGGATACGACATACTGCTGTTCCGGGGTATCCGTAAACCCATCCCTGGCGTGGAAAATACTCAAATTATTCACATACTGCACGTCGCCCTTCCGGAAGTCCAGTGCCACCGAGAACCGCTCTGCCAGGAAGTGCAGTGCGTCGAGGGCTTCGGCCTGCGCTTCCGTGATGGATGGGATGTCGCGGGATCGGGGAAGAGCCTGGAAGCCCGTGAAACTGCGGCGGGCGTACTGAATTATGATGCGTTCCGGTTCCGCCGCGGGACTTCCCTGGTAGAAGAGGAGAGGGCGCAGGTGGTATGGGTGTTCGGGGTTTCCGAATCTGGTGCTTGAGTTGGCAACATACGTCAAGAAAGAAAAGAAAGAGAGAGGGGGAGAGAAATACCCGTCAAACGGCCATGGTTGCGAAAGTGTCCAGATCAAATCTGGCCTCGTTGCTGCAAGCTCGTTATACACCCTCCAGGAACTAGCTAGCTTGCTCTGTCCACCTTCCGCAGCCGTGCTGAGCGCGAACAGCGCGACAATGTCTCCTGCATCCGTGTGGAAGACCTGCTTGTCCGTGGTATATGCCGGTGCACCGATCCGGTCCTTGTCGGCCGTGGTGCTGAGGTCTTTGATGTGGTTGAGCACTACGTCCGCCGGCGCGCCCTTGAATGAATTGTCCTGCCGGCCACGGATCGGGGCAATATGCGACGACACACCCGCGTAGATGATGATGTTTTCTTCCCGGGTGTGCTGGTCAACAGGTAAGCCGCGGAGAACTTTGAAGCCGTGGCCGTTGTGTAGTTCTCCGGAGATGTCGCGCAGGGCCTTGTGGAGGGTTGGCAGTGGGAAAGTCGACTGGTCGATGCCCCCGAGGGGTTTATTCAGAGCTGCAAGGTCGATTAGCGTTTGCGACTCTGCATCTTATATAATGTATAGGTTGGTTGACTTGCACTTGAAATGCGACAGTGCTTTCTCGATCTCATCAAGTTCGTCTTCCTTCAATTCATACACCCAGTCGTAGCTTTCTTTCAGCGTCTCCCCTTCCCATACGAGATCTGATTCCAGCTTCTGGGGGTAACCCGGCGGAAGAGATGACTCCAGCTTTTCATTTCGCAATCGAGTCTCCGTGCGCGCTCTCCACTTGTCGACATCGGGAGCGTATTGGATATCCGGCTGTTGCGGTCTTCTCACAGCGGTGGCCATGGTGGTGACGAGAGAATTGACATAGACGTGCGTCGGTTAGGGGATAGAAGAAGCCGTTTATGCCTCTTCTTATACTTAGAGCAGCCAGTTATGTCAGGACTTCCCCGCGCTTACTGATGAGGGGCATGATATTGTTCCAAGCAATCATAGCAACATCTGCTGGGGCAATTAAGCCATCGCGTGATTCGTACATTGTTTGCCTCATCATCGTGGATGATGCCATGCTGATTATCGCGGAAAAGGGCAACACGAGATGCATTCGAATGATTCAACTGAAAGGTATCCATATGGCAGACAGGAGCTAACGCAGTAACCAGCTCCGGGCTGTTCGCATCAATCCACTCAAGCCAAAACTCTTGATGCCAAGTAAATATATACATGCAAAACATTGAACACAGACAAAAATAACCAAGATAAATATGAACCAAAACGCGCTTGATCCAGCCTCCCGGCTAGGCCTTTAAATCTCTCAGCAAGCTACCCTCAGCAAATGGGTTCATTTCAGACATGTCCAGCATGGGTTTTGTAGCATTACGGTCACCCGTGGCTACACCGTGGCCTTTGGGTATTCCACGTTCAGCGAAAGACAACCCGGAACGAGCCAACAGGCTGTCCGGCGTGAAAGGCGTCTCTGGTGAGCGTTCTTGATCGCTTCGGGTGCCTCCCGCCGCGTTGTGAAAGTGCTGTCGCTGATAAAGATGTGGCGATTGGCCGTCTCGTGTTGCGTTGGAGCACTGGCGGGTTCTGGAGTCGTTGCCAGGGTTCGGTTGGATTTGTAGCTGTGGCATTGGCGGTGATAATGCTCTTGGTCGACGCCAAGTCGTCGCCGGTGGGATCACTATTCCCCCCGGAGGCGGGTCACGGCCGGTAGCAGCGTCAATCAGAGCCACTCCTGGTTCGACCTTGACGCCGTGACCCTTGCGGCTATGTTGCGGTGGTTCTTTGTACTGGGGAGTAAGGTCAACGAGGGGCTTTTGCTTCTGTGAAGCTGATCGTCTGAGGCCGCTGGGATCTGGACCCTGTATCGAACGCATGGTGTTTGAGCGACTGTTTGAAGCGCTGCGCGGATTCCTGTCTGGGCCCTGCGATGACGAGGGAGTGCAGAACTTCGAGTGTATCAGACCTTGAGAAAAGAAAGGCTCTTCGTTTGTCCTCTTGTCTTGCTGTTCCCTTTCCCGCATCTTTTGCTGGCGCTGGCTGTAGGTTCGCCCTAATAGACCTGACGCGGAGAAAGGTGCCTCGTCGCTGGCTTTATCCATCGTGATGAGGTTGCCAATGCCGGTGTGTAAATTGGAATCTATCCCGCCATCACTAGTAGGAGAAGACACTGATGGTGAACGCCTCCGAGAGCCCATGTGCTGGGTGGAACCACCTACATTTCTGGAACCTGGGTCCTCTACTCCCTCCTGGAGTCGGTTCTCGAAGGCATCGAGATCTATCAGCGGCTTGAAAGATCCAATCTGGTACAGTTCAGACGACATGGGTCTGTGCCGCCGAGGACTCTGAGGTCCCGTGGAACCTGTCGCCGGTGACTCTTCTGTGCCCTTCTTCTGACCCGCACCCAATTTATTAACAAGATACCAGCTTCGCCATATATGCACAGCTTTGTAGAACCCCTTCGCAACCCCATCATCGTTGGTGGTAAAGTAGTGTATAAAGTTCTCCGTTGATAGGAACATGCTTGCCTTCTGCTGGCTTTTGATAGCATATGAGAATCGCTTCGGCGGCTTGTCCTTCCTGGGAAGACTGTAGGCGGCAATCGAGTAGATATCAAAATCGGACAGGTGGCAGGCATTCGTTTGTTCCTTCGAGCCCTCTTTCTTGGATAGCGTGATCTGTCCGTCGGCGCGTAAAGTCACATATCGCTTGTCCCATTTCCCCGAGCGCTGGGAATAGTGAAGGTAGAATGTTGTCTCCGGCGGCGGATGGGTTGGAACGCTTTTGAGATCCAGCTGGTCGATGGCATCCTCACTCGACGCCGGAACAATTATCAAGGAATTGTCTTGATCGGAAGTCCATGAATTCAAGACGTCTCGTATATGCTCGTACCGGCGTAGCGGCCGCTCGAGGGCGAATTGACTGAAGGATTCCATAATGATAAAGTTTTCCGAGTTGATCCCACTGCCCAGGAAATTTGCCGCGGATGATAGCAGGCGCTTGGCGTGCGTTGAAGGTGTAACCGGTATAAGGATAGAGGAGTCACTATACTGCACGCAAACTCTTCTGTCGCCAGCGTTGATCGCGGAGACTGGAGCATCCACGCCAGGACCTATTCCCCTTCCACCTACTTCGACGTGGTTGGCACCCGGCCCTCCATGTTTGGTCATAGCCTTCGTACCTGCAAGCTCGACGCGCTCTTTAAACGACGGCTGTTGCTTCGCCTCATTGGTTGCAGGGGACGAGTGTCCGTTGGCATGATACTCCGCTTCTTTCCTGGGATATGCTTCTTCCTTTCTCTGTGTATGCGCATGCGCGTGGGCTTGACGGTCCTCTGCAGCCCTGCGCTCGTCCCGTGCTCTCGTTGTTGGTCGTCGGGAACTGGACCGCGATCTCGTGCTGCTACTCCGTCCGCCCGTCAAGCGATCCATGGCGTCCTGTCGATGCTTCGCAATGAGCTCGTCCTTTTCTGATGTTCGTCCTTCAGCGTGAGTACAGGAACCAGAACGCTTCTCGCGGGACGCAGAAGAACTGGACCCGCTAATCTGGTGGTCAAGGCCACCGGGATGATGACGTCCATTCGCATCGCCCGCAAGGGATGGAAGTGGTGGTGGAGCGGAGGGAGCCGTAGCCGGTTTCGCGCGACGGTAGCGGGACCTGCTCCTAGAGACTGCGCTCGACGGCGTAGGTGGCATGGCGGCTTTATTGCTGACACTTGGAACAGGGGGAATGACAGCGTTCGCATCTTGCTGTCGGTGTCGCGAGGCAGCCTGCCGCACTGATCGGTACCGGGAGAGTTTGATCGGGTGTTGGCCCTGCGCAGCAGCTTCGGCGCTCTCTAGAGCCATGGCTGTGGTCGGAAGGTGAGGTGCGTGTGCGCAAAGGATGCTCCAACGGTCAAGAATTGCATCGATCGAGTTGCTCCCAGCATACACCAGCGCAGAGATCCATTCGATCTGGTTGCAGTGCGAGGGTTCCACGGGAAAACAGAAAGGGGAAGATGCGCCTTGTCTGCCTTAAGCCTTTACATCCGACTTCCTGTTCTCGTGGCAGTGTGCGCAGTGTGAATTTAGAAAAGGCTGCGCCCAGATTTTTTAAAATTGCAGATAATCCTATGGGACGTGTCTGAAGCATCGATGCGGGGAGGTAATTAAAGGAATTAAAATAAGAAACACGTTAATATTAATAAAAAATATATATTTGCAGGGGTTTCCCTGGAAGGAGATCTCGCGACACTGCGATACTACGTTGGCAAGGCGCAATAATTTAATCTTCCCGGCAGCAGAGCAAAAGCACCGGACAAGTTATTGTCACCGGATCCTCCAATGCATTTACCCGGCGATGATGGCTCGATCCTTCGTTGGGCATCGAGGCAGTCGCAGAAATGCATGCATGGCTGCTCGCTACACTACATGTGCCTTGCAGGTTGTAATTACAGCGCTGTGCGATGGGCAACCATGGTTACTCCAGTCCTGGAAACGAATGCCGATGGGAATTAGTGCTTCTTGGAATGTCTCCATCTACTGTACACCGGCGGCTGTTATTATTGGACTTTTCAATAATGCCCGATCTAGACCGTACACCTTAAATTCCTCGTATGCATCTAGCCTTGCGCCATGTCGCAGGATATATTATTGAATAGGGTTTAAATATGTAATAGTATCTATTTTCGGTAGGCGCCCAATTCTCTCCTCCTGGATCTCCGGTTAGCGTGAGAAGTGGAGTTGGACCGGTTAATTACTCACCACCATGCCGTGAAGTCCATCGTCTTCACGTTAATGCCCAGGTCCTGCAGTGCCTTGGTTGAAAGGTGAGCGTCGTACGGCCTCTTTACGGGCGAGTTGGGGTCATTCCCTCTCTGATCCCTGACCATGCCGGCCAGCGACAAACCAAGCACGTCGGCCAGTTTCTCACACATTTCGTATTTGGTCATCCGGTCCTCGGAAGAGAATTGGAGGATCTTGGGGAGCTCCTTGATCTGCTTCATCTCCTTCACGTACTTGATAACAATATCTCGACATACCCGTGCCACATCTTCGGTGTTCGTCGGGTACCGCAGGGCCCAATCATCCATCTTGATGCCAGCTTTTTCGTCTTGCGCTTTCCAGATCACATCGATCAGCGAGTTCACGGCACTCTCGCTGTTTTTGGTAGCAGAGCCGTACAGGAGTGGGAGACGCAAGACGATTCCCATGCCTGTATCCTGAGTGGCTTCCAGGACGGCCACCTCCCCCTCCCGCTTCAGCTCTCCGTATTTATTTACTGGTCGAGGCTCTGCGTCTGCCTCGTACGGCGCCTCGCCTTCCGTGCCCGGAAAGACATAATCGGTTGAGATGTAAATGAGAAATGCACGCCGCGCCGATGCTCCTTTGGCCAGGGCGCGTGAGCATTCAACATTGACCCTGTGGGCCGCTTCAGGGTCCTGTTCACACAGGTCGGGGTAGCGGTTCGCAGCGCCTAGAATTCCAGTTTGGTCAGAGTCATCGCACAAGTGCAGCGCAGTGTGTACTACACCAAATATGAAATGTGGATGACGCGTACAATGAATGATTATCTGGGGCCTGTATTGAGGTTTAACAGGTCACATATCAGCAAGGCCCTCATATTAAATAGAAGGCGGAACAATCGCTCATTCCCAACTGGTTTCTCACGACAAACTGACAATCTTCCGGGTCACAGGAACTTACTTGACTTCATCTAGTAGCCGCTCGATGTCCTCTGGCTTCTCCAGATCGGCTTTGAGGATGGTTGGGGGCGTAGCTCGCGAGTAACCCTGCCCGACTACCAAACAGCCAGAGTGCTGGAAGACATTGAAAACCTGCCTACCAAGGAGGCCTGTAGCTCCGGTAACAAGAACCACATTCGACATTCCGCGAGAGAGCTTTATTTCAGCAAATATAATGGTGAAGAGGGGCAGAAAGAGACCGGGAGACCCAAAATGGTCTCAGAAGATGTCGACCGCTGGCATGACGTCAGACCCGATATGGCTCATATTCAAGTTTCTCGTTCTTATTCCCCGGCTTCCTTGAATAAAACAAAATAGTAGTGGTAATGATAATAAAGAGATCTGTGATCCATTATTCCCAGCGTCTTTTTTTGCTATTCAATAGTACAAAAGGATATGCTCGTAGGTCAGGCGCACGGTAGATCAAGCGCACAGAGGCGGCATTCCGTCCTCCGTAGAACGCCTACGCCGAGTTGACACAAGTCCTTCAACGGATTCATCACAACACCCACAACTCTCCCTGTTTCCATCCTCGAAATCATGCTACGGTCGGTTTACTCTGGTCTTGACTAGCACTTTCGCTGCCATTCAACATCTCCGCTGGCCTGACTATCGACTCCCGAACGATGAAACCCATCATCGCAGTCCCCGCCGTTCTTGGCCTGGTCTACCGCGCCTACTCGCGCAAGTCCCTCACACCCCTAGGAATTACTGCTGCATTCCTCACAGCTATTGCCCATGCGGTACATCCATGGTCGGCACCGTTCTTCTTGTTGGCCGTGTTCTATCTGGGTGGAACGAAGGTTACCAAGGTGCGTTCATCCGCTGGACCTATTCAATCCAGTGTCAAGCGTGCCAGGCATTTGTTTAGATCTATCGTTCTAACGAGAATGAAATACTCTATCTATAACAGATCAAACACGATTTCAAAGCAAGCTTGACCCTTTCAGCGACAGGCTCCGAAGGCAATGACACGCAGCGCACCCACAACCAGGTCCTGGCAAACTCGATTGTTGCGTCCATATTGAGTTTGCTCCACGCATATTTACACGCGAAGGACAAGTCGCGCGGACAGTGTTTCTCTTTTGGTGGTGATGCCTTGGATTTGTTGACTGTTGGAATTGTTGCGTATGGAAAGATCTCTTTTTCGCAAACCCATTATTTCTCGTCCCCGCTACGTGGGTGTAAAAGGTACTGGTGTACAATTACTGACGGATTTATTCTTTTTGGCTATAGTAACTATGCTGCCGTGGCCGCTGATACTTTCTCATCTGAATTGGGCATCCTATCGAAATCCAAACCACGTCTTATCACCTCTCCAACACTCCGTGTCGTTCCCCCCGGTACAAATGGCGGCGTCACTGCTACTGGTCTTTTCGCTGGCATATTAGGAGCGACCACAATTGCATTGACTTCTATTGTCCTGTTGCCTTTTTGTTCAGATGGGGCTGGAATCGATATCAAAACACGCGTGCAGCTGTTTCTGGCAGTGACTGCCTGGGGGGCATTGGGGAGTGTTGTCGACAGTATTGTGGGAGGGCTTTTGCAAGCCAGTGTGATAGATAAAAGAACCGGGAAGATTGTTGAGGGAAGTGGCGGTAAGAAGGTAGGTCATTTGCACCAGTCCCGCTAGAATGCCTCCTGTTACTCAATATTGACTTCTTTGAATAGGTTCTTATCCATCCTGCTTCTACTCAACATGACGGTATAGATAATGTGGGCTCTCAGTCATCTAGCGCGAAGGGTGATGTTCATCTTCGCAATACTGAGGCTGTGGCGAACATGGTCGCATTGAAGGGCAGCAAAGCTACAAGCTCACTAATAAAGACACAGTCTAGTGAGAAACACGATCCAGCTCATGAGAGTCGTCGTGTTGAGACCGGATGGGATTTACTGGATAATAATGGTGTGAATCTCTTGATGGCGTCAGTAATGAGTCTTGGAGGAATTGCGATCGCTAGCTGGGTATGGGATGTGCCTGTGAGATGAAGGGCCAATCCCTTAGTCTTGCCTCGACTATTTGTCCTCATATATTCATTCAGTTCTTTGAAGTCAATGGCCCAGATGTCAAGCCTCTTGCTAGGTCGGCTTGTTCCGTATTCCTTCGAGGTCAGCACTGGCGATCGGCCTGGGCCTTGGGGCTATTTTCGGTGCAATTCCCTGCTTCAGTGCCTTCCCATCGCAGTAGCTGTCACGGTTCTGACGATCGGGCATATCTTCGGGTGTTCGGCTTCTTTCGCTTTCTTGGTATACAGTCTCAGCAACCTGTTCTGTGGATGCTATGACAGCAAGGAAGGGGCAAAAGTAGAACGCCAGCGTAGTAAACAACAAAATGTTCGTTCATGATCGCCTGTAGAAAATTGTACGCCCCAAGCAGAAAGCTCTTCGATCGCTCTCTCCGAAACTGGCCGTCAGGAACCTTACTATGTATGACCCAGAATGCCTGTTGATTCCACGGTTTCTAACGCCTCGTCGCATACTCCGGCTTTAACAACCACTTTCCCCTCCCATTCCTTCCGCCCTTCTCCAGTATCGCTATGGTCTTCAGCATCTCCTTAAACTCAGCTGAGCGCCGCGGCGTGGTGCAGAACCGGTTGAAATGGTCAATCAGCATTTGTGTATAGACTGAGCCACCGTGCGAGATGATAAAATCGCGGATCATGGCAGCGAAGTCTTTGCCACTTGGTAGAGCAGCTCTCGATGTCGCTCTCGCAGGGCTGTTGTGGTTGCTGCCACTGCCATTGCGGTTGGCAAGGTTGGCAAGCACACTTGCGGATGATGGGCCAGCACCAGCTCTCCGTGCCACGCTTCGACTGGCGCCAAAAGTCGACGTTGGGCGGATGGACAACGGCGATTCATCTGGTCTACCAGACACCCCAAATTGGCCCGTCCATGTTGGTATCCCAACAGGCACTGACCGTGCGGCTTCGCCGGCTTTGCGCAGTTCCTTGGCCGCTTCAGCAGCAACTTTTTTGGCTTCCGCTTCGATGATTTTGGGGTCCGCTCGGACGGCCCTTTTACCATCAACGATCTGGTCATGTTCCAAGGCCGAATGTACGCCCGAGCGCGCGAAGATGCCCTCCATTATGCGAGCCTCGGACTTGGATGTCCCATCGGTCGTATCCTGGGCGCTGTTTTGCTCTTTGTTGTCGTCTTGGAAATCCTCCACCGATGCCACCCCAGCGACTTTTCTGACATCTTTCTTCTCTATCTCTTCCTCCACGTGTTTAAACGCGTTAGCAGGAGTGGAGCCAGCTTTGGGATGTGCAGCTGCTTGGTCGCGTTCTTCGTCATAGGTCACCTCCGCGTTCTTGAACAGTCTACTAGTCTCCGTTGGCCCTTGCTTCTCGTCACCAAGGGAGAAGAGATCATGCAGGTCACTAAGTTGGAATGTCTGGCGCTGTTTGGGGTCTTTGAGGATTTTATTGGTGAGGAACTGTTTGAAGATCTGGCGATGGTAGATCTTCTCCTCGATGGTGCCCGCAGTCATCAATCGGTAGATGGTGACTTCCCGGTTCTGTCCAAGTCGCCAGGCTCGCTCCCGTGCTTGCAAGTCTGTCGACGGATTCCAATCCGGATCGTAGATGATAACCCGGTCTGCTCCGGTTAGGTTAACACCCAACCCTCCTACCTTGGTCGTCAGAAGAAATACATGTAGTTCCGGGTCTGAGTTGAATTCATCTACCATGGTCTGTCGGTGCTGGATTGGTGTGCCACCGTCCATCCGGCGGTAATTAAAGCCGGTCAACGATCTCACGAACTTTTCCAGGATGTCCAGCATTATCCGATGCTGTGCGAATAGTAGCGTCTTATGCCCCGTATCTTTCCAGAGCTCAAGTAATGCTTTCACCACCTGCATCTTGCCAGATTTGACAGGATTGCCATAACCCGATTGGTGGGATGCGAGCTTGTGGTTCTGAAGGTCAGGATGGTTGCAGATTTTACGTAGAATATCAACGCCGTACAGAACCTGTCTCCGTCCGTTGAGAATCGACTTCATTTCCTCGGAGCCAAGAAACGCTTCGTACGCGAGTCTCTGGGGCTTTGTTAATTTGCAGAAGAGCACCTGCTCGCTCTTCTTCGGGAGATCAGCCGCCACATCCACTTTAAACCTCTGTAAGAGATAAGGACTGATAGCATCTTTGAGCGTCTCTGCACACTTTGCAGCAATCTGCACTTGCAAATTCGATGCATTTGCGTAGCCGCCTTGGCGGATGGGGAATTCAAACTGGTTCCGAAAGTTGACGAGTGTACCCAAACGCATTGGGAAGACAAAGTCGAACAAGGACCAAAGCTCCGTGAGGTTATTTTGCATTGGAGTGCCCGACAGGATGATCCGATGTGGCGTCCGAAGCTCCTTACAGTATATAGTGATTGCAGTGTTCGGGTTCCGTATTTTGTGCCCTTCATCGAGAATCGCATATCCCCATTCCACTGGAATAAGGAGGGGCGCGTATGTCTGTAGCCCCGAGTAAGTTGTAACCAGGACATGTCCTTCCTCCAGAACCCGCTTGACTATCTTTCTTGCAGCCTTAGAGCCCTTGGTATTGCCATTAGGACCCCTAGAATCCCACATCCGGGAGGTGAGCGCGTCTTCCCTACTACTTTCACTTCGGATGTTCACCATTCCACTTCCAGACGTATGGAGGATGGAGACACGAAATGGAGGCCACCAACGATGGAACTCATTAACCCACTGCTTCATAACGGTAGCAGGGCATACGACAATAACAGGTTTGGTTAATTTCTTGCTGTAATGGAGTCCGGCCAAGAATGAAATCACTTGAATCGTCTTGCCCAGCCCCATTTCGTCGCCGATTATCCCGCCCACCTCTTGCTGGTGTAATTCCCAGAGCCATTGCACGCCCGTTTTCTGGTAGTCGAACAGGCGTGGATATATGTCGCCAGGAATACGGTATCCGTTAGTATATGATGTGTCTGGGATAGAAGGGTGTGGCATGAACCATTCTTCCCGGTTGTAACTCCCATCGTTGTCAATGAGGTCATCATCATGGTCCATGACATGTTCACCTGACCTGAGAGCACGTTGTCGAGCCTCTCTTCTGCGGCTGACCCAATTCTGGAGTCGAGATTGATATAGTCTCTCGTTTCCATCATCCACTCCGCTAAAATCCTCGGTGCCATCCTCCTCCTTGGCTACCTTCCGGTGGGTAGAAACAGACTTCTTCGCTGGTAACTGATCGGGGACGAAATCTTCTTCGTCCTCAGACAGAGATATGGCTTCCTCTGACGCCACGTAACTCGCAGAATCATCCTGGTTTTCTGAAGGCACGTCATCCTCGGCGCTGACTGGTAAAGTATCCAGATCTAATAACCTGTTAGGTCCTTCTGCATGCTCCAGCTTTCTCCGTTTTTTACGGTGGTCGACCGCTGGTTCCTTCTTCTTGCTCACTTCATCAAATCCGAAACCAGGTCGTTGAAGGATACGGTGCGATACAGCCGGTTTTCCCTTCAACTGCTCCAGGGCCTCGGTTTCATCTCTTTCGTCCTCAGCATCAATTAGTGCATCCTTGAGGCTTGCAAAGGGACCTTCTGTCGAGCCAGCGCTCATTTGAGAGAAAGGCGTGATCTTTCCGGTCCGAATAAGATAGTCCCTGCGGGATTCGTTTGGCATTCGCACTGTTCCAGTTGCCAGGGTTCCATGTTCTTGTTGTCTCTGGTCGATACGCTGCTGTATCTCTTTCAAGTCCTTTTCAAGAGAGGAGATACGCGATTCCAGGTTCTCTATCTCATTCTGTATCCGCACGCGAGCCGAGGTACCCACTGGCTGGGCCGCTCGTTGGTGCAGCTTTAGAATCTGCTTTTCGAGTTTCCTGTGTAAGATACAAATTAGTATTACTTCAAAGAGCTAAAGGGACGGCTACATCCGTACTCTTTCTCGTGACGGGTTCGTTCCAATCGTCTGTTGTCTCGTTCATCGGCTTGTTCCATGAGTAACCTATCCGCCTGTTGGGGTCAGTTTTGGAACTAGTTAATTCCCATATCCAAATAACGCGAAGTACCTGACGAGAGATGTCCTTCTCAAGATCACCTTGGTCGCGAACATCCGCCTGAAGCTCCCGTAGACGACTCGCCTCATCGGTCTCCGTCAAAACAGTTGACATGTTTTCCTGAGTTGCTTGATTTAATGGTCCTGAGGGATCTAATACGTCGCTCTTTTGTTCCCCTTCCCGTTGGCCCTGACTGATTGGAGATCCTGCTCTATTATCGCTGTCCATGATGACTATGAGACACTGCAGACTTCCGGGGAAATAGACAGTGTACGGCTATGGGTATGGTAACAGACAGGCTCGTAGACAGTCAGAGGCCCGTACAGCGTGGAGTCTAGATTATCCGTTAGGCATCTAACGGGTGGCACGCCGGCGAAAAGCAAATCTAGATCTGAGGTATATTAGCCGGCAAACCAAGTCTTCCACCTCTTTATTGTACTGCCACAGACGTCTGGGTGAATTAGCCGTGAAATACTTCTGAATCTATCAGATATATCGCTCTCCACGGGGAGTTCAGGCAGATTCAGACTCGACGTGCGGACAGGACAGGAGGCAGCGCTGATGGAGAGCGAGCGAAATCTGACGGCAGAAAGATTGGGGGCGTCGCCGCCAGACTCACCGCTAATGTATTAATCATCCGCTGGCACGTGTTTATTCCTCGACACAAAGCAATCTCCTGGAGACAGTTAGACAGTTCGGTTCAGTATTAAACTGCATCTGAACTCAAGAGAATCAGATGGTAGATTGCGCTGCAGTCCTTCCATGGAAACAGATCAGATGGGACGTATGTCCATAAGGATGTGCGATGTGACGTCTCATCGGTGGACCCCCTTACCGTCAACCCCAGTGAGCAAAATATATATCCACTCAGCAACCGGGACAACACTTTTGGCACGGTCTATTTATTAACACAGATCCCCGCACCAGACCTAAGAAAATACCGTGGACTGTCAGCTTGGCACAGAGGTCATCATCATATGTAAACATCACCTCAGAGATATTAGAATCGGAATCGCGATTCGCATCAAGATCATCGAATCCCAACATGACCTCTTCGAAATGACGGGAAGGCTTTGACCTATTCGCACCTACGTTTGTATCCGTATTCGAGAACCAAGAAGTAAAATAGCAAGGGACATTGGGCAAGTATCGTCCATTAGTGGGAGATACCGTCCGTGTCGCCGGCGCGGCACACGCGCAGAACCTTCCTGGAGTTATTCACTAAGTACGCGAGAACCCGAAACAATAATAATACGGCAACAGATTTAAACCAGTAGATGGCACTCATGAATAGGCAATGCCTATATATTCAACTATCAAACCTGGTCATCAGAGGAAATGTACATGCAGATAAACACAATACCTTATCAAGCCTCCGTGGATCGAACAGTTTTAATGTAATTCCCACAGAACAGTAACAGTCCACGAATCAGCTCAAAATCATGGATACCACCTACTCATACTTCGCCCATGGGAGGCTAAATGTTCCTACCCAATCCTCTACTTCCTTCCGTAAAAGCACAATGTCAGGGAATTCCTCTCCCTCGCCCAGATACTCCAGAAAGGCCTTAACGCTAGCTGGGTTTTTGACTCCCTTGGCATCTGCGCTTTCTCGAGCCATCTTGTCCAGCTTCTGAGTGATGATAACCGCCCGGTCAACTATCTCTGCTACCCGCACGAAATCCTCTGGCTGGAACCCACGAGATGTCATGGCTGGCGTCCCTAATCGTAGACCGCCGGGTTTCAATGCTGACTTGTCCCCTGGGACGGTGTTCTTATTGCTGGCGACGCCACACAGTTCCAACACACGCTCTACACGAGCTCCATCGACCCCACGGTTCTTCAGATCCACCAGGACTAGATGGTTATCCGTGCCACCAGAAACAATGTTGTACCCCAGGCCACCGTTGCTGATGGAGTTACCCAATCGTGTTGCCAGCGCTTTAGCGTTGGCGAGGACAGTTTCCTGATACACGCGGTAGTTTTTGCTCTGGGCCTGTTTGAGCGCAACCGCCAGTGCAGTGATGGTATGGTTGTGAGGTCCACCTTGGTGTCCCGGAAAGACAGATGCGTTGATAGCGTTTTCCAGACCGTACATTTCCTTGTTGCCCTTTTTGTCCACCCGGCGGACACCCTTGCGGTAGAAAATCATAGCACCACGCGGTCCGCGCAAGGATTTGTGGGTAGTGGTTGTGACAATGTCAGACTGTGGAAATGGGGATGGGAGGACATCGGCAGCCACCAATCCTGAGATATGTGCCATATCGCTCAGCAAATATGCATTGATCGAGTCAGCAATTGCACGCATCCTGGGATAATCGATCAACCTGCTGTATGCCGACGTTCCCGCAATAATGAGCTTAGGTCGGTACAGAAGTGCCAGTTTCTGGAGCTCGTCGTAGTCGATGAGGCCTGTGGACTCATTTAGTCGATAAGGTAGCGTTTCAAAGTATTTCGAGATGAAAGAGATCTTCTTCGTTGGCGTCTGATAACCGTGTGAAAGGTGTCCACCATGGGGCAAGTCGAGTCCCATCAGACGGTCGTGAGTATTGAGGATAGCGGAAATTGCATACAGGTTGGCCGGTGAGCCAGAAAGGGCTGGCAACAATCAGTCTTGTCCGCAATCTCTAAGAATTCGGATTTTGAGAGAGAAGAACTCACGTTGTACGTTCACACCCCATTCCTCGGGATCCAACCGGAACGTCTCCAAAGCACGTTGTTGACATAGCCTCTCCATCTCGTCGATATACTGGTTACCTCCATAGTATCTCGCTCCGGGATATCCCTCGGAGTATTTGTCTGATAACCCCGATATTGGTCAGCGTAGAATCATGTTGTAGGTGAATCGAGGACAGACTTTGCATTACACTGCCCAGCGCCTCCAAGACAGCTTGCGACGTGAAGTTCTCGGAAGGGATAAGATTGATGAAGTGCTGCTGGCGATTCTTCTCCTGTTGTGGCATTAGCCGGTAAGCGCCCTCTACAAACCCCAGAGAAAGCCAATGGCACTGCACGAAGCGCTGAGACAACGGACCTTCTCCAAGATATTGTAAACAGCAGAGTCGGAGTCTTCGAGGTGTGCGGAGAGCAACTGGAGGGGGCAAGCATTGACGTTAGCATCCGTCGCATATACTAAAAAAAGGACTCTGCATGTCCATACACTCTGCTGGGTATCATGACTTGAAGAGGAGACATTTCTTCGTTGAAAAATAGTCCCGAAGCAGTCGAGACGATACCTGCCAGTGAGGACGGATGAAGGTCTGGCGGAGGCCCCAGACAAGGGAATCAACCGCGATGCCTGGCGCGAACAACGATTCAGGGACATTATGTATCCCAAACCCAGAAAGATGACTTTTATCTCAGGAAGAAGAACAGAAAGAGAGGAAGAAAGAGGGGTGCCAGCCACGGCAAGTCGACTAGACCTGCGCTGATGCAGCGATAGTAACGGCCGCGGAGGACGATAACCTCATTCTCGTTGCCCGCGGAAAGCTACCGGCGCTATCCCATTTTCAGAAGGAGGCACGTGCGCACAGTCAGTCTTTTTTTTTTCTCTCCGCCGGTTCCTTTTCCTATCTTTCCTTTCTCTTTTTCCCCTTTCATCACACAACTAATTCCAAAATGAAGAGATGGCGTGTTATCTTTTTCAGCACTCGTTGAGCGCTGGCCCTTTCGGGCTGCACTCACGGGCGATGCTGATATGTTCTGCGCCCAGTCACCATCCAATTAGGGACAATTTGAAACCATCTGATTGGAGACGTTGTGTGAGTTGTCCTGGCAGGAGTTCCGGAGTTTTACAGTGAGGCAATGCTACTGGAGGCTCTGGGTTTGAAATGAATTTGGTGTAACTAGATTCAGGTACATAGTTACAGAATGCAAACAGGAACAATCAGCGTGGAACTATCGTTGCTGGACGTTAACAGATTGACAATGCAAGCTGAAAAAAGACGAGTAAGCCTTGCCCCGACAACTCAAGTTCGACATATGAATATCAACAGCTTCTCTGTCGTCATCATTCTTCGTATGTAAACCTCGACGTATTCACCATTTCACCTGCTGGCGTGCTGTCATTGTCTATCTCCCGCTACTTCCGTCTCCGGACAGAATCACTCGGCGGCAGACAAACAAGGCCTGATCCGTGTCATTTATAAGAATAAGAAGGTCACCGATATCCCCGATAGTACCGGTTGCCTGTTCTTCCTCCCCTCAACCAGGTCATGAATGTGCGAATGCCGCTGTTGCCCCGGCCATTAGTACCCATTCACAGGGGACTGGCGGAGTGGAGGCAATCGACGATAAGATAGATACGCGATATGGCATGGTTGCGATGCGACATGCTGCGCTGGAAGATACTGGAATCGGGATCGGATCCACGTCCTGCCTGGTAAAAGATATATAGCTCTATCCGTTATATTCGACGGCGAATGTAATGGAATATTCAGAGGTCGCCGTAGATGATGACGGCGAAGGAGATCAGGCAGATGCAGAGGGGTATGTAGACGACGCGATCCATGACTGTTCGTGGTGTATGTACAGAAGGTGTTTCCTGGATAGCGTGCCACTGGACAGAGTGATCAGTATGTAGTAAATGGTAGTTCAAGTGAGTCTGGATGAAAGACAGCTGTACAGACGGGGCCTTCTTTGTCATCACCTGATCATCATGAGGAGAGTGTTAGTACACGTGAGGTTCTGCCGTCCTAGACCGCCCTCGCTACCTATCTCACGGCACAGGCAGGCCTACCTAGTAATACGACCACACATGCGCCTATCCATTAGGTTATGAGCCCGTTTTAGCTCTACGATATTGAGCTTAAAAAGCCTTTCAGATAGGCTAAATTGTGACCTCTCATTGGTCAAACCAGAAATCGAGCGCTTCTAAGCGACTCTGAACACCAGGACCGCCAACAATCGGCCCCTGAACCCCAGGATCCTTCGATCGATCCCATCCAAAATGGTGGTGCCTCGAACGCCCCCTACCACCGCTAGACGTCACCGTCGTCAGCCAGAATCCACAGATCCTTCATCAGATATAGGCTCCTCCGCTTCCTCAGTAATCTCTGAAGAAATGGAGACCCCAACTGCCCCTAGAGCTCAAAGCTCTACTACAGCCAACACCATGGCCTCCACACCAAACATCACAGCTCTGTTCCAGCAGATGCAGGAACAGATGCAGAAGCAGATGGATCAATTTATGACTCGTTTTAACGCCCTTGAACGCCGTCAATCCCAATCCTCCACTCCTACAGTCCAGGATAACGCTACTCCCTACAATCATATTCAAAATAATACGGCTATTCCAGCCTCAAATCCAGTACAAAAAGATCCTTTTGATCACGTACAAGCTCAAGTTAAAGCACTCCTACCAGACCGATGCCGAATCACACTGTCTCATGATAATTATGACCTCTGGAGTTCAGCCATTCAAAGAGAAGCCAATGTCCTGAACGCTAATACAGTCTTGCATCAGGATATACCTCCAGCAGGATACTCAGCTTATGATGCTGAAGTATGGCATTGCAAAGCCACTGTCATGAGAGCCCGAATGCTTCATGCTATGACTGCACAAGCTGTTGACAAATTGGGCAACACATATGACCTATCAGCCCATGGTTTATGGGACCGAACTGCTACCTTTTTCGGACGTTCTACTGGTGAGGAACGAATGCTTCTCATAAAAGAGCTCAAGGAGCTCTATATAAAAGACAATGACTACCTATCCTACCAATCTGCGTTTACTAGGATAGTAGATCGCCTTCATGCTATAAAAGAAGCTTCATTTGACAACCTTATTCATGACCTATTTTTTATAGGCCTCCGCGAATGGAATAAAGCATTCATTAAGAGCAAACTTGATGAAGTATACTCAACTGGACAAGGCCCTGTCATCAATCTGGACCTACCTACCATTCAAGCTCAACTCTCTATCCGTATGGGCACCCAAGCCCGTGAATCCCGTCCCCAACACGGAGGACGACGAGAGAATCCACCCGGACGAAGCTATTCTAAACAAGCATCTAACCCCACTGCTAGCTCTTCCGCCTCAAGTCCCAACACTAAACATAAACCTCATGACCAGGACTCACGCAAGCCAAAGACCCGTTGTGATTGGTGTGGTCATTTCCACCAAATGCCCTGCCTCTACAAGAACCCTGAGAAAGCCTCTGAGCATTGGCGCCGAGCCAATAAAAATACTATTGAAGCTATTCGTGCTTTACACACTGCTAAAGAATCTTCCACTGCTTCATTCTCTGAAGCAGAAGCCAATGAACTGGTGCCATGGACTTCTTCAGCTGCAAAAACAGCCATTGCTAAATCAGCCCAATCTCTCCAAGCTTCATGGTATCTTGATAGCTGTGCTTCATTCCATGTTACACCCCATCGAGCTTTCTTCACATCCTATAAAACATTGAGAAAGGAGGACCTTACTCCAGCGGATTATATTGAAGATGCTCAAGGGAAAATTTCCAAGCCTCATGGTATTGGCACCATCGTCATTGATATTGGAACCGGATCCTTGATTCTTAGGGATGTACGACATGTTCCATCCTTCAATTCCAACTTAATCTCCATGGGAATGCTTCTCAAACAAGGTTTTCGTATCAAATTCCCTTCCAGCTCTCAAGTAGCACAAATCACAACCTCTTCTGGTGCAGAATTCGAAGCCATTTTGAATACCAACAATGTATTCATCCTATCAGATTGCATTTCTCCCGACGAGAGCTCCTATGCCCTTGTCACTACCCGGTCTGGCAAAGAGGCCAACCGACCAGGGGACCCTCCCAGAAAGAAACCTACAACATCCCCAAAGACTAAGAGCTCCAAAACAGCTCTACCAATTATGACATGGCATCGCCGTCTATGCCATTTAAACCAGCAGGATCTTTTACGCCTTGCCGCAGATCCTATATCAGACATTGAAATCAAAGGTTCCAAAGAACTACCACTTTGTGAAGCCTGCATCCAGGGCAAGCAAACTCGCCAATACAGCAAAACACCAAGATCCCGTATGACTGCACCACTAGCCCGAGTCCACATAGACCTTGCTGGTGGCGGCCGAACACTAGATATAGAGAAGCTAGATATGCCTCTACCTTCACGTACAGGAGCCAAATATGTGATGCTTATTACTGATGACGCTACACGTTACCGTTGGATCCACTACCTAACTGAAAGATCTGCTGCAATTGATGCATTTCGGGGTTGGCTACAACAGATGAAGAATCACCATTTCCCTGCCCCAGCCTATATTGTCTCTGACAATGAATTCTGCTCAGCCGAATGGCAGAAAACTTATCGTCAGGAAGGTATTGAATGGCAACCAAGCTCTCCATATTCCCCCTGGCAAAATGGTGTCAGCGAGCGCGGCATACGCATACTCTTTGACCGTGCCCGGACATTAATGCTTGACGCTCCCCATATACCACAGCGATTTTGGGTTGATGCTTTAAAATATGCATCAGATATAACAAACCGCCTCCCAACATCCACCATCCTATTCAATTCACCTATCCCTGGGGGGGTCAATACCAACACCAAAATCAGCCCAAGCCCATATAAATCGCCTCTGGCTGCCTGGACCAACTCACCAACTAGTATTAATGAATACCGACGTTGGGGCTGCCCTGTCTGGGTTCATCGACATGGCTCAGATAAGCCTATAAACAAGTTCGATTCCCATTCTAAATGCTGCTTCATGATCGGCCAAATCAGTAGCCAACAATACAGAGTGTGGGACCCTAAAACAGATGCCATTTTTTCAACCAATGACGCTATATTTGACGAAAAATATGAGGATCCCACAACTACGCCTCCACCAGCTACTGTTCCCGAAGATCCAAGTACTCCTAATAAAGAAGATACAAACCAACCTGTTGAAGATGAAGACCAGGAAATATGGCTTCGACCTGCCAAAGGCATGTCCCTAGCCTATCTCACCACTTCAACTACTCCTTCATCTGAAGATGACACGCCCATTTCATACAAGCAGGCTATATCCCATCCTGATGCCACTAAGTGGCAAGCAGCCATGCAAAAAGAAGTTAACCAACTCAAAGATAAAGGCTGCTGGCAACTTATCCGCCGCTCTGACCTACCACCAGGGACCAAGGTCATCCCTGGCCGGTGGGTATACAAAAAGAAAGAAATCCCGGGAACCCCTATTACAAAAGACTACCAAGCTAAAGCTCGCTGGGTGATTCGTGGAAATCTACTTGACAAGGACTTCATGGAATCATACGCCCCAGTGGTAGATGAAAATACCACTAGAACCCTTACGGCACTGGCCACTCTACTTGGCTGGCATACTCGAAAGGCAGATGCCATCCTTGCTTTCCTAAATGGAAAAATGCCCACAGATAAACGTGTCTTTATGACCCAAGTTCAGGGATTCAAAGAAGGCTCTGGAGACCTGGTTTGTGAACTCCGCCAGTCCCTCTATGGACTGATCCCATCTGCCCGTATCTGGTATGATACGCTAAATGCTTTCTTACGACAAATTGGCTTTAAAAGCTCCGAATACGACTCTAGTCTCTGGATCCATACCACCCGGAACCAACTCTATGTGACTACCCATGTGGATGACTTCAAAGTCTATGCTAAGCATGAAAATGATGCCACTTGGTTTATGGAGTCTCTTTCTGCCAAATTTGATATAAAGGAAGTTGGAAACACCACTAAATACCTTGGCATGGCCACCTCCCAATCCAAGACCACATATACTCTCTCCCAGGCCAATTATGCTGAAGACGTTGTTGCTTCTTTTGGCCAAGCACAAGCACACCCTGTTGGGATTCCCATGGATCCTAGTCTAATAATTGATGATGACCCAGACCCTACAGTGAACATCAAAGAATATCAACGTGGTGTAGGCTGCCTTACTTGGCTAGCCACCAAAACCCGGCCTGATCTTAGCCGGACGGTTGGCGTACTATCCCAATATCACGCCAAACCTACCCAAAAGGCATGGCGTGCCCTTATACACGCTATACGCTACCTTAAAGGCTCCATTAACCGACAAATTACCTACCATAAGGCCACGGAGCCCATTACATCTGACCTCCTCATGCCCAAATGTTATACTGATTCTGATTGGGGTGGTCAACTGACAGGCAATCGCCGGTCAGTATCTGGATATATCTTTCTGCTTGCCGGGGCCCCAATTGCCTGGAAAAGCCGCAAGCAAACATCCGTTGCACTTAGCTCCAACGAAGCTGAGTATATGGCTCTAAGTGAAGCCAGCCGAGATGCCCTTTGGCTCCGGAACCTCATCAACGAGCTCAACGTGCTCTCTACTGAATGCCCGCCAATTACTCTCCATATCGATAATCAAGGTGCACACGCCATGGCTGAAGCTGAGCTCACCACCAAGAGATCCAAACACATCGATATACGCTACCATTACGTTCGGGAGAAGGTCCAAGATGGTATTGTTAAACTCCAGGCCTGCCCTACCAAAGAACAAGCAGCAGACGGCCTGACTAAACCTCTCCAAACTGAACAATTTGATCATTTTCTACAACTCGCTGGCATAAGCTAAGCCGCGTATATTTCCCCCATTTTGGATACATTTTCTATTTTGATATACGGCATTTGATTGGATAAAGCAGAACCTTCATTCCTCTGTTTATTTTTGCATATATTCACTCATTTGAAGGCCCGAATAGAGGCCGATTTCTGTATTTAGATTGATTCCATAGTTTGTAGGCTGCTCGTGCGTGGGGGGGTGTTAGTACACGTGAGGTTCTGCCGTCCTAGACCGCCCTCGCTACCTATCTCACGGCACAGGCAGGCCTACCTAGTAATACGACCACACATGCGCCTATCCATTAGAGAGGCGCTTGTTGGAGGTCACGTGGGTTCTGCCCAGTCAGACCGTCCTCGCCTGGCCTAGTAGAGCTGGCTCTGGCACCTAGATAGTTGACCAATACAATGCACGACATACCTCCAATAGCTCTCACTAGAATTACATAATATAGGGCATGTGATGCAGGGACTTCGAGTTCGACCCCGAGCGCCCTCGTGTTTTTCCTTGTGTCTTGCCACGGTTACTCCGTCGACGCGATCTGTGGTTGTTGGACCGCTTGTGTTGCATCCACAACGCACCCTCGGATGAATTCTTATGCCCCAGCATGCTGCATATACGTCAGTATGGGAGGACGAAAGTTCACTAGTTACCAGGACCGGTGCAAGCCATGAAGAACGGCGTTGCTATAATAAGACGCCTGCCAGTCCCTTCCAGCCTCCGGCAGTCAACACAAGCTTTCCCCATTCTCAGTCCGCCGTAAGTACCTGTGCATCTTGCAATTTCGGGATATTCGTGATATTCGTGGATCTTCAGGTCTAGAAGATACATCAGTGGCGACTCGTCGCGATCCATTGTCAGCCTTCTCCACTGCTGCCGCGTACAGTGCCACGCACTGGGCGACGTCCTCGCATCCCTATCTCGGATCAACAGGGCTCAATCAATCACATTCCATCGTCCACCCCGGCCTGGCTGTGCTGTAACAAGGACGAAGAAAGAGCGCCGTTTGTATACGCAAGCCCCCTGCCAACTGCATACGCGGCCTCTTCAACCCACGTTTAATACCCTCGCTTCCAGCCACAACACCTGCGTTTCTACGGAGAACAGGACTCTCGCTCTTTAGACCGGCTGCTGTTGTTATCTCAACCAAGTATCTAAAGGGTCTTGGCTAGTCCATCGTTGATTGATTTGTTTTTGCTTCTTTCGGAGTTCCATTGGCAATACACTCGTTCGTGCAGACTGCTGCAATAGCTTGGAGATCCGCCATGCCGTCTTTCACTAGATACGCCCTGGCGGCTCTCGTTGCTGCAGTTCCATTCTCATCTGCTCAAACTTCGACCAAATGCAATCCGCTGAAGGGTATATCCTCATTACCTCGGGTTTTTGTCTTTTGCTCCCGGGCTTAACTAATATTGTCTTTATTCACCTGCAGAGTCTTGTTCGCCAAACGGAGGATTGAACCAGTATAACTTCTATAGTGATTTTACCCAGGGTGATTCAGCCCTTGATGGCTGGACGACCACCTCCGGAAACGTAACCACCAATTCAAAGGGCGCTGTATTTACAATCAATAAGCAGGGTGATGCACCGACTATCCAGAGTGAATTTGCCATCTTCTTCGGCGAACTCGAGGTTAAAATGCAAGCCGCCCCGGGGACAGGCATCGTGAGCTCGCTTGTGTTTGAATCCGATGACCTTGATGAAATTGACTGGGTATGTGAAATTAGAGGAGAAACTTACCTTGCGTGCCCAGCTAACTTGCCACGTACAGGAAGCGCTTGGGGGTGATACCACTCAAGTTCAGACTGACTACTTTGGCAAGGGTAACACAAGCACTTACGACCGAGCCACCTTTATCAATGTGAACAGCCCCCAGACTTCTGTCCACACTTATTCTGTCGTCTGGACCTCCGCTTCCATCGTTTGGTATGTCGATGGCAACTCCGTACGGACTCTCCAGTATGCCGATGCTGTCGGTGGTTCCAACTTCCCTCAAACGCCCATGCGCATCAAGATTGGCATCTGGGCCGGTGGCGACCCCAGCAACGGTGAAGGTACCATCGAATGGGCCGGTGGTGAGACTGATTTCAGCAAGGCTCCGTTCACCATGTACGTCGAATCTGTCAAGGTCATCAACTACAACCCGGCCTCTACCTATACGTACACGGACCAAACAGGCTCGTACCAGAGCATCAAGGCTTCAAACTCGTCGACTACCAGCGGCAGCTTCTCCGCGTCGAGCTCGGATGAGCCTTCTTCCTCCAGTACATCAAGCTCATCTTCGTCTTCAACCTCCAGTACGTTGCAAAGCTCCTCCACCTCCACGTCCAGTACGGTCTTGTCCAGCTCCAACTCCATATCCAGTACATCGAGCACTCCTTCCACTTTCAGTAGCTCGACTATCGTTTCCTCTCCATCCACCTTCAGTACCTCAGCATCTCCCCTCCAATCCACTTTTAGTTCCTCGACCTCACCCTCCCCTTCCTCCACTCCCAAGATTTCTAGTTCATCCTCCACCACTGATGCATCAAACTCTCCTTCCCCTACAGATACCTCAAGCCCTTCGTCCGATTCGCCTTCCGCCTTGGCAGCATCTGGGTCTCTTGCAAGCTTGGGCGCCAGCAGCACGGGCCAAACGTCTTCTGGTGCCTCCGCTGTCAGCCTGGGTGGCTCTTTCATGTTGCTGACCTTGATCGCTGGACTCTTTAGTATCTAAATGGTTCTTGACTCAGGTTCAGCTTTAATGCGTCTATTGGTTAATTATATCATGTATTGGCTGCAATGAAATGAAATGGTTAAATGGATACTGCACGATCTAGGAATTATTGTCACGTTTCGTTTTTTTTTCTCATATACTACCCTGGCTTAGTCGAATAATGTTGTCTGCATTGCTCTCCTGTCATCTGTCTTCTTGTTCTCGGGGACGAATACATGTACGTATTGTCTTGTCGAAGGGATAGCCGAATTCGGATTCTCTTTGAAATACAAAGCTCCGGATGCCCGGCTTGTTCAAGGACAAAGAGCGGTGGAGAAAGAATAATAACGCCTTGAACTGCGGAGTACATGCTCAGCCGCAACGACCTTGCCGCATCTTCAAGGTGGATACCTGTTGGAACTTGGAAGTTGTCGATAACTTTGTTGAATATCCTCGATTCATTGATGATTGTTCTTGACAAGACTCTATTTTCTCCAGTTAAGATCTTGGGCCGAGAGGTTAAAAGCCATCGAAACTCGCAAAGACTCGGAGGGTGGCACCACCAAGTTCCAACCCCACCGTTTCTTACAGCCGCTGATGCCTAGTATACTCCATGCGTAAAGCAGCAAAAATTTCTGGACTTAACAAGGCAGAACCTACAACCTTGGGATGGCGCTGCAATCTTCTGATCTGCCACTGATCTATCAAGTAAATTTTACGTCATGCATACGCGCCAATATACTCGCCAGACAGGTAGGAGAAGCTCGCATGCAATCGCGTTCCAGGAATCGAACTGGTCAGGCTGGTTGCTCTAGCTAGTTGGACAGCTGGTATTCAGTGCGTTGCCATCTAGAGCTTATCTCTGAGAAGAATGAAGAGAGTAGCGGACCTTATCGACCGATCGTTGTATACCCTTCTGACTATGATCCACGCCGAGCAGAGACTTCCGTCAAACTGGGGGTTGCCAGCTCCGAGAATCAGGCTTATGTATTATGAGCATATGCATGAAGTAGGCCCGGATTGTCCAAGTACTGTGCGGAGGTAATGAATAAACCAGAAAGACAGGAAGGGAAGGGTGTACACTGCACGAAGCTATAATACTCTTCAAAAAGATGTGGCATTCCAATTTCGCTAACGTATTTTGCTTTCTAACAAAGCGAACTTCTTCGGTAAGCCGATTCGTACATATCAGTGGCCCGCCAGAGCCTGGACAGACCATACGGGAGATGAGATATACCCTCGCCATTGAAATCATAAAATATTCCAAGATACCAGTAGTCTATCGTCAGTGTTGGCCATTTGGCGACACTGCATGAGCTGTTCCACGGCTGCGGTGGTCTGTTAACCGGCTTTTGCCTCGGCTTCTATCGAAAGCTCAAGGCAATACATGCTGATAATGGTCTGATGGTCGACAGCTTCCCAGGCCTCCTCATCCTCCTCCTGAAGCAGAATTCAAGGGCGCCGCGACAGTTTCAAAGTACTGGATTTTAGATCAGTACATCCCGTATTGGGTACGCGGTATCATGCAGTGATAAATGAGCATCTTCCTTCGCAAATTCAACCTAACGAGTAGCGTTCCACTTGCATACCGTGCCCGTGGGGTTCACCGGGTGACGCTTCCTGAAAGCTATATGCGTGTCCACTGGATCACCAGACATTTCCCGCTGCACCATATCCAAAAGTTCCCGGCCGACAGTCCGGAACTCGGCCTCGATTTTGTGGATGAGGGGTTGACTGCGGAAGTCTACACGGCTGACAATCTTGGGTATGTGTAGGTCAATGCTTACCTCGGACAGACCTTGAATCATCCGAAGAGGTGCAAGGTTCCACTCTAGAGTCCGGAGGACTTCACTTGGGTGACGCTTGATGTAGTAGAAAAAAGGTAGGCCAGCCGACAAATGAAGGCGTAGTTGCTTCAGCTTTGCCCGTCCAGGAGCAAAGCAATCCACCAGGACCTGAAGACAATCCTGGAAAGTGAATTGGGGACAGTATGTGTAAGTCCCATAGTCCGACGAACGAGGAGTGCATACATGGAGATACCCCGTGAGTTCAATGGACAAGTCGAGGTATTTGATCTCGCGAAACACGGACGGTAATGAGCGAGAGTACGGCAGGAATTTGCTATTGAAACAGTAGATGCCATGGTAGGCTATCGAGATGCTATACATAGCCGCACCATACCACTCAGCTACCAGCTCTCGGTATATCGTTCGGCATGTGCGAAGAATCGCCGGGCAGCATGGCGCGCCGTCCCGCCTGAGAGGAGACCGGCGGTAGTTGGAAAACCACGTTGGCACGGGAAGATCAGGGATGAGGTACTGGTATATCTGCACGCGCAGTTCCACCGGAAGGCGTAAGAACGGGAAGGTTGTCGACGGAGGATTCGGCGTCTGGGGATCTTGGTTTCGTCGCCTGGACATCGTGATCCTGGGACAGCGGGGTATGAGTATGGAGTACCAAGGTACTTACAGCGGAGAACACAGCGTACTTACAGCCAACATGGTTATCGCAGCCTGCAAGCATGAGCGATCCGGACATGGAGAGCTCCCACGAGGTATTCCAATCTCGACTGCAGCATTGAAGCGGCAGCGCCGGCAGTCGAAGGGTCTCTGAGTTGGCCCTTTCATCACGTGTTTTTTCACCTCGAGTTCGTATAACGGCCGCTGATGTTGACAGTAGCAGCAGTTCGTCACGGCTTGTTTAATAATAATGTCGTCCTGCTGCAAGAGCTAGGTTGGGTTGACAGTGCAATATCCACTCCTCATGCCCCGCGGAATGCGACTGGTTTGATTAACCCTTCGGGGGCATCTGTATTGGCCTGGGACCTTTGGTCTCGACCGCTACTGTCAGTAATACCAGGTATGCGTCCACTGTCCACCCGTCAAAAAAAGGCGGCCTGCACACCGTTCAACATCCTCACCCTTTCTAGGCAGCAGAGTTCCCCCGCTGGGCGGTGCCGTGGAAAGTCGCTTTCGGTTGACCGTGAAACATGATCCGAGTCGGATGGGCGCATTCCGGCATTGCAAGAAGAGAGAGAGAGGGAGGCATCACCCGAGATGCTCTGATGGAGCCATGAATCCGACCAGGGGAAGTGGCCTCACCGTTATTCCTGCCCGTCAGTCTTAATCTGCACGTCGATCCATAACGCTGCGACTGGGACCTGGTGGTGTGCTCGCCGTATGCCAATCGACGACCGATAAATACTAATGACTGGCCGCTCTGTTCTTCCTCTCCTCTAAGCCTGCTTTGCTTCTCTTGCGACGGTAGCGTCAACATGGGCAATTCGGTGACTTCTGAGCTGGCGTTTGCTTTCGCCAGCCTCTCGCCTACAACCGTCGCTGCGGGATTCACTGCATTCCTTGTTCTGTCGGTGCTGTTCAATGTGCTGAAGCAGATCCTGTTCAAGGACCCCAAGAGACCGCCTGTCGTGTTCCATTGGTTTCCGTTTGTGGGAAGCACTGTTACCTACGGTAGACAGCCGCTGAAGTTCCTGCAGGACTGCAAAGAAAAGGTAAACGTCGGCCGGGAGAACCAGACGATGAAAACGTCATACTGATTGATCCATCTGACAGTACGGAGATGTCTTCACCTTCATCCTCCTCGGCAAGCCGACGACCGTCTGTCTTGGGGCCCACGGAAACAACTTTGTCCTGAATGGAAAACAGCTCGATTTGGCCGCCGAGGATGTGTACTCGCCATTGACCACGCCGGTTTTTGGGTCAGATGTCGTGTTTGATTGCCCTCCTGCCAAGTTTATCCAGCAAAAGAAGGCAAGGCTTAATAATGCATAATCCCAGTCATCTGCTAGGTTCTGACTTCGTGGTTTCCGAGCAGTTCGTGAAAGTCGGCCTCACTCCCGATGCCATGAGATCATTCGGTCGGTTAATCGCATTGGAGACGCAAGAATTCATCGCATCGTACCATGATCTCCAAGGCAACGGAGGTATCCTGGACGTTCCCACAGCCATGGCGGAATTGACCCTCTACACCGCTTCTCGATCGCTTCAGGGAAAGGAGGTTCGGAACCAGCTTGACTCTACCTTCGCGGACCTCTTCCACGATCTCGACATGGGCTTTACACCGATCAACTTCATGTTCCCGTGGGCACCGTTGCCTCGCAACCGCGCGCGCGATCGGGCGCACAACAAAATGGCGCAGATTTATCTGGACATCATCCGCAAGCGGCGACAGGCCGGCCTTGAATCGAAGGACTCGGATGATATGATCTGGAACTTCATGTCATGCAAATACAAAGACGGTCGGCCGATTCCAGACAAGGAAATAGCGCATATGATGATTGCGCTGTTGATGGGCGGTCATCATTCATCTGCGGCAACGATTTCCTATGCACTTCTGCAACTCGCATCGCACCCTACGATTGTAGAAGACCTCTACCAGGAACAGCAGCGTGTTCTGGGTCCCTCACTTGAGCTGACCTACGACGGTCTCCGGGAGTTAGCCTTGAATCAATTCGTGATCAAGGAAACTCTGCGCCTTCACAACCCCATCCATTCGATTTTGCGACAGGTCAAGCGACCAGTGGTCATGGAGGGCACACCCTACGTAATTCCCCCATCTCATGTTGTCCTGGCGTCCCCTGCCAGCAGCGCCATCGACCCTGCTTACTTCCCGAACCCACTGAGCTGGGACCCGCACCGCTGGGAAAGCAAAGCGGCGCAACACGAAATTGGCGAGGATGACGACGACGAAGATGCCAAGGGTAACAAGATTGGCAAGGGTGCTAACAGTCCGTATCTCCCGTTTAGCGGCGGAAGACATCGTTGTATCGGCGAACGCTTTGCATATCTGCAGCTAGGTGTGATTCTGGCCATTTTCGTTCAGAATTTCAAGCTGCGGAATCTCCCTGGGGTCCAGGGGGCCCCGGAGACCGACTACTCTGTAAGTCCATCCTTCTTTTTATCGGACATGTTCACTGTTTCACGGTTTCTGACATATACAGTCTCTATTTTCTCGGCCCCTGGCTCCGGCAAAGGTGGTCTGGGAGAGACGGGATCGGTCGAAGACAGCCTGAGGGTACTCTAATGTGTATTGTTAATTAATCGGTGCTGGAAAGGAAATTTTAGAAATGTTATTACATTGATCGTTATTCGTTTTTTTTTTTTTTTTTTCTTTGTTCGCACGTACTCGTCATACTCCCCAGTTCGGTGGGAATCAGCTGCGTTGCAACGCCACGACTTATAATTTCTCATCATATCATGTCCGACGTAAAATGTGATGAACATCGACATTGACTTTGATAACGCTCGGTTGCCGGACGTCATCCTGGACACATACACGGGCCGCGTTCGTGCCCGCACGCTGTTTCTTTCCAAACAAGACTACGTCTCTGATAGCGTGGGAATGCAGAACGAGTTTCGTCGAATGCTAGCCTCGAGGGTTTGGAAGAACCCATACAATGTTCCATTTCGCGATAGACAGACTATGGACACGATTCTGGACCCGCTTGCCGACTTGGCATTTTCTGTCGCCTGTCCTGCCTCCGCAGTCTGGCAGAAGAACAAACCATGTCGATGATTGACTTACGACAGCTCATACCAACGTGTACCTGCTTCCCCGATCTTGCTATCAGGGGTGCATCTATAAGGAATAGCGAAGCTCTAAGAGCAGCGAGACAGCATGAAGAGAGGTGCAATGCAACGTACGTAGGCTGGCGCTAGGACGTCGAACTGATGCCACCGTAGTTCCAACACGCTCTAAGCAGTACCATGAAGTTCTTTATGTATATGCAAAAGGAATAATCAATCAAATTGATGGTGTTGAGACCAGGACCCCCTTCTCCTTTACTGCCACGCATCTTCTTTGGCAAACCAACCTCCCCAGTTCTCCATAAAAAATCCTCGCGTGTCCCTGCATACCTCAGCCTGTAATTGTATCGCGTTCCGCGCTGCTTAGTCTCCTTCGCTGCAGATATCTGGCGTAGCCGTCGTAAATGTTTTTTGGCCAGCATACGCAGTGCGAATGCCTTGTACCCATTGCTGAACTCCATCTACCAGTATCTTCCCCGTTGTCATTGTATGGGTGGAACTCGTGGGTTCGTAAAAGCGGTCCTAGAGGCAGGTGGGACGCGCACACACGCGGGGAATCAAGGGGAGCTGGAGAAGCTGTAGTGAGAAGAGAGGCAAAAGCGAAAGACAGATAGACCAAAACACACCACGAGACTGTTAGCTTAGCTAACACCTAGGCCAATGCCACTGCACACGATACGAATACCTTGAACGAAGAACTTAACTGTCACGGCAGCGAAAAACCGCCGAAGCTCTAAGCGCCGAAGCTTTTGAGTATTTAGATTCCCTAGTGAGGGGTCAAGCTTATTTATCGTCTCTCATTCATTAGTCTAAACCCATCTTTCGAAGCACTAGCGAGTTCCTAGCAAACCCTTTTGTAGCCTATCCTGTAAAGACCATTTCTATCCTACCGGCATGTCGCCCCGAAGGAGCCACACTGCTCCGTCCAGTGAGGAACCTGCGCCTCTTACAGCGAGTTGCTGGGATACAACGCTTAGCCACCCTCTCCTTATCCAGTATCCAACATGGCCTATTGGCGGAGCTTGGCTCCCTCTGCTAGAGTCTAGCGAAGAGAGAACTCGGCCATCGCTTGGAGATATAAGTTGGACAAGGATCGTAATAAGCCCACCATTGCGAGCCATCATGAGAATCTGAACTAACGAATTTAAGGCTAGGGCATGGATCTCACTCAGGACTTGCACTGGAATCAAACATAGATTTTCATGTTCACGGTTTCTTCAATGCCGGCGTATCCTCAATCCAAGGGACATACTTCACTGCGCTGGCCCGACACTCCTTCAACTTCGTGAAGACCATCCTCTCGCACCTGGTAAGGATGACCAGAGAACCACACCTCCGTTAATCTCCTAGCCAGATACTGGAAGTAAACGAACCTGAAGTTTGGATCTCCGGTACGGCTGCCTTCCAGCATCGGCAATGCACACCCCACACATTCGTCTGCAGGGGCTGGATCCTCATCCATGGCAAGGACTCGGGCAACTTATTAGCAGATATTGGCAGAACGCATGCGAGTTTCCCGTGGTCTGGGTTAAGAACCCGGAGAATATTCCTGGTGCTCGTGCTCCCATGTGCATAAACAGCGTCAAAGGCATGAGCTAGTTTGATATTGATCTCGCGCTCCGACAGCACTCACTCGGTCTCATTGACTAGACTGTCGCTTCCTTGGTGATAATTGAATTCTACGGTATATCCTTTTAGTAGTATTTGATATCCAGACGCCACCCCTGACCCACTTTGATGAGGATATAACGTAATCGGATACCGAGAGATACAGCTTTTTCGCCGGGCACCATGGAATTAGCTATGGGTTCGTACAACTGTGGAATTATCAACGAATTCAATATATTTCTATATACCAAATAAATCAAGGCTATTTAACAGGACATCTTAAGCAATTATGGCCAGTCTGACCGCAATTACTACATTTAACAAGCTTCCGCTGCCTCTGAGATGATTGCTGTTGAAGTAATTCCTCCATCTGCTGAATTTTTTGCTGGCCTTGTAAACCAGTAAGACTTCCTCCATCTTGAATAAATTTTGGTGCTTTCTTCTTTTTATTCTTTCTTTCCTGGACTGTACGGAGTTGTTGAACCTCATTTTGTAATAAAATTACATTTTGCATTGTAATCTCTGCACTCTTAATCACCTTATTCATTGCCTGACTGATTATGGAAGGGGATATCTCATTATTTTTAAGATATTGGATTCGTTGTTTTTGTTGCTCAAGCTGATAAGCATTTGCTGGTGTTTCCCCTGATCCAAATGATTTGTTGCTGCAGGCTGTGGATGGTGGTGTTGGTGTTTTCAGCTTAATAGAGAGTTATGAAAGCACTTTCTCTGGATTAAAAGGAATTAATCCAGTTGCTGTAAATCCACTTTGAATATTGAATAATGATAATGCACGTTGATGAGCTGAAGGATAAAGAAATAAGAAATCATCTTTGCAGATTGAATGGATTCCTCTTTGCATCATTTCTGCAATATTTCGTCCATAAATATGCTTCAAGGGAGAAAAGCAGCTGACATCAAGTGGTTGTAAAAGATGTGAAGAATGTGGAGGCATATATAAAGGAATAATCCTTCTATCTGTACAGAATTTATCAAATTCTGCAGTAGCATGGCTTGAATGGCCATCAAGGATTAACATCCTATATCTGCCTTTGGTTCGCGAAGCTGTATGCTTTTCAAAGAGCTCTTGGAGCCATTCATAACCAAGCTCATTTGTTGTCCATCCATTCTCGCTTAGGCTGATCTGGTAGTCTTGTGGAATTGAGAAATACCATTGAGATTGATGTTTCTTTCCAGCAAAAATAATCTGTGGAGGTAGAGCCTATCCAGTAGAATTAACACAGACAATTGAAGTCACCCATTCTTTATTCCCAGGTTGTAGCTCGTTTGCTTTGCTTTCCCTTGTTTCTGAGCCACATATAACTTTTGCTGTTGATATAACACCCATTTGAAACCCAGTCTCATCCATATTGTAGATATCTTCGTGTAGAATCCCATATTTCTGCCGGACATTGGTAAAAAGCTTAAACCAATTCTGAATAAGCTCTGGATCTTCACATCTTGCACGCTGATAATCATATTTTCGAGTATATTTAGATTGAAGCTCCGGATGGCGTTTAACAAATCGATTCACCCATTTCTCACTAAGGGAGGTAGAGGTGGAGGTAGAGGCAGGAGAGGATAGCCATGCAGACAATAATAATTCTGCTAAATACTGGACAGTTGCAACTCTTGGAGGTAGGCCACGGTGACACATATCAAGGATCCATGTTGAAAGAGTAGATTCTTCAGTTGTTGATAGCTTTCTGCAGTTTGCAATAGTATCTGTACGGGCAGAGACCCCTTTCAGCCGTTTTCGGAGGGTTTGTGAATTGACATCAAATGCAGCTGCAGCTTTGGGAATTGATGGATATTGACCTTTTTTAAATGCATTAAGGGCTAAGAGAATTCGCCCTTCATAAGATTTATCTTCCATTGATAATAATGTAGGTGACAGAGGCCGTTAATTGAAAGAGTTGTGGTGCCGGTAGCAAAAAGCTGTATCTCTCGGTGTCCGGTATCTCTCGGTGTCCGATTACGTTACTATTTCGGACAGGTGAATTATCTAATAATCCGGTCCTGGATACGGAGTATGTATGTTCCGGGAGGAAGGGCCGTCATACGTGTATCCTGGAGTTGTAGGAAGCAAGCAATCAAGAGCTGAAGCAAGGAAGCACATCGTTTAGAGCTTCAAGATGTACTAGAGACGGCAGTATATCGATATAGAGCGTTCACCACGATCCTTACGGATCCTACGGTATCCTTTTAGTATCTGGTATCCAGACGCCGCACCCCCGATCCTCATCAAGTTACTAAGTACACGTGATCTCTGTATCACGTGTGCACAGATGGTTTTCTCGTCCGCAGGCCTTTACGAAGACCAGCGATTGCTCTGAATCAAGGCTACACGCATGTTTCCCCTTCAATCCGCATTCTTATGTGCATCTGTAAGCGCATCTAGTTACCTCAATCCGTATCCGTCTTACTCAAACCCTTCGAACCCTTCCTAGCCTGACCTGCGCGTCCCCGACTCGAAGGCCTCACAGTTCTAACTGCCCAAAAAACTCTGGAGTGGCGCGAGATACACGAGATGACCTTTAGAGGAATCAGATACCAAGGCCCAGCGCAACTGGAAGCACAGGAGCCTGGGGAAAATGGGACATCCCAGAACGCCAGTCCTCAAATGACTGAAATTGAAGGACATGTCGAAGAGCTTGTTGGTGAAGTGAGAGCTGCGGCTAGGCAACCTTTGGGTGCGACCGAGAACACACCAGCACCAGACTCCAATGCCGCCGGGCCAGACGATGCTAACGATGCGGGCGAAGACCTTGATGCGTTGATACAAGCCGAGGAACGACGCTTAGAGCGACTTGTTAAAGAGGTCAAATTGGCTGACCTCCGAAGACAGACTGCTGCAGCTGAGGCTAACATTGCGGGCGCACGTATCGGACTCAACCATACTGCAATTGACCAGATCAGCCTTGAGACACGTTCAGTGGCATCACAGGACTACCAAATCGACCCTGCGAACCCAGACCTTCAAGTACTACCAATAAACCGACAACCCTTACCACCGCAGGCAACCTTAGTGCCAGGGGAAATAACCAGAACTGCGCACGTTGATGACCGAAGCCCACCGAATCCAGTTAACATGGCCATATTCACTGGGAAAACCATCGGTGAATACCACGATTTCATCAACCAGTTAGAAGCACACTTCAACAAATATGAGCGCTACTATTCAGTGGAGAAGCGCAAGGTCGCACTTGGAGTTTCTTACCTGCATAAGAATGTACTTTACCATTGGGTAGAATACACGCATGGGTGGTCGATACGGCGCTCGTGGAAGGAATTCCTTGAATTCTGCCTTGACTGGATTAATGACCACCGCAACCTCCAGAAGGACGCGGCTCAGAAGTTCTTCGACGCAAGACAGTTGGAGCACCAAAGTGTTCGTGACTTTGCAGCCTACCTTGCAATATGGGAACGTCGAATGAAAACCCAATTATCAGAAGAACTTCGACAGGAATACCTGAGGACCAGGGTGCTCCCACGAATACGTAGTGAGGCCATGAGGTACCCACAGGAACCAGAAACATATGAGGCTTATGTCTCATACCTTCAAACAATAGAAGACCAACTTCCAGGGCGCAAATTAGCCCAACAGCCCGCAGTAAAGGCACGGATGGGACGCCCAAATAGTCGTACCCGCACTGTGGAGGGCACTGATAATATGGGCCCTACGCAGAAACGTGGAGCACATAAGCGCAGTTATGACTCCTATTTGGAGAATAAAAAGAGAGGATCAAAGCCGTGGTGGCAATGGAACAATGAAGAAAAAAAGGAGTCACAACCCAGGGACTCTGTAGGAACAGGTGCGGACTCATCAAAAAACTAGAATTGCCCGTGCTACTAGGGGCTGTGGAGGCATTGGGTATCCATTCTAGCAGACCCAGTCCACGGGCATTCACTGTCACCTTGAAGGTTGACACACCCATGGGGAAAAGAGATGCCTGGACGCTGGTTGATAGTGGAGTGCAAGAAGAATTTGCTAACCAGCGCTGGGCCAAACAACACCTACCACCAAGTGAGGCGCTACCTAGATCGGTAAGCGCACTCAATGGTCACAAAATTACATATGATCAACGTAACATCATTGCATACATTGTGGATGCGAAGGGCGCACCTTCGATATCCCAGTTGAGGCAGTTGACATGTACGGTTATAACCTTATATTGGGACACTGATGGCTACGAGCTCACATTGTAAAGGGGCATACGTGCGTTGTTCCCTGGGAAATGAACTGGGTCGGGGTCGAGGGATTTTAGGGATGAATGCACTGAAACGATGCCGCGATACAACGCGGTGCGGAACAGTTTAACAAAGAAACGATATAACAAAGGGACAAATGCAACGAGAATAAAGCTGAACTCTGTACTATATGACGATAACGATACTAGTGAAGCAACCCGAAAACGAAGAGTATGCCTGGTCATTCGAAACTACCTAGGAGGCACGCCTTAATTATACGGAGTTGCCGTCATTTCCTCACCTACACGAGCCTCAGCCGCTCGCTGACGTGGGTCACGTCTCTGGCACCAGTCCTTGACATCCTCCCAGAGCCTTGGCCACCAGTAACGTTCTTGAACATTCTGATAAGTGCTTTCCCTACCACGGTGACAGCTGTCATCGTGTAATGCATGAAGAATTTTCCGTTGTCGTTTGGGGTCATCAACTACTGGCCGCACTGGTTGGTTGGTAGCCATCCGTTTGAATGAATAACCGTCTTGGACCATGAAACCTAATTCCTTAACCCGGAACCGGTGGTACTGGGACGCACTCATTCCCTTTGGCTGTTGCAATGCCTGCAGCCATTCTGCAATCTGAAGGGACCCATCAGAGCACTCTTCTTCATTGGTGAGCCAATTAGTCTGTTCTTCTTCACCCCCTTCGTGCCTTTCGTTGTCGTCATTATGCGAGGTGTCATTAACATGGAAAGTAAGGTTAAATTGCCTGTCTAGGAACTCCTCCGTATTGCTCCTGTTTTGCTTCCTCCAGTGCTTCTGGGGTAATCGCTTCCTAGATAGCCCATCTACGGCAGAGTTCTTTGATCCTGACACATGCCGCACAGTAAAATCGCAAGCATTCTGGCCCATGCAATCCATCGAGTAACTACCGCGCTGGGGATATCGGTAACACTGCGGTTCAATTGGGCGACCAGCGTAGTAGCATCGGTTTCTAGAATAAGGGGAACCCCATACAGGTATGACCGAAACTTCTTGCGGCCATTAGAACTCCCCGACATTCAAGCTTACCAGCATCATAATGTAGTTCTGCTCCAGTCCAAACACCACTTTCATACCGGGCCGGATGCCTCTTCTTCGAGCCGGGTTCCGCCTGCATGAGGACTGCTCCCCAACCTGTTCCACTAGCATCCGTTGCAACAATGATGTCTCTAACCTTTGACATGGTTCCATCAGTTTGCCGTACCGGGTAATCGATTGACTTTAAGGCTGGGGTTGTTTTCAGAACTTCTCAGAGCTTCTTTGAGTTGATTCATGGCTTCCTGTTGTGCTTGCCCCCATTCAAAGCCGTTCCTTTTCGTTGCAGCGCGTATATTGGTTCAGCCATCTTTGCAAAGTCCTTGATCCATATTCGATAATATACCACGATGCCAATGAACGCCTTTATTTCCGTGAGGTTCTTGCACCCAGGCCAGTCCAGGATCTTCGCCACCTTATTTGCCTCGAGGTGCCGTCCGTTATACTCGCATACATACCCGACTACCTTGGCCGCGGGTTGGCGTAGTATTAGCTTATTTCCTGATGCTGTGAGCCCTGCCAACTCCAAATTGTATAGGGTCTGATTGATGTTGCGAATATGCTGGTAAACGTATCGTCGAATCCCTGGCATGACCTCTTCCTCATCATACATGGTCTTTGGTCCCTTCACTGCAATATCATAATGTATGGCGTCGCAGCTCTTCCTTCTGGTCCAGGAATCTTTGGTCTCCAAAAACTCGAGGTCCTCCACCTGGCTCAGGTGGGAGCTGAACTTCATCTTTGGTATCTGTGGTCACCATGTCTGCAGTTCTGCAGAACACTGGCACTGCTCCTGTCCAGCCCTGAGTCAAGGTCATCTGCCGGACTAGGCCCAACGGTGATTTGAACTGTGAAGGGCTAAAGCAAGATTTGATTCAATCTAACGATGCCAGATGCTATCTACCAAAAGCTTCAAAGAGAGGAAGAACGTGCTGCTTGACGGTCCGCGTAGATAACTTGCTGGTCACGTGATTGCACGTGATCCTAACCGGGCTCTGGCCCGTTACAGTACCCCCCCCCTTTCTTATGCGTAGGCCACCACACCTGGGCATGATGATACAGTATCGTAACAGTTTTAATTCGTAATATCACCGATCCATCTGGGTTGGAAATATGAAGCCCGGCCGGTTCTAACAGATGGCGGGCGGGTCCCATGCAGGCTAGGGATCTGCCCAAAGTGCTGCTCGTAAGTATCCAGGGCAGCACATTCGCGCAGGTTATCCAGTTTCTCCCATGTTGTTTCAGCGTAGCCTGCCCATTTGACTAGGGCTTCTTGATAAGCTCTGCGCCCCTGGCGCTTGGTGCGAATATCTAAGACCTCTTCAACCTCATATTCCTCTTCGTTGTCCACCAGTACTGGCGGTGGTTGGGAGTCATCCACAATCTGTGATGGGAGCGGATCTGTAGCGGCAGGTCGAATCAAATCAACATGAAATACTGGGTGTACACCCGTTGGTACGTTCAATCGAACTGTGTGTGACGAGGGCACTTCAGTGACATGGTAGCGGGCATGGAGCCAGTCAAGCTTCTTAGAGGCGCGTTGGGTTGGTACATTCCGTAGGTTCAGCCAGACCATATCACCCACATGGTATACTGGGGCGGCTTGTCTTGTCCTATTTGCTTGTTCTTGTTGACAGTCCTGTGCCGAAGCAATAGCAGCCATAGCCCAGTCAGTAATATCTTGTAAGCGGCTTATAAATGCGTCACCGGCCTTCTGTGGTGCCTTTGCGTGTGGCCCTAATTCTATAGCCTCATCCAGTCCGATTGGGTCAACATGGTATCCATGGGTGAAGAAGAATGGAGATATTCCTGTAGCAGAGGCATCACGGTTGTTAATTGCAACTGCAACAATAGGTAGAAGCCTCGCCCAATCATTTTGTGCATAGGTTGTAAATACACGTAATGTACGTTCAACTTCTTGATTTGCTCTCTCTGTAGAGCCATCACTCTGTGGGTGGAATGCTGTAGATAAACGGCGTTGGATGGATAGCCTTTCACACACTCGGCCCCAGAATCCGCTCACGAACTGGGGACCTCGATCGCTGGTAATGGCTAGTGGTAAACCATGGTGCATGTAGAAGTGTTCCAGAAATGCTTCAGCCAGGGAATCTGAAGTAGTTGAGCGCATGGCAACTAGTATAACACTCTTTGTTAGGCGGTCCGTAACTACCAGGCAGTTCGTTGCACCTGTTCCACAAGCTGGTGGAAGGTCTGTGATGAAGTCCATTGATATTTCTGCCCAGATCCTTTGGGGAATTGGCAACGGCTTTAGGAGTCCATGTTTTGTATCTCGCCAGATGGTGCTTCTCCCACAGATAGTACAGTTCCGAAGGAATCTGCGTACATCTTTTGCCGCGCCTGGCCAGAAGAAACGTCGCGAGAGTATTGCGTAGGTGGTATCTCGTCCTGGATGTCCTGTAACGTGGGAGTCGTGAATCTTTTGAATGATCCTAGTCCGCAGGGGTTCACTCTCTGGTATCCATATCCTCTTCCGGAAACACAGGAGGCCACGTTCATCTAAATGGCATTCTGATAAACTTGTTTTCACATGCGTGTCTGCTGCAACCTGCTTCTCCTCTTTCTGTAAGGCTTCTGAAATCCTGTGATATGTAGTGTCTCTTTGCCGTGCTTCCTGCCAGAGTTCCTGCAGCTCGTACTCATCAAAAAGTGGGATAGGGGTTTGGAAGTTGAGGGGAATATCATTTTCTCCAATTTTGCCTGTATTGATCTTCACTAGGGGAATAAGGTCCGGAAGCGGTTCGATAGTCTCTCATCGGCTAAACTACAAGGCATGTCCTGGCTCCGTCGAGACAACGCATCTGGACGAGGAGCTAGCTTCCCTGGGCGGTATTGGAGATCAAAATCAAATTCAGCAAGGGTCCCTGCCCATCGCATCTGTCGTTCATTGAGCTGTCGTGCCTTGTTAAAGTAGCGGAGGTTCTTGTGGTCAGTAAGTATCTGGAACTTTGGGACCATCTTCAGCTCTGCTCGCCATTCTTGAAGTGCCCTAATGATTGCTAATAGTTCCTTATCATGAATTTCATAATTTGCTTCGGCTGGGGAGAGCTTCTGGGAGAGGTAGGCACAGGGTTTTAGAGAGCCGTCCTCCTGTCTTTGTGAGAGCACAGCGCCGGTGGCCCATCCTGATGAGTCTGTCTCTACCACGGTCTCACGGTCTTCCTCAAAATTTGCCAGAATTGGGGCAGTAATGAAGAGCTCCTTTAGGTCTGTGAATGCTTGTTGACAGGATTGGTTCCACTGGAATGTTGCATTCTTCTTAGTGAGTGCTATCAATGGGGCTGCAATATCGGCAAACTTAGGTATAAAGGTTCGGTAGAAGTTAGCAAATCCAATAAAGCCGCGGACATCTCTTACTGTCTTGGGTACTTCCCATGCCCGGATGGCTTCTACCTTCTTTGGGTCAACGCAGAGCCCTTTCCCAGCTTGGAGAATAAACCCAAGATACTTCACAGTGTCCTGTTCAAACTCTGATTTTGTAATATCACATTGGAGGCCAGCATCCAGGAGTTTCTGAAGGACCAATTTAACCTTCTGGCGATGATCACTGAGTGTCCCGCTTGAGTAAATAATAATGTCGTCCACATAGGCTGAAACAAAGTCATCAAGGTATTCTTGTAGGACTTGATTAATGTAGCGTTGGAATGTTGCTGGGGCACCAGTCAGGCCAAAGGGGGTGACCAGCCATTCAAAAAGGCCATAACGGGTCCGGAAGGCTGTCTTCCATTCTTCACCAGGACTAACTCGAATCTTATGGAATGCGGCAATGATGTCTAGTTTGGTGAACCATCGGGCTTTAGACATGTTCCGTAGGGTCTCCTTGATCAGGGGTAGGGGGTAGCGGTCTTTGATTGTGATATCGTTCAATGCACGGTAATCCACACAGAAACGAATTCCTCCCCCTGGCTTCCGTACTAGTAGTACTGGGGCTGCAGCAGGGGACCGGCTCACACGGATAAAGTTCTTGCCTAGGAGGTCTGTCAACATCTTCCGCAACACTAGTAGTTCCTCCTGATTCATGCTGTATAAGGGCCCATATGGTGGTACTGCCTCGTTCCCGGCTGCGTCCTTCTTCATCGGTATAGAATGGTCAACTCTGGGACGGTGATTTGGTAGCGTATCGGCCAGCTTCTGGCTAAAGACCTTGAGCCATGGCTGATACTGCTTAGGGAGTTTTATCTTTGGGTCAATGGGCTTCTTCTTCTGGAGTGCTTTATCGATATCTGCCATGGTGACTTTACCAATTTGAAGATGTCTTGGTGCTGGGGTTCCTTCAATTATGGCTGAGAACCTTTTAACGCTCACTCTGGCCACTTGTAGATGCTTCACTCCAGTAGGGCCAACTGATGGGTCTCTGCGGTTCCAGCAGCGTGTCATTCTGCCTAGTTCATCCACAATATCCATATATCCATGTCGGGAAGAGAAGATGGCGTCCACATCTGTCATCCAGGGTTTTCCCAGGATCATTTTGTCTATCTGGTCCGGTACAATATAAGCGTAAACTGCCGATTGCCTGTGACCGTGTACATCTAGGTCAAAGCAAGTCATGAAATGAATAGTCCCTGCCACCCCTGTAACAGCCTCCAAGCTTCTAGGGGAAACACGGATACGCGGGAGATCAAAGGACTTCACAAGGGAATCACTAACAGTTGCATAGCTCTGGCAGCCACAATCAATAAGAGCTTGGGTAAACTGTGTCTCATTCACCAGGGCGTCAACATAAAAAGAGGTTCCTCCTGTTGTAGTAGCTTTTTAACTCCCTTCTGCTCCTGTCCGCGGTTTTGGACAGGAGCTACTCTTTTTCCGAACTGGTTTCTTCAGTGGAGGAGATATCTTCACTGTTCAGGTCTCGGCCTCCTGTGGTCTTTGCTTTCCGTATGGGAGTAGGGGGATTTTGGTTCCTTGTGTGGTTGCCTTGAGTGTTTTGCTCAATTGCAGCAATAGTGACACGGGTTCGTCTTGGCTGGCTATTAGGAGATCTAGCAGGTTCCAATGGGCATTTAGAAAGCCAACAGCCATCTCTTCCACAACGAAGGCATCTCCCTTCCTGTCGTCGACGGTCCAATTCTTCTTTATCAACCCATTTGGCCCTCTTTCCTACCAGGTGTTCATCTTCGTCTGCTTGCGTGGTGTAGATAGGGCGAGTTCTCCGTTGAGAGGATAGGGTGTTAGTCCTTATGGGCGGAGGTGATGGGGGCATCCAATCCATCTGGTCCTCAGGCTTTGGTGAGTGGACACGTCGTGGGTGGTTAATGTTTAGAGCGTCCATATCAGTGCTGATTTCATGTAGTCGAGATACCAGACCTAAGAAGGTGGGAGGGATGCCTCTATTCATTAATGCTTTGGTCATCGTTCGATTGAGGGCCCCTAGAAGGATCTGTCTTTTTGCTTCATCATGCCATTCTAGTGCACCAGCATCGGCAAATTCCCTCTCCAACAGTGGTAAGAATTTAGAAAATGGTTGATCTTCTCGTTGTCGCATCTGGTGCAGGCGTCGGGCAGCGCGTGCCTTTGCATTTGGGTCCCCATATATGCTCTCTAAGTGTTCCAGGAGCTCCTGTGGGGTAGCGTCATTCCTTCGAAGCTTCACATAGGTTCCGGTGTTCTTCCATGCCAATTTCTCTAATCTTGAGAAGATGTATAGGAACTGGTCCTGGGGTGTCCCAATTGCCTCTCCATCCACGCTTAACTTGTTCTCCATGGTGATCCGCCATGCTGGCCAGTCTGCTGCATTTCCAGCAAACGGGATTGGGTCAGGCAGGCGTGCTCGGGGTCGTTTCACATCTGATTGCTTCTGTTCTTGCGTTGGTTTAGCCTCAGCTGGAGGTGTGGTGACCTCTGCTGGGGTAGTCGTAGAGTCTGCTCGCTGCGCTAGCATCTCTTCCAATCGACAAATTCGCTCTTCTTGGGCAGTTCTATTCACAGTGAACTGCTGGATTGCTCCTTCTATCTGTGCAACATTCTGCAACAAACTCTGCGCCCAGATTGGGGAAGTAGAGTCAACCGACGCGTCCTGTCCTGCCATTGTGCTGGGGAAGGGGACGGATCGCTGTTGCTTGGGTAAGGTGTCGTGCGCTTTTCAACTGATACTTCTTCTGAAGGGAAGCTTTTGGTATGTGAAGGGCTAAAGCAAGATTTGATTCAATCTAACGATGCCAGATGCTATCTACCAAAAGCTTCAAAGAGAGGAAGAACGTGCTGCTTGACGGTCCGCGTAGATAATGATGTGGATCAGGGGTGCGGCGTCTGGATATCAGATACTAAAAGGATACCGTAGGATTCATAGGGATCGTGGTGAACGCTCTATATCGATATACTGCTGTCTCTAGTACATCTTGAAGCTCTAAAATGATGCGCTTCCTCTTGCTTGCTTGCTTGCTTGTCTATTACACCTTGTGTTGTCCCAACATCCGTATGTTGGTCCTTCCTCCGGAACATACATACTCCTTATCCGGGACCGGATTATCAGATAATCCACCTGTCCGAAATAGTATATCCACATCAGATAACTTGCTGGTCACGTGATTGCACGTGATCCTAACCGGGCTCTGGCCCGTTACATGAACGCTGTCATGTCCCTTGAACAAGCATCCAATTGTACCAGGTCATACCCCGAGAACAGGTCTATCACTGACGTTACTGCTATCCCACTATACTCTTCCGCAAAATCATCCGCTGAAGGGGGGATGTTGGCATCTTTCAATGTGACCCCATTCATCCTCATGCAGCCATTTATCAGTCGATACCTCTTCTCACCATCTGGTCCAGGATTTTTCGGTACCAGGAACCACTTATTTGAGTATGGGCTGAACGCATACTCCAGAACCCTGTTTTCCATCCACTCCTGGCACATCCTTGCGCACCTGCCCTATTCCCGCGAATGACCAAGCTAGAGCTGTGACGACCCGTCCCATAGTCGCCGCCAGGTCCGGCTCGGGTTTAGCTCCATGGCGTGCCGTGCACGTGATGTCGCCTGTTTACTGTTGGAGGGGGGTCGAACTCGCTGAGTTGGTTGATCTAGCTAGGGAGGCCCGGAGCCGGGCGAACTATCTACACAGTGCGCTGACTAATGTGGGCTAAACCTAACTAGGAAGGAGCTGAGCCATGGGAACCACCGACACACCCCCCTCAGCGACGCCATAATATCTGCAGGAATAACTTCAAAATCAGCAGTCTTCTGGCTCCAATATCTCTTTCATATTGTTTTCTTGTTCCAAGCCAATAAGGTCTCTGAATTTCCTGAACGTCGTTTTGTTGAGGGGTTTGGTTAGGCCATCGGCGGGGTTCTCTGTGCCGTCGATATGGCTGAGAACAATATCGCCGTTATTGATTGCTTCACGGACGAAGAAATAACGGTTGTCAAGCCATTTAGTAGTTGGATAGTAGCCAGAGTGTCCATTGGCTATCTTGATGGCATTGGCACTATCTGTGCGTATTTCAATTGGTTGTTTTGGGTCCTTCAGCCAATTAAGTTGTAGTAGGATCTTCTTGATCCAAAGAGCTTCTTTAGTAGCTCGATCTAAAGCTAGGAACTCTGCCAAGGTAGATGATGGGGCAACTAGTGTTTGTTTCTTTGAGCTCCAAGCAATTGGGGCACCACCGAACATGATAATATAGGCTTCGGTTGATTTGCCATCAGGGTGGTCTTGGTGAGCGGCATCACAATAGACGATTGGTTGAGCTTGTTTGGGGTCCTTCCCTAGGCGGATATAATATTGGTTCTGGTTGAGGTATCGAAGTAGGTCTTCGACTGCTCTTTGGTCTTGTTGGGTTGGGTTTGAAGTCTTTCGTTGCAGCCGGGAGACGGCAAAGGTAATATCTGGCCGTGTTTTGATGCTTAACCAATTGAGTTGGCCCAGGAGGTGAAGATAGTCTTCTTTAGCTTCATTTCCAATGCCTTCTTTATCTTTGTCTTTGTCGGTGTTTAGCCGGTAGGCTGGGTTCATCGGTATTGGCATTGTTTTGGTGAATTCTGTCCCAGCTTCAATAAGAATGCTTTTCCGGTAGGGGTCCTGTGTAAGGAGTATAGTATCTTCTTCCATTTGAAGATGGCAGCCAAGGAATTTGGTTGGTTGTCCAAGCTCTTTAAGTTTAAATTCATTCGCCATTTGGATCTTGATATCTTCAACAATTTGGGCATTGGCCGCGGCAATTAGAGCGTCATCCACGTATATGATTAGGAATTCTGTCGATCCGTTGTTGTTTTGGCGTGTATAGATACATGGGTCTTCGGAAATTGGTTGGAAATTAAGCTTCTTTAGGAGCTTATCAAGTTCTTTATTCCAAAGGAATCCGGCTTGTTTTAAGCCGTATAAGGCCTGTTTTAAGAGGCATATCCGGCCAGTTCCATCATCAAATCCAGTGGGTTGCCGCATGTAGATCTTCTTGTTGGCTAGTTGGGCATTGAGGTATGCTGTGATAAAGTCGATTTGCTCACAGTACAGTTTCTTTATGGCAATAATGCTTAGTACTGTTTTAATTGCCGTATCAGTAGCAACTGGTGAGTACGTATAATCATAATCAACACCCTGGATTTGGCGGTTTCCGCATATTACCCATCTGGCTCGGTATTTTGTGATGATGTTGTTGTGATCTGTTTTGATGTCAAATACCCATTTACCAGGTAGTATATTGATGTCTTTATTGGTTGGCCGTTCAATTAATTCCCATACCGGTCGTTCTGAGGTGGTAAGTTTCTGGATTTGATCATCCATGGCCTCTTTCCAGGCATATGCCTGAGGGGACTTTATGGCATGTGTATAGGTTCGGGGAATCCTAATTTGATGTGCATATAGTTTGTCCTCGGTGGCTTCAATAGCTGAGAACTGCCCTGGTATTTTTATGCTTTCATCCTCCCCATGTCTTTCTTTATCTTGGTGTTTTTGAGCTTCGGCAGCTTGTTCGTCAGCATATCGGATTGGGGATTTTCCTTTGGTAGATCGGGATGATGTTCTTTTGGGTAGGATCACAGGACTTTGTTCAGGTTGATCTTGTAAGGTTGATTCCAGTTCAATGCTTGGTAGTATTGTGGTAGGCTCTTGAGTATGTGTTTCCCGATTAGGTAGGCTCTTGTTTTCCTTTTGTATGCGATCAGCCAGTTCTGCCATTAACTGGGTATTAGCATCGATGCTTGTCATCATTTGGTTCCAGGAGGCTTGGTCAGGAGCTTCAATTTGCGTTTGTATTCTCGTTGGTGCGGTAATCATTTGGTCTGGAGATATTGTTTGGATTCGGCCTGTAATCATATTCTCTGGTGTTTGTGGTCGGTCTCTTAAGCTGGTAATCTGATTGGGTTTAGGCGTTTTAGGGATGGGGACAATCTGATAGAATCCCACCATGGTGGTTGGTCTTGCACCCCCCCTTGGGCCTTTTGGCTTTGGGGCTTGGGGTGGGAGAGGGTGCATATCGTCGCCTTCATCAATTCGAACATCACGACTCCGGAAGATGCGGTTCTCCTGGGGAACCCATATCTTATAGAGATGGCCGTGTTCACCTTCATATCCAACTAGGTGGCCAATCATGGCTCGTGGTCCCATTTTCTCTGCTTGAATTCTATCTTCATGGGGAATATGCCTGTATGCTTTGGAACCCCATATCCGTATGT